>JAIUCV010000212.1:0-1423622 GCA_026724425.1 Erythrophleum ivorense | reverse complement strand
CTTTTCAGGTTTTATTCTTATCAACAATGGAAAAGGATCCAAGAGATCCTAGTCCTATAAAGGCGATACCACTTCATCATATCTCACCTCAAGGGAGAAATCCAATTGAGCAAAGGATGTCGAATCCTCAAGCACCATCACCTTCATGGGATTCTTGCAGTAGTCCTTCCAGACTGGCTCCCTTGAAGACAAAGAAGAACCTTCTTCCTTACCTTGAAGCAGCCGACCTAGAGACGTCTAGCCAAGCCGACTTGACAGAGAAGAACACCTTCTAGCCACACCAGAAGATGAGATTGACCCCGAGCTTGTTGAGTTTGTGAAGAGAGATCAATTCCATGATCTATATCAAGAGCATGCACTGGAGCACATAGATCAATTTGAGAATCTTTGTGATTCTTATGGAGTTTTCGACTTTGAGAAGAAGATTATGCTGTTCAGTGATGCATGCATGGGTGTGGGATGTATGCAAGTAATAAAACCCTAAGCAAGACATGGTTGCAAGTGCACAACATGTTATTGTAGTACTTAGGGTCGATCCACAAGAGAATGTGAATTGCACACTACACACTTGTAAAGATTTGGTGAAGCTAAATCATTGATATGCAAGTGTTTTGTGTTGTGTTTTTGTAGAGGATAAAGTAAATGACAATGCAAATCTATACAAGCAACATTATTGAACAAAAGACAATCTGCAAAAGACATAAGCCAAGTCGATTGAAAATTTTGTTAAATCCGATTTCTATGAACTCAAAACACTAGATGTGGACATCCCACTTTCGTGGCTCCGACCACCTATGTTTCTTAAACCAATGGGCTCAGCTTTCGCATGGTCATTGTAGAGTGAAACATGCATTACTATTAGGTAATGATTGTTCGACAAAACTCCTTAGGTCTACTTTCATAGCCTAAGACGAATTGTCCATCAAATATTAGGACCGGAGATATAACAAGCTTTTGGAGAGTATATCAACCTTAGATTAGGCCACTAGTTAGCTACTCTAGCAACAAGCTTTAGGTATAAATAAAGATGGTGAACCATAAGGTTTCCCTTTCTTTAACAACCGATTCTCGAAGGCTTATCATGTCATGTCTTCCTTGAAAGATCCATGATTCAATAACGAGTCCAAGGGAGTAGAGAGAATCTCATGATTCTGATGGAGAGAGGCGGAGTGATAGAGATCAAACAGTGACTATTCCATAGAGAGAAACCTCTAAACCTAGACTTAAACTTAAAACATGCGAGTATGTACAAATGCAAAGTGAAAAGAAAAGAGCAAGGAGAGCACCTAAGTGGCTCCGGTTTATTGAGAGGTGTCTGACAGATAAAAGTCTGATCTCCCTACAAGAGGCTAAAAGCAAGTATATATAGGATAGGGGAGGCTTAGGTCGGCTGAGTTATTGCGCGGATGAGAAGAGGAAAGTTTCCATTTCTTTCAGCCGCGTGAGCTTGCTCACCAAGTCTTGCACAAGTCGAGGCCGCGCTTCCAAATCACGTGTGAGAGTGTGGGCTTGCGTCTTGATAAAGTTTAGGCTTGGCCGAAGTGGCCTGGTCCATTTCGCTCATCCAATCTCCATGGGCTTCAATTACCCGCTAAACGGACACGTCTTGGGAGAAAACAATTCTAGGATGGATGTGATCTCCAAATGGCCCAATTCACTTTACCGCGATGAATGACTCATTTATATATCTTTCAATATCGAGATCATAGGATTTGGACGTCGGAAAGACCCTTGACCGCGGCCATCTTTCGGATGCTTCTGTTCTGTCCGAATGCGGAAATCGGGCATTTTGAGTTTTGTTGAAGCCCTTGACTTGGAAACTTGCATGGATCATTGTTTGAAGTTCTTTTGCTCCATTTTGCCTCATTTTTGCCATTTTGACCTGTTTGCTTCCCAAAACCACAATATACAAGAAAACTACCTCTTGGATACAAAATCATTATTATTATGAAAGAAATGTAAAGAAAACTATAGCAAAAAACATGTAAAATACGGATATATCAACTCCCCCATACTTAGCCGTTGCTTGTCTTCAAGCAAACTAAGAAATAAAGAGAGGTTTGAAAACCATGAGAACTCGCAATGCTTTTGAAAATCCAAGTTAACTTATGTTTTAGTATCCCACATGAAAAACAGTTTTGACTTTTAAGATGAGAAACAAGAGTACTTACATTGAGTTTAGCAGTCAACCAAAAGCAATCCACACTCCATATGACCATTCGGGTTCACCATCTTTGACTCCTTTAATTTTTAAAGGTGTGGTATCAACTAGGGAATATCGATCAAAGGGCCCATAGTCTCTTACCCATCCTCTTGAGATTAAACACTTGTCTTGCTTCTTGTTTCACCTCTCTTTTTCCTCACTTCTTAAGTCGGTTCATTCCTTTTTTAGGGTAGCAAAGTATTTTTTTTTTATTCGACTTCTTCTCCTTCTTGGTTTGGGAGGTTTTTGGTGGATCTTCCATAGACGCGAGTACTGATGGTTGTAGCCACCTAATCCCGGTTACTTGGATCGAAAGGCCTTCCATAGACGCGAGTATTGATGGTGGTTGCCACCTAATCCCTGGTTACTTGGTCCTTGATGCTTTTTCTTTAAATTGAAGGGGAGAGAGAGGGAAACCGAACTCACACAGGCTTTTACTTGTTGGTGAGGGTGAGGATTCATGCGCTTTGTATACCAAACCCCTAACTGAGAAGATTAAGTTTGTTTGGTGCGGAATCAAAGATGGATCCTCCATCGGCTTTTTGGAGATGTAGACATTTTTGGTAGATGTATTGCCAAACACTGCTTCAATGGTCACTTAAACATTAGTGTAACATGGTTAGTTCCAAAAAAAATGTCATAATTCTCGGACAAAATTTGACTCAATAAAAGAACTCAAAGAAAATTGAAAAATAAAGCAAAAAAGAACAAACTTGTTAGTATGCCCCCCAGACTTAACTTGGACCGTCCCGGTGTAAGCAAATCCAATTAAGAGGGGCTGAAAGAAAAACTAAAATGGAAATGAAAAGTTCTAGGATTTTGTTACCAAAGTGTGACCATTGGTCATGAGGAACGGTTTTTGCCATTGTGAGGTGCTCCCTTGATGATCAGGTGGAAGCGAATCATTTATTAGGTGTACTTGGTTGGTGAGATTTCATTCTGAAAGCCTTACTCTCTTCGGTTTGCATTTTGGTCGAGTGAGGTTCATTTTGGCCGACCCGAAAGTTGATCCTGAACCACAGCCAAAACCGTTAAGAATTTGATGTACTATATTGAAATTTTACCATCCAAAATTGATGTTTTGGAGCCTCTTGTGAAGTTTGGGAGGATTCGAACGAGCGGTTTGGGAGATTCTTTATCTGGTGGTGCATTCGGTCGACCGGATGATAGTGCTTTCGACCACAGCACGAACCGTGAAGATTTCCTGACCGAGCTTGAAATTCCATTGACCAATCATATATTTTATGAGCATTGGTGAAGTTTGAGGCCAAACAAACAAGAGGATTGAGGGTTCCTTCACAAGGTGGCCAATCGGCTCTCTGAATGGTTTTGCTGGCCTCCAAGTGTTTTGGCTCGTTCGTTTTCTGTTTTCCTTCTTGAATAATGATTTTAAAGCTCCAAGGATCCATTTCCAGCTGGTGAGTGGCTCCTAAACCGTGATTTTGATTTTGTCGGCCATTGGGTGCTCGCCATCAACCGTAGAGGTCTGAGCCACGGGCTGAGCCGCTGATGGCTGAACCGCCGCCACCGTCAAACCCTGCAACTTGGGACACATTGCCTGATATGCCCCGGCTCTCCGCACTGGAAACGCACTCTAGTATCCCGAGGCACCTCCTTCTTGGGACAGCTAGACACACGGTGCTCCATACTCCCACACCCGTAACACGCACCACGCAGGAAACGGCTCACTCCCGAAGCCTCTTCCAGACTCCTCTTCAGGCCCTGTGCAGGCCATTGGGTGCTCGCCATCAACCGTAGAGGTCTTCATCTCATATCTCCTTATCCGTGCACATTTCTCCGTCCTATCTTTTGGATTTGCGGACCAAGTTGGTATTGTGTGGCTCCCTGTGAAGTTTGGTTGGATTTGGTCGCGCCGTTTGTGAGATAGATGTTGTTGGTCTCCCCTTTACCCGTTTGGTCGAGAAAATGATACCGGTTAAGATATTTCCATTTCTACCGATCGTTTAGAGATTTTCTTCGACCAATCCATCGTTTGAATCCTTCATTATCACCCCCAGGTATTGACCGCCGTATTCTTGTTCCGTGGTTTTCTCTTCCTTTGAATCCGTCCTTAAACCGCCGTGTGGTATGTGGACGATCGGTTTTGGTTTGCTTCTCTTTTGTTTCTTCCTGTCAAACATGTTTACTTTGCAAAACACTTGGAAACACCATTAGGTACTGGCTTAGGTTGAGATTTCCAAGTAGTCACCTTGAAATACTCAAACTAAGGCTAAGATTATAAACGATGAAAACAATTTGGATCTTGACTAGAGAATCCAAACTTTTCTGAGTAGTTTAATATTAGTGAAATCATTGTTTTAGTTTGACAAGTAAGGATAAGTGTTCATGTAAAAACCACAAACTGTGAAAGCATTTGAAACCGGCCATGTAAGATTTTAGTGTAAGGTCCAAAATACTTATCAAATGAAACTCAAAGTGTTTGTGAATGAAAACTTATTCAGAGATACTTACCTGATGAAGGAGAGTCATCCTTGAACAAGGGTGGGAGCATGGGGTGGGATTCTTCTTTGGATCGGCTCATGAAGTATGCAAAACTCCTTTTATAGTCTTCTTTGGTACTTGATCCTAAACATTTTTTTTTTTGGGTATTTTTATGGATTTTATAAAATTCTCAGAAATTCAAATAGATAAATAGGACAATAAATAAGTCCTTAAAAATAAAAATCAAAATAAAAGTAAAAAAAAAAACAAAAATATGGTTGCCTCCCATAAGCGCTAGTTTTAAGTGTTAGGCATGTATAAAGGCTGTAAGAAGCTCCTGGTACTGGATGAGTCCAACCGCATCTTGTCTTGTAACACTTCTTTGATCAGATAACCATGTTGTGAGCCTTCTCCTCCACTTGTGTACCGAAATATTTTGGATGAGAAACCGGGAGGTG
This sequence comes from Erythrophleum ivorense, assembly GCA_026724425.1. NCBI lineage: Eukaryota > Viridiplantae > Streptophyta > Magnoliopsida > Fabales > Fabaceae > Erythrophleum > Erythrophleum ivorense. The sequence goes on along the minus strand of JAIUCV010000212.1, from coordinate 1,418,519 downwards.
CAGCAACATAATAGGTATCTTTATCAACATTGGCTAGCGAGATCCTCCTGTTCGGCCAATCCATGATTGCTCCAGCTGTTGCAAGAAAGAACTTCCAAGCAGAAGAGCTTGGTCTTCCGGATCCTCCATAGCAACTACATAGAAATCGGCTGGAATATGCAATCTTCAAGTCAAGCTGAACATTCTTTACCTCTCCGAATGTGGTTTGAATAAAGAGCTGTTGGCAAGCTTTATTCCCATGTCGGTCCGTTCCATGGACTCAATCAATCCAATCTCCTTGCTATCACAGCCGGCATGAGGTTCACACTTGAACCGGAATCGCATAGTGCATCATCAAAGTATTTGCCATTGTTTGAGCAATGTATAAGAAAGTGTCATGGGTCGTGAAGCTTGTGTAGTTTCCTTGGCTTAGGCATTCCCTTTCTTGCTTCATCATACATTTTCTCCACCTCGGCTAAACTCCAATCGTGTGTCCATACAAGGTCTTGCAAGTAATGGCTCTTGTTGCAAGCAATATCGAACGGCATGTTGCTAGGGAACCTTCATGCCATGAAGTTGAAGTCATCAAGTGTGTAGTCAACTGATGATCTTGCTTTCCTCTTCTCCTTAGGTGCTGGTGGTTGTGAAGATCTCGGAGCAAAAGGTGTTCCTTCCGGCAACCTTCTTCCTCTTATCCTTGTTGTGCGTTTGCCTTGTCTCTTCTCATCCTCATCCCAAACCACTCTTGGATTGGTTTCTCTAACACCAAGAGCAACCAAAGCATTGTTAGGCTTTGGGTCGGCTGCTTTTGTGTCCTTTGAAGCTCGGCTTTTCTCTTCCATATCCTCCAAGCGTTTGGAGAGATTTTTGACTCCTTTGGACTCTCCTCCGGCTGTTTCTTGCCACAATGTGGTCTTCTCAAGTAGATCTTTGTATCTTTTCTCCACATAGTGCTTCAAGTCGTTGATAAACACCTTGAATTTTTCTTTTCCTTCCACCAACACCAACATAGTTGAGTAAAGCTCACGCTCTCTTTGGTTAACCTCTGATGCTCTCTTCTTCGCTTGGTGAGCTACAAGTGTGATTGAGTTGAGGCTCTCGGTCATGCCATTGAGGTTGTCTTCTAGGCTGGTAATTTTTTCATCCAAGTGGCTGTCTGATATACCTCTATTTTGTACCTTTTTTATATGGTTTTACTATGCTTTTTATAAGGTTTTTAAAGGCTTTCTGATCTAAAAAGGTAGTTTTTATGGATTTATAGTACTTAGAGTCTAAACAGGTCAAAAGATGCATTTTGGAGCAAAACACAGGATTTGGACTTCAAGACCGCTCCAGGACGTAGCATCAACTTTGGAAGGGCCTTAAAGACATTCTACTCAATGGAATTCATCAAATCCACTTCGCTGCGATGCCTACATGAGTTAGATTTGCAATTCAACTGGGATCACTCAGTTTGGTCGAGTAGATTGGGAGATATCTCTATTTCCGTGAGACATATCGAAGGAGCTTTCTCGGACTGCATCAGTACATCAAACAGGAAGCAACGGCATGGAACCTTTAACTCAACGGATATAAATGAAACTCGGCACCAACATAGCCAGATGAGTTAGTGTTCCAATGCAGTTGGAATTATGCAATTTGGATGAGCAGTTTAGAAGATATCACGTTTTGACCGAAGAGTGGTCTAGACAGCCGAAAACCGGACACATCAGCCATCCACATCCGCTCGACCGAGCCGGTCGGACAGGGACTCCATGGCCCTCGTCCGACCCGACCTTCCTTCATGATGATGACCATCCGGTCGACCGAAGCCGGTCGGACAGGGCCTCCAAGGCTCCCGTCCGACCCAACCTTTCTTCACCATTCCACGCGCGCTCGACCGCCCCGCTCGACCCAGACGCCATCCCGACCGACCGGTCGACCGCCCCGCTCGACCACGACTCTCCCGGTCGACCCGACCCCGCGAACACAAGCCCAATTATGCAGTTTCAACAATTCTCAGCCCGTTTCACCTAAACCGACCTTGGAAGACCTAGGGCACTATAAATACACTTTTTTAGCCTCATTAGAACAGAGAGCCACACAGAGAGACACAACAGAGCCGCACAGGAGAGGAGCCACAAGAGAGGGCCGCACTAGGGAGATCCCCTTAGAGGGATTCTCCATTGTTTTACTTCCTTCTCATTGTTTTCCTTAGGGAGAAGATCCCTTCTTTGTATCTCAATATAGAGAAGATTCCTAAACCCTGTTCTCCTTATAATAATATGATTTCTTTCTCAGATTTGTGCTTGTTTACTTGCATCATGATTGAGTAGATTTCTAGTTAGGTTTTAGGGTTTCAAAGAGTTCATATGCTGATTATGATTTGATGAATTAACTAGGGATATCATTAGAGTCTTTGTCTCGTTTTGTTCACTTATTAATGCTGATTGCTTTACCGCGCATCTAGCAATCCGATCCTAGGTTGATTTGAGCCACGGAAGTGCTGTATCATTCGCCGGACCTATTCTTTGACAAGCTAGGTTTCTTAGGCTGCGGAAGTTGATTTACTAAGCCTAGTGAACTGTATCCGAACCTGATTGATTTAATGCTTGATTAACTATCTAAGGACATACCGAAAGTTTAGCGATTAGATTAGTTATCATAGGAGTCGGAGCCACGGAAGTGGAAAGACTTATTTTCGTGTTTTGTGTTCTAGACGGATCTTACATCCCATATCCCTACATAGATAGAAATCAATCATCAAACTTATCATCTATGAATCTCTGCGAATTACCTATTGCCTAGCGTCTTTCCACCTTGAACTTACACCGCTTTTATTCTTGCTTTTACTTAGTTTAGTTAATTTTCATCTCAAAACCCAAAACCCCCTCATTTGTCTTAGCTTGATTAGACTCGCATAGCTCGTAGTGCACTTATCTGCTCCTTGTGTTCGATACCCGTTACTACTCTCGATATGTGCTCTTGCAGAATTAGGGGTAGAAATTGGGAAAAGCTTATCCCGCATCAAGCTTTTGGCGCCGTTGCCGGGGAGCAATACAGCTGCCTACGAGTTCTCGAGAATAGCCTAGTCTAGGATTTTCAATTTTAGTAGTTTTTGCATCATCATTATCATTATAGTTTTTGCATTATCATCTTAGTTTTTGCATCATCATCATATATAGTTTTGCATCATAGTTTTATTATCATCATCATCATTATAGTTTTGCATCATCATAATCATCCTAGTTTCTGCATTAATCACTTGCTTTAGTTTTTGTTTAAATTTTTCTTTAAGCCTTTATCTTTGTGTGTTTCAGGTGCAAACTTGAGTAAAAGATAAAGCTATGATCTACGGCCAGACCCAAGATCATGTCCTCCTAAGGCGTGCCCCTTACTACCAAGAAACCATTGGAGATTTTGCAAAGGAGCAGTCACAAGAAGTTAACTATCTTGATGATTTCATTTACCCTCCTGACTTCCAGCAGCAAGCACCACGTTTTCAACAGCAAGGGAATCAATTCCAGACTATGCAGCAGTACAATCAATAAGGCATGTACCCCATGGATCAACCTTACAACTTTCATCCAACCGGACCTCACCCGGGTCAGCAAGACAACATGTTTGAAGGATCTCTTCAACAAATCTTAAACAGCCAAGAGAGGGTTAACAAGGTGTTGAATGAGCAGATAGACTTCATTTACAATGACCTTACTACAAAGTACGAGTCTGTAATTACTCAACTCAAGAAGATGGAGGTCCACATTGATCAAATTAATGAAGAATTGAAAAGACAAGAGATGAAAGAACAAAATAGCAAGATTCAAGCAATGCTTCAGCATATCGTGGATGATCTAATACAGAGCACTAAGGACTTGAATGAGAGGATGGAAATATTGGTCAACAGTTTCATTGTCAAGAACGAGTCTCTCGCTGGTCGAATCAAGAAACTTCACACCCAATTAGCTCAAACCGAAGAAGAATTGAAAAGACAGATATGGAGGAAAAGAAGGCTTTTTGTAAAGTCATCTCTACAAGAGAAGCTGAGTTCGTGCCCACCCATACACCACCCCAAACTACTGTTAACTTGGCTAGAATACCAGAACAAGAGCATTACTCCTTGGACTCACCCGGAGGTTACAAGCCGAAGCCACTCAAGCGGAAGCTTGGATTACCTTGCATCATTAATGGAGTTTTGTTCAAGGATTCCTTATGTGACACAGAATCTCACATTAACATCATGTCTAAAGGAATAGCAAAGAAGGTTGGGATTGAAGAAATGAAACCCTCTAAGACACCCATGCCGTTTGGAGAGGATCCATCTATTATCTCACATGGTTTCATCTCGGATCTTCCACTATCCATCGGAGATCATGTCTTCAAGGCTGATTTCCACATCTTAGAGATGAAAGATGACCCTCACAAGCCACTGATATTTGGTTCATCATTTCTTCATGCCAACAGAGCTTTCGTGGAGCATTTGAATCAAAGAGTTTATCTCCCCAAACCCAAAAAAGACAACTATCAGGTGGTTCCTATCAAAAGCACTCATTCTGCATACGTATGTGCTAGAAAGGAGCCAATATCAGAGCCTAATAATGACCAAGAGGAGTTCATAGACGTCATATCAGCAGCCCCTCTCATCATACCTAAGGAAGTTGTTATACCAGCAAAGGCCAAGTGCACTGAGGTTTCAAGTCCAAGCAAAATTTTGATACCAAGGGAGTATAAGGAGGACGTGATTGATGCCACACCACAGCCTACAAGGTCTTCAAGATGCTTCTCTAAGTTCAGAATCAGTTCCTCAAATAAGGAAAACGAAGAACCCAACAAAGATAAGCTACACAAGAGGAGGAATCTCTTTCCCGGTATGATTGTTTCTTGCAACTACATTCAAGAACTTCAAGATGTCAATAGGAGGATTTTCAAACCGTCGGGTCCGGAATGTAGAGAAGCTAAAGGAGCCTCAACTCTTCTAGTTGATCCATTGGATAACTAGAAAGAGAAAGAGTCAAGCTAAAAGACTATAAACAAGCGCTATATGGGAGGCAACCCATAAGGTCATTTCTCTCCCTTTTTACTTTTTTGTTTTAGTTTAATGGTTTTTGTTTTGTTTTTGAAGTTTTGGATACAGAGATTTGAGAATCTAGCATGAAAATTTGAGAAGAAACCTAGAAAATGAAGAAAGGAGAAATCGAGTGGCCGGACCAATAGAGTAGAAGCAACACAGCCAAGCTCGGTTGACCAAACTCGGTCGATCAGGGGATCCAAGGACCTCGCTCGACCGGCCAGCCAAGCTACCTGGTCGACCAAGCACGTTCGAGCAGGAGCTCCAAGAGATTCGGTCGATCGGTCGACCAAAACATTCCAGGTCGACCAAACCAATCGACCGAACTACCATCCATTCCGTCCCATCATCCCATTCCACCATACCATCCCATACCACCCATTCCGTCCCATCATCCCATCCCACCATCCCACTAATCCCATCACACCATCCCATCCTATCCCACTTATCCCATCCCACCTCGCCACCACCTATCCCACTTCACCCTTTGTCCAGCATCCATTCCAAAGTCCCAAAAACACATCAACAATGACTGTGGCATGATATCACCATGATCACTCATCCGTTTGCTTCAAGTCCAAGGCTAATCCCACCTATGCCTCACCTTAGGCGGTACTTAAAGAGATTTTACCGTGGACGCATGGTACTTGATCATCTTAGCTGGGATACAAGTCATTATTTGGAGTTCATTCAAACGCAACGTGGGCAAAGGTTTGCCATGCTTATCTCAAAGGACAAGGACAGCCACATACCACCAATGGGTAGTTTCTTCATGGACTTACTGTTTAATCAGGTTACATCTTTCCTCTCATTCACAAACGCCTTATTACCTTTTTCTTTTACCTCCCTTAATCGGATTTGCTTTCACAGGGACGGTGCAAGTTAAGTCTGGGGGGATTGTCGGTACTAATGCGTTTGTTCATGTCTTTTCTTCATTATATATATTTTCCTCTTTTCCACCTTTTTCAAAACTTCTGTTTTATTGAGTCAAAATAAGTTAGGAAACTATGATCTATCCTAGGAGCTTACCTTATCATGCCAAAGCTCTTGTGATCACAAAGGCGAATATTGACACCGAACAATGCCCAACGGAACCACTGAGGGTGGATCGACCTACTGATTTGGCAAGATTTCTAAGGTACCCGGACAATCTAAAGTTAACTCCACCACCTAATTGAACTTTTAATTTTTCTTGTCAAGGGGCTTGAGATACATATGAGCCGATTCCTCATCCCGGTCTAGTTGAGACATGTCCACCAAAGATACAGTCCACCTCTCTCTCATCTGCAAAATAAATCAAAAGCTTTTAAGCACAAGGAAAACGTGTAAGCAAGAGGAATGCATACGTCTGTACTTTCTTGTCTTATGGAGACCTACTTAAACAAGGAAAAAGCAAAAGCCTATCCTATGTTATTCCCATAAAATATAAGATTCAAGGGGAAGAAGGATCGATAGAAAAAATAAAATGATACCCTAGAAAAGTAGGGAAAGATCGATCCTTCAAAAGAAAAAGAGAGAAAAAGAGAGGAATGGAACTGGATGTGCTAAAAAGGACTGTCTTGGTAAACACTTGGATGGGTAAGAGTCAATGCTCTGTGATCAATACTCCCTTGATAAAGACCGCACGTTTTAAATACTGTAAGGAGTTGACAATGGAAAGTTTGGAGTGCTGGATGAGATTTGTTGGGTCCGGTATGGTTCGCTAAGCTTAAGGTCAGTACGGGAAAGCTAGATTCACAGTTGGTTTTGCTCCAAATGAAAGCAGAGCAATGGTAGATACAAGTTCTAAAGGATAAGTGAGTTTTCATGTTTTCAAAACCTCTTCACTAGTTTGGATTCGATTTGCTTGAGGACAAGCAAAAATCTAAGTCTGGGGGAGTTGATATACCTCTATTTTGTACCCTTTTTATATGGTTTTACTATGCTTTTTATAAGGTTTTTAAAGGCTTTCTGATCTAAAAAGGTAGTTTTTATGGATTTATAGTACTTAGAGTCTAAACAGGTCAAAAGATGCATTTTGGAGCAAAACACAGGATTTGGACTTCAAGACCGCTCCAGGACGTAGCATCAACTTTGGAAGGGCCTTAAAGACATTCTACTCAATGGAATTCATCAAATCCACTTTGTTGCGATGCCTACATGAGTTAGATTTGCAATGCAACTGGGATCACTCAGTTTGGTCGAGTAGATTGGGAGATATCTCTATTTCCGTGAGACATATCGAAGGAGCTTTGGTGAGTTAGTGTTCCAATGCAGTTGGAATTATGCAATTTGGATGAGCAGTTTAGAAGATATCACGTTTTGACCGAAGAGTGGTCTAGACAGCCGAAAACCGGACACATCAGCCATCCACATCCGCTCGACCGAGCCGGTCGGACAGGGACTCCATGGCCCTCGTCCGACCCGACCTTCCTTCATGATGATGACCATCCGGTCGACCGAAGCCGGTCGGACAGGGCCTCCAAGGCTCCCGTCCGACCCAACCTTTCTTCACCATTCCACGCGCGCTCGACCGCCCCGCTCGACCCAGACGCCATCCCGACCGACCGGTCGACCGCCCCGCTCGACCACGACTCTCCCGGTCGACCCGACCCCGCGAACACAAGCCCAATTATGCAGTTTCAACAATTCTCAGCCCGTTTCACCTAAACCGACCTTGGAAGACCTAGGGCACTATAAATACACTTTTTTAGCCTCATTAGAACAGAGAGCCACACAGAGAGACACAACAGAGCCGCACAGTAGAGGAGCCACAAGAGAGGGCCGCACTAGGGAGATCCCCTTAGAGGGATTCTCCATTGTTTTACTTCCTTCTCATTGTTTTCCTTAGGGAGAAGATCCCTTCTTTGTATCTCAATATAGAGAAGATTCCTAAACCCTGTTCTCCTTATAATAATATGATTTCTTTCTCAGATTTGTGCTTGTTTACTTGCATCATGATTGAGTAGATTTCTAGTTAGGTTTTAGGGTTTCAAAGAGTTCATATGCTGATTATGATTTGATGAATTAACTAGGGATATCATTAGAGTCTTTGTCTCGTTTTGTTCACTTATTAATGCTGATTGCTTTACCGCGCATCTAGCAATCCGATCCTAGGTTGATTTGAGCCACGGAAGTGCTGTATCATTCGCCGGACCTATTCTTTGACAATCTAGGTTTCTTAGGCTGCGGAAGTTGATTTACTAAGCCTAGTGAACTGTATCCGAACCTGATCGATTTAATGCTTGATTAACTATCTAAGGACATACAGAAAGTTTAGCGATTAGATTAGTTATCATAGGAGTCGGAGCCACGGAAGTGGAAAGACTTATTTTCGTGTTTTGTGTTCTAGACGGATCTTACATCCCATATCCCTACATAGATAGAAATCAATCATCAAACTTATCATCTATGAATCTCTGCGAATTACCTATTGCCTAGCGTCTTTCCACCTTGAACTTACACCGCTTTTATTCTTGCTTTTACTTAGTTTAGTTAATTTTCATCTCAAAACCCAAAACCCCCTCATTTGTCCTAGCTTGATTAGACTCGCATAGCTCGTAGTGCACTTATCTGCTCCTTGTGTTCGATACCCGTTACTACTCTCGATCTGTGCTCTTGCAGAATTAGGGGTAGAAATTGGGAAAAGTTTAATCCCCATCACTGTCCATCTCTTTTGAATTTAGGTTCAAGTCGCTGATCGCCTTAGTGTTGTCTCCGACAGTTGCGGCTTGTTTCTTCAGCTCCTCCTCCACTTCAATGCATCTTGATTCAACTCTATCTACTTGGTCAGAGAGGCTTCCAAACTTCCCATCAAGGTCATACCTCAGGAACTCTAACCTTGTTTCAAGATTTTTGTTAGATTTCCTTTGGATTTCCATGAAGTCTTCTATCATGGCTTTGAGAGTGTCATCTCTCTGCCTATTAAACACATGTTATTGGTATGTGGGAAGGTTGGGGCATGAACGGTGATGATGAGGCGGTTGGTGAGGTCGGCCTTGATGATGATAGTGAACCGGTGCCCGGTTTTGATGATGATGATGATGATGATCTTCTCGGTTTGTCCCGGTAAAGAGCGGGTGGCCAAAGTTTGGTGGGATTGGCATTGGGATGAAGTCTCCGGCCGGGTTTGGATGATGTGGCCGTCTCTGGACATAATGGGGAAGCGGAATTTGTTCCTCAGAGGTGTTACTCATGCTGGAGTAATGACTCATCGTTCAAGTACCTAAGAAACACAAGAAAACAAAAAAGTTAGAAAGTTAGTAAACATGAAAGTAGGATCTAGTCTTAATTTTTAATCTCAAAAACATGTAAGTGCAATGCATTCCCTGGCAACGGCGCCAAAAACTTGATGCATGCGTGGGTGTGGGATGTATGCAAGTAATAAAACCCTAAACAAAACATGGTTGCAAGTGCACAACATGTTATTGTAGTACTTTGGGGTCGATCCACAAGAGAATGCGAATTGCACACTACATACTTGTAAAGATTTGGTTAAGCTAAATCATTGATATGCAAGTGTTTTGTGTTGTGTTTTTGTAGAGGATAAAGTAAATGACAATGCAAAACTATACAAGCAACATTATTGAACAAAAGACAATCCGCAAAAGACATAAGCCAAGTCGATTGAAAAGTTTGTTAAATCCGATTTCTATGAACTCAAAACAATAAGATGTGGACATCCCACTTTCGTGGCTCCGACCACCTATGTTTCTTAAACCAATGGGCTCAGCTTTCGCATGGTCATTGTAGAGTGAAACATGCATTACTATTAGGTAATGATTGTTCACAAAACTCCTTAGGTCTACTTTCATAGCCTAAGACGAATTGCCCATCAAATATTAGGACCGGAGATATAACAAGCTTTCGGAGAGTATATCAACCTTAGATCAGGCCGCTAGTTAGCTACTCTAACAACAAGCTTTAGGTACAAATAAATATGGTGAACCATAAGGTTTCCCTTTCTTTAACAACCGATTCTCGAAGGCTTATCATGTCATGTCTTCCTTGAAAGATCCATGATTCAATAACGAGTCTAAGGGAGTAGAGAGGATCTCATGATTCTGATGGAGAGAGGCAGAGTGATAGAGATTAAACTGTGACTCTTCCATATAGAGAAACCTTTAAACCTAGACTCTCTCCACTCCCCTAGACTCGTTGTTGAATCATGGATCTTTCAAGGAAGACATGACATGATAAGCCTTCGAGAATCGGTTGTTAAAGAAAGGGAAACCTTATGGTTCACCATCTTTATTCATACCTAAAGCTTGTTGCTAGAGTAGCTAACTAGCGGCCTGATCTAAGGTTGATATACTCTCCAAAAGCTTGTTATATCTATGGTCCTAATATTTGATGGGCAATTCGTCTTAGGCTATGAAAATAGACCTAATGAGTTTTGTGAACAATCAGGACCTAATAGTAATGCATGTTTCACTCTACAATGACCATGCGAAAGCTGAGCCCATTGGTTTAAGAAACATAGGTGGTAGGAGCCACGAAAGTGGGATGACCACATCTTAGTGTTTTGAGTTCATAGAAATTGGATATAACAAACTTTTCAATCGACTTGGCTTATGTCTTTTGTGGATTGTCTTTTGCTCAATAATGTTGTTTGTATAGCTTGCATTGTTATTTACTTTCTTTTATAAAACAAAAACACAAAACCCCCTTGCATATTATTGATTTAGCTTAACTTACTCTTATGAAACTTTTAATGTGTAATTCGCATTCTCTTGTGGTTCGATGATGTGTGGTCAGGTTTTACCCACTTTTTAAATCCTGCAACTGCACAGATCGTAGAAGTACGGGTTATCGAACACAAGGACTGGCTAGAATGAATACACTTTGAATCTATGGAGTTCGGGTCAAGCTAGAAAGCAATAAGAGATGATTGGTTGGTGATCTAATAACTAAATACTAAAGCTAAGGAATCGAGGTTGCAAATCAATAAGGGAAAGGCGTTAGGTCTCTAGGGGCTAATTCGCAGAGAATCAAGCAATGATCAGTTCAATGATAGATATGAATCGTTTTAGGGATGATGGGATGATAGATCCGTCTAGAACACAAAACACGAATATAAGTCTTTCCACTGTCGTGGCTCCGACTCCTATGATAACTTATCTAATCGCTAAACTTTTCGAATGTCCTTAGATAGTGATCAAGCATTAATTCGAGCAAGTTCGGATACAGTTCACTAGGCTTAGTAAATCAACTTTTGCAGTCTAAGAAACCTAGCTTGTCAAAGAATAGGTCCGGCGAATGATACAGCACTTTCGTGGCTCAAATCAACCTAGGATCGGATTGCTAGATGCGCGGTAAAGCAATCAGCATTAGTAAGTGAACAAAACGAGACAAAGACTCTAATGATATCCCTAACAGTTCATCGAAATCAAAGATCAAGCAAACAACTCATTGAATTAGTAACCCTAGCAACCTAACAAGTGAATTACTCAGACATGGTCAAAGCAACAACACAGAGAGATGGAGAAAGCATAATATAAGATAAAGGTTCATAAATCTTCTCTAAACTGTAGTGAGGAGGAGAGATCCTCTCCTTGAAAACTCAAGAACAAAAGTAGATCTAAAAACTGTAATACAATGCGGCTCTCTTCTCTAAAGAGGCTAAAAAGGTGTATTTATAGTGCTAGGTCTTCCAGGGGTCGAGATTAGGTAAACGGGCCGAGCAAATCGCGAAAACGCGCAAAACGGGCCTTTGTCGGCTAAGTCGGGTCGAGCGGTTCGGTCGGGGTCGAACGAGACGGTCGAGCGGTCGGTCGGAAAGGCAGTTCGGTCGAGCGGTCGGTCGGAAAGGCAGTTCGGTCGAGCGGTTCGGTCGAGCGCGTACCGAGCGGTGAAGAAAAGTCGGGTCGGACGAGGGCCTTGGAGTCCCTGTCCGACCGGTCGAGGTCGAGCGGTTATGGTCGGTTATGGCGAAGAGTGATCGGGTCGGACGAGGGCCTTGGAGTCCCTGTCCGACCGGTCTCGGTCGACCGTTGTTGTTGATGTCCGGATGGTGAAGTATGGTCCGTCCGCGGTCATTGGCTCCTCGGGTCGGACGGCACGGTCGTGCGGGCATCGGTCGACCGGTGTGTCCAGTTTTCGGCTGATCTGACACTCTTCACTAAAATGATCATATCTTTCATTCTACACGGCAAAATTGCATGATTCCAGTTGCGTTGGAAAGCTAACTCATGTAAGCATCGCGGCGAACTAGTTTTGGTGAAATATATTGCGTAGAATGTTTTTAAGGCTCTTCCAAAGTTGATGCTGTGTCGCGGAGCGGTCATAAAGTCCAAATCCTGTTTTTTTCCTCCAAAATGCATCTTTCGACCTGTTTAGACTCTTAGTACTATAAATCCACAAAAACTACCTTTTTAGATCAAAAAGCCTTTGAAAACCTTATAAAAAGCATAGTAAAACCATATAAAAAGCGTACAAAATAGAGGTATATTAACTCCCCCAGACTTAGATCTTTGCTTGTCCTCAAGCAAATAGAATCTAAATCAGAGAAAGAGGTTTGAAAACGTAGAAACTTCTTATCCTTTTGAGAAACCTGCGGTGGCCTCCTCTCCTGTATTCCACTAAAAACATAACCAATTTTAGACTAGCTTCACATAATGCTCGACAAGCTTAGCGAACCATACCAAACTCAACTAGTCTCATCCGGCATTCTAAACTTTCCATTGTTAACTCCTTGCATAAATTTAAAACGTGCGATCTTTATCAAGGGATTATCGATCATTAAGTACTTGTTCTTACCCGCTTGAGTCTCTCCAGGATAGTCCTTTTTGAAGCTTTTGAGTTCTTTTCCTCTCTCTCTTCTTTGAAGGATCGATTTTTCCCTACTTTTCTAGGGTATCATTTTATTTTTTCTATCGATCCTTCTTCCCTTTTCTTTTCTTTTTGGGAATAACATAGGATAGGCTTTTTGCTTTTTCCTTGTTTGGGTAGGTCTCCATAAGACAAGAAGGTACAGACGTATGCATTCCTCTTGCTTACACGTTTTCCTTGTGCTTAAAAGCTTTTGATTTTTATTTTTCTGAGAGAGAGGAGAACTTCACTTTTTATTGGACACACCCTTTTGAGATCAAGTGAGGAACGACTCATATGTATGCCAAGTCCCTTGTGATATATCCCTATTTTACATATTTTTACTTTGGTTTTTCTTATATTTTCATACTAAATAATAATGGTTTTGTATCCAAGAGGTAGTTTTCTTGTATATTATGGTTTTGGGAAGCAAACAGGTCAAAATGGCAAAAAGAGGGCAAAATGGAGCAAAAGGACTTCAAACAATGATCCATGCAAGTTTCCAAGTCAAAAGCTTCAACAAAACTCAAGTTCGAAGCATCCGAAAGATGATCACAGCAAAGGGTCTTTCCGACGTCCAAATCCTATGATCTTAATATGGAAAGATATATAAGCGAGTCATGCATCGCGGCGAAGTGGAATTGGGCCATTTGGAGATCACATACGGCCTAGGAATATTTTATCCTAAGACATGTCCAGTTAGCGAGAAAGCGAAGCCCATGGAGATTGGATGAGCAAAACGGACCGGGATCACTTCGGGCCAAGCCTGGACCTCATCAAGACTCAAGCCCACAATTTTTCACGCGGACAGGAAGTGGCGGTCTCGTCTCACTCAAGACTTGGTGAGCAAGCTCATGCGAGAAGAAGAAATGGAAAATTTCCTCTTCTCACCCGCGCCTTAACTCAGCCGACCTAGCCTCCTCTCACCTATATATACTTGCTTTTAGCCTCTTGTATTCAGAACAGATATCACAGAACACCACTCGAAATTCTTCATTCAATAAACCGGAGCCACTTAGGTGGTCTCCTTGTTCTTTTCTTTTGCATTGTACATACTCGCATGTTTTAGTTTAAAGTCTAGGAGTGCGAGAACTCTCTCCATGAAAGGGTGCGGTTTGACTCATATCACTCCGTCCCTCCCTCCCTGGAATCAAGAGATCTTCTCCATTCCTTAGACTCGTTGTTGAATTATTGATCCTCCAAGAGGACATGACATGATAAAGCCATCGAGAATCGGTTGTTAAAGAAAGGGAAACCTTATGGTTCACCATCTTTATTCATACCTAAAGCTTGTTGCTAGAGTAGCTAACTAGCGACCTGATCTAAGGTTGATATACTCTCCAAAAGCTTGTTATATCTCCGGGTCTAGTATTTGATGGGCAATTCGTCTTAGGCTATGAAAGTAGACCTAAGGAGTTTTGTGAACAATCATTACCTAACCGTAGTGCATGTTTCACTCTACAATGACCATGCGAAAGCTGAGCCCATTGGTTTAAGAAACATAGGTGGCCGGAGCCACGAAAGTGGGATGGCCACAATTTCGTGTTTTGAGTTCATAAGAATCAGATTTAACAAACTTTTCAATCGACTTGGCTTATGTCTTTGCGGTTTATCTTTTGATTCAATAATGTGTTTGTATAGCCTTGCATTGTTACTTACTTATTTTCTTTACAAAAACAAAACACAAAACCTTGCATGATTTAGCTTAACCAAATCTTTACAAGTGTGTAATGTGCAATTCGCATTCTCTTGTGGATCGACCCCTAAGTACTACAATAGCAAAGTTGTGCACTTGCAACAATGTTAGCTTAGGGTTTTTATTACTTGTATTCATCCCACACCCACGCATGACATCAAGTTTTTGGCGCCTTTGACGGGGAATGCATTGCACTTACATGTTTATGAGATTAAAAGTTAAGACTAGATCTTTTGTTTCATGTCTACTAACTTATTAACTTTTGTTTTCTTGTGTTTCTTAGGTACTTTAAGGATGAGCCACCATTCGAGCATGAGTAACCACTTTGAAGGAATAAACCCACTCCCCCATGAAGTCCAAAGACGGGCACACGACTCAAATCCAGCCGGAGACTTCATCCCAATGCCAATCCCACCAAACTTTCGCCATCCGCTCTTTACTGAAACTAGCCGAGAGGAACATCATCACTATCACCAGAACCGAGCACCGGTTTATCAAAGCCGACCTCACCAACCACCTCATCATCACTACCGATCACGCCCCAACCTTCCCACGTATCAGGAAGATACGCTTAACCGGCGGAGAGATGACAATCTCAAAGCCATGATCAAAGACTTCATGGAAATCCAAAGAAAATCTAACCAAAGTCTTGAGGCGAGGTTAGAGTTTCTAAGGTATGACCTTGATGGGAAAGTTGGGAACCTCTCTGACCAAGTAGAGAGAGTCGAATCAAGGTGCATTAAAGTGGAGGAGGAGCTAAAGAAACAAGCCGCAGCTGTCGGAGACAACACCAAGGCGATCCGAGACTTGAACCTCAATTCAAAGGAGATGGACAGCCACTTGGATGAAAAGATCACCAGCCCAGAAGATGACCTCAATGGCACGACCGAGAGCCTCAACGCAATCACACTTGTAGCTCACCAAGCTAAGAAGAGAGCATCAGAGATTAACCAAAAGGAGCGAGAGCTTCACTCAACTATGTTGGTATTGGTGGAAGGACAAAAACAATTCAAGGTGTTGCTCAACGACTTGAAGCACTATGTGGAGGAGAGATACAAGAACCTACTTGAGAAGACCACACTATGGCAAGATACAACCGGAGGAGTCTCCAAAGGAGTTAAAGACCTCACCAAACGCTTGGAGGATATGGAAGAAAAAAACCGAGCTTCAAAAGACACAAAAGCGGCCGACTCAAAGCCTAACAATGCTTTGGTTGCTTTTGGTGTTAGAGAAACCGATCCAAGAGTGATCTGGGATGAGGAAGAAAGAGGACAAGGAAAACGCACATCCAGGATAAGAGGAAGAAGATTGCCGGAAGGAACACCTTTTGCTCCAAGATCTTCACAACCACCAGCACCCAAGGAGAAGAGGAAAGCTAGATCATCTGACCACACACTTGATGATTTCAACTTCATGGCAAGAAGATTTCCTAGCAACATGCCGTTTGATATTGCTTGCAACAAGAGTCCTTACCTACAAGAATTTGTATGGAACAATGATTGGAGTCTAGCCGAGGTGGAGAAAATGTATGATGAAGCAAGAAAGGGGATGCCTAAGCCAAGGACACTACACATGCTTCATGACCCAGGTTACTTTCTTATACATTGCTTCATCAATGGCAAATACTTTTATGATGCTCTATGCGATTCCGATTCAAGTGTGAACCTCATGCCGGCTGTGATAGCAAGAAGTTTGGGGCTTATTGAGTCCATGGAGCGGACAAACATGGGAATAAATCTTGCCAACAGCTCTTTATTCAAACCACTTGGAGAGGTCAAAGATGTTCAGCTTGACTTTAAAGATTGCATCATCCCAGCCGATTTCTATGTAGTTTCTATGGAGGATCTGGAAGACCAAGCTCTCCTACTTGGAAGATCCTTCCTAGCAACAGCTGGAGCAATCATGGATTGGCCGAACAGGAGGATCTCACTAGCCAATGTTGACAAGGATACCTATTATGTTAAAACTACCTTTTTAGATCAAAATGCCTTTGAAATCCTTATTAAAAGCATAATCCACAAAACTACCTTTTTAGATCAAAAAGCCTTTGAAATCCTTATTAAAAGCATAGTAAAACCATATGAAAAGCGTATAAAATAGAGGTATATCAACAGGCAACGGTCATCTCTTCGTCTTCCTTCGGTCCCAAACGGGTTCAAACCGATTGGTATGTTCATCGAAGGATCCACATCCATGCACGCAACCGAGTCCTTCGAGACCACGGGAAGGCTGAACTTGCCAACAGAAAAGTCGGAGACCTGGGCTGCTTTAGCCTCCGCAGCTATCCTGCCCTCCAAGTCCTTCAGATTCGCGAGCTCTCCTTCCAGAGTAACCGTCCCGACAATCAGAGACTCGATGAGGTCGATGTTGAATTGAAGCTCGAGGAAATCACCCTTCTTCACGTTCTCCTCCTTCTTCTTCTCGAACTTCACTCTGGCGCTCTCGAGCGCCTCACGGTGTCGCGATGCCATCTCCCTCCGACCTGCATGATTAGCCTTGACCTTTCAGGAGTCCAGCTGGCGGGAAAGCTCTATCTCTCTACCTTTCGAGCTCTTTCACACGAGCTTACTGTGAGGTATGCTTCTTCAGGAGTTCACCCTGGCGAGCTATTCGCTCATTCGCAGGGGAGAGATCGGAGTTCAGCTTGGAGATAACTTCCTTCACCTGGTCAAGCTCCTTCTGCTAGGAACATCTCGGATCCTCGCCTCTAAATGAGCAACGAGCACGTTACGAGCTTCCACAGCCTAACGAAACAAGCAATCAGATCAAAAAAGAAAACGACACAACATTTGTCTAACAACAATTCAGGCAAGGTAAAACCATACCATTCCACTCGTTGTGGCCGCTGCGATGTAGAGCTCTTTCTCGGACATCTTGTTCAGAGGAGGCACCTTGCATCCAAGAGGCTAGTAGTGAAGGTCCATACGAGCCATCACTTTGTTATCATCCGAAATGGGGAAGCCCTTCGCATGCTCGTATCACCAGTGGTTGCCCCCCCCAGAATTCTCGCTTTCGTTGGACGATTCCGGCGCGCTCTCGCGGGCACGACCATCTCCATCATCACTCCAAGCTCTTTTGGAGCTCTACCTCGACTAATTCGTGCTCTGTGTCCTGTCGGAGCTCACTGGGACTGGGCTCGTCTGAGGCACGTCGTCAACGCCGGTAAGAGTAAGAGGGTTGACGCATCATTGCGAGGTGCAGACGACCTGACAGCTGGATTTATGGCCAAGAGCTCGTCCACGACAGTCAAAAAATCGTTAGAACGAACCCTGCTCCCACCCTAAGCGGCGTTCCTGACCGATTTAGTGCGAAGGATCTGGCGGCGAGACATAATACTTATGTTTCTTGAAAGAGGAGGAATGCTTGAAGACGAGCTAAAATCCGGAACCTTAAGCAACGGCTGATCAACTGAAAAGCAACGATAAAACTCGTTTAAAAAAAAAAAGAGTTTGTATCATGCATTCGAACTCGGACAAATGAGAAGCAAAGCGCTTACCAGGAGGAGGAGCAGGAGGAGAGCTGAGTCTTGTGCGGATTCATTCCGGGGTGAAAGTATTCCAGTTTACCCTCTCCCTTCCAAGTCGATCAACCAAATAGTCGATTGCAGGGCTATTCGGAACAGGATTGGCAACTGCAAAAAAAAAAAAAAGAAATCGATTAGCGAGGAGTTAGACCATCCAAGAGCAACAATGTTTTCTATCCTAACGAAATATGGTCTAAGCTAACCAACGCTAGTCGCCCATTCCGTCGGAAGTCTAAGGAAATCAAAATCGCCAATCGAAGCCACGCTAACCCAGAAGAAGAACATCTCGTTACTCCACACACTATCCTTCTGTGGGGTGTTCGTGAATATTTGCCGATTCGACCTCGGCGAGGTATAGAAGGACCCATAAAGCCTAGTGTTGTTCTTGATCGAAAATAATTTCCTCACATCTCGAACACCAAAAGTAACTCCCTCTTCCCGAGCTCGGATCGCACACCCAATCACGTGTCGGACGAAATTCAGATGCATCTTCGGAAACACTATCCGCAGATGAGCTAGTACATGAAGCAAAAATCATGGAATCAGAAAGATCATTCCGTAGCTCTTGAAGTACGCCTTATAGGTGCAGCAAAATCCCGGGCGCACATGTTCCGGATGCTCTCCTTCGGCTGGTAGAACGAGCTCGATTTCGTCAGGGATCCCGTAATTCCGCCGGAAATCGGCTAAACCACCCTCGTCGAGGGTCGTCGGTGCGTGAGGCGTGTACATTTCGTCGCTGTCAGAAGCGATGGCCTTCCCCTTCTCTTGCTTAGTCTTTTTTAGAGACATCGTATCGATCAATGAGATGGCTGAGAGACAAGGTCATAAGTAGGTTTTCTCGAAAACTCAAAAGTGAAAAACTTAAAACGTTAAAAGTTCTAAAACAATTCGATAATGCTGAGAAATTACAAGAAGTGTTCGTTTAAGACTCAAAGCAAAAACAAAATATATACAAGGACGAAGTTACATTTTTTCGAAACTTGGGCATGGTTAAATAGAACGTGAGGAGTTGGATTTATATTCAACAATACTTGCTTTTATTGAGATCGCGGAAATTTTTTTTCTCGAATCAATCTCAGCCATCCGATCCTCATATCTCAACCGCCTGCATGCGCCGAGTAAGTGATGTGACACGCTGTGAGATTACTCAAGCATAGTAATAGAGATCAAGCAAGAGATGAATGAAAACATGATTATATTATTGTATAAACAAGTTAAGGGATAGGAAAGCTTCTCTATTATGAAGAACAAGTCGGATTCCTTCCTTGAACACTCTCGGATCCAATAACAAAACTTTAGAGAGAAAAAAGAACAAAAAGTGTGCAAGGGTCTTGAACGGCGCCTCCTTTCTCTTCCTCCTGGATGGTTCAGCTCCCTCTGACTTCTTTTTCTGACGGCTAACAAGTATTTATATAGGCTGGAGTCGTCTAGGTCTTTGAAGAACCAGAAAAGGAAAGTTTACATTTTGGCTGGGCTTCATGTTTTGCGACGTGTATGGGCCGAGATCATGCCAAGGAAACCACCAAGAACAGGCCAGGCCTATGTTAAGATGAGCCAAGGCCTAATCCGCGGTAGTCCGGGCCGTGGGATACACCAAACCTTCTGTGGGCTTCGTTTCCTCGCCAGACGGACATGTCTTGGTAGAAAAAAGGTTTCTTCCTGATGTAAACTCCAAATGACTTCATTTTACTTCTCGGTGAAGCATGACTCAATTATCTATCCAGCAAGACTAAGATCATAATTTTTAGACTTCGGGAAGACCATCTACTGCGGCCATCTTTTGGATGCTCCTGTTCTGCCCGAATGCGGAAATTGGATACTTGGAGTTTTATTGATGCTCTTGACTTGGAAACATGCATGGATCATGGTTTGAAGCACTTTTTCTCCTTTTCGTATCATTTTTGATGTTTTAACCTGTTAAAACTCCAAAACCAACAAATACAAGAAAACTACCTCTAAAGGCATAAAACCTTATTGAAAATACTTAAAAGCATAGATAAATACTAAGGGAAAACATGTAAAATATGGTTATATCAGTATCTTCCGAGATCATCCCTGTTCGTGCAGCATGACGACGTGGAGCCGGCAGCGGAGTTGGTTCGCGAAGAGGAGGGGTTTTCTCGCGAGGAGGAGGGCTTTTCTCGCGAGGAGGACGGGTCTTCTCGCGAGGCGGAGGAGTTTCGCGGCGGCGAGGACTCTCTTCGCGAGAGTAGTCAGAATCGTTTCATGATTGCGACATCAGTTCCTTCTCGAGATCGAAAGGCTTCTTTGAGCTTCAGTTCGTAAGAAACTTATTCCCAGTCCCCACAGACAGCGCCAATTGTTGAATCGGATGTGTCACGAGTTTTATGTCGAGATACAAAGGTTTGCGGGACTTAGGGAATTATGTCTTATTAAACTCGAAGAAGTGATCAATGGATTTACAAGAAAGTTTTCACCTTGTCGAGAAGCTTGACGAGATGAAGGACACAAAATAAAGATAAAGAACAAAAGAATAGCTAGGGTTTTGCCTCTATTGCTTTGCTCTCAGCGATTGCAGAATATTTCAGATGATCTTGAAGGAATGAGGACCCTTGTTTATATAGTGAGAGAAGGGCGGTTGAAGATGAATATCTTTCGTCTTTATCGAATTGGAAATCTTCCTCTTTGTAATTATCTCATTCCATTCTTCAAGGAGATTCATCTCTATCTTGATATATTTCTCATTATTTGCTTTTATCGAGTTTCCATTATTTGAGAAGGTTAAGGTGGAAAACGAGTTGGGCTTTAATATTATTGTTAATCGTGATTGGCTCAAGAGAATATGATCATATTACCTCTATCACTATACAATAGAAACTCTATAAATTAATAATATCGAGACTTTGATATTTTATTAATTTATAGAGTTTTTAATATATAGATTTTGACTAAAAATATTTTTTCAAAAAAAAAATCAATATTGATAATCTTTTAAATTTCATTCAAATTAAATAACAACTTTCCTTTATAAGTATATTTTCTTAACTTTTATTTTTGATGTTTCTATATTCACTTTATTTTTTACATTTTTTTATACTTACCATATTGTTTAAATTCCTTTTTAGTTTTAATTTTCATAACTGTTTGGTGTGTGAGAGATTCATATTTTAGTAGCTAGATATCTTAGTTATATAATATATATAAATTTTTATATGATAATTATTAATTTATGATATTGAGACCATATTTTACATAGAACATTTAAAAAACTTATTATCTTATTATCTTATCGAATTTATAGAGTTTTTACTATATGTCTCTTTTATTTTGAACACATAATTAGTTGTATTGATTTTAACCATGAACTTTGAGAGAATTTCAACCTTCTTTACTATTGTTTCAGGTGGATATATATATGATTAAGTGAAAATTCTATAAAAATACCTCAACTAAATTTTGAAAACCTTTTTAATACTCCAACTATTTTTGTGACTAAAACAATACCTCAAATATTCTGTTTGTCTATTTTAATACATAAACTTTGAAACTGTACCAATTTAACACATTCGGTTTAAAAGAAACTTAACTTCCATTATTTTTTAATTTGTTTTTAATAATAAAATATTAATATTTAAATAAAAAATATTTTAAATTTTGAAAAAAATACCAGAAAATCAAAAAAATTGAACATAACATTTAAAAAAGAAAATTGTAAGTTATACACAGAAAAAATTAAATTTTTTAATCTTTCAAAAAAAACATAAAAATTCCAAAAAACTAATAAAAATTATAACTTCAAAATACAAAATCATCATGATTCATAACTTATACACCTTTTCATGTTTATGATCTTACATAGTTGTTTCTTCCAAACTAAATATAGCTTCTGTTTTAACTAATTTTTTTATTTTTTATTTTTTGGGTGTTTTTATTATTTCCAAAATTAAAATGAACAAACAAAATATTTTTAATATAAAACTTGAAAATATTATTTAGTAACTTAATATTTTTTACCGAGATTTTGTTTTTTCATTTTTTTGTACTTTTGAAATGATATTTTAAGAATTTTAAGGTTCTTTACAAAGATATATTAGTTAAATTAATATATCTTAAATTAAAATTTTAATTTATTATTCTCAATTTTAATTTTATTGATTGTTTTGGATTTTCAGTGATTTTTTGAAATTTTCTGGGATTTTTTCAAAATTTAATATAACTTTTAATTTTTGTAATAATATAATATTATTATTAAAATAAAAAGTAACGGAAGTTTAGTTTCCGTTAAACCGAAAGTGTTAAATAGGTATGGTATAAAAAATTTACATATTAAAATAGACAAATAAAATAGTTGGAGTTTTGTTTTGGGCACTAAAATAGTTGAAGTATTAAAAAGCTTTTCGAAATTTAGTGAAAGGACATTTATTGAAGTATTTTCGAAATAGTTGAAGTATTTTTATGGAATTTTCCTATGATTAAAGGACATTTATTGGAACGGTATTGAAATGGGACTACCTGTTTTCTTCGGATGGTACCACAATCTCTCCCGCTTGGTGAAAAAGGTTTTTGTTTCCGAAAGCTTCCAGTCGAGTTTGGTTGATAATTGAAAAACTCAAAACTCGTATATGAAGTTTTTTTGCGATGCAGGTGGTGCCGATAAAAATTGAATTTAATTCTTCTCAAAAAGCTCTTCATAATGTAATTTTCTCAGATAAATAGTATTGAATACAATGCCGGTGCAAACAAAACAATTAGAAAGAGAGCTAAGTTACGATGTGTTGTTATTGTAATAAAAAAGCTCCAGCTTGCTATAATAGTCAACCCACCCATAGCTTCAGACATTTATCTTTACCACCGGAGGCTACACTCTCACCATCAGGACTCCAGTCCACTGCATAAACCTATCCACGCACGAAACACAGTTATGCGATTGGCATTTTCAAGCAGGAAACATTGGCTTTCAAAGAGTTAATATATACCTCATCCGCATGACCAGGAAGATCATGCTTTAACTTTCTCCCTCCAATATCCCATATCTGTACCACAGGAAAGAGGTTTAGAATCGAAGAGTACCTCCAGATTTGTGTATGAAATAGGACAAACAAGAAAATTACCTTAAGAGTAGAGTCTTTACTACCACTTAAAAGCATCCTACTGTCCGGGGACCAACTGCAAAGGCAAAAAGCTAATATTTAGCCACTACAATGTGAAAACATGGAAAGAGGTAATAAGCTCAAGAAAACTACCAGACCTGATCTGATAAACAGGTCCAACATGGCCCCACAAAGTTGTAATAAAGACCCCCGTGATACCGTCCCATATCCTGACAGAGTTATCAAACGACGCACTTGCAATCCACTGGCCATTAGGTGAGAAAGAGACATGGTTTACAAGCTTTTGATGACCGAACAAATGCATTTTAGGTTGGTCGCTAACAGACTGTTCCCAGAGAATCATTCTCATGTCATCAGAACCTGAGACTAATCTTTCACCACACTTTCCTTTTGCTTGGTCGTATCTTTTGAGCGCAGCCTAAACTCCAAGGTAGAGATCAGAATAGAAAATGGACAAAAGTGAATTCAACTAAGGAATGAGAGATCTCACCTTTTTAACTTCTTCAGGTGAAGAATATTGTTTTCCAGTGTGGTCAAAGGCTCCTGTCCGGAGAACATATTCCGTACTCAATGCAAGGGAGTTTACCCAATGTCCATGACCCTGAAGTAACGGAACATGAAGAGTAAAATTAGGCTGCAAAACTTTTATACAATGCATAAGCCATTCAGCTCCTGGCTATCTCTATCACGAGCAACACAAATAAAACGGGGATGGTGAAAAATGAACTTTTACCTTCAATTGTGCCTTCAAACATAGAGCCCCCTCATGAGTAACGTCCCACATCTTTATCGTACGATCTTGAGAGCTGCCAAACACAAGACATATATGTGAATAGCAAGCACAAGTGTCTGAGAGAGTTAGTTGACATTGATACAAGTACTGAAATAATTTTACAACATTAGAAGTCGGATAATTGAAACATACCCTGTATATATAAATCCCTCTCCCCCCCATTTGACACAAGTCACGCCAAGTGTATGTCCACTGAGACAAGTCACGGATTTCTTTAGTGAAATGTCCCAGATCCTTGCATCCCCATCTTTGCTAGAAGTTACAAACCGGCGGCATGGGTAGTTAAGGTGGACTGGTTCCCACGAGATAGAAGTAATCCATTTTTTATGGCCCTGTGGAAGTTTTATCGATCAGAACACAAGAAAATGAGATTTCACAGCATAAACATATCAAAACAATTTACTTTAAGGGGACTGCCATCTAGCTCTCCGGTTTTCGGTTTCCAACAGCATACTTCACCAGCTTTACCACCACTAACAAGGTGCTTGCCATCTGGGGACCATGCAATCGCCATAACCCCGTTCCTGTGCCCTGAAAGTTAGAGGAAATGAACATACACATATTAGAAAACAGGAGGAGCATTAGCAAATAATGATGCCGACGAGACAAAAACTATAAAGCAAAAAGAGTAGAAGGATTTTCAAACCTTTGCATGTAAACATTGGAGTTTGAGTGTTGAGATCCCACAGCCGGACAGTAGTATCACCTGAGCCACTTGCTAACTGCTTGCCGTCAGGACTGAATGAAATACACAGAACAGCATCCTGATGACCTAATATTTAAGGCAAACCAGTCAGCTATAATAAGTAGCTAATCTTTGGGCAGCTGAAACGGCCGAGGAATAGCTGAACTAGAATAAACAAAAAAGAGCAATCTTTCCAGATACCAGCAATGCTAGCAGAAATACGGTAAACTGGGCGAGTTCGGAAAACAGCCTGTTGTCTATACACTATCGTCAAAGTCTTCTCCACGGACACTGAATGCACAAAATTTCACAGAGTGAAGATTTTGTTATTATAATTCATAACGCCGACAAAAGAAAAAGGAAAAACGGTACCTCTTCTTTTCTCTATGTAAGTTCCGACTGGCACAAGAAGTTCCTCGCCTGATACATAGAAAGCGTAGGGCAACTTCTCCTTCTGAAAACAAACAATACCCACCTTCAAAACAGAATTTCTAACACTAAACAGGGTAAATCGAAATTTGGAAGCTTTTTAGCACCTAGGAGCAGCAACGATAAGCCAAAAACAGAAAAATCACTCCTTTTATCCTCCAACAAATAAGACAAGACAGAAAATTCTTACATTGTTGAGAAATCTATTGGCTAGCTCGGTAAGCTGCAAAGGCCCTGCTTGCTGAGGGATATACATAGGGTTACCTAAAGGAATGGCTTCGGTATCTATTAACTGACATATCACGGTCTTCCCCATCTCCGCCATTTCTGTTTCTATGGTATGTTCGTGAATACACGAGAAAAGAAAACAAAAGGAAGAGAAATTGTGGCAAGTGTGGAAACAAAGAATTCACGTACCCAATAACCCTACCTCCTTGTTCCTCCTTTTCGCTCCCTAAATAGATGATAAAATTATATTTGGCCCAAATGGCAATGGGCATGAAGTTTATAAACAAGGAACCGAAATGGGCTATTTTGGCCCAAATCAATACCATGTGGGAATTTCATACCTCTAGAGTTGACAGCAATTAGGTTTTCTGGAAAAAATGGTAAACGCTCTTCCCGTCACCCTTTGCAAGAATGTCAAGCCATTCAAAACCTAATTGGAGATTCAAGTCAATATCCTTCACATGGAAGAATACGCAGCCTCATCTGGAGAAACACTAGAGAGGATTCTCGCTGACTTTGAGGTAACTATCACAATTAACGAGTGATTTAATATTGTTAATTGCACATGTCAATTTTAAATTAAGTTGCATATATGTTTCTCCTCTAATATATTTCATGTTTACTAATCACGTTTTGACTATGATTATAGGAGAAGTCATGAATGGAAAAGAAACCAAAAGCTCTTTCTTGATTCACGAAATCCCCAATAGTTTCACCTGCAAAGAATCAACGAAAGAGAAGTATCTGGTTAGTTCACAAATCGATTTCATATTAGATGTGTATATGTTAAAGACGGTGTATTTATGCCTTCTCTATTTAATCATACTAACATATGCAGGTCCAACAAAGAGCTCAGACATTGTGCATACACAATTAACTCTTGAAGAAACATACACATGATGGTATATACAAGATGGAGATGTGTTGAAAGACTTGAAAGCTGAGCAAATCGGTAACCAAGAATGTATATTGCAATTTATCAACAAGAAGGAGTGGCGTGTAAATTCTTGCACAAACTTTTATACCATTAACTGTTTTTGTAACTGAACCCACCTGAGAGCGGTTCGAAGCGACCATCGCGGAATCGTCAACATCTTCCTCAACGACATGCAAGGGGAGAAATCGTAGCTCTGATGTTCACATACGGCAAGGTTTCTCTCTTTAGCCTGTGACGAACGCCAAATTGTCTTTCTCAAAATGAGGAATTTGGAAACTTGAATGGATCATGGTTTGAGGCTCTTTTGCTCCTTTTTGAATCCTTTTTGATAATTTAACCTGTTAAGACTACAAAACCAACAAATACAAGAAAACTACCTCTAAAGGCATAAAACCTTATTGAAAACACTTGAAAACATAAATAAATACTAAGTAAAATCATGCAAAATATGGATATATCAACTCCCCCAGACTTATCTTTTGCTTGTCCCCAAGAAAACTAAGCATGGATAAGAGGTTTGAAAACATGAGAACTCTTAAATCTTTTTGGAAATCCATATTGACCTTTATTTTAGTGATCCACATAAAACAACCACTACAACAAAACAGGCAATTTCCATCGACATGTTGCGTCGACCCAAAAAAGAGTCGTTAAAAACCTCTAATTTGCAACTAATTTACGACGAAAATTAATTTCGTCTTATAATCGTCGTAAACTGCGACCAAAAACAGTCGTCGTAAAATCGTCGTAAAATGCGAGGATTGTACGACGAATTGACCACTGTCGTCGTATCATCGTCGTAATTTGGGGACGAAAATAACTCGTTGTAAAATCGTCGTCCATTTACAACGGTTTTACGACGAATTAAACACTTTGACTTTAATCGACGTTAAATCGTGGTAAAGTTACGACGATTTCACAACGAATACAATATCTAGGTAATGAACATCGAATTTACAACGATTTAAAGTGTAAATATTTTTTCGAAGGGAAATCGTTGCAAACTTGCGACGTTTTTACATCAACCGAATTAGGTGAGCACATGGTTTAAAACGATTCTTACCGGTTTTTAACATCAGTTAAAGTCGATGGTAAGTGGTTGTAAAAGAAATTCCGTCGTTGGTAATTGGTTGGAAATTGGTTGGAATTGTCGTTGCAAATTCGTTGTTAATGTCCAAAAATTTTCTATATATACCGTGACCTCCAATAACCATCATTTCACTCTCAACTACTTAAACTTCTATCTCTCTAAAAAAACAGAAAAAAACAACTACTTCAAAAAATATGTCAATTTATCAGATACGAGAATGGATGTACAATCGTCAAGATTCCGACGGGTTGCTGAGGAAAGAGTTCAGAGATGGGCTTGAGGGATTCATGTACCCTCCAGGACATTGCAAATTACGATCGAAAGCGGTAATAAGTACATGTATTGTCCTTGTCCAAAATGCAAGAATAGGAAATTTGTGCTTATCTCAAAAGTGTGGTCGCATCTGTTGAATAGAGGATTTATGCAGAATTATTATATTTGGTATTGTCATGGGGAAGGTCATGGGGGAAATGCAGCTAGTAGTAGCAGTAGTAATTATATTAATGAAGGAATGCGTTTTGAAGAAAATGTGGATCCCGTACTTGAACATCCTCCTGTTAATTACGGTAGAAGTGAAGTTCATAGAATGCATGAAATGGTAACAGATGCATTTCCGGAAACCGCAAGTACATATGGAGATCCTCATAATGTAGCGTATGAGGAACCCAATCCAGATGCAAGAAAGTTTTTTGATATTTTAGCAGCAGCAGATCAGCCTTTGTACGATGGATGTACAAAAGGGCACACAAAATTGTCAGTTGCAGCAAGGATGATGACTCTTAAAACTGATGGTAATATAAGTCAGTTTATCATGGATGGTTGGGCTGATCTAATTAAGGATATCTTACCAGATGACAATGTAGCTGCTGATTCGTATTACGAGATACAAAAGTTGGTGTTTAGCCTTGGGTTGCCTTCTCAGATGATAGATGTTTGTGTTGATAATTGCATGATATACTGGAAAGATGATGATAAGTTGCAGGAGTGTCGATTTTGTCAGAAGCCACGATACAAGCCACAAGGTAGTGGTCGAAACAAGGTACCGTACCAACGGATGTGGTACCTACCAATAAAAGATAGATTGCAAAGACTGTATCAGTCTGAGAGGACGGCAGGATTGATGAGATGGCATGCCGATCATTTGCAAACAGAAGGAGAGATTAGGCATCCATCTGACGCTAAAGCGTGGAAACACTTTCAGGCGGTTCATCCAGATTTCGCTAGCGAGAAAAGAAATGTCTACTTGGGTCTTTGCACGGACGGATTTAGTCCTTTCGGCATGTCTGGTAGGCAATACTCTCTATGGCCGATAATACTAACGCCGTACAATCTTCCTCCTGATATGTGCATGCAGAGAGAATTTCTATTTATGAGTATCTTGATCCCTGGCCCGAAGCATCCCCGGCGTTCCCTTGACGTTTTTTTGCAGCCTTTGATAGAGGAATTGAAAGAGTTGTGGTATACCGGAGCTCGGACGTATGATATTTCGTGCAAGAGGAACTTTACGATGCGGGCAGTGCTTATGTGGACAATAAGCGACTTTCCTGCATACGGAATGCTTTCTGGGTGGACTACGCATGGGCGGTTATCTTGTCCGTACTGCCTCGATCGAACAGATGCATTTCAGCTTAAACACGGGAGAAAGACAAGCTGGTTTAACTGTCACCGCCGATTCTTACCGTTGAATCATAGATACCGGAGAAACAAGAAACTGTTTAGGAAGAACAAAGCTGTTCGTGCTCCTCCACCGGTGATTTTATCTGGAGAGTCTATAGAAGCGCAAATTGATCATTATGGCGCAGAGAGTACAGTTAAACGTGGTGGGAACTGGCACACCCCGGGGAATATGCCTGACGGATACGGGGAACATCACAATTGGCATAAGAAGAGTATTTTTTGGGACCTTCCATACTGGAGCTCTCATCTTCTCAGACACAACCTCGATGTTATGCACATTGAAAAGAATTTCTTCGATAATATCATGCATACGGTGTTGAACGTAAAAGGCAGAACGAAAGACAGTGTAAAGTCAAGATTGGACTTGCCTGAAATTTGTTCACGGATTGAATTGCATATTTCTAACCAGGGGGAAGTACCAGTTGCTATATTTCAGTTAGGGGCTGCGGAAAAGTTGTCCTTGTTCAAATGGGCAACGTCCGACGTGAAGTTCCCCGACGGGTATGTTTCTAATCTATCTAAATGTGTTGAAGGACGAAAGTTTTCTGGGATGAAAAGCCACGACTGTCATGTGTTTATGGAACGGTTATTTCCATTTGTATTTGCGGAACTTCTACACCCAGAAGTACATGCGGCAATTGCAGGTATATTTTAGAAACAATATATTATATATATGCATGCATTTATTAAATAATCTATATATGAAATAACAAAATCTCTTATGTTATATACAGCGATTGGAGCGTTCTTCCGAGATCTTTGTACCCGTACTCTTACCGTAGATGTTATTGGTAAACTCCAGCAAAATATTCCTATGTATTTGTGTAATTTGGAGCAGATATTTCCACCAGCCTTTTTTGATGTTATGGAACATCTAGCTGTACATCTTCCTTACGAAGCAGAGCTTGGTGGGCCAGTTCATTATCGGTGGATGTACCCGTTTGAGCGATTTATGGGGTACCTAAAAGGAAAAGCCAAAAATCTTGCAAGGGTTGAAGGATCGATCGTTTCTGGAAGTTTGTCTCAAGAAACTTCTCATTTCACTGACTTCTATTTTCCATCAAAAGTGCGCACACGTAAAAGGGCTACAAAACGATATGACGATGGTGGTGTTGGTCGGTCATATACAGTGGAAGGTGTACCAGATATATTCACGTCAGTCGGCCGATTAGGTGGATGTATTAAAGAAGTATGGTGGGCAAACGAGAACGATCGTCATAGTGCACATACGTATGTCTTACTCAATTGCGAGGAAGTTACTCCGTTTGAGACGTAAGTCATTTATGTTATATATATATATATGATGATTATGCAGGTTGTATTTGATTTAACAAATATTAATTCCTTGAATTTTGCAGGGAATTTTGTAGACAGGTCCGGGAGTGTATCGACGGGGTTACAGATACGGAACTCAACAAACGGAAAGATCAGCACTTTGCGGAGTGGATTAAATCATCGGTTAGTTTGTATAATTAATATGACCCTATTACATATAGTAATTGAGTTTGTCAACGATTTGTTTATTAATATATATAGGTTAATCCTGGTGACGAAGCATATCCGCAATGGTTTCACGAGTTAATCAAAGGGCCAATATGGAGGATCACTTCTGCTCCTATGTATTGTACACGCGGATACGTGTTCCATACGTTCAACTATGGAAACGAAAGGGCTACTGCGAATTACGGTGTCTGCGTTAGGGGTGAGGTTGATTTCTATGGCGTGTTGCAAGATATTATTGAAGTGCAATACCCCGGATTGCTTGGTTTAAGATGTGTTCTCTTCAAATGTGATTGGTTTGACCCAACACTCGGCAGAGGCGTTCGAGAGAACACATATGGAGTTGACGTAAACCAATCTCGGCGTTACAACAAATTCGAGCCGTTTATCTTGGCGTCGCAAGCTGAACAAGTAACATTCGTACCATATCCGCGTGTTCGAACATCAGGAATTACTTGGTTATCTGTTGTTAAGGTATCTCCTAGGGGCACAATCGTTGGAGATCAGGATGAAATTCCGCCAATGCAGCAAGATCATTGTTCGGTTATACCAGATCCGGCGGAGAACACAACAGGGTCTATCTTCTTAATAGATCCTCAAAACCCACAAAGTGTAAATGTGGCTGACGATACCAGTGATGATGATGAAGAGGAGAGTGTTCCGGATGAATTCTCCGAAAGCGATGAACCGGATGATGATGAGTTCAGCGACCGAAATGACTCGGACGAGTATTGACAGAAGATATATTGTATTCTGAGATATTGTACCATATTGTATCATATTTGATATTTCTGTTAATTTGCACCTTATGTTATGAACTTCCCGTTTTGTTACTAATGATGAATAATTAAGTACTAAATATCATTTCCCGTTTTAGACATATATAACTCTATTTATTATTTGTAACTATGTTACGTTGTGATGGACAAAAACTATCGGAAAACAAATTTCCGTAACTTATTCAACGATCATCCCGTATGAAACAGACTTAGAAAATCAAATTTCCGTAACTTTTTCCAACATACCGACGATCAAGAGACGAATCGTCGTAAACTAGATGTAATTCATGACGATTTCCCAGGCTACTTCACCAACGATGGAAAATCGTTGGAAATTGCGTCGACATTACAACGATTCGATGTTAAACAGATGCATTGTGCATCGATATCCCTACGAGAATGAAAATACTGTTCCAAATTCGTGGTAATTTCGTTGCAATTGTCAAAAATAAATAAAAAAAAATTCTTCATCACTTGTTGAGATCAGATTATCCCATATAACAATGTTTAGGAAAGTTTAAACATTTTGCATGGGATACTCTGACCTCAACAAGAGATGAGGAAGATTTATGATGTGTGTGAAAGAATATGGAGGGGGTGTTGGTAATTTTATAGGAAAATATGGTCATTTTCCAACATACCTGGAAAGTAGCAATCTTGTTGCACATAACGACGATCAAGAGACGGGTCGTCGTAAATTAGATGTAAGTTACAACGACTTTCCAACTATCCCAACAAAATTAGTAGTAAATTCGACGTAACTTGCAACGATTTCCCGACTAATCACAAATACATACCAAATTCGATGGTAAAACGTTTGTAATTTTGTTATAAAACATTTTCCAACATCTAGGCCAGAGATCGTTCTTCCGGAAAATGTTCCCGTCAAGGATTTCCATTTTCCGAAGGACGATCACCGGATCTAGATGAGAGAAAAAGTCTTTTTGTTTTCAAATGTTGTGTGTGGTTGTGAACCAGGGGGTGTTGGTCCTTATATAGAAAAAATTTTACACTGAACGACGATTTTCCAACGAATACTATACTTTAGATGGAAACTCGTCGTAATGACCGACGATTTGCCATCGACTACTGTACGGGCGATGGAAAATCGTAGTAACTTGCGACGATATTAGGACGACTAAACCCTAAAATGAAACCCTAAAATGAAACCCTAAACCCTAAAATGCCTTCAAAGACACCTCATATCGATTATAAGGCTAACCAAGCAACAAAAATTGACTATATGACATTGAAACTAAGTTTGTAGATGAAAAATCATTGAAAATATGTTTTCATAAACATTTTACATATTATAAGGTTTACTTACATGTATTATAACAAGATATTGTCAAAATGAGGTTTTGAAATTTTTTTAGTTGTCTTCATTTCAATTTATAACTTCCTATTCACAGTTTTTAAGCTTTTCATACTTCCCCCCCCCCCCCCCCCCCCGCCACCACCGCACCACGATCAACCCCCACCGCAATCCCATCAACTCCCACCACAACACCAACAACCGCCACCGCCGCCGCCCCCCGCAGCAACATGTACAACTGCCTCGGCCCTATGCACATATGACCATTGAAGAGTTGCTAGCTTTACCCGGACGGGTAAATCTAACTAGACTCCATCCAGAGAAGGAAGATGGAGCATCGTGGTACGTTAAAACGTTTAAAATTTTTAAAATTTAATGTATTAATTTAATATTTATATAATCTATTAAATATATTAATTAACAATTAACATTTTTATAGGTTTGGTGTCGAAAATTCGGTCTCGCGCACCATCAGCGACATCATCAAGTCCTATTTTTCCGAGGCTCATCCAAATTGGTCGGCAGTCAGTCAAGATATCAGAGATACTTGGTTTAAGATGTTTGCGGTGATAATTTTTGAACTTTTTTTAATTTTAAATATTTTATATTTACTTAATTACTTATATTTGATATAAATAATTTAATTATAAATTCGTTTTTTTCAGCAACGGTACACCTGGGATCAAGCTCATAATGAGGAGGTGAAGGCACAATGGAAGGAGAAAGCCAAGTTGCGTACAAACAACACCGTCTCCGACTGGAAAAAGAGATGGCGGGCAAAGGGCAACGACGCAAAGCCGATAGGCGTCAGCCAAACGGTTTGGGACGGATTGGTTCAATTCTGGATGAAGCCAGATTCCATAGAGACCTCTATGAAGTGCTCTGCTTCCCGTTTATCGGTTGGTCCTGACGGCCAACCGAAGGTCGTCCCTCACTGCTCCGGTCAGACGTCTTTCGCCGGAAGACGTTTAGAGATGGTAATATCACACTTTCATTTTCTTTATTTATATATACAAATAATATAAATTATAAGATAATAAAAGTATAAATTAATTAAATTCATTTTTAGGCTGCGGAGAGAGGAGGTGTGCTCCCTCCATTGACGGATGTTTGGGAGAAGACCCACAAGAAGAAAGACGGAACTTTTGTATCTCCGAGAGCAGAGGAGATATGGAACGACGTGAACGCAAGGGTCGTTGAGGAACAAACGCAACGCTCCCAGCAGCTATCTCCCGGGGGATCCACTCAGGTGCAGTTGAGCACCCCCGAGATTGATCGCATCTTCGTACAGGTAAATATTAATTTATTGTTAATTAATTAAATTTTATTATATTACTCTATTATTTAATATCAATTCAATGTTTAAAATGGCAGGTCGCCCCTCAGAATAGGGGTAAAACTATTGGGATGGGATCAATTGCCAAGGTTCCTGTTGCTTCGGCACTTGCTCCGCCCCGCCGACGATCCGACGATGAAGAGCAGACCTAACTGCGGGCCAAGATTGCACGTCTTGAGCGGGAAATCCAAGATGAGCGTTCAGAGCGTTCAGATAACGACGCCATTTTTGAGCTCATGGCTAGGGAGAACCCGCAGATTGCCGCAATCTTGCAAGAAAAAAGGCGTAAACGAGAAGCGCTAGCTGCAACAAGAGCGCTAGAGGAGGCCGACGAGCAACGGGGAACGACGAGCGGGACGGCTGGTGATCTGTCCCCGTCAGAATTTGAATTTGTTTAAATTTTTTTTTTTAATTTTGTGAAATATATTTTATTTCGTTTTATAATTTTTATTTTATTTCTTTTTATATATTTTTTTAATTATTTTTATATTAGGTCGTCGTAAATACGACGTAGACGTTCGAATATTAATAAATAAAAAATTCGATGTTTCGTCGTTAAATCGTTGCAAGTGGCGACACTTTAACAACGTTATCGTTCTTAAATCGTCGTAAACTTGCATCGGTTTTACAACGTAGTTTTGCCTCGCCTTAACGACGATAACCATAACATCTGGTTAACAACGTTGTCGTTGTAAACGCGTCGTAGAATGGCATCGGTTTAACAACGTTTTTATGCCTCGAATTAACGACGATTTTAATAACATCTGATTAACGACGACTACTTACATCGACTTGACAACGTTTTTTCTTCAATTTGGTTTTCCGATTTTGTAATTGACCTGGTATATTTAACCGGTGTTTTACGACGACTTTGTTTGGTCGTAAATAGAAATGGCAAATACGTCGTTAATCGATCGTAAAGTTTACATCGATCTAACGACTAAACTAGTATTTCGTTGTAAATCAGTTGTTAATGTTACATCGAATTTACGTCGACTAAAAACAACAAATTAACGACGAAAATTGTTTCGTCACAATTTACGACGAGTTTACGACGATTTCGAATTTACGTCGATCGATTACCGTCGATTTGAAAGTCGATGGAAATTCGATGTAATGGATGATTCCCGTCGATTTTACAACGATTCATGCCGATGGAAAAGGCCTGTTTTGTTGTAGTGAACAACGACATTTAGAATTAAGAACAAGGAAGTGCATACCCTGAGTTTTGCAATCATCCCAAAGCAATCCACTTCTCTTTAGGCCATCCAAATTCGCCACCTTTGACTCCTTTAGTTTCTAAAGGTGTGGTCTCAGCTAGGGGATATCGATCAAAGGGGTTATAGATTCTTACCCATCCTCTTTTTTTTTTAAAAAAAAAAACACATGTCTTGGCTCTTGTTTCACCTCTCTCTCTTCTCACTTCTTAAGTCGATTCATCCCTTTTTTTTTTTTTAGGGTAGCATAGTATTTTTTTATTCGACTTCTTCTCCTCTTTGTGGAGGTTTTTGATGGATCTTCCATAGACGCGAGTATTGATGGTTGTAGCCACCTAATCCCCGGTTACTTGGATCAAAAGGTTTTCCATAGACGCGAGTATTGATGGTGGTTGCCACCTAATCCCCGGCTACTTGGACCTTGATGCTTTTTCTTAAGTTTGAAGGGGAGAGAGAGGGGAAACCAAACTCACATAGACTTTCACTATTTGGTGAGGATGAGGAGTCGTGCCCTTTGTAAAACCAAGCCCCTAGCCGAGAAGGTTAAGTTCATTAAGGTGCGGAGTCAAACATGTATCCTTCTAAAGCCCTTGGAGACGTGGACATTTTTGGTAGATCGATCCACTCATGGTGCACATGTGATGAAGTAGACTGCCAAATGCTGATCAATGGTCACTTAAACACCGGCACAACAATGGTTAGGTCCAAGATAAAGTCATAATTCTCGACAAAAGTTTTGACTCAATAAAAACGACTCGATGAAAAGAAAAATGATGCAAGATGAAATGTCAAAATGAACAAACTTATTAGTATAATCCCCCCAGACTTAACTTGCACCGTCCCGGTGTAAGAAAAATCAGATTAAGAGAGGTGAAATACGTAATAAATTGGAAAAGGAAAAGGTTAGAATGATGTTACCAAGTGATGACCAATTGTAATGAAGATCAGGGTCGGATAACTTATTGGGGCTCTTCTGTAGGCATGATTGGTCGGTAAATGTTGAAGGTCAAGGCCTGAACCCCCTCGGTTTGCATTTTGGTCGAGTACGTCTCATTCGGTCGACCCGGAATGAGTGCTATGAACCACATGACAAACCGTTAAGAATTGTATGAATGGGATTGAAAATTTACCGTCCAATATGATGTTTTAGAGCCGCTGGTGAAGTTTCAGGTGATTTGGTCGTGCGGTTTTGGAAATTCGGTATCGGGTGGATCCTTCGGATGGCCGTAGGGTGATGTGATGGACCACAGCTCGAACCGTCAACATTTCGCTGATCGATCTTGAAATTCCACCGACCAATCATATATTTTAGGAGCCGTGGTGAAGTTGGAGGTCAAACAAACGAGCGGTTTGGGATATTCATCATTTGGTGATCCATTCGGTCGACCGGATGATAGTGCAGTAGACCACAGCTCGAATGATGAAGAATTCTCTGACCTATCTTGAACTTCCATCGACGAACTTCATATTTTATGGGCACTGGTGAAGTTTGGCGTCAAACGAACGAACGGATTGAGAGGTCCTTCACAAAGTGGTCAATTCGGCTCCGGGAAGAGTTTCTTGACCGTCCTTGAATTTGGCTCGTTCGTTTCTTGATTTTCTTTTGGTGATGTCTCCATGCCATGATTCCACTTCCAGGTGGTGATGTCTCCATGCCGTGATTTTGGTTCTTGTCGGCCTTCGGTCACCCGCCATCGACCGGATGTGGCATTTGTGCGTATCTCCTCATCCGTTCTCATTCCTCCGTCCTATCTTTTGGATTTGCTGACCAATATGGTATTGTCTGGCCGCCTGTGAAGTTTGGTGGACTTTGGTCACACGGATTG
Source organism: Erythrophleum ivorense (assembly GCA_026724425.1). Taxonomy (NCBI): domain Eukaryota; kingdom Viridiplantae; phylum Streptophyta; class Magnoliopsida; order Fabales; family Fabaceae; genus Erythrophleum; species Erythrophleum ivorense. The sequence goes on along the minus strand of JAIUCV010000212.1, from coordinate 1,381,602 downwards.
TGAGATAGGTCAAGTTGGTCCTCCGTTGCACCCGTTTGGCCGATAGAATCACGCCGGATGGAATATCTTGAAATCTACTCGACCGTTTGGTGATTTTCTTTGACCGATGTGATTGTTCTTCCCTTCTTTAGGATTCCCAGGTGGTGCCCGCTCCTTGGTGTCGGTTTGGACAAGGGTGGGATGAATGGGTGGGACATTTTCTTGTTTGGTCTCCTCTTGGGTTCTCATCCTAACAAAATGCATGCAATAATGATGTGAAAACTGAAAAAAGAAAAAGAAAAATACCGTGTGGGTTGCCTCCAACAAAGTGCTTGTTTTAAAGTCATCTAGCTTGACTCTTGTCTGTTTTAGGCTTGAGGTGCATCGGCTAAGGGGATGACTTCTTCTTCTCCCTTGTCCGCGTTTGCTAGGTAAGGCTTTAGCCTCTGCCCGTTGACAGTGAAGTCTCCTCCACTAGGGTCCCAAAGAACCACTGCTCCATATGGTTTTACCTCTTTAATCTTAAACGGACCGGACCATCTTGAGCGGAGTTTACCGGGAAAGAGCTTAAGTCGTGAATTAAAGAGTAGAACCTGGTCATTTGGAGCAAAGAACTTTGGCACTATCTTTCTGTCATGAAACGCCTTAGTCCTCTCCTTGTAAATCTTTGTGTTTTCATATGCCAGATGTCTTATCTCCTCCAATTCATTCAGTTGAATCAAGCGCTTCTCAGCTGCGGTTTTGAGATTATAGTTAAGCTCCTTGACCGCCCAAGCCGCCTTATACTCTGATATATCCATATTTTACATGTTTTTACCTTGGTTTTCTTTATATTTTCTTACCCAATAATAATGATTTTGTATCCAAGAGGTAGTTTTCTTGTATATTGTGGTTTTGGGAAGCAAACAGGTCAAAATGGCAAAAAGAAGGCAAAAGAGCTTAAAACAATGATCCATGCAAGCTCCCAAGTCAAGAGCTTCAACAAAACTCAAGTTAGCCGGTTTCCGCATTCGGACAGAATCGAAGCGCCCGAAAGATGACCGCGGCAAAGGGTCTTTCCTACGTCCAAATCATGAGATCTTTATATGGAAAGATAGATAAATGAGTCATGCGTCGCGACGAAGTGGAATTGGGCTATTTGGAGCAGAAATGCGGCCTAGGATCTTTTTCTCCCAAGACATGTCCGTCTGGCGAGTAAGTGAAGCCCATGGAGCTTGGATGAGCGAAATGGACCGGGATCACTGCGGGCCAAGCCTAGACTTCATCAAGACTCAAGCCCACACTCTTTCACGCGATCAGAAAGCAGCGGCGCCGACTTGAGCAAGACTTGGTGAGCAAGTTCACCCGGGTGGAGAAAAAGGAAACATTCCTCTTCTTGCCCGCGCATTAACTCGGCCGACCTAAGCCTCCCCTCTCCTATATATACTTGCTTTTAGCCTCTTGTATCATAAGAACGAATCAGAAACACACAGAACACATCTCGAAACTCTCTCAATAAACCGGAGCCACTTAGGTGGTCTCCTTGTTCTTTCTTCTTCTTCTTTTGCATCTTGTACATACTCGCATGTTTAGATAAGTTTTAAGTCTAGGTTTAGGGGTTTCTCTCTATGGAAGAGCCACGGTTTGATCTCTATCACTCCGCCTCTCTCTCCATTAGAATCATGGGATCCTCTCTACTCCTTTTGACTCATCATTGAATCATGGATCTTTCAAGAAAGACATGACATGATAAGCCATCGTGCATCGGTTGTTAAAGAAAGGGAAACCTTATGGTTCACCATCTTTATTCATACCTAAAGCTTGTTGTTAGAGTAGCTAACTAGCGGCTTGATTCAAGGTTGATATACTCTCCAAAAGCTTGTTATATCTCCGGATCTAGTATTTGATGGGCAATTCGTCTTAGGCTATGAAAATAGACCTAAGGAGTTTTGTGAACAATCATTACTTAGTCTTAAGGCATGTTTCACTCTACAATGACCATGCGAAAGCTGAGTCCATTGGTTTAAGAAACATAGGTGGTCGGATCCATGAAAGTGGAATGGCCACACTCTAGTGTTTTGTGTTCATAAGAATCGGATTTTAACAAACTTTTCAATCGACTTGGCTTATGTCTTTTGCGGATTATCTTTTGATCTAATGATGTTGCTTGTATAGTCTTGCATTGTTATTTACTTATAAAACAAAGTACAAAACCCCCATTGCATATTGTTGATTTAGCTCGGCCAAGTCTTTAAAATGTGTAGCATGTAATTCGCATTCTCTTGTGGATCGACCCCTAAGTACTACAACAACATGTTGTGCACTTGCAACTATGTTTTTGCTTAGGGTTTATTTACTTGCATTCATCCCACAACCTAGCATGCATCATACTCCAGCTCTACTGGTAAATGGCACGCTTTCCCGTAAACAAGATGGAAAGGTGTTGTTCCCAGTGGTGTCTTGAAGGCTGTCCGGTAAGACCAAAGAGCGCCATCTAACTTGGCCGACCAGTCCTTCCTTGTTTTCCGGGTTGTCTTTTGTAGTATGCTCTTTAGCTCTCTGTTGGAAATCTCCACTTGTCCGCTCGTTTTTGGGTGATATGGGCTTGCAACCTTGTGTCTAACTCCATATTTTCTCAATAGTTTGGCAAACACTCGGTTTATGAAGTGGGAACCTCCATCACTAATCACAACTCGCGGCACTCCAAACCTTGGGAAGATTACCGATTTGAACAGCTTGATGACAACATTAGAATCGTTTGTTGGGGCGGCAATAGCATCCACCCATTTTGACACATAGTCAACAGCCACAAGGATGTATTGGTCTCCAAAAGATGTGGGAAAGGGTCCCATGAAATCGATCCCCCACACGTCAAAGACTTCTACTTCCAAGATAAAGTAAGGCTCGTCCCAAAAGTAGAATCTTATGTCTTTCAATAATTTCTCTTCTTGTAACCATAAAATTGCGGCGGTTCAATGTCGGCTGCAAGGTAATTGGCTATGTGGCTATACCATGGTGTACCGAAGGCGATTCTCTTGTCCAGTACGGGTGGTGGTGTGTTGGTGACCCTTGTTATTGGTATGGCGCTGACGGAGTAGACCGTTTCTTCTGGCAATGAGTCGTTTATGGGGATCTGCTCTTCTATCCTCATCCAGGAGAGATGATCCGCCACACTATTCTCCGCACCTTTTCTGTCGATGATCTTTAAATCAAACTCTTGTAGTAAGAGAATCCACCTGATGAGACGTGGCTTTGCATCTTTCTTGGATAGGAGATATTTGAGGGCAGTATGGTCGGTGTGAACGATGACTTTAGATCCTACAAGGTAAGATCGGAACTTCTCAAACGCAAAGACAATTGCGAGCAGCTCCTTCTCAGTGGTGGCGTAGTTGCATTGTGCTTCATCCAGGGTTCGGCTTGCATAGTATATGACATGAAGTTTCTTCTCTTTTCTTTGTCCTAGCACGGCACCAACAGCATAGTCACTTGCATCGCACATTATCTCAAACGGGAGCTCCCAATCCGGTGATTGTACAACCGGTGCGCTTATTAGCGCCGCCTTGATCTTCTTGAAAGCCGTGAGGCAATCATCGTCGAACTCAAATGGGACTTCCTTGCATAAGAGTTGAGTCAATGGTCGTGCGATCTTGGAGAAGTCTTGAATGAATCTCCTATAGAAACCGGCGTGTCCGAGGAAGCTCCTTACTCCCTTGACATTCTTTGGCGGTTCTAAGCTTACCATGACTTCTATCTTTGCTTTGTCCACTTCAATCCCCTTCTCCGATATTCGGTGGCCAAGGACTATCCCATCTCTCACCATGAAATGACATTTCTCCCAGTTGAGCACAAGATGTTTCTCCTCGCATCTCTTGAGAACCTTGCTAAGATTTGACAAACAAGCATCAAAGGATGAGCCATAAACTGAAAAATCATCCATGAATAACTCCATTATGTCTTCTATGTAGTCGGTAAAGATGGACATCATGCATCTTTGGAATGTGGCCGGGGCATTACATAATCCAAAAGGCATCCGCCGGTAAGCGAATGTGCCATAAGGACATGTAAATGTTGTCTTCTCTTGATCATCCGGATGGATCGGAATTTGAAGGAAACCTGAATAACCATCTAGAAAGCAATAGTATGGGTGATTAGCAAGCCTTTCTAGCATTTGGTCGATGAATGGGAGAGGGAAATGATCCTTCCGGGTAGCGGTATTGAGCTTGCGGTAGTCGATGCACATTCGGTGGCCGGTGACGGTCCTTGTGGGTATTAGCTCCTCATTTTCGTTCCTCACCACCGTGACACCTCCCTTTTTAGGTACTACATGCACCGGACTTACCCATGTACTGTCCGAGATCGGATATATGATTCCCGCTTCCATGAGTTTCATTATCTCTTTCTTCACAACATCTTTTAAGTTCGGGTTCAGCCTCCTTTGATGCTCTACCGAGGACATAGATTCATCCTCGAGATGTATTCTGTGCATACAAAGATTTGGGGATATGCCCGTGATATCCTCAAGGGTATACCCAAGGGCTTTACGGTGTTTTCTCAACTCACAAAGTAATAAAGCCATTTCCACATTGGTTAGGTTTGAATTTATAATGACTGGATATGTGTTATTAGGTCCGAGAAACGCATACCTTAATCCAACTGGAAGTTCTTTTAGTACAACTTTAGGTGCTCTCGCCTCACTCCAAGGGTCATTTGATTCTTTGGTGGGGGTCTTGTGCTGACCCGGCCTCTCTTTTTCCTCTCCTAGACCGATATGGGCTACCAGCTTGTCATATGTAGCCGCACCATCAAGAATCTTGGTCAGCCGGTGTGCTTCTTCATTCAAATAGTAGTCATCCCCTTCACCTCCGGTTAATGCCACTCCCAATGGGTCATTCATTATGAGCTCTCGGTATATTCCTTCAGAAACTTCACTCATATTGTCCACCAAGAATGAATGGCCATCGATTGTGGGTTTGCCGAGTGACTTGTCCACTTGAAACTTCATTACAAGATCGCCCAAATGCAAGTCAATCTTTCCTCCTTTGACATCTATTATGGCACCGGCAGTAGCTAGGAATGGACGTCCTAGGATCAGGGGGTCCCTAGGCTCTTGATCAAGCTCTAACACCACAAAATCGGCCGGTATGGAACATTTACCGATCATGACTTGAACATCGGTTATAATGCCAACCGGTCTTCTAACCGATCGATCCGCAAAGACCAATTGAATCTTTGTTGGTCTGAAGTTAGTGATCCCAAGACGTCTGGCCACCGTGTAAGGCATCAAGTTCACACTAGAGCCCAAGTCACAAAGGCATCGCTTGAAAGTTGTACCTCCGATTTGACAAGATAGCACAAAGCTGCCCGGATCATCAAGCTTCTCCGGTGTTTGGTTCTGAAGCACATCACTGCATTCTTGAGTTATCAACATCACACCTTCTTCCAAGCTTAGGTTGCTCGTCAAGATGCTCTTCATGTACTTTTTCAAAGATGGTATGATCATGCAAGCGTCAACAAACGGTAGTCTAACACTTAGCTGGCTCACAAGATCTTTTAGCTTTGCTTACCCCTTCTCCTTCTTAGGCTTCTTCACAGCCCTAGGGAAAGGTGCTTTTGGTTTGTACACTCGAGATATCAACGGTGGGATGATTTCCTCTTCTAACTCTCCATTGGCAGCATTGTTGTCCTCCGGCTCATTCTCTTCTATCACGATCGTGTGTTGGGTCGGCTCTTTCTCGGCTTCCTCCGGCATCTGTACCTCATCTAGTTGTGTCCCACTCCTAAGAGTGATGGCGGCGATGTGCTCCTTTTTGGGGTTTACTTCGGGTTGGCCGGGAAGAACTCCCAATAGTTTCTTGATTGAGCCGGCTATGTGAGCTAATTGAAGATCAAGTCGCTTCACGTGGGATCCAAGAGAATCAAACTTACTATTCAGGTCATAGTATATGTGATGCATTTTCTCATGAATTCCCTTGTTGGCCTGCCTTTGTTCATGGATGAACTCATAGACCAAAGACTTGAGTTCGCCTCCTTGATCTTCTTTATATACCGCTTGGCGTCTTAGCTGGGGTGAAGATGTTCGAGTAACATCACTAGCTTGCTGACCATTCCGTACATGGGAGCGGTTTAGCGTGTTATCATGAGCGTAGTAGCGGTTTGGCGGCTTGAGAAACGGTCCGAGACTTCTATCTCCGAGCTCTTGTTTGCTAATGAAGTTCACATCTCTTTGATGATCGCCAAAGCTCTCATGCCCTATCTCCTCATTCGAGGCTTGATTATCATCAAGGACTTGACATAGCCTCGGTTGTCCCTCCAAAAGCTTAGAGATCATGGATTTGATCTCCTTGAATTCGGTTTGCTCCGGTCTTGTATTTATCGCCTTAATGGTTTCCTCATAACTTGGTTGGTTCTTGCTATCACTGGCCGCCAGGTTGTCTATTAATGTTTTTGCCTCCTCAATGGACTTGCTCATGAAGTCCCCATTGCTAGCTATGTCAAGGCATAGCTTGTACTCTCGCCTAATCCCGTCATAGAATGTGTTCCATAGATTGATATCCGAGAAGCCGTGTTGTGGACAATCTCTTATGTATTCTTTGAAACGCTCTAGGGCTTCATGGTATGGCTCTATAGGACTTTGCTGGAAGCCTGAGATCTTGCTCCTCATCAAGGTTGCCCTTTGTTTGGTGTAGAATTGCCCAAGAAAAGCCTTTTTGAACTCCATCCATGTATTGATTGAGCGAGACGGCAAAGATTTTAGCCATCTAAGTGCTTTGCCCGCCAAAGTGAAAACAAAGAGCCGGCGCTTAGGTAGTCTCTTGGAACTCCATTGGCGCTTGTGGTGCTGCACAATACCTCAAAAGAATCAACATGATCCAAAGGATCCTCCTCAAGAAGTCCATGGTATTGACTTTGCTTCACCAATGCGATAACCCGCGGCTTAATCTCATATCGTTGGCCATCTTGTGTCCGGATGGGGCTACGGCTTTGTAAAAGCTCTGGTCTCGAGTCACTGTCCCCTATGGTCTCCTGATTCGGCCCTAGTCGGTGGTCGTCTTGGTTCCCCCGATGCACTAACCCGCCATTGTTAAGCTCCGGTTCATCACCGTTTATAGTCAAACGGTTTTGAACTCAGTCTAAGGGTTGCCCATCAGCACGGTTTGCACCAAGAAAAACACCACCCCGTGGCTCTTGGTTATGTCCAACGTGATCCATGCCCCAACTTAAGGCTGCACCTACAAAAGTTTAAAAACAAACTAAAAGGAAAAAGAATGAAATAACAAAGCAAAAACAGAAAAACGTTTTAGTCTAGATCCTAATCCAAACTTGTAGACAAGAAGGTCCCGGGCAACGGCGCCAAAAACTTGATGTGAGCGTGGGATTGCTTCAAGTTTTACCCACTAGAACTACCTGCAAGTGCACAGCAACGAGGTAAGTATAGATGGGATCGAATCCACAAGGACCTATCGGTTGTACTACAAATTGTGTGGAGGTTGAATCAAGCTAAAACAAATAGGGTTTTGTTTGGATTGTAACTAAAATGAAAGGGTCAAACGAGTAAAAAGGGAATAGAAATCAGTAAGTGGAGATACTAGGCATTGGGCAAACCTCACGGCATCATGAATTATTAACAAAATAATCAAATGGAAGGGATGAAGTAAAAACCGTTCATGAACTCATAACACAAAGATATAGTTATCCCACTTTCATGGATCAAACTACTATGTTAAATCAACCTAATAGACTCAACTTTAGATGGTTATTATAAGTTGAAAACATGCATTAAGTGTGTTCAAGTTATGATTGTTCACAATGACCCACAACTCATCTTTCGATGGGTGTGATTCATTGCTCACCAAATACTAAGTCCGGCAATATAGCAAGCTTTTGGAGAGTATATTAACCCAAGATCCGATGCTAGTTGATCAGAAAAGCAAGCGGCATTATGCTCAAGTAGAGGTGATGAAACCAAACAAAATAATCCCAACCTAAAAGATTAAAGCTAACGATTTCATGAGCCCGTCGGCTAGCCCTTAACCTAGCAAGAAAACTACTCAATCATGGCGCAAACAACACAAGACATGAAGATTGAAAACATGATAAGTATTAAGAAGAGGTAAAGAATCAAGGAAGCTTCTCTATGTATGAAGAACAAGTCGATTTCTCCTTAATACTCTCTCGGATCCAATACAAAAACAAAGACAAAGAACAATCGCCAGGGTTATTAAGTGTAAGTGTGCGTGCGTCTTGGATCTTGAGAGAAAAACCCCCTTCTCTCTGCTTCTAGGACAGCTCTCTCTCTTCTCCTCTGACGGCGCACTCCTCTCTCCTTAGGTCGAGGCTAAAAACTCGTATTTATAGGGTAGAAGTCGCTAGGTTTATGAAGTGTCGAAAAAGGAAACTTTCCGGTTAACCGGCTTTGATGATTTGCGACGTGATTGGACCGGGTTCAGGGCAAGTAAACCACCGAAAGCAAGCTGGGCTTGTGTTAAGTCGAGACAAGGTCCATGCCGCGGAATCCCGGGCCGTATGTGGCACCAAGTCTCCATGGGCTTCGTTTATTCGCCTGGCGGACACGTCTTGGGAGAAAAAGAGTATCTCCGTGATGGTTGATCTAAATGGCTTGAATCCACTTCGCCGTGATGCATGACTCAAATATATATCCAGAAAGACCAAGATCATGATTTTTGGATGTCGGGAAGACCTCTTGCCGCGGTTATCTTTCGGATGCTCCGGTTTTGTCCAAATGCGAGAATCGGACAAATGGAGTTATATTGATGCTCTTGACTTGGAAACTTGCATGGATCATGGTTTGAGGCTCTTTTGCTCCTTTTTGAATCCTTTTTGATAATTTAACCTGTTAAGACTCCAAAACCAACAAATACAAGAAAACTACCTCTAAAGGCATAAAACCTTATTGAAAACACTTGAAAACTTAAATAAATACTAAGTAAAATCATGCAAAATATGGATATATCAATCAGCAGCGTAGAGGTTACAGTTCTGGTCATGGCAGGGGCGGCAGGCCTGCGCAGGGCCAGAAGAGGAGAGCAGAGGAGATATCTGCTAGTAGCCAGAGTGCGGGTGGTTGCTTTGGTTGTGGGAGTTTGGATCACAGAGTTGCTACTTGCCCCAAGAGGGCGGGATCCAGAGAGACGGCAGTGTGTTTCTATTGCAGGGAGCCAGGGCATATCAAGCCGATGTGTCCCAAGTTACAGCAGAGGTCTGTGGTATCGGTTCAGCCGTTGGCTATTCAGTCAGTAGCTCAGATTGCAGCATTGCAGTCAGGTGGAGCGCCGCGTGTTTATACTCCGGCAGAGGTGGGCCAGACCAGTCAGTCAGGCCAGATCACAGGTAAAATCTTTGACTCAGACTTGTAAATTCTTAAAGGTAGAATTTTGGGTGTTGTCTGTTTCTCTTATTTTACTGTGATAGAATTGGAGGTTCTCAACACTTGTGGAATTGTGTAGGGACCTTGTTAGTTGGTGGTTTTGAGTCTCACGTGTTGTTTGACTTGGGAGCATCTAATTGCTTCATTACTCCGGAGAGAGCTGAGAGTAGTGGTATTCGGAGTAGCGATGGCGAGGCTTCATGCTTTGTCAAGGTGGCCGGTGGTGGTTTTCTGGCTACTTCGGGCAGAGCTAGAGCAGTTGACCAGCGGATTTGGTCATCAGTCCAGTGGAGCTGTATGACGTGATTTTGGGAATGGACTGGTTATCTTTATACCGAGTTCATCTGGATTGCTACAGAGGTAGAGTTGTGTTTGAGCAGGATGCAGGGAAGTTGGTTTATCAGGGAGTGAGACCGACTTCGGGGAGTATAGTGATCTCAGCTATTCAGGCAGAGCAGTTGTTAAAACGGGGCTGTGAAGCCTATTTGGCGACGATTACTATGACAGAGTCCAGTGGTGAGGTGGTTCTGCAGGATATTCAGGTTGTTCAGGAGTTTGAGGATGTGTTTCGGTCGCTGAAGGGATTGCCACCATCTCGGTCAGATCCTTTCACGATTGAGTTAGAGCCCGTGACAGCTCCGATATCGAAGACACCTTACAGGATGGCATCAGCAGAGATGGCAGAGCTGAAGAAGCAGCTAGAGGACCTTTTGAGTAAAGGGTTCATCAGACCGAGTGTTTCGCCGTGGGGAGCACCAGTTTTGTTTGTTAAGAAGAAGGATGGCAGTTTTCGGTTGTGCATTGATTACCGGGGACTTAACCGAGTCACAGTGAAGAACAGGTACCCACTTCCGAGGATCGATGAGTTGTTGGATCAGTTGAGAGGTACTACTTGGTTCTCCAAGATTGACTTGGCATCGGGATATCATCAGATTCCGATAGATGAGACAGATGTCCGGAAGACGGCTTTTCGGACGAGGTATGGGCATTTTGAGTTTGTGGTCATGCCTAATGCGCCGGCATCTTTCATGAGATTGATGAACGACGTGTTCAGGGAGTTTTTGGATGTGTTTGTCATCATTTTCATAGATGATATTTTGGTGTATTCGAGGAGTCCAGAGGAGCATGCGACGCATTTGAGGCTTGTTTTGGAGAAGCTTCGAGAGCAGAGGTTGTTCGCTAAGTTGAGCAAGTGCAGTTTTTGGCAGAGAGAGAGATGGGTTTTCTTGGCCACATTGTTTCTGCAGAGGGAGTTTCTGTGGATCCGGCTAAGATTGAGGCCATCAGAGATTGGCCTAGACCGAGTAGTGCTACCGAGATCAGGAGTTTTCTGGGTTTAGCAGGCTACTACAGGAGGTTCGTCAAGGGGTTTGCGAGTATGTCTCAGCCGATGACGAGGTTGACTGGCAAGGATGTGCCGTTTGTGTGGTCGCATGAGTGCGAGGAGAGCTTTGAGAAGCTCAAGGAGATGTTGACTAGTACACCAGTGTTGGCATTACCCGATCCGGGGAAGCCATATGTAGTGTACACAGATGCTTCAAGTGTTGGGCTTGGTTGTGTTTTGATGCAGGAGGGCAGAGTGATTGCCTATGCTTTGCCGTCTGCCTCGCAGATCTTTACAGATCACAAGAGTCTACAACATATCTTTACTCAGCCTTTGCTGAATGCGAGGCAGACGCGTTGGGTGGAGTTTCTGGCAGACTTTGACCTGGATATTGTTTATCATCCGGGCAAGGCCAACTTGGTGGCAGATGCTTTGAGTCGACGGAGGGTTGATTCAGCTAGAGAGCGTGGTGTTGAGGCTTTGGTCAGCGAGATTAGTACATTGCGGCTTTGTGCTATTTCAGAGGAGCCTTTGGGTTTGGAGGCAGCTGATCAGGCAGATTTACTCAGTAGGCTCAGAGTGGCTCAGCAGAGTGATCAGAGTTTGATTGATGCTTCGTAGGCGTCTGGTTCTGAGTATCAGGTCTCTTCGAATGGGACTATCTTGGTTCGTGGGCGAGTTTGTGTGCCCAAGGATGTGGAGTTGAGACAGGAGGTTTTGAGAGAGGCTCATTCGAGCAAGTTTTCGATTCATCCGGGTTCGACCAAGATGTACCGTGACCTCAAACGGTATTATCATTGGGTTGGGATGAAGAGAGATGTGGCAGATTGGGTTGCGAGTTGCAACACTTGTTCTTTGGTCAAGGCAGAGCATCAGGTGCCTAGTGGTCTTTTGCAGAGTTTGCCCATTCCAGAGTGGAAGTGGGATATGATCACTATGGATTTTGTTGTGGGATTGCCTATCTCACGGAAATTTGATGCTATTTGGGTCATTGTGGATCGCTTGACCAAGTCAGCACATTTCTTGACCATCAAGAAGACAGATGGAGCGGCTGTCTTGGCTAGGAAGTTTGTGCGAGAGATTGTGAGGCTGCATGGAGTGCCAGCCAGTATTGTGTCGGATAGAGATCCGAGGTTTGCTTCAGAGTTTTGGAGGGCATTTCAGACTGAGATGGGCACTAAGGTGCATATGAGTACAGCGTATCATCCGCAGACAGATGGGCAGTCAGAGAGGACTATTCAGACTTTGGAGGATCTGCTGAGGATGTGTGTACTGGATTGGGGTGGTCATTGGGCTGATCATCTGTGTTTGGCAGAGTTTGCCTATAACAACAGTTTTCAGTCTAGTATTGGCATGGCTCCATTTGAGGCTTTGTATGGGAGGCCATGCAGGACACCGTTATGCTAGACCCAAGTGGGGGAGCGCAGCATGTTTAGAGCTACTTTTGTTCAGGAGACGACGGAGAAGATCCGTGTCTTGAGGTTGAACATGAAGGAGGCTCAGGATAGACAGAGGAGTTATGCAGATAGACGGCGACGTGAGCTTGAGTTTCAGGTGGGAGATAGAGTTTATCTCAAGATGGCTATGTTGAGGGGCCCTAACAGGTCCATAGCAGAGAACAAGCTCAGTCCGTGTTTTATGGGTCCGTTTCCAGTGGTGGAGCGAGTTGGGCCAGTGGCTTATCGGTTGGAGTTATCACCGATTATGAGCGCCTTTCATAAGGTGTTTCATGTTTCTATGTTGAGGAGGTGTTTGCATCCTTCAGAGGAGTTAGTGGCAAAGATTCCAGAGGATCTTCAGCCAGATATGACAGTTCCGGCAGTTCCTGTGAGGATTCTTGAGAGGAGAGTCAAGGTTCTGTGGAACAAGAGGGTGCCATTGTTGAGAGTCTTGTGGGACTGTAGTGGCACAGAGGAGCAGACTTGGGAGCCAGAGGCAAAGATGAAGCTGAAGTTCGGAAAGTGGTTAGACAAGCAGGCTGTGGAGTGATGATGTGTGCCAAACAAGGGTGTGGTATATATGCAAGTAATAAAAACCCTAAGCTAAACATGGTTGCAAGTGCACAACGTGTTGTTGTAGTACTTAGGGGTCGATCCACAAGAGAATGCGAATTACACATTACACATTTGTAAAGATTTGGTTAAGCTAAATCAATAATATGCAAGGGTTTTGTATTTTTGTTTTATAAAGGAAAATCAAATAACAAATGCAAACTATACAAACACCATTATTGAACAAAGAATAATCCGCAAAAAGACACAAGCCAAATCAATTGAAAAGTTTGTTAAATCCGATTTCTATGAACTCAAAACACTAAGATGTGGTCATCCCACTTTCGTGGCTCCGACCACCTATGTCTCTTAAACCAATGGACTCAGCTTTCACATGGTCATTGAAGAGTGAAACATGCAATAAAATCGGGTAGTGATTGTTCACAAAACTCCTTAGGTCTACGTTCATAGCCTAAGACGATTTGCCCATCAAATATTAGGACCGGAGATATAACAAGCTTTTGGAGAGTATATCAACCTTGGATCAAGTCGCTAGTTAGCTACTCTAGCAACAAGCTTTAGGTATGAATAAAGATGGTGAACCATAAGGTTTCCCTTTCTTTAACAACCGATTCTTGATGGCTTATCATATCATGTCTTCTTTTGAAAGATCTATGATTCAACAATGAGTCTAAAGGAGTAGAGAGGATCCCATGATTCTAATGGAGAGAGGCGGAGTGATATGGATCAAACCGTGGCCCTTCCATAGGGGGAAACCTCTAAACCTAGACTTAAAACTATCTAAACATGCGAGTATGTACAAGATGCAAAAGAAGAAGAAGAAAGAACAAGGAGACCACCTAAGTGGCTCCGGTTTATTGAAAGAGTTTCAAGATGTGTTCTGGTGTGTTTCTGATGTGTCTCTGATGATGATACAAGAGGCTAAAAGCGAGTATATATAGGAGAGGGGAGGCTTAGGTTGGCCGAGTTAATGCGCGGGCAAGAAGAGGAATGTTTCCTTTTTCTTCACCCGGGTGAACTTGCTCACCAAGTCTTGCTCAAGTCGGCGCCGCTGCTTCCTGATCGCGTGAAAGAGTGTGGGCTTGAGTCTTGATGAAGTCTAGGCTTGGCCCGCAGTGATCCCGGTCCATTTCGCTCATCCAAGCTCCATGGGCTTCACTTACTCGCCAGACGGACATGTCTTGGGAGAAAAAGATCCTAGGCCGCATTTCTGCTCCAAATAGCCCAATTCCACTTCGTCGCGACGCATGACTCATTTATCTATCTTTCCATATAAAGATCTCATGATTTGGACGTAGGAAAGACCCTTTGCCGCGGTCATATTTCGGGCGCTTCGATTCTGTCCGAATGCGGAAACCGGCTAACTTGAGTTTTGTTGAAGCTCTTGACTTGGGAACTTGCATGGATCATTGTTTTAAGCTCTTTTGCCTTCTTTTTGCCATTTTGACCTGTTTGCTTCCCAAAACCACAATATACAAGAAAACTACCTCTTGGATACAAAATCATTATTATTGGGTAAGAAAATATAAAGAAAACCAAGGTAAAAACATGTAAAATATGGATATATCAACTCCCCCAGACTTAGCCTTTTGCTTGTCCTCAAGCAAACTAAGAAAGGAAAAGAGGTTTGAAAACATGAGAACTCTCAATGCTTTTTGAAAATCCACGTTTAGCTTATGTTTTAGTAATCCACATGAAAAACGGTTTTGGCTTTATGATGAGGAACATAAGTACTTACATTGAGTTTAGCAGTCATCCCAAAGTAACCCACACTCCATATGACCATTCGGGCTCACCTCCTTTGACTCCTTTAATATTTAAAGGTGCGGTCTCAACTAGGGGATATCGATCAAAGGGTTTATGATCTCTTTCTCATCCTCTTGTGCTTAAACACTTGTCTTGGCTCTTGCTTCACCTCTCTCTCTTCTCACTTCTTAAGTCGGTTCATCCCTTTTTTAGGGTAGCAAGGTATTTTTTTTATCCGACTTCTTCTCCTCTTTGTGGAGGTTTTTGATGGATCTTCCATAGACGCGAGTATTGATGGTTGTAGCCACCTAATCCCCGGTTACTTGGATCAAAAGGTCTTCCATATACGCGAGTATTGATGGTGGTTGCCACCTAATCCCCGGTTACTTGGACCTTGGTGCTTTTTCTTAAATTGAAGGGGAGAGAGAGGGGAAACCGAACTCACGTAGACTTTCACTATTTGATGAGGATGAGGAGTCGTACCCTTTGTAAAACCAAGCCCCTAGCTGAGAAGGTTAAGTTCATTAAGGTGCGGAGTCAAAGGTGGATCCTCCATTGGCTTTTTGGAAATGTAGCCATTTTTGGTAAACCGATCTGCTCAAAGTGTACATTGAGTGAATGTTGCCAAATACTGTTTCAATGGTTACTTAAACATTAGTGTAACATGGTTAGTTTCAAAGAAAAAGGTCATAATTCTCGGACAAAATTTTGACTCAATAAAACGACTCAAAGGGAAAAGGGAAAAATGAAAAGAAAAATCAAAAAGAACAAACGTGTTAGTAATCCCCCCAGACTTAACTTGCACCGTCCCGGTGGAAGCAAATCCAATTAAGAGGGGTGAAAAAGAAAATTGAATTTGTTGGGAAAGTGTTTCGGATTTTGTTACCAAAGTGCGACCATAGGTCATGAAGAGCGGTTTTGCTTCGTTGAGCGACTCCAGGTGCGATATGACAACATCAAATCATTCCTTAGATGAAGTTGGTCGGTGAGTTTTCAATCTGATGGTTTGATTCCGTCCGGTGTGCAGTGTGGTCGTGTAATGCCCGTGTGTCGGCCAAAAATGAAGGCTGTGGACCACATGATAAACCGTTAAGAATTTTATGAACGGGATTGAAAATTTACCGTCCAATATGATGTTTTAGAGCCGCTGGTGAAGTATGAGGTCAAACGAACGAGCGGATTTGAGAATTCGTCATCGGGTGGATTCATCGGCTGGCCGGAAGGTGATGTAGATGACCGCAGCCTGAACCGTGAACAATTCCCTGACCGATCTTGAAATTCCACCGACCAATCATATATTTTAGGAGCCGTGGTGGAGTTTCAGGTCAAACAAACGAGCGGTTTGGGAGATTCATCATTTGGTGGTCATCCGGACGATCCGGAGAGGGTGCAATAGACCACAGCCCAAACGATGATGAATTCCTCGACCGGGCTTGAAAATCCGTCGACCAACCTTATATTTTATGACCACTGGAGAAATTTGAGGGCAAACGGACGAGCGGTTTGAGAATTCCTTCACAACGTGGTCAAATCGGCTCCGGGAGGAGATTTTTGACCATTCTTGAATTTGGCTCGTCCGTCCCTTGATTTTCTTCTGGAATAGTGATGATGAAGCTCCAAGAATCCATCTCCAGGTGGTGGTATCTCCATGCCGTGATTTTGGTTTTTGTCGGCCTTCGGTTGCCCGCCATCGACCGGATGTGGCATTGGTGCGTATCTCCTTATCCGTCAAGATTTCTCTGTCCTATCTTTTGGATTTGCCGACCAACATGGTGTTGTCTGGTCGCCTGTGAAGTTTGGTGGACTTTGGTTGAGCCGTTTGGTAGATGGGTCGGTTGTGTCCTCCGTGTTACCCGTTTGGCCGGGAGAATGCTGCCGGACTTGATATCTTCCATATGACTCGACCGTTTTGTGAATTTCTTACACCGATTGATCTCCGTAATCTTCCTGGACCATCCCAAGGTGGTGATCGCTATGTTGGTGCTCCGGAACAAGGGCGGGATGATATGGGTGGGATAACTCGACTTCATTAGGCTCCGGCTCATGAAACGTGCAAAACTCCTTTGATGGTCTTCTTTGGTAATCATCCTAAAACATGTTTGTTTTGTTTTTGTGGATTTTATAAAATTCCCAAAAATTCAAGTTAATAATAAAATCAAAATAAAAGTTTAAAAGGAAAAGAAAAGAAAAAAGAAACATGGGTTGCCTCCCATAAGCGCTAGTTTAAAGTCTTTATAGCTCGACTCCTTGTGTTCCTTAGGTGTTAGGCAAGTGTGGAGGCTGTAGAAAGCTCCTAGTACTGGATGTCTCCAAGTGCATCTTGTCTTGTAACACTTCTTTGATCAAGTAACCTTGTTGTGTGCCTTCTCCTCCACTTGTGTACCGAAATCTTTTGGATGAGAAACCGGGAGGTGCAGCAACATAGTAGGTATCCTTGTCAACATTGGCTAGTGAGATTCTCCTGTTTGGCCAATCCATAATTGCTCCGGCTGTTGCTAAGAAGGACCTCCCAAGTAGAAGGGCTTGGTCGTCCGGATCCTCCATAGTGACAATATAGAAATCGGCCGGGATGATGCAATCTTCAAAGGAAAGTTGAACATCTCTTACCTTGCCAAGTGGTTTGAATGAAGAGTTGTTGGCAAGTTTTATGCCCATGTTGGTCCGCTCCATGGTCTCAATCAGACCCAAACTTCTTGCTATTACCGCCGGCATGAGGTTCACGCTTGAACCGGAATCACATAACGCATCATCAAAGAATTTTCCGTTGATAGAGCAATGTATAAGGAAGTAACCTGGGTCATGAAGCTTGTGTAGTGTCCTTGGAGCAGGCATTTCCTCTCTTGCTTCATTATACATCTTCTCCACTTCGGCTAAGCTCCAATCGTGAGTCCATACAAAATCTTGAAGGTAAGGGCTCTTGTTGCAAGCGACATCAAAGGGCATATTGCTAGGGAACCTTTTTGCCATGAAATTGAAGTCATCAATGGTGTAATCATTTGATGAGCTCGCTTTCCTTTTCTCTTTAGGGACGGGTGGTAGTGATGATCTTGGAGAGAGTGGTGTTCCGTCCGGCAACTTTCTTCCTCTTATCCTTGCTGTCCGCTTTCCTTGTCCTCTATCATCCTCGTCCCAAACAACTCTTGAATTGGTTTCTTTAACACCAAAGGCAGCTAGGGCTTTGTCCGGTTTTGAATCGGCCGCCTTTGTGTCTTTCAAAGCTCGGATCTTCTCATCCATGTCCTTCAAGCGTTTGGTGAGGTCTTCGATTCCTTTGGAGACTCCTCCGGTTCTTTCTTGCCATAATGTGGTCTTCTCAAGTAGGGTCTTGTGTCTCTCCTCCACATGGTTCTTCAAGTCATTGAGCAACACCTTGAATTGTTTTTGTCCTTCCACCAATACTAACATAGTTGAATAAAGCTCTTGCTCTTTTTGGTTAACCTCCGAGGCTCTCTTCTTAGCTTGGTGAGCTATAAGTGCGATTGAGTTGAGGCTCTCGGTTGTGCCATTGAGGTCATCTTCTAGGCTGGTGATCTTTTCATCCAAGTGGCCATCCATCTCTTTTGAATTGAGGCTCATGTCTCGGATTGCCTTGGTGTTGTCTCCGACGGTTGCGGTTTGCTTCTTTAGCTCCTCCTCCACTTCAATACACCTTGATTCAACTCTCTCCACTTGGTCAGAGAGGGTTTCAAACTTCCCATCAAGGTCATACCTCAGAAACTCTAACCTTGTCTCAAGACGTTGGTTAGATCTTCTTTGGAGTTCCATGAAATCTTCCATCATGGCTTTGAGATTGTCATCTCTCCGCCGGTTAAGCGCGTGCTCTTGGTATGTGGGAAGGTCGGGGCGTGGACGGTGGTGATGATGAGGCGGCTGGTGAAGTCGGCCTTGATAAACCGGTGACCGGTTTTGATGATAGTGATGATGTTCTTCTCGGCTAGTCTCGGCAAAGAGCGGATGGTGGAAATTTGGTGGGATTGGCATGGGGATGAAGTCTCCGGCCGGATTTGAATCATGTGGCCGCCTTTGGACTTCATGAGGAGACGGTTTTCTTCTTTCAAAGTTGTTACTCGTGCTGGAGTGATGGTTCATCCTTAAAGTACCTAAGGAACATAAGTGAAACAAAATTGCAAAAGTTAGTAAACATGAAACAAAAGATCTAGTCTTAACTTTTAATCTCATAAACGTGTAAGTGCAATGCACTCCCCGGCAACGGCGCCAAAAACTTGATGTGTGCCAAACAAGGGTGTGGTATATATGCAAGTAATAAAAACCCTAAGCTAAACATGGTTGCAAGTGCACAACATGTTGTTGTAGTACTTAGGGGTCGATCCACAAGAGAATGCGAATTACACATTACACATTTGTAAAGATTTGGTTAAGCTAAATCAATAATATGCAAGGGTTTTGTATTTTTGTTTTATAAAGGAAAATCAAATAACAAATGCAAACTATACAAACACCATTATTGAACAAAGAATAATCCGCAAAAAGACACAAACCAAATCAATTGAAAAGTTTGTTAAATCCGATTTCTATGAACTCAAAACACTAAGATGTGGTCATCCCACTTTCGTGGCTCCGACCACCTATGTCTCTTAAACCAATGGACTCAGCTTTCACATGGTCATTGAAGAGTGAAACATGCAATAAAATCGGGTAGTGATTGTTCACAAAACTCCTTAGGTCTACTTTCATAGCCTAAGACGATTTGCCCATCAAATATTAGGACCGGAGATATAACAAGCTTTTGGAGAGTATATCAACCTTGGATCAAGTCGCTAGTTAGCTACTCTAGCAACAAGCTTTAGGTATGAATAAAGATGGTGAACCATAAGGTTTCCCTTTCTTTAACAACCGATTCTTGATGGCTTATCATATCATGTCTTCTTTTGAAAGATCTATGATTCAACAATGAGTCTAAAGGAGTAGAGAGGATCCCATGATTCTAATGGAGAGAGGCGGAGTGATATGGATCAAACCGTGGCCCTTCCATAGGGGGAAACCTCTAAACCTAGACTTAAAACTATCTAAACATGCGAGTATGTACAAGATGCAAAAGAAGAAGAAGAAAGAACAAGGAGACCACCTAAGTGGCTCCGGTTTATTGAAAGAGTTTCAAGATGTGTTCTGGTGTGTTTCTGATGTGTCTCTGATGATGATACAAGAGGCTAAAAGCGAGTATATATAGGAGAGGGGAGGCTTAGGTTGGCCGAGTTAATGCGCGGGCAAGAAGAGGAATGTTTCCTTTTTCTTCACCCGGGTGAACTTGCTCACCAAGTCTTGCTCAAGTCGGCGCCGCTGCTTCCTGATCGCGTGAAAGAGTGTGGGCTTGAGTCTTGATGAAGTCTAGGCTTGGCCCGCAGTGATCCCGGTCCATTTCGCTCATCCAAGCTCCATGGGCTTCACTTACTCGCCAGACGGACATGTCTTGGGAGAAAAAGATCCTAGGCCGCATTTCTGCTCCAAATAGCCCAATTCCACTTCGTCGCGACGCATGACTCATTTATCTATCTTTCCATATAAAGATCTCATGATTTGGACGTAGGAAAGACCCTTTGCCGCGGTCATCTTTCGGGCGCTTCGATTCTGTCCGAATGCGGAAACCGGCTAACTTGAGTTTTGTTGAAGCTCTTGACTTGGGAACTTGCATGGATCATTGTTTTAAGCTCTTTTGCCTTCTTTTTGCCATTTTGACCTGTTTGCTTCCCAAAACCACAATATACAAGAAAACTACCTCTTGGATACAAAATCATTATTATTGGGTAAGAAAATATAAAGAAAACCAAGGTAAAAACATGTAAAATATGGATATATCAAGTGAGCTTCTTCATCTTTGTGGTTTTAGTCTTGTTTTTGGCTTTTGTGTTGTTGGTTTTTGGATTTATGTATTTTCGTTTTCGTTGTACGATATACATTTTTGGAGTTATATGAGATGAAGTTTTGCCTCATATGTTGGTTCGTGTTTGGATGTTACAAGTTTCTTTGGCCGGTGGGGTCATTGAAAATTTTGGTCATATGATTATACGCGTTTCAGAATTATTACTCGATATATCTAGAGACGGTGGGTCTTTAGAGTAGACGGTGGGTCTACTTTTGTTGGGACGGTGGGTGCCCGGCAGACTTATATTGGGGGTCGCTACCTCAGTATGAGTGGTTTTTGTGACGGTGGGTCACGGTTTTTTTTTTTTTTTGTGACGGTGGGTCACGGTTTGGATATTGTGACGGTGCGTCGCAGTATAGATATTGTGACGGTGGGTCGCAGTATAGATGTCGTGACGGTGGGTCACGGTATCAAGGAGTAATAATGTCTTGAAACATGCGTATAACATAGGACTAAAATGTGAGTTTTGAGGTCTTTGAGAGACGTTTGTGTTGGGATTCGAGGATGAATCCAGTTTAGTGGGGGAGAATTGTAACATCCGCGAACCAGAAAGTTGTGTTAGAAGTGGTATCAGACGACATTAGGGATTCACGAGTCGATTACATACGCTCTTTGAGGTGTGAATTGAGGATTGATTGTACATGTTCTTGTTTGATGTTTGTACAGTCGGTTTAAGGTTCAATCATCTCGAAGAAAATGTGTAAAAAGCTCCTAAATGCCTAGTGTCGATCGACACCTAAGGGGGGTGTGTCGATCGACACCGGTTATCAGGTTCGATTCCGGTTTAAGTCGATTGCACGTTTGATTTGTGGTTTGGGTCGGTTTGGTCAATGGGTGTCGACCGACACCAAGGAAGGGTGTCGATCGACACCGGTTATTGGAAAATCGACCGGTTTGATTTAAGTCGGCTGGTTTTGTTCGGTTTGGGCGAGGGAAGCCCTAGGTCCGCGAATAAAAGCCTGTGGCCGCGTGAAAAGGCTCAGTTTTCGAGGCAGAGAGTTTTCAGAGAGAAGGAGGTGATTTCTTGGGCGATTTTGGAGTTTGGAAGCTTGTTCTGTTGCTGTTCTTCCTTGTTCCATCTCCTTTCCTTCCTTTCAATCCTTTTCAAGGTGAGTGCGTGACTGTAGGTCCGTTTATCACTAGAGATTCCTTGAGTTTGGGTTTGTTATTGTGTTATTGAGTTGTTCTTATAGGAAATCGTGTTTTGGATTGTATTGGGGCGTTGAAAACCCTTGATTGCGAGTTTGTATTGTTCCTATGCGCTGTTTTGTAGCTTCTGGTGTCTGGGCGTCGAGCTGGTGTCGACCGACACTCGATGGGTGTCGATCGACACTCAGAAGGCTGGCGTCGATCGACACTCTTGAGGTGTCGGTCGACACCGACCTGGGGTGTCAGGAAACGTGGGTTTTTCCTGACTTGGAGGTTCCTGTTGTTGTTTATTGTTCTTGTTGTTGATTATTGTTGATGTATTGTCTGATGTATTGTCTAGTGTTTGACGTACTTGGCCTGTAGGCAGGATGATCCACTCACTAAGTATTTATGATAATACTTACGCATCTCTATTCCAATGTGATGCAGGTAACAGCAATGTTCTTCCGCGGAAAGAGACCGAGAGAAGAGGATGATGAGACTAGGAATTTGATATTGCTTATCTTGTTGTGGTTGACAAGGAATTCATGATTAGGGTGTTAGTTCTATTTTTAATAATGTAGCAAACCTGGTGTTTAAGTTGCTTATTCTTTATTGGCTTTATTGGTTATTGGTCATTTGTTGAGCGGTTTATTTATGATTTAATATTATTGATTTCTTTTGAGAATTTCCACATTGATAATTAATTATTAAAAAAAAAAAAAAGAGCTTGGTTGTTTCACCATTGCCCAATTATTCTGGTCGAGGATGTCAAATTCGGGTAACTGAAGTTAGTCCCGTCCCGAGGTGGATTTGGTCGAGGGATACACAAAGTCTTGCGCTGGCTTCTCTTCTTCGCCAGACGGACATGTCTTGAGTAAATTGGGTGTATCACTTCAACCTAAACTCAAAATAACTCCATTCATCTTCTCCGTGACAGCTAACTCATTTATCTATCCACCAAGACCAGGATCATAATTTTTGGACGTTGGGAAGGCCTTTTTCCATGATTAAACTTCTGATGCTCCGTTTCAGTCCAATCAAGAAAATTGGACTTTTAGAACTTTGTTGATGCTCTTGATTTGGGAACTTGGCTGGATTATACTTTGATGTTCTTTTGCTCTTTTTTGCATCATCTTTGATATTTTAACCTGTAAAGACTCTAAAACCAACAAATACAAGAAAACTATATACAACTTCTAAGGAAAAACATGTAAAATATGAATATATCAACCATATTGCCTCCAACAAAGGTGCAGTAGCCGGTAGTTGATCTCCTCTCTTCATGGTCACCAGTCCAGTCTACGTCACATTAGCCAACAATGTCTGAGCTCCCATTGCATCCCATCCAAACACTACAAGAAAACATGCATTTTGCAACGAAGAAATATGTTGTAGAATCGTTGGTAATGGGCCTATACATCGGATTTGCATCGAATTCCAAATCGTCAATAAGCGATCGACATTAATGAGAAATCGTCGTAAAATCATCGTTAAAAAGCGATGACAAATTTTCGTCGTTAATTCGACGCAAATAATCGTCTTAAAAGCGTCGAAAATCTTACGACGAATTTACAAGGAGAGTGAAAGCGTCGGAAATTTTACGACGAATTTACGAGGACGCTAAATAGACGTTAGTAACCCAAAGAAAAATGTATATCGGAAAAACGACGACAAAAGAAGTCGGTAAAAAATCGTTTTTAATTCGACGGCAAATTAGCGACGAAACCACGTCGGATTAGTAACAGGATTTATAAATAATTTTTGCCGCTGTTCAATGTGAATCAGATGTTAACATTTCATCGGTAATTACTTGTAATATGATCTTCGTTAAATCGTTGGTATTTTGCGTCGATTTAATGAGGAAAACTTGTTTATTATTAACGTCGTATTTACGACGAATTGTTTTACTGATTAAAAAAAACAAAAAAATTAAAATAATATTAAAAATTAAAATAATATTAAAAAGAAATTCGAAAATATTTTACAATTTAACAATATTTTATATTTAATCAAACTCTGGGAGTTTGCGGCTTGCTTCCTGAGCTACCCTAGCTGCAAAAGCTGTTGTATCTCGTTGCTCGTCTGTAAGCTCTTCCTCCCTTCGTCGGCCTTAACTTCCAGCAGCCGCTGCAGCTTGCCGACGCCGTCTCTTGTCCGTTAAGATCGCTGCAATCTCTGGGTGATGCATAGCCATGATCCCAAAAATTGTGTCGTTCTCTACACTCTCTTCTTGCACGGTTTGCTCAAGAGTCAAAATCTTGGCCCGCAATTGGACCGAATCATCCTCAGGACGTCGATGTCGCAGAGCAAATGACGAAGCAACTGGGACAAGTGGAATAGAACCCATCCCAATAACTTTCCCCTTATTCTTTGGGGCAACCTACAATTTATAATTATTAAATATCATGTCTATATTTAAGATATAGATATATAAACATATATATGTATATATGTATATATAATGACATATATATATATGTATATATGTATATATGTATATATAATGACATATATATATATATATATCACCTGCTCAAAAATGCGGTCGATCGCCGGGGTTCCCAATTCCACCGATTGCTGACTTGAACCGCCAGGTGATAACTGTTGAGATAGTTGCGTTTGCTCCTCGACCACCCTCGCATTGACATCGTTCTAGATTTCCTCAGCTCAGGGGGATACAAAGGGCTCGTCTTTTCTGGTTGTGTCCTGAAAAAGTGATGTCAATGGAGGGAGCACGCCTCCGTTTCTCGCATCCTATATATCAGTTTCATAGTTTATAGTTACATATTTTAGTTAATATTAATATTTTTATATTAATAAATACTAATATAATGTTAAAATAATAAAAAATAAAGAAATTACCATCTCTAAATGTCTTCCCGCAAAAGGTGTTTGGCCAGCTGTGTGACGAATTGCGACATGTTTGCCATCTGGACCAACCGTCAACGGGAAGCAGAGCACTTCGTAGAGACGTCGATGGAATGCGGTTGAATCCAGAACCGAACTAAACTATCCCAAACTCCTTGTGCGATAAAGATAAAGATCGGTTTGGCGTCATTGCCCAGTATCAGCTTCCACTTCTGTTTCCAATCAGCAACGGTGTTGATTAAACGCAACATGGCCTTTTTTTCCAAAATTTGCCTTAACCTCCTCATTAAAACCCGAATCCCAATAATATCGTTGCTGAAAAAAAAAATATTTTACAAATAATTAAAAAAAAATCTAAAGAAAGACAACAATAATTTAATATATTAATTAAACAAATTGTTAAATATTATGTTGCTAATGGTACGCGAGACTGAGCATTCGACACCAAACCTGTACAAACCCAGAAAGCAAATATTCATTAATATGTTAAAAACATATGTGATATATATAATAGTATTTAATTAAATATTATAAAAAATATTTCGTACCACAAAGCTTCATCTAATTTTTCCGGATGAAGTTTCGTAAGTGCAGTTCGACCGGAAAGAGCGAGAATTTCATCCACTGTCAGATGTGCATAAGGCCAAGGCGGACGTGGTGGAGCTTGCTCCTCTTGCGGGGGTGGAGGAGGCGGTGGAAAAATCGCCGCCTTGCTGTGACAGTGTCTATGGAACAAAGGTTTCCGAACTCTGCTGGCTGCTGCTCTGCCCACCCCCCATCCGACAAAAAATGGTGGTATTGGTTTTGACGTGAAGTGATAAAGATTGGAATCACTCCAACTTATGATCACTCAATGATCAAGAGATTCCAAGCTTAATCTCGCGGAAGGTGGAATGAAGTCGAGATGAAGGTGGTATGAGCACTTGATTGACTCTCTCAATCTGTGGGTTGATTGACTCTCTCAATCTGTGGACGAACCAGTCTGTTTGTATCTCACAAACAAGCAAATTCGTGGCTTCTAAGGAATAAAAGTGAATCACACACTTATATTCAAAAGAACTAGAAGAACTCTTCAAAGACACAACTTTGAAAGAAAAGAAAACTTTGTATTAATTTGATTGTCGATTGAAAGGTGATTTACAATGATTAAATGAATGAGCTTATATAGAGGCTCAGTACAATGTTCTAAAGCTAGAAACAAGAAGGAAATCGTGGCTAATTAAACATACTAGCCGTTGGACTCTTAATGAGTGAATCTCGGCCAAATAAGGAAGCTTAAGATGAGGCTTGAGTCTTGAAAGCTTGGGCATGAAGGTCTGATGTCTTGGGACGTCTAGATTCAATGAACAAGACTTCAAAACGCAGCAGCTTAGGCAATGTAGCCGTTGGAGAGTTATTCCTCCAAGTGTGAATGCATCCGGAAAAGGAAAGTTTACAAACATGAGAATCCGCCTGATTCTGTGGGTGCTGGTGCATGGGAAGGTGTGGGCTGACTCTACTAGATGCCTTGATGGATCTCCTGAATGTTTAGATGTCTCTCCTGGTCGCCAAAGTCGGGTTTGTAAGTGATAAAACCCGTGAGCCTCCAAATAAGGCAAGCTGAGAATCATCCGGTTTAGAAGTTAAATAACTCCCACGCCAAAACCGGTATTGATATGATTCTAATTTGATGAGCTCCCCGGTTGAGTCAAGATTCCATAACAAGTCGATTTATAGCTTATATCCTTCTGGTTCGATCGGAATCCTCCAATAAGTGCGCCAATGTCCAAATCGGGAAAGCTCCGGTTTACCCGATTTGTAAAATCAATAACTCCTTGGTATGACCTTTTATTGAACCAAATCCAATTCGCCGTGTTCCTCTGTTGAGTTGAGAATCTAGAACAATTGGATTTGTAGCTTATATCTTCCTGGTTGGACCGGAATGATTCGATGAGTGAACGCAGGTCTCCATAGCGTCCATTGAAGACCTTCCAGCTTGTATCTTCAACATCTTCTTCTTCTGGAATCCTTTCTGGCTGATTCTTCTTCGTGGTAAACTCTGTATGAGTTGAGTATGATCTCCAAGTGTTTGTTGAGCTTGGTCTTTTGATCCTAGCCTCCTTTTGAGCTGAACTCAGCTCGCATGTCTCCATAGCTCTCCTCAGCTTCAAGCTCTCCTCTTCATGGCTCCTGGTTCCGTGCTCCCTGGTTGATGATGACTTGATGTCCACATCATACTCACCCTCTTGAAAAGTTTTCGACCTCGAAACTATATAGCCTGCACCAAGATAGAGCAAGTTAGCATCTTTACATGAATATGAGTCTAGAAACTTACTTGGCCAAAACTTTTTTGGCGATTCATGTAGGATGGGATATGAGCATCTGGTGGTTCCTCTTTGATCAGTAAAGTGGCAATCACTCCTCTCCAAGGTTCTCTGTTGATTTCTTTGGGCGGAAACTTAGCCTCCTTAGTGAAAGCTCCTTTTTCACACTTGTTGTCGCCATTGATCATTGGTGTCTTATTCTCTTGTTGCTTCTTCTCTGTCCCTGCAATGTCCTCTTCACCTTTGACAAGAGACAAGTGCGTTATGACAGTCATGGGGTTTTTATAAACAGGAGAACAAGATTCAGTCTTAGTTATTTTATCTATATTCTCTATGATATGTGGTTTAAGACAAGCATAATGAATTGTAGTTGTTTCTACTAAAACTGAATTTTCTTCAAACTCTACTGGACATAGTAAATTCATTATCACATGATTAGAGTCATTAGAAACTAAGTTAAGAAACGGAATAACCTGATCAGAACTCTTGTTATGTTCGGCCCTTGTAGAGGTCATGGTATAAGAGTTCAGCATGTGATCTGGTGGCTCTTCTTGAAGCAATGCATTGTTGGTAGTGCCTCCTTGCTCATCTCTGTGAGCTCTCCAATCAGGGCATACTCTTAGGGTACCTGTTTTCTTCTCAACACTTAAGAAAAAGATCAAGTGCTTTATACTAGAAGTAGAATCATTGAAAACAGAGTATGTGAAACTATGTCTAGTTAAGATGTTATTCCCATATTGGATAAGATCATAGTTGTTACTTACCAAGCTACGTACCAAGTGAGGGCAGTATTATCTCTGACTTGAGATCGGTGACTTTAGAGGCTGAGGTTTTGGCTTGAAGCCTCTTTCCTTTGTCCTCCTTTCCTAGTCCTGATTCAAAACCTTTTGACAAAGACAAGCACATGATACTAGAATTGGAAGTTAACAAATCAGATTGAACAAAACTATCACTTGTTTTAGGTAATTCCACTTCCTCTTCTAGTGATGTTTCTTTCAATACTTTCTTAGAGGGACAGTTTACAGCAAAGTGTCCTCTCTTATGACATCTATAACATGTCTGCTCCTTAGATTTCTTAGAGTTAGAACAGTTACCTTGGTGTGGTGCTGCTGATGGCTTTTGTAAGGTATTGACTTCCTCTTGAGCTTTAGGTCTCTCTTTACTCTGTTTCTGCTTAGCTTCCACTTTCTTTAGCTGTAGAGCTCCCTTAGGAACTTGTTGCTTCGTCTTGACAGGCATCATTGATTGGACTTTGGTTAGAGTCTTCTTTGGTGAGGTAACCGTAATCCATCTTCTTGGCTTCTCGGGAACTGACGGCCTGGGATAATATGGTTCAGCTTCTGGTTCCTCCACAAACTCTTTATGTAAGAATAGCTTCATCTCCTCCCAGGTGTTGTCTGGTAGATCATAGTCGAGTCTGAGGTAAGCATCTATCTCCCATTGTAGGTAAGCTTCGTCGACTAGAGTCTCCTCGGCAATGGCTGTCCTTTCTTCTTGTGGAACTTGATTTGCTTGAAACCATTACTCCATGTCTCTCTCCCATCTTAGATAAGCCTCTGGTCCTTGGTTGTGACCTGAAAAATAAATGTGGTATGGCTCCTCTTGACAAGAGTCAGGTTCTTCTTCCTCACGCCATGCTCCTTCTTGATCAACCTCCGAATTGTGGTCAAGCGTTTCCCATGCTTCAGCCGGGTTGTATGCTGGCTCGTCTTCCTCACGCTCTTGATCAACATCATAGTGCACCTCAGATTCATGCTCTTGGTGCCAAAGCTCATCCTCAATCAGATCAGTTTCACCAAAACTGATTTGAAAATTGGCTTCTTCACCAAACGACTCCTCTTCTTGGTAAGGCTCTGTGAACCGATCTTGTTCTTCTTCTATGTTGAACTCGCCATGTTCTGATTCCTCTTTATAGTCTCCTTCTTCTGGACTGACTTCAGTTTCAGTCTCATCACAACTCGATTGGTCATCATGGTCTTCTTCTTCTTGGCCTTCATAGTTGTCTATCTCTTCATCTTTGGACGGGCTACTATGACCCATGTTGTCTTGGCCATAGTCTGGTGGCTCCGGCTCAAAGTCTTCACCATATGGTTCATCTTCAAATTCAGAGTTAGAGTAGTCATCTCCTGACCATGGTGGTGACTCACAGTCAGCTTCTTGGTCGGACCATCCTTGGCTCGACTCATTCATCTCCCCCTCATTGAACCTGATGACTCGTCTTCTCCATCACTTGAATCCATGGTGGTTCTGCTTAGGGCTTGTACCTCACAAAAGAGATAAAGTTGATTTAAGATCTAGGCTTATACAAAAAAATGATAATAAAAGGAAAGAACAAATTAAGACAAAAATTGCAAAAAAATGGAAAAATTTTATTTTTCTTTTCTTTAAATTCGAGATTAACAAAACAAGGACAATTTTTATTTTCTTTTATAAATATGAGAGAAATTAAATAAAAACTGAAACAATGATTTTGGTTTTGGTTTTCAATTTATAAATGAAAGATAAACTGAAATAAAAAAAAAATAAGCAAGAACAATTTTTATGGTTTTTCAATTTATATGAATGAAACAAAAATAAACAAAACAGAAAATGATAGATGAAGGTTGGATTGATACAACCTGAGGGGTAGGAGCTTTTGAAGCTCTGATACCAAATGATATAAGATTGGAATCACTCCAACTTATGATCAAGAGATTCCAAGCTTAATCTCGCGGAAGGTGGAATGAAGTCGAGATGAAGGTGGTATGAGCACTTGATTGACTCTCTCAATCTGTGGACGAACCAGTCTGTTTGTATCTCACAAACAAGCTAAATTCGTGGCTTCTAAGGAATAAAAGTGAATCACACACTTATATTCAAAAGAACTAGAAGAACTCTTCAAAGACAAAACTTTGAAAGAAAATAAAACTTTGTATTAATTTGATTGTCGATTGAAAGGTGATTTACAATGATTAAATGAATGAGCTTATATAGAGGCTCAATACAATGTTCTAAAGCTAGAAACAAGAAGAAAATCGTGGCTAATTTAACATACTAGCCGTTGGACTCTTAATGAGTGAATCTCGGCCAAATAAGGAAGCTTAAGATGAGGCTTGAGTCTTGAAAGCTTGGGCATGAAGGTCTGATGTCTTGGGACGTCTAGATTCAATGAACAAGACTTCAAAACGCAGCAGCTTAGGCTATGTAGCCGCGCTGCGTCGTGGTCGTGGGCTTGGGCTTGGGCTTGGCTTGGCTTGGCTTGGCTTGGCTTGGGCTTGGGCTTGGGCTTGGGCTTGGGCAATTGGACCTTCGGTCCATAAGTTAGTTCTTTTTGGGGTATCAATTGCATTTTGGTTTTGGTTCAATGAAACCTTGAACCGGTGCAATGTTTCGTGGTTCAATTCGCGCCCCTCCGGTTTATTAAAAACCGAACTCCATCGTCTTCTCCAATCACTCTGAAACAATTCAGAAAAAAGAAAAAAAAAAAACAAATTAAGTTCTACGACATCTTCCTGCAAGTAAGTCTCGAGAGTTATTCATATAATCTCGTGTTCGTCAGACTACGATTTGGGTGTTGCATATCGTTTTTTTATACGGTTTTATCCTGGGATTCGTAATCGTATCGAACCGTCACACTACGGGCGATTTTTCGAATTAAGGAAAGAGAGAAATCTCGACTCCGTTTTTCATACGCGTTTTAAGAATCAGGTTTTATCTATCTTTCTTAATTCGTTCTTATATTTTGTATTCAGTATTCTCAGTTCCGTTTTTGCGGTCCTACAATCTTGATTCGAAAAATCCGTTCTACGCTTACCGCTTTATCGGATTGAGAATTTGCTGAATTTTATTTATCACTTCTTTCTGTTAAAAAATCCAAAACGGAGTTTGCGATCTGTTTTACTTATCCGCGAATCGTTTTTGCATTTTCAAAATATTTGCTGCGTTTTCTTAAAAACGTTTCTGCAATTTCCGAAAATCGTTTCTGGAATTTATTTTTTCTTACAAACGTTTTTGGTTTAAACATTCTGTACAAGAATCGTTTCTGTTTCCGCGAAAGAGTTTGCGAAACAAATATTATTATTAATATCACTTCTGTTTGTATGTTATCAGAATGGCGGATGATGATGTCAATATGAGTGGGAATGACACCCCAAATACTGAGACGAATGTTGACTCCGTAGCCCGAGATCTGGTCGGAGTTCTTCTACAAACACCGTCTGTTTCCCAAGACAATTATGGGATGTCTCAGTTACCCGCTGCGATGGCACATGGTTTAATGCCGGAAAAATTTGACGGCAAAGGCTTCAAAACGTGGCAGAATAAGATGCTATTCTACATGAGTAACTTGAACTGCGAGAAGTTTCCGAAGGAGGATCCACCGATTGTTCCACTCGGAAACAAAGACTCTCACGTTCTTGCTTCTGTTGATGCATGGAAACATGCAGATTTTGTGTGTAGAGGTTGGATCTTAGGCCGCCTCATTGATCCACTGTATCAAGTATACAGTCAAGTACGAACCTGTAAAGAACTCTGGTTGGCCTTGGAGAAGAAGTACAAATCTGACGATGCTGGTTGTCAGAAATTTGCCGTTGCAAAGTTCCAGGAATTCAAAATGGTGGACTCCAAGCCCATAATGGAACAAGTTGATGCATTGACGCTGCTGTGCCACGAGATAGCGGCCGAGGGAATGAAAATCTGTGAGATTTTTTACTGTCAATTGCTTCATTGCGAAGCTTCCCCCAAGCTGGCAAAGTTTTAAGAACTATCTTAAGCACAAGAAGAAGCCGATGTCTCTCTCTGATGTCATCACAAGGCTTCAAATGGAGGACAGAAACCGTGCTAATTTCTCTCCTCCGGATCAACACAATGTTAATGTGGCTGAGCACAACAATAACGGGAAAAGGAAAAGGAGCTCTTCTCAACAGTCCCTAAAACCGACATCCTCAACAAACTTCAAGAAGGTTGCAAAACCAGGACATAAGTTTAAAGGGAAATGTCACAAATGTGGCAAACTGGGTCACAAATCTGATGTCTGCAGGAGCCAACCCAAGGGTAACAAAAAGGCTGAAGCTAACCTCACTGAAGAAGAGATGTGTGCGGTTGTGAATGAAGTGAACATGGTCGATGACAATCCAATGGAATGGTGGTATGACACTGGAGCAACCACTCACATCTGCACTGATAGGTCGATGTTCACAACTTATCAGAAAAGCAAAACAGAGGAGCAGCTGTTCATGGGAAACACAGCCTTCTCGAAGATCGAAGGTCGCGGCAAGGTGGTTCTGAAGCTGACTTCAGGACGTGAACTGTCACTCACCAACGTCAAGCACGTGCCGGACATGAGGAAGAACCTAGTTTCAGGAACTCTCTTGAGCAAGGCAGGATTCAGCGTCAACCTCGAAGCTGACAAATTAATCCTTAGGAAGAATGGGGTTTATTTGGGAAGGGGTTTTGAAAAAGGAGGACTTGTCAAGTTGTGTGTTACGACAGTTCTCCGTACTGATAAAGTTACAAACCATAATGGTGTAATTGCTGACAATGCCATTAATAATAATTCTGTTGCTTATTTAGTTGAGTCTTTTAATGTTTGGCATGAAAGATTAGGCCACGTGAATTATAAATTCATACAAAGGTTAATGAATTTGAACCTTATTCCAAAAGTGAAAGCACCAAAAGAGAAATGTGAAGTTTGTGTACAATCTAAACTCACAAAAACCACATCGTCTCAAGTACATAGAGAAACAGAACCTCTTGGTTTAATACACACAGATCTCTGCGATCTGAAATTTATACAAACTAGAGGTGGTAAAAAGTATTTTGTGACATTCATTGATGATCATACAAAATATTGTTATGTATACTTGTTACGTAGCAAAGATGAAGCTTTGTCTAAATTCAAGGAGTATAAACTTGAAGTTGAAAATCAACTAGGTAAATCTATTAAAATAGTTCGAAGTGATAGAGGAGGTGAGTATGATGGTCCGTTCAATGATTTTTGCAAACAAAACGGCATCATACATCAAACCACAGCTCCCTATTCCCCAGAATCTAACGGAGTTGCGGAACGAAAAAACCGAACTCTGAAAGAAATGATGAATGCAATGTTGCAAGAATCGGGATCACCCCGGTCAATGTGGGGGGAAGCTTTGCTTACTACGAACTATATCCTCAACAGAATACCACATAAAGTTTCTGGCAAGACGCCATATGAACTTTGGAAAGGTATTTTACCTTCGTACAAATACCTCAAAGTGTGGGGGTGCCTTGCAAAAGTCGCAGTACCACCTCCGAAAAAGGTCATGATTGGACCTAAAACAGTTGACTGTGTTTTCATAGGATATGCACACAACAGTAGTGCCTATCGGTTTCTGGTTCACAAATCTGATATACCTAATATCCATGTGAACACAGTAATGGAATCACGGAATGCATCGTTCTTTGAAAATTTTTTCCTTGGGACGATAAGAAATGTCAGAAAAGGACACTTGTTCAACGGGAAACGAGCTTCCCAACAGATCAGACTAGTACTTCTATAATTTCACCACATGATGGAGAAAACATAGAAGATGAACCTCGACGTAGCAAACGAGCTCGTAAGGAAAAATCATTTGGTGATGATTTTCTGGTTTTTCTTATAGAGAATGCACCACGAACCTACGCAGAAGCCATGTCTATACCAGACGCACCTTATTGGAAGGAAGCTGTGAATAGTGAGATTGATTCACTTTTGCAACATCATAAATATGAGATTTGTGATTTACCCGAAGGGTGTAAAGCACTAGGATGTAGATGGATTTTCACAACGAAAATGACAATCGAAGGTCTTATAAATGTATATAAGGCTAGGCTTGTGGTTCAAGGTTACCGACAAAAAGAAGGTCTGGACTTCTTTGACACATATTCTCCAGTGACGCGTATAACCTCAATTAGAATTTTGGTTAGTATTGCAGCGTTAAGAGGCCTGGAAATATATCAAATGGATGTCAAAACTGCATTTCTACATGGAGATCTCGAAGAAGAGATCTACATGAAACAACATGAAGGTTTTGTGATTCCTGGACAAGAACACAAAGTTTGCCGACTTATCAAATCATTGTATGGGCTAAAGCAAGCCCCAAAACAATGGCATGAAAAATTTGATAATGTGATGATGTCAAATGGTTTCACCATTAACGAATGTGATAAATGCATATACATCAAAGATACTCCCTACGGATATGTTTTGTTGTGTTTGTATGTTGATGACATGCTCATTATTGGCAGCAATAAAGACATGATTACTCAAACTAAAAGTTTACTTAATCGTAACTTTGAAATGAAAGATCTGGTTTAGCTGATGTTATTCTCGGTATTCAGATTCACCGACATGCCGAAGGAATAATCTTATCACAATCACATTATGCTCAAAAGATACTTGATCGATTTAAAAACTATTCAAGTGGAACTGCAAAAACTCCAATTGACCCTCATATTCATCTGACTAAAAACTCAGGAGCTGGAGTCTCCCAGCTGGAATATGCACGAGTAATTGGAAGTCTAATGTACTTAACGAATTGTACTAGACCCGATCTAGCACATGCAGTAAACGTACTAAGTCGTTATACTAGTAACCCAGGACATAAACATTGGAAAGCTATCACTAGAGTATTGGATTACCTACGTTATACCAAAGATTATAGTCTACACTATGGTAAAGAACCCGGAGTTATGGAAGGATACAGCGACGCAAACTGGATTGGGGACTCCAAAAACTCAAAATCCACAAGTGGATATGTCTTTACACTTGGAGGTGCAGCAGTGTCCTGAAAATCTACAAAAAAAACCGTGATAGCCACTTCCACAATGGAATCTGAATTTATCGCCCTTGATAAATGTGCTCAAGAAGTAGAGTGGCTTCGCAATTTTTTGGAAAATATCCCCATGTGGGAGAAACCAGTGACCGCATTACGTGTACACTGTGATAGTCAATCAGCTATCTCTCGGGCACTGAATAATAATTATAATGGTAAGTCTCGTCACATTCGACGACGTCATCAAACCATTAGAAACTTTGAAACAACCAAGCTTTTTTTTTTTTTTTAATAATTATCAATGCGGAAATTCTCGAAAGAAATCAATAATATTAAATCATAAATAACCCGTTCAACATATAAACCAATAACCAATAATAAATTCTAGCAACCTAAACACCAGGTTTGCTACATTATTAAAATAAAACTAACACCCTAAAAATGAATTAATTCCTTGCTAGCAACAACAAGATTGCCAAAATCAAATTCCTAGTCTCCTCATCCTCTTCTCTCGGTCTCTTTCCGCGTAAGAACATTGCTGTTACCCGCATCACATTGGAATAGAGATGCGTAAGTATTATCATAAATACTTAGTGAGTGGATCATCCTGCCTACAGGCTAAGTACGTCAAACACTAGACAATACATCAACAATAATCCACAACAAGAACAATAATCAACAACAGAAACCTCCATGTCAGGAAAAACCCACGTTTCCTGACATCCCAGGTGAGGTGTCGGTCGACGCCAGCCTTCTGAGTGTCGATCGACACCCATCGAGTGTCGGTCGACACCAGCTCGACGCCCAGACACCAGAAGCTACAAAACAGCGCATAAACACACAAAATCGTGGGATTCAACCCCCACATCGATCAAACAGCCATATAACTCAACATAACTCAAGAACAACTCGAAAACTCATCAATAAACTTGAAATCAAACAATCTCCAATGATTAACGGACCTACAGTCACGCACTCACCTTGAAAAGGATTGAAAGGAAGGAGAAGAAGATGAACAACAACCCAAAGCCTCAGATCAAGCCTCCAAACCTCACAAAACTCCAAAATCACCTCTGAAAAGTTGTTGTCACGAAAAAGTGACTTTTCACGCGGCCACAAAGCTTTTAACGCGAGTCTAGGGCTTCCCTCGCCCAAACCAGCCCAAAACCAGCCGACTTAAATCAAACCGGTCGATTTCTCAATAACCGGTGTCGATCGACCATACCAACTCAAACCACAAATCAAACGCGCAATCGACTTAAACCGGAATCGAACCTGATAACCGGTGTCGATCGACACACCCCTTTAGTGTCGATCGACACTAGGTACTCAAGAGCTTTTTACACATTTTATTCGAGATGATTGAACCTTAAACCGATTGTACAACAATCAAACAAGAACATGTACAATCAATCCTCAATTCACACCCCAAAGAGCATATGTAATCTACTCTCAAATCCCTAATGTCGTCCGATACCACTTCTAACACAACTTTCTGGTTCGCGGATGTTACAATTCTCCCCCACTAAACTGGATTCGCCCTCGAATCACAACACAAACGTCTCTCCAAGATCTCAAAAACTTAGTCCTATGTTATACGCATGTTTCAAGACATTATTACTCCTCGATACCGTGACCCACCGTCACGACATCTATACTGCGACCCACCGTCACACTATCTATACTGCGACCCACCGTCACAATATCCAAACCGTGACCCACCATCACAAAAACCAAACCGTGACCCACCGTCACAAAAACCACTCATACTGAGGTAGCGACCCCCAAATATAAGTCTGTCGGGCACCCACCGTCCCAAAATGTAGACCCACCGTCTACTCAAAAGACCCACTGTCTCTAGATGTATCGAGTAATAATTCTGAAACGCGTATAATCATATGACCAAAAATTTTCAATGACCCCACGGCCAAAGACACTTGTAACATCCAAACACGAAACCAAAACATATGAGGCAAAAACTCCATCTCATATAACTCAGAAAATGTATATCGTACAACGAAACGAAAATACATAAATCCAGAACCAACAACACCAAAACCAAAACAAGACTAGAACCACAAAGATGAAGAAGCTCACTCCACAGCCTGCTTGTCGAACCACTTTCCGAACTTCAGCTTCATCTTTGCCTCTGGCTCCCAAGTCTGCTCCTCTGTGCCACTACAGTCCCACAAGACTCTCAACAATGGCACCCTCTTGTTCCACAGAACCTTGACTCTCCTCTCAAAAATCCTCACAGGAACTGTCGGAACTGTCATATCTGGCTGAAGATCCTCTGGAATCTCAGCCACTAACTCCTCTGAAGGATGCAAACACCTCCTCAACATAGAAACATGAAACACCTTGTGAAAGGCGCTCATAATCGGTGGCAACTCCAACCGATAAGCCACTGGCCCAACTCGCTCCACCACTGGAAACGGGCCCATAAAACGCGGACTGAGCTTGTTCTCTGCTATGGACCTGTTAGGGCCCCTCAACATAGCCATCTTGAGATAAACTCTATCTCCCACCTGAAACTCAAGCTCACGTCGCCGCCTATCTGCATAACTCCTCTGTCTATCCTGAGCCTCCTTCATGATCAACCTCAAGACACGGATCTTCTCCGTCGTCTCCTGAACAAAAGTAGCTCCAAACATGCTGCGTTCCCCCACTTGGGTCCAGCATAACGGTGTCCTGCATGGCCTCCCATACAAAGCCTCAAATGGAGCCATGCTAATACTAGACTGAAAACTGTTGTTATAAGCAAACTCCGCCAAACACAGATGATCAGCCCAATGGCCACCCCAATCCAGTACACACATCCTCAGCAGATCCTCCAAAGTCTGAATAGTCCTCTCTGACTGCCCATCTGTCTGCGGATGGTACGCTGTACTCATATGCACCTTGGTGCCCTTCTCAGTCTGAAATGCCCTCCAAAACTCTGAAGCAAACCTCGGATCTCTATCCGACACAATACTGGCTGGCACTCCATGCAGCCTCACAATCTCTCGCACAAACTGCCTAGCCAAAACAGCCGCTCCATCTGTCTTCTTGATGGCCAAGAAATGTGCTGCCTTGGTCAGGCGATCCACAATGACCCAAATAGCATCAAATGTCCGTGAGGTAGGCAATCCCACAACAAAATCCATAGTGATCATATCCCACTTTCACTCTGGAATGGGCAAACTCTGCAAAAGACCACTAGGCACCTGATGCTCTGCCTTGACCAAAGAACAAGTGTTGCACCTCGCAACCTAATCTGCCACATCTCTCTTCATCCCAACCCAATGATAATACCGTTTGAGGTCACGGTACATCTTGGTCGCACCCGGATGAATCGAAAACTTGCTCGAATGAGCCTCTCTCAAAACCTCCTATCTCAACTCCACATCCTTGGGCACACAAACTCGCCCACGAACCAAGATAGTCCCATTCGAAGAGACCTGATACTCAGAACCAGCCGCCTGCGAAGCATCAACCAAACCCTGATCACTCTGCTGAGCCACTCTGATCCTACTGAGTAAATCTGCCTGATCAGCTGCCTCCAGACCCAAAGGCTCCTCTGAAATAGCACAAAGCCGCAATGTACTAATCTCGCTGACCAATGCCTCCACACCACGCGCTCTAGCTGAATCAACCCTCCGTCGACTCAAAGCATCTGCCACCAAGTTGGCCTTGCCCGGATGATAAACAATATCCAGGTCATAGTCTGCCAGAAACTCCACCCAACGCGTCTGCCTAGCATTCAGCAAAGGCTGAGTAAAGATATGCTGAAGACTCTTGTGATCTGTGAAGATCTGCACTCTACCACCATAAAGATAAGACCTCCAAATCTTGAGTGCAAAAACCACTGCTCCCAACTCAAGATCATGCGTAGGACGGTTACGCTCACTGCCCTGCAACTGCCTCAAAGCATAGGCAATCACTCTGCCCTCCTGCATCAAAACACAACCAAGTCCTACTCCTGAAGCATCTGTGTACACTACATATGGCTTCCCCGGATCGGGTAATGCCAACACTGGGTGTACTAGTCAACATCTCCTTGAGCTTCTGATATACCTCTATTTTGTACCCTTTTTATATGGTTTTACTATGCTTTTTATAAGGTTTTTAAAGGCTTTTCGATCTAAAAAGGTAGTTTTTATGGATTTATAGTACTAAGAGTCTAAACAGGTCGAAAGATGCATTTTGGAGCAAAACCACAGGATTTGGACTTTACGCCGCTCCACGACACAGCATCAACTTTGAAAGAGCCCCAAAAACATTCTACTCAATGGATCTCACCAAAACCAGTTCGCCGCGATGCCTACATGAGTTAGCTTTCCAACGCAATTGGAATCATGCAATTTGGACGTGTAGAATGGAAGATATTATCATTTTAGTGAAGAGTGTCAAATCAGCCGAAAACCGGACGTCTACACCAGCCGCTCGACCGAGCCGGTCGGACAGGGCCTCCAAGGCCCCCGTCCGACCCGACCGTCCTTAACTGCACATTGACGTCGCTCGACCGAGCCCGGTCGGACAGGGCCTCCAAGGCCCCCGTCCGACCCGACCTTCCTTCACGATCCGGTCGACCGAGCCGGTCGGACAGGGCCTCCAAGGCTCCCGTCCGACCCGACCTCTTTTCGCCATCCCGTGCGCGCCAGCTCGACCCGACCATCATCCCGTGCGACCGCTCGACCCCCAGCTCGACCCGAGCACCAGCCCGACCGACCGGTCGACCGCCCCGCTCGACCGCCGCCGTCCCGCTCGACCCACCTTAGCCGACTAAGGCCCGTTTTGCACGTTTTCACGGTTTACTCGGCCCGTTTAACTAATCTCGATCCCTGGAAGACCTAGCACTATAAATACACCTTTTTAGCCTCTTTAGAGAGAGAGAGAACAACATAGCCACATTGTATTTCAGTTTCATAGATCTATTTTTGCTCTAGAGATTTCAAGGAGAGGATCTCTCCTCCTCACTACAATTTGGAGAAGATTTCTGAACCTTTATCTATTATCATGCTTTCTTCATCCCTCTGTGTTGTTACTTTGATCATGTCTGAGTAATTCACTTGTTAGGTTGCTAGGGTTACTAATTCAATGAGTTGTTTGCTTGATCTATGATTTCGATGAACTGCTAGGATATCATTAGAGTCTTTGTCTCGTTTTGCTCACTAATTAATGCTGATTGCTTTACCGCGCATCTAGCAATCTGATCCTAGGTTGATTTGAGCCACGGAAGTGCTGTATCATTCGCCGGACCTATTCTTTGACAAGCTAGTTTTCTTAGACTGCGGAAGTTGATTTACTAAGCCTAGTGAACTGTATCCGAACTTGATCGATTTAATGCTTGATTAACTATCTAAGGACATACCAAAAGTTTAGCGATTAGATAAGTTATCATAGGAGTCGGAGCCACGGAAGTGGAAAGACTTATTTTCGTGTTTTGTGTTCTAGACGGATCTATCATCCCATCATCCCTAAATTGATTCATATCTATCATCGAACTGATCATTGCTTGCTTCTCTGCGAATTAGCCCCTAGAGACCTAACGCTTTTCCCTCATTGCTTTACAACTTCGATTTCTTAGCTTTAGTATTTAGTTATTAGACAACCAACCAATCATCCTTTATCTCATTCTAGCTTGATCCGAACTCCATAGATTTAAAGTGTATTCATTTTAGCCAGTCCTTGTGTTCGATAACCCGTACTTCTACGATCTGTGCACTTGCAGGATTTTTAAAAGTCGGTAAAACCTGACCACACATCAAGTTTTTGGCGCCGTTGCCGGGGACTGCAGCAGTACCTTTGAATCTCGATTAGGATCTAGTCTAGGATTTTATCGTTTTCTTGCATTTTCATTATTTTTGCTTTTGGTTTTTTCTAGTTTATCTTACTTTTCATTTGTTTTCTTCTTTTGTTTTTCAGGTGCATGACTAGACAGTCTAATAGGGACAATCTAGTTGAACCAGTTGCTGAAATCGACCGACTTGAAAAGACACTTAGACGACAAAGGGCTCAAGAGATGGCCCAAACCGCTCATGATGCAGCAGTAGCTAGAGCTGTAGCTGAAGGGAGAGATCCACCTCCACCTTTAGTACCACAACCTCCTGCTGGGGAAGTTGATGCACAACCTCAAGCTAACAATCCAACCATTGGAGACTATGACTCCGCTGATGCCTTCTTTACGGATAGAAATCCGATCCACCCACCTCCACCTCAGAGGAATGACTATGAAATCAAGCCTCAAATCATAGCATTGGTTAAGCAAAACCAGTTTCATGGCCTACCAGCTGAGCACCCGCTTGATCACATAGATAACTTTGAAGAGATTTGCAGCAGCACCACCCGAGCCAATGGAGTCTCAGCCGACTACCTAAAGTGCAAACTTTCTCATTTTCTCTTGGCGACAAAGCCCTTAGATGGTTAAAGTCTCTTCCTGCCCATTCGATCACTACTTGGGACGAGTACAAGGCAGCATTCATCAACCATTTCTACACTAAACAAAGATCGATTTCTGTTAGAAACAAGATCTCTGGATTTCGCCAAGGTGCAACCGAATCATTCTATGAGGCATTGGATCGATTCAAGGAATACATTAGGGACTGCCCAAACCACGGTTTCAAGGATGGGAACCTTTGGAACATCTTCTATCGTGGCATAGACCACAAGTATAAGCTATCCTTGGATACTGCGAGCAATGGAAATTTTATGACAAAGACTGTTGAGGAAGCTAAAGTCTTGATTGAGAACCTTGCAGCAAGTGATTGCAACAACTGCCCCGACTATGATAGATCACACCGCTCTACCAACGCACCCCCTGATGCTACTCAGATGGCTGAACTGAAGAATATGATGGCTCAAGTTCTAAAAGGACAGCAAAGACACATACATGCAGTTGAGGGCATAAATGATGTCAATGATGATCCTACAAGGGAATGCATGGGAGATTTCTCCAATGATCAACTTGAGGAAGAAGTTAACTATGTTGGTAACTATGGAAACAGGGGATACAATCCCAACTACCGGTCCAACCCAAACCTTTCTTACCGCAGCACCAATGTGGAGAACCCACAAGACCAAACCTATCCCTCAAGATTCCAGCAGCAGAGACCACCTTTCCAACCCTATGGAGATCGTTTCCAGCAGCAAGGAAACCAGTTTCAACCTAGGCCGAACTATGACCAAAGAGCACCATACCCACCAAAGGAACCATATGGTTTACCCGCCAACCAACCTCCTTTAGCCCAGCCAAACAACAAGTTCGATGGAATGTTTCAACAGATCATGGAAGGTCAAAAGAGAAACAACAAGGAGATGAATGAGAAGATGGACACTTTGTTCAATGATCTCCATGCTAAATATGATGCCATTGCTGCACATGTCAAGAAATTGGAAGTACAAGCCGCTCAAACCGCAGAAGCAGTAAAAAAACAAGAGATGGAGTCTAAGAAATCTTTTTGCAACTCTGTTGCAATAGAAAAGAAGTTTGAGGATTCTATCCCCAAATGGAAGCTCTCCCCACCTAAGTATGATTGTATGACTTGGCCTGAAGAAATCTATCCCGAGAAAGAATCTAACCGTGCAAGGAAAAGACGCATTTTCCCCAAGATCATTCCAAAGGAGGATAACTCTGGAAAGTTTGTAGTTCCATGTTCTATTAATGAAGTTGATCTAACCGATTCTCTTTGTGACACAGGAGCTAATGTCAACATCATGTCAAAGAAGATTGCAGACGAGATAGGCCTTACCAACATCCAACCTTCATCCATCTCCATCAACTATGCCGATTCATTCTCGCAAACACCTTACGGTTTCATCCCGGACGTGATGGTACGACTCGGGAACTGTTCTATTCCTACCGACTTTCAAATAGTGGAAATGAGAGAAAGTAGCCATAGACCCCTCATCCTTGGCACCCCTTTTCTATCAACCGTTGGAGCCATTTTCGACTTTCCCAACCGGAGGATCTCATTCAACAAGGTGAATAAAGAGATGTTTTTCCCCATGTGTTCAACAAGGAACCCATCAGTTGATATGGTGCAAGAGAATAAGATTATCCCCAAGCCTCCAGAAGAAGAGAAAATCCTGTCCAGCTTGCCCAGCAAAGACCTTGCCTACCAGCCCAAGCAACTTGCCCCGATAGCAAGAAGTAAGACTACGGCATCCTACCAGCCCAAGCAACTTGCCCCGACAGCAAGAAGTAAGACTACGGCATTACCTAAACACCCACCAAAAGGACCGATCAAGGATAAGACCGGGACAGAGACCACTAAGAAGGTTAAGCAAACTAAAGGATTTGCAAAAGTTAGGATTCTCCTCCAGGAAACGCTGACTGATGAAAATTTGGAAGGATTCAAGGAAAAGTTCGCTAACACTATGAAACTCTTTCCTATGGCTGAAATGCCCCGGGACAAGCATGGAGAGATTGTCTATCCCGCCGTGAATCATCCTCCCGATATAAATCCCAAGAAAAAAGATTTTGATGGACAAAAAGCTCCATTGATCACTACCCTCTCTTAAATCCTAAAGAGCATTACGGTCAAGCTAAAGACCTTAAACAAGCGCTGTATGGGAGGCAACCCATAAGGTAACACCTTTAAATTTCAGTTTTTAGTTTTAGTTTTACTTTGTTTTCTTTGTTTTTCTTTTACAAGATAGGATAGAATGGATATCACAATGGTGCAAGAGGAACATAGACGTGGAGCCGCCAAGCCGTTTGGGTCGACCAAACACGTTCGGGCAGGGACTCCAAGAGGTTCGGTCGACCGGTCGACCAAAACACTCCGGGTCGACCGAACCGTTCGACCAAAACACTCCGGGTCGACCGAACCGTTCGACCCAAAATAAAAAAAAATAAAAAATAAGATAAGCCTCTCTTTCTCCTTCCCACTTAAATTGAACCGGTTTTAACCAAACCAAACCGATTTTTCTAAACCAAAATCGATTTCATAAAGGATTTAAAGAGATTTTGAGATTGAAAACACCACTTTTCATTCTCTTCTCCAAAGAAAAGGTTTTAGAAAACCCTAGCCACCATTGAAGAACATTCACAAAAAAATTTTCTTAAAACTTTGGTATTTCTTAACTTGGATTTCGAATTTTAGCTCTCCCAATCCCCAATCTCTCTTTCCAAAACAAGGTATGATCTCTAAAACCCAACTTCTATGATTTTACACAATCCAAATATATAAGAGAATTTCTTGACTAAGCTTTTGTTTAGACTTGCAATTTTTGCTCCTAATAGGCTTGTTTTAAGCTTATTTGTGTGAAATCAATGTGGTTTAGAGAATATAACATTCTAATTTCAATTCTTGAATAGTTTTTCACAAAACTTATTTTGGGTATTCAAAACCTTTGATTCAATGATGGGATTAGGGTATTCATTGCTTGAACACCTAGAATATCATTAGGATTTGTGATTTATAACTTTATTATAGCATGATTAGCTTATGAATTTCGAAATTTTAAGTTATATCATAGCATGAACAGTAAATCCGAATATAGCTAGGATTTTGAACCTTGAAAGATGATTGTTCAATTGATTGATTTTATTAGGCTTGATTTGAGTTGATATTATACTTATCCCCTACTCTTTTCTTCCAACAAACTTTAAGAATACAACCTCATGTCTCTTGGTGAGAATTTGTTTTTGTAGGTACCATGGTAAGAACAAAGCTAACTGAGGCAATAAGGAAGAAGGATGTCGCTTTAGAGCCACCAAGGAAACAAATCAAGCTCAATGCAAATCCAAACCTCACTGAACGAGCAAACACATCGAAATCAGCAATCAAAACCAACGAAAAAGGCAAGGAAATCGAGGAGCATTCAAGTGATTCCGATAATCAACCCCTTGTCAAGTTTATCAACCATCCTATTCAAGGTAATGGAGAGTATGGAACAGCAATGG
Source organism: Erythrophleum ivorense (assembly GCA_026724425.1). Taxonomy (NCBI): domain Eukaryota; kingdom Viridiplantae; phylum Streptophyta; class Magnoliopsida; order Fabales; family Fabaceae; genus Erythrophleum; species Erythrophleum ivorense. The sequence goes on along the minus strand of JAIUCV010000212.1, from coordinate 1,337,336 downwards.
AAAGAGTCATCATTGAACCATGTGTGACAATGGATAATCACACTCTTGATCTCCTAAACATCAAGAGCGATGTCATATGGTACCTAAAGAAGCTAGGAATGCGCAAGTTTTTCAAGATAGATTGCAAGGAGTACACTGAACTTACACGAGACTTCCTCTCCACCGTCACTCTAGCCTTCCCCAACAACAATGATGACCAGCCCGCCGGCAATGGGATACTTTTCTTCAAGATTGGCGATCAAAGTGGTCGGATATCCATCGCCACCATTTGCAAGCTTTTTGGTTTCAACAACGAGACTTCTCATGACTTCAAGGAGAACCACCTCACTCGTGATGATGATTTCTCCAACTGGACCTACTTCGCTGATGAACCGTTCCTCGCTTCCCGATCGAAGGTTTCACGAATCTCTCATCCGGTAATCTGCTATGTACACCGCCTCATCACCACTACTCTACAGTGCAAACCGGAAACCAGCAAAGTCACAGCAGACGAGTTCTACATCCTGACAACGCCCTTCTTCCGATACAAATACAATGCAAACCTTGGCCTTTTGTTTGCAAAAACACTTGTCAATGTAAAGCTTTTGGCACGGCACACCGACAACAAGAAGGTTGTTGTGCGTTTTGGGCGACTTATCACAGCATTTGTCAACCATTGCAAGATTGACATCTCACATTACCGGCCCAGTAACAACACCGCTCCTTTAGACCTCACAGCCCTTCAGCATATTCGTTTCCTCAATGGCTGGACCAAGAACCCAACCCAGTTTTGCTATGTATGCCCCATTGGAACGTCTGACACCGCGCTTGTGCAACTGCCTTGTGACGACCTCCCACTCCTCAGTTCCGGTGCTGTTACATTCTCACCACCATCAGAGAAGTACTTCATTGAAACCCCTGACTCACCGCGCTACCAGATCAACACCTACTATCTCAAGCAGAGGACCATAAGGGCAAGGCGCCCTGTTCGGAACATCAACATCATGACAGCCAGCCAGGCTGCCAACCAGGCTTTAGACCGCCTTGGCCATCTGGAGAGAACCGTCCAGTGCCAATCCCGCTTCATCTCGCGCCTCATTCGTGTTGTTCGCCACATCGCTCCCGATCGCCTTTTCCGCCCTTCCACATCAACCCATGAGCCAGACCTTGGAGAGTTCTCACTCACCTCTGCACTTGACTCTGATGAAGAATCTATCGACGAGGAGGAGAGCGCGGCCAGCCTTTACGCCTCCACCTAGGCACCCACGCTCCACTCGGTATCCGGTGCAATGGACACCTAACTCCATTTTCTATCCTTATCTTATTTTAATGAATTTCTTTTTATTTTTCTTTACTGAGTCTGTTTCCTCTCACCCTTAATTTGATTTGCTTTCACCGGGACGGTGCAAGTTAAGTCTGGGGGGAGTTTTATCCTTTACTAATGTATTCTTTTTCTTTTCTTATATTTTTATGTTATCTTCTTATGTTTTCATGTTTTATTGAGTCAAAACTATAGTTGGAAATTATGATTTATCTCTATGACTCTCCGGTGTTGTGCTAACAATCTATGACCCTAGAGCGGACATCAGTTGCAGACATAAGCCTAACAGAACCTCTAACGGTGGATCGACCTACTGACTTGGCAACATTTCTAAGGTACCCGGACAATCTAACGTTAACTCCACCCTAACCAATCTAGTTTTTCTTGTCAAGGGACTTGGCATACATATGAGTCGTTCCTCACTTGATCTCAAAAGGGTGTGTCCAATACAAAGTGCAGTTCTCCTCTCTCTCAGAAAAATAAAAATCAAAAGCTTTTAAGCACAAGGAAAACGTGTAAGCAAGAGGAATGCATACGTCTGCACCTTCTTGTCTTATGGAGACCTACCAAAAACAAGGAAAAAGCAAAAGCCTATCCTATGTTATTCCCTAAAAGAAAAAAAAAAGAAAGGGAAGAAGGATCGATAGAAAAAATAAAATGATACCCTAGAAAAGTAGGGAAAAATCGATCCTTCAAAAGAAAAAGAGAGAGGAAAAGAACTCAAAAGCTTCAAAAAGGACTATCCTGGGGAGACTCAAGTGGGTAAGAACAAGTGCTTAATGATCGATACTCCCTTGATAAAGACCGCACGTTTTAAATTTATGCAAGGAGTTAACAATGGAAAGTCTGGAGTGCTGGATGAGACTAGTTGAGTTTGGTATGGTTCGCTAAGCTTGCCGAGCATTATGTGAAGCTAGTCTAACATTGGTTATGTTTTTAGTGGAATACAGGAGAGGAAGCCACCACAGGTTTCTCAAAAAGGATAAGGAGTTTCTACGTTTTCAAACCTCTTTCTCTGATTTGGATTCTATTTGCTTGAGGACAAGCAAAGATCTAAGTCTGGGGGAGTTGATATACCTCTATTTTGTACCCTTTTTATATGGATTTACTATGCTTTTTATAAGGTTTTTAAAGGCTTTTCGATCTAAAAAGGTAGTTTTTGTGGATTTATAGTACTAAGAGTCTAAACAGGTCGAAAGATGCATTTTGGAGCAAAACCACAGGATTTGGACTTTACGCCGCTCCACGACACAGCATCAACTTTGAAAGAGCCCCAAAAACATTCTACTCAATGGATCTCACCAAAACCAGTTCGCCGCGTTGCCTACATGAGTTAGCTTTCCAACGCAATTGGAATCATACAATTTGGACGTGTAGAATGGAAGATATTATCATTTTAGTGAAGAGTGTCAAATCAGCCGAAAACCGGACGTCTACACCAGCCGCTCGACCGAGCCGGTCGGACAGGGCCTCCAAGGCCCCCGTCCGACCCGACCGTCCTTAACTGCACATTGACGTCGCTCGACCGAGCCGGTCGGACAGGGCCTCCAAGGCCCCCGTCCGACCCGACCTTCCTTCACGATCCGGTCGACCGAGCCGGTCGGACAGGGCCTCCAAGGCTCCCGTCCGACCCGACCTCTTTTCGCCATCCCGTGCGCGCCAGCTCGACCCGACCATCATCCCGTGCGACCGCTCGACCCCCAGCTCGACCCGAGCACCAGCCCGACCGACCGGTCGACCGCCCCGCTCGACCGCCGCCGTCCCGCTCGACCCACCTTAGCCGACTAAGGCCCGTTTTGCACGTTTTCACGGTTTACTAGGCCCGTTTAACTAATCTCGACCCCTGGAAGACCTAACACTATAAATACACCTTTTTAGCCTCTTTAGAGAGAGAGAGAACAACATAGCCACATTGTATTTCAGTTTCATAGATCTATTTTTGCTCTAGAGATTTCAAGGAGAGGATCTCTCCTCCTCACTACAATTTGGAGAAGATTTCTGAACCTTTATCTATTATCATGCTTTCTTCATCCCTCTGTGTTGTTACTTTGATCATGTCTGAGTAATTCACTTGTTAGGTTGCTAGGGTTACTAATTCAATGAGTTGTTTGCTTGATCTATGATTTCGATGAACTGCTAGGGATATCATTAGAGTCTTTGTCTCGTTTTGCTCACTAATTAATGCTGATTTCTTTACCGCGCATCTAGCAATCTGATCCTAGGTTGATTTGAGCCACGGAAGTGCTGTATCATTCGCCGGACCTATTCTTTGACAAGCTAGGTTTCTTAGACTGCGGAAGTTGATTTACTAAGCCTAGTGAACTGTATCCGAACTTGATCGATTTAATGCTTGATTAACTATCTAAGGACATACCAAAAGTTTAGCGATTAGATAAGTTATCATAGGAGTCGGAGCCACGGAAGTGGAAAGACTTATTTTCGTGTTTTGTGTTCTAGACGGATCTATCATCCCATCATCCCTAAATTGATTCATATCTATCATCGAACTGATCATTGCTTGCTTCTCTGCGAATTAGCCCCTAGAGACCTAACGCTTTTCCCTCATTGCTTTACAACTTCGATTTCTTAGCTTTAGTATTTAGTTATTAGACAACCAACCAATCATCCTTTATCTCATTCTAGCTTGATCCGAACTCCATAGATTTAAAGTGTATTCATTTTAGCCAGTCCTTGTGTTCGATAACCCGTACTTCTACGATCTGTGCACTTGCAGGATTTTTAAAAGTCGGTAAAACCTGACCACACATCAGCTTCTCAAAGCTCTCCTCGCACTCATACGACCACACAAACGGCACATCCTTGCCAGTCAACCTCGTCATCGGCTGAGACATACTCGCAAACCCCTTGACGAACCTCCTGTAGTAGCCTGCTAAACCCAGAAAACTCCTGATCTTGGTAGCACTACTCGGTCTAGGCCAATCTCTGATAGCCTCAATCTTAGCCGGAGCCACAGAAACTCCCTCTGCAGAAACAATGTGGCCAAGAAACCCCATCTCTCTCTGCCAAAAACTGCACTTGCTCAACTTAGCGAAAAGCTTCTGCTCCCGAAGCTTCTCCAAAACAAGCCTCAAATGCGTCGGATGCTCCTCTGGACTCCTCGAATATACCAAAATATCATCTATGAATATGATGACGAACGCATCCGTAAACTCCCTGAACACGTCGTTCATCAATCTCATGAAAGCTGCCGGCGCATTAGTCAAACCAAAAGGCATGACTACAAACTCGAAATGCCCATACCTCGTCCGAAAAGCCGTCTTCCGAACATCTGCCTCATCTATCGGAATCTGGTGATATCCCGATGCCAAGTCAATCTTGGAGAACCAAGTAGCACCTCTCAACTGATCCAACAACTCATCAATCCTCGGAAGTGGGTACCTGTTCTTCACTGTGACTCGGTTATGTCCCCGGTAATCAATGCACAACCGAAAACTGCCATCCTTCTTCTTCACAAACAACACTGGTGCTCCCCACGGCGAAACACTAGGTATGATGAACCCTTTACTCAAAAGGTCCTCTAGCTACTTCTTCAGCTCTGCTATCTCCGCTGGCGCCATCCTGTAAGGTGTCTTCGATATCGGAGCTGTCCCGGGCTCCAACTCAATCGTGAAAGGATCTGACCGAGATGGTGGCAATCCCTTCAACGACCGAAACACATCCTCAAAATCCCGAACAACCTGAATATCCTGCAAAACGACCTCACCACTGGACTCTGTCATAGTAATCGTCGCCAAATAGGCTTCACAGCCCCGCTCTAACAACTGCTCTGCCTAAATAGCTGAGATCACTATACTCCCTGAAGTCGGTCTCACTCCCTGATAAACCAACTTCCCTGCATCCTGCTCAAACACCACTCTACCTCTGTAGCAATCCAGATGAACCCGGTATAAAGATAACCAGTCCATCCCCAAAATCACGTCATACAGCTCCACTGGACTGATGACCAAATCCGCTGGCATAGACTGCCCCGCAATCTGCACATCCACTGCTCTAGCTCTGCCCGAAGTAGCCAGCAAACCACCACCGGCCACCTTGACAAAGCCTGAAGCCTCGCCATCGCTACTCCGAATACCACTACTCTCAGCTCTCTCCGGAGTAATGAAGCAGTTAGATGCTCCCGAGTCAAACAACACGTGAGACTCAAACCCACCAACTAACAAGGTCCCTACACAATTCCACAATTGTTGAGAACCTCTAACTCTATCACGGTAAAATAAAAGAAACAGACAACACCAAAATTCTACCTTTAAGAATTACAAGTCTGAGTCAAAGATTTTACCTGTGATCTGGCCTGACTGACTGGTCTGGCCCAACTCCGCCGGAGTGTAAACTCGCGGCGCTCCACCTGACTGCAACGCTGCAATCTGAACTGCCGACTGGATAACCAATGGCTGAACCGCTACCACTGACCTCTGCTGCAACTTGGGACACATCGGCTTGATATGCCCCAGCTCCCTGCAATAGAAGCACACCGACGAATCTCTGGATCCCGCCCTCTTGGGGCAAACAGCAACTCTGTGATCCAAACTCCCACAACCAAAGCAACCACCCGCGCTCTGGCTACTAGCAGATATCTCATCTGCTATCCTCTTCTGGCCCTGCGCAGGCTTGCCGCCCCTGCCATGACCAGAACCAAAACCCCTACGCTGCTGCTGCTGCTGGCCCCTAGGATGGGTAGCAGAAGCAACTACAGCTGGAACAACTGCTGAACTCACCGGCTCACGCAAATCCTCCTCAATGGAAGCTGCCAACTCCACTAAACCGGCTCTAGTGTGGTACATACCACCTCTGCACTGAGTCCTGATGTTCCTCCGAAGTCCCTGAAGAAACCTCGACATCAACGCCCGCTCACTCACCAGCTCACCACCAGTGTGAACCACCAATCTGCAGAACTCTGCATCGTACTCCCGTACAGACCTCTCACCATGAGTCAAGTCTAAGAACCTCAACTGCAGTCTGTCACGAGCCTCCTGCGGGAAAAACTTGTGGTTGAACTCCTCGACGAAATCAACCCAAGTCCAAACCGCTCTCCGGGTCCTAACAGACCTCCACCACAAATGTGCATCACCTCCAAGGTAGTGCACTGCCAACTCAACCTGAAACTGCTCTCGACAACGAACTGAATCGAAGTTCCGCTCCAACCTCTGACGCCACTCGTCAGCCTGATCTGGAGTGAAACCGCCCTCAAACATCGGCGTGCCAATCCTCTGCATCTCCCTCATCATCTCGCGATAAGGTGAATGCCCAACCGTAGCACCCTGCTGCCCCGCAGCCTCCTGCTGCTCAACAAAACCGGCACCAACCTGTGCCCCGGCCGCTGGAGGTGCAACCGGAGCCTGCTGTGGAACTGCCTGAGGAAGACGTGCCAACAACTGCGTCAGTAGCCCCACTATCAAATCTCCCTGAGCCAAAGCCGCTCCCCCACCGGGAACTGCTCCTGCTCCTGCGCCACCACCGGCACCAGAGTTAGCCCCACCGGCCAACGAAACTGACTGAGTAACTGACGCTGTCGCCACAATCGGCGCTGCACTCTCCACTGAAACCTCAGCCTCTGGCAAACCACGCCTAGCACCCCGACCTCCACGACCCGCTGCTCGTCCACCACGACCAGCTCCTCTGCCCCCACGGGCTCCAACGCGACCACGACCACGGCCACGACCACGACCACGGCCACGACCACGACCTGCATCCATCTCTCTGCACTTCCACCAAGTACAGAAAATGAGCAAAGTCAGCACACAAACACAAAACACAACACACAATATCCAACTCACTTACCGCGGAAAACTGGAAGACCGAGAGGATGAGACTAGACTACTAACTGACTAACTCACATAATCAATTAAACACATAGTCCAATTCACCCAATGCTAACAGTCCTAAAACCGTATACGCTCTGATACCAAAATGAAACAACCAAGCTTTTTTTTTTTTTTTAATAATTATCAATGCGGAAATTCTCGAAAGAAATCAATAATATTAAATCATAAATAATCCGTTCAACACATAAACCAATAACCAATAAAACCAATAATAAATTCTAGCAACCTAAACACCAGGTTTGCTACATTATTAAAATAAAACTAACACCCTAAAAATGAATTCCTTGCTAGCCACAACAAGATTGCCAAAATCAAATTCCTAGTCTCCTCATCCTCTTCTCTTGGTCTCTTTCCGCGGAAGAACATTGCTGTTACCTGCATCACATTTGAATAGAGATGCGTAAGTATTATCATAAATACTTAGTGAGTGGATCATCCTGCCTACAGGCCAAGTACGTCAAACACTAGACAATACATCAACAATAATCCACAACAAGAACAATAATCAACAACAGAAACCTCCATGTCAGGAAAAACCCACGTTTCCTGACATCCCAGGTTAGTGTCGACCGACACCTCAAGAGTGTCGATCGACGCCAGCCTTCTGAGTGTCGATCGACACCCATCGAGTGTCGGTCGACACCAGCTCGACGCCCAGACACCATAAGCTACAAAACAGCGCCTAAACACACAAAATCGTGGGATTCAACCCCCACATCGATCAAACAGCCATATAACTCAACCATAACTCAAGAACAACTCGAAAACTCATCAATAAACTTGAAATCAAACAATCTCCAATGATTAACGGACCTACAGTCACGCACTCACCTTGAAAAGGATTGAAAGGAAGGAGAAGAAGATGAACAACAACCCAAAGCCTCAGATCAAGCCTCCAAACCTCACAAAACTCCAAAATCACCTCTGAAAAGTTGCTGTCACGAAAAAGTGTCTTTTCACGCGGCCACAAAGCTTTTAACGCGAGTCTAGGGCTTCCCTCGCCCAAACCAGCCCAAAACCAGCCGACTTAAATCAAACCGGTCGATTTCTCAATAACCGGTGTCGATCGCCATCCTTCCTTGGTGTCGGTCGACACCCATCGACCATACAAACTCAAACCACAAATCAAACGCGCAATCGACTTAAACCGGAATCGAACCTGATAACCGGTGTCGATCGACACACCCCTTTGGTGTCGATCGACACTAGGTACTCAAGAGCTTTTTACACATTTTATTTGAAATGATTGAACCTTAAACCGACTGTACAACAATCAAACAAGAACATGTACAATCAATCCTCAATTCACACCCCAAAGAGCATATGTAATCTACTCCCAAATCCCTATTGTCGTCCGATACCACTTCTAACACAACTTTCTGGTTCGCGGATGTTACAAACTTGATCTCTACTGGAGTACTCACGATAGATTATATCAAATCTGCCGATAACCTAGCTGATCCATTCACTAAAGGTTTGGCAAGAGATCAAGTAATCAAATCATCTAGAGGAATGGGTTTACAAGCCTATAGAAAAGATGCGACTTGATGGTAACCCCACCTACATGACTGGAGATCCCAAGAAATAGGTTCAAAGGGAGAACGACTTCAAGTTAAATCGATGGACACTGTGAGATTAGTTTCTCTACCCAGTTCCTAGGATGTTGAAACAGTGTTATACCTGTAAGTAAATTTGGATAAGCATAACTCCGACAGCTACTAACTACGAGTGGTTCAAAGCTGAAAAATTGCTACCAACTCAGATACAATAATTTTTCGTAATACTCTCGAAAAGTTCGTATGTCTGTCTAGTTCACTAAGTTAGTCTATTCAGTAGAGTCTTAGAGTATATCGAGTCATATGTTTAGAGGTAATTTCTATTCATGTGGGGGATTGTTGGAACTTAAATTAACAAGTGAGATTGAGTCACTTTTCCGGTGTCTTTTCCGACAAGGTCGTTGCCCAGAATTACCGGATTATGAACTCATTAGAAAGCTTGTAGTATGGACTACAACTTGGAATGCTCATATGATAAATTTGAAGAATTGGTGAATGAGAAATTGTTTGGTCAAAGTGTGATGTGGGAAACATAACAAGTTTTGTCCCACATTGGAAGTTGAGAGATTTTCTCTCTACTATATAATAAGACACATCATGTTTGATGATCAACAACATACATGGAGTGATAGATGGACCGACCACGCGCGCACCACCACCACCACCGAACCGAACCGAGCCGCGCCGCGCCGCACCGTGGGCTTGGGCTTGGCTTCGGCTTGGCTTCGGCTTGATTCCATAAAAAGTCGATTTATAGCTTATCTCCTTCTGGTTCGATCGGAATCCTCCAATAAGTGCGCCTATGTCCAAATCGGGAAAGCTCCAGTTTACCCGATTTGTAAAATTAATAACTCCTTGGTCTGACCTTTGATTGAACCAAATCCAATTCGCCGTGTTCCTCTGCTGAATTGAGAATCTAGAAAAATTGGATTTGTAGCTTATATCTTCCTGGTTGGACCGGAATGATTCGATGAGTGAACGCAGGTCTCCATAGCGTCCATTGAAGACCTTCCAGCTTGTATCTTCAACATCTTCTTCTTCTGGAATCCTTTCTGGCTGATTATTCTTCGTGGTAAACTCTGTATGAGTTGAGTATGATCTCCAAGTGTTTGTTGAGCTTGGTCTTTTGATCCTAGCCTCCTTTTGAGCTGAACTCAGCTCGCATGTCTCCATAGCTCTCCTCAGCTTCAAGCACTCCTCTTCATGGCTCCTGGTTCCGTGCTCCCTGGTTGATGATGACTTGATGTCCACATCATACTCACCCTCTTGTAAAGGTTTCGACCTCGAAACTATATAGCCTGCACCAAGATAGAGCAAGTTAGCATCTTTACATGAATATGAGTCTAGAAACTTACCTTGGCCAAAATATTTTTGGCGATTCATGTAGGATGGGATATGAGCATCTGGTGGTTCCTCTTTGATCAGTAAAGTGGCAATCACTCCTCTCTGAGGTTCTCTGTTGACTTCTTTGGGCGGAAACTTAGCCTCCTTAGTGAAAGCTCCTTTTTCACACTTGTTGTCGCCATTGATCATTGGTGTCTTATTCTCTTGTTGCTTCTTCTCTGTCCCTGCAATGTCCTCTTCACCTTTGACAAGAGACAAGTGCGTTATGACAGTCATGGGGTTTTTATAAACAGGAGAACAAGATTCAGTCTTAGTTATTTTATCTATATTCTCTATGATATGTGGTTTAAGACAAGCATAATGAATTGTAGTTGTTTCTACTAAAACTGAATTTTCTTCAAACTCTTCTGGACATAGTAAATTCATTATCACATGATTAGAGTCATTAGAAACTAAGTTAAGAAACGGAATAACCTGATCTGAACTCTTGTTATGTTCGGCCCTTGTAGAGGTCATGGTATAAGAGTTCAGCATGTGATCTGGTGGCTCTTCTTGAAGCAATGCATTGTTGGTAGTGCCTCCTTGCTCATCTCTGTGAGCTCTCCAATCAGGGCATACTCTTAGGGTACCTGTTTTCTTCTCAACACTTAAGAAAAAGATCAAGTGTTTTATACTAGAAGTAGAATCATTGAAAACAGAGTATGTGAAACTATGTCTAGTTAAGATGTTATTCCCATATTGGATAAGATCATAGTTGTTACTTACCAAGCTACGGGGGGGTTATTGGATTGATGATTTAAGAGGATTTGTTTTTTTTTTCCAAATCACCTCTTATTGGATCTAGTATTTATAAAAATCACTAACAATCCAAGGTTATTGAACTAATCATTTGTACAAATTCTTTAAAATCTCCTCTTATTGGAAAATTAGGATTTCACTAATAAAAACTGTTTTGAGGGATTTGTGAGAGATTTCCTAGTTAAAAACAAAAGAATCCAAATACCACCTTATGAGGTGAGATTTTCCAAATCCTCTTAAAACTTCATAGATTTGGATTTATCCAAATAACTCCAAATCATTGATACAATAAGCCCCCCTACGTACCAAGTGAGGGCAGTATTATCTCTGACTTGAGATCGGTGACTTTAGAGGCTGAGGTTGTGGCTTGAAGCCTCTTTCCTTTGTCCTCCATTCCTAGTCCTGATTCAAAACCTTTTGATAAAGACAAGCACATGATACTAGAATTGGAAGTTAACAAATCAGATTGAACAAAACTATCACTTGTTTTAGGTAATTCCACTTCCTCTTCTAGTGATGTTTCTTTCAATACTTTCTTAGAGGGACAGTTTACAGCAAAGTGTCCTCTCTTATGACATCTATAACATGTCTGCTCCTTAGATTTCTTAGAGTTAGAACAGTTACCTTGGTGTGGTGCTGCTGATGGCTTTTGTAAGGTATTGACTTCCTCTTGAGCTTTAGGTCTCTCTTTACTCTGTTTCTGCTTAGCTTCCACTTTCTTTAGCTGTAGAGCTCCCTTAGGAACTTGTTGCTTCGTCTTGACAGGCATCATTGATTGGACTTTGGTTAGAGTCTTCTTTGGTGAGGTAACCGTAATCCATCTTCTTGGCTTCTCGGGAACTGACGGCCTGGGATAATATGGTTCAGCTTCTGGTTCCTCCACAAACTCTTTATGTAAGAATAGCTTCATCTCCTCCCAGGTGTTGTCTGGTAGATCATAGTCGAGTCTGAGGTAAGCATCTATCTCCCATTGTAGGTAAGCTTCGTCGACTAGAGTCTCCTCGGCAATGGCTGTCCTTTCTTCTTGTGGAACATGATTTACTTGAAACCATTCCTCCATGTCTCTCTCCCATCTTAGATAAGCCTCTGGTCCTTGGTTGTGACCTGAAAAATAAATGTGGTATGGCTCCTCTTGACAAGAGTCAGGTTCTTCTTCCTCACGCCATGCTCCTTCTTGATCAACCTCCGAATTGTGGTCAAGCGTTTCCCATGCTTCAGCCGGGTTGTATGCTGGCTCGTCTTCCTCACTCTCTTGCTCAACATCATAGTGCACCTCAGATTCATGCTCTTGGTGCCAAAGCTCATCCTCAATCAGATCAGTTTCACCAAAACTGATTTGAAAATTGGCTTCTTCACCAAACGACTCCTCTTCTTGGTAAGGCTCTGTGAACCGATCTTGTTCTTCTTCTATGTTGAACTCGCCATGTTCTGATTCCTCTTTATAGTCTCCTTCTTCTGGACTGACTTCAGTTTCAGTCTCATCACAACTCGATTGGTCATCATGGTCTTCTTCTTCTTGGCCTTCATAGTTGTCTATCTCTTCATCTTTGGACCAGCTACTATGACCCATGTTGTCTTGGCCATAGTCTGGTGGCTCCGGCTCAAAGTCTTCACCATATGGTTCATCTTCAAATTCAGAGTTAGAGTAGTCATCTCCTGACCATGGTGGTGACTCACAGTCAGCTTCTTGGTCGGACCATCCTTGGCTCGACTCATTCATCTCCCCCTCATTGAACCTGATGGACTCGTCTTCTCCATCACTTGAATCCATGGTGGTTCTGCTTAGGGCTTGTACCTCACAAAAGAGATAAAGTTGATTTAAGATCTAGGCTTATACAAAAAATGATAATAAAAGGAAAGAACAAATTAAGACAAAAATTGCAAAAAAATGGAAAAATTTTCTTTTTCTTTTCTTTAAATTCGAGATTAACAAAACAAGGACAATTTTTATTTTCTTTTATAAATATGAGAGAAATTAAATAAAAACTGAAACAACGATTTTGGTTTTGGTTTTCAATTTATAAATGAAAGATAAACTGAAATAAAATAAAAATAAGCAAGAACAATTTTTATGGTTTTTCAATTTATATGAATGAAACAAAAATAAACAAAACAGAAAATGATAGATGAAGGTTGGATTGATACAACCTGAGGGGTAGGAGCTTTTGAAGCTCTGATACCAAATGATATAAGATTGGAATCACTCCAACTTATGATCACTCAATGATCAAGAGATTCCAAGCTTAATCTCGCGGAAGGTGCATGGAATGAAGTCGAGATGAAGGTGGTATGAGCACTTGATTGACTCTCTCAATCTGTGGGTTGATTGAGTCTCTCAATCTGTGGGTTGATTGACTCTCTCAATCTGTGGACGAACCAGTCTGTTTGTATCTCACAAACAAGCTAAATTCGTGGCTTCTAAGGAATAAAAGTGAATCACACACTTATATTCAAAAGAACTAGAAGAACTCTTCAAAGACACAACTTTGAAAGAAAAGAAAATTTTGTATTAATTTGATTGTCGATTGAAAGGTGATTTACAATGATTAAATGAATGAGCTTATATAGAGGCTCAGTACAATGTTCTAAAGCTAGAAACAAGAAGGAAATCGTGGCTAATTAAACATACTAGCCGTTGGACTCTTAATGAGTGAATCTCGGCCAAATAAGGAAGCTTAAGATGAGGCTTGAGTCTTGAAAGCTTGGGCATGAAAGTCTGATGTCTTGGGACGTCTAGATTCAATGAACAAGACTTCAAAACGCAGCAGCTTAGGCAATGTAGCCGTTGGAGAGTTATTCCTCCAAGTGTGAATGCATCCGGAAAAGGAAAGTTTACAAACATGAGAATCCGCCTGATTCTGTGGGTGCTGGTGCATGGGAAGGTGTGGGCTGACTCTACTAGATGCCTTGATGGATCTCCTGAATGGTTAGATGTCTCTAATGGTCGCCAAAGTCGGGTTTGTAAGTGATTAAACCCGTGAGCATCCAAATAAGGCAAGCTGAGAATCATTAACTCCCCGGTTTAGAAGTTGAATAACTCCCACGCCAAAACCGGTATTGATATGATTCCAATTTTATGAGCTCCCTGGTTGAGTTAAGATTCCATAAAAAGTCGATTTATAGCTTATCTCCTTCTGGTTCGATCGAAATCCTCCAATAAGTGCGCCAATGTCCAAATCGGGAAAGCTCCGGTTTGACCGATTTGTAAAATCAATAACTCCTTGGTCTGACCTTTGATTGAACCAAATCCAATTCGCCGTGTTCCTCTGTTGAGTTGAGAATCTAGAACAATTGGATTTGTAGCTTATATCTTCCTGGTTGGACCGGAATGATTCGATGAGTGAACGCAGGTCTCCATAGCGTCCATTGAAGACCTTCCAGCTTGTATCTTCAACATCTTCTTCTTCTGGAATCCTTTCTGGCTGATTCTTCTTCGTGGTAAAATCTGTATGAGTTTAGTATGATCTCCAAGTGTTTGTTGAGCTTGTTCTTTTGATCCTAGCCTCCTTTTGAGCTGAACTCAGCTCGCATGTCTCCATAGCTCTCCTCAGCTTCAAGCTCTCCTCTTCATGGCTCCTGGTTCCGTGCTCCCTGGTTGATGATGACTTGATGTCCACATAAGGAAGGCCTCATTATCACCTGTAAAAAACATTAAGATTACACACTAAGAACAAACAAAATATTAATTTTACTAAATAACAAATATATATTAATTTTCATTAATCCCTAACTAACAATTTTAACTAACTAAATTCCAAATATATTTTATTCCCTATCTAACAAATATCATGTTATCTAAATAGAAATTAAACTAAATAATAAATAACATAAACCTAAATTAAGTTAATTAAAAATAAACCTTCATTATCACAAGGAGATCGAGAGATCGGAGATGAGAGGGAGAGAGTGATGGCCGGCGGGAGAGAGAGTGATGGTCGACGGGAGAGAGAGTGATGGCCAGCGGGAGATGCGAGCGAGAGGGAGAGAGGCGGGCAAGAAGGAAAGTGATGGCCGGCGGGAGAGTGATGGCCGACGGGAGAGAGACGGCCGGCGGGAGAGATGCGAGCGAGAAGAGAGACGGCCGGGAGGTTTAGGGAATGAGAGAGCGAGTGTGAGATGTGAGCGAGAGAGAGAGGGAAGATGGAAGTGTGAGAAAGTGAAGTTCCGATATATAGGATTTGAATTCGTCGCTAACAAGTTTCGCGAAAATTCCATTTCCCGCACGCGAGAATTAAATATTTCCATTTTTTTCGTGCCGCTGGTAATTCGTCATTAATTACCAACGATTTAACGACGACTCCCGAGAAAACGTAGTTAATGCCTCGTTAAATTTTTTCCTAAAGTATCCAAAGAGTTGTTAAATGATCGAAGGTTAAAATAAAGATTAACCTTAATTAACGACTAACTGACGACGATGTGTCCCAAATTGTCGTTATTTCGTCTATTAGGTGGGACCTACTTAGTGAACAATTTTGATTTCATCCGAGGAAACCGTTTTCAAATAACACGATTTGGCGTCGCCTTTACGTGGAATCGTCGTAAATTTGTCGTTAATATGAATCATAAACCCTAAATTTGCCCCAAACCGTTAGACGTTCATTTATTAGTATAAGAAGTGAACTAGAAGCTACAAAAGAAGTTGTAGTGACAAAAGTAGAACAAAATATTTGAAATAAATCTAAAATTACAAAATTTTAAAAATTCTTTGAAATCCATCTCCCAATAACCCCCGCTAAGATTACATATAGTAAACCTTTTACTATAAGAAACTTTTGTTCATCTTCTTTACAATCAGTAAAACTTACATTTCCTTGGATTAAACATAAAAAATGTTTTCATTTGTCGATTGGCTAGGTTGGTAATTGAATAAATGTGTGTAACAAGCTGTTTTTAGGGTTTAAGGTTAAGTTCTGCGACGAATGAACGACTTAACAACTAGGTACGGAAGTCTCGTCGTTAAATCGTCGTTAACTGCGACGTTTAACGACACAATCGTCGGAAAATCGATATAATTACCAACAATTTACCAACTCAAATTTCCCTATAAAAGGACCAACACCCTTTCATTCCACCACACACCTCAATCACCCACTTCTCCCACCTCTACATTTTTTCTCATATCTTGTTCAAGAGAATTTTACTAAAAATTACATCAATCTAGACCCAGAGATCGTTAGGCGGAAACTGTTTTCCACTGTGGTTATCATTTTCCGGGAGAACGATCTCTAGCCCATATTTTTAAAAATATTTTTTAAAATGTACCAACGAAGTTTCATCGATTATAAAACTATTGCTGCTGGTCGTCGTAAAAGCGTCGCTAAATAGCAACGAAATAACAATGTATACGTTGCTAATTCGTCGCAGAGCTCAATGCTTCCAATTTCAACGAAAATGATACAACAATTTCACTAAATAAAATTAATAAGCCACATAACTTAGTTACAAACAGTCCACAAAATAAACTTCATAATATTACATTTCCTAATTAATAATATTACATAAAAATTTTACAATACGGAAGATACATATAAATATATAAATCATCTTAAATTAATACTCGTCGGACTCATTTTGTACATTCTCTTCATCATATGGTTCATCATTCTCGGAGAATTCATCTGGAACGCTTTCTTCGTCGTCATCCGTAGAATCGGTTGGTTGATTTATTACCTGCGGGTTCTCGGGATCTATTAATAAGATATGTCCGGCTGTGTTCTCATCTGATTCCGCTAAACCCGAACAATGATCTTGTTGCATTGGAAGATCATCATGATCCCCTATAACTGTGCCTCGTGGAGTAACTTTGACAACGGATAACCAAGTAATCCATGTTGTTCTAACTCGGGGATTTGGGACGAAAGTGACTTGCTCGGCTTGGGAAGCAAGGATAAACGGCTCAAATTTGTTGTAACGCCGTGATTGGTTCACATTGATTTTATACTTGTTCTCCCGAACACCTCTCCCGACAGTTGGCTCGAACCAATCACCCTTGAAAATCACACACCGTAAACCAAGGATGCCCGGATATTCAACTTCAAGAACTCCATAAAAATCGACCTCACCACTAACACAAACACCATAATTCGCCGTAGCCCGTTCTTTCCCATAGCTGAAGGTATGGAACACGTATCCACGTGTACAATACATGTAAGCAGTTGTGACCTTCCATAATGGCCTTTTGATTACTTCATAGAACCACTGCGGATATGATTTATCACCGATAGAAACCTTGTATTAATCAAAACATATTATAAAGAATAATTAGTTAATGTACCGTCATTTACTAATGAAAATATATGTAATTGCGCAAAACATATATATAATCTCGTACCGATGATTTAATCCACTTTGCAAAGTGTTGATCCTTGCGTTTGTTGATTTTGTTATCTGTAACCTCGTTGATACACTCTCGGACCTGCCTACAAAATTTCCTGCATTCAAAAAGAATATCATCGGTCACAAGAATATGTACATGGTATATAGTAATTTTCTTTAGTTAGTATGAAATCACTTACATATCAAATAGGGTAATTTCATCGCAATTGAGCAGGATATATGTTTGCGCGCTATGACAGTCGTTCTCGTCTGCCCACCAAACTTCTTTGATGCATCCACCTAATCGGCCAACTGATGAGAACATGTTAGGTACACCTTTTGATGGATATGATCTGCCCACTCCGCCAACGTCATATCGTTTAGGAGCCCTTTTCCGCGTGCGCACCTTCGATGGAAAATAATATTCTGTAAAAATGAGATGTTTCTTGAGATAAACTGCCTGAGACTATTGATCCTTCAACTCTTGCCAAGTTTTTGGCTTTTCCTTTAAGATGCCCAATGAATCGCTCGAACGGGTACATCCACCAAAAATGAACTGAGCCACCAAGTTCTGCTTTGTAAGGAAGATGTACGGCAAGATGTTCCATAACATCAAAAAATGATGGTGGAAATATCTGCTCCATATTGCATAAGTACATAGGGATGTTAAGGTGGAGTTGTGCAATAACATCTTCGGTCAGAGTACGAGTGCAAAGGTCTATGAAGAACTCTCTGATCGCTGCAAAGTTTGGTAATAAGTTGTTAATTACCTACAATTATATACTATATATATATATGTTATATACGATATATATCACAAATTTAAATATATACCTGCAATTGCTGCATGTACACATGTAGGTAGAAGTTCGTCGAATGCAAATGGAAGTAACCGTTCCATAAATACATGAAAGTCATGGCTTTTCATCCCCGAAAACTTCTGTCTTTGAACACATTTAGATAGATTGGAAACATACCCGTCTGGGAATTTGACGTCGGATGAAGCCCAACTTAACAAGGCCGACTTTTCTGCAGGACCTAACTGAAAAATAGGAACTGGCATAGTCCCGTCGTTTGAAATATGCAACTCACTCCGTGAACAAAGATCAGGTAAATCCAATCTTGACTTCACGCTGTATTTAGTTCTGCCTTTGACGTTTAACACCGTATGCATGATGTTATCGAAGCAATTTTTTTCAATATGCATCACATCCATATTGTGTCTGAGATGATGGTCTTTCCAGTACGGAAGTTCCCAGAAAATGCTCTTCTTATGCCAATTGTGTTGATCCCCGTATCCATCTGGCATATTTTCGGGAGTGTGCCAGTTGCCGCCACATCTGACTGTACTATGTGCACCAAAATGATCAATTTGCGCTTCAATGTCTTCCCTAGTTAAGACCACAGGAGGAGGAACACGAACTGCTTTTTTTTTCTTAAACAGTTGTTTGTTTCTCCGGTATCTATGGTTCAGGAGTAAGAAGCAACGGTGACAGTCGAACTAGCTTGTCTTTCTTCCGTGTTTTAGCTGAAAAACATCCGTTCAATCAAGACAATATGGGCAAGATAACCACTCGTGCGTAGTCCACCCTGAAAGCATCTTTTATGCCGAAAAGTCGCTTATTGTCCACATAAGCACTGCACGCATAGTAAAATTCCTCTTCCGTGAAGTATCATACGTCCGAGCTCCAGTGTACCACAACTCTTTCAGTTCTTCCATCAAAGGCTATTAAAAAACATCAAGAGAACGCCGCAGATGTTTCAGGCCAGGGGATCAAGATACTCATGAATATAAATTCTTTTTGCATGCACATTTCAGGAGGAAGATGAAACAAGATTTTTACGTGGTGTTTCAATTACCCACTCATATCATCGTGGTATAAAAGATGTCAATCCATGGAGTGGTTTTTTTTTTGAGACAAAATCGAATGCAAGATTATAGACAAGTCAAGAGCATAAAGATTTGAAAGGAAGAAGTAGCAAAGACTAAAACTTAAACGAAATAAAAACTTTAAATGCAAACTAAAGAGAATGCAATTTCGGGAGGCAATATGCAATAAATATCAAACCAAAATTAAATACGTGAACTTGGATAATAAAGGAGAGGCCTTGGGATGAGGTTATCGAAAACGAGCTCTTAAGGAACGATGAAGAAATCTAGAAATGTTCAAAAGCTACTGAGTCCTAGGGAGAGAGTTCCAACAGCGAGATTCACCCACTTCCGTGGTGAGAATCACAAAACCGGCTTTGAATCCAAAGGATCTATCTTTCGGATAGTGGATGCTAAAACCGGTCTGCAATAAGCGCCAACTCTCCTAACCCAACGAACCCTCCAGACATCCACTTCCGTGTGTAGGAATGGGTCCGTTTCCTTGTCTGGTCGGTCCGACAACCTCCAGCCACTTTCGGTGTAGGAGGCGCCTTTGATCGAGACCAAGATGGCCAATAAGGGTCAAGCATGAAACTCGCCCAGCAAGGAAGGACTCTAGGGAAGATTGAACACGCCTAGATTCTAAATCTATCCCTAATTGCTCTTATTCTACCTCATCCCAAAAGACCCAAGAAACTCTACTCACTCTTCATAATATGAACACCAAATTCCTAGAGAGGAAAGTGCCCAAGTCGTGGATAGAGAGAGAGAGACAGCAAGAGAGAATCTCTAAAATGAGATTAAAGAACTAAACTTTATTAAGAACAGTAAACAGATCTGCAAAATCAAGTCTTAGAGCTACAACAAAGGTTTTTGGTGTTCTTGGTAAAGAAAATTACAAGATAAGCTCCAATGAAAATAGGTTTAAGTGCTTTTATAGTTGGGTACAAGGGGAAACCCTTAGTCAACTCATTTATTCTGACTTTTCTTCCTTCCCCAGCTCACACAGCTCCAAACTCGGCGTTTTAGCTTGATTTAAGGCGGGTCAACTCGTCTTCATTTGGTCAATGCTCAGCTTCCTTCGCCAAACAGGTTCTCAACCTGTTTGGGATCCCGTTTGAGCTCCAGTCTCCACTCCTCTGCGTTCTTTGATCCATTTCCTCTCCTTTTGTGCTCCAAAACACCTGAATGCAACTCCAAATGCACACTAATGCAATGCAAGTCCTAAATGACAATAGTTTGTACAATGCATGAGATCTATGCTAAAATGCTAAGGAAAAGAGCTAAAAAGAGAGTGAAACTTGATGGAATAATGTTCCTAAATGATGTAAAATACAGAGACATCAACTTCCCCCAAACTTGAACCTTGCTTGCCCTCAAGCAAGAAAGAACAAGTCCGAGAAAAGTCGATTTGTGCGGAGACTCAAATCCAAAAGATACGCTCGAAGAAATCACCTCAATGCTCAAGTTGGGAATTATGAAATGCATACAAGTCTAGCCATTCGAATCAGATTACTCACATACTCAATTCAGCGACAAACCAACACCAGACTTTATGAAACATGCATTCATATTCACTTCACCTATTTACATTCAATTAAGCTCAAAACCGTGAATCAAAACTTATGCAATCAAAACTTGCTCATTTGGTTCAAAGGGTTAGGCTCTTTTCTTTTGGTGGCTTAATGAAGTGCAAAAGGGGGTTCTCTCAAAAATAGCCGAGCTTGGGTAAAATGCTAAGAGTAAAGACCTAGGATGGTACAAAGATAGAGTCTCATCTACCCGAGACGTAAGGTCTTTTAACTTTTGAAGAACAAATCCCACCCAAGTCCTAACTACCCTTTTCAAGAGCAAACTTCTTTAATTCCCTTTTAAACTCAGGATTTAACACTTAGGATTTTCAGGGAGGAGAAGACTTTGAGAAATGCACAAGGGGATTCACTTTTGAACTTCTCGTGGCTTAAGGCTTTTTCGCTTTCATAACTTAGGCTTTGCGCCTTTCACTTAAGAACTAACCCCAATTTTTCTAACTCTTTAGTACTTGTTAAGCCACCACTCTTTTAAATACTTCCCTTTTCTTCACTCCCATCCTATCTTTTCTCTTGGTTTCTTTTGACACCACTCTCTCTTTTACTTTTCAGCTCACCCTCTCACCCCCAAACTTAGAACACACCCTAGGTCTAATCTAGCTCAAAGGAAAACGAGCTAGTCCTACATGAGAAACTAAGCTTTGTCGGTCTAAACTCAACACGTTTTACCTAGCTCAACCGAAAAAGGCCTCTCAACTCACGGTAAAAAGGATGGTTTTGACTGAAATGGGTTTGGTTTCGGGTGGAAAAATTAACGAACATGGACAAACCGAGAGGGATAAATACAAGAGAAAGATTGTCCAAGAGAGTCAAAATCCATGAGCAAGAATTTCAATGCAAGAGCATGATAATTAGATATTCAAATTAAGTCCAAATAGTCTAGGTGAAGTTTCAATTCAAAGCAATGATCCAGTCAAGAATGAATGCCGAGATGCGAGTCCTTGAGTATGAAGTTCTTTTAAGCTCAAACTAGACCTGAATGCACCAAATAATTCCAAACTAGAGCATTGAAGCGTTTTCGAAAAGCATTTCTCAAACAAGGATGGTACTATCACTGTCTCCTATGCAAATGTACAATGCAACTAGACTCAATCCTAATAAGAGAATGCAAATGATGCTTCTTTTTGTTTTATGCAAATTTTTGAAATTTTTCGATTTTTTTTTGGTTTTTCTATGCCATAAATGAAATGCAAATATTATGAGACTCAAGATGAGAAAATCGAAAATAAGAAAACAAAACACATGGTCAAATGCTATTGACCTCTCCCCCAAACTTAAATTGCACGGTCCCTTGTGCACATAGAAGCATGAAAGAGAGATCAACTTAACAAAAACAAGTATGAAATGCTTGTGAAAAACAAAAGAAAACGGTATACACAATGGAATTGGAGTTGTACCTCTTATTGGCGAAAGGAGGAGGAGGAAGATGTTTCCTCGCTGGAGAGTGACTGAGCGGCTTGTTCTGGAGCGTGGGAGCGCGTGGAAGTTCTTCTCTTCGCTTTTTCCTTCAGCTTCCTGACCGAGTTGACAAGCTTTTTGATGGTCTTGTCTTGCCACTTGCACCATTCCTGGAGAAGTCGGATGTGTGCGTGGGCTTTCTTCACAGAGAGGCCGCATGTAGAGGCATCGAAAGGGTCAAATTGGAAGCGCCTGTCTCCGAGAGGGTGTTCTTCTGATGGCCCACCTTCCTCCATTATCGTGGCGTCTCCTCCATCCATGTAAAGCTCGTCTGCTTCCACCATGAAGATGATATTATCTCGCACTTCGAAGGACGTCTGGTATGTGTTGGGCAGGAGCACCTTCGAAGCCCCGAAGTCCTGGTGGATAAAACGGTAGATGTGCTTCTCCTGCGACTTCCCCCGAAGGAACCAGCTCTTGTTCAGATAGGCGATGTCCATCCACTCCGGCTGGTGTGTTGGTTCGGGCAAAGGGAAACCGCTTGCAAGCAAGATAGGCGTGACCAAGCTCCCTAGACCGATGTGGGAACCTCTGATTTTGCCTTGCTCGTAAGACACAATGGCATTCTTCATACATTGTCGAAATGAGTCCAGCAATACCATGGCCATGCTCGTATCGCACGATGTGTCTCCTACCAACTCTGCTCCATCTTCAAAGGTCTGCAGCTCATCTACCAGGGCGATGTCTAACATCTCCAACTCTCCTGTGCGGACATTAGCACACTCGTGCCTAGCAAACATCGTGTGGGCAATCGCCTTATGGGCATAGCGAATGGCCGGGTTCCTGATATGGCCACCCCTAGCTGAGGAGACTTCATACCTGCTGGAGCTGATTGTCTCCCACAACCTCGCTAGTTCACCCTTCTCAAACCGCATCTTGGTACCAAGCCCGATTCCGACACCAAAACCATACAATTCCTCTATCTTCTTGATGCTCATTCGGAAAGCTTGGTGAGCTAAGGCAAACGTTATATAACCAGGGCCATCTGTCGCTATCTCCTCTGATAGTTCGGGGTACCGTATCACCTTCAGCGTGGCGAGGAAGTGGAGTGTGGGGTCGTAATAGGCCGGCGGAGCTAAAGCCATGAAATGCTGCATCTCCATCCCTTTAAAAAGTGTCTGCACATCGTCAAATATACCCAGCTCTCGCATTGTCGCCTCGTGAGGGAATCGCATTGGCAGAAACTTCATCATCTTCAGAATGTCAAGCCTGTCCTGATTGTTATACGGCTTCGTGATAGCCGGCTCATGTCCTTCGCTGGCTTCCGCTGGACCCTCAGCTTTCCTCTTTGAACTCTTCCCTTTCTTCTCAACCGCAATCTTCTTTCCCTCTCTCTTTTCGCGACGAGCTCTCTCGGTGTCATCCTCTTTAGAACTTTGTCCTCCCGATCTCGTGATTGCCATTTTCCTGCAAAAACAGAGGAGCTCACGAGGGGGTTAGACCGAGGTACCACGGAGAGCAAGAATTCGCTGAAACTCAATTTTACCAAAAACAGATTTCGAAATTTTCAACAATACCAAATTCAACTCTACTCTCTCCTTATTAATCCCCGAGTGAGCAAATGCAAGAAGAAATTTAAATGAAAGGGGCCAATCAAAGCTCGAATCAAGTGTATCTATCGAACAAATCGGAGCTAGAAATTCAAAACTTGAAAACTTGAGATTACTTGCATGCACCGATTAAATCCGTCAACTCTAGTAGAATTCAAGGCAGAGCTGTGTATTTAGAACAAAAACATCAATCCTCAAGCGAAATTCCACGAAATTCCACCAAGGGTTTTCAAAAAGAGGCGAAATACCTTGAATTAACTTGCAAGTTGAGCCAAATAATGATCAGCGGTGCTAAATTCGGAAGATTCAAAGAGAGTAGGACTTTGAAATTCGAAATTTGGTCAAGAAATGAGAGAGATCGGATTTTTGCTTTAGAGAAAACGAAAAACGGCTTGAAAAGAGAAGAAGTGCGGGATTTTTAAGTTAAAAGGAAGGGGGAAGGGTTGCCGAAACGGGTTGATCCAAAGGAGGAAACCCGTTTGACAACCCGTTTGCGGGATTTTCTCAAACTATCAACCCTTGGTGATTTTGGGCTGAATCTCGATAACTTTTCTGCTCAATGGTGGTTCTCCATTCCCCCAGCTATATTAGTTTCCCAAACCTGATCATACTTAGTAGGAATAAAATGCAAAAACATAACAAAGATCAAAGAAAAGGCAATATGTACAAAAGGATAGTCATGGGATTCCCTCCCAAGTGGGCTTATTTAAGGTCACAAGCTCGACCTTCATCCCTTTTAGGCCGCATCAGCATCGTGGAGAGAGACTGAACTCCCCTCTCCAATCACCAGATTCGCCATGTAAGGCTTGACTCTTTGTCCATTCACAGTGAAATCTCCTCCCGTTTTGTTGATCAACGTGACAGCACCATATGGCAACACTTCTTTAACTGTGAACGGGCCTGACCAGCGCGACTTGAGCTTCCCCGGGAAGAGTTTTAGGCGTGAGTTATACAGCAGAACTTGGTCACCAGCCTTGAACTCCTTGGACTTAATCCTCTTGTCATGGAACGCCTTTGTCCGCTCTTTGTAGATCTTGGAGCTTTCATAAGCGTTGAGGCGGATCTCTTCCAGCTCGTGCAGGTCCATGTTCCTCTTCTCTTGGGCAGTTTTGAGGTCCATGTTCAGCATCTTGATTGCCCAATGAGTCTTGTACTCCAACTCAACCGGAAAGTGACAAGACTTCCCATAGACAAGAGAATAAGGTGTCCTCCCAATCGGCGTTTTGTAGGCGGTCCGGTAGGCCCACAAAGCATCATTCAGTTTCGTCGCCCAATCTCTCCTAGACGAACTAACGGTCTTGTGGAGGATAGCTTTGATCTGCTTGTTGGAGACCTCTACTTGACCGCTGGTTTGGGGATGGTAAGGAGTGGCCACCTTGTGCTTTACTCCATGCTTCTTCAAAAGGTTTTCAAAGACTTTGTTCACAAAGTGTGATCCTCCATCGCTTATCACACATCTCGGCACACCAAACCTTGGGAAAATGATTGTGTTAAACAGTTTCAACACCACCTTAGCATCGTTTGTAGGGGCTGCAATCGCCTCAACCCATTTGGAGACATAGTCAACTGCCACTAGTATGTAAGAGTTTCCATGAGAAGGAGGGTTAAACGGTCCTACAAAGTCTATGCCCCACACATCAAATAACTCAACCTCTATGATAGGGTTTTGGGGCATCTCATTCCTAGCTGAGATGTTTCCAGCCCTTTGGCATGCATCGCATTTGTCCACATATGCTTGGGAATCCTTGAACAAACTTGGCCACCAATACCCGGTTTGGAGAACCTTTGACGCTGTTTTGGAGGTAGCAAAATGCCCACCGTAGCTTGACCCATGGCAATGGTACAATATCTCTTCAACCTCAGCCTCGGCAACGCATCTCCTAAACAAACCGTCATTGCCTCTCTTAAACAAGTAAGGCTCATCCCAATAGAAGTGGTTCACATCCCTAAAGAACTTCTTCTTTTGATACCCACTTATGTCGTTAGGGATCTTCCCACTAACCAAGTAATTTACAAAATCAGCATACCAAGGCGCCTTTTCATCATCTAAGGCGTGAACCTCCTCTAGCTTCTCTTTCAGCACAAAACCGTCCCGCAATACTCCTAGAGCCATCAGCTGCTCTTCCGGTAGGGAGTCATTGATCGGCAAGTCTTCATCTATTCTCAGCCTAGAGAGATGATCAGCCACACTGTTTTCGGCTCCCTTTTTGTCAACAATCTCAAGATCAAACTCCTGCAAGAGGAGTATCCAGCGTAGAAGCCTCGGCTTGGCGTCCTTCTTCGTATAAAGGTACTTTAGTGCTGCGTGATCCGTGTGAACCACCACCTTGGATCCCACGACATAGCTCCTGAATTTATCCATAGCGAACACAACGGCTAAAAGCTCCTTCTCTGTGGTAGCATAGCGAGTTTGCGCCTCATCGAGCGTCCTACTCGCGTAATAGATGACGTTCAGCCTCTTGTCAACTCGCTGTCCCAAAACAGCACCAACCGCAAAATCCGAAGCATCACACATTATCTCAAAAGGCAGCTCCCAGTTCGGAGCTTGGACAATCGGTGCGCTACAAAGGGCGGCTTTGATTTCTAAGAAGGCTTGGCGACACTCTCCATCAAACTCAAAGTCCTTCTCTTTGCATAGAAGTCTAGTGAGTGGCCTAGCAATCTTCGAAAAGTCTTTAATAAACCGTCTGTAGAAACCCGCATGTCCCAAAAAGCTCCGAATATCCTTAACTGATCTCGGCTCACCAAGCTGCATCATAACCTCAATCTTTGCTTTGTCAACCTCAATGCCTCTCTCGGAAATCTTGTGCCCTAACACTATGCCCTCTTGTACCATGAAGTTACACTTCTCCCAATTAAGCACAAGATTTGTCGCCTCGCATCTTTCCAATACCCTGCACAAATTAGACAAACACGAGGAAAAGGACGAGCCATATACGGAAAGGTCATCCATAAAGACTTCGACCGTTTCCTCTATCAAATCCGAGAATATGGAAGTCATGCAACGTTGGAAAGTGGCAGGTGCATTACATAAACCGAAGGGCATGCGCCTATATGCAAAAGTTCCATAAGGACAGGTAAAAGTGGTTTTCTCCTGATCATCCGGGTGGATAGGGATCTGAAAAAAACCACTGTACCCGTCCAAGAAACAATAAAACGGATGACAAGCTAGACGTTCAAGCATCTGGTCGATAAATGGCAAGGGGAAATGGTCTTTCCTAGATGCAGCATTAAGTTTCCTATAGTCAATGCACATTCTATGTCCAACTATTACCCTAGAAGGGATCAGCTCATTATTTTCGTTCTTGACGACTGTGATACCACCCTTTTTCGGGACACAATGTACAGGTGAAACCCATGTACTATCCGAAATTGGGTAAATAATCCCAGCATCAAGAAGCTTTAAAACCTCTTTCTTAACCACTTCTTTAAGCTTTGGGTTCAACCTACGTTGGTGCTCAATTGATCCCTTCGATTCGTTCTCAAGATGAATTCTGTGAGTGCAAAGAGTAGGGGAGATACCCTTGATATCATCTAGCGAATAACCAAGAGCTCTCCTATACTTTCGCAACTCAGCAAGAAGGGTATCTAGTTCATGAGGGGTTAATGCAGCATTTACTATGACGGGATAAGTGGAGTTAAGACCTAGGAAGGCGTACCTGAGCCCCTCGGGGAGAGGTTTGAGCTCGACTTTGGGAGCTTTAAGCTCAGACCAGTCATCTTCGGCAATCTGTTTCGGCAAAACTTCTTCACTCGGATCCTTCTCGAGTGCAAACAGGTTGAAAACCTGTTTGGCATCCTGTTTATCTGCCGACTCTGCTTTGGTAAGCTTCTCAAAGCCTACCTCTCCGTCTAAAGCTCCGTGTGAGTCGATCAGCCACGCATACCCCAAACTCTCGGCCTGTAGACTTCCAAACTCAGCATTATCCTTTGTGAGAGCAACATGCAACTTATCCTCAACCGCTAACTCCTCTAGGTACTCGTCGGCAAGTTGATCCAAAGTTTCTATGTAGAATGTCTGGCCACTTATGGTTGGCTGCTTCATCACGTCATTGATATCGAAGACCATCCTACAATCCTTGCCCAGATTCAGCTCTATTTTCCCATGCTTCACATCAATAATAGCTCCAGCAGTTGCTAAGAATGGCCTTCCTAAGATCAAGGGATCCTTGGGTTCCTCATCCATTTCCAACACTATGAAATCCGTGGGCACTACCACATTTCCGACTTTGAGTGGCATATCCTCAAGCATTCCCTTTGGTAGTCTTATGGAACGGTCAGCCAGCACTAGGGAGAAGTCACACCTCTTGTAGTCGCTGAAGCCAAGTCGCTTAGCTACGGTCAAAGGCATGATACTAACGCTCGCTCCCAAATCACATAAGCTGTTTCTGAAAGATAGTGGGCCTAGAGAGCAAGGTAAAGTGAAGCTCCCTGGATCGCCTAGCTTCTTAGTGACCACTCTACTTTGGATTATGGCACTACACTCCTGAGATAGCACTACCATGCCTTGAACCTCTTTGGTCCTCTCTAAGATAGCGTCTTTGAGAAATTTCTGGTATGGCGGTATCAACATTAGGGCGTCCAGAATTGGCAATTTAACTTCAATCTCATCCATAACCTTGTCAAAGAGTCCCTTGTACTTAGCTATCAACTGTTTCTTAAACCGGCCCGGAAATGGCAACGGTGGCTTGTAGGGAGGGGGAACAAAAAGAGTTTCCTTCCTCTTTGTGTTCTCCTTGCTGCTTTCCTTGGTCGTTTCTCTCTGATCCTTAGCTTCCGACTCATTCCCAGCGGTTATCGCAGCATCTTTCTCAACCGAATCCTCCTCCTCCTGAATCACAACGTCCTCGTTGTGACTCGCTGGTGCCTCACGCGTCGGTAAGGCTCTCCCGCTTCTAAGAGTAATGGCTTTGGCAGACTCCTTGGGGTTAGGGATCGGTTTTCCAGGTAGGATGCCCTTTTGGCTGTTGCTGCTCTGAGATTCCAAATGTCGAACCTTTGAGCCAAGTTCCTCTATTTTCTTAGTTAGCTCATGGTGGGAACTATCAACTTTGTTGTGGATATCGGCCAGCTTGATATGGAGATCACTTGCGCCGCTTACTTGTCCCTGGAGAATCTGTTGCAGCATACTCTTCATATCCGAATCCTGACTTGAACTGCTGCCGGCCTGACCTTGAGTAGAAACCTGCTGTGGCGAACCAAATGTTTTAGGTGGAAAACCTTTCTTGTAATAGACCACTTGCTGTCCACGTTGCTGTTCACTTTGCTGCTGGTTTTGCTGTGGAGGGTAGATTTGGTCTTGAGGATTCTCAACGTTGGTAGAACGGTAGGAAAGGTTGGGATTGTTCTTGTAGTTGATGAACCCTCTTTGGTAACCGCCTTGATTGTTGATGTAATGGACCTCTTCAACCTGTTGTTCCTCCTCCTCTTCGACAACATCATCCTCACAAACAAAATGCACATGCTTCTGCTGACCGCTGATCATCTTGTCGAACTTATCGTTGAGTGTCTTTATCTCTGTCTTGAGCTTCTCTTCGTTAAGTGAGCTGCTTCTATCAGATCGGTCATATTCCTCGTTGTAATTGCCATCACTAGTAGCGATGTTCTCAACCAAAAGCAATCCATCCTCAACATCTTGACCCATGAAGTATCCATTGCTAGCTGTGTCCAACAACATACGGTACTTCGGTAAAACTCCGCGGTACAACGTACTCAGCAAATTCTCCTTGGAGAAGCCGTGGTGGGGGCATTGCATCTGATAGCCTTTGAAACGCTCATACGCTTCGCTGAAGGTCTCGCTGTTGAGCTGCGTGAAACCCGATATTTCGTTCCTCAACTTCGCTGTCCGTGACGTTGGAAAGAACTTAGCCAGAAATGCTCGCTTGCATTGATCCCAAGTAGTGACCGAACCTTCAGGCAATGATGTCTCCCAAGCTAGTGCTTTGCCGCCCAAAGAGAAAGGGAAAAGCCGTAACTTGAAGCCGTCTTCGGTAACGCCATTTATTTTCTGCAACGAACAGAGGCGGTCGAACTTGTCAAGGTGATTCAACGGATCCTCATCCCGCATTCCGTGAAATTGCGAATTCTCCACCAAAGAGATCAAGCTGGTCTTGATTTCAAAATTGTTATTGGGGACTGGTGGTGGGGTAATTCCGTGGCGGTGAAGGTGAGAATTAGGAGTATCCCCAGCGCCGATCTGTCGAGCAACGCGTGGAGGATGAACGGGATGCGCTCCGGCTTGCTGGTTTGCGGCCTACTGGTTTGCGGCTTGCTGGTTGGCGGCCTGATGTGCCGCCTGAGGCGGTGCACGTACCCCTGGTGGGTCTGCCATTTGCTCAAAATGCTGGTCGTTCGGAAAAGCCTGCTGCTCAGCTGCTAGCTGCTGTTCAGCCCTGAGTTGTGCTTGCCGTTCTCGCTTGGCTCGTTCTGCTCGATCAAGATCACTTGTGTCAAGCAAATTGTGAGCTCCACGTGATCGAGTGTGCATAAACCTGCAAAAGAAAGAAGGCAAATCCCAGACAACAAACAAGCTGACACGTTGTGATAAACCTGCAAAAGAGAAAAGCAGCTCCCAAATGACAGGTATGAAACAAACTATGTGAATGAAAATAAAAACTTGATCTTGATAATAATCGAAATCAAAAGTGCTCAAACTTGTCACTCCAAATGGCAACGGCGCCAAATTGAAACAAGATTTTTACGTGGTGTTTCAATTACCCACTCATATCATCGTGGTATAAAAGATGTCAATCCATGGAGTGGTTTTTTTTTTGAGACAAAATCGAATGCAAGATTATAGACAAGTCAAGAGCATAAAGATTTGAAAGGAAGAAGTAGCAAAGACTAAAACTTAAACGAAATAAAAACTTTAAATGCAAACTAAAGAGAATGCAATTTCGGGAGGCAATATGCAATAAATATCAAACCAAAATTAAATACGTGAACTTGGATAATAAAGGAGAGGCCTTGGGATGAGGTTATCGAAAACGAGCTCTTAAGGAACGATGAAGAAATCTAGAAATGTTCAAAAGCTACTGAGTCCTAGGGAGAGAGTTCCAACAGCGAGATTCACCCACTTCCGTGGTGAGAATCACAAAACCGGCTTTGAATCCAAAGGATCTATCTTTCGGATAGTGGATGCTAAAACCGGTCTGCAATAAGCGCCAACTCTCCTAACCCAACGAACCCTCCAGACATCCACTTCCGTGTGTAGGAATGGGTCCGTTTCCTTGTCTGGTCGGTCCGACAACCTCCAGCCACTTTCGGTGTAGGAGGCGCCTTTGATCGAGACCAAGATGGCCAATAAGGGTCAAGCATGAAACTCGCCCAGCAAGGAAGGACTCTAGGGAAGATTGAACACGCCTAGATTCTAAATCTATCCCTAATTGCTCTTATTCTACCTCATCCCAAAAGACCCAAGAAACTCTACTCACTCTTCATAATATGAACACCAAATTCCTAGAGAGGAAAGTGCCCAAGTCGTGGATAGAGAGAGAGAGACAGCAAGAGAGAATCTCTAAAATGAGATTAAAGAACTAAACTTTATTAAGAACAGTAAACAGATCTGCAAAATCAAGTCTTAGAGCTAAAACAAAGGTTTTTGGTGTTCTTGGTAAAGAAAATTACAAGATAAGCTCCAATGAAAATAGGTTTAAGTGCTTTTATAGTTGGGTACAAGGGGAAACCCTTAGTCAACTCATTTATTCTGACTTTTCTTCCTTCCCCAGCTCACACAGCTCCAAACTCGGCGTTTTAGCTTGATTTAAGGCGGGTCAACTCGTCTTCATTTGGTCAATGCTCAGCTTCCTTCGCCAAACAGGTTCTCAACCTGTTTGGGATCCCGTTTGAGCTCCAGTCTCCACTCCTCTGCGTTCTTTGATCCATTTCCTCTCCTTTTGTGCTCCAAAACACCTGAATGCAACTCCAAATGCA
Organism: Erythrophleum ivorense; assembly: GCA_026724425.1. Classification (NCBI taxonomy): domain Eukaryota; kingdom Viridiplantae; phylum Streptophyta; class Magnoliopsida; order Fabales; family Fabaceae; genus Erythrophleum; species Erythrophleum ivorense. The sequence continues at coordinate 1,305,781 of JAIUCV010000212.1, read as the reverse complement.
CACTAATGCAATGCAAGTCCTAAATGACAATAGTTTGTACAATGCATGAGATCTATGCTAAAATGCTAAGGAAAAGAGCTAAAAAGAGAGTGAAACTTGATGGAATAATGTTCCTAAATGATGTAAAATACAGAGACATCAGAAGATTGTAAGGAGTGAGTATTATCGGCCATAGAGAGTATTACCTGCCAGACATACCAAAAGGACTGAATCCATCTGTGCAAAGACCCAGATAGACATTTCTTTTCTCTCTAGCGAAATCGGGGTGCACCGCCTGAAAATGCTTCCACGATTTAGCGTCAGATGGATGCCGAATCTCTCCATCGGTAACCGAATGATCGACATGCCATCTCATCAATCCAGCCGTCCTTTCAGACTGATACATTCTTTGCAACCTATCTTTTATTGGCAAGTACCACATTCGTTGGTAAGGTACCTTGTTCCGACCACGACCTTGTGTCTTATATCGTGGCTTACGGCAGACTCGACACTCCTGCAACTTATCATCATCTTTCCAAAATATCATGCAATTGTCAACACAAACATCTATCATCTGAGAAGGCAACTCATTGCTACATACCAGCTTCTGTATGTCGTAATAAGAATCAGCAACTACATTGCCTTCTGGCAAAATATCCTTAATTAGATCAGCCCAACCGTCCAAGGAAAACTGACTCTTATTACCATCAGTTTTGAGAGTCTGATATATCCATATTTTACATGTTCTTACCCTAGTTTTTCTTATATTTTCTTACTTAATAATAATGATTTTGCATCCAAGAGGTAGTTTTCTTGTATATTGTGGTTTTGGGAAGCAAACAGGTCAAAATGGCAAAACGAAGGCAAAAGAGCTTCAAAAAATGATCCATGCAAGTTCCCAAGTCAAGAGCTTCAACAAAACTCAAGTTAGCTGGTTTCCGCATTCGGACAGAATCAAAGCATCCGAAAGATGACCGCGGCAAAGGGTCTTTCCGACGCCCAAATCATGAGATCTTTATATGGAAAGATAGATAAATGAGTCATGCGTCGCGGCGAAGTAAAATTGGGCTATTTGGAGCAGAAATTCGTCCTAGGATCTTTTTCTCCCAAGACATGTCCGTCTGGCGAGTAAGTGAAGCCCATGGAGCTTGGATGAGCGAAATGGACCGGGATCACTGCGGGCCAAGCCTGGACTTCATCAAGACTCAAGCCCACGCAATACCACGCGATCAGAAGGCAGCATCCGCGCCTCACTCAAGACTTGGTGAGCAAGTTCAAGCGAGGAGAAGAAATGAAAAGTTTCCTCTTCTCTTTTGCGCATTAACTCAGCCGACCTAGCCTCCCCTCACCTATATATACTTGATTTTAGCCTCTTCTATCGACATCACAATATCATAGAACACAACTCTCTTCTTCTTTCAGTCAATAAACCGGAGCCACTTAGGTGGTCTCCTTGCTCTTTCTTTTCTTTTGCATCTTGTACATACTCGCATGTTTTAGATTAAGTCTAGGGTTTTAGAGGTTTCTCTCTATGGAGGAGCCGCGGTTTGACCTCTGTCACTCCGCCTCCTACCATTAGAACTATGAGATTCTCTCTACTCCTTTAAGACTCATCGTTGAATTATGGATCTTTCCAAGAGGATATGATATAATTGCCTTCAATAATCGGTTGTTGAATAAAGGGAAAACCTCATGGTTCTTCATCTTTATTTGCGCCTCATGCTTGTTGCTAGAGTAGCTAACTAGTGACATGATTTAAGGTTGATATACTCTCCAAAAGCTTGTTATATCTCCGGATCTAGTATTTGATGAGCAATAAATCTTAAGCTATGAAAGTAGACTTAAGGATTGTTGTGAACAATCATCACTTAAACCTAAGGCATACCTCACTCTTCAATGACCATGCGACAGCTGAGTCCATTGGTTTAAGAGGTATAGGTGGTCGGAGCCACGAAAGTGGGATGACCACATCATAGTGTTTTGAGTTTAGGAATCGGATTTGACAATCTTTTCAATTGATTTGGCATATGTTCTCACGGTTTGTCTTTGTTCAATTGATGTTGTTTGTATAGCTTGCATTGTTATTTACTCTTTCTTATAAAACAAAAACACAAAACCCCTTGCATATTATTGATTTAGCTTAACCAAATCTTTACAAATGTGTAGTGTGCAATTCGCATTCTCTTGTGGATCGACCCCTAAGTACTACAACAACATGTTGTGCACTTGCAACCATGTTTTGCTTAGGGTTTTTATTACTTGCATACATCCCACACCCACGCATGCTATCAGAGTCATCATCCTAGCTCCCACCGACAGTTTTGTGTGCCCCTTAGTACATTATTCGTACAATGGCTGATCAGCTGTTGCTAACATATCAAAAAAAAATTTTGCATCTGCATTGGGTTCCTCATACGCTACATTGTGAGGATCTCCAAATGTACTTGCGGTTTCACGAAATGCATCTGTCACCATCTCATGCATCCTTCAACTTCAATATTGTAATTCACAGGCTGGTGATCAACTAGATGCACATTATCCTCTAATGACATTCCTTCATTATACTTACTACTACTACTAGCTGCATTTCCCCTCTAATGGAGGGAGCACGCCTCCGTTCCTCACATCCTATATATCAGTTTCATAGTTTATAGTTACATATTTTAGTTAATATTAATATTTTTATATTAATAAATAATAATATAATGTTAAAATAATAAAAATAAAGAAATTACCATCTCTAAATGTCTTCCCGCAAAAGGTGTTTGGCCAGCTGTGTGACGAATTGCGACATGTTTGCCATCTGGACCAACCGTCAACCGGGAAGCAGAGCACTTCGTAGAGACATCGATGGAATGCGGTTGAATCCAGAACCGAACTAAACCATCCCAAACTCCTTGTGCGATAAAGATAAAGATCGGTTTGGCGTCATTTCCCAGTATCAGCTTCCACTTCTGTTTCCAATCAGCAACGGTGTTGATTAAATGCAACATGGCCTTCTTTTCAAAATTTGCCTTAACCTCCTCATTAAAACCCGAATCCCAATAATATTGTTACTGAAAAAAAAAATATTTTACAAATAATTAAAAAAACAATCTAAAGAAGACAACAATAATTTAATATATTAATGAAACAAATTGTTAAATATTATCGCAAACATTTTCCACCAAGTATCTCTGATCTCTTGGGTTGTTTGAGTCCAATTCGCATGCGGCTCAGAGAGATAGTTTTTGATGATGTTGCTAATGGTACGCGAGACTGAGCATTCGACACTAAACCTGTACAAACCCAGAAAGCAAATATTCATTAATATGTTAAAAACATATGTGATATATAATAGTATTTAATTAAATATTATTAAAAATATTTCGTACCACAAAGCTTCATCAAATTTTTCCGGATGAAGTTTCGTAAGTACAGTTCTACCGGGAAGAGCGAGAATTTTATCCACCGTCAGATGTGCATAAGGCCGAGGCGGACGTGGTGGAGCTTGCTCCTCTTGCGGGGTTAGAGGAGGCGTGGAAAATCGCCGCCTTGCTGTGACTGTGTCTATGGAACAAAGGTTTCCGAACTCTGCTGGCCGCTGCTCTGCCCACCCCTCATCCGGCAAAAAATGGTGGTATTGGTTTTGACGTGAATGCCTCATTATGACCTGTAAAAAACATTAAGATTACACACTAAGAACAAAAAAAATATTAATTTTACTAAATAACAAATATAATTTAATTTTCATTAATCCCTAACTAACAATTTTAACTAACTAAATTCCAAATATATTTTATTCCCTATCTAACAAATATCATGTTATCTAAATAGAAATTAAACTAAATAATAAATAACATAAACCTAAATAAAGTTAATTAAAAATTAACCTTAATTATCACAAGGAGATCGAGTGATCGGAGATGAGAGGGAGAGAGTGATGGCCGGCGGGAGAGAGAGTGATGGCCGACGGGAGAGAGAGTGATAGCCGACGGGAGAGAGAGTGATGGCCAGCGGGAGATGCTAGCGAGAGGGAGAGTGGCGGGGAGAGGGAACGTGATGGCCGGAGGGAGAGTGATGGCCGACGGGAGAGAGACGGCCGGCGGGAGAGATGCAAGCGAGAAGAGAGACGGCTGGGAGGTTTAGGGAATGAGAGAGCGAGTGTGAGATGTGAGCGAGAGAGAGGGAAGATGGAAGTGTGAGAAAGTGAAGTTCCGATATATAGGATTCGAATTCGTCGCTAACAAGTTTCGCGAAAATTCCATTTCCCAACGCGAGAATTAAATATTTCCATTTTTTTCGTGCCGCTGGTAATTCGTCGTTAATTACCAACAATTTAACGACGACTCCCGAGAAAACGTAGTTAATGCCTCGTTAAATGGTTTCCTATAGTATCCAAAGAGTTGTTAAATGATCGAAGGTTAAAATAAAGATTAACCTTAATTAACGACGAACTAACGACGATGTGTCCCAAATTGTCATTATTTCGTCTCTTAGGTGGGACCTACTTAGTGAACAATTTTGATTTCATCCGAGGAAACCGTTTTCAAATAACACGATTTGGCGTCGCCTTTACGAGGAATCGTCGTAAATTTGTCGTTAATATGAATCCAAAACCCTAAATTTGCCCCAAACCGTTAGACGTTCATTTATTAGTATAAGAAGTGAACTAAAAGCTACAAAAGAAGTTGTAGTGGCAAAAGTAGAACAAAATATTTGGAATAAATCTAAAATTACAAAATTTTAAAAATTCTTTGAAATCCATCTCCCAATAAATTAACCCCCGCTAAGAATACATATAGTAAACATTTTACTATAAGAAACTTTTGTTCATCTTCTTTACAATCAATAAAACTTACATTTCCTTGGACTAAACATAAAAATGTTTTCATTTGTCGATTGGCTAGGTTGGTAACTGAATAAATGTGTGTAAGAAGCTGTTTTTAGGATTTAAGGTTTAGTTCTGCGACGAATGGACGACTTAACAACTAGGTACGGATGTCTCGTCGTTAAATCGTCGTTAACTGCGACGTTTAACGACACAATCGTCGGAAAATCGATGTAATTACCAACAATTTACCAACGGATAGCCAAGTAAGTTGAAACTCAAATTTCCCTATAAAAGGACCAACACCCTTTCATTCCACCACACATCTCAATCACCCACTTCTCCCACCTCTACATTTTTTCTCATATCTTGTTCAAGAGAATTTTACAAAAATTTACATCAATCTAGACCCAGCGATCGTTAGGCGGAAAATGTTTTCCACTGTGCTTATCATTTTCCGGGAGAACGATCTCCAGCCCATATTTTTGTAAATATTTTTTAAAATGTACCAACGAAGTTTCATTGATTATACAACTATTGCTGCTGGTCGTCGTAAAAGCGTCCCTAAATAGCAACGAAATAACAACGTATACGGAAATGAAAATGATACAACGAAAATGATACAACAATTTCACTAAATCCCTTATATACTAAATCACAAGTCACTTGACGAATTAAAACGTGACATGTGTCAACCTTATTTTTATTTTATTGCAACCTTATTTTTTTGAAAAGACATTGACCCGTGCGTATGCACGGGGGGAAATACTAGTAAAATTAATAAGCCACATAACTTAATTAGAAACAGTCCACAAAATAAACTTCATAATATTACATTTCCTAATTAATAATATCACATAAAAGTTTTACAATACGGAAGATACATATAAATATATAAATCATCTTAAATCAATACTCGTCGAACTCATTTTGTACATTCTCTTCATCATCTGGTTCATCATTCTCGGAGAATTCATCTGGAACGCTTTCTTCGTCGTCATCCGTAGAATCGGTTGGTTGATCTATTAACTGCGGGTTCTCGGGATCTATTAATAAGATATGTCCGGCTGTGTTCTCATCTGATTCCGCTAAAACTGAACAATGATCTTGTTGCATTGGAAGATCATCATGATCCCCTATAACTGTGCCTCGCGGAGTAAATTTGACAACGGATGACCAACTAATCCATGTTGTTCTAACTCGGGGATATGGGACGAAAGTGACTTGCTCGGCTTGGGAAGCAAGGATAAACGGCTCAAATTTGTTGTAACGCCGTGATTGGTTCACGTTTATTTTATACTTGTTCTCCCGAACACCTCTCCCGACAGTTGGGTCGAACCAATCACACTTGAAAATCACACATCGTAAACCAAGGATGCCCGGATATTCAACTTCAATATTTTCTTGTGGAACGCCATAAAAATCGACCTCACCCCTAACACAGACACCATAATTTGCCGTAGCCCGTTCTTTCCCATAGCTGAAGGTATGGAACACGTATCCACGTGTACAATACATGTGAGAAGTTGTGACCTTCCATAATGGCCCTTTGATTACTTCATAGAACCACCGCGGATATGATTTATCACCGATAGAAACCTTGTATTAATCAAAACATATTATAAAGAATAATTAGTTAATGTACCGTCATTTACTAATGAAAATATATGTAATTGCGCAAAACATATATATAATCCCGTACCGATGATTTAATCCACTTTGCAAAGTGTTGATCCTTGCGTTTGTTGATTTCGTTATCTGTAACCTCGTTGATACACTCTCGGACCTGCCTACAAAATTCCCTGGATTCAAAAAGAATATCATCGGTCACAAGAATATGTACATGGTATATAGTAATTTTCTTTAGTTTGTATGAAATCACTTGCATCTCAAATGGGGTAAACTCATCGCAATTGAGCAGGATATATGTTTGCGCGCTATGACGGCCGTTCTCGTCTGCCCACCAAACTTCTTTGATGCATCCACCTAATTGGCCAACTGATGAGAACATGTTAGGTACACCTTCTGATGGATATGATCTGCCCACTCCGCCATCGTCATATCGTTTAGGAGCCATTTTCCGCGTGCGCACCTTCGATGGAAAATAATATTCAGTAAAATGAGATGTTTCTTGAGATAAACTGCCTGAGACTATTGATCCTTCAACTCTTGCCAAGTTTTTGGCTTTTCCTTTAAGATTCCCAATGAATCGCTCGAACGGGTACATCCACCGAAAATGAACTGGGCCACCAAGTTCTCCTTCGTAAGGAAGATGTATGGCAAGGTGTTCCATAACATCAAAAAATGATGATGGAAATATCTGCTCCATATTGCATAAGTACATAGGGATGTTAAGGTGGAGTTGTGCAATAGCATCTTCGGTCAGAGTACGAGTGCAAAGGTCTATGAATAACTCTCTGATCGCTGCAAAGTTTGGTAATAAGTTGTTAATTACCTACAATTATATACTATATATATGTTCTATATATGTGTTATATACGATATATATCACAAATTTTAATATATACCTGCAATTGCTGCATGTACACATGAAAGTAGAAGTTCCTCGAATGCAAATGGAAGTAACCGTTCCATAAATACATGACAGTCATGGCTTTTCATCCCCAAAAACTTCTGTCTTTGAACACATTTAGATAGATTGGAAACGTACCCGTCTAGGAATTTGACGTCGGATGAAGCCCAACTGAACAAGGCCGACTTTTCTGCAGGACCTAACTGAAAAATAGGAACTGGCATAGTCCCGTCATTTGAAATATGCAACTCACTTCGTGAACAAAGATCAGGCAAATCCAATCTTGATTTCACGCTTTATTTAGTTCTGCCTTTGACGTTTAACACCATATGCATGATGTTATCGAATAAATTTTTTTCAATATGCATCACATCCAGATTGTGTCTGAGAAGATGATCTTTCCAGTACGGAAGTTCCCAGAAAATGCACTTCTTATGCCAATTGTGTTGATCCCCGTATCCATCTGGCATATTTCCGGGAGTGTGCCAGTTGCCGCCACATCTGACTGTACTATGTGCACCAAAATGATCAGTTTGCGCTTCAATGTCTTCCCTAGTTAAGACCACAGGAGGAGGAACACGAACTGCTTTGTTTTTCTTAAACAGTTGTTTGTTTCTCTGGTATCTATGGTTCAGCAGTAAGAAGCGACGGTGACAGTCGAACCAGCTTGTCTTTCTTCCGTGTTTTAGCTGAAAAACATCCGTTCGATCAAGACAATACGGGCAAGATAACCGCCCGTGCGTAGTCCACCCTGAAAGCATCCCGTATGCCGAAAAGTCGCTTATTGTCCACATAAGCACTGCACGCATAGTAAAATTCTTCTTCCGTGAAGTATCATACGTCCGAGCTCTAGTGTACCACAACTCTTTCAGTTCTTCTATCAAAGGTTGTAAAAAAACATCAAGAGAACGCCGCAGATGTTTCAGGCCAGGGATCAAGATACTCATGAATAGAAATTCTTTTTGCATGCACATTTCAGGAAGAAGATTGTAAGGAGTGAGTATTATCAGCCATAGAGAGTATTACCTGAAACAACCAATCTTTTTTTTTTTTTAACAATTAAATAGCTCAGATTAATATTCCCATAAATATTAATCCTCAACAGCTATCGCAATTCTCAATAATGCGGAAGTCATAAATCAAATAAAACAATAAAATAAATAGATAATAAAATTCAACCAACAATAATCAGTTCCATAATATAATAAAACTAGCAACCTAACACCAAGTTCGCTTAACAACTTGAACAATAACTCAATATCTGAAACACCCTATCATCATCATCGTCTCTCGGCCTCTTTACGCGGTGGAACATTCCTGTTACCTGCATCACATTGGAATGGAGATGCGTAAGTATTATCATAAATACTTAGTGAGTGGATCATCCTGCCTACAGGCCATGTACGTCAACCACCAGACAGTACAACACACAATACAGCAATAACAACAATAAACAATAGCAGCAATGATCAACAAAAGCAACAGACTCGCAACAACAAGAGTGTCGACCGACACCACAAAGGGTGTCGAACGACACTCAGCACCTCAGTGTCGATCGATACCACGCACGGTGTCGATTGACACCGCCCCGACGCCTCGAAACCAAACTCAACGAAACAACACATATCTCACAGATAAACACGAAATCAAAGGGGATTCAACACCCTAAACGATCATAAATTAGAAAACACAAAGAACAACTCAAGAACAAAAACATAAACTCATAAATCACGAAATCTCTAGTGATTCACGGACCTACAGTCACGCACTCACCTCGACAACCGATTGAACAAAGGGAAAATAGGGAAAACGATGAACAGTACGCGGCGATGAACAGTATCGCGATGAACAGTAACTCCGACGATGAACAGTAACTCCAGTGATGAACAGTGCCGATCGCCAAAAACTCTAATTTTTCTCCTTCTCCACTTTCTTTCACGATTTCTGACGGCCACCTTGAGAAACGAGCCCCTTTCCCCCCTTTTAAACCTGTAGCTAGGGCTCTCTCATTAAACCAACCCAATAAACCGGAAATCACTCAAATCGAACCGAAATCAATTCGCCGAACCGGTGTCGACCGACACTAGACCTTGGTGTCGCTCGACACCACACGAAAATTCCAATTCCTTGGTTTACGGATGTTACATTACCTGCCAGACATACTAAAAGGACTGAATTCATCTGTGCACAGACCCAGATAGACATTTCTTTTCTCTCTAGCGAAATCGGGGTGCACCGCCTAAAAATGATTCCACGCTTGAGTGTCAGATGGATGCCGAATCTCTCCATCTGTAACCGAATGATCGACATGCCATCTCATCAATCCAGCCGTCTTTTCAGACTGATACATTCTTTGCAACCTATCTTTTATTGGCAAGTACCACATTCGTTGGTAAGGTACCTTGTTCCGACCACGACCTTGTGGCTTATATCGTGGCTTACGGCAGACTCGACACTCCTGCAACTTATCATCATCTTTCCAAAATATCATGCAATTGTCAACACAAACATCTATCATATGAGAAGGCAACCCAATGCTACATACCACCTTCTGTATGTCGTAATAAGAATCAGCAGCTATATTGCCTTCTGGCAAAATATCCTTAACTAGATCAGCCCAACCGTCCAAGGAAAACTGACTCTGATTACCATCAGTTTTGAGAGTCATCATCCTAGCTGCCACCGACAGTTTTGTGTGCCCCTTAGTACATCATTCGTACAATGGCTGATCCGCTGTTGCTAACATATCAAAAAACTTTTTTGCATCTGCATTGGGTTCCTCATACGCTACATTGTGAGGATCTCCAAATGTACTTGCAGTTTCACGAAATGCATCTGTCACCATCTCATGCATCCTTCAACTTTGATATTGTAATTCACAGGCTGGTGATCAACTAGATGCACATTATCCTCTAATGGCATTCCTTCATTATAATTACTACTACTACTAGCTGCATTTCCCCCATGACAATATCAAATATAGTAGTTTAGCATAAATCCTCTATATAACAGATGTGACCATACCCTCGAGATAGGCACAAATTTTCTATTTGTACATTTTGGACAAGGACAAAACATGAATTTATTACCGCTTGCAATCGTAATTTGCAGTGTGCTGGCATGGTACACTAATCCTTCAAGACCATCTCTGAATTCTTTCTTCAGAAATCCGTCGGAATCCTGCCGATTGTACATCCATTCCCGGAGTTGGTAAATTGACATATTCAGAGAGATTTTTGTTTTCTTTGAAAGATTTATTTATTTTTTTTTTTTTTTCAGAGAGAAAGATACGAGAGAGAGAGAGATAAGTGGTATAGATTCGACATCTTCAATTGTGCATCCTTGTTTATATAGAGAGTTTTTGACATTTGCAACGAATATGCAACGATATTGACCACGATTTTCCATCGATTTTCCAACGATTTTGTTTTTTTACAACGAAATTACCTCGAAATGTTATGTTGTTAAAATATCGGTACAAATCAACCGTTGTAAATACGTCGGCATTTACCAATGGGTTAACAACGAAAACTAAAGGATCTCTATTTCCTTGTTAGTTCGACGTTATTTACGTATGAAACCATGCCGTCGTCAAATCGTTGTAAAGTTCCAACGAATTTACGACGAAATTTGTAAACATTGTTCAATCGTTGTAAATTCAACGCTAAGTTACGACAAGTTTACGACAATTTAGTTTTTCGTCGTAAAGTCGATGGTAGATTGACGTTAGTTTCCGACGAAATTAATTCGACGTAAAATTTCCTCGCAAAATAGCTGGTTTCTTGTAGTGAAATTCCTTATTGTCCGGATGAGCCTTTGAGATATTTCTGAATGCGATCAACCATCATCCAATGATATACCTCTGGTTCTTGCATATTGATGTGTTGGGTTTTTATGCTTCAAACTAGTAAATTTATAACCCAACTTGGTAGAGCTGCAAGTGTACAGCCGTGGCAAGTAGGGGTCGAACACAAGGAAGAGTTATCTCGTTTCAAGTCTTTGTTGATTGATGAGTAGCTAGAACAGAAAATATGATTTTGTGATGAACCTAAAATCAAAAGAAAACAAGCAAGTAAGTAAATGGGGTTGTGAACAAGATGAGAAAAGAGTTAGGCAAAGGATAATCAATGGAAACATTCAATGAAATGACAAGAGATTGCATGGGATAAGTTATAAACTGCCTTGAACTCACAACACTAAAGTATAGCCTTTCCACTTTCATGGCTCCGGCCACTATGCTTAAATAACCTAATAGATTCAACTTTCGATGGTTATTACAAGTCATAAGCATGCATTAATCAATGTTCAAGTTGTGATTGTTCACTAAGTTTCTTAGGTCGACTTTTGGAAGCCTAAAACACTTAGCTCATCAAATACTAGTTTCGGCAATACAACAAGCTTTTGGAGAGTGTATCAACCTAGGTTCAAGTTGTTTAGGCGCGCTTTCCTAACAACAAGCATTAATAACAAGTAAAGATGAAGAACCATAAGAATAAATCCCGTTATTTAGCAATCATGTTGTCATATTCAAGTCATGAGTCCATCGATCTCCCTCGGCCTAACAAGGGGATCTACTCGGACATAATGCAATCAAACAAGTGATATTGATGAGTAAAAGAGATAAGGGGTGAGAAATCTTCTCTATTATGATGAACAAAGTCGAATCCTCCCTTGAAACTCTCGGATCCAAAGTACAAAAGTACAAAGTAAAGAAAAGAAAAGAACAAGGTTTTATGTGAGCTAGGGTCTTGAGCGGCGCCTCCTTTCTCCTCCCTGGACTACGCAGCTCTCTCTCTCTGGTTCTTCTTGACGGCCAACCCTAGACTCTCCTTGAAAAGAGGCTAAAAACATATATTTATAGGCTGGAAGTCGCAAGGTTTATGATGTGCCGGAAAATGAAAGTTTCCGGTGAGCTGGATCCTTTCTTTTGCGACGTGAATGGGCCGGGATAAGTCCAAGGAAACCACCAGAAATAGTCTAAGCCTATGTTAAGTCGAGACAAGGTCCATGCCGCGGAATCCCGGGCTATTTTTGGCACCAAATCTCCATGGGCTTCAATTCCTCGCCAGGCGGACACATCTTGGGAGAAACAACTCTCAGACCGCATGTCTGCTCCAAATGGCTCCATTCCAATTCTCCGTAATGGCTCACTCAATTATCTATCCAGCAAGACCAGGATCATGATTTTTTGACGTCGGGAAGACCTTTGACCGTGGCAATCTTTTGGATGCTCCGGTATAGTCCACACGCGAGAATCGGGCAAATGGGGTTTTGTTGAAGCTCTTGACTTGGGAACTTGTATGGATCATGGCTTGAGGCACTTTTGCTCCTTTTTGATTCCTTTTTGGTGTTTTAACCTGTTAAGACTCCAAAACCAACAAACACAAGAAAACTACCTCTAAAGGCATAAAACCTTATTGAAAATACTTAAAAACATAAATAAATACTTAGTGAAAACATGTTAAATATGATGATATCAACTCCCCCAGACTTATCTTTTGCTTGTCCCCAAGCAAACTAAGTAGGAAAGAGAGGTTTAAAAACATGAGAACTCTCAAATCATTTAGAAATCCATATTGACCTTTACTTTAGTGATCCACATAAAACAGCAATGACATTTAGATTTAAGAATAAGAAAGTAAATACCATGAGTTTTGCAATCATCCCAAAGCAATCCACTTCTCTTTAGGCCATCCAAATTCGCCACCTTTGACTTCTTTAGTTTCTAAAGGTGTGGTATCAACAAGGGAATATCGATCAAAGGGGTCTATGACTCTTACCCATCCTCTTTTGATAAGACACATGCCTTGGCTCCTGTTCCACCTCTCTCTCTTCTCACTCCTTAAGTCGATTCATCCCTTTTTTAGGGTAGCATAGTATTTTTTTATTCGACTTCTTCTCCTCTTTGTGGAGGTTTTTGATGGATCTTCCATAGACGCGAGTATTGATGGTTGTAGCCACCTAATCCCCGGTTACTTGGATCGAAAAGGTCTTCCATAGACGCGACTATTGATGGTGTTTGCCACCTAATCCCCGGTTACTTGGACCTTGTGATTTTCCTTAAATGTTGGAGGGGAGAGAAAGGGAAACCGAACTCACACAGGCTTCCACTTGTAGGTGAGGATGAGGAGTCATGCCTTTTGTATTGGCAAGCTCCTAGCTGAGAAGATTAAATTCATTAAGATGCGGAGTCAAAGATGGATCCTTCTTATGCCCTTAGAGTTGTGAACGTTTTTGGTGGATTGATCCACTCATGATGCGCCTGAGGTGAAGTATACTGCCAAATACTGATCAATGGTCACTTAAACATAGGTACAACAATGGTTAGGTCCAAGATAATGTCATAATTCTCGACAAAAATTTTGACTCAATAAAAATGACTCGATAAAAATGAAAATAATGCAAAACAAAAATGCCAAAGTGAACAAACTTATTAGTATAATCCCCCCAGACTTAACTTGCACCGTCCCGGTGAAAGGAAAATCAGATTAAGAGAGGTGAAGAATGAAAGAAAATTGAAAAAGTAAAGGTTAGGATGATGTTACCAAGTGGTGACCTTGTAAGATTAAGTATTAGGCTGGACAAGTGTTTGAGGCACTTCCTTAGACATAATTGTTCAGTGAGTTTTCAATCTCCTGGCATGAATCATACCGGTTTGCGTTTTGATGAAGAATGGTTCATTTGGTCGGACCGAAATAGGTGCTATGAACCACATAACAAACCGTTAATAATTTCAAGTACCATATTGAAATTTTGCCGTCCAAGTTGATGTTTTATAGCTTCTGGTGAAGTATGAGGTCAAACGAACGAGTGGTTTGGGAGATACTCCATTTGGTCGTCCATTCGGTCGATCGGATGGTAGTGCTGTAGACCACAGCCCAAATGGTGAAGAATTCTCTGACCTATCTTGAAATTCCATCGACCAACCTCATATTTTATGTTCACTGGTGAAGTTTGAGGCCAAACGAACGGTCTCAAACTTCACCAATGGATTGAGAGATCCTTCACAAAGTGGTCAAACCTGCTCCGAAAAGAGTTTTGTTGACTTCCTTGAGTTTGGCTTGTTCGTTTCCTGATTTTCTTCTTGAATAGTGATATTAAAGCTCCAAGGATTCATCTCCAGCTGGTGGCCGTGCCTATGTCGTGACTTTGTTTTTGTCGGCCATTGGTTGCCCGCTATCGACCGTGTGTGGCATCTGTGCCTATCTCCTCATCCGTTCACATTTCTCCGTCCTATCTCTTGGGTTTGCCGACCAATATGGTATTTTCTGGCCGCCTGTGAAGTTTGGTGGACTTTGGTCACACGGATTGTGAGATAGGTCAAGTTGGCTTCCTTTTCACTCGGTTGGTCGAGAGGGTTGAACCGGATGAAATTTCTCCATTTCTACTCGATTGTTGTGAGAGTTTCTTCGTCTGAGGTGCTTCTTTTATCTTCCTTTATCATTCCCAGGTCGTGCCCGCCTTATTCTTTGTGGTTTGATTTTGATCTCCATTGAAGGCACTATAAACCGCCATGTGGTGTATGGTTTAAGTTCATGATAGCAACTTCTTTGATATCCGTCCTGTCATATACTTAAAAGTCCATGCAAAATACTTGAAAGCAAGTTAAGCAATGGATAATTTAGTTTGACAAGGTGAGATGCATTCCCATTCATTTTCCATTTATTTTGAACAATTTAAACGATCAAGTGTAATTATTGAATCTTAGGGTTCAAATGCTCTATAAGTGAATGTCTTTGAATGAGAATGGGTAGAATTACTTACCTGTGTTGGAGAATTCACCATTGGACAAGGGTGGGAACTTAGGGTCGGATACTTATTTGTTTGGTCTCCTTTGGTCTTCATCCTAAAAACATTTTTATTTTGTTTTTATGTAATTTTTAAAATCTCCTGAAAAAAAAAATTAAATAGTTATGCATGCAATAATGATATGAAAATTAAAAATGAAAAGAAAAACCATTTGGGTTGCCTCCCACAAAGCGCTTTGTTTTAAGTCATTTAGATTGACTCTTTTTTTGGTTTAGGTTTGGATGTGCTCAACTAAAAGGTTTGGGGTCCCTTTAGTATCTCCAATCTCCGGTTCCGGTGGCTCATGAGGTGGTTTGGGCTCTCCATGATCATCCTCCATGACGTCATCCTTGAAGACTAAAGCCCTCGGAAAAAGTTTTAAGGTTTTTCCGAGTTTCTCTTTTGCGATTTGCTCTTCTTTGGGGTCCGGATCCTTAGGTAAAAGGACTCTCATGCTGGCAAATGATTTAGGCGCACCATCAGGTTCTTCTTCAGCTCTTTGATCTTCCAAGGTTGGTGACAAAACCGAGTGAATGTCTTTGAAGACATCTTTATGTTTCAGCTTCAACGGCTTCACCATCTCCTTTGGTTTTGGATAAGGCTCACTTCGCTTGATACTTCTAGGCTGCTCAGCTCCTTTCTTTGGCATGAGAGTGGCTCTCTTTGGTGGAATCTTGATCGCACTTGGGGCTTGTTTGAAGTTGATGCTTGGGAAAAAGACATCTTGCCGGACATGACCAAGTGTTAGTTGGTTCCTCATGTAATTGATGACCGGCCGCCCCCGGCTGTGGCTAAGAATGGGGTTCCAAGAATCAACTGATTCCTCTTTGATCCTTCCCATACCATGATTTGAAAGTCGGTGGGGACATGTCTCTCTCCAATCTCTAGCATAACATCTTCAAGCACTCCATAAGGCTCCATACTTAATAGATCCGCAAAGTCCACTCTCACTTTAGGCTCCTTGAAATACTTGAATCCCAAGTCTTTTGCTAGTGCAAGAGACATGAGGTTCACATTAGCTCCACTATCACGTAGGCAATCCGTGAGTTGGTATTCATTGATACCAGCAGGGATCACAAACTTGCCCGGATCCTCTTGTTTTAGCAATGGCTTGTTCTCAAGCCTTCTCTTGTAAGCTCTCTTTGACTCCCAAGTGTACCTCTCCGGTTTGTGCCTCTCATTAGGCTCATCTCCCTTTTCTTCTTCTTGAGATGGTACAGAGACAATGGTTGGTGGGTCCTCCTTAGATGAAACAACACTACAAAACTTTTGAGGATTTACCTCATGTTGCTTCTTAGCCGCTTCGGCCGTTTGAGAGATTTGAACCTCCAATTTCTGGACATAGGTTGACAACGACCCAAACTTGTTATTTAGATCACCAAACATGTGATCCATCTTCTCATGTAGGCTTTTGGTAGCTTGTCTTTGCTCCTCCATGTATTTCTTGACCGCCACGTCTACCTTTTCTTCTTGTTGAGCCGGTGCAACTCCTTGGGGGGAAAGTGAAAGGCTGCTTCACCTGATAGACTCCATTGGGGTAGTATTGTTGCTTAGGCTGGTATTGACCTCCTTGATATGTGTTTTGGCCTCCTTGATAAGTGTTTTGGCTCGGATAGACTTGATCATTCGGGTTCTCCACATTGGTGCTTCGGTAAGAGAGGTTTGGAAGGGGGCGGAACGGTTGGTTGTATCCTCTATTACCATAGTTTCCTCCTATGTAGTTGACTTCCTCTTGATTTTCTTCTGCTCCATCTCTCATAAATTCCATAAGAGGCTCTTCATTAGTGGCCAAAACATCCTCAAATGCATGTACTCCTCGGTTGTTCTTTAGTAGTTGTGAGACCATGTTCTTCAACTCCAAGATTTGAGCTGATTATGATGATGAGCTTGTGGTTCTCACTCCTCTATTGTACTCAGGGCAGGCATTGGAATCTCTTGCAGCAAGATTCTCTATCAAAAGCTTAGCCTCCGGCACCGATTTGGTCATGAAGTTACCATTGCTCGCGGTGTCAAGTGAAAGCTTGTACTTGAGATCAATCCCCTTGTAGAAGATGTTCCAAAGGTTACCTTCTGAGAAGCCATGGTTGGGGCAGTCCCTTGCATACTCCTTGAAGCGCTCCAAAGCTTCATAGAAAGACTCCATTGGTGCTTGCTTAAACCCGAATATCTTACTCCTTATAGAGTTCGATCTTTGCTTGGTGTAGAATTGGTTTAAGAAAGCCACCTTGTACTCATTCCATGTTGTAATGGATTGAGGTGGCAGAGACTTTACCCACCTAAGTGCCTTGTCACTTAGAGAGAAGGTAAACAACTTGCACTTGAAGTAGTCCGGTGACACTCCATTGATCCGAGTAGTACTACATATCTCCTCAAAGGTGTCGACATGGTTAAGCGGGTGCTCGGTGGACAAACCATGGAATTGGTTTTGTTTCACCAAGGCAATGATCTGTGGCTTGATCTCAAAGTCGTTCCTGGGAGGCAGAGGTGGTCGGATAGGATTCCGATCCAAGAATAATGCATCGGATGAATCAAAATCTCCCATAGTCGGGTGTCTTGGATGCTGAGAAAATTGTGCTCTCCTTGGAGGCACATGCGGTTGAGCTTGAGGCATCCCTTGGTGACCACCATGGGGGTTTTGATGATGCTGATTTTTCTGTTGACCGGCGTCTTGTTGACCCGGTTGTTGTTGTTGCGGTTGATCGGCTGCACCCGGAGGTTGTTGTTGAATGTTCGGCTGAGGAATGGCTCCTCCTTGTGCCGCCTGATCAGCTCCAGCTCCTTGTGGAACATGGTGGGCTTGTGGTTGAAACAACCAAGCTTTTTTTTAAAAAAAAACGATTATAATAAATTATCAATGCGGAAATTCTCGAAAGAAATCAATAATATTAAATCATAAATAACTGTTCAACAAATAACCAATAACCAATGAAAACCAATAAATAATAAGCAACCTAAACACCAGGTTTGCTACATTATTAAAATAAAGACTAACACCCTAGAATCAGGAATTCCTTGTCAACCACAACAAAATAGCCAATATCAAATTCCTAATCTCATCATCCTCTTCTCTCGGTCTCTTTCCGCGGAAGAACATTGCTGTTACCTGCATCACATTGGAATAGAGATGCGTAAGTATTATCATAAATACTTAGTGAGTGGATCATCCTGCCTACAGGCCAAGTACGTCAAACACTAGACGATACATCAACAATAATCAACAACAAGAACAATGCTCAACAACATAAACCTTCCCTGTCAGGAAACACCCACGTTTCCTGACACCCAGGTCGGTGTTGACCGACACCTCTATGGTGTCGATCGACGCCAGCCTCCTGAGTGTCGATCGACACTCATCGAGTGTCGGTCGACACCAGCTCGACGCCCAGACACCAACAACAACGAAAATCGCATAAACACACAGATTTCGTGGGATTCAACCCCCACATCGATCAAACAACAATATAACTCAACCATACTCAAGAACAACTCGAAAAACTCAATAACAATCTCAAAATCAAACAATCTCCAATGCTAACGGACCTACAGTCACGCACTCACCTTAGAACGGATTGAAAGGAAGGAATAGATGATGAACAGCAACCCAAAGCCTCAGAACAAGCCTCCCAACCTCAGAAATCTCCCAAAATCGCCTCTGAAAAGTGTCTCCTCAAAAACTGAGCCTTTTCACGCGGCCACAAGGTTTTTATTCGCGAAATAGGGTTTCCATCGCCTAAATCGGACAAAACCAGCCGACTTGAATCAAACCGCTCGATTTTCCAATAACCGGTGTCGATCGACACCTTTCCTTGGTGTCGGTCGACACCCCTCGACCAAACCAACTCAAACCACAAATCAAACGCGCAATCGACTTAAACCGGAATCGACCCTGATAACCGGTGTCGATCGACACACCCCTTTGGTGTCGATCGACACTAAGCATTCAGAAGCTTTTCACACATTTTCTTCGAGATAAATGAACCTTAAACCAACTGTACAACAATCAAACAAGAACATGTACAGTCAATCCTCGATTCGCACCTCAAAGAGCGTATGTAATCGACTCCCGAACCCCTAATGTCGTCCGATACCAACTAAACACAAACCTTTCTGGTTCGCGGATGTTACAGTGGTTGTTGCTCCTGGTCAGGGGCTTGCTGTTGGCCACCTTGTGCCATGCCTTCTCCGGCTTGATTCTCGGCCATCATTCTTTCTCTCCTTATTCTCCTAAGTGTTCTTTCAAGCTGGTCAATGTCATGATCCTCCCAATTCGTGTTGTTTGAGTTGGACCTTGTTGTCATGCACCTAGAGAACAACAAGAGAAAGAGTTAAGTAAAATTTTTATAGGTTTTTTTTTTTAGATTTTATGAAAAACAAAAGTGTAAAATGTAAAGAAGTAAAGAACTAGACTAAAAATCAATCAAGAAACTTGAAAGAAATGCAACTCTTCCCCGGCAACGGCGCCAAAGAGCTTGATGCGTTGGGTTTTTATGCTTCAAACTAGTAAACTTATAACCCAACTTAGTAGAGCTGCAAGTGTACAGCCGTGGCAAGTAGGGGTCGAACACAAGGAAGAGTGATCTCGTTTCAAGTCTTTGTTGATTGATGAGTAGCTAGAACAGAAAATATGATTTTGTGATGAACCTAAAATCAAAAGAAAACAAGCAAGTAAGTAAATAGGGTTGTGAACAAGATGAGAAAAGAGTTAGGCAAAGGATAATCAATGGAAACATTCAATGAAATGACAAGAGATTGCATGGGATAAGTTATAAACCGCCTTGAACTCACAACACTAAAGTATAGCCTTTCCACTTTCATGGCTCCGGCCACTATGCTTAAACAACCTAATAGACTCAACTTTCGATGGTTATTACAAGTCATAAGCATGCATTAATCAATGTTCAAGTTTTGATTGTTCACTAAGTTTCTTAGGTCGACTTTTGGAAGCCTAAAACACTTAGCTCATCAAATACTAGTTTCGGCAATACAACAAGCTTTTGGAGAGTGTATCAACCTAGGTTCAAGTTGTTTAGGCGCGCTTTCCTAAGAACAAGTAAAGATGAATAACCATAAGAATAAATCTCGTTATTTAGCAATCATGTTGTCATATTCAATCAAACAAGCAAGAAATGATTGAAAGCATAATGATATTGATGAGTAAAAGAGATAAGGGGTCAGAAATCTTCTCTATTATGATGAACAAAGTCGAATCCTCCCTTAAAACTCTCGGATCCAAAGTACAAAAGTACAAAGTAAAGAAAAGAAAAGAACAAGGTTTTATGTGAGCTAGGGTCTTGAGCGGCTCCTCCTTTCTCCTCCCTGGACTGCGCAGCTCTCTCTCTCTCTCTGGTTCTTCTTGACGGCCAACCCTAGACTTGTAACATCCGTGAACCAGAAAGTTTTTTTAGAAATGGTATCGGACGACATTAGGGATTCGGGAGTAGATTACATATGCTCTTTGAGGTGTGAATTGAGGGTTGATTGTACATGTTCTTGTTTGATTGTTGTACAGTTGGTCTAAGGTTCAATCATTTCGAAGAAAATGTGTTAAAAAGCTTCTGAATAACTAGTGTCGATCGACACCAGAAGGGTGTGTCGATCGACACCGGTTTGAGAAATCAATTCCGGTTTAAGTCGATTGCGCGTGATTTGTTGGTTTGGGTCGAGTGGTGTCGACCGACACCAAGGAAGGGTGTCGATCGACACCGGTTATTGGAAATCCGACCGGTTTGATTTGAGTGATTTCTGGTTTGGCCGGTTTAGGGTTTGGAAGCCCTATTTCGTGTGTTAAAACATTGTAGCCGCGACAGAAAGTCACTTTTTCGAGATTCCAAGTTTCAGAGAGAGGCAGAGGCGATTTTGGGAGATTATTTGAGTTTGGAGGCTTGATCTGAGGCTTGTGGTTGCTGTTCTATCTCCTTTCCCTCTTTCAATCCTTTTCAAGGTGAGTGCGTGACTGTAGGTCCGTTATTCACTAGATATTTCGTGTTTAAGAGTTTTGATTGAGTTTTCGAGTTGATCTTGAGCTGTTCTTGAGTTATTGTGTTGTTTGATCGAAGTGGGGGTTGAATCCCACAAGTTTCTATGTTTTTCGCACTGTTTCGTAGCTTTTGGTGTTGAGGCGTCGGGGCGGTGTCGATCGACACTGAGTTGTGAAATCAAGAACGTGGGTTGTTCTCGATGTGGTGTTCTGTGTTGTTGCTTATTGTTGTTTAGTGTTGTTATTGCTGTGTTGCGTGTTGTACTGTCTGGTGTCTAACGTACATGGCATGTAAACAGGATGATCCACTCACTAAGTATTTATGATAATACTTACGCATCTCCATTCCAATGTGATGCAAGTAACAGGAATGTTCTTCCGCGGAAAGAGACCGAGAGAGGATGAGGATGATGAGACTAGGAATTTGATATTGTTCATTTTGATGTGGCTACTGAACCAACGTTTTTAGGTTGCTTGTTTATATTTTAACAATGTAGCAAACCTGGTGTTTAGGTTGCTAGAGTTTATTTATGTTTGGTTTTATTGGTTATTCGTTTATTTGTTGAACTCATATTTGATTTATTTAATTATTGATTTCTTTCGAGAATTTCCGCATTGATAATTAATTTTTTTAAAAAAAAAAAGACTGGTTGTTTCATTTTGGTATCAGAGCGAATACGGTTTTAGGACTGTTAGTATTGGGTGAACTGGACTATGTGTTTAATGATTAAGTGTGTTAGTCAGTTAGTAATCTAGTCTCACCCTCTCGGTCTTCCAGTTTTCCGCGGTGAGTGAGTTGGATATTTTGTGTTGTGTTTTGTTTGTGTGCTGACCTTGCTCATTGCTTTCTGTACTTGGTGGAAGTGTAGAGAGATGGATGCAGGTCGTGGTCGTGGTCGCGGTAGCGGCCGCGGTGTTGCGGCGGCTGGTCGCGGTGCAGCTGGTGCCGGTGCAGCTGGTCGTGGCGCAGCTGGTCGTGGTGCAGCAGCTCGTGGTGGTCGAGGTGCGGGTCGTGGAGGTCGGGGCGCTGGACGTGGTTTACCAGAGGCAGAGGTCTCAGCGGAGAGTGCAGCGCCTAGTGTGGCGACGGCGTCAGTTACTCAGCCAGAGGTCGGTGGTGCCGCTGGTGGCGTCGGTGGGGACGCAGGCTTCGGTGATGGCGCGGGAGCAGGAGCAGCTCCAGTGGGAGGTGTGGCTCCGGCTCAGGGTGACTTGATAGTGGGGCTACTGACGCAGCTTCTAGCACATCTTCCGCAGGCAGTTCCACAGCAGGCTCCGGTTGCACCTCCAGCGGATGGGGCACAGGGAGGTGCCGGTTTTGTTGAGCAGCAGCAGGCTGCGGGTTTTGAGCAGCATGGTGCTGCAGGTTTTGGGCAGCAGGATGCTGCGGGTTTTGCTGGGCAGCAGGGTGCTGCAGTTGGTGGTCGTCCTTCTTATCGTGACTCGATGAGGGAGATGCAGAGGATTGGCACGCCGACGTTTGAGGGCGGTGTCACTCCAGAGCAGGCTGACGAGTGGCGTCAGAGGTTAGAGCGGAACTTCGAGTCAGTTCGTTGTCCAGAGGAGTTCCAGGTTGAGTTAGCTGTGCACTACCTTGGAGGTGATGCACATTTGTGGTGGAGGTCTGTTAGGACCCGGAGGGCGGTTTGGACTTGGGTTGACTTCGTCGAGGAGTTCAACTACAAGTTTTTCCCGCAGGAGGCTCGTGACAGACTGCAGCTGAGGTTCTTGGACTTGGCGCAGGGAGAGAGATTTGTGCAAGAGTACGACGCAGAGTTCTCCAGATTGATGGTTCACACTGATGGTGGACTTATGAGTGAGAGGACTTTGATGGGGAATTTCCTTCAGGGGCTTCGTCAGGACATCAG
The DNA here is from genome assembly GCA_026724425.1 of Erythrophleum ivorense. Lineage (NCBI taxonomy): Eukaryota > Viridiplantae > Streptophyta > Magnoliopsida > Fabales > Fabaceae > Erythrophleum > Erythrophleum ivorense. The sequence goes on along the minus strand of JAIUCV010000212.1, from coordinate 1,282,826 downwards.
GAGGCAGTGCAGAGGTGGTATGTACCACACCAGAGCAGAGTTAGTGGAGCTAGCAGCTTCCACAGAGGAGGATTTGCGCGAGCCGGTGCGTTCGGCAGTTGTTCCAGCTGCAGTTGTTTCTGCTACACAGCCTAGGAGCCAGCAGCAGCAGCAGCAGCGCAGGAACTTTGGTTCTAGTTCTGGCAGGGGCGGCAAGCCCGCACAGGGCCAGAAGAGGAGGTTCGATGAGGTTTCTGGGGATGGCCAGAATGCTCAGAATGGAGGTTGTTTTGGGTGTGGGAGCTTGGGGCATCGAGTGGCTAACTGTCCCAAGAGTGCTGCGTCTCGGGACACTAGAGTGTGCTTCTACTGCCAGGAGCCGGGACATCTCAGGCCGATGTGTCCCAAGTTACAGCAGATGTCAGTGGCAGCAGTTCAGCCATTGGCTATCCAGTCGGCAGCTCAAGTTGCAGCGTTGCATTCAGGTGGATGATAGTTTGTTTTTACTAAGCAATTAACCTATCTACACTATCATGTCGTTGCAGTGTAAAGAAGGTGTCAAATCCGAACTGGGTGTGATGCTATGCAATCAGGATATGATCAACAGAAGCTAAGTCAAGCCAATTGTAAAGATGGAACTGTAATCTATCAACTTAAAAAACAGAACTTAAAATGCAAATAACATAATGAAATGCAATGGTATATCAAGGCGTCCAGGCGCAACGTTATGAAATGAACAAAGGTGAAATGCAAGATGATAAACTATGAACCAGAAGCTAGAATGAACAAATGCAACAAGATAAAAAGATAAAAGCTTAAAGAACAAAACTCAAGATCAAAATCAAATAAAGCAAAGGATCCTAAGAATAGGTGTTATTGACTAATGAATTTCCATGATTAACACTAGGGTGTTCAACAAAACTCAAACAGAGCTAGTCCCTTGGCTGCGAACTCGACAGCAAGCTAATCCACTCTCGTGACAGAAGCTATCGAGTTGGTGTGTGTTCCAGACCCACTCTCATGGCGAAATCCACACTAACAAGCACTAGGAATCAGTTCGCAAATGCTAAAGTGCAATCAAAAACGCTAGTATCCTAGGTATGATATGCAAATCTCTTGGAAAAGCTGGTTCAGGCATTTCATCAAACACCTTCTGGGTGCTGAAATGCCTAGCTTCATATTCCAAATGATCAAGAAGGAATCAGCATTAAGAATACTAATCAAGAAGGGAAACTATAAATCAAGGCTTAAACACTCTAGGTAACCATGGTTCTTCACTTATCTAACCCATCCTTAAGATTCTAAGAACACTACTCAGAAACCGATTTCATCAAATCCAACCCAGAAAACTGTAAAACTTGCATCAAAAGATAGAGACTAAGAAGATAATCAAGTTCAAAGAAGGAAGCAAGTGCAAATTAATTAGAACTAAGAAGGAAATCTGGATTACAAGCCAAGAACAAACAAGGGCGATTTTGTGTCTCTCAAAGCTAAAAAGTAGATTAGTCGCCAAAAAGTGACATCACAGGGTCTTTATACTTACGTTACAGAAAAGTAAAAGTTGTCACGAGCGTGCGGACTCGACCACCAACTCGACGTGCATGTCTGGCTCACGTCGAGTGCGCGTAAAGGTTGCGTCTTTGGCTCCGACTCGACCACCAACTCGACGTGTATGTCTGGTTCACGTCGAGTTCGCGTAAAGGTGGCTCCTTTATTCCAGACTCGATGTGCCACTCGACGTGCATGTCTGGACTACGTCGAGTTCGTTGTTCCTTGTTCTCCAAGCTATCGTTTCCGGTCTCCTCTTCATCACTTTTTGATCAGGCAATCATCCTCTATCTTCAAGGCATCCTCCAAAGCTCCAAATATACCTGATAACAACTTCAAATGCGACGAAACGTGCAATGCTAACGCAAATGCTATGAAGTGTGGAAAGTGAATGCAAATGGAGGTGAAACGTGATGATGTGGTGTGATATGAATGCAAAAGTGATGAATAAAGGATGCTAAAACAAGGCTAAATATGTGTACATCAGTGGAGCGCCGCGTGTTTACACTTCGGCGGAGATGGACCAGACGAGTCAGTCAGGCCAAATCACAGGTAAATTTTGATCCAGACTTCGTAAATTCTTCGTGTAGAATTATTGCTCTGGCTGTTGTTTTGTTTCAATTATTTTACTTGTGATAGTTTTTAGGGGTCCTCAACACTTGTGGAATTGTGTAGGGACTTTGTTAGTTGGCGGTTTTGAGTCTCATGTTTTGTTTGACTCGGGAGCATCTAACTGCTTCATTACTCCGGAGAGGGCCGAGAGTAGCAGTATTCGGAGTAGCGATGGCGAGGCTTCGGGCTTTGTCAAGGTGGCCGGTGGTGGTTTTCTGGCTACTTCGGGCAGAGCTAGAGCAGTGGATGTACAGATTGCGGGGCAGTCTATGCCAGCAGATTTGGTCATCTGTCTGGTGGAGCTGTATGACGTGATTTTGGGGATGGACTGGTTATCTTTATACCGGGTTCATCTGGATTGCTACAGAGGTAGAGTGGTGTTTGAGTAGGATGCCGGGAAGTTGGTTTATCAGGGTGTGAGACCGACTTCAGGGAGTTTAGTGATCTCGGTTATTCAGGCAGAGCAGTTGTTAGAGCGGGGCTGCGAAGCCTATTTGGCGACGATTACTATGACAGAGTCCGGTGGTGAGGTGGCTTTGCAAGATATTGAGGTTGTCCAGGATTTTGAGGATGTGTTTCAGTCGCTGAAGGGATTGCCACCATCTCGGTCAGATCCTTTCACGATTGAGTTGGAGCCCGGGACAGCTCCGATATCGAAGACACCTTACAGGATGGCGCCAGCAGAGTTGGCAGAACTGAAGAAGCAGCTAGAAGACCTTTTGAGCAAAGGGGTTCATCAGACCGAGTGTTTCGCCGTGGGGAGCACCAGTGTTGTTTGTGAAGAAGAAGGATGGCAGTTTTCGGCTGTGCATCGATTACAGAGGACTTAACCGAGTCACAGTGAAGAACAGGTACCCACTCCCGAGGATTGATGAGTTGTTGGATCAGTTGAGGGGTGCTACTTGGTTCTCCAAGATTGACTTGGCATCGGGATATCATCAGATTCCGATAGATGAGGCAGATGTGCGCAAGACGGCGTTCAGGACGAGATATGGACATTTTGAGTTTGTGGTCATGCCTTTCGGTCTGACTAATGCGCCGGCAGCTTTTATGAGATTGATGAACGACGTGTTCAGAGAGTTTCTGGATGTGTTTGTCATCATTTTCATTGATGATATTTTGGTGTATTCGAGGAGTCCAGAGGAGCATGCGACGCATTTGAGGCTTGTTTTGGAGAAGCTTCGGGAGCAGAAGGTGTTTGCTAAGTTGAGCAAGTGCAGCTTTTGGCAGAGAGAGATGGGTTTTCTTGGCCACATTGTTTCTGCATAGGGAGTTTCTGTGGATCCGGCTAAGATCGAGGCTATCAGAGATTGGCCTAGACCGAGTAGTGCTACAGAGATCAGGAGTTTTCTGGGTTTAGCAGGGTACTACAGGAGGTTCGTCAAGGGCTTTGCGAGTATGTTTTAGCCGATGACGAGGTTGACTGGCAAGGAGGTGCCATTTGTGTGGTCCCAAGAGTGCGAGGAGAGCTTTGGGAAGCTCAAGGAGATGATGACTACTACACCAGTGTTGGCTTTACCCGATCCGGAGAAGCCTTATGTGGTGTATACAGATGCTTCAGGAGTTGGTATGGGTTGTGTTTTGATGCAGGAGGGCAGAGTGATTGCTTATGCTTCGAGGCAGTTGCAGGGCAGTGAGCGCAACCGCCCTACACATGATCTTGAGTTTGGAGCAGTGGTCTTTGCACTCAAGATTTGGAGGTCATATTTGCTTGGTGGCAGAGTGTAGATCTTTACAGATCACAGGAGTCTGCAGCATATATTTACTCAGCCTTTGCTGAATGCGAGACAGTCGCGGTGGGTAGAGTTTCTGGCAGATTTTGACTTGGATATTGTCTATCATCCAGGCAAGGCCAACTCAGTGGCAGATGCTTTGAGTCGACAGAGGGTTGATTCAGCTAGAGAGCAGAGTGTGGAGGCTTTGGTCAGCGAGATTAGTACATTGTGGCTGTGTGCTATTTCAGATGAGCCTTTGGGTTTGGAGGCAGCTGATCAGGCAGACCTACTCAGTAGGATCAGAGTGGCTCAGCAGAGTGATCAGGGTTTGATTGATGCTTCGCGGGCAGCTGGTTCTGAGTATCAGGTCTCTACGAATGGGACTATTTTGGTTCGTGGGCGAGTTTGTGTGCCCATGGATGAGGAGTTAAGGCATGGGGTTTTGAGAGAGGCTCATCCGAGCAAGTTTTAGATTCATCCATGTGCTACCAAGATGTACTGTGACCTCAAACGGTATTATCATTGGGTTGGGATGAAGAGAGATGTGGCAGATTGGGTTGCTAAGTGCAACACTTGTTCCTTGGTCAAGGCAGAGCATCAAGTGCCTGATGGTCTTTTGCAGAGTTAACCCATTCCAGAGTGGAAGTGGGACATGATCACCATGGATTTTATTGTGGGATTGCCTATCTCACGGACATTTGATGCTATTTGGGTCATTGTGGATCGCCTGACCAAGTCAGCACATTTCTTGGCCATCAAGAAGACAGATGGAGCGACTGTCCTGGCTAGGAAGTTTGTGCGGGAGATTGTGAGGCTGCATGGAGTGCCAGCCAATATTGTGTCGGATAGAGATCCGAGATTTGCCTCAGAGTTTTGGAGGGCATTTCAGACTGAGATGGGCACTAAGGTGCATATGAGTACAGCTTATCATCCACAGATAGATGGGCAGTCAGAGAGGACTATTCAGACTTTGGAGGATTTGCTGAGGATGTGTGTTTTGGATTGGGATGGTCATTGGGCTGATCATCTGTGTTTGGCAGAGTTTGCCTATAACAACAGTTTTCAGTCTAGTATTGGCATGGCTCCTTTTGAGGCTTTGTATGGGAGACCATGCAGGACACCTTTATGCTGGACCCAAGTGGGGGAGCGCAGCATGTTTGGAGCCACTTTTGTTCAGGAGACGACGGAGAAGATCCGTGTTTTGAGGCTGAACATGAAGGAGGCTCAGGATAGACAGAAGAGTTATGCAGATAGGCGGCGTCGTAAGCTTGAGTTTCAGGTGGGAGATAGAGTATATCTCAAGATGGCTATGTTGAGGGGCCCTAACAGGTCCATAGCAGAGAACAAGCTCAGTCCGCGTTTTATGGGCCCGTTTCCAGTGGTGGAGCGAGTTGGGCCAGTTGCTTATCGGTTGGAGTTGCCACCGATTATGAGCGCCTTTCACAAGGTGTTTCATGTGTCTATGTTGAGGAGGTGTTTGCATCCTACAGAGAAGTTAGTGGCTGAGATTCCAGAGGATCTTCAGCCATATATGACAGTTCCGGCAGTGCCTGTGAGGATTCTTGAGAGGAGAGTCAAGGTTCTGCGGAACAAGAGTGTGCCATTGTTGAGAGTCTTGTGGGACTGTAGTGGCACAGAGGAGAAGACTTGGAAGCCAGAGGCAAAGATGAAGCTGAAGTTCGGCAAGTGGTTGGACAAGCAGGCTGTGGAGTGAGCTTCTTCATCTTTGTGGTTCTAGTCTTGTTTTGATTTTTGGTGTTGTTGTCATTTTGGACTTATGTATTTTCGTTTCGTTGTACGATATACATTTTGGAGTTATATGAGATGGTGTTTTGCCTCATATTTTGGTTATGGTTTGGATGTTTGATGCGTTGGGTTTTATGCTTCAAACTAATACAATTTATAATCCAACTTGGTAGAGCTGCAAGTGCACAGCCGTGGTAAGTCGGGTCGAACACAAGGAAGAGTGATCTCGTTTCAAGCTTATATTGATTGATAAGTAGCTAGAACGAAGAATATGATTTGTGGTGAACTTAATATTCAATGAAAACAAGTGAGTAAGTGAATGAGATTGTAAACAAGATGGGAAAGATGTTAGGCAAGGGATAGTCAATGGAAACATTCAATGAAATGACAAGAGATTGCATGGGATAAGTTATAAACCGCCTTGAACTCACAACACTAAGATATAGCCTTTCCACTTTCGTGGCTCCGGCCACTATGCTTAAACAACCTAATAGACTCAACTTTCGATGGTTATTACAAGTTATAAGCATGCATTAATTAATGTTCAATTTGTGATTGTTCACTAAGTTCTTTAGGTCGACTTTTGGAAGCCTAAAACACTTAGCTCACCAAATACTAGTTTCGGCAATACAACAAGCTTTTGGAGAGTGTATCAACCTAGGTTCAAGTTGTTTAGGCGCGCTTTCCTAACAACAAGCATTATGAACAAGCAAAGATGAAGGTCCAATTGATGAAATCCCGTTTTATGCAATCATATAAGTCAAATCATGTCATGAGCCCTATCGATCTCCCTCGGCCTAACCGAGAGATCTACTCGGCCATGACGCAAACAAACAAGCAAAGCATGATTGAAGGCATAATCATAAGCGTAAGTAAGAGATAAAGGGAATAGAAAAGCTTCTCTATTGAAGAACAAAGTCGAATCCTCCCTTGAAACTCTCGGATTTAAAGTATAAAAGTGACAAAGAGAAGAAGATGAAAGAACAAGGTTTTATGTGAGCCAAGATCTTGAGCGCAGCTATCTCTCTCTCTGATTCTTCTTGACGGCCAAACCCTCGCACTCCTTAGGTTGAGGCTAAAAGCTTGTATTTATAGGGTAGAAGTCGCTAGGTTTATGAAGTGTCGAAAAAGGAAACTTTCCGGTTAACCGGCCTTGATGATTTTCGACGTGATTGGACCGGGTTCAGGGCAAGTAAACCACCAAAAGCAAGCTGGGCTTGTGTTAAGTCGAGACAAGGTCCATGCCGCGGAATCCCGGGCCGTTCGTGGCACCAAGTCTCCATGGGCTTCGTTTACTCGCCTGGCGGACACGTCTTGGGAGAAAAATAGTATCTCCGTGATGGTTGATCCAAATGGTTTTAATCTACTTCGCCGTGATGCATGACTCAAATATCTATCCAGCAAGACCAAGATCATGATTTTTGGATGTCGGGAAGACCCCTTGCCGCGGTTATCTTTCGGATGCTCCGGTTCTGTCCAAATGCGAGAATCGGACAAATGGAGTTATATTGATGCTCTTGACTTGGAAACTTGCATGGATCATGGTTTGAGGCTCTTTTGCTCCTTTTTGAATCCTTTTTGATAATTTAACCTGTTAAGACTCCAAAACCAACAAATACAAGAAAACTACCTCTAAAGGCATAAAACCTTATTGAAAACACTTGAAAACTTAAATAAATACTAAGTAAAATCATGCAAAATATGTATATATCAACTCCCCCAGTCTTATCTTTTGCTTGTCCCCAAGCAAACTAAGCATGGAAAAGAGGTTTGAAAACATGAGAACTCTTAAATCTTTTTGGAAATCCATATTGACCTTTATTTTAGTGATCCACATAAAACAGCAACGGCATTTAGAATTAAGAACAAGGAAGTGCATACCCTAAGTTTTGCAATCATCCCAAAGCAATCCACTTCTCTTTAGGCCATCCAAATTCGCCACCTTTGACTCCTTTAGTTTCTAAAGGTGTGGTCTCAGCTATGGGATATCGATCAAAGGGGTTATAGATTCTTACCCATCCTCTTTTTTTTAAAAAAAAAAAACACATGTCTTGGCTCTTGTTTCACCTCTCTCTCTTCTCACTTCTTAAGTCGATTCATCCCCTTTTTTTTTTAGGGTAGCATAGTATTTTTTTATTCGACTTCTTCTCCTCTTTGTGGAGGTTTTTGATGGATCTTCCATAGACGCGAGTATTGATGGTTGTAGCCACCTAATCCCCGGTTACTTGGATCAAAAGGTTTTCCATAGACGCGAGTATTGATGGTGGTTGCCACCTAATCCCCGGCTACTTGGACCTTGATGCTTTTTCTTAAGTTTGAAGGGGAGAGAGAGGGGAAACCAAACTCACATAGACTTTCTGAAACAACCAAGCTTTTTTTTTTTTTTTTAAAAATCATTAAGTCATTACTCAGCGGAAGTCTTTAAATAATAATTCAATAAATAATAAATCGAATCAATTCAACAAATAAAATTCTCAATATCAATAACCAATTAAATAACCAATAATCCAATAAACAATTCCGGAAACGTAAATAAACTCTAGCAACCTAAACACCAGGTTCGCTACCAACTTAAACAATAAATCAATAATCAATAAAACCAATCACCCTATCATCCCCCTCTTCAGCCTCGATCCCGCGGTCACACATTCCTGTTACCTGCATCACATTATGAAAGAGATGCGTGAGTATTATCATAAATACTCAGTGAGACGGTCATTCCGTCTACAGGCCAATTACGCCAACCACTAGACAATACGACAATATCAACAATATCCATAAACAATAACCATCACAGTAAACAACATCAACAATACTCGACAAACTCGAAACAGCACATTAGTGTCGACCGACACCCCACCGTGTCGCTCGACAGCCCTGCTAGGTGTCGATCGACACACAAAGTGTGTCGCTCGACACTAGCATCCTCGGTGTCGACCGACACCAAAAGGTGTCGCTCGACACCCACCCGAAACCCAGAAACCAACAGCGACGAAACAATGCGAAACAAGTGTATAAACATCTAATCAATGGGATTCAACCCCCATAATCGATCAATAACTCAAATAATTCATGAACAACTCAAGAACAACTCAAAATAGCAACAACACAACGAATCTCCAGTGATTCACGGACCTACGGTCACGCACTCACCTTAGAACGGATTGGAAGGAAGGGAAAGAGATAGAACAACGAAGAACAGCAACAAAACGAGCCTCCAAACTCCAAAATCTCTCTGGAAATCACCTCCTTCTCTCAAAAACACTTATGCCTCGAAAACTGAGCCTCTCTCGCGGCCACAAGGGTTTTAAATCGCGGAATAGGGTTTCCATCGCCTAAACCGGACAAAACCAGCCGACTTGAATCAAACCGGTCGATTTCTCAATAACCGGTGTCGATCGACACCCTTCCTTGGTGTCGGTCGACACCCCTCGACCAAAACCAACCCAACTCGATTCGATCGACTTAAACCGGAAATCAACCCTGATAACCGGTGTCGATCGACACACCCCTTTGGTGTCGATCGACACTAAGCATTTACGAGCTTTTTACACATTTTCTTCGAGATGATTGAACCTTAAACCAATTGTACAACAATCAAACAAGAACATGTACAATCGATCCTCGATTCTCACCCCAAAGAGCATATGTAATCCACCCCCAAACCCCTAATGTCGTCCGATACCACTTTTAACACAACTTTCTGGTTCGCGGATGTTACAATTCTCCCCCACTAAACTGGATTCGTCCTCGAATCCCAACACAACACGTCTACCACAGACGGCAAACCCCGGCCCACATGGCCCAACACTAGAGATTTTCCACTAATCTCGTAGATCCACGTCAAATCCTATGTTATACACACATTTCCAGACATTATTACTCCTCAATACAACACCACAACTCTAAAAACAACACATGAGACCCACCCGTCTCCTCGAGAGATCCACCCATCTCCCGATACCGCTATTGTGACCCACCCGTCACAATAGTAACCACAAAACCATTGTGACCCACCCGTCACAATAGTACCCACAAAACCATTGTGACCCACCCGTCACAATAGTAACCACAAACCACTTATACTGAGGTAGCGACCCTCACATATAAGTCCACAAGAGATCCACCCATCTCTTCCAGAGACCCACCCGTCTCTAACCAAGACCCACCCGTCTCTTCTAAAGACCCACCGTCTCTAGGAATGTATCGAGTAATAATCTGAAACGCGTATAACACCTCCATGTAACATCCGAAACACAACCCAAATATGAGGCAACTCCATCTCATATAATTCAAAAATGTACATCGCACCACTAACGAAAATACATAACCACAATGCCAAACACCTCAAACCAAAGCTAAAATCACACACCAACTGGAGATACCCACTATCTCCCCACCTTAAACTCGAACTCTCTTTTTCGCCTAACGGCGTAACTTTTCAAACACAAAACTTCTCCGTCGTTCCCCGAACGAAAGCAACTCCATAAATGCTGTGCTCCCCCACTTGGGTCCAGCATACAGGCGTCCTGCATGGCCTCCCATGCAAAGCCTCACAAAACACTCTTAGGTAAAACGACTCTCCGTCGACTCAACTCCACGCCACTAACCGTTCTAACACATACGTAGCCGAAATTCCTCCACCGACCACCTTGGTCAAACCCAAAAGCTCAACGACGCTGTTCCGGATGCCGATACACTTGGCACGCTCCGGAGTAAGGAAACATTTAATTTTCCCGAGTCCAACACCTTGAGACTCCACACCGCCCACTAACGACGTCCTTACGCAATTCCACCAATTGTGCAAAAGATTCCTAAACTCTAACGCCGGAAGAAAAGGATACCAACACAAACACTAAAATTCTACCGCTAAGAAATTACAAAGTATGAGAAAGAGATTCTACCTGTGATATGGCCTGAACGACTCGTCTGGCCCGACTCTGTCGTCGATGTGTACACACGCGCCACTCCTCCTGAATGATCTAACTGCTGCAATGTTGCGATCTGATCCGCTGACTGAATCGCCAAAGGTTGTACCGCCGCCACTGACATCTGCCGCAACTGGGGGCACATCGGCCTGATATGCCCTGGCTCTCTACAGTGGAAACACACCGTAGACTCTCTGGATGCCGCCCTCTTGGGGCAACTAGCAACTCGGTGCTACATGCTCCCGCAACCATAGCAACCACCATTGCTGCTCAAGCCACTAACAGACACCTCGTCTGCTCTCCTCTTCTGACCCTGCGCAGGCTTGTCGCCCTTGCCATAACCAGACTCAACTCTCTCGCGCTGCTGCTGCTGCTGGCCCCTCTGCCGGGTAGCAGGAGCAACTGCAGATGGCACCGCTACCGGACCAACCTGCTCACGAAGGTCCTCCTCAATGGAAGCCGCCAGCTCCACCAACTCCGCCCTCGTGGTGTACATACCACCTCTGCACTGAGTCCGGATACTCGACCGAAGACCCTGTAGAAACCTCATCATCAAGGCCCGCTCGCCCTCAAAACCAAAACCCGTATGCACTACGAGTCTGCCGAACTCCGCATCATACTCCCGCACTGACCGCTCACCCTGAGTCAATGCCACGAACCTCATCTGGAATCTATCTCGAGCCTCCTGGGGAAAATACTTGGCGTTGAACTCCGCTAGGAATTCGCCCCAAGTCCACATAGCCCTCCGAGTCACAATAGATCTCCACCACAAATGCGCATCTCCACTAAGGTAATGCACCGCTAGCTCAACCCGATACTCCTCTGGACACCTGACAGAACTAAAGTTCCGCTCCAGTCTCTGCCGCCACTCATCGGCCTGCTCGGGCTCACTCCCGCCCTCAAAGAACGGTGTCCCAATCCTCTGCATCTCTCTCATCATCTCTAGATAAGACGGATGCCCAAACCCCGCAGCGCCATGCTGCCCAACAAAACCCGCAGCCCCATGCTGCCCCACAAAACCAGCACCCACCTGTGCTCCGGCCACTGGAGGTGCACCCGGAGCCTGCTGTGGAACCGCCTGCGGAAGACGTGCCAAAAGCTGCGTCAGTAGCCCCACTATCAAATCACCCTGAGCTAAAGCAGCGCCCCCACCGGGAACCGCTCCAGCTCCTGCGCCACCACCGGCACCCAAACTGGCATCACCCGCCACTGATTGTGTCACTGACGCCGCCGCCACACTAGGCACTGCACTCTCCGCTGAAGCCTCTGGTAAACCACGCCCATGACCCCGACCTCCACGGCCCGCAGCTCGACCACCACGGCCAACTGCTCTGCCCCCACGGGCTCTACCGCGCCCTCTCGCACCACGACCTCTAGCACCTGCGTCCATCTTGCTGCACTACCAAAGCACAGAAGATAAGCAACTAGACCAACTCAAAACAAAACCACAAACACACTTACCGCGGAATCTCTCGAAGGCCGAAGGGGATGATACTAGACTACTGAACTGACTAACCACAATAATCAATTTAAACACATAGTCTCAATTCACCCAATCTAACAGTCCTAAAACCGTATAAGCTCTGATACCAAAATGAAACAACCAAGCTTTTTTTTTTTTTTTTTTAAATCATTAAGTCATTACTCAGCGGAAGTCTTTAAATAATAATTCAATAAATAATAAATCGAATCAATTCAACAAATAAAATTCTCAATATCAATAACCAATTAAATAACCAATAATCCAATAAACAATTCCGGAAACGTAAATAAACTCTAGCAACCTAAACACCAGGTTCGCTACCAACTTAAACAATAAATCAATAATCAATAATCAATAAAACCAATCACCCTATCATCCCCCTCTTCAGCCTCGATCCCGCGGTCACACATTCCTGTTACCTGCATCACATTACGAAAGAGATGCGTGAGTATTATCATAAATACTCAGTGAGACGGTCATTCCGTCTACAGGCCAATTACGCCAACCACTAGACAATACCACAATATCAACAATATCCATAAACAATAACCATCACAGTAAACAACATCAACAATACTCGACAAACTCGAAACAGCACATTAGTGTCGACCGACACCCCACCGTGTCGCTCGACAGCCCTGCTAGGTGTCGATCGACACACAAAGTGTGTCGCTCGACACTAGCATCCTCGGTGTCGACCGACACCAAAAGGTGTCGACCGACACCAAAAGGTGTCGCTCGACACCCACCCGAAACCCAGAAACCAACAGCGACGAAACAATGCGAAACAAGTGTATAAACATCTAATCAATGGGATTCAACCCCCATAATCGATCAATAACTCAAATAATTCATGAACAACTCAAGAACAACTCAAAATATCAACAACACAACGAATCTCCAGTGATTCACGGACCTACGGTCACGCACTCACCTTAGAACGGATTGGAAGGAAGGGAAAGAGATAGAACAACGAAGAACAGCAACAAAACGAGCCTCCAAACTCCAAAATCTCTCTGGAAATCACCTCCTTCTCTCAAAAACACTTATGCCTCGAAAACTGAGCCTCTCTCGCGGCCACAAGGGTTTTAAATCGCGGAATAGGGTTTCCATCGCCTAAACCGGACAAAACCAGCCGACTTGAATCAAACCGGTCGATTTCTCAATAACCGGTGTCGATCGACACCCTTCCTTGGTGTCGGTCGACACCCCTCGACCAAAACCAACCCAACTCGATTCGATCGACTTAAACCGGAAATCAACCCTGATAACCGGTGTCGATCGACACACCCCTTTGGTGTCGATCGACACTAAGCATTTACGAGCTTTTTACACATTTTCTTCGAGATGATTGAACCTTAAACCAATTGTACAACAATCAAACAAGAACATGTACAATCGATCCTCGATTCTCACCCCAAAGAGCATATGTAATCCACCCCCAAACCCCTAATGTCGTCCGATACCACTTTTAACACAACTTTCTGGTTCGCGGATGTTACACTTTCACTATTTGGTGAGGATGAGGAGTCATGCCCTTTGTAAAACCAAGCCCCTAGCCGAGAAGGTTAAGTTCATTAAGCCCTTGGAGATGTGGACATTTTTGGTAGATCGATCCACTCATGGTGCACATGTGATGAAGTAGACTGCCAAATACTGATCAATGGTCACTTAAACACCGGCACAACAATGGTTAGGTCCAAGATAAAGTCATAATTCTCGACAAAAGTTTTGACTCAATAAAAACGACTCGATGAAAAGAAAAATGATGCAAGATGAAATGTCAAAATGAACAAACTTATTAGTATAATCCCCCCAGACTTAACTTGCACCGTCCCGGTGTAAGAAAAATCAGATTAAGAGAGGTGAAATACGTAATAAATTGGAAAAGGAAAAGGTTAGAATGATGTTACCAAGTGATGACCAATTGTAATGAAGATCAGGGTCGGATAACTGATTGGGGCTCTTCCGTAGGCATGATTGGTCGGTAAATGTTGAAGGTCAAGGCCTGAATCCCCTCGGTTTGCATTTTGGTCGAGTACGTCTCATTCGGTCGACCCGGAATGAGTGCTATGAACCACATGACAAACCGTTAAGAATTGTATGAACGGGATTGAAAATTTACCGTCCAATATGATGTTTTAGAGCCGCTGGTGAAGTTTCAGGTGAGTTGGTCGTGCGGTTTTGGAAATTCGGTATCGGGTGGATCCTTCGGATGGCCGTAGGGTGATGTGATGGACCACAGCTCGAACCGTCAACATTTCGCTGACCGATCTTGAAATTCCACCAACCAATCATATATTTTAGGAGCTGTGGTGAAGTTTGAGGTCAAACAAACGTGCGGTTTGGGATATTCATCATTTGGTGGTCCATTCGGTCGACCGGATGATAGTGCAGTAGACCACAGCTCGAATGATGAAGAATTCTCTGACCTATCTTGAAATTACATCGACCAACTTCATATTTTATGGGCACTGGTGAAGTTTGGCGTCAACCGAACGAACGGATTGAGAGGTCCTTCACAAAGTGGTCAATTCGGCTCCGGGAAGAGTTTCTAGACCGTCCTTGAATTTGGCTCGTTCGTTTCTTGATTTTCTTTTGGAATAGTGATTTTGAAGCTCCAAGAATCCACTTCCAGGTGGTGATGTCTCCATGCCGTGATTTTGGTTCTTGTCGGCCTTCGGTCACCCGCCATCGACCGGATGTGGCATTTGTGCGTATCTCCTCATCCGTTCTCATTCCTCCGTCCTATCTTTTGGATTTGCCGACCAATATGGTATTTTCTGGCCGCCTGTGAAGTTTGGTGGACTTTGGTCACACGGATTGTGAGATAGGTCAAGTTGGTCCTCCGTTGCACCCGTTTGGCCGATAGAATCACGCCGGATGGAATATCTTGAAATCTACTCGACCGTTTGGTGATTTTCTTTGACCGATGTGATTTTTCTTCCCTTCTTTAGGATTCCCAGGTGGTGCACATCCCATAGCGAATGATTCAGATTCATTTCTTTTCTTTTATTCCCTTACCTCTCAACATCACACCTCAAATTTGGTCTATAAATACACATTTCCCCTCCCTTACCTTCTCTTATATATTCCATCACCGTGTGTTTTGACATTTGAAAACTCTCCACCAAAGTCTTCAAATTGTAGTGAATAAGAAAGTCCATTGAACAACAATGAGATATTCTCATCAAAGCATGGGTTCTGGTTTGTTTGTTTCCCTCTTGTTTTCTCTTTGTTATGTCATCTTGAATGGTTTTTGCTGTGAGTTAGGAAGTGTGTTACTGTGTGATTGTAACTCTGTTTGAACATGTTTCTGTTAAAATCTTTGCAGGTAGTATAAGTGCAAGGGGATATGAGTTTGGAAGGACTTATGTTGTGAGGCCTAAAGGAAAGCACCAAACTTGGTTCATTTGATAAGAGATTAGCAATATGTGCAGCAGAAGCATCTAAGCAACTTGGTTCAGTTGATAAGAGATTAGCAATATGTGCAGCAATATATATATATATATATTTATCTTCATTCCTCTCTTCATCACATATCTCTAGCTTCGCTTGAAATTGTTCTTTGTTGTTTCGTGTGGACAGTCAAAGTTGGGATAGGAGGTTTCAGTATGGGTGCAGCAATAGCTCTCTACTCCACGACTTGCTACGCTCTCGGCCGTTATGGAACTGGACATCCTTATACTATTAACCTACGAGCTACTGTTGGACTCAGTGGTTGGCTTCCCGGTTGGGTATATATTTATTCTTCAATTCATTCATCTCCCAACTACTAGTTGATAGATGATGCAGAGACTACATATTGGAAGCTTAAACATAACAATGCAGGAGCTTAAGGAGCAAAATAGAAAGTTCTAATGAAGCTGCAAGGTGTGCTGCATCAATACCAGTCATACTTGCACATGGAACTTGTATGTGTACAGGTCATTCTGTGTTATAAAGTTGATTTACTGTTCAAGATAGAATCTGATTTTTTTTATTTTTTCTTGTGGTTGCAGCGGATGATGTAGTTCCTTACAGATTTGGAGAAAAATCTGCTCATTCACTTGCCATGGCTGGATTCCGACAAGTTATGTTCAGACCGCATGAAGGGTAAATGAAGTCTAGTTTTTTGTTTTCATTTACTGTTTTATATGAATAAAAAGGAGGACCCGTTACTTTCTGAGATTGTCACTACAAGAAATTAGGTAGATAGCGTCACTTATATAGTGTCAAAAATTTAAGTGACTCTAATTAGAATCATTTATTAAATATTGACATTTAATTTTTGATTTAACATCACTTAAAATAATTGATATGAATATTAACTTGATTAACATCAATTAAAATAAAAGTGATACAAGTGAATATTGATTTACATCAGTTTTAAAAAACTGACACAAATATATGTATTTACATCATTTACATAACTGAAACAATTTCTCAATTTTATTAGCATCAATAATAAATGA
The DNA here is from genome assembly GCA_026724425.1 of Erythrophleum ivorense. Taxonomy (NCBI): domain Eukaryota; kingdom Viridiplantae; phylum Streptophyta; class Magnoliopsida; order Fabales; family Fabaceae; genus Erythrophleum; species Erythrophleum ivorense. The sequence goes on along the minus strand of JAIUCV010000212.1, from coordinate 1,266,361 downwards.
TGTTAATATTTACTTCAATTATAAAAAGTGATGCAAACAAAATTTTGAGTAAACAACTATTTGTCCCACATCGCTAAAGAAAGATGAAGGATAGTAGTTTGCTCATCTATATAATAGCTTCACCCAAACATAATTTTTAATTTATATAAGTTAAGTCATCAATATGTATATTATTTAGAATAATAATTACAAAAATATTTATAATTTCGAATTTAGTATTGGAAAATAATACGAAAATTAAAATTTACATAATTTCAAATGTAATTATTTATAATTGATATAATTATATTATCAACTAAAATATATGATAACCAAGACACATAATAATATCATTTATATTAACTGATGCAATTATTTACTTCATTATATTAATTGATGCAAATGTTTATTTCATTTGTTATAAATGATACTATGTATTAACATCACTTGCAAAAATGATGAAACTAGTAACATCACTTATTTTTAGCATCATAAAACATTAGCGTCACCACTTCCAGAATCATTTATATAAATGATGCAAATTCATTAATATCAATCAATAAATGATATAAACTAATAAAATAAATAATACTACACACCTTATTTCTTGTAGTGTGAAGGGGTTTAATGTGATTTTGTGTAGGCTTGGTCACTATACGGTTCCTAGAGAAATGGATGAGGTCGTTCACTGGCTCGCTTCAAGGCTTGGTCTTGAGGGCTCCCGTTAAACTCCAAAAGAAGCATCTAAAGCAGCCTATAGCAGCTATATATATAGTATAATACAGGGTGTAGAAAATTATTATATATAATGGGTGGTGGGTGGGGTTCTTGGGGTATACGGTTTTTTTTTTAATGTTTCGACTGTTCTGTTTATTTTGTTTTGGGGTATACGTTTTCTTTTTAAGGTTCTTTTTAAGGTTTCGACTGTTCTGTTTATTTTGTTTTCTTGCTTTTCTGCTCTTCGATTTTTTATCATATATAAATAAAAAGGACCTATTGTGCTGCTTTTTTTCATATAACCAAGTTTTGTTCATCTCTGAAGACATTATTGGCGTACATCAAATGCATAACTTGAGCCTCTGGATCATCAACCTCTCGGAATTTATTGAGACTTTTGGTTTCCGGAAACATCTTTAAGTTTCTCCTCCAATTCACCTTCCTGTAAATGTAAAACGGACTTGGGATCATAAGACAACACGATGGAAAAACAGCAAGACAAAACTAAACAAAAAAATAGTCTAATCTTGGTTGGTAGAAGTAGAACTAACCTTGTGCATGTTAAGAATGATGTCTGAGCCACCAATAAACTCTCCCTTAATGAAGATCTGTGGAAACGTAGGCCAATGGCTGCACAGAAGAAAGTTTCATATATCAAATCAAGACTCTAATGAAGAAATACATTAAAGTCTAACAAGCACCTAGATCATCTAAATTTCGAGGAAGGGGTAACTATGACCGAAAAGGTGACCATCAAATTTAAGTATAAATATGACCCAAAAAAACAAAACATTGAGAATGAGACTATACAGCTCACCTGAAGGATTTGACAGCATTTTTCAATTCTTGATCTTCTAGAATGTTTCTAGCACCGATAGGAACATCTGAAGAAGAGAGCATTCACCAAGCATTAGATTCTGATGAGCTTTAAACAAAAGGATGGCTTGCTTAAAAAGTAGATGAAAAACTTACTATATTGTTGCAAAACTCTTACGGCTAGTGAGCTAAACCCACACTGAGGAGATTCAGGGACACCTTTCATGTAGATCATAACAGGATTTTCCTTAACATCCTACAAAAATCCAAAGCTTAAAAAAAGATAAGCAAGAAGCAGAGAGGTCAACTAAACAAAACACATCAACTTCAAATCAGGAAAGCTTGAATTTACATTGTCAACGATATCCTTGAGTGAGTCCGTAGAACCGGAAGGGACTTTTTGTGCAGGCTTGAAATCATCATGTGTGTCTGAATCACTGGGCACTGTAGAGGAGAATCTCATCATCCCATTTTGGTTGACTGATGCAAATGCCTGCAAACAAGACAAAACAAATCATCAAACCATGAAATTACTAAGCTCACCTAGTGTTATCTAATCTGGTTCAATTAACAGCGCAGATTCAGAACCAATTGATGGATTGATTCAATTGGTTCAATCTGGTTCAATAAACAATTTTTAATTGATGGATTGATTGAGAATCGAAGAGTTTTTGAGAGAAGCTAACCAATCTGCTAGAACAAACGGCCTGGAGGCTACCAATTCCCTTGAGAAATCTGCTCGACAAAGCAGCTGCCATATCAACAAAAAAAAGTTGGCGCGATTTTGATCGACCTGCCTAGAAAATATGGGAAGTGAACAATTCAGCGAGAAGGCAATACTGATTTTGTCTCCAGAAAAACAAGTGAGTTAACCAAAAAAAATTCAGAAATGCAAAAATTTCGTCAAGGAAGAAAACGCGGAGCCATCAGCTGATAAGTTGAGACAAAATCTGTCATGTCCTTACTTCTAAAACCGCAATCTGAAATATCCCTTGAATATATTTTTTTTAATTCGAAAACTTAGTTTATTACAAGGGACAGTTTTCAACTTATTTACCGATCGTAAACAGCAAAGGGAATAGTTTTGGGTTGCTAGGGATCGGAGATTTTACAGATTCGATTTCGCCGAATTAATCGAAGCATAGATCTATTTCTTCGTATTTAGAAAGGAATAGATAAGCAATAGGAGTGTGAGCTTACCAGAACTCGTCGATGATCGAAGGAGTGAGAACTGAGAACCAGAGAAAAACAACGAGGACGACTACAAAATAGAACAAAAGGAGCTACTTTGTAAAATACAAAACAAAGGGGTGCTATTTTGCTAATAGAAAACAGCTAATTGGATTATAATATAAAGTCGCTCATAAGTGTCCTTAATTCTACAATATATTAAAGGAGAAACTTTTTGGCTGACGTGGCGAGCCCACAATTTTTAGGGTATTTTTGATTTATTTAATTAAATTGTTATATTAGAATCGGATAAAGACGCAGACTTTGTATTGGGTCGGATCTTTTTATTTCGCCATTTATGAAACTTGAAGCTGCTGGAAGTGATTGTAATTAACGTCGGCACCTCGATCTTCTTTCTTCTTCGCTCGATTTCCTTCTCTTAGGTATGTTGTTCTTCTCTGATTTTCTTCGCTGTTCATGAATCTATGGCTTATGGGTTTCGGTTACAGCACATCAAGGGTTTTTCAATTTGGTTAATTGATGTGTTTGTAGAATTCAAACCACAACGGCGCTTCGTCAGACTTACCTCCACCTTTGGATTGGAGATTCTCTCAGGTATTCGGTGAACGCAGCGCACGTGAAGAAGTTCAAGAAGGTAGGCATCGATTCACATGTATCTCTCTGCTTCTGCTTTAGCTCACCATTGGATCTAATCCTCTTGATTTTTGATTAGGGTTTAATCTGGTCGTATAGATCTATTCAACTTCTTGGATTGTTTAGTCGATTACGTTTTTAATTTTAGTGGTCATTGTAAAGTTTTGATTTTTGTCGAAATTTAGTGGTTTTTATGTGCTTTTTGGAGATTCCTTGCGTATTGGAACTTTTGTATGCTGATGAAACTCAAAGATACAGTTGGGTTTGATTAGTAGATTGCGTAGAGCTTGGATTGTAATCACATTACGAGAGGATGTTTATCTAAATTGGATTAAAATTGTTAAACTGTAGCTGGTGTTATCTTTGTTAAAGGGCAGTTTTGGAGATGTTTATCTTTCTTCTTCGGTCGAGTTTGCTGAATCTGGATCTTCTTTCTTCTTCGGTCGATTTTGTTATCTCCCTTGGTGTTGGTGTTAAGATTTTAGCTCACGGAGGAGAATGGCAGAGTCAAGGCTAATGGGAAGAGAATATATGCTACCTCTGTTTCAGGTTTGGTGGATTCATGATGTAATGTGAGGTCTCTGAAATCATGAATGGGTTGAGATCGTTGCAGGAGATAGGCTTTGATGTGATCTAGAGAGTATTGTGGGTTGCACTGAAGAACACTGATTGAACCTTAAGTATTTCAGTTTGGAAAGATCTTCTCAAGCGATCTTTTGCAGTGCAAAAGAAAAAGCCAATGAGTTTGGATATTTGATCAAGAATTTTGTTGAAAACAGATTAAGATCAAGGGTTTGAGGAAACTGGAAAATACAGGGTTTGAGTGTTCGATCCAATGGAAATCACCAGACTGAGTTGAAGGCTGTTTGAAAAGACTGATCGCAATTTTCCTTGATTTTCCTTCTTTTAAGTGACGCAATCCCTAAAGAGTTGCGACGTTTTTTAATTATGTTGGCTTTTCCATTTGTTTGGCTTTCTTGGTGTTTTCGTATTTGATTCAATTCGTTTAAAAACAATTATTTATTTCCTTAATTACTTTAGTAAAATTATTAGGTGATTAATCATTCGAACTACGACAACAGCTTCGTATACTTTCCAAACTTGACATTTGCAATAAAGATTTTCCGATATTAACATAACTTTTGACACGGGAAAAGATATATATACCTCATTCGATTAACATATAACCTTTAATGGATGTCTGAATATTCTGAATATCAAAGGAATTTCCAATCTTGTGATTGGTTACTATCATCGTTTTTCTCGCCTTTAACTCACCCAATATTCACAATGATTTGACCTATATGATCTGCCACCGTTCATAAACCTCTATATAAATGATTGCAGAAGCTATTTTTTCTGTTGTCCTTCAATGGCGGGAACATTGCAGAATAGTAGGTTTTCGCGATTGTTTTTTTAAACATTTGAAAATAACTTTTCAACTTTAAATTTGTTCACATAAATTTACAAACTTAAATATTTGTGAAAATTAACAGAATTATATTTTTCATTAAAACCCTATAATGTTTTTGATAAAACGAGTATTTTGAGTGCAATTTGTAGAGAATATTGCTATTTGCTTTTCAAGATGATTTTTGAGGAAGATTTGCCGTGACTAAATTATATTATTTTGGGGTAAAAAATTTGAAACAATTTTTCGACGTAAAATTTGTTGGCGGGAAATTTGAAAATTTAAGTTTTAGTGAAAATTTAGCAGAATAATAATTTTGGTATAAAAACCTTCAACACAAGGTATTTTGAGTGAAATATGTAATGAATATTACTATTTTCTTTTTCAATGCTTAGTTACCCATTTTAAAAAATGTTTGCCTTTGCTACATCTTTTTAGCATTTAGTCTAAAAGTCTTAAATTTAATAGAATCATATGCCTTTCTAAACTTTTGAAAACGACTCACATAAATATTGGAAAATGTTAAACAACCAAGAGTGAATAATACACTATAAATTAATGACCAGATACTCACATTTTATCTAAAAATAAAGACAAAGATTTTAAATGAACAGTAAAAATAACAAAAGAAATTAAAAACATATATTAATCTCAAAATAATATTAAAAAACATACCGATAGAACAATAATCTACATTTAAAAAAAAATAAAGTTAACACAATTCGTGCATTAGGCGCGGGGTATCACCTATACATATATAACATAATTTTTAGATAAGAGGTTAATATAAATTCGAAACTTACCTGTAAATCACTAAAGTTTACCATAAACACGCGCATTAGGCGCGTGCAATCATCTAGTTTGTTTGATGAGGGAATTATATTATAAATTGAATTGTATTATAAAGTCATTCATAATACTCGAGTTAAGTGAAGTGTCCCTTGGTTTGTATGGTGATGTTTGTGGGATTAAACATAAAGTCTATATCAATAATTTTGGAAACACTGATGAGTTGTAAATTTGCAGTGAAAACAAGGTTAAGATATTCAAAGTGAGAGTCACGTCATATCTCTGGTAATAGAATTATAGAAACTAAACTAACCTTTGTTCCAAAAGGACCTTCAGGGAAGTCGATGTCAAGCAGCCTTCTTCCCTATTACAAGAAAACAACCACAAAGTCAAAATCAATTTTCCTCAACTAGAGAGTGCATTACCAAACAGATATCTATATATACTCCATTATTATGCCATGAAATTATCCTGACAGTCATGATCACAAGTGGAGTTGCAGTAAAACACATTTGTAGCATATTAAAATGCATACAGGAGAAGATATAAGCAATCACCTCCAATTCAGCTTGAAGCTCTTCCTTCTCATGTCCAGTGGCAATGGGCATTACATCCTCCACCTTCTTCGTCGCAACGGTCTCCACTGCAAAAGCGCAAGCGTAACAACAACCATTCAAACAGAAAAAACAAAATTTGCAGAAAGATAATAGCAAATTAAGTGGACAATTGGACATTAGACAGGATCCTTCATAGATCAGAAACACAGCGACATGAGTATCAAGCCAATCTACTTGTTTCATTTTGGCAACGGATTAATAATCTCCGAGACCAATACAGATTGATATCTATATTCTAAATCTATGGCAAGGGTATGAGAGGAAGAAAACAGCGAGAGCAAATAAAACTAAATCCTCCACCGCAGATAGAGTCCCAAGCCGAGATCTGAAAACAAAATGAAAGTCATAGCAATGATTTATCACCTGATTCGGAGCTGAAATGGCGAGGGAAAACGGACGAAACAGCGGAAATGGCTGATCGATTGGCAGAGAGAAAGAAGCCGACGGGTCTCGCGGTGGCGGCTATCGATCGACGAGGGGAAGCAGCGGCGACATCGGCGGCTAGGGTTTTGAGATGAGAGGAGACGATTCTTCTCCACATGATGACGATGACGATGACGATGACGATGACGATGACGATGACGATAAGGGCTTCGACGTCGTGATCTCAGGTCACACCTCCAAGGATTAGCGAAACTCTACACGTTTTTATTTGGATTCTCTTCACTGGATGCTCCTCCCTTTTTTAGTGGACCTTTTGGAAGAAATTTGAGATTTCTAATTTGGAATTGGTCACTTGGAATGAGTTCGTACGTGAGAGAGACGCACGTGTCAATTGATTCTATAGTAGTGTTATGCAACTCGAGCGCAAAAATAATGATAACATGAACTGGCAAATTGACACATTCTCAACCATAACTGGATTGTCAAAGACAAAAAAAGTATAAGTTAAAAATAGTGATGGTATGGAGGTAATTGTTATTAGGAATAATCTTATTTCAATTAGGGATGTTAAAATAGTTCACTACCATGGTTAATTCTGTTTGTGAAATTTTTTAACAGGTTTGGGTTAAGTTTTTATATCCATATAATAAATTAATGGATTTTAGTGAATTGACCCTAATAGTCTATAGGTTTAATGGATAAACTGTTTTCTAAATACAAGGAGTGCAAGATTTCTTTGGTTCTGGCTGATAGCTCTATAAGGTTGCCTACTGGATTGTTGGAAGATTTGCCCATTAGAATCGGCAATGTGGTTGTGCCTACAGACTTTGTAGTGTTAGAGATGGATGAAGAGCCGAAAGACCCTTTCATACTTAAAAACCTTTCTTGGCAACTACAAGAGCCGTGATTGATGTAAGAAGAGGTAAAATCGAGGTGAATTTGGGTAAAGACTTCAAGCTGCTGTTTGATATCAAAGACGTGATGAAGAAACCCGCCATTGAGGGTGAAACGTTTTGGGTTGAGACGATGGACCAACTCGCAGATGAATACTTAGAGGAGTTGGCTTTGGAAGACCAGTTGCAAGTGACCTTGACAAATGATAACAATGAGTTTGGGTGTCTTCAAGCAGAAAGTATGAGTTATGCAAGATTGTTGGACTCATATAAGGCAATAAGTGGAGAAGAGAGTTTCGAGGAACTAGTTGAGCAGAGGACGAGTGGCAATCAGGATGTGAACCTGTTTGCAATCGCATCAGACCAGACTAAAGCGAGTTTAGAAGAGCATAACCTAGATGATGATTGGTCTGAGCTCAAAGCGCCTAAGGTTGAGCTGAAACCCTTGCCTGAGGGTATGGGATATGCATTTCTTGGCTCTAATGCATCATACCCTGTCATTGTCAATGCATCATTAACCCCAAATGAACTAGAGTCCCTTTTAACCGAGTTGCGAAAGTATATGAGAGCCCTTGGATACTCGCTGGACGATATCAAAGGGATCTCCTCTACTCTATGCACTCACCAAATCCATTTAGAGAATGATACAAAGAGGTCTATAAAACATCAACGTAGACTTAACCCAAATCTTAAAGAAGTAGTTAAAAAGGAAACTTCTGGACGCTGGAGTGATTTACCCCATTTCGGACAGTACATGGATCTCTCTTGTCCATTATGTAACGAAAAAGGGTGGCATAACAGTTGTAAAGAACGAAAAGGACGAAATAATCCCGACTAGGACAATAGTTGGCCACCGCATTGTTGGGGTCAGATTTCCCTCCATCGCATTGCTGTTCGAACCGGCCTGATCGAAGCGAGCCGGGCTGAACCGTCAACCGAACCGGAAAACCGGGAAGAAACCTATCGATGGGCCGAGCCAACATCCAGCAGAGCGATTCGAGCCAAGGCCCATCGAAGAAAGCCCATATTCGAGGTTTTCCATAAACATAAGTCGGCGCGAGCAGAAATGGAAAGTTTCATAATGGAAAGTTTACTTTAATCTTGTAAAGTCGGTTCCTATTCTCATATAAATAGGAACCGATGTCAATTGTTTTCGGGATCACTTTTCACCCACAGCAAAGGCACACGCCATAAATAATACAGCTCGCATAACAGCTAATAAAACCATCTTCGGCTCGTCATCTTCGTATTTAATCAATAGAATTCTTCGGCTCTCCCTAAAAACGAACTAAGTAACATTGCGCAAGTTTCGGCTCGCACAATTTGGCGCTAGAAGGAGGGGGAAGAGAATTCATACACAAGGAATACGAAGCAAGATGACGGATACAAACCTGGACGAGACCGACCCCACCGGTCAGCAACGCAAAGGAGGCTCGGCGGCAAGTCAAACGGAAACAGAAACAATCGCTGCCCTGAAAAAACAAACTGAAGAGCAAGGAGCCTTGAACAGCACGTTGACTCAAGAGCTCGAGAATCTACGCACCCAACTAAAGGAAAGAGAAGAACGAGACGCCAAGCGACGAAAGAAACTCGATCCAAAGAATCTGGCCTTCGAGTCCCCAGCCGGTGAAACAGAAGAAGAGGAAGAAGAAAAAACTCCCGAGCGGAGTGAGACAAATTCCGAGCCAGATGATTCGCCACCGCGTCTCCGCGAGAAAAAGCGGAACACGAAGCGCAAGGATACCCAACCGATTAACCCGATACGATTTAACCTGGGAGATCGGATCTCCAGTGATATCACCCCAGAATCATTGGCTGAAATGCTCAGGCAGATACTATCAAGTCAGGAAGAATCCGCCCCGATCGACTTGACTGATGATCCGAATCAACCTACTAAGAATGCCGAGCAGAGCACGGATGTCTCGCCTGCTGTACCTTCTTCTGAAACGTTTACCGAAGCCATTGCGCGACTCCTACTTGAGAAACGAACACCAACCCCCCAAGGTACTCAAAACAAGGATCGGTTGCCTCGAGGCCCGAGCTCCTCAAGGAGAAATGTTCCCAGCAGAGAGCTGAATATGAGCCGAGACGAATTGTCTGAAATTCGGGCTCGCCTTGAAAAATCTGATAACGAGGCAAAGCTACTTCGATCTCAAATCCATAGAGCACTCAGCTCGGCACCAGAAATCGCTCAGATATGCGAAGATGCAGAGCATACGCCTTTCTCGGCTCGGATAATTAACACCAAGGTTAACGATCCAGGAAAATTGAGCATCCAGAAGTACGATGGCTCCGCAAATCCTAAGGACCATATTAACGCGTTTCGAGTCACATTAAGTCGAGCTACATTCAGAAACACAGAAGAAAAGGACGCTGGATTCTGTCTATTATTCGCCGAGTACCTGAAGGGCCCGGCCCTGGACTGGTTCTTAAACCTCGAGCCGAATTCGGTCGAAAACTTCCAACAGTTGACGGCTCTCTTCCTTAAACAGTACTCCATGTTCATAGAGAGATCAGCCTCGGCAATTAACCTGTGGAATATGGTCCAGGGAGAAGAAGAATCCCTTCGCAGCTTCATGGAGCGATTCAAAACGACTATGTCAAAGGCAGGATCGATCAACGACGAAATCACCGTCGACTCACTCAAAAAGGGATTGTGGTTTCAGTCAGATTTCCGAAAAGAGCTCGCCCTCAACAAACCTAAGTCGATCGCCGACGCAATCCATCGATCCGTAGCATTCGTAGCAGAAGAGGAAGATATGAAAGTGTTAACCGCGCTCCACAGTTCGTCCAAGGCAACAGCTAAACCACCATCAACAGCACAGCCGCAGACCAATCAGAAGCGCCATAATCAGCGAGGCGGATACGTGTATCACGAAGGTCGGAACCTGTCTGGGGCACATAATTATCAAATAGAGGCGAGCCAACAGTCGGACGTCGTAAGCCAAATAGGCACTGGAAGGGGAAAACCGCTAAAAAACAACACATGGGTGTGTGGCCAAAGCTCACCGAACTACGACGATAAAGCCTACTGCGAGTTTCACCAGTGCTACGGCCATTCTACCGAGAAGTGTCGCCACCTAGGAGCGGAGCTCGCAAAGAAGCTGCTTAGTGGAGAACTGAAAGGTGACCTGAAACTGGAGGATCTGGAACGACCCGAACCGAGAGAACGACCCGAAAAGCCAGATCGACCGATCGACCAATCGAAGCGCGGAAGACGGGAAGACTCCGATGATCAAGGTGGAGCTCGGAGAAGAATCCATCTCATAATTGGCGGTTCGCAATATTGCCCAGATACCGTATCATCAATCAAAGCCTTTCAGCGACGAGCCGACGCAGCGGTCAATTGGTACGAACCCCCGAAGTTGCCGAACGCAGAGATCACCTTCACGGAGAACGAAGTTATCAGCATCGATAAACCGCACGACGACCCCCTCGTAATCATGATAGCCGTGGGAAACTTCGACGTAGCTCGAATCCTCATCGACACAGGGAGCACGGTCGATATAATTTACAAATGAACCTTGGAACGAATGGGGATCGATCTATCTGACGTAAGATCGACACCAAAGCCATTAACAGGGTTCGGAGGCGAGACGACAATGTCAATGGGAACAATCACGCTTCCGGTCGAAGCTGGCGGAGTAACCAAAATGGTTCGTTTTTCCGTCTCGGATAATCCACCAATCTACAACATCATCATGGGTACGCCGTGGATAAATTCGATGCGAGCCGTACCATCTACTTACCATCTATGCATCAAGTTCCCCACTCCGTACGGAGTAAAAACCATACTTGGTTCGCAAAAGGAGTCACGAATATGCTTCATGACAGAACACAAGCTTCGGAATCCTCTACCTAAACTACTCCCAGAGGCGAACAGAAAGAAGGTCAAGACGAGCCGAGAGACGGCTGATATGCTCCGCATTTGCATGCATTTAGCATATTAATTTACTCATGCTTGTGTATAATCGAGTCTCATTTCATTGCACTTAGTGTGGATTTTATCCACTTAGGAGCATTTAGTTCTTAGGAAAGCATTTCGCATATCCATTGCATTTGGAGTATGTTTCGCAGGTTAAAGGAGCCTTAAGAAGCTCAGACGATGGGACGAGGTGACCGGAGACAGATGGGAAGCAGATCGGAGCTCAGGTGCTTTCAAGGAGAGGAGCAAAACAGAGGACTTGGGCAGCAAAAACAGAGGACTTGAGCAGCCAGACCAAGACCCGAAGGACAAGAAAGTCAAGGCACGCGGCGTTGACCAAGGGGCCCCTTCCCCACTTACTATATAAACTCTTAAGACCTAGTTTTAGGCAGCTTATCTTATGTTATCTTTAATTTCATCATTGTGAACCGACTTCTCTCTCTCTTAGAACAAAAACATCTTTGTTTCAAGAAGATCTTTGTTGAATCTTTTAAGTTTAAGAAGTAATTAAGTTTTTAATCTTGTTTCAGCTTGATCGAATCCTTTTTCTTCTTCTTTGCTTGCGGTTTTGGCATGAGTAGTGAGTAGTCTTCCTTGAGGTTTCAAGGGTGAGTTAGGGAAGGGTTTAGCTTTTGTTCTTGTGGTTTTTCTTCCTTTACGCTTGCTCAGTGCGTTTTCTACACTAGGGATCTTAATACCTTAGCTCTTATCCGATCAATAAGAGTTAAGCATATAGACCTTCCTCACCCAGAAGGTGCTCGGGAAAATGTCTAAGAGAATTAATGTAGAGAGAAATGTTCCCAACCCAAGGCATTGGTTGCTTGGGGTGTTTCTCATGCGATAAAAGGCTAGGACTTGATAAAGCTTGCTGCTTTAAGTACCACCAGCGGAAGTTGGCTTTTGGGCTTATCTCAGTAAAGCGACTCGACCACGGAAGTGGCGAGTTTACCATCAGCCTTGCATAAATCGTTAACTTTGCTTGCTCTGGGACAAATCCCTTGAACAGAAGCGACCTTGACCGAGGATACTCACCCAAGGGGCCTCCTTTTATCATATTAATCTTCAAAGTTCGCATTTTTACATTTCCGTTTAGCTTTACAATCATCAAAGTTTTTATCTTTAGTTTCTCTATACTTTAAAATCCCGATTTCACTTGAAGCTTAGCTTCTCTTTGCATTCCTTTTGTTCAATCTTCCATTTGGTTCGATATCTCAAGTGCTACAACGGTAGATTCAGTGGGCTTGAGTAGTTGACACACGCAAAAAGCCTGTCATCAACGGCGAACGACCTAGCTAACCTCTTATAACAATTACAGATAACAGATGACGGCGAGCCGACGAACAGCCAGCCCGCACAGAATACACTAGTTGAAGGCAAGGAAACCGTCATCGATGAGCCAACTTGCGAGGCCGTAATCTCCGTGTGCATTGACGAACAGAACCCAGGAAGATGTGTGGAAATCGGAGCGAACCTGAAAGAAGCAATCCAAAAAGAACTGATTTCCTTCCTAAAAGAGAACATCAACACCTTCGCTTGGACGGCAGAGGATATGCCGGGAATAGATATCAACGTCGCTTGTCACGAACTGAACGTCGATCCGACCTTTAAACCAGTCAAACAGAAGCGACGAAAGCTAGGGCACGAGCGCCAAAAAGCCGTGAACGACGAAGTGGAACGTCTATTGAAAGTGGGCCCGAATGGCTCGCAAATCCGGTCGTGGTCAAAAAGAAGAATGGAAAATGGCGAGTATGCATAGATTTCACAGATCTGAATAAGGCGTGCCCGAAGGACAGCTTCCCAATCCCTCATATCGACCGCCTCGTAGAAGCGACTGCTGGAAACGAACTGCTAACCTTCATGGACGCTTTCTCAGGATACAATCAGATCAAGATGAACCCTGACGATCGAGAGAAAACGGCCTTCCAAGCGGAGCGAGGCATCTATTGCTATCAAGTGATGCCGTTCGGACTCAAAAACGCAGGGGCAACGTATCAACGGCTCGTGAATAAAATGTTCGCTCCCCAGCTCGGAAAAACAATGGAAGTCTACATCGACGATATGCTAGTGAAATCATTGAAGAAGGAGAATCATGTGGCGCATCTCCGCGAATGCTTCGGGCAACTGAATTCATACGATATGAAGTTGAATCCGACAAAGTGTCGCTTCGGCGTGACATCTGGAGAATTCCTGGGTTATCTGGAGAATTCCTGGGTTATCTGGTAATTCCTGGGTAATTCCGCGCAACACGGTTCGCCGTTAAACGCATTTTTAGCTTGCAACACGGTTCGCCGTTAAACGCATTTTTTACCTTTCGTAACACGGCTCGCCGTCAACACGACTGGTCAATAAAAACTGTACGTGTAACGCGGTTCGCCGCTAAAACATGATAGTTAATAAAAAACCAAATTTTTATTACTTCAATTTGCCGAAATTATCAAATCATCTACGCCACTTGGTACAAATCGGATTATACTCTTAGTCTGTTCCGAGCCGGGTGTTGTTGGCCACGACACCCGATCTTAATCATCTTACCCTAACACTACGTCATGCGCGCGCTATATAAATTGATCAATCGTCGTCTGTTCCAACCCGCTAATTACTAATAGATAAGGACGCGGCAAAAACTGGAACATTCAGATCAGAAACCCAACACGCGAAATGGCTCGCAAAAACGTTGGTTGAATAGTCAAATCGCCACTGTTTCGGTTCGTAATTCATTAATCATGAGGACGCGGCAAAAACAGAAACTAGTTGGCATAAACCCGATATACGGAAACGCCTCGCGGTAACATCGGTTAAGTATTTTAAATTCAAGTCTATTTCAAGTCGCAGTTTATATTAATACGCGTTTGAAGTTGGACAAGCCAAGAAAACAGCTAAGTACGATACTTAGAGCTAAAATTAATCTCGCCGAGCAGATTGATTACACTTTCTAAACATGAAGTCGTTCAAACAAGTTATCTTTAATTACACAAGTCAGCAAGCGGATAAAGCCGTCCAGGCACTATTTACAAATCAAAATGGATAAAGCCATCCAGGCATCATGTTCAAAAATCTAAAAGAAAACCGAAAGAGTTCGTAAATTCCTAAATAGCGGCAGGAGCTTCTTCAATAGCACCAATGGGTCTCGAATCCGGCTCGCCAAGGGCTTGATCCAACCCTCCCTGAACGCTAGCAACAACTTGGCTCGTCGGTTCCAAAGTTCCTTCAGCTGATGACGGGTCAGGAATCGCCGCCGGCTCGACTTCGTTCTGAAAGAGAGAGGAACCAAAATTAGTACCATACTGCGAATGCACCTCGATCTCAACCCTATCTGACCAAGTAACCCTCTCATCTCTGAGATGTACCTCGGGCGGAACGGAGGAGGCCATGGAAACGTCGAGGCGGTCGATCATCCTCGCAAGCAGTGCGTCGGCCTCCTCACCAGCCTTGGGATCGGAAGCGACATGCTCTTCAAGTCCCGCAAGTTTGATTTCGAGGTCAGGAGGGTTCGCGCTTCGGATGTCACCGATCAGCTCGATATTACCCTGAGCTTGGGCGAGATAAACAGCTCGGGGGAATGCCTCTTTGAGCGCCTCCGCGTCAGATCTAACCGTTTTAAGCAAAGAGACATACCGACTACCCGCTTCGGACCTCACTCTTTTCACCTCAGCCTCGAGGAGAGCATCCTTGGCCTGCACAAGCTCTTGCAGCGAGCTGACCTTGGCTTCGAGGGACTTAGTCCTCTCCGCGATCCTAATATTCGTGTCAGCCATCTTGATAGCGTTTTCCCTATGGATTTCTGCTTCACGATGGATCTTGGCAGTCTCCTCTTTAGCCCGAACCAACTCTTCGGCGTGGCCTCTCTCTGAAACTTCATGCAGCCGTTTCATATTGTCGATCGACTGCTGAAGCTCGTCAAGAGCAGATCGATCAGAGCGAGCTCTAGCTTCGTAGCCCGCCACTATGCCATTAAAGGACTCTGCGAACTGAAACAAAAATACACGTTCGATATACGCACACATGCTTCGTTTTTCTCAAAAGAAGAAAACCCACCGAAAAAAGTTTTACGGCCGCTTCTCCGTAAATCTCGCTCTCCAACAGAGTATCGGGGGGAGGGAGACGAACCGTAGGCGTGCTGCTCGCAAGGAAACTTGCCGCCGCAGCTCTTTGAAGATGCTGATCCTGAGTGGGACCAGCGGGTAGAAGAGAAGGAGCATCATCTTTGGCTTTCTTCGAAGCCTTCTCCTTGAGCCCCCCGGGCGCGGCTCTCTTCTTTCCTCCTGCCTCGGGAGGCTTGTTCGCCAAAAGCATGCCGGTAGGCTCGGAAACCTTCTTGGCTTTCCGATTGAGGACCAGCGTCCCCGAATCTCTGGACGCGTCGGAGCGACCTGGAGAGGAGGGCGCGTCGGCCCCTTTTTTCTTTGAAGCCATAGCTTCCTTGGCCAGTTTCACGGCCTTCCCCAGGTTTATGGGTCCTTCGCTCCGCGGTCCCTTCTTCAGAGGGCTCGGGGCCGTAGTCCGCTTGCCCTCGGCTTTCGACTTCGCGGCCGCCTCCGCGGCCTTAGCACGAGCCGTTTCCTCGGCTTTCATACGAGCCTCTTCATCTCTTTTATCTTGGAGCCTCTGACGGATGGTTTTCTTCTGCATCTTGCCGTCTGAAGAATCAGGAGCTTCAGGGATCTCTTCGTCCGAGCTGTCCGAATCGTCAAAAGAATCGTAGGCTCGAGCTCGCGCGCTTTCTACTCGCTCCAAAGAGAAGTGTTTCTCCCAGTTGGTTTTCCTCGCGCGAAAGTGCTCTACGACCGCTGAAAAATTTCCGGGAAGACGGAACACGGCTCGTCGAACTGCAAAATACACAGATGGAGTTAGAAGCGATTCATGAAAACAGAAACAATGATTGTTTTTCGGTTCGGCTACCGATTGGTTGCCAATTCTGTCTGACAAATTTCCTGGGAACGCTCCCCACGGTCGCCCCGCATATTGGGACGAAGAAAAAATGATTCTCCCAACCACTGTCTTTGTTGGGAAAACCATCGATGATCCTCCGGTTCTTCTTACAAGAGATGTAATACCGAAGCGATTTCTTTGATCCGGCTCGAATCTCCAGGAGATTCTGAAGATGATGGATCCCGATCGGGATGCCAGTCTCGAAACTACGGATGATGAGTCCGATCAAATGACGAAGGCCTCGCGGCATGATCTGGCCAATGGCGAGCCCATATTTGCTCAAGTAGTGCAGAATCAGGCTCGAGATCGGAAACCACAGGAAGCATCCGTAGAAGAAGCTTTCGTAGAGCGTCAGACACCCCGGAGGAGGATCGCCAGCTCTTTGATGGCTCGCCGGCAGAAAAAACTCGACTCCCTCAGAAATGTGAAAACACCGACGAAGCGTTTCCAGAGATGATTTAGTGCAGAGCGTCGAGCCGGGAGGATTCGGAACCATCCTCTTCGCAGCTCGTCTATGAATAACTTTCCTCGAGATCTGTTTCTTCGAAGAACACTTCTTCATCCCCTTTGACGAGCCGACACCGAAAGCGTTGGACAGGATGCAATCAAGAGATGCTTCATCCAGAAGATTCCTCCTCGGAAACTGAGAAGGCCGGGGTTCGAACGGACCGAGAATATCTCCTATCACCCCTTCGGACATCATCTGCTCGAGCTTAACCTCCTCAGGGTTATATATCGGGTCAAGTGGTACTCCATGACGAGCCGACTGGTCCTTAGCAAATTCTGCCTCGGCACGAAGAAGGTTTAGCTCGTCTTCTTCATCCACAATTGGCTCGGATGCACCATTTGAACCGTCCCGATGAAGAACTGACGGCTCGCTCGGGAATACATTAACTTCATCAGCCTCGGCGACCCTGATAGACTGATTTCCCTCTTCAGATCGAGGCGAATTAATTACTTTCCGGCCCTGTGGAGTGAAGGAATTGTGAGATCCCACTGAATCGGATGGCTCGGACGAAGAAGACGAGCGGCGAACCGAGATCTCCGAATCGTTCGAATTGTTCGAGCAATCCTCAGAATGATCGATGCCGACCGAAGGAGTGCGACTGCTTGAAGACATATTTGGCTCGGAAGAAGACTGATCGGAGAACTTGAAGGATGATCGGAAAATTCGAAGAATGTGATGCAAAACGATTCACACCGGCGGAGCGAACGAAGAACACTAGCGAAATTTGAAGATAAGAAAAGAAAAAGCTAGAGAGAGAAAGAGAATTCTACCTTTTTCGATTTGGAGAGAGAGCGAGATAGTAAAAAATGAGCCCCGGACTCCAATATTTATAGAAGTCTTGGCGCGTGGGCGCGTTGGTTCGGGAAGGCGAAACGGCACGACCTAATTCCCGCCCAATTTCTAGGGTTTTTCGCCGAAATCAGCGGGCCCTGGGACGCTTTGGATTCCTCGGCCAGTTAAAGTAATCCTACGACATCGTTTAGAAGAAAGACGAACCAGATCTTCTCCGAAAGGCGAGCCGAATGCGTCAACGGCTCGGTTCGAATGAGAATGCTTTTTCTTGATAAACTTATAGCTCGCCACTCTTATACATAAGACTAGCGAGCTGGGGGCAAATTGTTGGGGTCAGATTTCCCTCCATCGCATTGCTGTTCGAACCGGCCTGATCGAAGCGAGCCGGGCTGAACCGTCAACCGAACCGGAAAACCGGGAAGAAACCTATCGATGGGCCGAGCCAACATCCAGCAGAGCGATTCGAGCCAAGGCCCATCGAAGAAAGCCCATATTCGAGGTTTTCCATAAACATAAGTCGGCGCGAGCAGAAATGGAAAGTTTCATAATGGAAAGTTTACTTTAATCTTGTAAAGTCGGTTCCTATTCTCATATAAATAGGAACCGATGTCAATTGTTTTCGGGATCACTTTTCACCCACAGCAAAGGCACACGCCATAAATAATACAGCTCGCATAACAGCTAATAAAACCATTTTCGGCTCGTCATCTTCGTATTTAATCAATAGAATTCTTCGGCTCTCCCTAAAAACGAACTAAGTAACATTGCGCAAGTTTCGGCTCGCACACGCATGTGCATAGACTACCGTAAACTTAATGCTGCATCCCGAAAAGACCATTTCCCATTGCCCTTCATCGACCAAATGTGGTGATTTTGGAGCTTTGTGGTTGATCTGTGGTGGATTTGTGTTGTTCTTCATCTCTTTCTTGCTCTTAATCCGTTGTCAAGGTTAGTGCATGACCGTAGGCTAGCAAGAGAATTAGATTGTGAAAGTGAATTGTGGATTGAGTGAGTTTAAGTGATTTTCGTGTTTATTCTTGTGATAATCGTGGCTTAGATCGAGAATATTGTGATAATTGTGTGTTTGGGTGTTTTTGTGTCTAAAATCGAATTGGGCGTCGATCTCATGGATCGGTGTCGATCGACACCAAACGGGCAAGGCGTCGATCGACACAAAGTGTGTGTCGATCGACACCGTCCGGTTTAATCCGGTTATCTGGCGAATTAAAGGAGTTAATTGGATTAAGTGGTTTAATCTGGTTTAACATGGTTTAATTGAAATTAAATGGTTTAATGCGAAAATTAATTAATAATTGGTGAAATTAATTAATTAAATGATTTAAAAATAATTGTGGAATTTATTTAAGTGTTTAAAAATTATTATTTAATTGTGGTAATTATTTAATAATTAAAGTGAAGGATTTAATAATTGTGGTAATTATTAATATTAATTAAAGTTTTTAAATTTGCGTAATTGGCCTTTAGATGGGGTGATTGCCTCACTAAGTATTTATTAAATACTTATGCATCTCTTTTTCCTTAATGTGATGCAGGTAGAAAGAAAGTGTGATCGCGGAATCGGGCCGAAGAGAGGATGATAGGATTATTCGGTGTTTTGAGTTATTATTTGCAAACCTGGTGTTTAGGTTGTTAGTTATTTTTAATATTGTTTCTGGAATTGAATTTGGTTGTTTGAATTATTTATTTATTGAAGTTTATTTTTATTGAGAATTTCCGCACTTGATAATTAAAAAAAAAAAAAAAAAAAGCTTGGTTGTTTCACATTCTCTTGTGGTTCGACCCCTAAGTACTACAACTACATGTTGTGCACTTGCAACTATGTTTGTTTAGGGTTTTTATTACTTGCATACATCTCACACCCACGCATGCATCAAAACCATGCACTGTGAAGAGTATTCACAAACCCTAATTTCCGGGTATTCCAGAATCAACGGATGTAGTCCTATCCGTAGAAACTTCCGCTCCATCATACCTCCTCCTACTTCTTTGATGCCAATCAAAACCAAAAGGATTTATATAGTCGATATGTAACTTAATGTGACCCATACTAAATAGTATAAACTATGTTCGTTACGCAAAAAGTTAATCACAAATAAAGTTATAGGATTAAAAGAAAGAAACCAATACGAAGTTGTCGGTTGCTGATGATGTTGGGTTTAAGGAAATCAAGGCAGATCTTATGAATGGTGAACCAAGTCGCATTGGCCTAGTGGTAACTCCCAAATGGAAGAGTCATGGGTTTGGATCGTTTTGGCCACCTAGCCACACATTAAATTTAGCAAAAAATGTTGAAACACTAAACAATAAGCTTTTTTTTTCCCATAACCAAAATGTATTTTCACTCGTGATCTTTTTTTTTGGCTCATTTTCTATGAAATACACGTACTGTGAATTTTCTTCAATATTAATGTTATTAACCAACAACTAACAAAAAAAGTTGCTTTAAGTATTTGGTTCATGCCATCTGATTACCATTTGTAATTTGATTATGTTTTTCATATTACAAATTTATGTTATGCATTGTGATATTGGTTTATTTCTCTTTTTAAAATTTAGTTTAGACTTTTAGTGTATTTGACAGTTTCTTTTGAGAAAACATAATCATTTTAACATTTTTGGTGGACAATCATCAATTTTTTTTCTAAATCATCACAAAATTTTAATTTTGTTAATCTATTCTATTACTAATAAAAGTTGAACCTA
This sequence comes from Erythrophleum ivorense, assembly GCA_026724425.1. Taxonomy (NCBI): domain Eukaryota; kingdom Viridiplantae; phylum Streptophyta; class Magnoliopsida; order Fabales; family Fabaceae; genus Erythrophleum; species Erythrophleum ivorense. The sequence continues at coordinate 1,246,053 of JAIUCV010000212.1, read as the reverse complement.
TATGCATTAGAAGGTGTCCACATAGGATTGAAAAAACTCAATCTCATTGGTCCACATAAGCATTTACATAATTAAGAAGATTTTCAATTTTTAAATATGTAAGAGATAAAGAAATTAAGTATATATGATTTTAAACAACCAATAGTATCATTCTATATCATCACTAAAATTAATTAACTATATTCCTTTTTTATTAATCAGAAAAGTTTCTTAATTAAATATTTTAGAAAATAATTTATATTTATTTTCTAATAACAACCAAAAGAAAACTATGTTATAGTAAATTAGTACCAATAGTATCAGAACCTTGAGCTTGTTCTCTGCTATGGATCTGTTAAGACCCCTCAACATAGCCATCACGAGATACACTCTATCTCCATCCTAAAACTCAAGCTCCCGCCTACGCCTAACAGCGTAAATCTTATGCCTAACCTGAGCTTCCTTCATGTTCAGCCTCAAAACACGGACATTCTTCGTCGTTTCCTGAACATAAGTAACTCCGTAGATGCTGCGCTCCCCCACTTGGGTCCAGCATACAAGCGTCCTACATGGCCTCCCAATACAAGCGTCTTACTGCCTTTCTTTAGTTCATAAATGTCTATAGTTTCTCTAAGGCAGTCATCAATTAGCCTAGAGCCTTGAGCTGTCCTCTGTTTCACTTGTAACTCTTCATCTCTGCTTTTTTTTCCAACTTCTTGTCTTATTCCTGGATCAAAACTCTTTGGCAAAGACAAGTGTATGAGTATAGAATTTGAAATTAAAAGATCAGAATGAAATAGACTATCACTCACTTTAGGTATTTCAGATTTCAGTTCAGGTAATGAATGATCTTTCAAAACATTTCTAGATGGACAAGTTGAACCAAAATGACCTCTCTTATGACATCTATAACAAGTTGGTTCCTTTGAATTTACAAAGTTAGAATACTTACCTTGGGTTGGTGTGTCTTGTGACTTTGGTAGTGTATTGGAGCTGGAAGTGGTTGCCTTAGGTGCAACTTCATGACTCGGTTTCTGCTCTGTCTCCTTCTCCTTGAGCTGCAAAAACTCTTTTATCCTTCGCCAATGTTCTTGTAGTTCTGGCGTATCAAGTAGGAATGTAGATGCTGGCTTTTGCTGATCCTTCTTCACTTGAGCAGTCTTCTGCTGATCCTTCTTTACTTGAGAAGTCTTCTTAGCCTCTGATCGACTTGGTGAAGCCTTGGTAAACACCTCCTTAGGAGCAGAACCATAGATAAGCTTCTGGTCACGAACAGGCTGCAAGTGTAGACTATACATCACTCTCCTTGATGTATCTTGGTACATAGGCTTTGTTGTGATGTTACGTTGCTGCGAGTCTGGTGCTTCTTCACAAACTCCCTATACATTCTTGCCTTGAGATCTCCCCAATCTAGTACTTGCTTGTTGTAGAAACCTGGAGTACAATCTTTTAGCCACCATTTGTAAGCATCTCCAGCGAGTGCTTCAACAGCATAAGACAGCTTCTCTTCTTTGGGAATGTTGTTGGATCGCAGCCATTGCTTCATGTTTCTCTCCCACTGAATATAAACTTCAGGATTCTTGCTATAACCTGAAAAGACTAGGGAATTAGATATGTAACCGCTCCTCTTGTTGACTTGTTTCTTTAGACTGGTCGGCTTTGAATGAGCTTGCACTCGATATGTAGTCGATCCACCATTGTTGGACTTTTCTTCTTGCTCAGGAGGGTTGTGATACTCATATAAATCCTCTTCTGACTCTTCATCATGTTTATATAAATATGAATTCGGTTGGCTCCAAGTTGTGCTGGCATAAGTCGCGTTGGTGAATGACTCGGCATCTTGTGCATTGGAGGGATCTGGTGGTTCAGGCTCGGGTTCTTCTTCAGCAGACTCTTCACCAAAACTGATTTCAGAATCAGTTATGTTTCCCCATGGCTCTCCTTCGTGGGGTACTTCTTCTCCCAATGACTGGCTAGACTCTTCTCCCCAATCGATATCAGAGGAGGACAAAATCACCCATGTCTTCTTCTCCATAGAGCTCCATTGTCGCTGCTCTGATTTTCCTTGCAAAGAAAGGAAAACCACTATCAATTCTAGATCAATAGGATATGGAAGGAACAAATAATGACAAAAATATAACAAATACAATATTTTAAAACCCCTACTCTTATCGAAGTCACGCCGGGGCACTTATCTTACGTTCACTCGACCAGAGATCTCTTACGCTGTCCAACAGATCTGTCTCTATATGCATGATCCACGAGAAAACCACCTCAATGCCCTCAAACGATTTCTGCGCTACATCAAAGGGACTATCTCCCACGGTCTTCAAATCAACAAATCCTCTACCAATTCACTGGTGGCCTATTCCGATGCTGATTGGGCAAGATGTCCCTCCACTCGACGATCTACTTCCGGCTATTGTGTTTTTCTTGGTGACAACCTTGTCTCTTGGTCCTCGAAAAGACAACACACGGTCTCTCGCTCGAGCACGGAAGCAGAATATAGGGGCGTTGCTAATGCTGTTGCTGAAGTCACCTTGCTACGTAATCTCTTTATGGAGCTCAAATGTCCACTCTCAAAGGCCACGGCGGTCTACTGTGATAACATTAGTGCTGTTTATCTCTCCTCCAACCCGGTTCAACATCAACGCACCAAACACATAGAGATTGACCTCACTTCGTTCGAGAACGCGTTGCTCTTGGCCACATTCGAGTTTTTCATGTGCCGTCCTCCCAACAGTACGCTGACATCTTCACTAAGGGACTTCCGGCACCATTATTCCAAGAATTTCGAACCAGTCTGACCGTTCGTGAGCCGACCGCTCCGACTGCGGGGGAGTATTAGTCAAAGATATTCATATCAAATCATATCTGTATAGAATAGGAGATCAAATCATCAAAGAGTTTACCAAACACCTAGTCTCTTACAGTTCTTTCATCAGGATACAAAATTGCTAATAACATGAGGGTTTGAGAAAATCATTTGTGTATTCGATCTGAATCGCTTGGATGCGCCATCTACTGAAATCGATAAATCTCCTGGTTCTATCAGAACACTAACATGGCTTCACAGTGATCAAACGATATATATATTAACTTCTTGCACTGACATCGGTGGGGTGAGGTATGAGCCATATTATCTCATTAAAGAACAACAACAGATGGAGAAACTAATTGTTTCTTGACCCATTGTCATGAACAGGTTATGGGATGTGAGGAGTGTCAAAATAGTGCAAACACTAGAAACTGATAGAGAGAAATTGATGTTCCTAAAACAACAATTTCTGGTTCATTGAAGAAGATCTAGAAGGAAGAATAGATCTTCAAACATTGATGAACATATGTGAATTACAGAGAAGAAGATGAATCTCAATTTCACAATTTCTGAATGAATCTAATTTTCTCTCTCTCGATCTCTTTTTATCTTCAAAGAAATCCAACTCTAGATCACAACTGTTAATTTCATCTTGTAATCCTGGCCATCCACTTGTACTCACTCCTTCAATATTGGTTCCTATATCAGAAACCAAGTCTCCTGTCACAAGTGCTATATAACAACCGCTGATGGGTCGTCTGTTTAATTTTGGGATGCGAATCAGTCTCTCATTTCATCCTTTTTATAATATATATGTTCCTTTGCATTTTATTTACTCATGGCTCTCTAGCTACTGTTGTCTTCACTTACCTTGCCAGTTTTGGGTTACTGAAGAGTTACGACATGCCCTGCAATATCGAATCTGCATCGCTTGGCCAAAATCTGCCAACAAATTCATTGCTGGTGGGGAAGATATGTGGGTTTCACTCTTTGATTTCCACACCGGAGAGGAGAATTGTGAGAGACTTAAAACTATTGGTTGACTTTATATCTTATGGTATTAGCTACGTAAAGGTGTCTTTTTCTCGGAATTTTTTAGGATGGGACATCACGGTCCGGTCCACTGCGTGAGGTTTGCACCAACATGGGAATCATATGCATCAGGGTCTGAAGATGGCACGATCAGAATCTGGCAGACTGGTCTTGTGAATCCTGAAGAGGGAATCGAATCAAATTAACTCAGGCAAGTCGAGGTAGAGTGTGGACGAGATTGCTCGTATCGTGATAGAGGAAATCGTATGTTCACGATAATCCAAAAGATAATAGAATCGATGTTCCTAAAACACAGATCCTAATTTCATGTAGCAAGAGATTGAAGAAACAACTCAAACAAACAATGAAATGAAGTAAAACTAGAATCACAGAGATAAAAGAGAGAAGAGGATAAATTCCTTTTGATATTTCTTAATTGTATTATGAAAGTGTCTTACAACCTTTTTAATAATTTAGAAAACCCAATAACAACTTAGATTATAAAACCCAATACCAATTACGTAGCCCTCTTAATAATATAATATTTCCTATATGAAAGAAAACCATAAGAAGCCTATAGCAAAAAAAAAAAAAAAAAAAAAAATTGTTGCATCTCTTGTATTCTTCTTACTGTGTATTTTTGTTTCCAGACTGAATATACGAAAATCCAATACAAATCTTCTCTTTTCCCTTTTGAATCAGATTCAAAGAAAATCTATTTCTGGATGTCATTGATCACTTACAAATTTTATTGGGTCTTTTTTTGGAATTAAACTAAATAGTGGGGCCAATTTGTAATGTTTAGTAAATGGGGATGGGCTTTTGATGTGACTTTAAACAGACAACTGAAACATAGCCGAGTAGAGGTGTTCAATCCGGATATTGGTTCGGTTTCGGTTTGGATATTTTGGTTTTTGGTTTTTCGGTTAATAGAAGATACTTACCAAATTAGAATCATACTTTGCTTTGGTTCAGTTCGGATAATCTTAGTTATCAATTTATTCGGTTTGGATATTTTCGGTTTGAATATGCTCGATTTTCGTTTTTTTGTTTTATATTTTATGTATGTTTTTAAAAAATTTCGTGTAATCAAATGATCAAATTCAAATGAGAGAAAACAAACTTATGTCTCATTTTAAAATTTATTATTACTAGAATTTATAATAAAAATTAATAAATTACTCCATATGTTTTTTATTATTTGATGTTTTGTAGTTTTCACATGGATTACGAAAGAATTAATGTTTAATTATTAGTGTATTACTTTTTTCATTTTAAATAACTACTTGCCAATAAAAATAATAGAATTGTCTTGAAGTTCACATTTTTGTTACAATAATTAACAAAAAGTACATTTAATAGTTTAAAACATAAGTAATAAGGAACAAATAAAAAAAAAACTAAAACATCAAATATTAAGGAACAAAAGGAGTATTATTAATATAAGATCTCTTTAAATTTATATTATTATATATTATATGTATATTATATATTATTATTATATTAAAATATAGAATTATTCTTTTATGTTTTTTCGATTTATTCGGTTAATGTTGAAGATGGGCTTAGCACCCCTGCAAGTGGGCCGACCCATATCAAAGAAAGCCCAACGACAATTAAAGCCCGCCGAACAGCAATTGGAAGGCCCGCCGAACCGAACAGTGCCCGAGTGCTATAAATAGCATCATAACTCCATTTTTAGAAAGTTGGTTGGAAGTTAGGGAAATTAGCTTAGACTTAAATACTGTCATTTTGCCGAGCTCTCTGCTATGTCGCTAAGGTCCGTCAGTCGATCGACCGCCGAACTCACAAACACCTTCGTTTGAGTTCGTCCATCGATCGATCGCCGAACTACTTTTCTTCACAACTCGAGATCATCACTTGACCGATCTCAGCATTGTATTTGCCGACCTAGTCTTATCTTTTAAACGAAAATCTTAGCCCTCCATCTTTGATCTTAATACCCCATCGCTGATCTAGTAACAACAATTGGCGCCCACCATAGGGTAAAGACTTTCTCTACTCAAAGGCAGATCGGCATATGCTGAGCAGATCAATGGTTAAAAAGAAAACGATCTTAAAACAAGCAGGATGTCGACGGAACCCCGCAGCGCCTTCATCGGACAACAGAGACAGAGCTTCGCCATCAACCCAACGCCGATTTCGGCGCCCTCCTATATAGGACCGATCAATCAGGCGAACGCCGCACACGGGGAACCCGATCAGCACCATCAGACATCACCAAGGACCGATCAGGTGATCCGCTCGACACACCACGAGCCACCGACTCATTCTGGGAGTCAGGCCGAGTAATCGTCAGAGAACCCAGAAACCGCGACCCTTCTCCACGCCTTGCTCTCGAGGTTCGATAACTTTGCCAGAGGGACGGACCACCGTTTCGACAGCCTGTTCGCCGCACAACTCACGAACCAGAGCCGGGTAAACGAACTCCAAGCGTTACAGGCCTCACCAGAACCTCGTCAGCACACTCCTCACCCGTTACCAACCCAGAGAACCCTCTTCGGCGACAACCCAACCCCACCGACCGTTCTCGTCAGAACAAACGGCCCACATCACGATCACCCGGCCTCTTACTCACAGTAGAACGCCGAATAAAATGGCCACGACTCCGAAATGCAGAGAATGAAGGACCAGCTGCAGTACATGAGTTCATGAATTCATCAGGCTACCAGCTCGGCACCCGAAATCGATCGAGTTCTACGCGAAGCCCATAACACACCATTCACGGATCGGATCGCACGTACAGCAGTGCACCACCTGGGAAAACTAAAGATCTCGCCGTATGAAGGCAACACCGATCCGAGGGAATATCTGACAGCATTCTGCATCGCAATGGGACGAACCCATTTTTCCGATGAAGAGCGGAACGCTGGTTTTTGTCAACTGTTCGTCGAAAACCTCTCCGGAACGGCTCTGACTTGGTTCTCCAGGCTGAAGGCCCACTCCATCGACAACTATTACCAGCTGACCACCGCTTTCCTCAAGCAATACTCAGTGTACATTGGGCAGAGAACATCATGCGCCGACCTATGGGCACTGACCCAAGGACCGAAGGAGTCGCTGCGCTCGTTCATCGACAAATTCAAAAACGTCACCTCACGGCTCACGGCGACCAGCATAGAGACGCTCCCAACGCTAAAGAACAGACTCTGGTACGAGTCAGTCTTCCGCGACGATCTGATACTGAACGACCCACATACTCTGGAGGACGCCCTGTGCCGAGCAAACATTTTCATCGCGCTAGAAGACGAAAAGGTTGCAATGGCCAAACGCCACACTCCGACTAAGGCGCCACTCTCCAAAGATAAAATCAGAGAAGAATACTACGAGCCTCGGCAACACTACGACTAGAACTACCGGAGCGACGAGAGAAAGCCGATAAACTGTTACGTGGGAAACGATCGATCCGGCGAAAACGATCGGTCAGGCGGAAACGATCGATCAAGCCAATCTAGCCGAACATGGAATAAGTACGTCTGGCAGAACGACCCAAGGCCGAACCAACCTTTCTGCGAGTACCACAAAAAACGGGGCTCGCTACAGCCCAGTGTAGGCACTTGCACGAGTTCTTGCTCGGAAAATTCATCAGCGGCGAAATAATGTCGCCGAACCTCGGTTCGGCCCAGCGAACGTCCTACTATCCGCCCGCAAACGAAAAAGATAAGACGGCCCCTCAGGAGACGAGCTATCCCCACGCCGGAGGTCGCCAAGAAAGGTATCCCGCCGAAAACCACAATCGAGAACTCGTCCTTCGAGAGCCGGAGTCGCAAAAGAGGAGCCACGAGGAGAGCAACGCCCGATCTACGCCACCACCGCCCCCGCGAAGGAGGATCTATATGATCATGGGAGGCCTGCCGAACTGCAGCGATCGATAAAAGACTATGGTCGGAAGACCATAGCAGCACAACAGTGGAAGCACGATATCGGAAGCGAACTGGACGAAGCCAGTAGCCTCGTCTTCTGAGAATCAGACGCTAAAGGCCTGCACACACCGCACAACGACCCTCTGGTGATCGAACTCATGATCGGCGACTGCGATGTCAGCCGGATATTGATCGACATGGGCGGCACTGTCGACCTCATATTCGAAGAAACGCTCCGGAAGATGGAGTTGCAGGGATACAAGATAAAGCCGAACGTCGAGATCAAGCTCTGATCAGAATTCAGAATTACCAACAAGCCGCCGCTCGCTATTATAACTCCAAAGTAAAACTACATAAGTTAAATATAGGCAACATGGCCTTGAGAAAGGTACAAGCCCGGTGCTGGGAAGCTCGGAACATACTGGGAAGGTCCCTACCTCATCAACGATGTAGTTCGTGATGGCGTCTACAAGCTCACAAAAGTAAAAAATGGAATATCTGAATTGAGACCTTGGAACGCGATGAACCTAAAAAGGTATTATCGCTGAAATGGACCTCATCTGACTATCTCCACCCCTCGAACTATGTCAAGGCTTGATCCTCCTTCCTTGTGGTGTGTAGGCAGGTCAACCACGAGTCCAGCCCCAATCAAATTTATTTCCTTTATTTTTGTGAGACGAATTCATTGGCCGGCCCTAAACTAGGTTCGATTTGTATCATCTCAACAGTATATATCCAATCTTTCCTTGTCTCTTTTTATGAATTGCTCGTACTCACTCAATAAATCCTTAAGAGAACTCTATTTTTTTGGACTCTTAAGCATAAAAATTACATCGAAAAAGCTTGATTCCACGCGATCCGAAAACAAATTCAGGTTCCTTGATTCCACCTCATCGCAACACAAATCAGAAGATCGAATCCGCCTCAATAATCCCTTTTAAAACAAGTGAAGTAAAGAGCTCGCCCTCTACTTCTCGATTCCTTATTTCGCAAACACCAAACCCATCGGAGTAACCCGCGTCGAAATATTCATCATAGTGTTCGAGCGAACGTAGAACCGAAGACCTAAAAGCGGCATGGAGCTTAACACAGAATTAAGCTGCAACGACGATCCGGAAGTTCAAGATCGACTCGAAACATTATCAGTGAAGCGACAAGATCAACGAACCCTGCATGGTAAACCACTTCTCTTAAGCCGAAAAAAGGAACACTTCGTATCAAAAATCAGGAAACCCAACTTTACAATTATAAGGCTGAATAGCCTATCCGCTAAAGACCTCAATAAAAAGCTAGGTCATTTTTACCTCGATCTAGCGATCATCTAAAAAGTATAATTCGAAGTCGAACTCGATCGAACCATTCCGAGTAAGATCCGATTCGAACTAAAGGGAAAGACTAAAACGTACTTTTGACCTTGATCTCACGATCGGTCAAAACACTTAGTCAAAAATTCCAAACAAGAAAGTAGGCATCGAAGAGACCAGATAAACGCCGGTTGAGAAGATAATTCTGATCACAAAAAGGCAAAAATTCTAAGGAAAAAACGACTAAAACGAAATTATTAAAAGCCTTGCGGGCAAAGGAGTTCAAAGGGTAAAAGCCTTCCCAGGCACCGAATCCGAAACTTAAAGCGTAAAAACCCCGCCAGGTGATGTGGGATCAGGTTTTCTCAATTCCTATCCCTGATACTGCAAGTGCACAGACCAAAAGTAGTAACGGGTTATCGAACACAAGCAGCAGATAAGTGCACTACAAGTTATGCAATTCTAACTTAGCTAGGACAAAACAAGTAATGATGGTTTGGTAAGCTAGGTAAACGGAACAAACTAAATAAAAGCCAATTAGAATGGTGTAAAATCAAGATAGGAAGACGCTAGGCAATGGGCGGACTCGCAGAGATTCAAGATCACTAGGTTAAATAAATTCATTATGGGGGTTTTATTGGTGCCGTCTAGAACTTAAAACACGGGTGTAAGATCATTCCACTGTCGTGGCTCCGACCTCTTTGTTAATTAACCTAATCGCTAAACTTTTGGAGTGTCCTTAGATTGTTAAGCAAACATTAATTCGTTCAGGTCTTAATTGTTCACAACCCCGCATAGATCAACTTTCGCAGTCTATGAAGTGTTGCCCACCAAATACTAGTTCCGGTTAATAGAAAGCTTTTAGAGAGTATATGAAACCTAGGATCTGATGCTAGTTGATCAGAAAAGCATGCAACAATGAGATTAAGCGAAGGTGAAGATCTATAATGATGAACCCCTAATTTGATTTAGAAACCTAATAATTCACGAACTCTTTGATAAACCCACGACCTAATAAGTGAATTACTCAGACATAATCAAAGTAACAACACATAGAGATGATGAAGAAAGCATATATAAAAGATAAAGGTTCAGAAAACTTTTCCAAATTGTGATAAGGAGGAGAGATACTCTTCTTGAATTCTCTAAGAACAAAACTAGTAAAAACTGTAAAACAATATGTGGCTCCCTTTTCTAGAGAGGCTAAAAATGTGTATTTATAGTCCTAGGTCTTCACTGGGTCGAGATTAGGTAAAAGGGCCGAGAAAATCGCGAAATCGGGAAAAACGGGCCTTTGTCGGCAGAGTCGGGTCGATCGGAATGGTCGGTCGGTCGAGCGGGACAATCGGTCGGTCGGTCGAGCGGGACGGTCGAACGCGTATCGAGTGGTGAAGAAAATTCAGGTCGGACGAAGGCCTTAAACCCCCTGTCCGACCAGGCGCTTCGATGGTGTGAAGAATGGTCGGGTCGGAAGAAGGCCTTAAACCCCCTGTCCGACCGGGCGCGGTCGAGCGGACGGTCGATGATGTGAAGGATGGCCGATCGGACGAAGGCCTTAAACTCTCTGTCCGAACGGGTGCGGACGAGCGGCCTTGTTGTCCGGATGATGAGGATCGGTCCGACCGCGGGCTTTAAGTTCCCGGGTCGGACGGCACAGTCCAACAGGACGTGGTCGACTGATGTGTCCCGTTTCGGCTTGTCTGACACTCTTCACTAGAACGATCATATCTTCCATTCTACATGGCCAAATTGCATGATTCCAATTGCGTTGGAAAGCTAAATCACGTAGGCATCGCAGCGAACTAGCTTTGGTGAAATCCATTTGAGTATAATGTTTTTAAGGTTCCTTCAAAGTTGATGCTGTGTTGCGGAGCGGTATAAAGTCTAAATCATGTGGTTTTGCTCCAAAATGCATTTTTGACTTGTTTAGACTCTTAGTACTATAAATCCACAAAACTAACTTTTTAGATCAAAATGCCTTTGAAATCCTTATTAAAAGCATAATCCACAAAACTACCTTTTTAGATCAAAAAGCCTTTGAAATCCTTATTAAAAGCATAGTAAAACCATATGAAAAGCGTATAAAATAGAGGTATATCAACAGGCAACGGTCATCTCTTCGTCTTCCTTCGGTCCCAAACGGGTTCAAACCGATTGGTATGTTCATCGAAGGATCCACATCCATGCACGCAACCGAGTCCTTCGAGACCACGAGAAGGCTGAACTTGCCAACAGAAAAGTCGGAGACCTGGGCTGCTTTAGCCTCCGCAGCTATCCTGCCCTCCAAGTCCTTCCGATTCGCGAGCTCTCCTTCCAGAGTAACCGTCCCGACAATCAGAGACTCGATGAGGTCGATGTTGGATTGAAGCTCGAGGAAATCACCCTTCTTCACGTTCTCCTCCTTCTTCTTCTCGAACTTCACTCTAGCTCTCTAGAGCGCCTCACGGTGTCGCGATGCCATCTCCCTCCGACCTGCATGATTAGCCTTGACCTTTCAGGAGTCCAGCTGGCGGGAAAGCTCTATCTCTCTACCTTTCGAGCTCTTTCACACGAGCTTCCTGTGAGGTATGCTTCTTCAGGAGTTCACCTGGCGAGCTATTCGCTCATTCGCAGGGGAGAGATCGGAGTTCAGCTTGGAGATAACTTCCTTCACCTGGTCAAGCTCCTTCTCCTAGGAACATCTCGGATCCTCGCCTCTAAATGAGCAACGAGCACGTTACGAGCTTCCACAGCCTAACGAAACAAGCAATTAGATCAAAAAAGAAAACGACACAACATTTGTCTAACAACAATTCAGGCAAGGTAAAACCATACCATTCCACTCGTTGTGGCCGCTGCGATGTAGAGCTCTTTCTCGGACATCTTGTTCAGAGGAGGCACCTTGCATCCAAGAGGCTAGTAGTGAAGGTCCATACGAGCCATCACTTTGTTATCATCCGAAATGGGGAAGCCCTTCGAATGCTCGTATCACCAGTGGTTGCCCCCCCCCCCCCCCAGAATTCTCACTTTCGTTGGACGATTCCGGCGCGCTCTCGCGGGCACGATCATCTCCATCACCACTCCAAGCTCTTTTGGAGCTCTACCTCGACTAATTCGTGCTCTGTGTCCTGTCGGAGCTCACTGGGACTGGGCTCGTCTGAGGCACGGCGTCATAGCCGGTAAGAGTAAGAGGGTCGACGCATCATTGCGAGGTGCAGACGACCTGACAGCTGGATTTATTGCCAAGAGCTCGTCCACGACAGTCGAAAAAATCGCTAGAACGAACCCTGCTCCCACCCGAAGCGGCGTTCCTGACCGATTTAGTGCGAAGGATCTGGCAGCGAGACATAATACTTATGTTTCTTGAAAGAGGAGGAATGCTTGAAGACGAGCTAGAATCTGGAACCTTAAGCAACGGCTGAGAAGCAAAGCGCTTACCAGGAGGAGGAGCAGGAGGAGAGCTGAGTCTTGTGCGGATTCATTCCGGGGTGAAAGTATTCCAGTTTACCCTCTGCCTTCCAAGTCGATCAACCAAATAGTCGATTGCAGGGCTATTCGGAACAGGATCGGCAACTGCAAAAAAAAAAAGAAATCGATTAGCGAGGAGTTAGACCATCCAAGAGCAACAATGTTTGCTATCCTAACGAAATATGGTCTAAGCTAACCAACGCTAGTCGCCCATTCCGTCGGAAGTCTAAGGAAATCGAAATCGCCAATCGAAGCCCCGCTAACCCAGAAGAAGAACATCTCGTTACTCCACACACTATCCTTCTGTGGGGTGTTCGTGAATATTTGCCGGTTCGACCTCGGCGAGGTATAGAAGGACCCATAAAGCCTAGTGTTGTTCTTGATCGAGAATAATTTCCTCAGATCTCGAACACCAAAACTAACTCCCTCTTCCCGAGCTCGGATCGCACACCCAATCACGTGTCGGACGAAATTCGGATGCATCTTCGGAAACACTATCCCAGATGAGCTAGTACCTGAAGCAAAAATCATGGAATCAGAAAGATCATTCCGTAGCTCTTGAAGTACGCCTTATAGGTGCAGCAAAATCTCGGGCGCACATGTTCCGGATGCTCTCCTTCGGCTGGTAGAACGAGCTCGATTTTGTCAGGGATCCCGTAATTCCGCCGGAAATCGGCTAAACCACCCTCGTCGAGGGTCGTCGGTGCGTGAGGCGTGTACATTTCGTCGCTGTCAGAAGCGATGGCCTTCCCCTTCTCTTGCTTAGTCTTTTTTAGAGACATCGTATCGATCAATGAGATGGCTGAGAGAGAAGGTCATTAGTAGGTTTTCTCGAAAACTCAAAAGTGAAAAACTTAAAACGTTAAAAGTTCTAAAACAATTCGATAATGCTGAGAAATTAGAAGAAGTGTTCGTTTAAGACTCAAAGCAAAAACAAAATAAATACAAGGACGAAGTTACATTTTTTCGAAACGTGGGCATGGTTAAAGAGAACGTGAGGAGTTGGATTTATATTCAACAATACTTGCTTTTATTGAGATCGCGGAAATTTTTTTTCTCGAATCAATCTCAGCCATCCGATCCTCATATCTCAACCGCCTGCATGCGCCGAGTAAGTGATGTGACACGCTGTGAGATTACTCAAGCATAGTAATAGATATCAAGCAAGAGATGAATGAAAACGTGATTATATTATTGTATAAACAAGTTAAGGGATAGGAAAGCTTCTCTATTATGAAGAACAAGTCGGATTCCTTCCTTGAACACTCTCGGATCCAATAACAAAATTTTAGAGAAAAAAAGAACAAAAAGTGTGCAAGGGTCTTAAACGGCGCCTCCTTTTCTCTTCCTCCTGGATGGTGCAGCTTCCTCTGACTTTTTTTCTGACGGCTAACAAGTATTTATATAGGCTGGAGTCGTCTAGGTCTTTGAAGAACCAGAAAAGGAAAGTTTACATTTTGGCTGGGCTTCATGTTTTGCGACGTGTATGGGCCGAGATCATGCCAAGGAAACCACCAAGAACAGGCCAGGCCTATGTTAAGATGAGCTAAGGCCTAATCCGCGGTAGTCCGGGCCGTGGGATACACCAAACCTTCTGTGGGCTTCGTTTCCTCGCCAGACGGACATGTCTGGTAGAAAAAAGGTTTCTTCCTGATGTAAACTCCAAATGACTTCATTTTACTTCTCCGTGAAGCATGACTCAATTATCTATCCAGCAAGACCAAGATCATAATTTTTAGACTTCTGGAAGACCATCTACTGCGGCCATATTTTGGATGCTCCTGTTCTGCCCGAATGCGGAAACTGGATACTTGGAGTTTTATTGATGCTCTTGACTTGGAAACTTGCATGGATCATGGTTTGAAGCGCTTTTTCTCCTTTTCGTATCATTTTTGATGTTTTAACCTGTTAAAACTCCAAAAACCAACAAATACAAGAAAACTACCTCTAAAGGCATAATACCTTATTGAAAATACTTAAAAGCATAGATAAATACTAAGGGAAAGCATGTAAAATATGGTTATATCAGTATCTTCCGAGATCATCCCTGTTCGTGCAGCATGACGACGTGGAGCCGGCAGCGGAGTTGGTTCGCGAAGAGGAGGGGTTTTCTCGCGAGGAGGAGGGCTTTTCTCGCGAGGAGGACGGGTCTTCTCGCGAGGCAGAGGAGTTTCGCGGCGGCGAGGACTCTCTTCGCGAGAGTAGTCAGAATCGTTTCATGATTGAGACATCAGTTCCTTCTCGAGATCGAAAGGCTTCTTTGAGCTTCAGTTCGTAAGAAACTTATTCCCAGTCCCCACAGACAGCGCCAATTGTTGAATCGGATGTGTCACGAGTTTTATGTCGAGATACAAAGGTTTGCGGGACTTAGGGAATTATGTCTTATTAAACTCGAAGAAGTGATCAATGGATTTACAAGAAAGTTTTCACCTTGTCGAGAAGCTTGACGAGATGAAGGACACAAAATAAAGATAAAGAACAAAAGAATAGCTAGGGTTTTGCCTCTATTGCTTTGCTCTCAACGATTGCAGAATCTTGAAGGAATGAGGACCCTTGTTTATATAGTGAGAGAAGGGCGGTTGAAGATGAATATCTTTCGTCTTTATCGAATTGGAAATCTTCCTCTTTGTAATTATCTCATTCCATTCTTCAAGAAGATTCATCTCTATCTTGATATATTTCTCATGATTTGCTTTTATCCTCAAGAGTTTCCATTATTTGAGGGGGTTAAGGTGGAAAACGAGTTGGACTTTAATATTATTGTTAATCGTGATTGGCTCAAGAGAATATGATCATATTACCTCTAACACTATACAATAGAAACTCTATAAATTAATAATATCGAGACTTTGATATTTTATTAATTTATAGAGTTTTTAATATATAGATTTTGACTAAAAATATTTTTCCAAAAAAAAAATCAATATTGATAATCTTTTAAATTTCATTCAAATTAAATAACAACTTTCCTTTATAAGTATATTTTCTTAACTTTTATTTTTGATGTTTCTATATTCACTTTATTTTTTACATTTTTTTATACTTACCATATTGTTTAAATTCCTTTTTAGTTTTAATTTTCATAACTGTTTGGTGTGTGAGAGATTCATATTTTAGTAGCTAGATATCTTAGTTATATAATATATATAAATTTTTATATGATAATTATTAATTTATGATATTATTGAGACCATATTTTACATAGAACTTTTAAAAAACTTATTATCTTATTATCTTATCGAATTTATAGAGTTTCTACTATATGTCTCTTTTATTTTGAACACATAATTAGTTGTATTGATTTTAACCATGAACTTTGAGAGAATTTCAACCTTCTTTACTATTGTTTCAGGTGGATATATATATATGATTAAGGGAAAATTCTATAAAAATACCTCAACTAAATTTTGAAAACCTTTTAATACTCCAACTATTTTTGTGACTAAAACAATACCTCAAATATTCTGTTTGTCTATTTTAATACATAAACTTTGAAACTGTACCAATTTAACACATTCGGTTTAACAGAAACTTAACTTCCATTATTTTTTAATTTGTTTTTAATAATTAAATATTAATATTTAAATAAAAAAATATTTTAAATTTTGAAAAATACCAGAAAATCGAAAAAATCCCAGAAAATCAAAAAAATTGAACATAACATTTAAAAAAGAAAATTGTAAGTTATACACAGAAAAAATTAAATTTTTTAATCTTTCAAAAAAAAACATAAAAATTCCAAAAAACTAATAAAAATTATAACTTCAAAATACAAAATCATCATGATTCATAACTTATACACCTTTTCATGTTTATGATCTTACATAGTTGTTTCTTCCAAACTAAATATAGCTTCTGTTTTAACTAATTTTTTTATTTTTTATTTTTTGGGTGTTTTTATTATTTCCAAAATTAAAATGAACAAACAAAATATTTTTAATCTAAAACTTGAAAATATTATTTAGTAACTTAATATTTTTTACCGAGATTTTGTTTTTTAATTTTTTGTACTTTTGAAATGATATTTTAAGAATTTTAAGGTTCTTTACAAAGATATATTAGTTAAATTAATATATCTTAAATTAAAATTTTAATTTATTATTCTCAATTTTAATTTTATTGATTTTTTTGGATTTTCAGTGATTTTTTGAAATTTTCTGGGATTTTTTCAAAATTTAATATAACTTTTAATTTTTGTAATAATATAATATTATTATTAAAATAAAAAGTAACGGAAGTTTAGTTTCCGTTAAACCGAAAGTGTTAAATAGGTATGGTATAAAAAATTTACATATTAAAATAGACAAATAAAATAGTTGGAGTTAAATTTTGGGTACAAAAATAGTTGAAGTATTAAAAAACTTTTCGAAATTTAGTGAAAGGACATTTATTGAAGTATTTTTATGGAATTTTCCTATGATTAAAGGACATTTATTGGAACGGTATTGAAATGGGACTACCTGTTTTCTTCGGATGGTACCACAATCTCTCCCGCTTGGTGAAAAAGGTTTTTGTTTCCGAAAGCTTCCAGTCGAGTTTGGTTGATAATTGAAAAACTCAAAACTCGTATATGAAGTTTTTTTGCGATGCAGGTGGTGCCGATAAAAATTGAATTTAATTCTTCTCAAAAAGCTCTTCATAATGTAATTTTCTCAGATAAATAGTATTGAATACAATGCCGGTGCAAACAAAACAATTAGAAAGAGAGCTAAGTTACGATGTGTTGTTATTGTAATAAAAAAGCTCCAGCTTGCTATAATAGTCAACCCACCCATAGCTTCAGACATTTATCTTTACCACCGGAGGCTACACTCTCACCATCAGGACTCCAGTCCACTGCATAAACCTATCCACGCACGAAACACAGTTATGCGATTGGCATTTTCAAGCAGGAAACATTGGCTTTCAAAGAGTTAATATATACCTCATCCGCATGACCAGGAAGATCATGCTTTAACTTTCTCCCTCCAATATCCCATATCTGTACCACAGGAAAGAGGTTTAGAATCGAAGAGTACCTCCAGATTTGTGTATGAAATAGGACAAACAAGAAAATTACCTTAAGAGTAGAGTCTTTACTACCACTTAAAAGCATCCTACTGTCCGGGGACCAACTGCAAAGGCAAAAAGCTAATATTTAGCCACTACAATGTGAAAACATGGAAAGAGGTAATAAGCTCAAGAAAACTACCAGACCTGATCTGATAAACAGGTCCAACATGGCCCCACAAAGTTGTAATAAAGACCCCCGTGATACCGTCCCATATCCTGACAGAGTTATCAAACGACGCACTTGCAATCCACTGGCCATTAGGTGAGAAAGAGACATGGTTTACAAGCTTTTGATGACCGAACAAATGCATTTTAGGTTGGTCGCTAACAGACTGTTCCCAGAGAATCATTCTCATGTCATCAGAACCTGAGACTAATCTTTCACCACACTTTCCTTTTGCTTGGTCGTATCTTTTGAGCGCAGCCTAAACTCCAAGGTAGAGATCAGAATAGAAAATGGACAAAAGTGAATTCAACTAAGGAATGAGAGATCTCACCTTTTTAACTTCTTCAGGTGAAGAATATTGTTTTCCAGTGTGGTCAAAGGCTCCTGTCCGGAGAACATATTCCGTACTCAATGCAAGGGAGTTTACCCAATGTCCATGACCCTGAAGTAACGGAACATGAAGAGTAAAATTAGGCTGCAAAACTTTTATACAATGCATAAGCCATTCAGCTCCTGGCTATCTCTATCACGAGCAACACAAATAAAACGGGGATGGTGAAAAATGAACTTTTACCTTCAATTGTGCCTTCAAACATAGAGCCCCCTCATGAGTAACGTCCCACATCTTTATCGTACGATCTTGAGAGCTGCCAAACACAAGACATATATGTGAATAGCAAGCACAAGTGTCTGAGAGAGTTAGTTGACATTGATACAAGTACTGAAATAATTTTACAACATTAGAAGTCGGATAATTGAAACATACCCTGTATATATAAATCCCTCTCCCCCCCATTTGACACAAGTCACGCCAAGTGTATGTCCACTGAGACAAGTCACGGATTTCTTTAGTGAAATGTCCCAGATCCTTGCATCCCCATCTTTGCTAGAAGTTACAAACCGGCGGCATGGGTAGTTAAGGTGGACTGGTTCCCACGAGATAGAAGTAATCCATTTTTTATGGCCCTGTGGAAGTTTTATCGATCAGAACACAAGAAAATGAGATTTCACAGCATAAACATATCAAAACAATTTACTTTAAGGGGACTGCCATCTAGCTCTCCGGTTTTCGGTTTCCAACAGCATACTTCACCAGCTTTACCACCACTAACAAGGTGCTTGCCATCTGGGGACCATGCAATCGCCATAACCCCGTTCCTGTGCCCTGAAAGTTAGAGGAAATGAACATACACATATTAGAAAACACACTACAAGAAAACAGGCTCATTGCGAAGGAACTTTGCGATGGAAAATTTCCGTCGCAAATTTGCGACGACTTTGCGACGGATTTGCGACGGTTTTGCGACGGACTACGAAGCCATCGCAATTCTGTCGCAATTTTGCGACGGAATTGTTTCCGTCGCAAATTTGCGACGGTCTTGCGATGGCATTGCGAGGGATTTGCGAAGTCACCGCAAATCCGTCGCAACTTTGCGATGGAAATGTTTCCGTCGCAACTTTGCGATGGTCTTGCGATGGAATTGCGATGGATTTGCGAAGTCCTCGCAATTCCATCGCAAGTTTGCGACGATTTTGCGATGGAAACCTAAAAATTAAACAGTCCATCGCATTTCCGTCGCAAAATTGCGATGGACTACGATGATTTCGCAATTCCCTCGCAAAATTGCGACGGAATTGCGATGGAAACCTAAAAATTAAACATTCCTTCGCAATTCCGTCGCAATTCCGTCGCAAAATATGATGTTGTTGGATAGTAGTAGAGAAGATGTGGATTTATATCCGAGAGTGAAAGATAATCCACTGAGGTGTATTAGGTATGACGTTGATAACGGAGGATACGATATATAAGCGCTTATATATCGTATACTCCGTATCAACTTCATACCTAATACACCTCAGTGGATTATCTCTCTCTCTCGGATATAAATCCCCATATTCTCTACAGCTATCCAACAACATCATATTTTGCGAGGATCCATTTTGGAATCCCTACCATTACCTTTAGTAGCATATTGGAGGGAATATCAGTTTGCTCAACATTATCTATCACAATTAATCCTCCAATAGATTTACCCCAAGACGATTCACCTCCATCCCATTTATCCCCTGTTGATCCTCTGTGGAAATTAGATAATTAGGAAGAGATCAACGTACCGTCATCCTTCTTAATTATCTCATGTCCACAGAGATTCAACATGGGGTAAACAAGGTGGAGGTGGATTTTCTTAGGGTAAAAAAGAAAATCCACCGTGGTGTAAAAAGATGATTGTACACCCGGCTAGCTTCGTAACTCATTTTTTTTGGTGTTTTTTTTTTTCTCTCTCTTTTTTTCTTCTTTTTCTCTTCTCTTTGTATTGGTGTGAATTGTGACGTGAGTTCGTCGGCTATTTATAGAATCAGCAATTTGTTTGCGATGGATTTGCGATGGATTTGCGACGGGATTTTGCGACGGATTTGCGAGGGAAATAAATTTGCGAGGGAATAGCGACTGTTTTGCGACGACTTTGCGACGGAATTGCGACGGAAACTTCCATCGCAATGAGTTAGGTGAACTTCGTTTAACACGTGCGCACCTAACTCATCGCATGTCGGCCAACCACTTTCCCTCGCAAATCCGTCGCAACATTGCGACGGAATTGCGATGGAAATCCACTATTCCATCGCAATTCCGTCGCAATAATGCGATGGATTTGCGATGGAATGGGACATTTCCGTCGCAAATCCGTCGCAAATTGCGATGGAACTTTCCCTCGCAACGCCGTCGCAAAATTGCGACGGAATTGCGATCGAAATCCCCTATTCCATCGCAAATCCGTCGCAATAATGCGATGGTCTTGCGATGGAATGGGACATTTCCGTCGCAAATCCGTCGCAAATTGCGATGGATTTGCGACGGAATTTTTGGTTTAGGGTATAGGGTATATAAAGTTCTAAATGCGGACTAATTAGCGTTTTATAGATTACTGTGTATGTTTATTAAAGGGTGAATGTGAATATGATAAATGTTATATATTGATAATACATTTGTACGTATAGTTCGTGTTTAACGAACATCTTCCGTAATGTTTAATATATCATAAGCTTAAATGAGTTCGATACCGTAAGGAGTTTCAGAGAAATATATTTTATTAGTGTAGATCGTTTAAAATTCAATTATCAGTTACAAATGTAGGATTTTGTTATCGTAAACACTTTTCTTTTGAAAAGACGAAACCCTAAACCCTAAATTTTTTTTGTATCCATCGCAATTCCCTCGCAAAATTGCGAGGGAATTGCGAGGAACAAAAAAAATTCTTTGTTTCCTCGCAAATCCGTCGCAATATTGCGACGGAATTGCGATGGAAGAGGGGATTTCCATCGCAATTCCGTCGCAATATTGCGACGGATTTGCGAGGGAAAGTGGTTGGCCGACATGCGATGAGTTAGGTGCGCACGTGTTAAACGAAGTTCACCTAACTCATTGCGATGGAAGTTTCCGTCGCAATTCCGTCGCAAAGTCGTCGCAAAACAGTCGCAATTCCCTCGCAAATTTATTTCCCTCGCAAATCCGTCGCAAAATCCCATCGCAAATCCATCGCAAATCCATCGCAAACAAATTTCTGATTCTATAAATAGCTGACGAACTCACGTCACAATTCACACCAATACAAAGAAAAAACAAAGAAGAGAAAAAAAAAAAAGAGAAGAAGAGAAAACCAAA
Organism: Erythrophleum ivorense; assembly: GCA_026724425.1. Lineage (NCBI taxonomy): Eukaryota > Viridiplantae > Streptophyta > Magnoliopsida > Fabales > Fabaceae > Erythrophleum > Erythrophleum ivorense. The sequence goes on along the minus strand of JAIUCV010000212.1, from coordinate 1,224,710 downwards.
ACACTAAAAAAATGAGTTACGGATTATACGAGTTACGAAGCTGGATGTACAATCAAAGAGATCCGGTGACCGGCGAAGTGACGAGAGAGTTTGTTGAAGGATTACATGGATTCTTTAACCAAGCACGAAACGAACCACAGGCAATGCAAACTGGTAAAATATTTTGTCCCTGTGCGAAATGTAGGAACAAAAAATATATCGCTGTTGATACTGCTAAAACACATGTATTTAATAGAGGGTTTGTTCCAAACTATTATGTATGGTATTTTCATGGGGAAAATCATTATAATACTACGCACTATGAAGCGGGAAATAGTGGTTCGAGTCAATGGGTACCGGTTGAGGAACATAATTATAACGCTAGCTACGATTATGGTCATGCTGATATATTGGGGAATGATGGTGGGTATCAGCAAGGGAATAGGTTTCATGATATGGTTACAGATGCATTTCATGAAACTACCCCTGTTCTTGCTGATAATCCACCGGAAGCAATTTTGGAAGAACCCAACATCGATGCACAAAAGTTTTACGATATGTTAGATGCTGCAAATCAACCACTTTACGAGGGGTGTAGAGAGGGAATTTCTAGATTGTCACTAGCAGCTAGGATGATGACAATTAAAAGTGAAGATAACAGCAGCGAAAGTAACATGGATAAGTGGGCTGGACTATTTCAAGAGTATTTACCGGAAGATAATCTGTCTGCTGGTAATTACTATGAAATACAGAAGTTGGTTGCGGGTCTTGGGTTACCTTACGAAATGATTGACGTATGCATTGACAATTGCATGATTTTCTGGAAAGATGATGATAAGCTGCAGGAATGTCGATTTTGTGGGAAGCCGAGATACAAACCCACTACTGGAAGGAGGCGGGTCCCTTACCAACGTATGTGGTACTTGCCAATCACCGAAAGATTGAAACGGTTATACCAATCGGAAATGACGTCGGCGTCAATGAGATGGCATGCAGAACATTCCACACATCATGGAGAGATAACACATCCCTCAGATGCAAAGGCGTGGAAACACTTTCAGACGTTACATTCAAACTTCGCTAATGAGTCCAGGAATGTTTATCTAGGATTATGCACAGACGGATTTAGTCCATTTGGTATGTCAGGGAGACAATATTCGATATGGCCCGTCATACTGACGCCATACAATCTTCCGCCGACAATGTGCATGCAGCGAGAATTTTTGTTCTTAACTATTTTAGTGCCAGGTCCTAAGCATCCGAGGCGATCCCTAGATGTATTTCTGCAACCTTTGATTGACGAGCTGAAACAACTTTGGTATTCAGGAGTCTGCACCTTTGATTGCTCACAGCAACAAAATTTCATCATGCGCGCAGTATTATTGTGGACGATTAGCGACTTTCCAGCTTATGGAATGTTGTCAGGGTGGACTACGCACGGAAGACTATCGTGTCCACACTGTTTGGGTAGGACAGAAGCATTTCAGCTGAGGCGTGGAAGAAAACCTTGTTGGTTTGATTGTCACCGTCGTTTTCTTCCTACCAATCACAGGTACCGAAGGAACAGGGTTTTATTTACGAAGAATAAAGTTGTCCGCGGTCCCCCTCCGGATTATCTTTCGGGACAGGAGTTGCTTGATCAGATAGATCATTATGGTGGTGAGGAGACATGCAAACGTGGGGGCAATTGGCATTGTACTGCAAACATGCCTGACGGATATGGACAAGCACACAATTGGCACAAAAAAAGTATATTCTGGGAACTCCCATATTGGAAGGATCATCTTTTGCGACATAATTTGGACGTTATGCATATCGAGAAGAATTTTTTTGATAACATCATGCATACCATTTTGAATGTCCAAGGGAGAAGTAAAGACAATATGAAATCGAGGCTGGACTTAGCAGAAATATGCAAAAGAAGCGAGTTGGAGATTACTACGGACGGCAAACAGCCAATTCCAAGTTTTCGATTGTCTGCAGATGCGAAGAGAGCTCTATTTGATTGGGTGGCCGCAGATGTCAAATTTCCGGATGGATATGTTTCCAAATTCTCGCGATGTATAGAGCAAGGACAAAAATTTTCTGGTATGAAAAGCCACGATTGCCATGTTTTCATGCAGCGACTACTACCGTTTGCATTACAAGAACTATTGCCGTCTCATGTCCACGAAGCAATTGCTGGTAAACAAGTAGTTACATTCCTTTTAATTGAGTTTATATATGTACATATATAATTAAATATGTTTTTATTAATTTGTTAACGGTGTATATATATTATATTATAGGTATTGGGGCGTTTTTCCGAGATCTTTGCACGCGAACACTGACAGAAGACGGGGTAGAGAAATTAAATAAAAACATTGCTGTCTTGTTATGTAACATGGAAATGATCTTTCCTCCTTCATTCTTCGACGTGATGGAACACCTAACGGTACACTTGCCATATGAAGCGGAACTGGGGGGGCCTGTGCAATTCAGGTGGATGTATCCGTTCGAACGTTTTATGGGACACTTGAAGGGAAAGGCTAAAAACCTTGCAAAAGTAGAGGGATCCATCGTACAAGGAAGTTTGACAGAGGAAACATCTAACTTCTCGTCTTACTATTTTAGTCCAAATGTGAGAACGAAAAGAACCGCTACGAAACGATACGATGATGGAGGCGTTGCACCTGTTTATAGGCATGTTGTCCCCAGCATCTTCAAAGAAATAGGCAGACTTGCTGGAAAGTTGAAGGAAAAATCGTGGGACCATAAACATTTGAGTGCGGCTCACAATTACATATTGCGAAATCTGGATGAAGTGCACCAATTTGAGAGGTAACTTTGATCATACATTAATATATATATATATATATATATATATATATATATATATATATATATATATATATATATATATATATATATATATATATAAAACGAGATTTTTGTGCATGCAGCATATTTGATAATCTTGCCCGCCAAACTTACCCTGGTCGAGAAGAGCATGAGTATGAGGTTTACAAAGAACGTGACTTTGCTGGATGGTTAAAATACTATGTAAGTGCTCTTCAAATTACTGATATATAAACTAAAACCTAAGTAACACTATATATAATAATTAATGTGTGTGATTGTACCGCTTGTTTTTATTCAGGTGAGAGAGGGCTATCATCCGGAACAAATACCGCTGTGGTTGCATGAGATTGTGAACTCTCCAATAGGACAGATCACTACAGCACCAATGTACTGTACTCGCGGGTACATTTTCCATACGTACAAGCATGGCATGAAGAAGTCGACCGCAAATTATGGTATTCATGTCCCGGGCGAAACAGAATTCTACGGAGTTTTGCAAGAGATCATCGAGGTCACATACCCAGGAATTATAAACTTGAAATGTATTATGTTCAAATGTGATTGGTATGATCCGACACCAGGTCGAGGGGTTCGCAGAAACGAAACGGTAGGTGTCACCGATGTAAATGCAGGCCGAAAATTTTCCAAGTTCGAACCCTTCATCCTTGCATCGCAGGCAGAGCAAGTGTGTTTCATTCCTTATCCTCGAATTAGGCAAAGACGAGAGACTTGGTTATCGGTCATAAAGGTCAATCCAAGAGGTTATGTATTTGGTTTAGACGATGAAGTGGCCATGCAGCATGACAGAGTTGCAGAAGTTTCAAACCCGATCGAATCCACAGAAAATATCATACACGTTGACCCCGAGAATAGAGAAGTTGAAGACGTCGTCGACGATACAAGTGAAGATGGAGAAGCCGATGAATTTGAAGAGTCTGCGAGTGATGAAGAAGAACGGGAGCACAGTGAAAACTCTTACGTATCTGAAAATGATGATGAAAATGATGATGAAAATGATGATGAAAATGACTTTGTTTAATTTTGAGGTTTTTCTTTGAATTTTAAGTTGTTTCTATTTTGTATTTCCGTCGCAAAATTTTCATTGTCACTTGATGACGGCGCTTCTGTTAACCGTACACTCTTCCACCGACTTCCTAAGAAACCCCAATTCCTCTCCTGTTTCTTCGATTTGCCTCTTAAATTCTTCAGCTTTCTGAGTTAGTGATGAAAGTTGATGAATTTAAGAGGCAAATCGATGAAAAATGAGAGGGATTGGGGTTTCTTAGGAAGTCGGTGAAAGAGTGTACGGTTAACAGAAGCGCCGTTATCAAGTGACATTGAAAATTTTGCGACGGATTTGCGATGGAATTGCGATGGATTATGTAATTTTTGAGTTTCCGTCGCAATTCCATCGCAAATTTGCGACGGAATTGCGACGGAATATAAAATTTTTGAAAGTCCATCGCAATTCCATCGCAAATTTGCGACGGAATTGCGATGGATTATGTAATTTTTTGGTTTTGCGATGGAATTGCGATGGAATATAAAATTTTTGAAAGTCCATCGCAATTCCATCGCAAATTTGCGATGGAATTGCGATGGAAACCCAAAAAATACAGTTTTAGGGTTAGGGTTTAGGGATTTTCGTATAGCAAGGGTAATATAATCTTATTTTCTACTGTATATTTGAACCCAAAAAGCTTTTTACTAAATGAAATAGGTTTCCCTTCAACTCCGTAGATATCAAGCTCATTGAAGCTTACGACGTATATAACAGTACAAACGGTTTTGTTGAAACATCGACTATATATATATATATATGTATGAATGTTCAATATCTATAGGAATATTGAAATTCATTCACTAATAAGCATATATATTCATTATCAACAAACCCTAAACCCCCCGTAGTCAAATCCCTAAACCGTAAACCCTAAACAAGTTTCCGTCGCAATTCTGTCGCAAAGTTGCGACGGAATTGCGACGGAAATGCCCCGTTCCCTCGCAATTCCGTCGCAAAAATTAGGGCTTCCACAATTGCGATGGATTTGCGACGGAAATGCCCCATTCCATCGCAAATCCGTCGCAAAGTTGCGACGGATTTGCGACGGAAATGCCCCATTCCATCGCAAATCCGTCGCAAAGTTGCGACGGATTTGCGAGGAAAACGTTGGAAACCCTAAATCGTGTTCAGATTAGGGTTTCCAACGTTTTCCTCGCAAATCCATCGCAACTTTGCGACGGATTTGCGATGGAATGGGGCATTTCCGTCGCAAATCCATCGCAAGTTTGTACGGATTAGGGTTTCCATCTTTCGTTCCGTCGCAAATCCATCGCAACTTTGCGATGGATTTGCGACGGAAATGCCCCATACCATCGCAAATCCGTCGCAAAGTTGCGATGGATTTGCGACGGCACAAAATCTTTATAAATATGAGGTCGCGGGTTTGAGCTTCGCTCAAACCGACCCTGCCTCTCCGAAAACTTACGCCGCCCCGCCGTCGTAATTCCGCCGACCTCGTTTTTCCGCCGCGTCTTCTCCTTCTCCCGCCGCCGCTGCGTCTTCTCCGTCTTCCGCCGACCTCGTTTTCTTCGTTTTCTCTCAGCCGCCGTCGCTCTTCACGCCGCCGCGTCTTCTCCTTCTCACGCCGCCGCCGCGTCTTATCCGGCCTGTCTCCTTCTCCCACCGCCGCCATCTTGTCCTTCTCCCGCCGCCGCCATCTTCTCCGGCGTCTTCTCCGGCGTCGTGTCCTTCTCCCGCATCCGCAGATCCGCCGTTTCATCTCCGCCGCTCAGCCCCAACGCACCGCCTCTCTTCAGCCACCGCAAGCCATTAAGTGAGTAATCTTATTCCCTTAGCATATTTCCGGATTAGTTTTAGATTAAGGAATTTTAGATGTAAATTGTTATGAGTATTGTTTAGGTGAATTTGATAATTAACATTGGATTAGTTTGGGATAATTTAGCTACTTAATTTGAAGATATAAGTTTGTTAGAATTATTTTACAAAAAATTGTAAAAGTTTTTAGATTGAAAATTGTAATTATTACATTAGTTTTAGAATTTAGAATTTTAGATTTAGAATTTAGAGTTTTAGAATTTAGAGTTTTAGAATTTAGAGTTTTAGAATTTAGTGTTTTAGAATTTAGAGTTTTAGAATTTAGAGTTTTAGAATTTAGAGTTTTAGAATTTAGTGTTTTAGAATTTAGAGTTTTAGAATTTAGAGTTTTAGAATTTACAATTTTAGAATTTAGAATTTTAGATTGTGATTATAATAGTTTTAGTAAGAATTTTTTGTGTTTCTAAAATTTAATTTGTTCATTTCATTAGATTAATTTCGGAATTTAGAATTTAGAGTTTTATAATTTACAATTTTAGAATTTAGAATTTTAGATTGTGATTATAATAGTTTTAGTAAGAATTTTTTGAGTTTCTAAAATTTAATTTGTTCATTTCATTAGATTAATTTCGGAATTTAGATTTTAGGTTAGTAATTTTAATTATTAGTTTATATAGTAATTTTATAAAAATTGTGTGATAATTAGAATATTTTTTGGGAATAATTTTTTTAAAATTGCTAATTTCACTTTTTTATTTGTTGCAGATGGAGCAACAAAACTCTTACCGGCAGTTCCTGAGTCAGGGATCCGGAGGTTCCGGGGGTTCCCGTGGTGCTCGTTCTCCTTCCTTCTCTCTTGGTCATGGGAACCCTACGAGTAGTTCCCATGGTTCTACGGGCCGGGAGGAGCAGCAGACCCGGTCTCGGTCTCCATCCCCACCTCGTCCCGCAGCCGCACTTGAGGCCAGATTTGAGGCCTCTAGAGCCCCATTTTATGCGGCGGTTAGGGAGATATTAGATGAGCCTGGTCATCATCACCTCCCTAACCTTCATCCACACCGCCCACCGAAGACTTTCTGGTATATCTTTTTAATTTTTATAGTTTTTTATTTTATTTTATATTATACATTTTGTAAAGTTAAAGTCTATTGTTTTCTTTTTCAGGTTCACTAATGATTCATCCGTCGCTTCTGCGGTTACGGAAGTTTTTGAAAAGGATTACAAAGATCCTATTGCCCGGTGGAGGGATGTAAAGGAACCCGTTCTTCAACGCTGGTTCACTACTTTTGCGGTAAGTACGAGTTTGATTCGTATTTACTTTTTAAAAATATTTTTTAATTGCTAATAACTAACATTGTATTATTGTTATTTGATTTTTTTTTTGAAGCGCAAGTATCACTGGGAATCTGGTTTTACCGCCATAGTCTACCATGAGTTTTGTGCCAAAGTCCGTGATCGGTTGCCTGATATGGTTTCTCGGTGGAAGAAGTTGTGGCTCGCTAAGGGAGATGACGCCAAGCCAACTCACTTTGACCCGAACGTGTGGGCTGGCTTGGTTGCATATTGGTTGGATCCTGACCACCAGAAGAGGAGTGGGAACAGTAAGGCCGCTCGAGCGAAGAGCAAACATTCTACTCATCGCTCCGGCCGAACTTCATTCTTAGCCCGCGGCCGAATGCTTGTAAGTTTTTCTCAAATTATTTTTAAAAAATATTTCTATTTCTTTTATTTTTTTTTTTCATTTTTTCCGTATTTATCTAATCGAATCAAAATTTATTTCATAGGCCGAGGAAAGAGGGGAATCTGAGACAGATTTGCTGGAAGTCCTCGCGTATACGAAACGGAGGCCGGATGGCACTTTCTTGGATGACGATTCTGAGGAGCTCTACAACGACGTCAACTCAAAACTACAAGAGTTGACTCAGAATGATGATCCCGACAGCATCGGTTCTGGTTCTTCTGTGGCCGTAAAGAACAAGCTTTTTGTTCAGGTAAATTTGTACCATATTTTTTTAGTTCAACTTATTTTTTACCTATGTATATTGTTGGTTTATTAATTTCAATGTTTTTTTTGGTTTTTCAGTCCGCTCCCCGTAGAAAGGGGAAGATGATTGGGGTTGGTTCTCTTCAATCCCAAATCGATACTGGGAGCGGTTATGTTTGCGGTTCTGCTTCAAGTCAGCTTCAGGATTCCAACGAGGTCGCTACGTTGAAGGAGAAGTTGACTGCACAGGAGACGAAGGTTGCCCTGTTCGAACAGATGTTCGACTATTTGGGCAACTCGGATCCGAAGCTCAAGGAGCTTATGGACCGTTTGCGTCAACAACAGGATGGACAGGGCGGATCGGGCGGATCGGGACAGGGCGGATCGGGACAGGGCGGATCGGGACCATCCGACGAATTTTAGTTTTCGTTTTTTTTGTCTATTTTTAATTTTATTTATGAATAATTTTTATGATATTTGAATTAATATTTTATTTAATTTTAATATTTATTTAATTTTTTTCTTTTAATTTTTATTTTTTTAAATTACAAATTAAAATAAAAAATCAATTTAACAATTACGAAATTAAAATAAATTAAAAAAATATTAATTAAAATTTGCGACGGAAGTTGTTTCCCTCGCAAAATTGCGAGGAAAAGATTCCGTCGCAAGTTTGCGACGGAAAAACTTCCGTCGCAAGTTTGCGCGGTTTGCGACGGAATCTTTTCGTCGCAACGTTGCGAGGGAAAAACTTCCATCGCAAGGTTGCGACGGAACATTTTCCTCGCAACGTTGCGACGGAAGTTTTTCCCTCGCAACGTTGCGACGAAAAGATTCCGTCGCAAACTTGCGAGGACAATGTTCCGTCGCAAAGCCCGCAAACTTGCGACGGAAATTATTCCCTCGCAAATTTGCGACGGAATCTTTTCCTCGCAAGTTTGCGACGGAAAAATTTCCGTCGCAAATTTGCGATAGAGCTGATTCCGTCGCAAATGAATCGCAACTTCGCCACGGAGTCGATGCCTTCGCAAATCCGTCGCAAGTTTGCGACGGCACAAATCTGTCGCAAACTTGCGAGGGATTTGCGACGGAACAGGCATTGCGACGAACAATTTGCGACGGAAATTTGTCACTCGCAATTCCGTCGCAAATGACCATTTGCGACGGAATTGCGACGATATTTTCCGTCGCAAATGGCCTATACTTCTTGTAGTGACAGGAGGAGCATTAGCAAATAATGATGCCGACGAGACAAAAACTATAAAGCAAAAAGAGTAGAAGGATTTTCAAACCTTTGCATGTAAACATTGGAGTTTGAGTGTTGAGATCCCACAGCCGGACAGTAGTATCACCTGAGCCACTTGCTAACTGCTTGCCGTCAGGACTGAATGAAATACACAGAACAGCATCCTGATGACCTAATATTTAAGGCAAACCAGTCAGCTATAATAAGTAGCTAATCTTTGGGCAGCTGAAACGGCCGAGGAATAGCTGAACTAGAATAAACAAAAAAGAGCAATCTTTCCAGATACCAGCAATGCTAGCAGAAATACGGTAAACTGGGCGAGTTCGGAAAACAGCCTGTTGTCTATACACTATCGTCAAAGTCTTCTCCACGGACACTGAATGCACAAAATTTCACAGAGTGAAGATTTTGTTATTATAATTCATAACGCCGACAAAAGAAAAAGGAAAAACGGTACCTCTTCTTTTCTCTATGTAAGTTCCGACTGGCACAAGAAGTTCCTCGCCTGATACATAGAAAGCGTAGGGCAACTTCTCCTTCTGAAAACAAACAATACCCACCTTCAAAACAGAATTTCTAACACTAAACAGGGTAAATCGAAATTTGGAAGCTTTTTAGCACCTAGGAGCAGCAACGATAAGCCAAAAACAGAAAAATCACTCCTTTTATCCTCCAACAAATAAGACAAGACAGAAAATTCTTACATTGTTGAGAAATCTATTGGCTAGCTCGGTAAGCTGCAAAGGCCCTGCTTGCTGAGGGATATACATAGGGTTACCTAAAGGAATGGCTTCGGTATCTATTAACTGACATATCACGGTCTTCCCCATCTCCGCCATTTCTGTTTCTATGGTATGTTCGTGAATACACGAGAAAAGAAAACAAAAGGAAGAGAAATTGTGGCAAGTGTGGAAACAAAGAATTCACGTACCCAATAACCCTACCTCCTTGTTCCTCCTTTTCGCTCCCTAAATAGATGATAAAATTATATTTGGCCCAAATGGCAATGGGCATGAAGTTTATAAACAAGGAACCGAAATGGGCTATTTTGGCCCAAATCAATACCATGTGGGAATTTCATACCTCTAGAGTTGACAGCAATTAGGTTTTCTGGAAAAAATGGTCAACGCTCTTCCCGTCACCCTTTGCAAGAATGTCAAGCCATTCAAAACCTAATTGGAGATTCAAGTCAATATCCTTCACATGGAAGAATACGCAGCCTCATCTGGAGAAACACTAGAGAGGATTCTCGCTGACTTTGAGGTAACTATCACAATTAACGAGTGATTTAATATTGTTAATTGCACATGTCAATTTTAAATTAAGTTGCATATATGTTTCTCCTCTAATATATTTCATGTTTACTAATCACGTTTTGATTATGATTATAGGAGAAGTCATGAATGGAAAAGAAACCAAAAGCTCTTTCTTGATTCACGAAATCCCCAATAGTTTCACCTGCAAAGAATCAACGAAAGAGAAGTATCTGGTTAGTTCACAAATCAATTTCATATTAGATGTGTATATGTTAAAGACGGTGTATTTATGCCTTCTCTATTTAATCATACTAACATATGCAGGTCCAACAAAGAGCTCAGACATTGTGCATACACAATTAACTCTTGAAGAAACATACACATGATGGTATATACAAGATGGAGATGTGTTGAAAGACTTGAAAGCTGAGCAAATCGGTAACCAAGAATGTATATTGCAATTTATCAACAAGAAGGAGTGGCGTGTAAATTCTTGCACAAACTTTTATACCATTAACTGTTTTTGTAACTGAACCCACCTGAGAGCGGTTCGAAGCGACCATCGCGGAATCGTCAACATCTTCCTCAACGACATGCAAGGGGAGAAATCGTAGCTCTGATGTTCACATACGGCAAGGTTTCTCTCTTTAGCCTGTGACGAACGCCAAATTGTCTTTCTCAAAATGAGGAATTTGGAAACTTGAATGGATCATGGTTTGAGGCTCTTTTGCTCCTTTTTGAATCCTTTTTGATAATTTAACCTGTTAAGACTACAAAACCAACAAATACAAGAAAACTACCTCTAAAGGCATAAAACCTTATTGAAAACACTTGAAAACATAAATAAATACTAAGTAAAATCATGCAAAATATGGATATATCAACTCCCCCAGACTTATCTTTTGCTTGTCCCCAAGAAAACTAAGCATGGATAAGAGGTTTGAAAACATGAGAACTCTTAAATCTTTTTGGAAATCCATATTGACCTTTATTTTAGTGATCCACATAAAACAACCACTACAACAAAACAGGCAATTTCCATCGACATGTTGCGTCGACCCAAAAAAGAGTCGTTAAAAACCTCTAATTTGCAACTAATTTACGACGAAAATTAATTTCGTCTTATAATCGTCGTAAACTGCGACCAAAAACAGTCGTCGTAAAATCGTCGTAAAATGCAAGGATTGTACGACGAATTGACCACTGTCGTCGTATCATCGTCGTAATTTGGGGACGAAAATAACTCGTTGTAAAATCGTCGTCCATTTACAACGGTTTTACGACGAATTAAACACTTTGACTTTAATCGACGTTAAATCGTGGTAAAGTTACGACGATTTCACAACGAATACAATATGTAGGTAATGAACATCGAATTTACAACGATTTAAAGTGTAAATATTTTTTCGAAGGGAAATCGTTGCAAACTTGCGACGTTTTTACATCAACCGAATTAGGTGAGCACATGGTTTAAAACGATTCTTACCGGTTTTTAACATCAGTTAAAGTCGATGGTAAGTGGTTGTAAAAGAAATTCCGTCGTTGGTAATTGGTTGGAAATTGGTTGGAATTGTCGTTGCAAATTCGTTGTTAATGTCCAAAAATTTTCTATATATACCGTGACCTCCAATAACCATCATTTCACTCTCAACTACTTAAACTTCTATCTCTCTAAAAAAACAGAAAAAAACAACTACTTCAAAAAATATGTCAATTTATCAGATACGAGAATGGATGTACAATCGTCAAGATTCCGACGGGTTGCTGAGGAAAGAGTTCAGAGATGGGCTTGAGGGATTCATGTACCCTCCAGGACATTGCAAATTACGATCGAAAGCGGTAATAAGTACATATATTGTCCTTGTCCAAAATGCAAGAATAGGAAATTTGTGCTTATCTCAAAAGTGTGGTCGCATCTGTTGAATAGAGGATTTATGCAGAATTATTATATTTGGTATTGTCATGGGGAAGGTCATGGGGGAAATGCAGCTAGTAGTAGCAGTAGTAATTATATTAATGAAGGAATGCGTTTTGAAGAAAATGTGGATCCCGTACTTGAACATCCTCCTGTTAATTACGGTAGAAGTGAAGTTCATAGAATGCATGAAATGGTAACAGATGCATTTCCGGAAACCGCAAGTACATATGGAGATCCTCATAATGTAGCGTATGAGGAACCCAATCCAGATGCAAGAAAGTTTTTTGATATTTTAGCAGCAGCAGATCAGCCTTTGTACGATGGATGTACAAAAGGGCACACAAAATTGTCAGTTGCAGCAAGGATGATGACTCTTAAAACTGATGGTAATATAAGTCAGTTTATCATGGATGGTTGGGCTGATCTAATTAAGGATATCTTACCAGATGACAATGTAGCTGCTGATTCGTATTACGAGATACAAAAGTTGGTGTGTAGCCTTGGGTTGCCTTCTCAGATGATAGATGTTTGTGTTGATAATTGCATGATATACTGGAAAGATGATGATAAGTTGCAGGAGTGTCGATTTTGTCAGAAGCCACGATACAAGCCACAAGGTAGTGGTCGAAACAAGGTACCGTACCAACGGATGTGGTACCTACCAATAAAAGATAGATTGCAAAGACTGTATCAGTCTGAGAGGACGGCAGGATTGATGAGATGGCATGCCGATCATTTGCAAACAGAAGGAGAGATTAGGCATCCATCTGACGCTAAAGCGTGGAAACACTTTCAGGCGGTTCATCCAGATTTCGCTAGCGAGAAAAGAAATGTCTACTTGGGTCTTTGCACGGACGGATTTAGTCCTTTCGGCATGTCTGGTAGGCAATACTCTCTATGGCCGATAATACTAACGCCGTACAATCTTCCTCCTGATATGTGCATGCAGAGAGAATTTCTATTTATGAGTATCTTGATCCCTGGCCCGAAGCATCCCCGACGTTCCCTTGACGTTTTTTTGCAGCCTTTGATAGAGGAATTGAAAGAGTTGTGGTATACCGGAGCTCGGACGTATGATATTTCGTGCAAGAGGAACTTTACGATGCGGGCAGTGCTTATGTGGACAATAAGCGACTTTCCTGCATACGGAATGCTTTCTGGGTGGACTACGCATGGGCGGTTATCTTGTCCGTACTGCCTCGATCGAACAGATGCATTTCAGCTTAAACACGGGAGAAAGACAAGCTGGTTTGACTGTCACCGCCGATTCTTACCGTTGAATCATAGATACCGGAGAAACAAGAAACTGTTTAGGAAGAACAAAGCTGTTCGTGCTCCTCCACCGGTGATTTTATCTGGAGAGTCTATAGAAGCGCAAATTGATCATTATGGCGCAGAGAGTACAGTTAAACGTGGTGGGAACTGGCACACCCCGGGGAATATGCCTGACGGATACGGGGAACATCACAATTGGCATAAGAAGAGTATTTTTTGGGACCTTCCATACTGGAGCTCTCATCTTCTCAGACACAACCTCGATGTTATGCACATTGAAAAGAATTTCTTCGATAATATCATGCATACGGTGTTGAACGTAAAAGGCAGAACGAAAGACAGTGTAAAGTCAAGATTGGACTTGCCTGAAATTTGTTCACGGATTGAATTGCATATTTCTAACCAGGGGGAAGTACCAGTTGCTATATTTCAGTTAGGGGCTGCGGAAAAGTTGTCCTTGTTCAAATGGGCAACGTCCGACGTGAAGTTCCCCGACGGGTATGTTTCTAATCTATCTAAATGTGTTGAAGGACGAAAGTTTTCTGGGATGAAAAGCCACGACTGTCATGTGTTTATGGAACGGTTATTTCCGTTTGTATTTGCGGAACTTCTACACCCAGAAGTACATGCGGCAATTGCAGGTATATTTTAGAAACAATATATTATATATATGCATGCATTTATTAAATAATCTATATATGAAATAACAAAATCTCTTATGTTATATACAGCGATTGGAGCGTTCTTCCGAGATCTTTGTACCCGTACTCTTACCGTAGATGTTATTGGTAAACTCCAGCAAAATATTCCTATGTATTTGTGTAATTTGGAGCAGATATTTCCACCAGCCTTTTTTGATGTTATGGAACATCTAGCTGTACATCTTCCTTACGAAGCAGAGCTTGGTGGGCCAGTTCATTATCGGTGGATGTACCCGTTTGAGCGATTTATGGGGTACCTAAAAGGAAAAGCCAAAAATCTTGCAAGGGTTGAAGGATCGATCGTTTCTGGAAGTTTGTCTCAAGAAACTTCTCATTTCACTGACTTCTATTTTCCATCAAAAGTGCGCACACGTAAAAGGGCTACAAAACGATATGACGATGGTGGTGTTGGTCGGTCATATACAGTGGAAGGTGTACCAGATATATTCACGTCAGTCAGCCGATTAGGTGGATGTATTAAAGAAGTATGGTGGGCAAACGAGAACGATCGTCATAGTGCACATACGTATGTCTTACTCAATTGCGAGGAAGTTACTCCGTTTGAGACGTAAGTCATTTATGTTATATATATATATATATGATGATTATGCAGGTTGTATTTGATTTAACAAATATTAATTCCTTGAATTTTGCAGGGAATTTTGTAGACAGGTCCGGGAGTGTATCGACGGGGTTACAGATACGGAACTCAACAAACGGAAAGATCAGCACTTTGCGGAGTGGATTAAATCATCGGTTAGTTTGTATAATTAATATGACCCTATTACATATAGTAATTGAGTTTGTCAACGATTTGTTTATTAATATATATAGGTTAATCCTGGTGACGAAGCATATCCGCAATGGTTTCACGAGTTAATCAAAGGGCCAATATGGAGGATCACTTCTGCTCCTATGTATTGTACACGCGGATACGTGTTCCATACGTTCAACTATGGAAACGAAAGGGCTACTGCGAATTACGGTGTCTGCGTTAGGGGTGAGGTTGATTTCTATGGCGTGTTGCAAGATATTATTGAAGTGCAATACCCCGGATTGCTTGGTTTAAGATGTGTTCTCTTCAAATGTGATTGGTTTGACCCAACACTCGGCAGAGGCGTTCGAGAGAACACATATGGAGTTGACGTAAACCAATCTCGGCGTTACAACAAATTCGAGCCGTTTATCTTGGCGTCGCAAGCTGAACAAGTAACATTCGTACCATATCCGCGTGTTCGAACATCAGGAATTACTTGGTTATCTGTTGTTAAGGTATCTCCTAGGGGCATAATCGTTGGAGATCAGGATGAAATTCCGCCAATGCAGCAAGATCATTGTTCGGTTATACCAGATCCGGCGGAGAACACAACATGGTCTATCTTCTTAATAGATCCTCAAAACCCACAAAGTGTAAATGTGGCTGACGATACCAGTGATGATGATGAAGAGGAGAGTGTTCCGGATGAATTCTCCGAAAGTGATGAACCGGATGATGATGAGTTCAGCGACCGAAATGACTCGGACGAGTATTGACAGAAGATATATTGTATTCTGAGATATTGTACCATATTGTATCATATTTGATATTTCTGTTAATTTGCACCTTATGTTATGAACTTCCCGTTTTGTTACTAATGATGAATAATTAAGTACTAAATATCATTTCCCGTTTTAGACATATATAACTCTATTTATTATTTGTAACTATGTTACGTTGTGATGGACAAAAACTATCGGAAAACAAATTTCCGTAACTTATTCAACGATCATCCCGTATGAAACAGACTTAGAAAATCAAATTTCCGTAACTTTTTCCAACATACCGACGATCAAGAGACGAATCGTCGTAAACTAGATGTAATTCATGACGATTTCCCAGGCTACTTCACCAACGATGGAAAATCGTTGGAAATTGCGTCGACATTACAACGATTCGATGTTAAACAGATGCATTGTGCATCGATATCCCTACGAGAATGAAAATACTGTTCCAAATTCGTGGTAATTTCGTTGCAATTGTCAAAAAAAAATAAAAAAAAATTCTTCATCACTTGTTGAGATCAGATTATCCCATATAACAATGTTTAGGAAAGTTTAAACATTTTGCATGGGATACTCTGACCTCAACAAGAGATGAGGAAGATTTATGATGTGTGTGAAAGAATATGGAGGGGGTGTTGGTAATTTTATAGGAAAATATGGTCATTTTCCAACATACCTGGAAAGTAGCAATCTTGTTGCACATAACGACGATCAAGAGACGGGTCGTCGTAAATTAGATGTAAGTTACAACGACTTTCCAACTATCCCAACAAAATTAGTAGTAAATTCGACGTAACTTGCAACGATTTCCCGACTAATCACAAATACATACCAAATTCGATGGTAAAACGTTTGTAATTTTGTTATAAAACATTTTCCAACATCTAGGCCAGAGATCGTTCTTCCGGAAAATGTTCCCGTCAAGGATTTCCATTTTCCGAAGGACGATCACCGGATCTAGATGAGAGAAAAAGTCTTTTTGTTTTCAAATGTTGTGTGTGGTTGTGAACCAGGGGGTGTTGGTCCTTATATAGAAAAAATTTTACACTGAACGACGATTTTCCAACGAATACTATACTTTAGATGGAAACTCGTCGTAATGACCGACGATTTGCCATCGACTACTGTACGGGCGATGGAAAATCGTCGTAACTTGCGACGATATTAGGACGACTAAACCCTAAAATGAAACCCTAAACCCTAAAATGCTTTCAAAGACACCTCATATCGATTATAAGGCTAACCAAGCAACAAAAATTGACTATATGACATTGAAACTAAGTTTGTAGATGAAAAATCATTGAAAATATGTTTTCATAAACATTTTACATATTATAAGGTTTACTTACATGTATTATAACAAGATATTGTCAAAATGAGGTTTTGAAATTTTTTTTAGTTGTCTTCATTTCAATTTATAACTTCCTATTCACAGTTTTTAAGCTTTTCATACTTCCATTCAAGCAAATAAGAGTTTGGGGCGAGTTTAGGGTTTAGGGTAAAATGTAGCGACGATTTTGCGACGAGTCGTTGGCAAGTCGTTGTTAAACGGAAAATAAAAAATTATTTCATCGTACCAAATCGAAAAGTGATAGTAGGCGCCGTAATATTGGATTCTAGTTGACCATCGAATTTACGACGATTATCGTGGGACCGACGTAAATGCGATGGTAAGTTTTATTTTTTTTCCAATTAATTTTTATAAAACAAATTGAAAACGCTTACCGTCGAGTTTACGACGACTTTGTGGGACCGACGTAAAACCGATGGAAATTTGCAACGATTTAGCGACGACACTAATTATTTTCCACCACCAAATATTTCCGCTTCCCGCGTGCGGGAATATAAAACAAATTGAAAATGCGTACCATCGATTTTACGACGACTCTTGTGGGACCGACGTAAAATCGATGGTAAGTTGCGACGATTTAGCAACGATCCTACTTTCTCCGTTTCCCGTGCGGGAATATTAATTTAATGGGAAATGTAAATTTCCCTTTGGTTGGAAAATCGTCGTAATTGGCGACGACTTATCGACGACACTATTCATGTCGTTGGTAAATCGTCGTAAATTGCGACGATGTAGCGACGACAACAAATTCTATATATATCAGCCTCGCCTCAGATTTGCATCGCCACAACTTCTTCCTCTCTCTACAAAAAAACCCTTTCTCACGAAAAAAACCCGTTATCATTCCAAACAACGGTTAGTTTTTTATTTATTTGATTTTTCATTTATATTTGTTTAATTTACTGTATTTTTCATTAGAAACGGTTTAGAAATGGGTATTTAGATTTGTTAGAAATAAATAGTTATAGAATTTTAATTATATAATTGTTTAGAAAATTAGGTTAAATTATTATATATGTTTGTTTTTATTAATTTGCAGATGATTCCTCCATCCGGCCAAAACCAGTATTGTCATCAGTTCATGCCGGGCACAGGTGCTTCTGGTGGTTCTACTTCTACCTCGGGGGATACGAGGGTTCCGCCGACTCAGTCGCAGACGTCGCAGTCTCAGGGATTTTATCCCCCCCCCCCCCCCCCGCCACCACCGCACCACGATCAACCCCCACCGCAATCCCATCAACTCCCACCACAACACCAACAACCGCCACCGCCGCCGCCCCCGCAGCAACATGTACAACTGCCTCGGCCCTATGCACATATGACCATTGAAGAGTTGCTAGCTTTACCCGGACAGGTAAATCTAACTAGACTCCATCCAGAGAAGGAAGATGGAGCATCGTGGTACGTTAAAACGTTTAAATTTTTTAAAATTTAATGTATTAATTTAATATTTATATAATCTATTAAATATATTAATTAACAATTAACATTTTTATAGGTTTGGTGTCGAAAATTCGGTCTCGCGCACCATCAGCGACATCATCAAGTCCTATTTTTCTGAGGCTCATCCAAATTGGTCGGCAGTCAGTCAAGATATCAGAGATACTTGGTTTAAGATGTTTGCGGTGATAATTTTTGAACTTTTTTTAATTTTAAATATTTTATATTTACTTAATTACTTATATTTGATATAAATAATTTAATTATAAATTCGTTTTTTTCAGCAACGGTACACCTGGGATCAAGCTCATAATGAGGAGGTGAAGGCACAATGGAAGGAGAAAGCCAAGTTGCGTACAAACAACACCGTCTCCGACTGGAAAAAGAGATGGCGGGCAAAGGGCAACGACGCAAAGCCGATAGGCGTCAGCCAAACGGTTTGGGACGGATTGGTTCAATTCTGGATGAAGCCAGATTCCATAGAGACCTCTATGAAGTGCTCTGCTTCCCGTTTATCGGTTGGTCCTGACGGCCAACCGAAGGTCGTCCCTCACTGCTCCGGTCAGACGTCTTTCGCCGGAAGACGTTTAGAGATGGTAATATCACACTTTCATTTTCTTTTTAATTATTTATATATACAAATAATATAAATTATAAGATAATAAAAGTATAAATTAATTAAATTCATTTTTAGGCTGCGGAGAGAGGAGGTGTGCTCCCTCCATTGACGGATGTTTGGGAGAAGACCCACAAGAAGAAAGACGGAACTTTTGTATCTCCGAGAGCAGAGGAGATATGGAACGACGTGAACGCAAGGGTCGTTGAGGAACAAACGCAACGCTCCCAGCAGCTATCTCCCGGGGGATCCACTCAGGTGCAGTTGAGCACCCCCGAGATTGATCGCATCTTCGTACAGGTAAATATTAATTTATTGTTAATTAATTAAATTTTATTATATTACTCTATTATTTAATATCAATTCAATGTTTAAAATGGCAGGTCGCCCCTCAGAATAGGGGTAAAACTATTGGGATGGGATCAATTGCCAAGGTTCCTGTTGCTTCGGCACTTGCTCCGCCCCGCCGACGATCCGACGATGAAGAGCAGACCTAACTGCGGGCCAAGATTGCACGACTTGAGCGGGAAATCCAAGATGAGCGTTCAGAGCGTTCAGATAACGACGCCATTTTCGAGCTCATGGCTAGGGAGAACCCGCAGATTGCCGCAATCTTGCAAGAAAAAAGGCGTAAACGAGAAGCGCTAGCTGCAACAAGAGCGATAGAGGAGGCCGACGAGCAACGGGGAACGACGAGCGGGACGGCTGGTGATCTGTCCCCGTCAGAATTTGAATTTGTTTAAATATTTTTTTTTAATTTTGTGAAATATATTTTATTTCGTTTTATAATTTTTATTTTATTTCTTTTTATATATATTTTTTAATTATTTTTATATTAGGTCGTCGTAAATACGACGTAGACGTTCGAATATTAATAAATAAAAAATTCGATGTTTCGTCGTTAAATCGTTGCAAGTGGCGACACTTTAACAACGTTATCGTTCTTAAATCGTCGTAAACTTGCATCGGTTTTACAACGTAGTTTTGCCTCGCCTTAACGACGATAACCATAACATCTGGTTAACAACGTTGTCGTTGTAAACGCGTCGTAGAATGGCATCGGTTTAACAACGTTTTTATGCCTCGAATTAACGACGATTTTAATAACATCTGATTAACGACGACTACTTACATCGACTTGACAACGTTTTTTCTTCAATTTGGTTTTCCGATTTTGTAATTGACCTGGTATATTTAACCGGTGTTTTACGACGACTTTGTTTGGTCGTAAATAGAAATGGCAAATACGTCGTTAATCGATCGTAAAGTTTACATCGATCTAACGACTAAACTAGTATTTCGTTGTAAATCAGTTGTTAATGTTACATCGAATTTACGTCGACTAAAAACAACAAATTAACGACGAAAATTGTTTCGTCACAATTTACGACGAGTTTACGACGATTTCGAATTTACGTCGATCGATTACCGTCGATTTGAAAGTCGATGGAAATTCGATGTAATGGATGATTCCCGTCGATTTTACAACGATTCATGCCGATGGAAAAGGCCTGTTTTGTTGTAGTGAACAACGACATTTAGAATTAAGAACAAGGAAGTGCATACCCTGAGTTTTGCAATCATCCCAAAGCAATCCACTTCTCTTTAGGCCATCCAAATTCGCCACCTTTGACTCCTTTAGTTTCTAAAGGTGTGGTCTCAGCTAGGGGATATCGATCAAAGGGGTTATAGATTCTTACCCATCCTCTTTTTTTTTTTTTTAAAAAACACATGTCTTGGCTCTTGTTTCACCTCTCTCTCTTCTCACTTCTTAAGTCGATTCATCCCTTTTTTTTTTTTTAGGGTAGCATAGTATTTTTTTTATTCGACTTCTTCTCCTCTTTGTGGAGGTTTTTGATGGATCTTCCATAGACGCGAGTATTGATGGTTGTAGCCACCTAATCCCCGGTTACTTGGATCAAAAGGTTTTCCATAGACGCGAGTATTGATGGTGGTTGCCACCTAATCCCCGGCTACTTGGACCTTGATGCTTTTTCTTAAGTTTGAAGGGGAGAGAGAGGGGAAACCAAACTCACATAGACTTTCACTATTTGGTGAGGATGAGGAGTCGTGCCCTTTGTAAAACCAAGCCCCTAGCCGAGAAGGTTAAGTTCATTAAGGTGCGGAGTCAAACATGTATCCTTCTTAAGCCCTTGGAGACGTGGATATTTTTGGTAGATCGATCCACTCATGGTGCACATGTGATGAAGTAGACTGCCAAATGCTGATCAATGGTCACTTAAACACCGGCACAACAATGGTTAGGTCCAAGATAAAGTCATAATTCTCGACAAAAGTTTTGACTCAATAAAAACGACTCGATGAAAAGAAAAATGATGCAAGATGAAATGTCAAAATGAACAAACTTATTAGTATAATCCCCCCAGACTTAACTTGCACCGTCCCGGTGTAAGAAAAATCAGATTACGAGAGGTGAAATACGTAATAAATTGGAAAAGGAAAAGGTTAGAATGATGTTACCAAGTGATGACCAATTGTAATGAAGATCAGGGTCGGATAACTTATTGGGGCTCTTCTGTAGGCATGATTGGTCGGTAAATGTTGAAGGTCAAGGCCTGAACCCCCTCGGTTTGCATTTTGGTCGAGTACGTCTCATTCGGTCGACCCGGAATGAGTGCTATGAACCACATGACAAACCGTTAAGAATTGTATGAATGGGATTGAAAATTTACCGTCCAATATGATGTTTTAGAGCCGCTGGTGAAGTGTCAGGTGATTTGGTCGTGCGGTTTTGGAAATTCGGTATCGGGTGGATCCTTCGGATGGCCGTAGGGTGATGTGATGGACCACAGCTCGAACCGTCAACATTTCGCTGATCGATCTTGAAATTCCACCGACCAATCATATATTTTAGGAGCCGTGGTGAAGTTGGAGGTCAAACAAACGAGCGGTTTGGGATATTCATCATTTGGTGATCCATTCGGTCGACCGGATGATAGTGCAGTAGACCACAGCTCGAATGATGAAGAATTCTCTGACCTATCTTGAACTTCCATCGACCAACTTCATATTTTATGGGCACTGGTGAAGTTTGGCGTCAAACGAACGAACGGATTGAGAGGTCCTTCACAAAGTGGTCAATTCGGCTCCGGGAAGAGTTTCTTGACCGTCCTTGAATTTGGCTCGTTCGTTTCTTGATTTTCTTTTGGTGATGTCTCCATGCCGTGATTCCACTTCCAGGTGGTGATGTCTCCATGCCGTGATTTTGGTTCTTGTCGGCCTTCGGTCACCCGCCATCGACCGGATGTGGCATTTGTGCGTATCTCCTCATCCGTTCTCATTCCTCCGTCCTATCTTTTGGATTTGCTGACCAATATGGTATTGTCTGGCCGCCTGTGAAGTTTGGTGGACTTTGGTCACACGGATTGTGAGATAGGTCAAGTTGGTCCTCCGTTGCACCCGTTTGGCCGATAGAATCACGCCGGATGGAATATCTTGAAATCTACTCGACCGTTTGGTGATTTTCTTTGACCGATGTGATTGTTCTTCCCTTCTTTAGGATTCCCAGGTGGTGCCCGCTCCTTGGTGTCGGTTTGGACAAGGGTGGGATGAATGGGTGGGACATTTTCTTGTTTGGTCTCCTCTTGGGTTCTCATCCTAACAAAATGCATGCAATAATGATGTGAAAACTGAAAAAAGAAAAAGAAAAATACCGTGTGGGTTGCCTCCAACAAAGTGCTTGTTTTAAAGTCATCTAGCTTGACTCTTGTCTGTTTTAGGCTTGAGGTGCATCGGCTAAGGGGATGACTTCTTCTTCTCCCTTGTCCGCGTTTGCTAGGTAAGGCTTTAGCCTCTGCCCGTTGACAGTGAAGTCTCCTCCACTAGGGTCCCAAAGAACCACTGCTCCATATGGTTTTACCTCTTTAATCTTAAACGGACCGGACCATCTTGAGCGGAGTTTACCGGGAAAGAGCTTAAGTCGTGAATTAAAGAGTAGAACCTGGTCATTTGGAGCAAAGAACTTTGGCACTATCTTTCTGTCATGAAACGCCTTAGTCCTCTCCTTGTAAATCTTTGTGTTTTCATATGCCAGATGTCTTATCTCCTCCAATTCATTCAGTTGAATCAAGCGCTTCTCAGCTGCGGTTTTGAGATTATAGTTAAGCTCCTTGACCGCCCAAGCCGCCTTATACTCCAGCTCTACTGGTAAATGGCACGCTTTCCCGTAAACAAGATGGAAAGGTGTTGTTCCCAGTGGTGTCTTGAAGGCTGTCCGGTAAGACCAAAGAGCGCCATCTAACTTGGCCGACCAGTCCTTCCTTGTTTTCCCGGTTGTCTTTTGTAGTATGCTCTTTAGCTCTCTGTTGGAAATCTCCACTTGTCCGCTCGTTTTTGGGTGATATGGGCTTGCAACCTTGTGTCTAACTCCATATTTTCTCAATAGTTTGGCAAACACTCGGTTTATGAAGTGGGAACCTCCATCACTAATCACAACTCGCGACACTCCAAACCTTGGGAAGATAACCGATTTGAACAGCTTGATGACAACATTAGAATCGTTTGTTGGGGCGGCAATAGCATCCACCCATTTTGACACATAGTCAACAGCCACAAGGATGTATTGGTCTCCAAAAGATGTGGGAAAGGGTCCCATGAAATCGATCCCCCACACGTCAAAGACTTCTACTTCCAAGATAAAGTTTTGGGGCATCTCATTCCTTTTGCTAATGTTTCCCATCCTTTGACAAGCATCACATTTCGAAATGAATACCTGGGCATCTTTGAACATTGTTGGCCACCAGAAACCGGCCTGTAAAACCTTGGAAACCGTCTTGAATGTGGCAAAATGGCCGGCATAGGCTGATCCATGACAGCCATGAAGTATTCCCGGGATCTCTTCCTCCGGGACACATTTTCTGAACATCCCATCTTGGCATTTCTTGTAAAGGTAAGGCTCGTCCCAAAAGTAGAATCTTATGTCTTTCAATAATTTCTCTTCTTGTAACCATAAAATTGCGGCGGTTCAATGTCGGCTGCAAGGTAATTGGCTATGTGGCTATACCATGGTGTACCGAAGGCGATTCTCTTGTCCAGTACGGGTGGTGGTGTGTTGGTGACCCTTGTTATTGGTATGGCGCTGACGGAGTAGACCGTTTCTTCTGGCAATGAGTCGTTTATGGGGAGCTGCTCTTCTATCCTCATCCAGGAGAGATGATCCGCCACACTATTCTCCGCACCTTTTCTGTCGATGATCTTTAAATCAAACTCTTGTAGTAAGAGAATCCACCTGATGAGACGTGGCTTTGCATCTTTCTTGGATAGGAGATATTTGAGGGCAGTATGGTCGGTGTGAACGATGACTTTAGATCCTACAAGGTAAGATCGGAACTTCTCAAACGCAAAGACAATTGCGAGCAGCTCCTTCTCAGTGGTGGCGTAGTTGCATTGTGCTTCATCCAGGGTTCGGCTTGCATAGTATATGACATGAAGTTTCTTCTCTTTTCTTTGTCCTAGCACGGCACCAACAGCATAGTCACTTGCATCGCACATTATCTCAAACGGGAGCTCCCAATCCGGTGATTGTACAACCGGTGCGCTTATTAGCGCCGCCTTGATCTTCTTGAAAGCCGTGAGGCAATCATCGTCGAACTCAAATGGGACTTCCTTGCATAAGAGTTGAGTCAATGGTCGTGCGATCTTGGAGAAGTCTTGAATGAATCTCCTATAGAAACCGGCGTGTCCGAGGAAGCTCCTTACTCCCTTGACATTCTTTGGCGGTTCTAAGCTTACCATGACTTCTATCTTTGCTTTGTCCACTTCAATCCCCTTCTCCGATATTCGGTGGCCAAGGACTATCCCATCTCTCACCATGAAATGACATTTCTCCCAGTTGAGCACAAGATGTTTCTCCTCGCATCTCTTGAGAACCTTGCTAAGATTTGACAAACAAGCATCAAAGGATGAGCCATAAACTGAAAAATCATCCATGAATAACTCCATTATGTCTTCTATGTAGTCGGTAAAGATGGACATCATGCATCTTTGGAATGTGGCCGGGGCATTACATAATCCAAAAGGCATCCGCCGGTAAGCGAATGTGCCATAAGGACATGTAAATGTTGTCTTCTCTTGATCATCCGGATGGATCGGAATTTGAAGGAAACCTGAATAACCATCTAGAAAGCAATAGTATGGGTGATTAGCAAGCCTTTCTAGCATTTGGTCGATGAATGGGAGAGGGAAATGATCCTTCCGGGTAGCGGTATTGAGCTTGCGGTAGTCGATGCACATTCGGTGGCCGGTGACGGTCCTTGTGGGTATTAGCTCCTCATTTTCGTTCCTCACCACCGTGACACCTCCCTTTTTAGGTACTACATGCACCGGACTTACCCATGTACTGTCCGAGATCGGATATATGATTCCCGCTTCCATGAGTTTCATTATCTCTTTCTTCACAACATCTTTTAAGTTCGGGTTCAGCCTCCTTTGATGCTCTACCGAGGACATAGATTCATCCTCGAGATGTATTCTGTGCATACAAAGATTTGGGGATATGCCCGTGATATCCTCAAGGGTATACCCAAGGGCTTTACGGTGTTTTCTCAACTCACAAAGTAATAAAGCCATTTCCACATTGGTTAGGTTTGAATTTATAATGACTGGATATGTGTTATTAGGTCCGAGAAACGCATACCTTAATCCAACTGGAAGTTCTTTTAGTACAACTTTAGGTGCTCTCGCCTCACTCCAAGGGTCATTTGATTCTTTGGTGGGGGTCTTGTGCTGACCCGGCCTCTCTTTTTCCTCTCCTAGACCGATATGGGCTACCAGCTTGTCATATGTAGCCGCACCATCAAGAATCTTGGTCAGCCGGTGTGCTTCTTCATTCAAATAGTAGTCATCCCCTTCACCTCCGGTTAATGCCACTCCCAATGGGTCATTCATTATGAGCTCTCGGTATATTCCTTCAGAAACTTCACTCATATTGTCCACCAAGAATGAATGGCCATCGATTGTGGGTTTGCCGAGTGACTTGTCCACTTGAAACTTCATTACAAGATCGCCCAAATGCAAGTCAATATTTCCTCCTTTGACATCTATTATGGCACCGGCAGTAGCTAGGAATGGACGTCCTAGGATCAGGGGGTCCCTAGGCTCTTGATCAAGCTCTAACACCACAAAATCGGCCGGTATGGAACATTTACCGATCATGACTTGAACATCGGTTATAATGCCAACCGGTCTTCTAACCGATCGATCCGCAAAGACCAATTGAATCTTTGTTGGTCTGAAGTTAGTGATCCCAAGACGTCTGGCCACCGTGTAAGGCATCAAGTTCACACTAGAGCCCAAGTCACAAAGGCATCGCTTGAAAGTTGTACCTCCGATTTGACAAGATAGCACAAACCTGCCCGGATCATCAAGCTTCTCCGGTGTTTGGTTCTGAAGCACATCACTGCATTCTTGAGTTATCAACATCACACCTTCTTCCAAGCTTAGGTTGCTCGTCAAGATGCTCTTCATGTACTTTTTCAAAGATGGTATGATCATGCAAGCGTCAACAAACGGTAGTCTAACACTTAGCTGGCTCACAAGATCTTTTAGCTTTGCTTACCCCTTCTCCTTCTTAGGCTTCTTCACAGCCCTAGGGAAAGGTGCTTTTGGTTTGTACACTCGAGATATCAACGGTGGGATGATTTCCTCTTCTAACTCTCCATTGGCAGCATTGTTGTCCTCCGGCTCATTCTCTTCTATCACGATCGTGTGTTGGGTCGGCTCTTTCTCGGCTTCCTCCGGCATCTGTACCTCATCTAGTTGTGTCCCACTCCTAAGAGTGATGGCGGCGATGTGCTCCTTTTTGGGGTTTACTTCGGGTTGGCCGGGAAGAACTCCCAATGGTTTCTTGATTGAGCCGGCTATGTGAGCTATTTGAAGATCAAGTCGCTTCACGTGGGATCCAAGAGAATCAAACTTACTATTCAGGTCATAGTATATGTGATGCATTTTCTCATGAATTCCCTTGTTGGCCTGCCTTTGTTCATGGATGAACTCATAGACCAAAGACTTGAGTTCGCCTCCTTGATCTTCTTTATATACCGCTTGGCGTCTTAGCTGGGGTGAAGATGTTCGAGTAACATCACTAGCTTGCTGACCATTCCGTACATAGGAGCGGTTTAGCGTGTTATCATGAGCGTAGTAGCGGTTTGGCGGCTTGAGAAACGGTCCGAGACTTCTATCTCCGAGCTCTTGTTTGCTAATGAAGTTCACATCTCTTTGATGATCGCCAAAGCTCTCATGCCCTATCTCCTCATTCGAGGCTTGATTATCATCAAGGACTTGACATAGCCTCGGTTGTCCCTCCAAAAGCTTAGAGATCATGGATTTGATCTCCTTGAATTCGGTTTGCTCCGGTCTTGTATTTATCGCCTTAATGGTTTCCTCATAACTTGGTTGGTTCTTGCTATCACTGGCCGCCAGGTTGTCTATTAATGTTTTTGCCTCCTCAATGGACTTGCTCATGAAGTCCCCATTGCTAGCTATGTCAAGGCATAGCTTGTACTCTCGCCTAATCCCGTCATAGAATGTGTTCCATAGATTGATATCCGAGAAGCCGTGTTGTGGACAATCTCTTATGTATTCTTTGAAACGCTCTAGGGCTTCATGGTATGGCTCTATAGGACTTTGCTGGAAGCCTGAGATCTTGCTCCTCATCAAGGTTGCCCTTTGTTTGGTGTAGAATTGCCCAAGAAAAGCCTTTTTGAACTCCATCCATGTATTGATTGA
Organism: Erythrophleum ivorense; assembly: GCA_026724425.1. NCBI lineage: Eukaryota > Viridiplantae > Streptophyta > Magnoliopsida > Fabales > Fabaceae > Erythrophleum > Erythrophleum ivorense. The sequence goes on along the minus strand of JAIUCV010000212.1, from coordinate 1,196,977 downwards.
GCGAGACGGCAAAGATTTTAGCCATCTAAGTGCTTTGCCCGCCAAAGTGAAAACAAAGAGCCGGCACTTAGGTAGTCTCTTGGAACTCCATTGGCGCTTGTGGTGCTGCACAATACCTCAAAAGAATCAACATGATCCAAAGGATCCTCCTCAAGAAGTCCATGGTATTGACTTTGCTTCACCAATGCGATAACCCGCGGCTTAATCTCATATCGTTGGCCATCTTGTGTCCGGATGGGGCTACGGCTTTGTAAAAGCTCTGGTCTCGAGTCACTGTCCCCTATGGTCTCCTGATTCGGCCCTAGTCGGTGGTCGTCTTGGTTCCCCCGATGCACTAACCCGCCATTGTTAAGCTCCGGTTCATCACCGTTTATAGTCAAACGGTTTTGAACTCAGTCTAAGGGTTGCCCATCAGCACGGTTTGCACCAAGAAAAACACCACCCCGTGGCTCTTGGTTATGTCCAACGTGATCCATGCCCCAACTTAAGGCTGCACCTACAAAAGTTTAAAAACAAACTAAAAGGAAAAAGAATGAAATAACAAAGCAAAAACAGAAAAACGTTTTAGTCTAGATCCTAATCCAAACTTGTAGACAAGAAGGTCCCGGGCAACGGCGCCAAAAACTTGATGTGAGCGTGGGATTGCTTCAAGTTTTACCCACTAGAACTACCTGCAAGTGCACAGCAACGAGGTAAGTATAGATGGGATCGAATCCACAAGGACCTATCGGTTGTACTACAAATTGTGTGGAGGTTGAATCAAGCTAAAACAAATAGGGTTTTGTTTGGATTGTAACTAAAATGAAAGGGTCAAACGAGTAAAAAGGGAATAGAAATCAGTAAGTGGAGATACTAGGCATTGGGCAAACCTCAAGGCATCATGAATTATTAACAAAATAATCAAATGGAAGGGATGAAGTAAAAACCGTTCATGAACTCATAACACAAAGATATAGTTATCCCACTTTCATGGATCAAACTACTATGTTAAATCAACCTAATAGACTCAACTTTAGATGGTTATTATAAGTTGAAAACATGCATTAAGTGTGTTCAAGTTATGATTGTTCACAATGACCCACAACTCATCTTTCGATGGGTGTGATTCATTGCTCACCAAATACTAAGTCCGGCAATATAGCAAGCTTTTGGAGAGTATATTAACCCAAGATCCGATGCTAGTTGATCAGAAAAGCAAGCGGCATTATGCTCAAGTAGAGGTGATGAAACCAAACAAAATAATCCCAACCTAAAAGATTAAAGCTAACGATTTCATGAGCCCGTCGGCTAGCCCTTAACCTAGCAAGAAAACTACTCAATCATGGCGCAAACAACACAAGACATGAAGATTGAAAACATGATAAGTATTAAGAAGAGGTAAAGAATCAAGGAAGCTTCTCTATGTATGAAGAACAAGTCGATTTCTCCTTAATACTCTCTCGGATCCAATACAAAAACAAAGACAAAGAACAATCGCCAGGGTTATTAAGTGTAAGTGTGCGTGCGTCTTGGATCTTGAGAGAAAAACCCCCTTCTCTCTGCTTCTAGGACAGCTCTCTCTCTTCTCCTCTGACGGCGCACTCCTCTCTCCTTAGGTCGAGGCTAAAAACTCGTATTTATAGGGTAGAAGTCGCTAGGTTTATGAAGTGTCGAAAAAGGAAACTTTTCGGTTAACCGGCTTTGATGATTTGCGACGTGATTGGACCGGGTTCAGGGCAAGTAAACCACCGAAAGCAAGCTGGGCTTGTGTTAAGTCGAGACAAGGTCCATGCCGCGGAATCCCGGGCCGTATGTGGCACCAAGTCTCCATGGGCTTCGTTTACTCGCCTGGCGGACACGTCTTGGGAGAAAAAGAATATCTCCGTGATGGTTGATCTAAATGGCTTGAATCCACTTCGCCGTGATGCATGACTCAAATATATATCCAGAAAGACCAAGATCATGATTTTTGGATGTCGGGAAGACCTCTTGCCGCGGTTATCTTTCGGATGCTCCGGTTTTGTCCAAATGCGAGAATCGGACAAATGGAGTTATATTGATGCTCTTGACTTGGAAACTTGCATGGATCATGGTTTGAGGCTCTTTTGCTCCTTTTTGAATCCTTTTTGATAATTTAACCTGTTAAGACTCCAAAACCAACAAATACAAGAAAACTACCTCTAAAGGCATAAAACCTTATTGAAAACACTTGAAAACTTAAATAAATACTAAGTAAAATCATGCAAAATATGGATATATCAATCAGCAGCGTAGAGGTTACAGTTCTGGTCATGGCAGGGGCGGCAGGCCTGCGCAGGGCCAGAAGAGGAGAGCAGAGGAGATATCTGCTAGTAGCCAGAGTGCGGGTGGTTGCTTTGGTTGTGGGAGTTTGGATCACAGAGTTGCTACTTGCCCCAAGAGGGCGGGATCCAGAGAGACGGCAGTGTGTTTCTATTGCAGGGAGCCAGGGCATATCAAGCCGATGTGTCCCAAGTTACAGCAGAGGTCTGTGGTATCGGTTCAGCCGTTGGCTATTCAGTCAGTAGCTCAGATTGCAGCATTGCAGTCAGGTGGAGCGCCGCGTGTTTATACTCCGGCAGAGGTGGGCCAGACCAGTCAGTCAGGCCAGATCACAGGTAAAATCTTTGACTCAGACTTGTAAATTCTTAAAGGTAGAATTTTGGGTGTTGTCTGTTTCTCTTATTTTACTGTGATAGAATTGGAGGTTCTCAACACTTGTGGAATTGTGTAGGGACCTTGTTAGTTGGCGGTTTTGAGTCTCACGTGTTGTTTGACTTGGGAGCATCTAATTGCTTCATTACTCCGGAGAGAGCTGAGAGTAGTGGTATTCGGAGTAGCGATGGCGAGGCTTCATGCTTTGTCAAGGTGGCCGGTGGTGGTTTTCTGGCTACTTCGGGCAGAGCTAGAGCAGTTGACCAGCGGATTTGGTCATCAGTCCAGTGGAGCTGTATGACGTGATTTTGGGAATGGACTGGTTATCTTTATACCGAGTTCATCTGGATTGCTACAGAGGTAGAGTTGTGTTTGAGCAGGATGCAGGGAAGTTGGTTTATCAGGGAGTGAGACCGACTTCGGGGAGTATAGTGATCTCAGCTATTCAGGCAGAGCAGTTGTTAAAACGGGGCTGTGAAGCCTATTTGGCGACGATTACTATGACAGAGTCCAGTGGTGAGGTGGTTCTGCAGGATATTCAGGTTGTTCAGGAGTTTGAGGATGTGTTTCGGTCGCTGAAGGGATTGCCACCATCTCGGTCAGATCCTTTCACGATTGAGTTAGAGCCCGTGACAGCTCCGATATCGAAGACACCTTACAGGATGGCATCAGCAGAGATGGCAGAGCTGAAGAAGCAGCTAGAGGACCTTTTGAGTAAAGGGTTCATCAGACCGAGTGTTTCGCCGTGGGGAGCACCAGTTTTGTTTGTTAAGAAGAAGGATGGCAGTTTTCGGTTGTGCATTGATTACCGGGGACTTAACCGAGTCACAGTGAAGAACAGGTACCCACTTCCGAGGATCGATGAGTTGTTGGATCAGTTGAGAGGTACTACTTGATTCTCCAAGATTGACTTGGCATCGGGATATCATCAGATTCCGATAGATGAGACAGATGTCCGGAAGACGGCTTTTCGGACGAGGTATGGGCATTTTGATTTTGTGGTCATGCCTAATGCGCCGGCATCTTTCATGAGATTGATGAACGACGTGTTCAGGGAGTTTCTGGATGTGTTTGTCATCATTTTCATAGATGATATTTTGGTGTATTCGAGGAGTCCAGAGGAGCATGCGACGCATTTGAGGCTTGTTTTGGAGAAGCTTCGAGAGCAGAGGTTGTTCGCTAAGTTGAGCAAGTGCAGTTTTTGGCAGAGAGAGAGATGGGTTTTCTTGGCCACATTGTTTCTGCAGAGGGAGTTTCTGTGGATCCGGCTAAGATTGAGGCCATCAGAGATTGGCCTAGACCGAGTAGTGCTACCGAGATCAGGAGTTTTCTGGGTTTAGCAGGCTACTACAGGAGGTTCGTCAAGGGGTTTGCGAGTATGTCTCAGCCGATGACGAGGTTGACTGGCAAGGATGTGCCGTTTGTGTGGTCGCATGAGTGCGAGGAGAGCTTTGAGAAGCTCAAGGAGATGTTGACTAGTACACCAGTGTTGGCATTACCCGATCCGGGGAAGCCATATGTAGTGTACACAGATGCTTCAAGTGTTGGGCTTGGTTGTGTTTTGATGCAGGAGGGCAGAGTGATTGCCTATGCTTTGCCGTCTGCCTCGCAGATCTTTACAGATCACAAGAGTCTACAACATATCTTTACTCAGCCTTTGCTGAATGCGAGGCAGACGCGTTGGGTGGAGTTTCTGGCAGACTTTGACCTGGATATTGTTTATCATCCGGGCAAGGCCAACTTGGTGGCAGATGCTTTGAGTCGACGGAGGGTTGATTCAGCTAGAGAGCGTGGTGTTGAGGCTTTGGTCAGCGAGATTAGTACATTGCGGCTTTGTGCTATTTCAGAGGAGCCTTTGGGTTTGGAGGCAGCTGATCAGGCAGATTTACTCAGTAGGATCAGAGTGGCTCAGCAGAGTGATCAGAGTTTGATTGATGCTTCGTAGGCGTCTGGTTCTGAGTATCAGGTCTCTTCGAATGGGACTATCTTGGTTCGTGGGCGAGTTTGTGTGCCCAAGGATGTGGAGTTGAGACAGGAGGTTTTGAGAGAGGCTCATTCGAGCAAGTTTTCGATTCATCCGGGTTCGACCAAGATGTACCGTGACCTCAAACGGTATTATCATTGGGTTGGGATGAAGAGAGATGTGGCAGATTGGGTTGCGAGTTGCAACACTTGTTCTTTGGTCAAGGCAGAGCATCAGGTGCCTAGTGGTCTTTTGCAGAGTTTGCCCATTCCAGAGTGGAAGTGGGATATGATCACTATGGATTTTGTTGTGGGATTGCCTATCTCACGGAAATTTGATGCTATTTGGGTCATTGTGGATCGCTTGACCAAGTCAGCACATTTCTTGACCATCAAGAAGACAGATGGAGCGGCTGTCTTGGCTAGGAAGTTTGTGCGAGAGATTGTGAGGCTGCATGGAGTGCCAGCCAGTATTGTGTCGGATAGAGATCCGAGGTTTGCTTCAGAGTTTTGGAGGGCATTTCAGACTGAGATGGGCACTAAGGTGCATATGAGTACAGCGTATCATCCGCAGACAGATGGGCAGTCAGAGAGGACTATTCAGACTTTGGAGGATCTGCTGAGGATGTGTGTACTGGATTGGGGTGGTCATTGGGCTGATCATCTGTGTTTGGCAGAGTTTGCCTATAACAACAGTTTTCAGTCTAGTATTGGCATGGCTCCATTTGAGGCTTTGTATGGGAGGCCATGCAGGACACCGTTATGCTAGACCCAAGTGGGGGAGCGCAGCATGTTTAGAGCTACTTTTGTTCAGGAGACGACGGAGAAGATCCGTGTCTTGAGGTTGAACATGAAGGAGGCTCAGGATAGACAGAGGAGTTATGCAGATAGACGGCGACGTGAGCTTGAGTTTCAGGTGGGAGATAGAGTTTATCTCAAGATGGCTATGTTGAGGGGCCCTAACAGGTCCATAGCAGAGAACAAGCTCAGTCCGTGTTTTATGGGTCCGTTTCCAGTGGTGGAGCGAGTTGGGCCAGTGGCTTATCGGTTGGAGTTATCACCGATTGTGAGCGCCTTTCATAAGGTGTTTCATGTTTCTATGTTGAGGAGGTGTTTGCATCCTTCAGAGGAGTTAGTGGCAAAGATTCCAGAGGATCTTCAGCCAGATATGACAGTTCCGGCAGTTCCTGTGAGGATTCTTGAGAGGAGAGTCAAGGTTCTGTGGAACAAGAGGGTGCCATTGTTGAGAGTCTTGTGGGACTGTAGTGGCACAGAGGAGCAGACTTGGGAGCCAGAGGCAAAGATGAAGCTGAAGTTCGGAAAGTGGTTAGACAAGCAGGCTGTGGAGTGAGCTTCTTCATCTTTGTGGTTTTAGTCTTGTTTTTGGCTTTTGTGTTGTTGGTTTTTGGATTTATGTATTTTCGTTTTCGTTGTACGATATACATTTTTGGAGTTATATGAGATGAAGTTTTGCCTCATATGTTGGTTCGTGTTTGGATGTTACAAGTTTCTTTGGCCGGTGGGGTCATTGAAAATTTTGGTCATATGATTATACGCGTTTCAGAATTATTACTCGATATATCTAGAGACGGTGGGTCTTTAGAGTAGACGGTGGGTCTACTTTTGTTGGGACGGTGGGTCGCAGTATAGATGTCGTGACGGTGGGTCACGGTATCAAGGAGTAATAATGTCTTGAAACATGCGTATAACATAGGACTAAAATGTGAGTTTTGAGGTCTTTGAGAGACGTTTGTGTTGGGATTCGAGGATGAATCCAGTTTAGTGGGGGAGAATTGTAACATCCGCGAACCAGAAAGTTGTGTTAGAAGTGGTATCAGACGACATTAGGGATTCACGAGTCGATTACATACGCTCTTTGAGGTGTGAATTGAGGATTGATTGTACATGTTCTTGTTTGATGTTTGTACAGTCGGTTTAAGGTTCAATCATCTCGAAGAAAATGTGTAAAAAGCTCCTAAATGCCTAGTGTCGATCGACACCTAAGGGGGTGTGTCGATCGACACCGGTTATCAGGTTCGATTCCGGTTTAAGTCGATTGCACGTTTGATTTGTGGTTTGGGTCGGTTTGGTCAATGGGTGTCGACCGACACCAAGGAAGGGTGTCGATCGACACCGGTTATTGGAAAATCGACCGGTTTGATTTAAGTCGGCTGGTTTTGTTCGGTTTGGGCGAGGGAAGCCCTAGGTCCGCGAATAAAAGCCTGTGGCCGCGTGAAAAGGCTCAGTTTTCGAGGCAGAGAGTTTTCAGAGAGAAGGAGGTGATTTCTTGGGCGATTTTGGAGTTTGGAGGCTTGTTCTGTTGCTGTTCTTCCTTGTTCCATCTCCTTTCCTTCCTTTCAATCCTTTTCAAGGTGAGTGCGTGACTGTAGGTCCGTTTATCACTAGAGATTCCTTGAGTTTGGGTTTGTTATTGTGTTATTGAGTTGTTCTTATAGGAAATCGTGTTTTGGATTGTATTGGGGCGTTGAAAACCCTTGATTGCGAGTTTGTATTGTTCCTATGCGCTGTTTTGTAGCTTCTGGTGTCTGGGCGTCGAGCTGGTGTCGACCGACACTCGATGGGTGTCGATCGACACTCAGAAGGCTGGCGTCGATCGACACTCTTGAGGTGTCGGTCGACACCGACCTGGGGTGTCAGGAAACGTGGGTTTTTCCTGACTTGGAGGTTCCTGTTGTTGTTTATTGTTCTTGTTGTTGATTATTGTTGATGTATTGTCTGATGTATTGTCTAGTGTTTGACGTACTTGGCCTGTAGGCAGGATGATCCACTCACTAAGTATTTATGATAATACTTACGCATCTCTATTCCAATGTGATGCAGGTAACAGCAATGTTCTTCCGCGGAAAGAGACCGAGAGAAGAGGATGATGAGACTAGGAATTTGATATTGCTTATCTTGTTGTGGTTGACAAGGAATTCATGATTAGGGTGTTAGTTCTATTTTTAATAATGTAGCAAACCTGGTGTTTAAGTTGCTTATTCTTTATTGGCTTTATTGGTTATTGGTCATTTGTTGAGCGGTTTATTTATGATTTAATATTATTGATTTCTTTTGAGAATTTCCACATTGATAATTAATTATTAAAAAAAAAAAAAAGAGCTTGGTTGTTTCACCATTGCCCAATTATTCTGGTCGAGGATGTCAAATTCGGGTAACTGAAGTTAGTCCCGTCCCGAGGTGGATTTGGTCGAGGGATACACAAAGTCTTGCGCTGGCTTCTCTTCTTCGCCAGACGGACATGTCTTGAGTAAATTGAGTGTATCACTTCAACCTAAACTCAAAATAACTCCATTCATCTTCTCCGTGACAGCTAACTCATTTATCTATCCACCAAGACCAGGATCATAATTTTTGGACGTTGGGAAGGCCTTTTTCCATGATTAAACTTCTGATGCTCCGTTTCAGTCCAATCAAGAAAATTGGACTTTTAGAACTTTGTTGATGCTCTTGATTTGGGAACTTGGCTGGATTATACTTTGATGTTCTTTTGCTCTTTTTTGCATCATCTTTGATATTTTAACCTGTAAAGACTCTAAAACCAACAAATACAAGAAAACTATATACAACTTCTTAGGAAAAACATGTAAAATATGAATATATCAACCATATTGCCTCCAACAAAGGTGCAGTAGCCGGTAGTTGATCTCCTCTCTTCATGGTCACCAGTCCAGTCTACGTCACATTAGCCAACAATGTCTGAGCTCCCATTGCATCCCATCCAAACACTACAAGAAAACATGCATTTTGCAACGAAGAAATATGTTGTAGAATCGTTGGTAATGGGCCTATACATCGGATTTGCATCGAATTCCAAATCGTCAATAAGCGATCGACATTAATGAGAAATCGTCGTAAAATCATCGTTAAAAAGCGATGACAAATTTTCGTCGTTAATTCGACGCAAATAATCGTCGTAAAAGCGTCGAAAATCTTACGACGAATTTACAAGGAGAGTGAAAGCGTTGGAAATTTTACGACGAATTTACGAGGACGCTAAATAGACGTTAGTAACCCAAAGAAAAATGTATATCGGAAAAACGACGACAAAAGAAGTCGGTAAAAAATCGTTTTTAATTCGACGGCAAATTAGCGACGAAACCACGTCGGATTAGTAACAGGATTTATAAATAATTTTTGCCGCTGTTCAATGTGAATCAGATGTTAACATTTCATCGGTAATTACTTGTAATATGATCTTTGTTAAATCGTTGGTATTTTGCGTCGATTTATTGAGGAAAACTTGTTTATTATTAACGTCGTATTTACGACGAATTGTTTTACTGATTAAAAAAAACAAAAAAATTAAAATAATATTAAAAATTAAAATAATATTAAAAAGAAATTCGAAAATATTTTACAATTTAACAATATTTTATATTTAATCAAACTCTGGGAGTTTGCGGCTTTCTTCCTGAGCTACCCTAGCTGCAAAAGCTGTTGTATCTCGTTGCTCGTCTGTAAGCTCTTCCTCCCTTGGTCGGCCTTAACTTCCAGCAGCCGCTGCAGCTTGCCGACGCCGTCTCTTGTCCGTTAAGATCGCTGCAATCTCTGGGTGATGCATAGCCATGATCCCAAAAATTGTGTCGTTCTCTACACTCTCTTCTTGCACGGTTTGCTCAAGAGTCAAAATCTTGGCCCGCAATTGGACCGAATCATCCTCAGGACGTCGATGTCGCAGAGCAAATGACGAAGCAACTGGGACAAGTGGAATAGAACCCATCCCAATAACTTTCCCCTTATTCTTTGGGGCAACCTACAATTTATAATTATTAAATATCATGTCTATATTTAAGATATAGATATATAAACATATATATGTATATATAATGACATATATATATATATATATATGTATATATGTATATATGTATATATAATGACATATATACATATATATATATATCACCTGCTCAAAAATGCGGTCGATCGCCGGGGTTCCCAATTCCACCGATTGCTGACTTGAACCGCCAGGTGATAACTGTTGAGATAGTTGCGTTTGCTCCTCGACCACCCTCGCATTGACATCGTTCTAGATTTCCTCAGCTCAGGGGGATACAAAGGGCTCGTCTTTTCTGGTTGTGTCCTGAAAAAGTGATGTCAATGGAGGGAGCACGCCTCCGTTTCTCGCATCCTATATATCAGTTTCATAGTTTATAGTTACATATTTTAGTTAATATTAATATTTTTATATTAATAAATACTAATATAATGTTAAAATAATAAAAAATAAAGAAATTACCATCTCTAAATGTCTTCCCGCAAAAGGTGTTTGGCCAGCTGTGTGACGAATTGCGACATGTTTGCCATCTGGACCAACCGTCAACGGGAAGCAGAGCACTTCGTAGAGACGTCGATGGAATGCGGTTGAATCCAGAACCGAACTAAACTATCCCAAACTCCTTGTGCGATAAAGATAAAGATCGGTTTGGCGTCATTGCCCAGTATCAGCTTCCACTTCTGTTTCCAATCAGCAACGGTGTTGATTAAACGCAACATGGCCTTTTTTCCAAAATTTGCCTTAACCTCCTCATTAAAACCCGAATCCCAATAATATCGTTGCTGAAAAAAAAAATATTTTACAAATAATTAAAAAACAATCTAAAGAAAGACAACAATAATTTAATATATTAATTAAACAAATTGTTAAATATTATGTTGCTAATGGTACGCGAGACTGAGCATTCGACACCAAACCTGTACAAACCCAGAAAGCAAATATTCATTAATATGTTAAAAACATATGTGATATATATAATAGTATTTAATTAAATATTATAAAAAATATTTCGTACCACAAAGCTTCATCTAATTTTTCCGGATGAAGTTTCGTAAGTGCAGTTCGACCGGAAAGAGCGAGAATTTCATCCACTGTCAGATGTGCATAAGGCCAAGGCGGACGTGGTGGAGCTTGCTCCTCTTGCGGGGGTGGAGGAGGCGGTGGAAAATCGCCGCCTTGCTGTGACAGTGTCTATGGAACAAAGGTTTCCGAACTCTGCTGGCTGCTGCTCTGCCCACCCCCCATCCGACAAAAAATGGTGGTATTGGTTTTGACGTGAAGTGATATAAGATTGGAATCACTCCAACTTATGATCACTCAATGATCAAGAGATTCCAAGCTTAATCTCGCGGAAGGTGGAATGAAGTCGAGATGAAGGTGGTATGAGCACTTGATTGACTCTCTCAATCTGTGAGGTTGATTGACTCTCTCAATCTGTGGACGAACCAGTCTGTTTGTATCTCACAAACAAGCTAAATTCGTGGCTTCTAAGGAATAAAAGTGAATCACACACTTATATTCAAAAGAACTAGAAGAACTCTTCAAAGACACAACTTTGAAAGAAAAGAAAACTTTGTATTAATTTGATTGTCGATTGAAAGGTGATTTACAATGATTAAATGAATGAGCTTATATAGAGGCTCAGTACAATGTTCTAAAGCTAGAAACAAGAAGGAAATCGTGGCTAATTAAACATACTAGCCGTTGGACTCTTAATGAGTGAATCTCGGCCAAATAAGGAAGCTTAAGATGAGGCTTGAGTCTTGAAAGCTTGGGCATGAAGGTCTGATGTCTTGGGACGTCTAGATTCAATGAACAAGACTTCAAAACGCAGCAGCTTAGGCAATGTAGCCGTTGGAGAGTTATTCCTCCAAGTGTGAATGCATCCGGAAAAGGAAAGTTTACAAACATGAGAATCCGCCTGATTCTGTGGGTGCTGGTGCATGGGAAGGTGTGGGCTGACTCTACTAGATGCCTTGATGGATCTCCTGAATGTTTAGATGTCTCTCCTGGTCGCCAAAGTCGGGTTTGTAAGTGATAAAACCCGTGAGCCTCCAAATAAGGCAAGCTGAGAATCATCCGGTTTAGAAGTTAAATAACTCCCACGCCAAAACCGGTATTGATATGATTCTAATTTGATGAGCTCCCCGGTTGAGTCAAGATTCCATAACAAGTCGATTTATAGCTTATATCCTTCTGGTTCGATCGGAATCCTCCAATAAGTGCGCCAATGTCCAAATCGGGAAAGCTCCGGTTTACCCGATTTGTAAAATCAATAACTCCTTGGTATGACCTTTTATTGAACCAAATCCAATTCGCCGTGTTCCTCTGTTGAGTTTAGAATCTAGAACAATTGGATTTGTAGCTTATTATATCTTCCTGGTTGGACCGGAATGATTCGATGAGTGAACGCAGGTCTCCATAGCGTCCATTGAAGACCTTCCAGCTTGTATCTTCAACATCTTCTTCTTCTGGAATCCTTTCTGGCTGATTCTTCTTCGTGGTAAACTCTGTATGAGTTGAGTATGATCTCCAAGTGTTTGTTGAGCTTGGTCTTTTGATCCTAGCCTCCTTTTGAGCTGAACTCAGCTCGCATGTCTCCATAGCTCTCCTCAGCTTCAAGCTCTCCTCTTCATGGCTCCTGGTTCCGTGCTCCCTGGTTGATGATGACTTGATGTCCACATCATACTCACCCTCTTGAAAAGTTTTCGACCTCGAAACTATATAGCCTGCACCAAGATAGAGCAAGTTAGCATCTTTACATGAATATGAGTCTAGAAACTTACCTTGGCCAAAACTTTTTTGGCGATTCATGTAGGATGGGATATGAGCATCTGGTGGTTCCTCTTTGATCAGTAAAGTGGCAATCACTCCTCTCCAAGGTTCTCTGTTGATTTCTTTGGGCGGAAACTTAGCCTCCTTAGTGAAAGCTCCTTTTTCACACTTGTTGTCGCCATTGATCATTGGTGTCTTATTCTCTTGTTGCTTCTTCTCTGTCCCTGCAATGTCCTCTTCACCTTTGACAAGAGACAAGTGCGTTATGACAGTCATGGGGTTTTTATAAACAGGAGAACAAGATTCAGTCTTAGTTATTTTATCTATATTCTCTATGATATGTGGTTTAAGACAAGCATAATGAATTGTAGTTGTTTCTACTAAAACTGAATTTTCTTCAAACTCTACTGGACATAGTAAATTCATTATCACATGATTAGAGTCATTAGAAACTAAGTTAAGAAACGGAATAACCTGATCAGAACTCTTGTTATGTTCGGCCCTTGTAGAGGTCATGGTATAAGAGTTCAGCATGTGATCTGGTGGCTCTTCTTGAAGCAATGCATTGTTGGTAGTGCCTCCTTGCTCATCTCTGTGAGCTCTCCAATCAGGGCATACTCTTAGGGTACCTGTTTTCTTCTCAACACTTAAGAAAAAGATCAAGTGCTTTATACTAGAAGTAGAATCATTGAAAACAGAGTATGTGAAACTATGTCTAGTTAAGATGTTATTCCCATATTGGATAAGATCATAGTTGTTACTTACCAAGCTACGTACCAAGTGAGGGCAGTATTATCTCTGACTTGAGATCGGTGACTTTAGAGGCTGAGGTTTTGGCTTGAAGCCTCTTTCCTTTGTCCTCCTTTCCTAGTCCTGATTCAAAACCTTTTGACAAAGACAAGCACATGATACTAGAATTGGAAGTTAACAAATCAGATTGAACAAAACTATCACTTGTTTTAGGTAATTCCACTTCCTCTTCTAGTGATGTTTCTTTCAATACTTTCTTAGAGGGACAGTTTACAGCAAAGTGTCCTCTCTTATGACATCTATAACATGTCTGCTCCTTAGATTTCTTAGAGTTAGAACAGTTACCTTGGTGTGGTGCTGCTGATGGCTTTTGTAAGGTATTGACTTCCTCTTGAGCTTTAGGTCTCTCTTTACTCTGTTTCTGCTTAGCTTCCACTTTCTTTAGCTGTAGAGCTCCCTTAGGAACTTGTTGCTTCGTCTTGACAGGCATCATTGATTGGACTTTGGTTAGAGTCTTCTTTGGTGAGGTAACCGTAATCCATCTTCTTGGCTTCTCGGGAACTGACGGCCTGGGATAATATGGTTCAGCTTCTGGTTCCTCCACAAACTCTTTATGTAAGAATAGCTTCATCTCCTCCCAGGTGTTGTCTGGTAGATCATAGTCGAGTCTGAGGTAAGCATCTATCTCCCATTGTAGGTAAGCTTCGTCGACTAGAGTCTCCTCGGCAATGGCTGTCCTTTCTTCTTGTGGAACTTGATTTGCTTGAAACCATTACTCCATGTCTCTCTCCCATCTTAGATAAGCCTCTGGTCCTTGGTTGTGACCTGAAAAATAAATGTGGTATGGCTCCTCTTGACAAGAGTCAGGTTCTTCTTCCTCACGGCATGCTCCTTCTTGAGCAACCTCCGAATTGTGGTCAAGCGTTTCCCATGCTTCAGCCGGGTTGTATGCTGGCTCGTCTTCCTCACGCTCTTGATCAACATCATAGTGCACCTCAGATTCATGCTCTTGGTGCCAAAGCTCATCCTCAATCAGATCAGTTTCACCAAAACTGATTTGAAAATTGGCTTCTTCACCAAACGACTCCTCTTCTTGGTAAGGCTCTGTGAACCGATCTTGTTCTTCTTCTATGTTGAACTCGCCATGTTCTGATTCCTCTTTATAGTCTCCTTCTTCTGGACTGACTTCAGTTTCAGTCTCATCACAACTCGATTGGTCATCATGGTCTTCTTCTTCTTGGCCTTCATAGTTGTCTATCTCTTCATCTTTGGACGGGCTACTATGACCCATGTTGTCTTGGCCATAGTCTGGTGGCTCCGGCTCAAAGTCTTCACCATATGGTTCATCTTCAAATTCAGAGTTAGAGTAGTCATCTCCTGACCATGGTGGTGACTCACAGTCAGCTTCTTGGTCGGACCATCCTTGGCTCGACTCATTCATCTCCCCCTCATTGAACCTGATGACTCGTCTTCTCCATCACTTGAATCCATGGTGGTTCTGCTTAGGGCTTGTACCTCACAAAAGAGATAAAGTTGATTTAAGATCTAGGCTTATACAAAAAAATGATAATAAAAGGAAAGAACAAATTAAGACAAAAATTGCAAAAAAATGGAAAAATTTCATTTTTCTTTTCTTTAAATTCGAGATTAACAAAACAAGGACAATTTTTATTTTCTTTTATAAATATGAGAGAAATTAAATAAAAACTGAAACAATGATTTTGGTTTTGGTTTTCAATTTATAAATGAAAGATAAACTGAAATAAAAAAAAAATAAGCAAGAACAATTTTTATGGTTTTTCAATTTATATGAATGAAACAAAAATAAACAAAACAGAAAATGATAGATGAAGGTTGGATTGATACAACCTGAGGGGTAGGAGCTTTTGAAGCTCTGATACCAAATGATATAAGATTGGAATCACTCCAACTTATGATCAAGAGATTCCAAGCTTAATCTCGCGGAAGGTGGAATGAAGTCGAGATGAAGGTGGTATGAGCACTTGATTGACTCTCTCAATCTGTGGACGAACCAGTCTGTTTGTATCTCACAAACAAGCTAAATTCGTGGCTTCTAAGGAATAAAAGTGAATCACACACTTATATTCAAAAGAACTAGAAGAACTCTTCAAAGACAAAACTTTGAAAGAAAATAAAACTTTGTATTAATTTGATTGTCGATTGAAAGGTGATTTACAATGATTAAATGAATGAGCTTATATAGAGGCTCAATACAATGTTCTAAAGCTAGAAACAAGAAGAAAATCGTGGCTAATTTAACATACTAGCCGTTGGACTCTTAATGAGTGAATCTCGGCCAAATAAGGAAGCTTAAGATGAGGCTTGAGTCTTGAAAGCTTGGGCATGAAGGTCTGATGTCTTGGGACGTCTAGATTCAATGAACAAGACTTCAAAACACAGCAGCTTAGGCTATGTAGCCGCGCTGCGTCGTGGTCGTGGTCGTGGGCTTGGGCTTGGGCTTGGCTTGGCTTGGCTTGGCTTGGCTTGGGCTTGGGCTTGGGCTTGGGCTTGGGCAATTGGACCTTCGGTCCATAAGTTAGTTCTTTTTGGGGTATCAATTGCATTTTGGTTTTGGTTCAATGAAACCTTGAACCGGTGCAATGTTTCGTGGTTCAATTCGCGCCCCTCCGGTTTATTAAAAACCGAACTCCATCGTCTTCTCCAATCACTCTGAAACAATTCAGAAAAAAGAAAAAAAAAAAAACAAATTAAGTTCTACGACATCTTCCTGCAAGTAAGTCTCGAGAGTTATTCATATAATCTCGTGTTCGTCAGACTACGATTTGGGTGTTGCATATCGTTTTTTTATACGGTTTTATCCTGGGATTCGTAATCGTATCGAACCGTCACACTACGGGCGATTTTTCGAATTAAGGAAAGAGAGAAATCTCGACTCCGTTTTTCATACGCGTTTTAAGAATCAGGTTTTATCTATCTTTCTTAATTCGTTCTTATATTTTGTATTCAGTATTCTCAGTTCCGTTTTTGCGGTCCTACAATCTTGATTCGAAAAATCCGTTCTACGCTTACCGCTTTATCGGATTGAGAATTTGCTGAATTTTATTTATCACTTCTTTCTGTTAAAAAATCCAAAACGGAGTTTGCGATCTGTTTTACTTATCCGCGAATCGTTTTTGCATTTTCAAAATATTTGCTGCGTTTTCTTAAAAACGTTTCTGCAATTTCCGAAAATCGTTTCTGGAATTTATTTTTTCTTACAAACGTTTTTGGTTTAAACATTCTGTACAAGAATCGTTTCTGTTTCCGCGAAAGAGTTTGCGAAACAAATATTATTATTAATATCACTTCTGTTTGTCTGTTATCAGAATGGCGGATGATGATGTCAATATGAGTGGGAATGACACCCCAAATACTGAGACGAATGTTGACTCCGTAGCCCGAGATCTGGTCGGAGTTCTTCTACAAACACCGTCGGTTTCCCAAGACAATTATGGGATGTCTCAGTTACCCGCTGCGATGGCACATGGTTTAATGCCGGAAAAATTTGACGGCAAAGGCTTCAAAACGTGGCAGAATAAGATGCTATTCTACATGAGTAACTTGAACTGCGAGAAGTTTCCGAAGGAGGATCCACCGATTGTTCCACTCGGAAACAAAGACTCTCACGTTCTTGCTTCTGTTGATGCATGGAAACATGCAGATTTTGTGTGTAGAGGTTGGATCTTAGGCCGCCTCATTGATCCACTGTATCAAGTATACAGTCAAGTACGAACCTGTAAAGAACTCTGGTTGGCCTTGGAGAAGAAGTACAAATCTGACGATGCTGGTTGTCAGAAATTTGCCGTTGCAAAGTTCCAGGAATTCAAAATGGTGGACTCCAAGCCCATAATGGAACAAGTTGATGCATTGACGCTGCTGTGCCACGAGATAGCGGCCGAGGGAATGAAAATCTGTGAGATTTTTACTGTCAATTGCTTCATTGCGAAGCTTCCCCCAAGCTGGCAAAGTTTTAAGAACTATCTTAAGCACAAGAAGAAGCCGATGTCTCTCTCTGATGTCATCACAAGGCTTCAAATGGAGGACAGAAACCGTGCTAATTTCTCTCCTCCGGATCAACACAATGTTAATGTGGCTGAGCACAACAATAACGGGAAAAGGAAAAGGAGCTCTTCTCAACAGTCCCTAAAACCGACATCCTCAACAAACTTCAAGAAGGTTGCAAAACCAGGACATAAGTTTAAAGGGAAATGTCACAAATGTGGCAAACTGGGTCACAAATCTGATGTCTGCAGGAGCCAACCCAAGGGTAACAAAAAGGCTGAAGCTAACCTCACTGAAGAAGAGATGTGTGCGGTTGTGAATGAAGTGAACATGGTCGATGACAATCCAATGGAATGGTGGTATGACACTGGAGCAACCACTCACATCTGCACTGATAGGTCGATGTTCACAACTTATCAGAAAAGCAAAACAGAGGAGCAGCTGTTCATGGGAAACACAGCCTTCTCGAAGATCGAAGGTCGCGGCAAGGTGGTTCTGAAGCTGACTTCAGGACGTGAACTGTCACTCACCAACGTCAAGCACGTGCCGGACATGAGGAAGAACCTAGTTTCAGGAACTCTCTTGAGTAAGGCAGGATTCAGCGTCAACCTCGAAGCTGACAAATTAATCCTTAGGAAGAATGGGGTTTATTTGGGAAGGGGTTTTGAAAAAGGAGGACTTGTCAAGTTGTGTGTTACGACAGTTCTCCGTACTGATAAAGTTACAAACCATAATGGTGTAATTGCTGACAATGCTATTAATAATAATTCTGTTGCTTATTTAGTTGAGTCTTTTAATGTTTGGCATGAAAGATTAGGCCACGTGAATTATAAATTCATACAAAGGTTAATGAATTTGAACCTTATTCCAAAAGTGAAAGCACCAAAAGAGAAATGTGAAGTTTGTGTACAATCTAAACTCACAAAAACCACTTCGTCTCAAGTACATAGAGAAACAGAACCTCTTGGTTTAATACACACAGATCTCTGCGATCTGAAATTTATACAAACTAGAGGTGGTAAAAAGTATTTTGTGACATTCATTGATGATCATACAAAATATTGTTATGTATACTTGTTACGTAGCAAAGATGAAGCTTTGTCTAAATTTAAGGAGTATAAACTTGAAGTTGAAAATCAACTAGGTAAATCTATTAAAATAGTTCGAAGTGATAGAGGAGGTGAGTATGATGGTCCGTTCAATGATTTTTGCAAACAAAACGGCATCATACATCAAACCACAGCTCCCTATTCCCCAGAATCTAACGGAGTTGCGGAACGAAAAAACCGAACTCTGAAAGAAATGATGAATGCAATGTTGCAAGAATCGGGATCACCCCGGTCAATGTGGGGGGAAGCTTTGCTTACTACGAACTATATCCTCAACAGAATACCACATAAAGTTTCTGGCAAGACGCCATATGAACTTTGGAAAGGTATTTTACCTTCGTACAAATACCTCAAAGTGTGGGGGTGCCTTGCAAAAGTCGCAGTACCACCTCCGAAAAAGGTCATGATTGGACCTAAAACAGTTGACTGTGTTTTCATAGGATATGCACACAACAGTAGTGCCTATCGGTTTCTGGTTCACAAATCTGATATACCTAATATCCATGTGAACACAGTAATGGAATCACGGAATGCATCGTTCTTTGAAATTTTTTTCCTTGGGACGATAAGAAATGTCAGAAAAGGACACTTGTTCAACGGGAAACGAGCTTCCCAACAGATCAGACTAGTACTTCTATAATTTCACCACATGATGGAGAAAACATAGAAGATGAACCTCGACGTAGCAAACGAGCTCGTAAGGAAAAATCATTTGGTGATGATTTTCTGGTTTTTCTTATAGAGAATGCACCACGAACCTACGCAGAAGCCATGTCTATACCAGACGCACCTTATTGGAAGGAAGCTGTGAATAGTGAGATTGATTCACTTTTGCAACATCATAAATATGAGATTTGTGATTTACCCGAAGGGTGTAAAGCACTAGGATGTAGATGGATTTTCACAACGAAAATGACAATCGAAGGTCTTATAAATGTATATAAGGCTAGGCTTGTGGTTCAAGGTTACCGACAAAAAGAAGGTCTGGACTTCTTTGACACATATTCTCCAGTGACGCGTATAACCTCAATTAGAATTTTGGTTAGTATTGCAGCGTTAAGAGGCCTGGAAATATATCAAATGGATGTCAAAACTGCATTTCTACATGGAGATCTCGAAGAAGAGATCTACATGAAACAACATGAAGGTTTTGTGATTCCTGGACAAGAACACAAAGTTTGCCGACTTATCAAATCATTGTATGGGCTAAAGCAAGCCCCAAAACAATGGCATGAAAAATTTGATAATGTGATGATGTCAAATGGTTTCACCATTAACGAATGTGATAAATGCATATACATCAAAGATACTCCCTACGGATATGTTTTGTTGTGTTTGTATGTTGATGACATGCTCATTATTGGCAGCAATAAAGACATGATTACTCAAACTAAAAGTTTACTTAATCGTAACTTTGAAATGAAAGATCTGGGTTTAGCTGATGTTATTCTCGGTATTCAGATTCACCGACATGCCGAAGGAATAATCTTATCACAATCACATTATGCTCAAAAGATACTTGATCGATTTAAAAACTATTCAAGTGGAACTGCAAAAACTCCAATTGACCCTCATATTCATCTGACTAAAAACTCAGGAGCTGGAGTCTCCCAGCTGGAATATGCACGAGTAATTGGAAGTCTAATGTACTTAACGAATTGTACTAGACCCGATCTAGCACATGCAGTAAACGTACTAAGTCGTTATACTAGTAACCCAGGACATAAACATTGGAAAGCTATCACTAGAGTATTGGATTACCTACGTTATACCAAAGATTATAGTCTACACTATGGTAAAGAACCCGGAGTTATGGAAGGATACAGCGACGCAAACTGGATTGGGGACTCCAAAAACTCAAAATCCACAAGTGGATATGTCTTTACACTTGGAGGTGCAGCAGTGTCCTGAAAATCTACAAAAAAAACCGTGATAGCCACTTCCACAATGGAATCTGAATTTATCGCCCTTGATAAATGTGCTCAAGAAGTAGAGTGGCTTCGCAATTTTTTGGAAAATATCCCCATGTGGGAGAAACCAGTGCCCGCATTACGTGTACACTGTGATAGTCAATCAGCTATCTCTCGGGCACTGAATAATAATTATAATGGTAAGTCTCGTCACATTCGACGACGTCATCAAACCATTAGAAACTTTGAAACAACCAAGCTTTTTTTTTTTTTTTAATAATTATCAATGCGGAAATTCTCGAAAGAAATCAATAATATTAAATCATAAATAACCCGTTCAACATATAAACCAATAACCAATAATAAATTCTAGCAACCTAAACACCAGGTTTGCTACATTATTAAAATAAAACTAACACCCTAAAAATGAATTAATTCCTTGCTAGCAACAACAAGATTGCCAAAATCAAATTCCTAGTCTCCTCATCCTCTTCTCTCGGTCTCTTTCCGCGTAAGAACATTGCTGTTACCTGCATCACATTGGAATAGAGATGCGTAAGTATTATCATAAATACTTAGTGAGTGGATCATCCTGCCTACAGGCTAAGTACGTCAAACACTAGACAATACATCAACAATAATCCACAACAAGAACAATAATCAACAACAGAAACCTCCATGTCAGGAAAAACCCACGTTTCCTGACATCCCAGGTGAGGTGTCGGTCGACGCCAGCCTTCTGAGTGTCGATCGACACCCATCGAGTGTCGGTCGACACCAGCTCGACGCCCAGACACCAGAAGCTACAAAACAGCGCATAAACACACAAAATCGTGGGATTCAACCCCCACATCGATCAAACAGCCATATAACTCAACCATAACTCAAGAACAACTCGAAAACTCATCAATAAACTTGAAATCAAACAATCTCCAATGATTAACGGACCTACAGTCACGCACTCACCTTGAAAAGGATTGAAAGGAAGGAGAAGAAGATGAACAACAACCCAAAGCCTCAGATCAAGCCTCCAAACCTCACAAAACTCCAAAATCACCTCTGAAAAGTTGTTGTCACGAAAAAGTGACTTTTCACGCGGCCACAAAGCTTTTAACGCGAGTCTAGGGCTTCCATCGCCCAAACCAGCCCAAAACCAGCCGACTTAAATCAAACCGGTCGATTTCTCAATAACCGGTGTCGGTCGACCATACCAACTCAAACCACAAATCAAACGCGCAATCGACTTAAACCGGAATCGAACCTGATAACCGGTGTCGATCGACACACCCCTTTAGTGTCGATCGACACTAGGTACTCAAGAGCTTTTTACACATTTTATTCGAGATGATTGAACCTTAAACCGATTGTACAACAATCAAACAAGAACATGTACAATCAATCCTCAATTCACACCCCAAAGAGCATATGTAATCTACTCTCAAATCCCTAATGTCGTCCGATACCACTTCTAACACAACTTTCTGGTTCGCGGATGTTACAATTCTCCCCCACTAAACTGGATTCGCCCTCGAATCACAACACAAACGTCTCTCCAAGATCTCAAAAACTCACATTTTAGTCCTATGTTATACGCATGTTTCAAGACATTATTACTCCTCGATACCGTGACCCACCGTCACGACATCTATACTGCGACCCACCGTCACACTATCTATACTGCGACCCACCGTCACAATATCCAAACCGTGACCCACCATCACAAAAACCAAACCGTGACCCACCGTCACAAAAACCACTCATACTGAGGTAGCGACCCCCAAATATAAGTCTGCCGGGCACCCACCGTCCCAAAATGTAGACCCACCGTCTACTCAAAAGACCCACTGTCTCTAGATGTATCGAGTAATAATTCTGAAACGCGTATAATCATATGACCAAAAATTTTCAATGACCCCACCGGCCAAAGACACTTGTAACATCCAAACACGAAACCAAAACATATGAGGCAAAAACTCCATCTCATATAACTCAGAAAATGTATATCGTACAACGAAAACGAAAATACATAAATCCAGAACCAACAACACCAAAACCAAAACAAGACTAGAACCACAAAGATGAAGAAGCTCACTCCACAGCCTGCTTGTCGAACCACTTTCCGAACTTCAGCTTCATCTTTGCCTCTGGCTCCCAAGTCTGCTCCTCTGTGCCACTACAGTCCCACAAGACTCTCAACAATGGCACCCTCTTGTTCCACAGAACCTTGACTCTCCTCTCAAAAATCCTCACAGGAACTGTCGGAACTGTCATATCTGGCTGAAGATCCTCTGGAATCTCAGCCACTAACTCCTCTGAAAGATGCAAACACCTCCTCAACATAGAAACATGAAACACCTTGTGAAAGGCGCTCATAATCGGTGGCAACTCCAACCGATAAGCCACTGGCCCAACTCGCTCCACCACTGGAAACGGGCCCATAAAACGCGGACTGAGCTTGTTCTCTGCTATGGACCTGTTAGGGCCCCTCAACATAGCCATCTTGAGATAAACTCTATCTCCCACCTGAAACTCAAGCTCACGTTGCCGCCTATCTGCATAACTCCTCTGTCTATCCTGAGCCTCCTTCATGATCAACCTCAAGACACGGATCTTCTCCGTCGTCTCCTGAACAAAAGTAGCTCCAAACATGCTGCGCTCCCCCACTTGGGTCCAGCATAACGGTGTCCTGCATGGCCTCCCATACAAAGCCTCAAATGGAGCCATGCTAATACTAGACTGAAAACTGTTGTTATAAGCAAACTCCGCCAAACACAGATGATCAGCCCAATGGCCACCCCAATCCAGTACACACATCCTCAGCAGATCCTCCAAAGTCTGAATAGTCCTCTCTGACTGCCCATCTGTCTGCGGATGGTACGCTGTACTCATATGCACCTTGGTGCCCTTCTCAGTCTGAAATGCCCTCCAAAACTCTGAAGCAAACCTCGGATCTCTATCCGACACAATACTGGCTGGCACTCCATGCAGCCTCACAATCTCTCGCACAAACTGCCTAGCCAAAACAGCCGCTCCATCTGTCTTCTTGATGGCCAAGAAATGTGCTGCCTTGGTCAGGCGATCCACAATGACCCAAATAGCATCAAATGTCCGTGAGGTAGGCAATCCCACAACAAAATCCATAGTGATCATATCCCACTTTCACTCTGGAATGGGCAAACTCTGCAAAAGACCACTAGGCACCTGATGCTCTGCCTTGACCAAAGAACAAGTGTTGCACCTCGCAACCTAATCTGCCACATCTCTCTTCATCCCAACCCAATGATAATACCGTTTGAGGTCACGGTACATCTTGGTCGCACCCGGATGAATCGAAAACTTGCTCGAATGAGCCTCTCTCAAAACCTCCTATCTCAACTCCACATCCTTGGGCACACAAACTCGCCCACGAACCAAGATAGTCCCATTCGAAGAGACCTGATACTCAGAACCAGCCGCCTGCGAAGCATCAACCAAACCCTGATCACTCTGCTGAGCCACTCTGATCCTACTGAGTAAATCTGCCTGATCAGCTGCCTCCAAACCCAAAGGCTCCTCTGAAATAGCACAAAGCCGCAATGTACTAATCTCGCTGACCAATGCCTCCACACCACGCGCTCTAGCTGAATCAACCCTCCGTCGACTCAAAGCATCTGCCACCAAGTTGGCCTTGCCCGGATGATAAACAATATCCAGGTCATAGTCTGCCAGAAACTCCACCCAACGCGTCTGCCTCGCATTCAGCAAAGGCTGAGTAAAGATATGCTGAAGACTCTTGTGATCTGTGAAGATCTGCACTCTACCACCATAAAGATAAGACCTCCAAATCTTGAGTGCAAAAACCACTGCTCCCAACTCAAGATCATGCGTAGGACGGTTACGCTCACTGCCCTGCAACTGCCTCAAAGCATAGGCAATCACTCTGCCCTCCTGCATCAAAACACAACCAAGTCCTACTCCTGAAGCATCTGTGTACACTACATATGGCTTCCCCGGATCGGGTAATGCCAACACTGGTGTACTAGTCAACATCTCCTTGAGCTTCTGATATACCTCTATTTTGTACCCTTTTTATATGGTTTTACTATGCTTTTTATAAGGTTTTTAAAGGCTTTTCGATCTAAAAAGGTAGTTTTTATGGATTTATAGTACTAAGAGTCTAAACAGGTCGAAAGATGCATTTTGGAGCAAAACCACAGGATTTGGACTTTACGCCGCTCCACGACACAGCATCAACTTTGAAAGAGCCCCAAAAACATTCTACTCAATGGATCTCACCAAAACCAGTTCGCCGCGATGCCTACATGAGTTAGCTTTCCAACGCAATTGGAATCATGCAATTTGGACGTGTAGAATGGATGATATTATCATTTTAGTGAAGAGTGTCAAATCAGCCGAAAACCGGACGTCTACACCAGCCGCTCGACCGAGCCGGTCGGACAGGGCCTCCAAGGCCCCCGTCCGACCCGACCGTCCTTAACTGCACATTGACGTCGCTCGACCGAGCCGGTCGGACAGGGCCTCCAAGGCCCCCGTCCGACCCGACCTTCCTTCACGATCCGGTCGACCGAGCCGGTCAGACAGGGCCTCCAAGGCTCCCGTCCGACCCGACCTCTTTTCGCCATCCCGTGCGCGCCAGCTCGACCCGACCATCATCCCGTGCGACCGCTCGACCCCCAGCTCGACCCGAGCACCAGCCCGACCGACCGGTCGACCGCCCCGCTCGACCGCCGCCGTCCCGCTCGACCCACCTTAGCCGACTAAGGCCCGTTTTGCACGTTTTCACGGTTTACTCGGCCCGTTTAACTAATCTCGATCCCTGGAAGACCTAGCACTATAAATACACCTTTTTAGCCTCTTTAGAGAGAGAGAGAACAACATAGCCACATTGTATTTCAGTTTCATAGATCTATTTTTGCTCTAGAGATTTCAAGGAGAGGATCTCTCCTCCTCACTACAATTTGGAGAAGATTTCTGAACCTTTATCTATTATCATGCTTTCTTCATCCCTCTGTGTTGTTACTTTGATCATGTCTGAGTAATTCACTTGTTAGGTTGCTAGGGTTACTAATTCAATGAGTTGTTTGCTTGATCTATGATTTCGATGAACTGCTAGGGATATCATTAGAGTCTTTGTCTCGTTTTGCTCACTAATTAATGCTGATTGCTTTACCGCGCATCTAGCAATCTGATCCTAGGTTGATTTGAGCCACGGAAGTGCTGTATCATTCGCCGGACCTATTCTTTGACAAGCTAGTTTTCTTAGACTGCGGAAGTTGATTTACTAAGCCTAGTGAACTGTATCCGAACTTGATCGATTTAATGCTTGATTAACTATCTAAGGACATACCAAAAGTTTAGCGATTAGATAAGTTATCATAGGAGTCGGAGCCACGGAAGTGGAAAGACTTATTTTCGTGTTTTGTGTTCTAGACGGATCTATCATCCCATCATCCCTAAATTGATTCATATCTATCATCGAACTGATCATTGCTTGCTTCTCTGCGAATTAGCCCCTAGAGACCTAACGCTTTTCCCTCATTGCTTTACAACTTCGATTTCTTAGCTTTAGTATTTAGTTATTAGACAACCAACCAATCATCCTTTATCTCATTCTAGCTTGATCCGAACTCCATAGATTTAAAGTGTATTCATTTTAGCCAGTCCTTGTGTTCGATAACCCGTACTTCTACGATCTGTGCACTTGCAGGATTTTTAAAAGTCGGTAAAACCTGACCACACATCAAGTTTTTGGCGCCGTTGCCGGGGACTGCAGCAGTACCTTTGAATCTCGATTAGGATCTAGTCTAGGATTTTATCGTTTTCTTGCATTTTCATTATTTTTGCTTTTGGTTTTTTCTAGTTTATCTTACTTTTCATTTGTTTTCTTCTTTTGTTTTTCAGGTGCATGACTAGACAGTCTAATAGGGACAATCTAGTTGAACCAGTTGCTGAAATCGACCGACTTGAAAAGACACTTAGACGACAAAGGGCTCAAGAGATGGCCCAAACCGCTCATGATGCAGCAGTAGCTAGAGCTGTAGCTGAAGGGAGAGATCCACCTCCACCTTTAGTACCACAACCTCCTGCTGGGGAAGTTGATGCACAACCTCAAGCTAACAATCCAACCATTGGAGACTATGACTCCGCTGATGCCTTCTTTACGGATAGAAATCCGATCCACCCACCTCCACCTCAGAGGAATGACTATGAAATCAAGCCTCAAATCATAGCATTGGTTAAGCAAAACCAGTTTCATGGCCTACCAGCTGAGCACCCGCTTGATCACATAGATAACTTTGAAGAGATTTGCAGCACCACCCGAGCCAATGGAGTCTCAGCCGACTACCTAAAGTGCAAACTTTTCTCATTTTCTCTTGGCGACAAAGCCCTTAGATGGTTAAAGTCTCTTCCTGCCCATTCGATCACTACTTGGGACGAGTACAAGGCAGCATTCATCAACCATTTCTACACTAAACAAAGATCGATTTCTGTTAGAAACAAGATCTCTGGATTTCGCCAAGGTGCAACCGAATCATTCTATGAGGCATTGGATCGATTCAAGGAATACATTAGGGACTGCCCTAACCACGGTTTCAAGGATGGGAACCTTTGGAACATCTTCTATCGTGGCATAGACCACAAGTATAAGCTATCCTTGGATACTGCGAGCAATGGAAATTTTATGACAAAGACTGTTGAGGAAGCTAAAGTCTTGATTGAGAACCTTGCAGCAAGTGATTGCAACAACTGCCCCGACTATGATAGATCACACCGCTCTACCAACGCACCCCCTGATGCTACTCAGATGGCTGAACTGAAGAATATGATGGCTCAAGTTCTAAAAGGACAGCAAAGACACATACATGCAGTTGAGGGCATAAATGATGTCAATGATGATCCTACAAGGGAATGCATGGGAGATTTCTCCAATGATCAACTTGAGGAAGAAGTTAACTATGTTGGTAACTATGGAAACAGGGGATACAATCCCAACTACCGGTCCAACCCAAATCTTTCTTACCGCAGCACCAATGTGGAGAACCCACAAGACCAAACCTATCCCTCAAGATTCCAGCAGCAGAGACCACCTTTCCAACCCTATGGAGATCGTTTCCAGCAGCAAGGAAACCAGTTTCAACCTAGGCCGAACTATGACCAAAGAGCACCATACCCACCAAAGGAACCATATGGTTTACCCGCCAACCAACCTCCTTTAGCCCAGCCAAACAACAAGTTCGATGGAATGTTTCAACAGATCATGGAAGGTCAAAAGAGAAACAACAAGGAGATGAATGAGAAGATGGACACTTTGTTCAATGATCTCCATGCTAAATATGATGCCATTGCTGCACATGTCAAGAAATTGGAAGTACAAGCCGCTCAAACCGCAGAAGCAGTAAAAAAACAAGAGATGGAGTCTAAGAAATCTTTTTGCAACTCTGTTGCAATAGAAAAGAAGTTTGAGGATTCTATCCCCAAATGGAAGCTCTCCCCACCTAAGTATGATTGTATGACTTGGCCTGAAGAAATCTATCCCGAGAAAGAATCTAACCGTGCAAGGAAAAGACACCTTTTCCCCAAGATCATTCCAAAGGCGGATAACTCTGGAAAGTTTGTAGTTCCATGTTCTATTAATGAAGTTGATCTAACCGATTCTCTTTGTGACACAGGAGCTAATGTCAACATCATGTCAAAGAAGATTGCAGACGAGATAGGCCTTACCAACATCCAACCTTCATCCATCTCCATCAACTATGCCGATTCATTCTCGCAAACACCTTACGGTTTCATCCCGGACGTGATGGTACGACTCGGGAACTGTTCTATTCCTACCGACTTTCAAATAGTGGAAATGAGAGAAAGTAGCCATAGACCCCTCATCCTTGGCACCCCTTTTCTATCAACCGTTGGAGCCATTTTCGACTTTCCCAACCGGAGGATCTCATTCAACAAGGTGAATAAAGAGATGTTTTTCCCCATGTGTTCAACAAGGAACCCATCAGTTGATATGGTGCAAGAGAATAAGATTATCCCCAAGCCTCCAGAAGAAGAGAAAATCCTGTCCAGCTTGCCCAGCAAAGACCTTGCCTACCAGCCCAAGCAACTTGCCCCGATAGCAAGAAGTAAGACTACGGCATCCTACCAGCCCAAGCAACTTGCCCCGACAGCAAGAAGTAAGACTACGGCATCTTACCAGCCCAAGCAACTTGCCCCGACAGCAAGAAGTAAGACTACGGCATTACCTAAACACCCACCAAAAGGACCGATCAAGGATAAGACCGGGACAGAGACCACTAAGAAGGTTAAGCAAACTAAAGGATTTGCAAAAGTTAGGATTCTCCTCCAGGAAACGCTGACTGATGAAAATTTGGAAGGATTCAAGGAAAAGTTCGCTAACACTATGAAACTCTTTCCTATGGCTGAAATGCCCCGGGACAAGCATGGAGAGATTGTCTATCCCGCCGTGAATCATCCTCCCGATATAAATCCCAAGAAAAAAGATCTTGATGGACAAAAAGCTCCATTGATCACTACCCTCTCTTAAATCCTAAAGAGCATTACGGTCAAGCTAAAGACCTTAAACAAGCGCTGTATGGGAGGCAACCCATAAGGTAACACCTTTAAATTTCAGTTTTTAGTTTTAGTTTTACTTTGTTTTCTTTGTTTTTCTTTTACAAGATAGGATAGAATGGATATCACAATGGTGCAAGAGGAACATAGACGTGGAGCCGCCAAGCCGTTTGGGTCGACCAAACACGTTCGGGCAGGGACTCCAAGAGGTTCGGTCGACCGGTCGACCAAAACACTCCGGGTCGACCGAACCGTTCGACCAAAACACTCCGGGTCGACCGAACCGTTCGACCCAAAATAAAAAAAAAATAAAAAATAAGATAAGCCTCTCTTTCTCCTTCCCACTTAAATTGAACCGGTTTTAACCAAACCAAACCGATTTTTCTAAACCAAAATCGATTTCATAAAGGATTTAAAGAGATTTTGAGATTGAAAACACCACTTTTCATTCTCTTCTCCAAAGAAAAGGTTTTAGAAAACCCTAGCCTCCATTGAAGAACATTCACAAAAAAATTTTCTTAAAACTTTGGTATTTCTTAACTTGGATTTCGAATTTTAGCTCTCCCAATCCCCAATCTCTCTTTCCAAAACAAGGTATGATCTCTAAAACCCAACTTCTATGATTTTACACAATCCAAATATATAAGAGAATTTCTTGACTAAGCTTTTGTTTAGACTTGCAATTTTTGCTCCTAATAGGCTTGTTTTAAGCTTATTTGTGTGAAATCAATGTGGTTTAGAGAATATAACATTCTAATTTCAATTCTTGAATAGTTTTTCACAAAACTTATTTTGGGTATTCAAAACCTTTGATTCAAGGATGGGATTAGGGTATTCATTGCTTGAACACCTAGAATATCATTAGGATTTGTGATTTATAACTTTATTATAGCATGATTAGCTTATGAATTTCGAAATTTTAAGTTATATCATAGCATGAACAGTAAATCCGAAAATAGCTAGGATTTTGAACCTTGAAAGATGATTGTTCAATTGATTGATTTTATTAGGCTTGATTTGAGTTGATATTATACTTATCCCCTACTCTTTTCTTCCAACAAACTTTAAGAATACAACCTCATGTCTCTTGGTGAGAATTTGTTTTTGTAGGATGTCGCTTTAGAGCCACCAAGGAAACAAATCAAGCTCAATGCAAATCCAAACCTCACTGAACGAGCAAACACATCGAAATCAGCAATCAAAACCAACGAAAAAGGCAAGGAAATCGAGGAGCATTCAAGTGATTCCGATAATCAACCCCTTGTCAAGTTTATCAACCATCCTATTCAAGGCAATGGAGAGTATGGAACAGCAATGGAAAGAGTCATCATTGAACCATGTGTGACAATGGATAATCACACTCTTGATCTCCTAAACATCAAGAGCGATGTCATATGGTACCTAAAGAAGCTAGGAATGCGCAAGTTTTTCAAGATAGATTGCAAGTAGTACACTGAACTTACACGAGACTTCCTCTCCACCGTCACTCTAGCCTTCCCCAACAACAATGATGACCAGCCCGCCGGCAATGGGATACTTTTCTTCAAGATTGGCGATCAAAGTGGTCGGATATCCATCGCCACCATTTGCAAGCTTTTTGGTTTCAACAACGAGACTTCTCATGACTTCAAGGAGAACCACCTCACTCGTGATGATGATTTCTCCAACTGGACCCACTTCGCTGATGAACCGTTCCTCGCTTCCCGATCGAAGGTTTCACGAATCTCTCATCCGGTAATCCGCTATGTACACCGCCTCATCACCACTACTCTACAGTGCAAACCGGAAACCAGCAAAGTCACAGCAGACGAGTTCTACATCCTGACAACGCCCTTCTTCCGATACAAATACAATGCAAACCTTGGCCTTTTGTTTGCAAAAACACTTGTCAATGTAAAGCTTTTGGCACGGCACACCGACAACAAGAAGGTTGTTGTGCGTTTTGGGCGACTTATCACAGCATTTGTCAACCATTGCAAGATTGACATCTCACATTACCGGCCCAGTAACCACACCGCTCCTTTAGACCTCACAGCCCTTCAGCATATTCGTTTCCTCAATGGCTGGACCAAGAACCCAACCCAGTTTTGCTATGTATGCCCCATTGGAACGTCTGACACCGCGCTTGTGCAACTGCCTTGTGACGACCTCCCACTCCTCAGTTCCGGTGCTGTTACATTCTCACCACCATCAGAGAAGTACTTCATTGAAACCCCTGACTCACCGCGCTACCAGATCAACACCTACTATCTCAAGCAGAGGACCATAAGGGCAAGGCGCCCTGTTCGGAACATCAACATCATGACAGCCAGCCAGGCTGCCAACCAGGCTTTAGACCGCCTTGGCCATCTGGAGAGAACCGTCCAGTGCCAATCCCGCTTCATCTCGCGCCTCATTCGTGTTGTTCGCCACATCGCTCCCGATCGCCTTTTCCGCCCTTCCACATCAACCCATGAGCCAGACCTTGGAGAGTTCTCACTCACCTCTGCACTTGACTCTGATGAAGAATCTATCGACGAGGAGGAGAGCGCGGCCAGCCTTTACGCCTCCACCTAGGCACCCACGCTCCACTCGGTATCCGGTGCAATGGACACCTAACTCCATTTTCTATCCTTATCTTATTTTAATGAATTTCTTTTTATTTTTCTTTACTGAGTCTGTTTCCTCTCACCCTTAATTTGATTTGCTTTCACCGGGACGGTGCAAGTTAAGTCTGGGGGGAGTTTTATCCTTTACTAATGTATTCTTTTTCTTTTCTTATATTTTTATGTTATCTTCTTATGTTTTCATGTTTTATTGAGTCAAAACTATAGTTGGAAATTATGATTTATCTCTATGACTCTCCGGTGTTGTGCTAACAATCTATGACCCTAGAGCGGACATCAGTTGCAGACATAAGCCTAACAGAACCTCTAACGGTGGATCGACCTACTGACTTGGCAACATTTCTAAGGTACCCGGACAATCTAACGTTAACTCCACCCTAACCAATCTAGTTTTTCTTGTCAAGGGACTTGGCATACATATGAGTCGTTCCTCACTTGATCTCAAAAGGGTGTGTCCAATACAAAGTGCAGTTCTCCTCTCTCTCAGAAAAATAAAAATCAAAAGCTTTTAAGCACAAGGAAAACGTGTAAGCAAGAGGAATGCATACGTCTGCACCTTCTTGTCTTATGGAGACCTACCAAAAACAAGGAAAAAGCAAAAGCCTATCCTATGTTATTCCCTAAAAGAAAAAAAAAAGAAAGGGAAGAAGGATCGATAGAAAAAATAAAATGATACCCTAGAAAAGTAGGGAAAAATCGATCATTCAAAAGAAAAAGAGAGAGGAAAAGAACTCAAACGCTTCAAAAAGGACTATCCTGGAGAGACTCAAGTGGGTAAGAACAAGTGCTTAATGATCGATACTCCCTTGATAAAGACCGCACGTTTTAAATTTATGCAAGGAGTTAACAATGGAAAGTCTGGAGTGCTGGATGAGACTAGTTGAGTTTGGTATGGTTCGCTAAGCTTGCCGAGCATTATGTGAAGCTAGTCTAACATTGGTTATGTTTTTAGTGGAATACAGGAGAGGAAGCCACCACAGGTTTCTCAAAAAGGATAAGGAGTTTCTACGTTTTCAAACCTCTTTCTCTGATTTGGATTCTATTTGCTTGAGGACAAGCAAAGATCTAAGTCTGGGGGAGTTGATATACTTCTATTTTGTACCCTTTTTATATGGTTTTACTATGCTTTTTATAAGGTTTTTAAAGGTTTTTCGATCTAAAAAGGTAGTTTTTGTGGATTTATAGTACTAAGAGTCTAAACAGGTCGAAAGATGCATTTTGGAGCAAAACCACAGGATTTGGACTTTACGCCGCTCCACGACACAGCATCAACTTTGAAAGAGCCTCAAAAACATTCTACTCAATGGATCTCACCAAAACCAGTTTGCCGCGATGCCTACATGAGTTAGCTTTCCAACGCAATTGGAATCATGCAATTTGGACGTGTAGAATGGAAGATATTATCATTTTAGTGAAGAGTGTCAAATCAGCCGAAAACCGGACGTCTACACCAGCCGCTCGACCGAGCCGGTCGGACAGGGCCTCCAAGGCCCCCGTCCGACCCGACCGTCCTTAACTGCACATTGACGTCGCTCGACCGAGCCGGTCGGACAGGGCCTCCAAGGCCCCCGTCCGACCCGACCTTCCTTCACGATCCGGTCGACCGAGCCGGTCGGACAGGGCCTCCAAGGCTCCCGTCCGACCCGACCTCTTTTCGCCATCCCGTGCGCGCCAGCTCGACCCGACCATCATCCCGTGCGACCGCTCGACCCCCAGCTCGACCCGAGCACCAGCCCGACCGACCGGTCGACCGCCCCGCTCGACCGCCGCCGTCCCGCTCGACCCACCTTAGCCGACTAAGGCCCGTTTTGCACGTTTTCACGGTTTACTAGGCCCGTTTAACTAATCTCGACCCCTGGAAGACCTAACACTATAAATACACCTTTTTAGCCTCTTTAGAGAGAGAGAGAACAACATAGCCACATTGTATTTCAGTTTCATAGATCTATTTTTGCTCTAGAGATTTCAAGGAGAGGATCTCTCCTCCTCACTACAATTTGGAGAAGATTTCTGAACCTTTATCTATTATCATGCTTTCTTCATCCCTCTGTGTTGTTACTTTGATCATGTCTGAGTAATTCACTTGTTAGGTTGCTAGGGTTACTAATTCAATGAGTTGTTTGCTTGATCTATGATTTCGATGAACTGCTAGGGATATCATTAGAGTCTTTGTCTCGTTTTGCTCACTAATTAATGCTGATTGCTTTACCGCGCATCTAGCAATCTGATCCTAGGTTGATTTGAGCCACGGAAGTGCTGTATCATTCGCCGGACCTATTCTTTGACAAGCTAGGTTTCTTAGACTGCGGAAGTTGATTTACTAAGCCTAGTGAACTGTATCCGAACTTGATCGATTTAATGCTTGATTAACTATCTAAGGACATACCAAAAGTTTAGCGATTAGATAAGTTATCATAGGAGTCGGAGCCACGGAAGTGGAAAGACTTATTTTCGTGTTTTGTGTTCTAGACGGATCTATCATCCCATCATCCCTAAATTGATTCATATCTATCATCGAACTGATCATTGCTTGCTTCTCTGCGAATTAGCCCCTAGAGACCTAACGCTTTTCCCTCATTGCTTTACAACTTCGATTTCTTAGCTTTAGTATTTAGTTATTAGACAACCAACCAATCATCCTTTATCTCATTCTAGCTTGATCCGAACTCCATAGATTTAAAGTGTATTCATTTTAGCCAGTCCTTGTGTTCGATAACCCGTACTTCTACGATCTGTGCACTTGCAGGATTTTTAAAAGTCGGTAAAACCTGACCACACATCAGCTTCTCAAAGCTCTCCTCGCACTCATACGACCACACAAACGGCACATCCTTGCCAGTCAACCTCGTCATCGGCTGAGACATACTCGCAAACCCCTTGACGAACCTCCTGTAGTAGCCTGCTAAACCCAGAAAACTCCTGATCTCGGTAGCACTACTCGGTCTAGGCCAATCTCTGATAGCCTCAATCTTAGCCGGAGCCACAGAAACTCCCTCTGCAGAAACAATGTGGCCAAGAAACCCCATCTCTCTCTGCCAAAAACTGCACTTGCTCAACTTAGCGAAAAGCTTCTGCTCCCGAAGCTTCTCCAAAAAAAGCCTCAAATGCGTCGGATGCTCCTCTGGACTCCTCGAATATACCAAAATATCATCTATGAATATGATGACGAACGCATCCGTAAACTCCCTGAACACGTCGTTCATCAATCTCATGAAAGCTGCCGGCGCATTAGTCAAACCAAAAGGCATGACTACAAACTCGAAATGCCCATACCTCGTCCGAAAAGCCGTCTTCCGAACATCTGCCTCATCTATCGGAATCTGGTGATATCCCGATGCCAAGTCAATCTTGGAGAACCAAGTAGCACCTCTCAACTGATCCAACAACTCATCAATCCTCGGAAGTGGGTACCTGTTCTTCACTGTGACTCGGTTATGTCCCCGGTAATCAATGCACAACCGAAAACTGCCATCCTTCTTCTTCACAAACAACACTGGTGCTCCCCACGGCGAAACACTAGGTATGATGAACCCTTTACTCAAAAGGTCCTCTAGCTACTTCTTCAGCTCTGCTATCTCCGCTGGCGCCATCCTGTAAGGTGTCTTCGATATCGGAGCTGTCCCGGGCTCCAACTCAATCGTGAAAGGATCTGACCGAGATGGTGGCAATCCCTTCAACGACCGAAACACATCCTCAAAATCCCGAACAACCTGAATATCCTGCAAAACGACCTCACCACTGGACTCTGTCATAGTAATCGTCGCCAAATAGGCTTCACAGCCCCGCTCTAACAACTGCTCTGCCTAAATAGCTGAGATCACTATACTCCCTGAAGTCGGTCTCACTCCCTGATAAACCAACTTCCCTGCATCCTGCTCAAACACCACTCTACCTCTGTAGCAATCCAGATGAACCCGGTATAAAGATAACCAGTCCATCCCCAAAATCACGTCATACAGCTCCACTGGACTGATGACCAAATCCGCTGGCATAGACTGCCCGCAATCTGCACATCCACTGCTCTAGCTCTGCCCGAAGTAGCCAGCAAACCACCACCGGCCACCTTGACAAAGCCTGAAGCCTCGCCATCGCTACTCCGAATACCACTACTCTCAGCTCTCTCCGGAGTAATGAAGCAGTTAGATGCTCCCGAGTCAAACAACACGTGAGACTCAAACCCACCAACTAACAAGGTCCCTACACAATTCCACAATTGTTGAGAACCTCTAACTCTATCACAGTAAAATAAAAGAAACAGACAACACCAAAATTCTACCTTTAAGAATGACAAGTCTGAGTCAAAGATTTTACCTGTGATCTGGCCTGACTGACTGGTCTGGCCCAACTCCGCCGGAGTGTAAACTCGCGGCGCTCCACCTGACTGCAACGCTGCAATCTGAACTGCCGACTGGATAACCAATGGCTGAACCGCTACCACTGACCTCTGCTGCAACTTGGGACACATCGGCTTGATATGCCCCGGCTCCCTGCAATAGAAGCACACCGACGAATCTCTGGATCCCGCCCTCTTGGGGCAAACAGCAACTCTGTGATCCAAACTCCCACAACCAAAGCAACCACCCGCGCTCTGGCTACTAGCAGATATCTCATCTGCTATCCTCTTCTGGCCCTGCGCAGGCTTGCCGCCCCTGCCATGACCAGAACCAAAACCCCTACGCTGCTGCTGCTGCTGGCCCCTAGGATGGGTAGCAAAAGCAACTACAGCTGGAACAACTGCTGAACTCACCGGCTCACGCAAATCCTCCTCAATGGAAGCTGCCAACTCCACTAAACCGGCTCTAGTGTGGTACATACCACCTCTGCACTGAGTCCTGATGTTCCTCCGAAGTCCCTGAAGAAACCTCGACATCAACGCCCGCTCACTCACCAGCTCACCACCAGTGTGAACCACCAATCTGCAGAACTCTGCATCGTACTCCCGTACAGACCTCTCACCATGAGTCAAGTCTAAGAACCTCAACTGCAGTCTGTCACGAGCCTCCTGCGGGAAAAACTTGTGGTTGAACTCCTCGACGAAATCAACCCAAGTCCAAACCGCTCTCCGGGTCCTAACAGACCTCCACCACAAATGTGCATCACCTCCAAGGTAGTGCACTGCCAACTCAACCTGAAACTGCTCTCGACAACGAACTGAATCGAAGTTCCGCTCCAACCTCTGACGCCACTCGTCAGCCTGATCTGGAGTGAAACCGCCCTCAAACATCGGCGTGCCAATCCTCTGCATCTCCCTCATCATCTCGCGATAAGGTGAATGCCCAACCGCAGCACCCTGCTGCCCCGCAGCCTCCTGCTGCTCAACAAAACCGGCACCAACCTGTGCCCCGGCCGCTGGAGGTGCAACCGGAGCCTGCTGTGGAACTGCCTGAGGAAGACGTGCCAACAACTGCGTCAGTAGCCCCACTATCAAATCTCCCTGAGCCAAAGCCGCTCCCCCACCGGGAACTGCTCCTGCTCCTGCGCCACCACCGGCACCAGAGTTAGCCCCACCGGCCAACGAAACTGACTGAGTAACTGACGCTGTCGCCACAATCGGCGCTGCACTCTCCACTGAAACCTCAGCCTCTGGCAAACCACGCCTAGCACCCCGACCTCCACGACCCGCTGCTCGTCCACCACGACCAGCTCCTCTGCCCCCACGGGCTCCAACGCGACCACGACCACGGCCACGACCACGACCACGGCCACGACCACGACCACGGCCACGACCACGACCTGCATCCATCTCTCTGCACTTCCACCAAGTACAGAAAATGAGCAAAGTCAGCACACAAACACAAAACACAACACACAATATCCAACTCACTTACCGCGGAAAACTGGAAGACCGAGAGGATGAGACTAGACTACTAACTGACTAACTCACATAATCAATTAAACACATAGTCCAATTCACCCAATGCTAACAGTCCTAAAACCGTATACGCTCTGATACCAAAATGAAACAACCAAGCTTTTTTTTTTTTTTTTAATAATTATCAATGCGGAAATTCTCGAAAGAAATCAATAATATTAAATCATAAATAATCCGTTCAACACATAAACCAATAACCAATAAAACCAATAATAAATTCTAGCAACCTAAACACCAGGTTTGCTACATTATTAAAATAAAACTAACACCCTAACAATGAATTCCTTGCTAGCCACAACAAGATTGCCAAAATCAAATTCCTAGTCTCCTCATCCTCTTCTCTTGGTCTCTTTCCGCGGAAGAACATTGCTGTTACCTGCATCACATTTGAATAGAGATGCGTAAGTATTATCATAAATACTTAGTGAGTGGATCATCCTGCCTACAGGCCAAGTACGTCAAACACTAGACAATACATCAACAATAATCCACAACAAGAACAATAATCAACAACAGAAACCTCCATGTCAGGAAAAACCCACGTTTCCTGACATCCCAGGTTAGTGTCGACCGACACCTCAAGAGTGTCGATCGACGCCAGCCTTC
Source organism: Erythrophleum ivorense (assembly GCA_026724425.1). Classification (NCBI taxonomy): domain Eukaryota; kingdom Viridiplantae; phylum Streptophyta; class Magnoliopsida; order Fabales; family Fabaceae; genus Erythrophleum; species Erythrophleum ivorense. Next base: position 1,159,343 of record JAIUCV010000212.1, on the reverse strand, counting down.
TGAGTGTCGATCGACACTCATCGAGTGTCGGTCGACACCAGCTCGACGCCCAGACACCATAAGCTACAAAACAGCGCCTAAACACACAAAATCGTGGGATTCAACCCCCACATCGATCAAACAGCCATATAACTCAACCATAACTCAAGAACAACTCGAAAACTCATCAATAAACTTGAAATCAAACAATCTCCAATGATTAACGGACCTACAGTCACGCACTCACCTTGAAAAGGATTGAAAGGAAGGAGAAGAAGATGAACAACAACCCAAAGCCTCAGATCAAGCCTCCAAACCTCACAAAACTCCAAAATCACCTCTGAAAAGTTGTTGTCACGAAAAAGTGACTTTTCACGCGGCCACAAAGCTTTTAACGCGAGTCTAGGGCTTCCCTCGCCCAAACCAGCCCAAAACCAGCCGACTTAAATCAAACCGGTCGATTTCTCATTAACCGGTGTCGATCGACCATACCAACTCAAACCACAAATCAAACGCGCAATCGACTTAAACCGGAATCGAACCTGATAACCGGAGCCTGCTGTGGAACTGCCTGAGGAAGACGTGCCAACAACTGCGTCAGTAGCCCCACTATCAAATCTCCCTGAGCCAAAGCCGCTCCCCCACCGGGAACTGCTCCTGCTCCTGCGCCACCACCGGCACCAGAGTTAGCCCCACCGGCCAACGAAACTGACTGAGTAACTGACGTTGTCGCCACAATCGGCGCTGCACTCTCCACTGAAACCTCAGCCTCTGGCAAACCACGCCTAGCACCCCGACCTCCACGACCCGCTGCTCGTCCACCACGACCAGCTCCTCTGCCCCCACGGGCTCCAACGCGACCACGACCACGGCCACGACCACGACCACGGCCACGACCACGGCCACGACCACGACCACGGCCACGACCACGACCTGCATCCATCTCTCTGCACTTCCACCAAGTACAGAAAATGAGCAAAGTCAGCACACAAACACAAAACACAACACACAATATCCAACTCACTTACCGCGGAAAACTGGAAGACCGAGAGGATGAGACTAGATTACTAACTGACTAACTCACATAATCAATTAAACACATAGTCCAATTCACCCAATGCTAACAGTCCTAAAACCGTATACGCTCTGATACCAAAATGAAACAACCAAGCTTTTTTTTTTTTTTTTTAATAATTATCAATGCGGAAATTCTCGAAAGAAATCAATAATATTAAATCATAAATAATCCGTTCAACACATAAACCAATAACCAATAAAACCAATAATAAATTCTAGCAACCTAAACACCAGGTTTGCTACATTATTAAAATAAAACTAACACCCTAACAATGAATTCCTTGCTAGCCACAACAAGATTGCCAAAATCAAATTCCTAGTCTCCTCATCCTCTTCTCTTGGTCTCTTTCCGCGGAAGAACATTGCTGTTACCTGCATCACATTTGAATAGAGATGCGTAAGTATTATCATAAATACTTAGTGAGTGGATCATCCTGCCTACAGGCCAAGTACGTCAAACACTAGACAATACATCAACAATAATCCACAACAAGAACAATAATCAACAACAGAAACCTCCATGTCAGGAAAAACCCACGTTTCCTGACATCCCAGGTTAGTGTCGACCGACACCTCAAGAGTGTCGATCGACGCCAGCCTTCTGAGTGTCGATCGACACCCATCGAGTGTCGGTCGACACCAGCTCGACGCCCAGACACCATAAGCTACAAAACAGCGCCTAAACACACAAAATCGTGGGATTCAACCCCCACATCGATCAAACAGCCATATAACTCAACCATAACTCAAGAACAACTCGAAAACTCATCAATAAACTTGAAATCAAACAATCTCCAATGATTAACGGACCTACAGTCACGCACTCACCTTGAAAAGGATTGAAAGGAAGGAGAAGAAGATGAACAACAACCCAAAGCCTCAGATCAAGCCTCCAAACCTCACAAAACTCCAAAATCACCTCTGAAAAGTTGCTGTCACGAAAAAGTGTCTTTTCACGCGGCCACAAAGCTTTTAACGCGAGTCTAGGGCTTCCCTCGCCCAAACCAGCCCAAAACCAGCCGACTTAAATCAAACCGGTCGATTTCTCAATAACCGGTGTCGATCGCCATCCTTCCTTGGTGTCGGTCGACACCCATCGACCATACAAACTCAAACCACAAATCAAACGCGCAATCGACTTAAACCGGAATCGAACCTGATAACCGGTGTCGATCGACACACCCCTTTGGTGTCGATCGACACTAGGTACTCAAGAGCTTTTTACACATTTTATTTGAAATGATTGAACCTTAAACCGACTGTACAACAATCAAACAAGAACATGTACAATCAATCCTCAATTCACACCCCAAAGAGCATATGTAATCTACTCCCAAATCCCTATTGTCGTCCGATACCACTTCTAACACAACTTTCTGGTTCGCGGATGTTACAAACTTGATCTCTACTGGAGTACTCACGATAGATTATATCAAATCTGCCGATAACCTAGCTGATCCATTCACTAAAGGTTTGGCAAGAGATCAAGTAATCAAATCATCTAGAGGAATGGGTTTACAAGCCTATAGAAAAGATGCGACTTGATGGTAACCCCACCTACATGACTGGAGATCCCAAGAAATAGGTTCAAAGGGAGAACGACTTCAAGTTAAATCGATGGACACTGTGAGATTAGTTTCTCTACCCAGTTCCTAGGATGTTGAAACAGTGTTATACCTGTAAGTAAATTTGGATAAGCATAACTCCGACAGCTACTAACTACGAGTGGTTCAAAGCTGAAAAATTGCTACCAACTCAGATACAATAATTTTTCGTAATACTCTCGAAAAGTCCGTATGTCTGTCTAGTTCACTAAGTTAGTCTATTCAGTAGAGTCTTAGAGTATATCGAGTCATATGTTTAGAGGTAATTTCTATTCATGTGGGGGATTGTTGGAACTTAAATTAACAAGTGAGATTGAGTCACTTTTCCGGTGTCTTTTCCGACAAGGTCGTTGCCCAGAATTACCGGATTATGAACTCATTAGAAAGCTTGTAGTATGGACTACAACTTGGAATGCTCATATGATAAATTTGAAGAATTGGTGAATGAGAAATTGTTTGGTCAAAGTGTGATGTGGGAAACATAACAAGTTTTGTCCCACATTGGAAGTTGAGAGATTTTCTCTCTACTATATAATAAGACACATCATGTTTGATGATCAACAACATACATGGAGTGATAGATGGACCGACCACGCGCGCACCACCACCACCACCGAACCGAACCGAGCCGCGCCGCGCCGCACCGTGGGCTTGGGCTTGGCTTCGGCTTGGCTTCGGCTTGATTCCATAAAAAGTCGATTTATAGCTTATCTCCTTCTGGTTCGATCGGAATCCTCCAATAAGTGCGCCTATGTCCAAATCGGGAAAGCTCCAGTTTACCCGATTTGTAAAATTAATAACTCCTTGGTCTGACCTTTGATTGAACCAAATCCAATTCGCCGTGTTCCTCTGCTGAGTTGAGAATCTAGAAAAATTGGATTTGTAGATTATATCTTCCTGGTTGGACCGGAATGATTCGATGAGTGAACGCAGGTCTCCATAGCGTCCATTGAAGACCTTCCAGCTTGTATCTTCAACATCTTCTTCTTCTGGAATCCTTTCTGGCTGATTATTCTTCGTGGTAAACTCTGTATGAGTTGAGTATGATCTCCAAGTGTTTGTTGAGCTTGGTCTTTTGATCCTAGCCTCCTTTTGAGCTGAACTCAGCTCGCATGTCTCCATAGCTCTCCTCAGCTTCAAGCACTCCTCTTCATGGCTCCTGGTTCCGTGCTCCCTGGTTGATGATGACTTGATGTCCACATCATACTCACCCTCTTGTAAAGGTTTCGACCTCGAAACTATATAGCATGCACCAAGATAGAGCAAGTTAGCATCTTTACATGAATATGAGTCTAGAAACTTACCTTGGCCAAAATATTTTTGGCGATTCATGTAGGATGGGATATGAGCATCTGGTGGTTCCTCATTGATCAGTAAAGTGGCAATCACTCCTCTCTGAGGTTCTCTGTTGACTTCTTTGGGCGGAAACTTAGCCTCCTTAGTGAAAGCTCCTTTTTCACACTTGTTGTCGCCATTGATCATTGGTGTCTTATTCTCTTGTTGCTTCTTCTCTGTCCCTGCAATGTCCTCTTCACCTTTGACAAGAGACAAGTGCGTTATGACAGTCATGGGGTTTTTATAAATAGGAGAACAAGATTCAGTCTTAGTTATTTTATCTATATTCTCTATGATATGTGGTTTAAGACAAGCATAATGAATTGTAGTTGTTTCTACTAAAACTGAATTTTCTTCAAACTCTTCTGGACATAGTAAATTCATTATCACATGATTAGAGTCATTAGAAACTAAGTTAAGAAACGGAATAACCTGATCTGAACTCTTGTTATGTTCGGCCCTTGTAGAGGTCATGGTATAAGAGTTCAGCATGTGATCTGGTGGCTCTTCTTGAAGCAATGCATTGTTGGTAGTGCCTCCTTGCTCATCTCTGTGAGCTCTCCAATCAGGGCATACTCTTAGGGTACCTGTTTTCTTCTCAACACTTAAGAAAAAGATCAAGTGTTTTATACTAGAAGTAGAATCATTGAAAACAGAGTATGTGAAACTATGTCTAGTTAAGATGTTATTCCCATATTGGATAAGATCATAGTTGTTACTTACCAAGCTACGGGGGGGTTATTGGATTGATGATTTAAGAGGATTTGTTTTTTTTTCCAAATCACCTCTTATTGGATCTAGTATTTATAAAAATCACTAACAATCCAAGGTTATTGAACTAATCATTTGTACAAATTCTTTAAAATCTCCTCTTATTGGAAAATTAGGATTTCACTAATAAAAACTGTTTTGAGGGATTTGTGAGAGATTTCCTAGTTAAAAACAAAAGAATCCAAATACCACCTTATGAGGTGAGATTTTCCAAATCCTCTTAAAACTTCATAGATTTGGATTTATCCAAATAACTCCAAATCATTGATACAATAAGCCCCCCTACGTACCAAGTGAGGGCAGTATTATCTCTGACTTGAGATCGGTGACTTTAGAGGCTGAGGTTGTGGCTTGAAGCCTCTTTCCTTTGTCCTCCATTCCTAGTCCTGATTCAAAACCTTTTGACAAAGACAAGCACATGATACTAGAATTGGAAGTTAACAAATCAGATTGAACAAAACTATCACTTGTTTTAGGTAATTCCACTTCCTCTTCTAGTGATGTTTCTTTCAATACTTTCTTAGAGGGACAGTTTACAGCAAAGTGTCCTCTCTTATGACATCTATAACATGTCTGCTCCTTAGATTTCTTAGAGTTAGAACAGTTACCTTGGTGTGGTGCTGCTGATGGCTTTTGTAAGGTATTGACTTCCTCTTGAGCTTTAGGTCTCTCTTTACTCTGTTTCTGCTTAGCTTCCACTTTCTTTAGCTGTAGAGCTCCCTTAGGAACTTGTTGCTTCGTCTTGACAGGCATCATTGATTGGACTTTGGTTAGAGTCTTCTTTGGTGAGGTAACCGTAATCCATCTTCTTGGCTTCTCGGGAACTGACGGCCTGGGATAATATGGTTCAGCTTCTGGTTCCTCCACAAACTCTTTATGTAAGAATAGCTTCATCTCCTCCCAGGTGTTGTCTGGTAGATCATAGTCGAGTCTGAGGTAAGCATCTATCTCCCATTGTAGGTAAGCTTCGTCGACTAGAGTCTCCTCGGCAATGGCTGTCCTTTCTTCTTGTGGAACATGATTTACTTGAAACCATTCCTCCATGTCTCTCTCCCATCTTAGATAAGCCTCTGGTCCTTGGTTGTGACCTGAAAAATAAATGTGGTATGGCTCCTCTTGACAAGAGTCAGGTTCTTCTTCCTCACGCCATGCTCCTTCTTGATCAACCTCCGAATTGTGGTCAAGCGTTTCCCATGCTTCAGCCGGGTTGTATGCTGGCTCGTCTTCCTCACTCTCTTGCTCAACATCATAGTGCACCTCAGATTCATGCTCTTGGTGCCAAAGCTCATCCTCAATCAGATCAGTTTCACCAAAACTGATTTGAAAATTGGCTTCTTCACCAAACGACTCCTCTTCTTGGTAAGGCTCTGTGAACCGATCTTGTTCTTCTTCTATGTTGAACTCGCCATGTTCTGATTCCTCTTTATAGTCTCCTTCTTCTGGACTGACTTCAGTTTCAGTCTCATCACAACTCGATTGGTCATCATGGTCTTCTTCTTCTTGGCCTTCATAGTTGTCTATCTCTTCATCTTTGGACCAGCTACTATGACCCATGTTGTCTTGGCCATAGTCTGGTGGCTCCGGCTCAAAGTCTTCACCATATGGTTCATCTTCAAATTCAGAGTTAGAGTAGTCATCTCCTGACCATGGTGGTGACTCACAGTCAGCTTCTTGGTCGGACCATCCTTGGCTCGACTCATTCATCTCCCCCTCATTGAACCTGATGGACTCGTCTTCTCCATCACTTGAATCCATGGTGGTTCTGCTTAGGGCTTGTACCTCACAAAAGAGATAAAGTTGATTTAAGATCTAGGCTTATACAAAAAATGATAATAAAAGGAAAGAACAAATTAAGACAAAAAATGCAAAAAAAATGGAAAAATTTTCTTTTTCTTTTCTTTAAATTCGAGATTAACAAAACAAGGACAATTTTTATTTTCTTTTATAAATATGAGAGAAATTAAATAAAAACTGAAACAACGATTTTGGTTTTGGTTTTCAATTTATAAATGAAAGATAAACTGAAATAAAATAAAAATAAGCAAGAACAATTTTTATGGTTTTTCAATTTATATGAATGAAACAAAAATAAACAAAACAGAAAATGATAGATGAAGGTTGGATTGATACAACCTGAGGGGTAGGAGCTTTTGAAGCTCTGATACCAAATGATATAAGATTGGAATCACTCCAACTTATGATCACTCAATGATCAAGAGATTCCAAGCTTAATCTCGCGGAAGGTGGAATGAAGTCGAGATGAAGGTGGTATGAGAACTTGATTGACTCTCTCAATCTGTGGGTTGATTGAGTCTCTCAATCTGTGGGTTGATTGACTCTCTCAATCTGTGGACGAACCAGTCTGTTTGTATCTCACAAACAAGCTAAATTCGTGGCTTCTAAGGAATAAAAGTGAATCACACACTTATATTCAAAAGAACTAGAAGAACTCTTCAAAGACACAACTTTGAAAGAAAAGAAAATTTTGTATTAATTTGATTGTCGATTGAAAGGTGATTTACAATGATTAAATGAATGAGCTTATATAGAGGCTCAGTACAATGTTCTAAAGCTAGAAACAAGAAGGAAATCGTGGCTAATTAAACATACTAGCCGTTGGACTCTTAATGAGTGAATCTCGGCCAAATAAGGAAGCTTAAGATGAGGCTTGAGTCTTGAAAGCTTGGGCATGAAAGTCTGATGTCTTGGGACGTCTAGATTCAATGAACAAGACTTCAAAACGCAGCAGCTTAGGCAATGTAGCCGTTGGAGAGTTATTCCTCCAAGTGTGAATGCATCCGGAAAAGGAAAGTTTACAAACATGAGAATCCGCCTGATTCTGTGGGTGCTGGTGCATGGGAAGGTGTGGGCTGACTCTACTAGATGCCTTGATGGATCTCCTGAATGGTTAGATGTCTCTAATGGTCGCCAAAGTCGGGTTTGTAAGTGATTAAACCCGTGAGCATCCAAATAAGGCAAGCTGAGAATCATTAACTCCCCGGTTTAGAAGTTGAATAACTCCCACGCCAAAACCGGTATTGATATGATTCCAATTTTATGAGCTCCCCGGTTGAGTTAAGATTCCATAAAAAGTCGATTTATAGCTTATCTCCTTCTGGTTCGATCGAAATCCTCCAATAAGTGCGCCAATGTCCAAATCGGGAAAGCTCCGGTTTGACCGATTTGTAAAATCAATAACTCCTTGGTCTGACCTTTGATTGAACCAAATCCAATTCGCCGTGTTCCTCTGTTGAGTTGAGAATCTAGAACAATTGGATTTGTAGCTTATATCTTCCTGGTTGGACCGGAATGATTCGATGAGTGAACGCAGGTCTCCATAGCGTCCATTGAAGACCTTCCAGCTTGTATCTTCAACATCTTCTTCTTCTGGAATCCTTTCTGGCTGATTCTTCTTCGTGGTAAAATCTGTATGAGTTTAGTATGATCTCCAAGTGTTTGTTGAGCTTGTTCTTTTGATCCTAGCCTCCTTTTGAGCTGAACTCAGCTCGCATGTCTCCATAGCTCTCCTCAGCTTCAAGCTCTCCTCTTCATGGCTCCTGGTTCCGTGCTCCCTGGTTGATGATGACTTGATATCCACATAAGGAAGGCCTCATTATCACCTGTAAAAAACATTAAGATTACACACTAAGAACAAACAAAATATTAATTTTACTAAATAACAAATATATATTAATTTTCATTAATCCCTAACTAACAATTTTAACTAACTAAATTCCAAATATATTTTATTCCCTATCTAACAAATATCATGTTATCTAAATAGAAATTAAACTAAATAATAAATAACATAAACCTAAATTAAGTTAATTAAAAATAAACCTTCATTATCACAAGGAGATCGAGAGATCGGAGATGAGAGGGAGAGAGTGATGGCCGGCGGGAGAGAGAGTGATGGTCGACGGGAGAGAGAGTGATGGCCAGCGGGAGATGCGAGCGAGAGGGAGAGAGGCGGGCAAGAAGGAAAGTGATGGCCGGCGGGAGAGTGATGGCCGACGGGAGAGAGACGGCCGGCGGGAGAGATGCGAGCGAGAAGAGAGACGGCCGGGAGGTTTAGGGAATGAGAGAGCGAGTGTGAGATGTGAGCGAGAGAGAGAGGGAAGATGGAAGTGTGAGAAAGTGAAGTTCCGATATATAGGATTTGAATTCGTCGCTAACAAGTTTCGCGAAAATTCCATTTCCCGCACGCGAGAATTAAATATTTCCATTTTTTTCGTGCCGCTGGTAATTCGTCATTAATTACCAACGATTTAACGACGACTCCCGAGAAAACGTAGTTAATGCCTCGTTAAATTTTTTCCTAAAGTATCCAAAGAGTTGTTAAATGATCGAAGGTTAAAATAAAGATTAACCTTAATTAACGACTAACTGACGACGATGTGTCCCAAATTGTCGTTATTTCGTCTATTAGGTGGGACCTACTTAGTGAACAATTTTGATTTCATCCGAGGAAACCGTTTTCAAATAACACGATTTGGCGTCGCCTTTACGTGGAATCGTCGTAAATTTGTCGTTAATATGAATCATAAACCCTAAATTTGCCCCAAACCGTTAGACGTTCATTTATTAGTATAAGAAGTGAACTAGAAGCTACAAAAGAAGTTGTAGTGACAAAAGTAGAACAAAATATTTGAAATAAATCTAAAATTACAAAATTTTAAAAATTCTTTGAAATCCATCTCCCAATAACCCCCGCTAAGATTACATATAGTAAACCTTTTACTATAAGAAACTTTTGTTCATCTTCTTTACAATCAGTAAAACTTACATTTCCTTGGATTAAACATAAAAAATGTTTTCATTTGTCGATTGGCTAGGTTGGTAATTGAATAAATGTGTGTAACAAGCTGTTTTTAGGGTTTAAGGTTAAGTTCTGCGACGAATGAACGACTTAACAACTAGGTACGGAAGTCTCGTCGTTAAATCGTCGTTAACTGCGACGTTTAACGACACAATCGTCGGAAAATCGATATAATTACCAACAATTTACCAACTCAAATTTCCCTATAAAAGGACCAACACCCTTTCATTCCACCACACACCTCAATCACCCACTTCTCCCACCTCTACATTTTTTCTCATATCTTGTTCAAGAGAATTTTACTAAAAATTACATCAATCTAGACCCAGAGATCGTTAGGCGGAAACTGTTTTCCACTGTGGTTATCATTTTCCGGGAGAACGATCTCTAGCCCATATTTTTAAAAATATTTTTTAAAATGTACCAACGAAGTTTCATCGATTATAAAACTATTGCTGCTGGTCGTCGTAAAAGCGTCGCTAAATAGCAACGAAATAACAATGTATACGTTGCTAATTCGTCGCAGAGCTCAATGCTTCCAATTTCAACGAAAATGATACAACAATTTCACTAAATAAAATTAATAAGCCACATAACTTAGTTAGAAACAGTCCACAAAATAAACTTCATAATATTACATTTCCTAATTAATAATATCACATAAAAATTTTACAATACGGAAGATACATATAAATATATAAATCATCTTAAATTAATACTCGTCGGACTCATTTTGTACATTCTCTTCATCATATGGTTCATCATTCTCGGAGAATTCATCTGGAACGCTTTCTTCGTCGTCATCCGTAGAATCGGTTGGTTGATTTATTACCTGCGGGTTCTCGGGATCTATTAATAAGATATGTCCGGCTGTGTTCTCATCTGATTCCGCTAAACCCGAACAATGATCTTGTTGCATTGGAAGATCATCATGATCCCCTATAACTGTGCCTCGTGGAGTAACTTTGACAACGGATAACCAAGTAATCCATGTTGTTCTAACTCGGGGATTTGGGACGAAAGTGACTTGCTCGGCTTGGGAAGCAAGGATAAACGGCTCAAATTTGTTTTAACGCCGTGATTGGTTCACATTGATTTTATACTTGTTCTCCCGAACACCTCTCCCGACAGTTGGCTCGAACCAATCACCCTTGAAAATCACACATCGTAAACCAAGGATGCCCGGATATTCAACTTCAAGAACTCCATAAAAATCGACCTCACCACTAACACAAACACCATAATTCGCCGTAGCCCGTTCTTTCCCATAGCTGAAGGTATGGAACACGTATCCACGTGTACAATACATGTAAGCAGTTGTGACCTTCCATAATGGCCTTTTGATTACTTCATAGAACCACTGCGGATATGATTTATCACCGATAGAAACCTTGTATTAATCAAAACATATTATAAAGAATAATTAGTTAATGTACCGTCATTTACTAATGAAAATATATGTAATTGCGCAAAACATATATATAATCTCGTACCGATGATTTAATCCACTTTGCAAAGTGTTGATCCTTGCGTTTGTTGATTTTGTTATCTGTAACCTCGTTGATACACTCTCGGACCTGCCTACAAAATTTCCTGCATTCAAAAAGAATATCATCGGTCACAAGAATATGTACATGGTATATAGTAATTTTCTTTAGTTAGTATGAAATCACTTACATATCAAATAGGGTAATTTCATCGCAATTGAGCAGGATATATGTTTGCGCGCTATGACAGTCGTTCTCGTCTGCCCACCAAACTTCTTTGATGCATCCACCTAATCGGCCAACTGATGAGAACATGTTAGGTACACCTTTTGATGGATATGATCTGCCCACTCCGCCAACGTCATATCGTTTAGGAGCCCTTTTCCGCGTGCGCACCTTCGATGGAAAATAATATTCTGTAAAAATGAGATGTTTCTTGAGATAAACTGCCTGAGACTATTGATCCTTCAACTCTTGCCAAGTTTTTGGCTTTTCCTTTAAGATGCCCAATGAATCGCTCGAACGGGTACATCCACCAAAAATGAACTGAGCCACCAAGTTCTGCTTTGTAAGGAAGATGTACGGCAAGATGTTCCATAACATCAAAAAAATGATGGTGGAAATATCTGCTCCATATTGCATAAGTACATAGGGATGTTAAGGTGGAGTTGTGCAATAACATCTTCGGTCAGAGTACGAGTGCAAAGGTCTATGAAGAACTCTCTGATCGCTGCAAAGTTTGGTAATAAGTTGTTAATTACCTACAATTATATACTATATATATGTTCTATATATATATGTTATATACGATATATATCACAAATTTAAATATATACCTGCAATTGCTGCATGTACACATGTAGGTAGAAGTTCGTCGAATGCAAATGGAAGTAACCGTTCCATAAATACATGAAAGTCATGGCTTTTCATCCCCGAAAACTTCTGTCTTTGAACACATTTAGATAGATTGGAAACGTACCCGTCTGGGAATTTGACGTCGGATGAAGCCCAACTTAACAAGGCCGACTTTTCTGCAGGACCTAACTGAAAAATAGGAACTGGCATAGTCCCGTCGTTTGAAATATGCAACTCACTCCGTGAACAAAGATCAGGTAAATCCAATCTTGACTTCACGCTGTATTTAGTTCTGCCTTTGACGTTTAACACCGTATGCATGATGTTATCGAAGCAATTTTTTTCAATATGCATCACATCCATATTGTGTCTGAGATGATGGTCTTTCCAGTATGGAAGTTCCCAGAAAATGCTCTTCTTATGCCAATTGTGTTGATCCCCGTATCCATCTGGCATATTTTCGGGAGTGTGCCAGTTGCCGCCACATCTGACTGTACTATGTGCACCAAAATGATCAATTTGCGCTTCAATGTCTTCCCTAGTTAAGACCACAGGAGGAGGAACACGAACTGCTTTTTTTTTCTTAAACAGTTGTTTGTTTCTCCGGTATCTATGGTTCAGGAGTAAGAAGCAACGGTGACAGTCGAACTAGCTTGTCTTTCTTCCGTGTTTTAGCTGAAAAACATCCGTTCAATCAAGACAATATGGGCAAGATAACCACTCGTGCGTAGTCCACCCTGAAAGCATCTTTTATGCCGAAAAGTCGCTTATTGTCCACATAAGCACTGCACGCATAGTAAAATTCCTCTTCCGTGAAGTATCATACGTCCGAGCTCCAGTGTACCACAACTCTTTCAGTTCTTCCATCAAAGGCTATAAAAAAACATCAAGAGAACGCCGCAGATGTTTCAGGCCAGGGGATCAAGATACTCATGAATATAAATTCTTTTTGCATGCACATTTCAGGAGGAAGATTGTAAGGAGTGAGTATTATCGGCCATAGAGAGTATTACCTGCCAGACATACCAAAAGGACTGAATCCATCTGTGCAAAGACCCAGATAGACATTTCTTTTCTCTCTAGCGAAATCGGGGTGCACCGCCTGAAAATGCTTCCACGATTTAGCGTCAGATGGATGCCGAATCTCTCCATCGGTAACCGAATGATCGACATGCCATCTCATCAATCCAGCCGTCCTTTCAGACTGATACATTCTTTGCAACCTATCTTTTATTGGCAAGTACCACATTCGTTGGTAAGGTACCTTGTTCCGACCACGACCTTGTGTCTTATATCGTGGCTTACGGCAGACTCGACACTCCTGCAACTTATCATCATCTTTCCAAAATATCATGCAATTGTCAACACAAACATCTATCATCTGAGAAGGCAACTCATTGCTACATAACAGCTTCTGTATGTCGTAATAAGAATCAGCAACTACATTGCCTTCTGGCAAAATATCCTTAATTAGATCAGCCCAACCGTCCAAGGAAAACTGACTCTTATTACCATCAGTTTTGAGAGTCTGATATATCCATATTTTACATGTTCTTACCCTAGTTTTTCTTATATTTTCTTACTTAATAATAATGATTTTGCATCCAAGAGGTAGTTTTTTTGTATATTGTGGTTTTGGGAAGCAAACAGGTCAAAATGGCAAAACGAAGGCAAAAGAGCTTCAAACAATGATCCATGCAAGTTCCCAAGTCAAGAGCTTCAACAAAACTCAAGTTAGCTGGTTTCCGCATTCGGACAGAATCAAAGCATCCGAAAGATGACCGCGGCAAAGGGTCTTTCCGACGCCCAAATCATGAGATCTTTATATGGAAAGATAGATAAATGAGTCATGCGTCGCGGCGAAGTAAAATTGGGCTATTTGGAGCAGAAATTCGGCCTAGGATCTTTTTCTCCCAAGACATGTCCGTCTGGCGAGTAAGTGAAGCCCATGGAGCTTGGATGAGCGAAATGGACCGGGATCACTGCGGGCCAAGCCTGGACTTCATCAAGACTCAAGCCCACGCAATACCACGCGATCAGAAGGCAGCATCCGCGCCTCACTCAAGACTTGGTGAGCAAGTTCAAGCGAGGAGAAGAAATGAAAAGTTTCCTCTTCTCTTTTGCGCATTAACTCAGCCGACCTAGCCTCCCCTCACCTATATATACTTGCTTTTAGCCTCTTCTATCGACATCACAATATCATAGAACACAACTCTCTTCTTCTTTCAGTCAATAAACCGGAGCCACTTAGGTGGTCTCCTTGCTCTTTCTTTTCTTTTGCATCTTGTACATACTCGCATGTTTTAGATTAAGTCTAGGGTTTTAGAGGTTTCTCTCTATGGAGGAGCCGCGGTTTGACCTCTGTCACTCCGCCTCCTACCATTAGAACTATGAGATTCTCTCTACTCCTTTAAGACTCATCGTTGAATTATGGATCTTTCCAAGAGGATATGATATAATTGCCTTCAATAATCGGTTGTTGAATAAAGGGAAAACCTCATGGTTCTTCATCTTTATTTGCGCCTCATGCTTGTTGCTAGAGTAGCTAACTAGTGACATGATTTAAGGTTGATATACTCTCCAAAAGCTTGTTATATCTCCGGATCTAGTATTTGATGAGCAATAAATCTTAAGCTATGAAAGTAGACTTAAGGATTGTTGTGAACAATCATCACTTAAACCTAAGGCATACCTCACTCTTCAATGACCATGCGACAGCTGAGTCCATTGGTTTAAGAGGTATAGGTGGTCGGAGCCACGAAAGTGGGATGACCACATCATAGTGTTTTGAGTTTAGGAATCGGATTTGACAATCTTTTCAATTGATTTGGCATATGTTCTCACGGTTTGTCTTTGTTCAATTGATGTTGTTTGTATAGCTTGCATTGTTATTTACTCTTTCTTATAACACAAAAACACAAAACCCCTTGCATATTATTGATTTAGCTTAACCAAATCTTTACAAATGTGTAGTGTGCAATTCGCATTCTCTTGTGGATCGACCCCTAAGTACTACAACAACATGTTGTGCACTTGCAACCATGTTTTGCTTAGGGTTTTTATTACTTGCATACATCCCACACCCACGCATGCTATCAGAGTCATCATCCTAGCTCCCACCGACAGTTTTGTGTGCCCCTTAGTACATTATTCGTACAATGGCTGATCAGCTGTTGCTAACATATCAAAAAAAAATTTTGCATCTGCATTGGGTTCCTCATACGCTACATTGTGAGGATCTCCAAATGTACTTGCGGTTTCACGAAATGCATCTGTCACCATCTCATGCATCCTTCAACTTCAATATTGTAATTCACAGGCTGGTGATCAACTAGATGCACATTATCCTCTAATGACATTCCTTCATTATACTTACTACTACTACTAGCTGCATTTCCCCTCTAATGGAGGGAGCACGCCTCCGTTCCTCACATCCTATATATCAGTTTCATAGTTTATAGTTACATATTTTAGTTAATATTAATATTTTTATATTAATAAATAATAATATAATGTTAAAATAATAAAAATAAAGAAATTACCATCTCTAAATGTCTTCCCGCAAAAGGTGTTTGGCCAGCTGTGTGACGAATTGCGACATGTTTGCCATCTGGACCAACCGTCAACCGGGAAGCAGAGCACTTCGTAGAGACATCGATGGAATGCGGTTGAATCCAGAACCGAACTAAACCATCCCAAACTCCTTGTGCGATAAAGATAAAGATCGGTTTGGCGTCATTTCCCAGTATCAGCTTCCACTTCTGTTTCCAATCAGCAACGGTGTTGATTAAATGCAACATGGCCTTCTTTTCAAAATTTGCCTTAACCTCCTCATTAAAACCCGAATCCCAATAATATTGTTACTGAAAAAAAAAAATATTTTACAAATAATTAAAAAAACAATCTAAAGAAGACAACAATAATTTAATATATTAATGAAACAAATTGTTAAATATTATCGCAAACATTTTCCACCAAGTATCTCTGATCTCTTGGGTTGTTTGAGTCCAATTCGCATGCGGCTCAGAGAGATAGTTTTTGATGATGTTGCTAATGGTACGCGAGACTCAGCATTCGACACTAAACCTGTACAAACCCAGAAAGCAAATATTCATTAATATGTTAAAAACATATGTGATATATAATAGTATTTAATTAAATATTATTAAAAATATTTCGTACCACAAAGCTTCATCAAATTTTTCCGGATGAAGTTTCGTAAGTACAGTTCTACCGGGAAGAGCGAGAATTTTATCCACCGTCAGATGTGCATAAGGCCGAGGCGGACGTGGTGGAGCTTGCTCCTCTTGCGGGGTTAGAGGAGGCGTGGAAAATCGCCGCCTTGCTGTGACTGTGTCTATGGAACAAAGGTTTCCGAACTCTGCTGGCCGCTGCTCTGACCACCCCTCATCCGGCAAAAAATGGTGGTATTGGTTTTGACGTGAATGCCTCATTATGACCTGTAAAAAACATTAAGATTACACACTAAGAACAAAAAAAATATTAATTTTACTAAATAACAAATATAATTTAATTTTCATTAATCCCTAACTAACAATTTTAACTAACTAAATTCCAAATATATTTTATTCCCTATCTAACAAATATCATGTTATCTAAATAGAAATTAAACTAAATAATAAATAACATAAACCTAAATAAAGTTAATTAAAAATTAACCTTAATTATCACAAGGAGATCGAGTGATCGGAGATGAGAGGGAGAGAGTGATGGCCGGCGGGAGAGAGAGTGATGGCCGACGGGAGAGAGAGTGATAGCCGACGGGAGAGAGAGTGATGGCCAGCGGGAGATGCTAGCGAGAGGGAGAGTGGCGGGGAGAGGGAACGTGATGGCCGGAGGGAGAGTGATGGCCGACGGGAGAGAGACGGCCGGCGGGAGAGATGCAAGCGAGAAGAGAGACGGCTGGGAGGTTTAGGGAATGAGAGAGCGAGTGTGAGATGTGAGCGAGAGAGAGGGAAGATGGAAGTGTGAGAAAGTGAAGTTCCGATATATAGGATTCGAATTCGTCGCTAACAAGTTTCGCGAAAATTCCATTTCCCAACGCGAGAATTAAATATTTCCATTTTTTTCGTGCCGCTGGTAATTCGTCGTTAATTACCAACAATTTAACGACGACTCCCGAGAAAACGTAGTTAATGCCTCGTTAAATGGTTTCCTATAGTATCCAAAGAGTTGTTAAATGATCGAAGGTTAAAATAAAGATTAACCTTAATTAACGACGAACTAACGACGATGTGTCCCAAATTGTCATTATTTCGTCTCTTAGGTGGGACCTACTTAGTGAACAATTTTGATTTCATCCGAGGAAACCGTTTTCAAATAACACGATTTGGCGTCGCCTTTACGAGGAATCGTCGTAAATTTGTCGTTAATATGAATCCAAAACCCTAAATTTGCCCCAAACCGTTAAACGTTCATTTATTAGTATAAGAAGTGAACTAAAAGCTACAAAAGAAGTTGTAGTGGCAAAAGTAGAACAAAATATTTGGAATAAATCTAAAATTACAAAATTTTAAAAATTCTTTGAAATCCATCTCCCAATAAATTAACCCCCGCTAAGAATACATATAGTAAACATTTTACTATAAGAAACTTTTGTTCATCTTCTTTCCTTGGATTAAACATAAAAATGTTTTCATTTGTCGATTGGCTAGGTTGGTAACTGAATAAATGTGTGTAAGAAGCTGTTTTTAGGATTTAAGGTTTAGTTCTGCGACGAATGGACGACTTAACAACTAGGTACGGATGTCTCGTCGTTAAATCGTCGTTAACTGCGACGTTTAACGACACAATCGTCGGAAAATCGATGTAATTACCAACAATTTACCAACGGATAGCCAAGTAAGTTGAAACTCAAATTTCCCTATAAAAGGACCAACACCCTTTCATTCCACCACACATCTCAATCACCCACTTCTCCCACCTCTACATTTTTTCTCATATCTTGTTCAAGAGAATTTTACAAAAATTTACATCAATCTAGACCCAGCGATCGTTAGGCGGAAAATGTTTTCCACTGTGCTTATCATTTTCCGGGAGAACGATCTCCAGCCCATATTTTTGTAAATATTTTTTAAAATGTACCAACGAAGTTTCATCGATTATACAACTATTGCTGCTGGTCGTCGTAAAAGCGTCCCTAAATAGCAACGAAATAACAACGTATACGGAAATGAAAATGATACAACGAAAATGATACAACAATTTCACTAAATCCCTTATATACTAAATCACAAGTCACTTGACGAATTAAAACGTGACATGTGTCAACCTTATTTTTATTTTATTGCAACCTTATTTTTTTGAAAAGACATTGACCCGTGCGTATGCACGGGGGGAAATACTAGTAAAATTAATAAGCCACATAACTTAATTAGAAACAGTCCACAAAATAAACTTCATAATATTACATTTCCTAATTAATAATATCACATAAAAGTTTTACAATACGGAAGATACATATAAATATATAAATCATCTTAAATCAATACTCGTCGAACTCATTTTGTACATTCTCTTCATCATCTGGTTCATCATTCTCGGAGAATTCATCTGGAACGCTTTCTTCGTCGTCATCCGTAGAATCGGTTGGTTGATCTATTAACTGCGGGTTCTCGGGATCTATTAATAAGATATGTCCGGCTGTGTTCTCATCTGATTCCGCTAAAACCGAACAATGATCTTGTTGCATTGGAAGATCATCATGATCCCCTATAAATGTGCCTCGCGGAGTAAATTTGACAACGGATGACCAACTAATCCATGTTGTTCTAACTCGGGGATATGGGACGAAAGTGACTTGCTCGGCTTGGGAAGCAAGGATAAACGGCTCAAATTTGTTGTAACGCCGTGATTGGTTCACGTTTATTTTATACTTGTTCTCCCGAACACCTCTCCCGACAGTTGGGTCGAACCAATCACACTTGAAAATCACACATCGTAAACCAAGGATGCCCGGATATTCAACTTCAATATTTTCTTGTGGAACGCCATAAAAATCGACCTCACCCCTAACACAGACACCATAATTTGCCGTAGCCCGTTCTTTCCCATAGCTGAAGGTATGGAACACGTATCCACGTGTACAATACATGTGAGAAGTTGTGACCTTCCATAATGGCCCTTTGATTACTTCATAGAACCACCGCGGATATGATTTATCACCGATAGAAACCTTGTATTAATCAAAACATATTATAAAGAATAATTAGTTAATGTACCGTCATTTACTAATGAAAATATATGTAATTGCGCAAAACATATATATAATCCCGTACCGATGATTTAATCCACTTTGCAAAGTGTTGATCCTTGCGTTTGTTGATTTCGTTATCTGTAACCTCGTTGATACACTCTCGGACCTGCCTACAAAATTCCCTGGATTCAAAAAGAATATCATCGGTCACAAGAATATGTACATGGTATATAGTAATTTTCTTTAGTTTGTATGAAATCACTTGCATCTCAAATGGGGTAAACTCATCGCAATTGAGCAGGATATATGTTTGCGCGCTATGACGGCCGTTCTCGTCTGCCCACCAAACTTCTTTGATGCATCCACCTAATTGGCCAACTGATGAGAACATGTTAAGTACACCTTCTGATGGATATGATCTGCCCACTCCGCCATCGTCATATCGTTTAGGAGCCATTTTCCGCGTGCGCACCTTCGATGGAAAATAATATTCAGTAAAATGAGATGTTTCTTGAGATAAACTGCCTGAGACTATTGATCCTTCAACTCTTGCCAAGTTTTTGGCTTTTCCTTTAAGATTCCCAATGAATCGCTCGAACGGGTACATCCACCGAAAATGAACTGGGCCACCAAGTTCTGCTTCGTAAGGAAGATGTATGGCAAGGTGTTCCATAACATCAAAAAATGATGATGGAAATATCTGCTCCATATTGCATAAGTACATAGGGATGTTAAGGTGGAGTTGTGCAATAGCATCTTCGGTCAGAGTACGAGTGCAAAGGTCTATGAATAACTCTCTGATCGCTGCAAAGTTTGGTAATAAGTTGTTAATTACCTACAATTATATACTATATATATGTTCTATATATGTGTTATATACGATATATATCACAAATTTTAATATATACCTGCAATTGCTGCATGTACACATGAAAGTAGAAGTTCCTCGAATGCAAATGGAAGTAACCGTTCCATAAATACATGACAGTCATGGCTTTTCATCCCCAAAAACTTCTGTCTTTGAACACATTTAGATAGATTGGAAACGTACCCGTCTAGGAATTTGACGTCGGATGAAGCCCAACTGAACAAGGCCGACTTTTCTGCAGGACCTAACTGAAAAATAGGAACTGGCATAGTCCCGTCATTTGAAATATGCAACTCACTTCGTGAACAAAGATCAGGCAAATCCAATCTTGATTTCACGCTTTATTTAGTTCTGCCTTTGACGTTTAACACCATATGCATGATGTTATCGAATAAATTTTTTTCAATATGCATCACATCCAGATTGTGTCTGAGAAGATGATCTTTCCAGTACGGAAGTTCCCAGAAAATGCACTTCTTATGCCAATTGTGTTGATCCCCGTATCCATCTGGCATATTTCCGGGAGTGTGCCAGTTGCCGCCACATCTGACTGTACTATGTGCACCAAAATGATCAGTTTGCGCTTCAATGTCTTCCCTAGTTAAGACCACAGGAGGAGGAACACGAACTGCTTTGTTTTTCTTAAACAGTTGTTTGTTTCTCTGGTATCTATGGTTCAGCAGTAAGAAGCGACGGTGACAGTCGAACCAGCTTGTCTTTCTTCCGTGTTTTAGCTGAAAAACATCCGTTCGATCAAGACAATACGGGCAAGATAACCGCCCGTGCGTAGTCCACCCTGAAAGCATCCCGTATGCCGAAAAGTCGCTTATTGTCCACATAAGCACTGCACGCATAGTAAAATTCTTCTTCCGTGAAGTATCATACGTCCGAGCTCTAGTGTACCACAACTCTTTCAGTTCTTCTATCAAAGGTTGTAAAAAAACATCAAGAGAACGCCGCAGATGTTTCAGGCCAGGGATCAAGATACTCATGAATAGAAATTCTTTTTGCATGCACATTTCAGGAAGAAGATTGTAAGGAGTGAGTATTATCAGCCATAGAGAGTATTACCTGAAACAACCAATCTTTTTTTTTTTTAACAATTAAATAGCTCAGATTAATATTCCCATAAATATTAATCCTCAACAGCTATCGCAATTCTCAATAATGCGGAAGTCATAAATCAAATAAAACAATAAAATAAATAGATAATAAAATTCAACCAACAATAATCAGTTCCATAATATAATAAAACTAGCAACCTAACACCAAGTTCGCTTAACAACTTGAACAATAACTCAATATCTGAAACACCCTATCATCCTCATCGTCTCTCGGCCTCTTTACGCGGTGGAACATTCCTGTTACCTGCATCACATTGGAATGGAGATGCGTAAGTATTATCATAAATACTTAGTGAGTGGATCATCCTGCCTACAGGCCATGTACGTCAACCACCAGACAGTACAACACACAATACAGCAATAACAACAATAAACAATAGCAGCAATGATCAACAAAAGCAACAGACTCGCAACAACAAGAGTGTCGACCGACACCACAAAGGGTGTCGAACGACACTCAGCACCTCAGTGTCGATCGATACCACGCACGGTGTCGATTGACACCGCCCCGACGCCTCGAAACCAAACTCAACGAAACAACACATATCTCACAGATAAACACGAAATCAAAGGGGATTCAACACCCTAAACGATCATAAATTAGAAAACACAAAGAACAACTCAAGAACAAAAACATAAACTCATAAATCACGAAATCTCTAGTGATTCACGGACCTACAGTCACGCACTCACCTCGACAACCGATTGAACAAAGGGAAAATAGGGAAAACGATGAACAGTACGCGGCGATGAACAGTATCGCGATGAACAGTAACTCCGACGATGAACAGTAACTCCAGTGATGAACAGTGCCGATCGCCAAAAACTCTAATTTTTCTCCTTCTCCACTTTCTTTCACGATTTCTGACGGCCACCTTGAGAAACGAGCCCCTTTTCCCCCTTTTAAACCTGTAGCTAGGGCTCTCTCATTAAACCAACCCAATAAACCGGAAATCACTCAAATCGAACCGAAATCAATTCGCCGAACCGGTGTCGACCGACACTAGACCTTGGTGTCGCTCGACACCACACGAAAATTCCAATTCCTTGGTTTACGGATGTTACATTACCTGCCAGACATACTAAAAGGACTGAATTCATCTGTGCACAGACCCAGATAGACATTTCTTTTCTCTCTAGCGAAATCGGGGTGCACCGCCTAAAAATGATTCCACGCTTGAGTGTCAAATGGATGCCGAATCTCTCCATCTGTAACCGAATGATCGACATGCCATCTCATCAATCCAGCCGTCTTTTCAGACTGATACATTCTTTGCAACCTATCTTTTATTGGCAAGTACCACATTCGTTGGTAAGGTACCTTGTTCCGACCACGACCTTGTGGCTTATATCGTGGCTTACGGCAGACTCGACACTCCTGCAACTTATCATCATCTTTCCAAAATATCATGCAATTGTCAACACAAACATCTATCATATGAGAAGGCAACCCAATGCTACATACCACCTTCTGTATGTCGTAATAAGAATCAGCAGCTATATTGCCTTCTGGCAAAATATCCTTAACTAGATCAGCCCAACCGTCCAAGGAAAACTGACTCTGATTACCATCAGTTTTGAGAGTCATCATCCTAGCTGCCACCGACAGTTTTGTGTGCCCCTTAGTACATCATTCGTACAATGGCTGATCCGCTGTTGCTAACATATCAAAAAACTTTTTTGCATCTGCATTGGGTTCCTCATACGCTACATTGTGAGGATCTCCAAATGTACTTGCAGTTTCACGAAATGCATCTGTCACCATCTCATGCATCCTTCAACTTTGATATTGTAATTCACAGGCTGGTGATCAACTAGATGCACATTATCCTCTAATGGCATTCCTTCATTATAATTACTACTACTACTAGCTGCATTTCCCCCATGACAATATCAAATATAGTAGTTTAGCATAAATCCTCTATATAACAGATGTGACCATACCCTCGAGATAGGCACAAATTTTCTATTTGTACATTTTGGACAAGGACAAAACATGAATTTATTACCGCTTGCAATCGTAATTTGCAGTGTGCTGGCATGGTACACTAATCCTTCAAGACCATCTCTGAATTCTTTCTTCAGAAATCCGTCGGAATCCTGCCGATTGTACATCCATTCCCGGAGTTGGTAAATTGACATATTCAGAGAGATTTTTGTTTTCTTTGAAAGATTTATTTTTATTTTTTTTTTTTTCAGAGAGAAAGATACGAGAGAGAGAGAGATAAGTGGTATAGATTCGACATCTTCAATTGTGCATCCTTGTTTATATAGAGAGTTTTTGACATTTGCAACGAATATGCAACGATATTGACCACGATTTTCCATCGATTTTCCAACGATTTTGTTTTTTTACAACGAAATTACCTCGAAATGTTATGTTGTTAAAATATCGGTACAAATCAACCGTTGTAAATACGTCGGCATTTACCAATGGGTTAACAACGAAAACTAAAGGATCTCTATTTCCTTGTTAGTTCGACGTTATTTACGTATGAAACCATGCCGTCGTCAAATCGTTGTAAAGTTCCAACGAATTTACGACGAAATTTGTAAACATTGTTCAATCGTTGTAAATTCAACGCTAAGTTACGACAAGTTTACGACAATTTAGTTTTTCGTCGTAAAGTCGATGGTAGATTGACGTTAGTTTCCGACGAAATTAATTCGACGTAAAATTTCCTCGCAAAATGGCTGGTTTCTTGTAGTGAAATTCCTTATTGTCCGGATGAGCCTTTGAGATATTTCTGAATGCGATCAACCATCATCCAATGATATACCTCTGGTTCTTGCATATTGATGTGTTGGGTTTTTATGCTTCAAACTAGTAAATTTATAACCCAACTTGGTAGAGCTGCAAGTGTACAGCCGTGGCAAGTAGGGGTCGAACACAAGGAAGAGTTATCTCGTTTCAAGTCTTTGTTGATTGATGAGTAGCTAGAACAGAAAATATGATTTTGTGATGAACCTAAAATCAAAAGAAAACAAGCAAGTAAGTAAATGGGGTTGTGAACAAGATGAGAAAAGAGTTAGGCAAAGGATAATCAATGGAAACATTCAATGAAATGACAAGAGATTGCATGGGATAAGTTATAAACTGCCTTGAACTCACAACACTAAAGTATAGCCTTTCCACTTTCATGGCTCCGGCCACTATGCTTAAATAACCTAATAGATTCAACTTTCGATGGTTATTACAAGTCATAAGCATGCATTAATCAATGTTCAAGTTGTGATTGTTCACTAAGTTTCTTAGGTCGACTTTTGGAAGCCTAAAACACTTAGCTCATCAAATACTAGTTTCGGCAATACAACAAGCTTTTGGAGAGTGTATCAACCTAGGTTCAAGTTGTTTAGGCGCGCTTTCCTAACAACAAGCATTAATAACAAGTAAAGATGAAGAACCATAAGAATAAATCCCGTTATTTAGCAATCATGTTGTCATATTCAAGTCATGAGTCCATCGATCTCCCTCGGCCTAACAAGGGGATCTACTCGGACATAATGCAATCAAACAAGTGATATTGATGAGTAAAAGAGATAAGGGGTGAGAAATCTTCTCTATTATGATGAACAAAGTCGAATCCTCCCTTGAAACTCTCGGATCCAAAGTACAAAAGTACAAAATAAAGAAAAGAAAAGAACAAGGTTTTATGTGAGCTAGGGTCTTGAGCGGCGCCTCCTTTCTCCTCCCTGGACTACGCAGCTCTCTCTCTCTGGTTCTTCTTGACGGCCAACCCTAGACTCTCCTTGAAAAGAGGCTAAAAACATATATTTATAGGCTGGAAGTCGCAAGGTTTATGATGTGCCGGAAAATGAAAGTTTCCGGTGAGCTGGATCCTTTCTTTTGCGACGTGAATGGGCCGGGATAAGTCCAAGGAAACCACCAGAAATAGTCTAAGCCTATGTTAAGTCGAGACAAGGTCCATGCCGCGGAATCCCGGGCTATTTTTGGCACCAAATCTCCATGGGCTTCAATTCCTCGCCAGGCGGACACATCTTGGGAGAAACAACTCTCAGACCGCATGTCTGCTCCAAATGGCTCCATTCCAATTCTCCGTAATGGCTCACTCAATTATCTATCCAGCAAGACCAGGATCATGATTTTTTGACGTCGGGAAGACCTTTGACCGTGGCAATCTTTTGGATGCTCCGGTATAGTCCACACGCGAGAATCGGGCAAATGGGGTTTTGTTGAAGCTCTTGACTTGGGAACTTGTATGGATCATGGCTTGAGGCACTTTTGCTCCTTTTTGATTCCTTTTTGGTGTTTTAACCTGTTAAGACTCCAAAACCAACAAAGACAAGAAAACTACCTCTAAAGGCATAAAACCTTATTGAAAATACTTAAAAACATAAATAAATACTTAGTGAAAACATGTTAAATATGATGATATCAACTCCCCCAGACTTATCTTTTGCTTGTCCCCAAGCAAACTAAGTAGGAAAGAGAGGTTTAAAAACATGAGAACTCTCAAATCATTTAGAAATCCATATTGACCTTTACTTTAGTAATCCACATAAAACAGCAATGACATTTAGATTTAAGAATAAGAAAGTAAATACCATGAGTTTTGCAATCATCCCAAAGCAATCCACTTCTCTTTAGGCCATCCAAATTCGCCACCTTTGACTTCTTTAGTTTCTAAAGGTGTGGTATCAACAAGGGAATATCGATCAAAGGGGTCTATGACTCTTACCCATCCTCTTTTGATAAGACACATGCCTTGGCTCCTGTTCCACCTCTCTCTCTTCTCACTCCTTAAGTCGATTCATCCCTTTTTTAGGGTAGCATAGTATTTTTTTATTCGACTTCTTCTCCTCTTTGTGGAGGTTTTTGATGGATCTTCCATAGACGCGAGTATTGATGGTTGTAGCCACCTAATCCCCGGTTACTTGGATCGAAAAGGTCTTCCATAGACGCGACTATTGATGGTGTTTGCCACCTAATCCCCGGTTACTTGGACCTTGTGATTTTCCTTAAATGTTGGAGGGGAGAGAAAGGGAAACCGAACTCACACAGGCTTCCACTTGTAGGTGAGGATGAGGAGTCATGCCTTTTGTATTGGCAAGCTCCTAGCTGAGAAGATTAAATTCATTAAGATGCGGAGTCAAAGATGGATCCTTCTTATGCCCTTAGAGTTGTGAACGTTTTTGGTGGATTGATCCACTCATGATGCGCCTGAGGTGAAGTATACTGCCAAATACTGATCAATGGTCACTTAAACATAGGTACAACAATGGTTAGGTCCAAGATAATGTCATAATTCTCGACAAAAATTTTGACTCAATAAAAATGACTCGATAAAAATGAAAATAATGCAAAACAAAAATGCCAAAGTGAACAAACTTATTAGTATAATCCCCCCAGACTTAACTTGCACCGTCCCGGTGAAAGGAAAATCAGATTAAGAGAGGTGAAGAATGAAAGAAAATTGAAAAAGTAAAGGTTAGGATGATGTTACCAAGTGGTGACCTTGTAAGATTAAGTATTAGGCTGGACAAGTGTTTGAGGCACTTCCTTAGACATAATTGTTCAGTGAGTTTTCAATCTCCTGGCATGAATCATACCGGTTTGCGTTTTGATGAAGAATGGTTCATTTGGTCGGACCGAAATAGGTGCTATGAACCACATAACAAACCGTTAATAATTTCAAGTACCATATTGAAATTTTACCGTCCAAGTTGATGTTTTATAGCTTCTGGTGAAGTATGAGGTCAAACGAACGAGTGGTTTGGGAGATACTCCATTTGGTCGTCCATTCGGTCGATCGGATGGTAGTGCTGTAGACCACAGCCCAAATGGTGAAGAATTCTCTGACCTATCTTGAAATTCCATCGACCAACCTCATATTTTATGTTCACTGGTGAAGTTTGAGGCCAAACGAACGGTCTCAAACTTCACCAATGGATTGAGAGATCCTTCACAAAGTGGTCAAACCTGCTCCGAAAAGAGTTTTGTTGACTTCCTTGAGTTTGGCTTGTTCGTTTCCTGATTTTCTTCTTGAATAGTGATATTAAAGCTCCAAGGATTCATCTCCAGCTGGTGGCCGTGCCTATGTCGTGACTTTGTTTTTGTCGGCCATTGGTTGCCCGCTATCGACCGTGTGTGGCATCTGTGCCTATCTCCTCATCCGTTCACATTTCTCCGTCCTATCTCTTGGGTTTGCCGACCAATATGGTATTTTCTGGCCGCCTGTGAAGTTTGGTGGACTTTGGTCACACGGATTGTGAGATAGGTCAAGTTGGCTTCCTTTTCACCCGGTTGGTCGAGAGGGTTGAACCGGATGAAATTTCTCCATTTCTACTCGATTTTTGTGAGAGTTTCTTCGTCTGAGGTGCTTCTTTTATCTTCCTTTATCATTCCCAGGTCGTGCCCGCCTTATTCTTTGTGGTTTGATTTTGATCTCCATTGAAGGCACTATAAACCGCCATGTGGTGTATGGTTTAAGTTCATGATAGCAACTTCTTTGATATCCGTCCTGTCATATACTTAAAAGTCCATGCAAAATACTTGAAAGCAAGTTAAGCAATGGATAATTTAGTTTGACAAGGTGAGATGCATTCCCATTCATTTTCCATTTATTTTGAACAATTTAAACGATCAAGTGTAATTATTGAATCTTAGGGTTCAAATGCTCTATAAGTGAATGTCTTTGAATGAGAATGGGTAGAATTACTTACCTGTGTTGGAGAATTCACCATTGGACAAGGGTGGGAACTTAGGGTCGGATACTTATTTGTTTGGTCTCCTTTGGTCTTCATCCTAAAAACATTTTTATTTTGTTTTTATGTAATTTTTAAAATCTCCTGAAAAAAAAAATTAAATAGTTATGCATGCAATAATGATATGAAAATTAAAAATGAAAAGAAAAACCATTTGGGTTGCCTCCCACAAAGCGCTTTGTTTTAAGTCATTTAGATTGACTCTTTTTTTGGTTTAGGTTTGGATGTGCTCAACTAAAAGGTTTGGGGTCCCTTTAGTATCTCCAATCTCCGGTTCCGGTGGCTCATGAGGTGGTTTGGGCTCTCCATGATCATCCTCCATGACGTCATCCTTGAAGACTAAAGCCCTCGGAAAAAGTTTTAAGGTTTTTCCGAGTTTCTCTTTTGCGGTTTGCTCTTCTTTGGGGTCCGGATCCTTAGGTAAAAGGACTCTCATGCTGGCAAATGATTTAGGCGCACCATCAGGTTCTTCTTCAGCTCTTTGATCTTCCAAGGTTGGTGACAAAACCGAGTGAATGTCTTTGAAGACATCTTTATGTTTCAGCTTCAACGGCTTCACCATCTCCTTTGGTTTTGGATAAGGCTCACTTCGCTTGATACTTCTAGGCTGCTCAGCTCCTTTCTTTGGCATGAGAGTGGCTCTCTTTGGTGGAATCTTGATCGCACTTGGGGCTTGTTTGAAGTTGATGCTTGGGAAAAAGACATCTTGCCGGACATGACCAAGTGTTAGTTGGTTCCTCATGTAATTGATGACCGGCCGCCCCCGGCTGTGGCTAAGAATGGGGTTCCAAGAATCAACTGATTCCTCTTTGATCCTTCCCATACCATGATTTGAAAGTCGGTGGGGACATGTCTCTCTCCAATCTCTAGCATAACATCTTCAAGCACTCCATAAGGCTCCATACTTGATAGATCCGCAAAGTCCACTCTCACTTTAGGCTCCTTGAAATACTTGAATCCCAAGTCTTTTGCTAGTGCAAGAGACATGAGGTTCACATTAGCTCCACTATCACGTAGGCAATCCGTGAGTTGGTATTCATTGATACCAGCAGGGATCACAAACTTGCCCGGATCCTCTTGTTTTAGCAATGGCTTGTTCTCAAGCCTTCTCTTGTAAGCTCTCTTTGACTCCCAAGTGTACCTCTCCGGTTTGTGCCTCTCATTAGGCTCATCTCCCTTTTCTTCTTCTTGAGATGGTACAGAGACAATGGTTGGTGGGTCCTCCTTAGATGAAACAACACTACAAAACTTTTGAGGATTTACCTCATGTTGCTTCTTAGCCGCTTCGGCCGTTTGAGAGATTTGAACCTCCAATTTCTGGACATGGGTTGACAACGACCCAAACTTGTTATTTAGATCACCAAACATGTGATCCATCTTCTCATGTAGGCTTTTGGTAGCTTGTCTTTGCTCCTCCATGTATTTCTTGACCGCCACGTCTACCTTTTCTTCTTGTTGAGCCGGTGCAACTCCTTGGGGG
This sequence comes from Erythrophleum ivorense, assembly GCA_026724425.1. Classification (NCBI taxonomy): domain Eukaryota; kingdom Viridiplantae; phylum Streptophyta; class Magnoliopsida; order Fabales; family Fabaceae; genus Erythrophleum; species Erythrophleum ivorense. The sequence goes on along the minus strand of JAIUCV010000212.1, from coordinate 1,130,002 downwards.
GAAAGTGAAAGGCTGCTTCACCTGATAGACTCCATTGGGGTAGTATTGTTGCTTAGGCTGGTATTGACCTCCTTGATATGTGTTTTGGCCTCCTTGATAAGTGTTTTGGCTCGGATAGACTTGATCATTCGGGTTCTCCACATTGGTGCTTCGGTAAGAGAGGTTTGGAAGGGGGCGGAACGGTTGGTTGTATCCTCTATTACCATAGTTTCCTCCTATGTAGTTGACTTCCTCTTGATTTTCTTCTGCTCCATCTCTCATAAATTCCATAAGAGGCTCTTCATTAGTGGCCAAAACATCCTCAAATGCATGTACTCCTCGGTTGTTCTTTAGTAGTTGTGAGACCATGTTCTTCAACTCCAAGATTTGAGCTGATTATGATGATGAGCTTGTGGTTCTCACTCCTCTATTGTACTCAGGGCAGGCATTGGAATCTCTTGCAGCAAGATTCTCTATCAAAAGCTTAGCCTCCGGCACCGATTTGGTCATGAAGTTACCATTGCTCGCGGTGTCAAGTGAAAGCTTGTACTTGAGATCAATCCCCTTGTAGAAGATGTTCCAAAGGTTACCTTCTGAGAAGCCATGGTTGGGGCAGTCCCTTGCATACTCCTTGAAGCGCTCCAAAGCTTCATAGAAAGACTCCATTGGTGCTTGCTTAAACCCGAATATCTTACTCCTTATAGAGTTCGATCTTTGCTTGGTGTAGAATTGGTTTAAGAAAGCCACCTTGTACTCATTCCATGTTGTAATGGATTGAGGTGGCAGAGACTTTACCCACCTAAGTGCCTTGTCACTTAGAGAGAAGGTAAACAACTTGCACTTGAAGTAGTCCGGTGACACTCCATTGATCCGAGTAGTACTACATATCTCCTCAAAGGTGTCGACATGGTTAAGCGGGTGCTCGGTGGACAAACCATGGAATTGGTTTTGTTTCACCAAGGCAATGATCTGTGGCTTGATCTCAAAGTCGTTCCTGGGAGGCAGAGGTGGTCGGATAGGATTCCGATCCAAGAATAATGCATCGGATGAATCAAAATCTCCCATAGTCGGGTGTCTTGGATGCTGAGAAAATTGTGCTCTCCTTGGAGGCACATGCGGTTGAGCTTGAGGCATCCCTTGGTGACCACCATGGGGGTTTTGATGATGCTGATTTTTCTGTTGACCGGCGTCTTGTTGACCCGGTTGTTGTTGTTGCGGTTGATCGGCTGCACCCGGAGGTTGTTGTTGAATGTTCGGCTGAGGAATGGCTCCTCCTTGTGCCGCCTGATCAGCTCCAGCTCCTTGTGGAACATGGTGGGCTTGTGGTTGAAACAACCAAGCTTTTTTTTTTAAAAAAACGATTATAATAAATTATCAATGCGGAAATTCTCGAAAGAAATCAATAATATTAAATCATAAATAACTGTTCAACAAATAACCAATAACCAATGAAAACCAATAAATAATAAGCAACCTAAACACCAGGTTTGCTACATTATTAAAATAAAGACTAACACCCTAGAATCAGGAATTCCTTGTCAACCACAACAAAATAGCCAATATCAAATTCCTAATCTCATCATCCTCTTCTCTCGGTCTCTTTCCGCGGAAGAACATTGCTGTTACCTGCATCACATTGGAATAGAGATGCGTAAGTATTATCATAAATACTTAGTGAGTGGATCATCCTGCCTACAGGCCAAGTACGTCAAACACTAGACGATACATCAACAATAATCAACAACAAGAACAATGCTCAACAACATAAACCTTCCCTGTCAGGAAACACCCACGTTTCCTGACACCTGACCGACACCTCTATGGTGTCGATCGACGCCAGCCTCCTGAGTGTCGATCGACACTCATCGAGTGTCGGTCGACACCAGCTCGACGCCCAGACACCAACAACAACGAAAATCGCATAAACACACAGATTTCGTGGGATTCAACCCCCACATCGATCAAACAACAATATAACTCAACCATACTCAAGAACAACTCGAAAAACTCAATAACAATCTCAAAATCAAACAATCTCCAATGCTAACGGACCTACAGTCACGCACTCACCTTAGAACGGATTGAAAGGAAGGAATAGATGATGAACAGCAACCCAAAGCCTCAGAACAAGCCTCCCAACCTCAGAATCTCCCAAAATCGCCTCTGAAAAGTGTCTCCTCAAAAACTGAGCCTTTTCACGCGGCCACAAGGTTTTTATTCGCGAAATAGGGTTTCCATCGCCTAAATCGGACAAAACCAGCCGACTTGAATCAAACCGCTCGATTTTCCAATAACCGGTGTCGATCGACACCTTTCCTTGGTGTCGGTCGACACCCCTCGACCAAACCAACTCAAACCACAAATCAAACGCGCAATCGACTTAAACCGGAATCGACCCTGATAACCGGTGTCGATCGACACACCCCTTTGGTGTCGATCGACACTAAGCATTCAGAAGCTTTTCACACATTTTCTTCGAGATAAATGAACCTTAAACCAACTGTACAACAATCAAACAAGAACATGTACAGTCAATCCTCGATTCGCACCTCAAAGAGCGTATGTAATCGACTCCCGAACCCCTAATGTCGTTCGATACCAACTAAACACAAACCTTTCTGGTTCGCGGATGTTACAGTGGTTGTTGCTCCTGGTCAGGGGCTTGCTGTTGGCCACCTTGTGCCATGCCTTCTCCGGCTTGATTCTCGGCCATCATTCTTTCTCTCCTTATTCTCCTAAGTGTTCTTTCAAGCTGGTCAATGTCATGATCCTCCCAATTCGTGTTGTTTGAGTTGGACCTTGTTGTCATGCACCTAGAGAACAACAAGAGAAAGAGTTAAGTAAAATTTTTATAGGTTTTTTTTTTTAGATTTTATGAAAAACAAAAGTGTAAAATGTAAAGAAGTAAAGAACTAGACTAAAAATCAATCAAGAAACTTGAAAGAAATGCAACTCTTCCCCGGCAACGGCGCCAAAGAGCTTGATGCGTTGGGTTTTTATGCTTCAAACTAGTAAACTTATAACCCAACTTAGTAGAGCTGCAAGTGTACAGCCGTGGCAAGTAGGGGTCGAACACAAGGAAGAGTGATCTCGTTTCAAGTCTTTGTTGATTGATGAGTAGCTAGAACAGAAAATATGATTTTGTGATGAACCTAAAATCAAAAGAAAACAAGCAAGTAAGTAAATAGGGTTGTGAACAAGATGAGAAAAGAGTTAGGCAAAGGATAATCAATGGAAACATTCAATGAAATGACAAGAGATTGCATGGGATAAGTTATAAACCGCCTTGAACTCACAACACTAAAGTATAGCCTTTCCACTTTCATGGCTCCGGCCACTATGCTTAAACAACCTAATAGACTCAAATTTCGATGGTTATTACAAGTCATAAGCATGCATTAATCAATGTTCAAGTTTTGATTGTTCACTAAGTTTCTTAGGTCGACTTTTGGAAGCCTAAAACACTTAGCTCATCAAATACTAGTTTCGGCAATACAACAAGCTTTTGGAGAGTGTATCAACCTAGGTTCAAGTTGTTTAGGCGCGCTTTCCTAAGAACAAGTAAAGATGAATAACCATAAGAATAAATCTCGTTATTTAGCAATCATGTTGTCATATTCAATCAAACAAGCAAGAAATGATTGAAAGCATAATGATATTGATGAGTAAAAGAGATAAGGGGTCAGAAATCTTCTCTATTATGATGAACAAAGTCGAATCCTCCCTTAAAACTCTCGGATCCAAAGTACAAAAGTACAAAGTAAAGAAAAGAAAAGAACAAGGTTTTATGTGAGCTAGGGTCTTGAGCGGCGCCTCCTTTCTCCTCCCTGGACTGCGCAGCTCTCTCTCTCTCTCTGGTTCTTCTTGACGGCCAACCCTAGACTTGTAACATCCGTGAACCAGAAAGTTTTTTTAGAAATGGTATCGGACGACATTAGGGATTCGGGAGTAGATTACATATGCTCTTTGAGGTGTGAATTGAGGGTTGATTGTACATGTTCTTGTTTGATTGTTGTACAGTTGGTCTAAGGTTCAATCATTTCGAAGAAAATGTGTTAAAAAGCTTCTGAATAACTAGTGTCGATCGACACCAGAAGGGTGTGTCGATCGACACCGGTTTGAGAAATCAATTCCGGTTTAAGTCGATTGCGCGTGATTTGTTGGTTTGGGTCGAGTGGTGTCGACCGACACCAAGGAAGGGTGTCGATCGACACCGGTTATTGGAAATCCGACCGGTTTGATTTGAGTGATTTCTGGTTTGGCCGGTTTAGGGTTTGGAAGCCCTATTTCGTGTGTTAAAACATTGTAGCCGCGACAGAAAGTCACTTTTTCGAGATTCCAAGTTTCAGAGAGAGGCAGAGGCGATTTTGGGAGATTATTTGAGTTTGGAGGCTTGATCTGAGGCTTGTGGTTGCTGTTCTATCTCGTTTCCCTCTTTCAATCCTTTTCAAGGTGAGTGCGTGACTGTAGGTCCGTTATTCACTAGATATTTCGTGTTTAAGAGTTTTGATTGAGTTTTCGAGTTGATCTTGAGCTGTTCTTGAGTTATTGTGTTGTTTGATCGAAGTGGGGGTTGAATCGCACAAGTTTCTATGTTTTTCGCACTGTTTCGTAGCTTTTGGTGTTGAGGCGTCGGGGCGGTGTCGATCGACACTGAGTTGTGAAATCAAGAACGTGGGTTGTTCTCGATGTGGTGTTCTGTGTTGTTGCTTATTGTTGTTTAGTGTTGTTATTGCTGTGTTGCGTGTTGTACTGTCTGGTGTCTAACGTACATGGCATGTAAACAGGATGATCCACTCACTAAGTATTTATGATAATACTTACGCATCTCCATTCCAATGTGATGCAAGTAACAGGAATGTTCTTCCGCGGAAAGAGACCGAGAGAGGATGAGGATGATGAGACTAGGAATTTGATATTGTTCATTTTGATGTGGCTACTGAACCAACGTTTTTAGGTTGCTTGTTTATATTTTAACAATGTAGCAAACCTGGTGTTTAGGTTGCTAGAGTTTATTTATGTTTGGTTTTATTGGTTATTCGTTTATTTGTTGAACTCATATTTGATTTATTTAATTATTGATTTCTTTCGAGAATTTCCGCATTGATAATTAATTTAAAAAAAAAAAAAAAGACTGGTTGTTTCATTTTGGTATCAGAGCGAATACGGTTTTAGGACTGTTAGTATTGGGTGAACTGGACTATGTGTTTAATGATTAAGTGTGTTAGTCAGTTAGTAATCTAGTCTCACCCTCTCGGTCTTCCAGTTTTCCGCGGTTAGTGAGTTGGATATTTTGTGTTGTGTTTTGTTTGTGTGCTGACCTTGCTCATTGCTTTCTGTACTTGGTGGAAGTGTAGAGAGATGGATGCAGGTCGTGGTCGTGGTCGCGGTAGCGGCCGCGGTGTTGCGGCGGCTGGTCGCGGTGCAGCTGGTGCCGGTGCAGCTGGTCGTGGCGCAGCTGGTCGTGGTGCAGCAGCTCGTGGTGGTCGAGGTGCGGGTCGTGGAGGTCGGGGCGCTGGACGTGGTTTACCAGAGGCAGAGGTCTCAGCGGAGAGTGCAGCGCCTAGTGTGGCGACGGCGTCAGTTACTCAGCCAGAGGTCGGTGGTGCCGCTGGTGGCGTCGGTGGGGACGCAGGCATCGGTGATGGCGCGGGAGCAGGAGCAGCTCCAGTGGGAGGTGTGGCTCCGGCTCAGGGTGACTTGATAGTGGGGCTACTGACGCAGCTTCTAGCACATCTTCCGCAGGCAGTTCCACAGCAGGCTCCGGTTGCACCTCCAGCGGATGGGGCACAGGGAGGTGCCGGTTTTGTTGAGCAGCAGCAGGCTGCGGGTTTTGAGCAGCATGGTGCTGCAGGTTTTGGGCAGCAGGATGCTGCGGGTTTTGCTGGGCAGCAGGGTGCTGCAGTTGGTGGTCGTCCTTCTTATCGTGACTCGATGAGGGAGATGCAGAGGATTGGCACGCCGACGTTTGAGGGCGGTGTCACTCCAGAGCAGGCTGACGAGTGGCGTCAGAGGTTAGAGCGGAACTTCGAGTCAGTTCGTTGTCCAGAGGAGTTCCAGGTTGAGTTAGCTGTGCACTACCTTGGAGGTGATGCACATTTGTGGTGGAGGTCTGTTAGGACCCGGAGGGCGGTTTGGACTTGGGTTGACTTCGTCGAGGAGTTCAACTACAAGTTTTTCCCGCAGGAGGCTCGTGACAGACTGCAGCTGAGGTTCTTGGACTTGGCGCAGGGAGAGAGGTTTGTGCAAGAGTACGACGCAGAGTTCTCCAGATTGATGGTTCACACTGATGGTGGACTTATGAGTGAGAGGACTTTGATGGGGAATTTCCTTCAGGGGCTTCGTCAGGACATCAGGAGGCAGTGCAGAGGTGGTATGTACCACACCAGAGCAGAGTTAGTGGAGCTAGCAGCTTCCACAGAGGAGGATTTGCGCGAGCCGGTGCGTTCGGCAGTTGTTCCAGCTGCAGTTGTTTCTGCTACACAGCCTAGGAGCCAGCAGCAGCAGCAGCAGCGCAGGAACTTTGGTTCTAGTTCTGGCAGGGGCGGCAAGCCCGCACAGGGCCAGAAGAGGAGGTTCGATGAGGTTTCTGGGGATGGCCAGAATGCTCAGAATGGAGGTTGTTTTGGGTGTGGGAGCTTGGGGCATCGAGTGGCTAACTGTCCCAAGAGTGCTGCGTCTCGGGACACTAGAGTGTGCTTCTACTGCCAGGAGCCGGGACATCTCAGGCCGATGTGTCACAAGTTACAGCAGATGTCAGTGGCAGCAGTTCAGCCATTGGCTATCCAGTCGGCAGCTCAAGTTGCAGCGTTGCATTCAGGTGGATGATAGTTTGTTTTTACTAAGCAATTAACCTATCTACACTATCATGTCGTTGCAGTGTAAAGAAGGTGTCAAATCCGAACTGGGTGTGATGCTATGCAATCAGGATATGATCAACAGAAGCTAAGTCAAGCCAATTGTAAAGATGGAACTGTAATCTATCAACTTAAAAAACAGAACTTAAAATGCAAATAACATAATGAAATGCAATGGTATATCAAGGCGTCCAGGCGCAACGTTATGAAATGAACAAAGGTGAAATGCAAGATGATAAACTATGAACCAGAAGCTAGAATGAACAAATGCAACAAGATAAAAAGATAAAAGCTTAAAGAACAAAACTCAAGATCAAAATCAAATAAAGCAAAGGATCCTAAGAATAGGTGTTATTGACTAATGAATTTCCATGATTAACACTAGGGTGTTCAACAAAACTCAAACAGAGCTAGTCCCTTGGCTGCGAACTCGACAGCAAGCTAATCCACTCTCGTGACAGAAGCTATCGAGTTGGTGTGTGTTCCAGACCCACTCTCATGGCGAAATCCACACTAACAAGCACTAGGAATCAGTTCGCAAATGCTAAAGTGCAATCAAAAACGCTAGTATCCTAGGTATGATATGCAAATCTCTTGGAAAAGCTGGTTCAGGCATTTCATCAAACACCTTCTGGGTGCTGAAATGCCTAGCTTCATATTCCAAATGATCAAGAAGGAATCAGCATTAAGAATACTAATCAAGAAGGGAAACTATAAATCAAGGCTTAAACACTCTAGGTAACCATGGTTCTTCACTTATCTAACCCATCCTTAAGATTCTAAGAACACTACTCAGAAACCGATTTCATCAAATCCAACCCAGAAAACTGTAAAACTTGCATCAAAAGATAGAGACTAAGAAGATAATCAAGTTCAAAGAAGGAAGCAAGTGCAAATTAATTAGAACTAAGAAGGAAATCTGGATTACAAGCCAAGAACAAACAAGGGCGATTTTGTGTCTCTCAAAGCTAAAAAGTAGATTAGTCGCCAAAAAGTGACATCACAGGGTCTTTATACTTACGTTACAGAAAAGTAAAAGTTGTCACGCGCGTGCGGACTCGACCACCAACTCGACGTGCATGTCTGGCTCACGTCGAGTGCGCGTAAAGGTTGCGTCTTTGGCTCCGACTCGACCACCAACTTGACGTGTATGTCTGGTTCACGTCGAGTTCGCGTAAAGGCGGCTCCTTTATTCCAGACTCGATGTGCCACTCGACGTGCATGTCTGGACTACGTCGAGTTCGTTGTTCCTTGTTCTCCAAGCTATCGTTTCCGGTCTCCTCTTCATCACTTTTTGATCAGGCAATCATCCTCTATCTTCAAGGCATCCTCCAAAGCTCCAAATATACCTGATAACAACTTCAAATGCGACGAAACGTGCAATGCTAACGCAAATGCTATGAAGTGTGGAAAGTGAATGCAAATGGAGGTGAAACGTGATGATGTGGTGTGATATGAATGCAAAAGTGATGAATCAAGGATGCTAAAACAAGGCTAAATATGTGTACATCAGTGGAGCGCCGCGTGTTTACACTTCGGCGGAGATGGACCAGACGAGTCAGTCAGGCCAAATCACAGGTAAATTTTGATCCAGACTTCGTAAATTCTTCGTGTAGAATTATTGCTGTGGCTGTTGTTTTGTTTCAATTATTTTACTTGTGATAGTTTTTAGGGGTCCTCAACACTTGTGGAATTGTGTAGGGACTTTGTTAGTTGGCGGTTTTGAGTCTCATGTTTTGTTTGACTCGGGAGCATCTAACTGCTTCATTACTCCGGAGAGGGCCGAGAGTAGCAGTATTCGGAGTAGCGATGGCGAGGCTTCGGGCTTTGTCAAGGTGGCCGGTGGTGGTTTTCTGGCTACTTCGGGCAGAGCTAGAGCAGTGGATGTACAGATTGCGGGGCAGTCTATGCCAGCAGATTTGGTCATCTGTCTGGTGGAGCTGTATGACGTGATTTTGGGGATGGACTGGTTATCTTTATACCGGGTTCATCTGGATTGCTACAGAGGTAGAGTGGTGTTTGAGTAGGATGCCGGGAAGTTGGTTTATCAGGGTGTGAGACCGACTTCAGGGAGTTTAGTGATCTCGGTTATTCAGGCAGAGCAGTTGTTAGAGCGGGGCTGCGAAGCCTATTTGGCGACGATTACTATGACAGAGTCCGGTGGTGAGGTGGCTTTGCAAGATATTGAGGTTGTCCAGGATTTTGAGGATGTGTTTGATGTGAGCGTGGGATTGCTTCAAGTTTTACCCACTAGAGCTACCTGCAAGTGCACAGCAACGAGGTAAGTATAGATGGGATCGAATCCACAAGGACCTATCGGTTGTACTACAAATTGTGAGGAGGTTGAATCAAGCTAAAACAAAATGGTGTTTGGTTCGGATTTTAGCTAGAATGAAAGTGGCAAACAAGTAGAGAGAAATGGAAATCAATAAGTGGAGATACTAGGCATTGGGCTAACCTCAAGGCATCATGAAACATTAACAAGTTAATCGAGTGGAAGGGATATGAATAAAACCGTTCATGAACTCATAACACTAATATATAGTTATCCCACTTTCGTGGATCAAACCACTATGTTAAATCAACCTAATAGACTCAACCTTCGATGGCTATTACAAGTTGAAAACATGCATTAAAGATGTTCAAGTTATGATTGTTCACAATGACTCGCAACTCATCCTTCGGTGGTTGTGATTCATCGCTCACCAAATACTAAGTCCGGCAATATATCAAGCTTTTGGAGAGTATATTAACCCAAGATCCGATGCTAATTGATCAGAAAAGCAAGCGGCATTATGCTCAAGTAAAGGTGATGAAACCAAATAAATTATCCCAACTCAAAAGATCAAGTTAACAAATTCATGAGCCCTTTCGGTTCAGCCCTTAACCTAGCGGGTAGACTACTCAATCATGGCGCGGTTAACACAAAACACGATGAGTATGGACATTATAAGTAATCAAAAAGAGAGAAAGGTTGAAGAAAGCTTCTCTAGGTCGAAGAACAGGGTCGATTCCTCCTCAATACTCTCTCGGATTCAATACAAAAGTCAAAAAGAAAGAACAAGTGTAAGGATTTGTTAAGAACAAGTGTGTGTGCGTCTTGGATCTTGAGAAGGCCTCTTCTCTCTGCTTCTAGGACAGCTCTCTCTTCTCCTCTGACGGCGCTCACGCTCTCTCCTTTTTCTGAGGCTAAAAACTCGTATTTATAGGGTAGAGGTCGCTAGGTTTGTTAAGTGTTGAAAAAGGAAACTTTCCGGTTAACCGGCATTGATGATTTGCGACGTGATCAGACCGGGTTTAGGGCAAGTGAACCACCAAAATAAATCTGGGCTTGTGTTAAGTCGAGACAAGGTCCATGCCGCTGCATCCCGGGCCATTTAGTGGTGCCAAGTCTCCATGGGCTTCGTTTACTCGCCTGGCGGACACGTCTTGGGAGAAAAAGCGCATCTCCGTGATGGTTGATCCAAATGACTTGAATCCACTTCTTCGTGATGCATGACTCAAATATCTATCAAGCAAGACCAATATCATGATTTTTGGACGTCGGGAAGACCCCTTGCCGCGGTGATCTTTCGGATGCTCCGGTTCTGTCCAAATGCGAGAATCGGACAAATGGAGTTATATTGATGCTCTTGACTTGGAAACTTGCATGGATCATGGTTTGAGGCTCTTTTGCTCCTTTTTGAATCCTTTTTGATGTTTTAACCTGTTAAGACTCCAAAACCAACAAATACAAGAAAACTACCTCCAAAGGCATAAAACCCTATTGAAAGCACTTGAAAACATATGAAAATACTAAGTAAAAACATGCAAAATATGATGATATCAACTCCCCCAGACTTAGCCTTTGCTTGTCCTCAAGCAAACTAAGAAAGGAAAAGAGGTTTGAAAACGTGAGAACTCTTAAATCTTTTTGGAAATCCATGTCGACATTTATCTTAGTGATCCACATAAAACAGCAATGGCATTTATAATTAAGAACAAGGAAGTACATACCATGAGTCTTGCAATCATCCCAAAGTGATCCACTTCTCTTTAGGCCATCCAAATTCTCCACCCTTGACTCCTTTAGTTTCTAAAGGTGTGGTCTCAACTAGGGAGTATCGATCAAAGGGGTTATAGACTCTTACCCATCCTCTTTTATAAGGCACATGTCTTGGCTCTTGTTTCACCTCTCTCTCTTCTCACTTCTTAAGTCGATTCATCCCTTTTTTAGGGTAGCATAGTATTTTTTTATTCGACTTCTTCTCCTCTTTGTGGAGGTTTTTGATGGATCTTCCATAGACGCGAGTATTGATGGTTGTAGCCACCTAATCCCCGGTTATTTGGATCAATGGGCCTTCCATAGACGCTAGTATTGATGGTGGTTGCCACCTAATCCCCGGTTACTTGGACCTTGGTGCTTTTTCTTAACTTGAAGGGGAGAGAGAGGGGAAACCGAACTCACATAGACTTTCACTATTTGGTGAGGTTGAGGAGTCGTACCCTTTGTAAAACCAAGCCCCTAGCTGAGGAGGTTAAGTTCATTAAGGTGCGGAGTCAAAGATGTATCCTTCTTAAGCCCTTGGAGATGTGGACGTTTTTGGTAGATCGATCCACTCATGGTGCACATGTGATGAAGTAGACTGCCAAATACCGATCAATGGTCACTTAAACGCATGCAAAACAATGGTTAGGTCCAAGATAAAGTCATAATTCTCGACAAAAGTTTTGACTCAATAAAAACGACTCGATGAGATGAAAACAATGCAAACAAAAATGTCAAAATGAACAAACTTATTAGTATAATCCCCCCAGACTTAACTTGCACCGTCCCGGTGTAAGAAAAATCAGATTAAGAGAGGTGGAATACGTAATAGATTTGAAAAAGGGAAAGGTTAGAATGATGTTACCAAGTGATGACCGATTGGTATTAGGATCAGGGTCATAGGACTGATTGGGGCTCCTCTGGAGACAGGATTGGTCGGTAAGTGTTGAAGGTCAAGGCCCGAAATCCTTTGGTTTGCATTTAGGTCGTGTATGTCTCATTCGGTCGACCCGGAATGAGCGCTATGAACCACATGACAAACCGTTAAGAATTTCATGAACGGGATTGAAAATTTACCGTCCAATATGATGTTGTAGAGCCGCTGGTGAAGTTGCAGATCGTTTGGTCGAGCAAATGTGAAGATCCTGTGTCGGGTGGATCTCTCGGACGGCCGTAAGGTGATGGGATGGACCACAGCTCGAACCGTCAACATTCCGTCGACCTATCTTGAAATTCCACCGACCAATCATATATTTTAGGAGCATTGGTGAAGTTTCATGTCAAACAAACGAGCGGTTTGGGAGATTCATCATTTGGTGGCCATCCGGACGATCCGAAGAGGGTGCAATAGGCCACAGCGCAAACGATGACGAATTTCCTGACCGAGCTTGAAATTCCACCGACCAACTTCATATTTTATGAGCACTGGTGAAGTTTGAGGTCAAATGGATGAGCGGTGTGAGACTTCCTTCACAACGTGGTCTAAACGGCTCCGGGAAGAGGTTTTTGACCGTCCTTAACTTTGGCTCGTTCGTTCCATGATTTTCTTTTGGAATAGTGATTGTGAAGCTGCAAGAATCCATTTCCAGGTGGTGGTGTCGCCATGCCGTGATTTTGGTTTTTGCCGGCCTTCGGTTACCCGCCATCGACCGGATGTGGCATTCGTGCGTATCTCCTCATCCGTTCACATTTCTCCGTCCTATCTTTTGGATTCGCCGACCAATATGGTATTGTCTGGTCGCCTGTGAAGTTTGGTGGACTTTGGTTGCACGGATTGCGAGATAGGTCAAGTGTGTACTCCTTTGCACCCGTGTGGCCGAGAAAATCACCCCGGATGGAATGTCCTGAATTTTACGCGACCGTTTGGTGATTTTCTTTGGCCGAAATGATTCTGCTTCCTTCCTTTAGTATTCCCAGGTGGTGCCCGCTCCTTGGTGTCGGTTTGGACAAGGGTGGGATGAAAGGGTGGGACATGTCCTTGTTTGGTCTCCTCTTGGTTTCTCATCCTAACAAAATGCATGCAATAATGATGTGAAAACTAAAAATGAAAAAGGAAAAGAAAAATACCGTGTGGGTTGCCTCCCACAAAGCGCTTGTTTTAAAGTCATCTAGCTTGACTCTTGACGGTTTAGGCGTTAGGTGGATCGGCTAAGGGGATGACCTCTTCTTCTCCTTTGTCCGTGTTTGCTAAGTACGGCTTTAGCCTCTGTCCGTTGACAGTGAAGTCTCCTCCACTAGGGTCCCAAAGAACCACTGCTCCATATGGTTTCACCTCTTTTATCTTGAACGGGCCGGACCATCTTGAGCGGAGTTTACCGGGAAAGAGCTTGAGCCGTGAATTAAAGAGCAAAACCTGGTCGTTTGGAGCAAAAGACTTTGGTACTATCTTCCGGTCATGAAACGCCTTAGTTCTCTCTTTGTAAATCTTTGTGTTCTCATATGCCAGATTTCTTATCTCTTCCAATTCATTTAGTTGAATCAAACGCCTCTCAGCTGCGGTTTTGAGATTGAAGTTAAGCTCCTTGACCGCCCAAGCCGCTTTATATTCCAACTCTACTGGTAAGTGGCATGCTTTCCCGTAAACAAGATGGAAAGGTGTTGTTCCTAGTGGTGTCTTGAAGGCTGTCCGGTAAGCCCAAAGAGCGTCATCTAGCTTGGCGGACCAGTCCTTCCTTGTTTTCCCGGTTGTCTTTTGGAGGATGTTCTTTAGCTCTCTGTTGGAAATCTCCACTTGTCCGCTTGTTTGTGGGTGATATGGGCTTGCAACCTTGTGTCTGACTCCATACTTTCTCAGTAGTTTGGCAAACACTCGGTTTATGAAGTGGGAACCGCCATCACTAATCACAACTCGCGGCACTCCAAACCTTGGGAAGATTACCGATTTGAACAGCTTGATAACGACACTAGAGTCATTTGTTGGCGCGGCAACAGCTTCCACCCACTTGGACACATAGTCAACAGCCACTAGGATGTATTGGTCTCCAAAAGACGTGGGAAAGGGTCCCATGAAATCAATTCCCCACACGTCAAAGACTTCTACCTCCAGGATAAAGTTTTGTGGCATCTCATTTCTTTTGCTAATGTTGCCCATCCTTTGACAAGCATCACATTTTGAAATGAATACCTGGGCATCTTTGAACATTGTTGGCCACCAGAAACCGGCCTGTAAAACCTTTGAAACCGTCTTGAATGTGGCAAAATGGCCGGCATAAGCTGATCCATGGCAACCATGAAGTATTCCCGGGATTTCTTCCTCCGGGACACATTTTCTGAACATCCCATCTTGGCATTTCTTGTAGAGGTACGGCTCGTCCCAAAAGTAAAACCGTATGTCTTTTAAGAACTTCTTCTTCTTGTAGCCATAGAATTGCGGAGGTTCAATGTCGGCTGCAAGGTAGTTGGCTATGTGGCTATACCAAGGTGTACCGAGGGCTATTTTCTTGGCTGGAACGGGTGGTGGTGTGCTGGTGATCCTTGTGATTGGTATGGCGCTGACGGAATAGACTGTTTCTTCTGGCAATGAGTCGTTTATGGGGAGCTGCTCTTCTATCCTCATCCGGGAGAGGTGGTCGGCTACACTATTCTCCGCACCTTTTCTATCGACGATCTTTAAGTCAAACTCTTGTAGTAAGAGAATCCACCTTATGAGACGTGGTTTTGCATCTTTCTTGGATAGGAGGTATTTGAGGGCAGCATGGTCGGTGTGAACGATCACTTTAGATCCGACAAGGTAAGATCGGAACTTTTCAAACGCAAAGACAATAGCGAGCAACTCCTTCTCAGTGGTGGCGTAGTTGCATTGTGCTTCATCCAAGGTTCGGCTTGCATAGTATATGACATGAAGCTTCTTCTCCTTCCTTTGTCCTAGCACAGCACCAACAGCATAGTCACTTGCATCGCACATAATCTCAAACGGGAGCTCCCAATCCGGTGATTGTACAACCGGTGCACTTATTAGTGCTGCCTTGATCTTCTTGAAAGCCGTGAGGCAATCATCGTCGAATTCAAATGGGACATCTTTGCACAAGAGCTGAGTCAATGGTCGTGCGATCTTGGAGAAATCTTGGATGAATCTCCTATAGAAACCGGCGTGTCCGAGGAAGCTCCTTACTCCCTTTACATTCTTTGGCGGTTCTAAGGTCACCATGACTTCTATCTTTGCTTTATCCACTTCAATCCCTCTCTCTGATATCCGGTGGCCAAGCACTATCCCATCTCGCACCATGAAATGACATTTCTCCCAATTGAGGACAAGATGTTGCTCCTCGCATCTTTTGAGAACCTTGCTAAGATTTGATAAACAAGCATCAAAGGATGAGCCATAAACTGAAAAATCATCCATGAATACCTCCATTATGTCTTCTATATAGTCGGTGAAGATAGACATCATGCATCTTTGGAATGTAGCTGGGGCATTGCACAACCCAAAAGGCATTCGCCGGTAAGCGAATGTGCCATAAGGACATGTAAATGTTGTCTTCTCTTGGTCATCCGGATGGATTGGTATTTGGAAGAAACCTGAATAGCCATCTAGAAAACAATAGTAAGGGTGGTTAGCAAGCCTTTCTAGCATTTGGTCTATAAATGGTAAAGGGAAATGATCCTTCCGGGTCGCGGTATTGAGCTTGCGGTAGTCGATGCACATTCGGTGGCCGGTGATTGTTCTAGTGGGGATCAGCTCCTCATTCTCGTTCTTCACCACCGTGACTCCTCCCTTTTTAGGGACCACATGCACCGGACTCACCCACGTACTATCCGAGATTGGATATATGATCCCCGCTTCCAAGAGTTTCATTATCTCCTTTTTCACAACATCTTTTAAGTTCGGGTTTAACCTCCTTTGATGTTCTATGGACGATGCTGACTCATCCTCAAGGTGTATCCTGTGCATACATAGGTCCGGAGAGATGCCCGTGATATCCTCAAGGGTATACCCAAGGGCTTTACGGTGTTTTCTCAACTCACAAAGCAATAGAGCCGTCTCCACATTGGTTAGGTTTGAATTGATAATGACCGGATATGTATTATTAGGTCCAAGAAACGCATACCTTAGTCCAACTGGAAGCTCTTTAAGCTCGACCTTGGGTGCTCTATGCTCGCTCCAAGGATCATTCGAAGCTTTGGTGAGGTTCTTAGTCGCTCCCGGCTTCTTTACATCCTCCCCCAAGCCGATGTATGCTACTAGTTTGTCATAAGTGGCAGCGCCATCTAGAATCTTGGTCAGCCGGTGTGCTTCGTCATTCAAATGGTCCTTATCTCCTTCACCTCCGGTTAAAACTATCTCTAATGGGTCATTCCGGATGAGCTCTTGATAGATACCTTCAGAAACCTCGCCCATGTTGTCCACCAAAAACGAATGCCCGTCTATTGTCGGCTTGCCGAGTGACTTGTCCACTTGAAATTTCATCACGAGGTCTCCCAAATGCAAGTCGATCTTTCCCCCTTTGACGTCAATTATGGCACCGGCGGTGGCTAAGAATGGTCGTCCAAGGATCAAGGGGTCTCTAGGCTCTTGATCAAGCTCTAACACCACAAAATCAGCCGGTATGGAACATTTACCGATCATGACTTGAACATCGGTTACAATTCCAACCGGTCTTCTAACCGATCGATCCGCAAACACCAGTTGAATCTTTGTTGGTCTGAAATTAGTGATCCCAAGACGTCGGGCCACCGTGTAAGGCATTAAATTCACGCTAGAGCCCAAGTCACAAAGGCATCGCTTGAAAGTTGTACCTCCGATTTGACAAGATAACACAAAGCTGCCCGGATCATCAAGCTTCTCCGTTGTTTGGTTTTGAAGCACATCACTGCATTCTTGAGTTATCAGCATCACACCTTCTTCCAAGCTTAGGTTGCTTGTCAAGATACTCTTCATGTACTTTTTCAAAGACGGTATGATCATGCAAGCGTCAACAAATGGTAGCCTAACACTTAGCTGGCTCACAAGATCTCTTAGCTTTGCTTGCTCCTTTTCCTTCTTAGGCTTCTTCACAACCCTAGGGAAAGGTGCTTTCGGCTTGTACACTCGAGATATCAACGGTGGGATGATTTCTTCTTCTAATTCTCCATTGGCCGCATTGTTAACTTCCGGTTCATTCTCATCTATCACGATTGTATGCTGGGTCGACTCCTTCTCAGCTCCCTCCGGCATTTGCACCTCATCTAGTTGCGTCCCACTCCTAAGAGTGATGGCGGCAATGTGCTCTTTCCTTGGATTTACCTCGGGTTGGCCGGGAAGGACTCCGATCGGCCTTTTGATTGAACCGGCGATGTGGGCTACTTGGAGATCAAGCCGCTTCACGTGTGATTCAAGAGAATCAAACTTACTATTCAGGTCATAGTACATGCGGTGTATCTTCTCGTGAATCTCTTTGTTGGCTTGCCTTTGCTCATGCATGAACTCGTAGATATAAGATTTAGAGTCGCCTTCTTGATCGTCTCTATGCATCGGCTGGTGCCTCGGATTAGGTAAGGTCACCTTAGGGATGTGCGTGAGCTGATGATTGGAGTACTGAAAAGGGTAGCTAGAAGCATTCTTCTTACCATAGTAACGGTCTTGAATGTTGAGGAACGGCATAAGACTTCTTTCTCCGGGTTCATGTTTGCTAATGAAGTTCACGTCTCTTTGAAGATTGCCAAAGATCTCCCGGTCCATTTCCTCATCTAAGGTTTGATCATCTTCAAAAACTTGGCATTGCCTCGGTTGCCTCTCCAAAAGTTTAGAGATCATGGATTTGATCTCCTTGAACTCGGTTTGCTCCGGTCTTGTGTTGATCGCTTTAATGGTTTCCTCATAGCTCGGCTGGTTCTTGCTATCACTGGCCGCCAGGTTGTCTATTAATATCTTTGCTTCCTCAATGGTCTTGCTCATGAAGTCCCCATTGCTAGCTATGTCAAGGCACAGCTTGTACTCTCGCCTAATCCCATCATAGATGGTGTTCCATAGATTGACATCCGAGAAGCCGTGTTGTGGGCAATCTCTTATGTATTCCTTGAAACGTTCTAGAGCTTCATGGTATGGCTCTATAGGACCTTGCTGGAAGCCTGAGATTTTGCTCCTCATCAAGGTTGCCCTTTGTTTGGTGTAGAATTGTCCAAGGAAAGCTTTCTTGAATTGCGTCCATGTTGTGATTGAGCAAGACGGCAAAGATTTTAACCATTTTAGCGCTTTGCCCGCCAAAGTGAAAATAAAGAGCCGGCACCTTAAGTAGTCTCCTGGTACTTCATTAGTGCTTGTAGTGCTGCACAACTCCTCAAAAGAATCAACGTGATCCAAAGGGTCCTCCTCTAGGAGTCCATGGTAAAGACTTTGCTTTACCAGCGCAATAATCCGCGGCTTAATCTCACATTGTTGCCCTTCTTGTGTCCGGATGGGGCTACGGCTTTGGAGGAGCTCGGGTCTAGAGTCACTGTCTCCAATGCACTCTTGACTTGGTTCCTCTTGGTGGTCGGCTTCCGCTGCTTGGTGCGCTGCCCCGCCTAAGTTAAACTCCGGCTCATCATCATTTCTCGGTAAATGATCTTGAGCTCCGTTCAAGGGCTGCTCACCAATGTTGTTTGCCGCAAGGAAAACGCCATGTTGTGGCGGATTTTCATGCACTTCCTGGTCCATAGTTCGGCTCAAGTTGTACCTACAAGAGCTTGAAAACAAACTAAAGAAAAATGTTAAGTGATAAAACAAAGGAAAAACGTTTTAGTCTAGATCCTAGTCCAAACTTGTAGACAAGAAGGTCCCCGGCAACGGCGCCAAAAACTTGATGTGAGCGTGGGATTGCTTCAAGTTTTACCCACTAGAGCTACCTGCAAGTGCACAGCAACGAGGTAAGTATAGATGGGATCGAATCCACAAGGACCTATCGGTTGTACTACAAATTGTGAGGAGGTTGAATCAAGCTAAAACAAAATGGTGTTTGGTTCGGATTTTAGCTAGAATGAAAGTGGCAAACAAGTA
The DNA here is from genome assembly GCA_026724425.1 of Erythrophleum ivorense. Taxonomy (NCBI): domain Eukaryota; kingdom Viridiplantae; phylum Streptophyta; class Magnoliopsida; order Fabales; family Fabaceae; genus Erythrophleum; species Erythrophleum ivorense. Next base: position 1,111,185 of record JAIUCV010000212.1, on the reverse strand, counting down.
GAGAGAAATGGAAATCAATAAGTGGAGATACTAGGCATTGGGCTAACCTCAAGGCATCATGAAACATTAACAAGTTAATCGAGTGGAAGGGATATGAATAAAACCGTTCATGAACTCATAACACTAATATATAGTTATCCCACTTTCGTGGATCAAACCACTATGTTAAATCAACCTAATAGACTCAACTTTCGATGGTTATTACAAGTTGAAAACATGCATTAAAGATGTTCAAGTTATGATTGTTCGCAATGACTCGCAACTCATCCTTCGGTGGTTGTGATTCATCGCTCACCAAATACTAAGTCCGGCAATATATCAAGCTTTTGGAGAGTATATTAACCCAAGATCCGATGCTAATTGATCAGAAAAGCAAGCGGCATTATGCTCAAGTAAAGGTGATGAAACCAAATAAATTATCCCAACTCAAAAGATCAAGTTAACAAATTCATGAGCCCTTTCGGTTCAGCCCTTAACCTAGCGGGTAGACTACTCAATCATGGCGCGGTTAACACAAAACACGATGAGTATGGACATTATAAGTAATCAAAAAGAGAGAAAGGTTGAAGAAAGCTTCTCTAGGTCGAAGAACAGGGTCGATTCCTCCTCAATACTCTCTCGGATTCAATACAAAAGTCAAAAAGAAAGAACAAGTGTAAGGATTTGTTAAGAACAAGTGTGTGTGCGTCTTGGATCTTGAGAAGGCCTCTTCTCTCTGCTTCTAGGACAGCTCTCTCTTCTCCTCTGACGGCGCTCACGCTCTCTCCTTTTTCTGAGGCTAAAAACTCGTATTTATAGGGTAGAGGTCGCTAGGTTTGTTAAGTATTGAAAAAGGAAACTTTCCGGTTAACCGGCATTGATGATTTGCGACGTGATCAGACCGGGTTTAGGGCAAGTGAACCACCAAAATAAAGCTGGGCTTGTGTTAAGTCGAGACAAGGTCCATGCCGCTGCATCCCGGGCCATTTAGTGGTGCCAAGTCTCCATGGGCTTCGTTTACTCGCCTGGCGGACACGTCTTGGGAGAAAAAGCGCATCTCCGTGATGGTTGATCCAAATGACTTGAATCCACTTCTTCGTGATGCATGACTCAAATATCTATCCAGCAAGACCAAGATCATGATTTTTGGACGTCGGGAAGACCCCTTGCCGCGGTGATCTTTCGGATGCTCCGGTTCTGTCCAAATGCGAGAATCGGACAAATGGAGTTATATTGATGCTCTTGACTTGGAAACTTTCATGGATCATGGTTTGAGGCTCTTTTGCTCCTTTTTGAATCCTTTTTGATGTTTTAACCTGTTAAGACTCCAAAACCAACAAATACAAGAAAACTACCTCCAAAGGCATAAAACCCTATTGAAAGCACTTGAAAACATATGAAAATACTAAGTAAAAACATGCAAAATATGATGATATCAGTGTTTCAGTCGCTGAAGGGATTGCCACCATCTCGGTCAGATCCTTTCACGATTGAGTTGGAGCCCGGGACAGCTCCGATATCGAAGACACCTTACAGGATGGCGCCAGCAGAGTTGGCAGAACTGAAGAAGCAGCTAGAAGACCTTTTGAGCAAAGGGGTTCATCAGACCGAGTGTTTCGCCGTGGGGAGCACCAGTGTTGTTTGTGAAGAAGAAGGATGGCAGTTTTCGGCTGTGCATCGATTACAGAGGACTTAACCGAGTCACAGTGAAGAACAGGTACCCACTCCCGAGGATTGATGAGTTGTTGGATCAGTTGAGGGGTGCTACTTGGTTCTCCAAGATTGACTTGGCATCGGGATATCATCAGATTCCGATAGATGAGGCAGATGTGCGCAAGACGGCGTTCAGGACGAGATATGGACATTTTGAGTTTGTGGTCATGCCTTTCGGTCTGACTAATGCGCCGGCAGCTTTTATGAGATTGATGAACGACGTGTTCAGAGAGTTTCTGGATGTGTTTGTCATCATTTTCATTGATGATATTTTGGTGTATTCGAGGAGTCCAGAGGAGCATGCGACGCATTTGAGGCTTGTTTTGGAGAAGCTTCGGGAGCAGAAGGTGTTTGCTAAGTTGAGCAAGTGCAGCTTTTGGCAGAGAGAGATGGGTTTTCTTGGCCACATTGTTTCTGCATAGGGAGTTTCTGTGGATCCGGCTAAGATCGAGGCTATCAGAGATTGGCCTAGACCGAGTAGTGCTACAGAGATCAGGAGTTTTCTGGGTTTAGCAGGGTACTACAGGAGGTTCGTCAAGGGCTTTGCGAGTATGTTTTAGCCGATGACGAGGTTGACTGGCAAGGAGGTGCCATTTGTGTGGTCCCAAGAGTGCGAGGAGAGCTTTGGGAAGCTCAAGGAGATGATGACTACTACACCAGTGTTGGCTTTACCCGATCCGGAGAAGCCTTATGTGGTGTATACAGATGCTTCAGGAGTTGGTATGGGTTGTGTTTTGATGCAGGAGGGCAGAGTGATTGCTTATGCTTCGAGGCAGTTGCAGGGCAGTGAGCGCAACCGCCCTACACATGATCTTGAGTTGGGAGCAGTGGTCTTTGCACTCAAGATTTGGAGGTCATATTTGCTTGGTGGCAGAGTGTAGATCTTTACAGATCACAGGAGTCTGCAGCATATATTTACTCAGCCTTTGCTGAATGCGAGACAGTCGCGGTGGGTAGAGTTTCTGGCAGATTTTGACTTGGATATTGTCTATCATCCAGGCAAGGCCAACTCAGTGGCAGATGCTTTGAGTCGACAGAGGGTTGATTCAGCTAGAGAGCAGAGTGCGGAGGCTTTGGTCAGCGAGATTAGTACATTGTGGCTGTGTGCTATTTCAGATGAGCCTTTGGGTTTGGAGGCAGCTGATCAGGCAGACCTACTCAGTAGGATCAGAGTGGCTCAGCAGAGTGATCAGGGTTTGATTGATGCTTCGCGGGCAGCTGGTTCTGAGTATCAGGTCTCTACGAATGGGACTATTTTGGTTCGTGGGCGAGTTTGTGTGCCCATGGATGAGGAGTTAAGGCATGGGGTTTTGAGAGAGGCTCATCCGAGCAAGTTTTAGATTCATCCATGTGCTACCAAGATGTACTGTGACCTCAAACGGTATTATCATTGGGTTGGGATGAAGAGAGATGTGGCAGATTGGGTTGCTAAGTGCAACACTTGTTCCTTGGTCAAGGCAGAGCATCAAGTGCCTGATGGTCTTTTGCAGAGTTAACCCATTCCAGAGTGGAAGTGGGACATGATAACCATGGATTTTATTGTGGGATTGCCTATCTCACGGACATTTGATGCTATTTGGGTCATTGTGGATCGCCTGACCAAGTCAGCACATTTCTTGGCCATCAAGAAGACATATGGAGCGACTGTCCTGGCTAGGAAGTTTGTGCGGGAGATTGTGAGGCTGCATGGAGTGCCAGCCAATATTGTGTCGGATAGAGATCCGAGATTTGCCTCAGAGTTTTGGAGGGCATTTCAGACTGAGATGGGCACTAAGGTGCATATGAGTACAGCTTATCATCCACAGATAGATGGGCAGTCAGAGAGGACTATTCAGACTTTGGAGGATTTGCTGAGGATGTGTGTTTTGGATTGGGATGGTCATTGGGCTGATCATCTGTGTTTGGCAGAGTTTGCCTATAACAACAGTTTTCAGTCTAGTATTGGCATGGCTCCTTTTGAGGCTTTGTATGGGAGACCATGCAGGACACCTTTATGCTGGACCCAAGTGGGGGAGCGCAGCATGTTTGGAGCCACTTTTGTTCAGGAGACGACGGAGAAGATCCGTGTTTTGAGGCTGAACATGAAGGAGGCTCAGGATAGACAGAAGAGTTATGCAGATAGGCGGCGTCGTAAGCTTGAGTTTCAGGTGGGAGATAGAGTATATCTCAAGATGGCTATGTTGAGGGGCCCTAACAGGTCCATAGCAGAGAACAAGCTCAGTCCGCGTTTTATGGGCCCGTTTCCAGTGGTGGAGCGAGTTGGGCCAGTTGCTTATCGGTTGGAGTTGCCACCGATTATGAGCGCCTTTCACAAGGTGTTTCATGTGTCTATGTTGAGGAGGTGTTTGCATCCTACAGAGAAGTTAGTGGCTGAGATTCCAGAGGATCTTCAGCCATATATGACAGTTCCGGCAGTGCCTGTGAGGATTCTTGAGAGGAGAGTCAAGGTTCTGCGGAACAAGAGTGTGCCATTGTTGAGAGTCTTGTGGGACTGTAGTGGCACAGAGGAGAAGACTTGGAAGCCAGAGGCAAAGATGAAGCTGAAGTTCGGCAAGTGGTTGGACAAGCAGGCTGTGGAGTGAGCTTCTTCATCTTTGTGGTTCTAGTCTTGTTTTGATTTTTGGTGTTGTTGTCATTTTGGACTTATGTATTTTCGTTTCGTTGTACGATATACATTTTGGAGTTATATGAGATGGTGTTTTGCCTCATATTTTGGTTATGGTTTGGATGTTTGATGCGTTGGGTTTTATGCTTCAAACTAATACAATTTATAATCCAACTTGGTAGAGCTGCAAGTGCACAGCCGTGGTAAGTCGGGTCGAACACAAGGAAGAGTGATCTCGTTTCAAGCTTATATTGATTGATAAGTAGCTAGAACGAAGAATATGATTTGTGGTGAACTTAATATTCAATGAAAACAAGTGAGTAAGTGAATGAGATTGTAAACAAGATGGGAAAGATGTTAGGCAAGGGATAGTCAATGGAAACATTCAATGAAATGACAAGAGATTGCATGGGATAAGTTATAAACCGCCTTGAACTCACAACACTAAGATATAGCCTTTCCACTTTCGTGGCTCCGGCCACTATGCTTAAACAACCTAATAGACTCAACTTTCGATGGTTATTACAAGTTATAAGCATGCATTAATTAATGTTCAATTTGTGATTGTTCACTAAGTTCTTTAGGTCGACTTTTGGAAGCCTAAAACACTTAGCTCACCAAATACTAGTTTCGGCAATACAACAAGCTTTTGGAGAGTGTATCAACCTAGGTTCAAGTTGTTTAGGCGCGCTTTCCTAACAACAAGCATTATGAACAAGCAAAGATGAAGGTCCAATTGATGAAATCCCGTTTTATGCAATCATATAAGTCAAATCATGTCATGAGCCCTATCGATCTCCCTCGGCCTAACCGAGAGATCTACTCGGCCATGACGCAAACAAACAAGCAAAGCATGATTGAAGGCATAATCATAAGCGTAAGTAAGAGATAAAGGGAATAGAAAAGCTTCTCTATTGAAGAACAAAGTCGAATCCTCCCTTGAAACTCTCGGATTTAAAGTATAAAAGTGACAAAGAGAAGAAGATGAAAGAACAAGGTTTTATGTGAGCCAAGATCTTGAGCGGCGCCTCCTTTCTCCTCACTGGACTGCGCAGCTATCTCTCTCTCTGATTCTTCTTGACGGCCAAACCCTCGCACTCCTTAGGTTGAGGCTAAAAGCTTGTATTTATAGGGTAGAAGTCGCTAGGTTTATGAAGTGTCGAAAAAGGAAACTTTCCGGTTAACCGGCCTTGATGATTTTCGACGTGATTGGACCGGGTTCAGGGCAAGTAAACCACCAAAAGCAAGCTGGGCTTGTGTTAAGTCGAGACAAGGTCCATGCCGCGGAATCCCGGGCCGTTCGTGGCACCAAGTCTCCATGGGCTTCGTTTACTCGCCTGGCGGACACGTCTTGGGAGAAAAATAGTATCTCCGTGATGGTTGATCCAAATGGTTTTAATCTACTTCGCCGTGATGCATGACTCAAATATCTATCCAGCAAGACCAAGATCATGATTTTTGGATGTCGGGAAGACCCCTTGCCGCGGTTATCTTTCGGATGCTCCGGTTCTGTCCAAATGCGAGAATCGGACAAATGGAGTTATATTGATGCTCTTGACTTGGAAACTTGCATGGATCATGGTTTGAGGCTCTTTTGCTCCTTTTTGAATCCTTTTTGATAATTTAACCTGTTAAGACTCCAAAACCAACAAATACAAGAAAACTACCTCTAAAGGCATAAAACCTTATTGAAAACACTTGAAAACTTAAATAAATACTAAGTAAAATCATGCAAAATATGTATATATCAACTCCCCCAGTCTTATCTTTTGCTTGTCCCCAAGCAAACTAAGCATGGAAAAGAGGTTTGAAAACATGAGAACTCTTAAATCTTTTTGGAAATCCATATTGACCTTTATTTTAGTGATCCACATAAAACAGCAACGGCATTTAGAATTAAGAACAAGGAAGTGCATACCCTAAGTTTTGCAATCATCCCAAAGCAATCCACTTCTCTTTAGGCCATCCAAATTCGCCACCTTTGACTCCTTTAGTTTCTAAAGGTGTGGTCTCAGCTATGGGATATCGATCAAAGGGGTTATAGATTCTTACCCATCCTCTTTTTTTAAAAAAAAAAAAACACATGTCTTGGCTCTTGTTTCACCTCTCTCTCTTCTCACTTCTTAAGTCGATTCATCCCCTTTTTTTTTTAGGGTAGCATAGTATTTTTTTATTCGACTTCTTCTCCTCTTTGTGGAGGTTTTTGATGGATCTTCCATAGACGCGAGTATTGATGGTTGTAGCCACCTAATCCCCGGTTACTTGGATCAAAAGGTTTTCCATAGACGCGAGTATTGATGGTGGTTGCCACCTAATCCCCGGCTACTTGGACCTTGATGCTTTTTCTTAAGTTTGAAGGGGAGAGAGAGGGGAAACCAAACTCACATAGACTTTCTGAAACAACCAAGCTTTTTTTTTTTTTTTTTTTAAATCATTAAGTCATTACTCAGCGGAAGTCTTTAAATAATAATTCAATAAATAATAAATCGAATCAATTCAACAAATAAAATTCTCAATATCAATAACCAATTAAATAACCAATAATCCAGTAAACAATTCCGGAAACGTAAATAAACTCTAGCAACCTAAACACCAGGTTCGCTACCAACTTAAACAATAAATCAATAATCAATAAAACCAATCACCCTATCATCCCCCTCTTCAGCCTCGATCCCGCGGTCACACATTCCTGTTACCTGCATCACATTACGAAAGAGATGCGTGAGTATTATCATAAATACTCAGTGAGACGGTCATTCCGTCTACAGGCCAATTACGCCAACCACTAGACAATACCACAATATCAACAATATCCATAAACAATAACCATCACAGTAAACAACATCAACAATACTCGACAAACTCGAAACAGCACATTAGTGTCGACCGACACCCCACCGTGTCGCTCGACAGCCCTGCTAGGTGTCGATCGACACACAAAGTGTGTCGCTCGACACTAGCATCCTCGGTGTCGACCGACACCAAAAGGTGTCGCTCGACACCCACCCGAAACCCAGAAACCAACAGCGACGAAACAATGCGAAACAAGTGTATAAACATCTAATCAATGGGATTCAACCCCCATAATCGATCAATAACTCAAATAATTCATGAACAACTCAAGAACAACTCAAAATAGCAACAACACAACGAATCTCCAGTGATTCACGGACCTACGGTCACGCACTCACCTTAGAACGGATTGGAAGGAAGGGAAAGAGATAGAACAACGAAGAACAGCAACAAAACGAGCCTCCAAACTCCAAAATCTCTCTGGAAATCACCTCCTTCTCTCAAAAACACTTATGCCTCGAAAACTGAGCCTCTCTCGCGGCCACAAGGGTTTTAAATCGCGGAATAGGGTTTCCATCGCCTAAACCGGACAAAACCAGCCGACTTGAATCAAACCGGTCGATTTCTCAATAACCGGTGTCGATCGACACCCTTCCTTGGTGTCGGTCGACACCCCTCGACCAAAACCAACCCAACTCGATTCGATCGACTTAAACCGGAAATCAACCCTGATAACCGGTGTCGATCGACACACCCCTTTGGTGTCGATCGACACTAAGCATTTACGAGCTTTTTACACATTTTCTTCGAGATGATTGAACCTTAAACCAATTGTACAACAATCAAACAAGAACATGTACAATCGATCCTCGATTCTCACCCCAAAGAGCATATGTAATCCACCCCCAAACCCCTAATGTCGTCCGATACCACTTTTAACACAACTTTCTGGTTCGCGGATGTTACACTTTCACTATTTGGTGAGGATGAGGAGTCATGCCCTTTGTAAAACCAAGCCCCTAGCCGAGAAGGTTAAGTTCATTAAGCCCTTGGAGATGTGGACATTTTTGGTAGATCGATCCACTCATGGTGCACATGTGATGAAGTAGACTGCCAAATACTGATCAATGGTCACTTAAACACCGGCACAACAATGGTTAGGTCCAAGATAAAGTCATAATTCTCGACAAAAGTTTTGACTCAATAAAAACGACTCGATGAAAAGAAAAATGATGCAAGATGAAATGTCAAAATGAACAAACTTATTAGTATAATCCCCCCAGACTTAACTTGCACCGTCCCGGTGTAAGAAAAATCAGATTAAGAGAGGTGAAATACGTAATAAATTGGAAAAGGAAAAGGTTAGAATGATGTTACCAAGTGATGACCAATTGTAATGAAGATCAGGGTCGGATAACTGATTGGGGCTCTTCCGTAGGCATGATTGGTCGGTAAATGTTGAAGTTCAAGGCCTGAATCCCCTCGGTTTGCATTTTGGTCGAGTACGTCTCATTCGGTCGACCCGGAATGAGTGCTATGAACCACATGACAAACCGTTAAGAATTGTATGAACGGGATTGAAAATTTACCGTCCAATATGATGTTTTAGAGCCGCTGGTGAAGTTTCAGGTGAGTTGGTCGTGCGGTTTTGGAAATTCGGTATCGGGTGGATCCTTCGGATGGCCGTAGGGTGATGTGATGGACCACAGCTCGAACCGTCAACATTTCGCTGACCGATCTTGAAATTCCACCAACCAATCATATATTTTAGGAGCTGTGGTGAAGTTTGAGGTCAAACAAACGTGCGGTTTGGGATATTCATCATTTGGTGGTCCATTCGGTCGACCGGATGATAATGCAGTAGACCACAGCTCGAATGATGAAGAATTCTCTGACCTATCTTGAAATTACATCGACCAACTTCATATTTTATGGGCACTGGTGAAGTTTGGCGTCAACCGAACGAACGGATTGAGAGGTCCTTCACAAAGTGGTCAATTCGGCTCCGGGAAGAGTTTCTAGACCGTCCTTGAATTTGGCTTGTTCGTTTCTTGATTTTCTTTTGGAATAGTGATTTTGAAGCTCCAAGAATCCACTTCCAGGTGGTGATGTCTCCATGCCGTGATTTTGGTTCTTGTCGGCCTTCGGTCACCCGCCATCGACCGGATGTGGCATTTGTGCGTATCTCCTCATCCGTTCTCATTCCTCCGTCCTATCTTTTGGATTTGCCGACCAATATGGTATTGTCTGGCCGCCTGTGAAGTTTGGTGGACTTTGGTCACACGGATTGTGAGATAGGTCAAGTTGGTCCTCCGTTGCACCCGTTTGGCCGATAGAATCACGCCGGATGGAATATCTTGAAATCTACTCGACCGTTTGGTGATTTTCTTTGACCGATGTGATTTTTCTTCCCTTCTTTAGGATTCCCAGGTGGTGCACGCTCCTTGGTGTCGATTTGGACAAGGGTGGGATGAATGGATGGGACATTTTCTTGTTTGGTCTCCTCTTGGGTTCTCATCCTAACAAAATGCATGCAATAATGATGTGAAAACTGAAAAAAGAAAAAGAAAAATACCGTGTGGGTTGCCTCCCACAAAGCGCTTGTTTTAAAGTCATCTAGCTTGACTCCCTTTTTATTTGTTTGGTTAGGTGCGGATGTGATCGGCCAAAGGCTTTGTGATCCCTTTGGTGTCTTCACACTCTGGTTCAGGTAGCTCATGAGGTGGTTTGGGCTCTCCATGATCATTTTCCATGTCATCCTTGAAGACCAAAGCTCTCGGAAAAAGTTTTAAGGTTTTTCCGAGTCTTTCCTTTGCGGTTTGCTCATCTTTGGGGTCCGGATCCTTTGGGAAAAGGACTCTTATGCTGGCAAAGGACTTAGGCACACCGTCAGGCTCTTCTTCAGCTCCATGATTGTCAAAGGATGATGACAAAACCGAGTGAATATCCTTGAAGACATTCTCATGCTTCGGTTTCAACGGTTTCATCGCTTCCTTCGGTTTTCGATAGGGCTCGCCTTTCTTGGTGCTTCTTGGCCGCTCGGCTCCTTCTCTTGGCATGAGTGTGCTCCTTTCTGGTGGTAATTTGACTGCACTTGGAGCTTGTTTGAAGTTGACGCTTGGGAAAAAGACATCTTGCCGGACATGACCAAGTGTTAGTTGGTTTCTCATGTAATTGATGACCGCCCCGGCTGTGGCTAAGAATGGGGTTCCAAGGATCAACTGATTTCTCTTTGACCCCTCCCATACCATGATTTGAAAATCGGTGGGGACATGTCTTTCTCCGATCTCTAGCATAACATCTTCAAGCACTCCATAAGGCTCCATACTTGATAGATCCGCAAACTCCACTTTCACCTTAGGCTCCTTGAAATATTTGAATCCCAAATCTTTGGCTAGTGCAAGAGACATGAGGTTCACGTTTTCTCCACTATCACACAAGCAATCAGTGAGTTGGTATCCATTGATACAAGCCGGGATCACAAACTTCCCGGGATCTCCTTGTTTCAGCAATGGCTTGTTCTCAAGCCTTCTCTTGTAAGCTCGCCTTGACTCCCATGTGTACCTCTCTGGTTTGTACCTCTCCTTAGGCTCATCTTCTCTTTCTTCTTCTTGAGACGGTACGGAGACAATGGCCGGTGGATCCTCCTTGGATGAAACAACACTACAGAACTTTTGCGGATTCACCTCGTGTCGCTTCTTAACCGCCTCGGCCGTCTGAAAGATTTGAACATCCAACTTCTGGACATGGGTTGACAACGCCCCAAACTTATTGTTTAGATCACCAAACATGTGATCCATCTTCTCATGCAAGCTCTTGGTTGCTTGCCTTTGCTCCTCCATGTATTTCTTAACCGCCACATCTACTTTTTCTTCTTGTTGAGCCTGTGCAACTCCTTGGGGGAAAGTGAGTGGCTGCTTCACTTGGTAGACTCCCTTAGGATAGAATTGTTGCTTAGGCTGGTATTGACCTCCTTGGTAAGCGTTTTGGCCTCCTTGATAAGTGTTTTGGCCCGGATAGACTTGATCATTTGGGTTCTCCACATTGGTGCTTCGGTAAGAGAGGTTGGGATGGGAGCGGAATGGCTGGTTGTATCCTCTATTACCATAGTTACCTCCTATGTAGTTGACTTCCTCTTGATTCTCTTCTGCTCCATCTCTCATAAACTCCATAAGAGGCTCTTCATTAGTATCCAAAACATCATCAATGGCGTGCACTCCTCGGTTGCTCTTTAGTAGTTGTGAGACCATGTTCTTCAACTCCAAGATTTGAGCCGACTCCGATGATGAGCTCGTGGTTCTCACTCCTCTATTGTACTCAGGGCAGGCATTGGAATCACTTGCAGCAAGGTTTTCTATCAAAAGCTTAGCCTCCGGCACCGACTTGGTCATGAAGTTACCATTGCTCGCGGTGTCAAGTGAAAGCTTGTACTTGTGATCAATTCCATTGTAAAAGATGTTCCAAAGGTTACCTTCCGAGAAGCCATGGTTAGGGCAATCTCTTGCATACTCCTTGAAGCGCTCCAAAGCTTCATAGAAAGACTCCATTGGTGCTTGCTTAAACCCGGATATCTTACTCCTTATAGAGTTTGATCTTTGCTTGGTGTAGAATTGGTTTAAGAAAGCTCCTTTGTATTCATTCCATGTTCTAATGGATTGAGGTGGTAGAGACTTTACCCATCTAAGTGCCTTGTCACTTAGAGAGAAGGTAAACAACTTGCACTTGAAGTAGTCCGGTGACACTCCATTGATCCGAGTAGTGCTACATATCTCCTCAAAGGTGTCGACATGGTCAAGTGGATGCTCGGTGGACATACCATGGAATTGGTTTTGTTTCACCAAGGCAATGATTTGTGGCTTGATCTCAAAGTCGTTCCTTGGAGGCTGAGGTGGTCGGATAGGATTCCGATCCAAGAAGAATGCATCGGATGAATCAAAATCTCCCATAGTCGGATGCCTTGGATGCAGAGCGAATTGTGCTCTCCTTGGAGGCGCATGTGGTTGAGCTTGAGGCATCCCTTGGTGACCGCCATGGGGGTTTTGATGATGCTGATTTGGTGGCTGACCCGCGTCTTGTTGACCCGGTTGCTGTTGTTGCGGCTGTTGTGGTTGATCGGCTGCACCCGGAGGTTGTTGTTGAACGTGTGGTTGAGGAATGGCTCCTCCTTGTGCCGCCTGATCAGCTCCAGCTCCTTGTGGGACGTGGGGGGCTTGTGGTTGTTTCTCTTGGTCAGCGGCTTGTTGTTGTTCTCCTTGTGCCGCGGCTTCCCCGCCTTGATTCATTCTTTCTCTTCTTTGCCGCCTAAGTGTTCTTTCAAGTTGGTCAATGTCAAGATCTTCTTCTATGGTATTATCCGGAGTGGACCTTCTTGTCATGCACCTAAGAGACACAAAGAAAGAGTATTAAGTAAAATTTTTATGGTTTTTTAGAATTTTATGAAAAACAGAAAGTTAAATGCAAAAACAAAAAGAACTAGACTAAAAATCAATCAAGAAACTTGAAAGAAATGCAACTCTTCCCCGGCAACGGCGCCAAAGAGCTTGATGCGTTGGGTTTTATGCTTCAAACTAATACAATTTATAACCCAACTTGGTAGAGCTGCAAGTGCACAGCCGTGGTAAGTCGGGGTCGAACACAAGGAAGAGTGATCTCGTTTCAAGCTTATATTGAGTGATAAGTAGCTAGAACGAAGAATATGATTTGTGGTGAACTTAATATTCAATGAAAACAAGTGAGTAAGTGAATGAGATTGTAAACAAGATGGGAAAGATGTTAGGCAAGGGATAATCAATGGAAACATTCAATGAAATGACAAGAGATTGCATGGGATAAGTTATAAACCGCCTTGAACTCACAACACTAAGATATAGCCTTTCCACTTTCGTGGCTCCGGCCACTATGCTTAAACAACCTAATAGACTCAACTTTCGATGGTTATTACAAGTTATAAGCATGCATTAATTAATGTTCAATTTGTGATTGTTCACTAAGTTCTTTAGGTCGACTTTTGGAAGCATAAAACACTTAGCTCACCAAATACTAGTTTCGGCAATACAACAAGCTTTTGGAGAGTGTATCAACCTAGGTTCAAGTTGTTTAGGCGCGCTTTCCTAACAACAAGCATTATGAACAAGCAAAGATGAAGGTCCAATTGATGAAATCCCGTTTTATGCAATCATATAAGTCAAATCATGTCATGAGCCCTATCGATCTCCCTCGGCCTAACCGAGAGATCTACTCGGCCATGACGCAAACAAACAAGCAAAGCATGATTGAAGGCATAATCATAAGCGTAAGTAAGAGATAAAGGGAATAGAAAAGCTTCTCTATTGAAGAACAAAGTCGAATCCTCCCTTGAAACTCTCGGATTTAAAGTATAAAAGTGACAAAGAGAAGAAGATGAAAGAACAAGGTTTTATGTGAGCCAAGATCTTGAGCGGCGCCTCCTTTCTCCTCACTGGACTGCGCAGCTATCTCTCTCTCTGATTCTTCTTGACGGCCAAACCCTCGCTCTCCTTAGGTTGAGGCTAAAAGCTTGTATGTATAGGGTAGAAGTCGCTAGGTTTATGAAGTGTCAAAAAAGGAAACTTTCCGGTTAACCGGCCTTGATGATTTTCGACGTGATTGGACCGGGTTCAGGGCAAGTAAACCACCAAAAGCAAGCTGGGCTTGTGTTAAGTCGAGACAAGGTCCATGCCGCGGAATCCCGGGCCGTTCGTGGCACCAAGTCTCCATGGGCTTCGTTTACTCGCCTGGCGGACACGTCTTGGGAGAAAACGAGTATCTCCGTGATGGTTGATCCAAATGGCTTTAATCTACTTCGCCGTGATGAATGACTCAAATATCTATCCAACAAGACCAATATCATGATTTTTGGATGTCGGGAAGACCCCTTGCCGCGGTTATCTTTCGGATGCTCTGGTTCTGTCCAAATGCGAGAATCGGACAAATGGAGTTATATTGATGCTCTTGACTTGGAAACTTGCAGGGATCATGGTTTGAGGCTCTTTTGCTCCTTTTTGAATCCTTTTTGATAATTTAACCTGTTAAGACTCCAAAACCAACAAATACAAGAAAACTACCTCTAAAGGCATAAAACCTTATTGAAAACACTTGAAAACTTAAATAAATACTAAGTAAAATCATGCAAAATATGGATATATCAATGTTACAAGTGTGTTGACCAATTTGGTCGTGAGATAATTCTATTGAATGTTATGGGCGTTTCATAATTTTTCTCTAAAGGCCGTGATGACCCCGAATAACTCTTTACTAGAGATAGTGTTCTCTGATAGAGATTGTGTTCTCTGATAGATTTATACGAGAGGGTCGCTACCTCAAGTATAAGTGTTTTGGGAGTGTTTACTACTAGTGGCTAGTGTGTCGCGTAGTAAGTATCAAGAGATGGTGATTCTCTTGGGGAGATAGTGCTCTCCTACACGTCCTTTGGAGATAGTGTTCTCCATGGAGATTGTAACATCCGTGAACCAGAAAGTTGTTTTGGAAGTGGTATCGGACGACATTAGGGGTTCGGGAGTAGATTACATATGCTCATTGAGGTGTGAATTAAGGATTGATTGTACATGTTCTTGTTTGATTGTTGTGCAGTCGGTCTAAGGTTCGATCATCGCGATGGAAATGTGTGAAAAGCTCTTGAGTACCTAGTGTCGATCGACAGCTAAGGGGTGTGTCGATCGACACCGGTTTGAGAAATCAATTCCGGTTTAAATCGATTGCGCATTTGATTGTGGTTTGATTTGGTATGGTCGATGGGTGTCGACCGACACCAAGGAAGGGTGTCGATCGACACCGGTTATTGAGAAATCGACCGCTTTGATTTAAGTCGGCTGGTTTTGTTCGGTTAAAGGGGAGGGAAGCCCTAGGTCACGGTTAAAAGCCTTGTGGCCGCGTGAAAAGTCACTTTTTCGAGAAAGAAAAGTTCCAGAGGTGTTTTTGAGTGAAGGGAGGCGATTTTCTGAGAGAGGAATCTGATTTCTGAGTTTGGAGGCTTGTTTTGTTGCTGTTTTTCATTTTTCCATCTCCTTTCCTTCCTTTCAATCCTTTTCAAGGTGAGTGCGTGACTGTAGGTCCGTTAATCATTAGAGATTGTTTGGTTTGAGTTATTGTTGAGTTTTTCGAGTTGTTCTTGAGCTATGGTTGTGTTATATTGCTGTTTGATCGATGTGGGGGTTGAATCCTACGATTTTGTATGTTTTTCGCATTGTTTGTAGCTTCTGGTGTCTGGGCGTCGAGCTGGTGTCGACCGACACTCGATGGGTGTCGATCGACACTCAGAAGACTAGCGTCGATCGACACTCTTGAGGTGTCGGTCGACACTGGTCTGGGAGGTCAGGAAACGTGGGTGTTTCCTGACATGGAGGTTTTCTGTTGTTGTTTATTGTTCGTGTGGTTGATTATTGTTGATGTATTGTCTAGTGTTTGACGTACTTGGCCTGTAGGCAGGATGATCCACTCACTAAGTATTTATGATAATACTTACGCATCTCTATTCCAATGTGATGCAGGTAACGGCAATGTTCTTCCGCGGAAAGAGACCGAGAGAAGAGGATGATGAGACTAGGAATTTGATTTTGGCTATCTTGTTGTGGCTAGCAAGGAATTCATTATGTTAGGATGTTAGTTTTATTTTAATAATGTAGCAAACCTGGTGTTTAGGTTGCTAGAATTTATTATTGGTTTTTATTGGTTATTGGTTTATTTGTTGAACGGTTTATTATGATTTAATATTATTGATTTCTTTCGAGAATTTCCGCATTGATAATTAAATTAAAAAAAAAAAAAAAAAAAGCTTGGTTGTTTCAGAGATAGTGTTCTCCGGCAGAGTAAAAGAGTTAAGAGAAAAAGTGTCTTGGAAACGTGTGTATAACATGAGATTAGAGATGAGTCTTGGAGGTCAGTGAGGATCTCTAGTGTAGGCCATGTGGGCCAGATTTGTCATCTGTGGTAGACGTCTGTGTTGAGATTCGAGGACGAATCCAGTTTAGTGGGGGAGAATTGTAACATCCGTGAACCAGAAAGTTGTTTTAGAAATGGTATCGGATGACATTAGGGATTCGGGAGTAGATTACATATGCTCTTTGAGGTGTGAATTGAGGGTTGATTGTACATGTTCTTGTTTGATTGTTGTACAGTTGGTCTAAGGTTCAATCATTTCGAAGAAAATGTGTTAAAAAGCTTTTGAATAACTAGTGTCGATCGACACCATAAGGGTGTGTCGATCGACATCGGTTTGATAAATCAATTCCGGTTTAAGTCGATTGCGCGTGATTTGTTGGTTTGGGTCGAGTGGTGTCGACCGACACCAAGGAAGGGTGTCGATCGACACCGGTTATTGGAAATCCGACCGGTTCGATTTGAGAGAATAAGAAGGAATACGTATTAGGGCAGTTCTATAGATGCTCCCCTCCTCCTGGTGGCTTAATCTTTGCGGTCTTTAACAACTTGTGGGGAAGAACTTGCAAAATAACCATTAGGAAGCTTGGGGATTGTAATTACCTATTTCATATTCCCGATGAATCCACCAGGACTTGGGTTCTTCAGAGAGGGCTGTGGCATGTTGACGATTGTCTAATGTTTGTTGCTCCTTGGACTCCGGAACCGTCCTTAGCTATCCCTGAAATCAAGACAATTCCAGTGTGGGTAACCTTAAAGAAGATACCCAACATATTGTACTCTATCTCCGGAATTAGCCATATAGCTTCAGGTCTAGGTGCTCCGATGGCAACTCACAAGCCTAGACTAGACCCCATCTTTATGGGTGAAGCAAAAATTTTGGTAGAGGTGGAACTGAGCAAAGCCTTTCCGCCAAGAATTGCAGCTGCAGACAAAACGGGTTTTATTTGTATGGTTGATGTGGAATACACATGGTTGCCATCAAAATGTGCTAGGTGTGGCCAGTTGGGACACAAAGTTAAGCGCTGTTTACAATCTGGAATTGATTCAAGTGTAGTTGTTAATACAACAACTACGGCTCCTGTGGTGGATGACAATGTCTGCACTGTGGTTACTGCAAGTACTTCAAAGAAAGATTCAACATCTGCCTCAGCTCAAGTTGATTCTGTCCCAGCTCCTGTCACCGAGGTACCTCCTTGTGGCCCTATTACAACTGCTACAAGTACCGCTATTGTGTCTACAACACAATCTATCATTCATCCTACTATCATCAGTGAGAAAGCTATTGAGTCTCCTATTTTAAGGGCTGCTAGTCCTTCAACAGTCACAACAGATATTATTGCTCAAGTAAAACCCACTGTCCATTTGGAGAGAGAGATAGATTGTTTGAGCCAGATCTTGGTTCTAACAAGTTTGCCTCATTGGGTTCACCGGAAGTAGAAGAAGATTCGTCGGATTCCGACAAGGAGTCAGATCAGGCGGATTTTATGACACCTGCCGAGAAAAGAATCCTTCGAGATAGACCGGTTAAGCCATCAACAAAGGCTAAAGAAATGCATTGGCAATCAACGGCTCGCGGACGTGGACATCGTGGACGTGGAGGACGAGGTTGACTCTCATTATCTTTATCTTAAAGTATATCGAAGCGGAAGATTCGATATTATCTAGTTCATCACTTGTACTCCAAACTTTATATATGCTTGTAACCGTTTTTCGAAAAATAATAAGAAATGTGTAAAAAAAAAAAAAAAAAAAAAAAAAAAAAAAAAAAAAAAAAAAAAAAAAAAGAGTGTATATATCAATTTTAAGAATCCAACATATCAATCAATTAGAACAATTTGAAGGGTTATCCTAGGGAGTTTTGATAGTTCGGAACTGATGAGCTTTTCCTCTAAACACGAGCAGCAAATGAATGGAAAAGGAGATTAAAAAAACAATCTCGAGTGAATATAATCAATCTTGACTCTGACCAATCATATCATGAAACTTTTTCTACAAACAACAACACTGATTGTTTCTCGCTACAATAATCAGATTTACACAAGTAACTGAAAACATGCATAAGTTAAATTCTTTATTAGATAAAAATAAATAAATAAATAAATAAATAAATAAATAAATAAAATTCTTTATTAGATGATAAATAATAGCAAAACACAACTTAATAATAATAAGGTCAGAAGAGGATGCAAGATAATTTGATTAAGTAAATCCGTTGAGTCTTTTAATTTGTTTGAGATTGAGATAAATCCACAATTCACTAAATCCTCAATTTGTTTCTACTCTGACGCTATTGCTTCTACTTCTCGGTATTCACTACTCCTCGGCAGGCCTGCTTCTCGGTATTGGATTTCTCGTGATCGATTTCTATTCCCATCGTTGCTAGATGAAGTAAATCGGCGAGAACAAGGCATAAGAAGAGCGAATGATTGATATGAATGACACAGTTGAGCTACACAAGCGTTGATGATATTAACAAAACTTCAGTGGATGTTGCTTTTGCAGCTAACGGTGGTAGAGTAAAAGGGAGAAAAGCCATATATTGGTGGTGCCCATGCCATACTTGGTTACACAAAATTTTATGAGAAGACAATTGAATTTGATTGATGAGAAGACAATTGAATTTGTAATTTGGTTTTTGAGTAACAAAATTTGTATTATATTCCTGACTCACATTATTATAACATGTTCCTCTGTCTAGCTAGGGTTGGTTTTTATGATCAGTGCCCGAGTAACATATTATCCATATCAATCCATCCATAGACAAACTATCCATGGATATCTAGTCTACTCTTCAACAACTTGTTAAAATTAATATCTTAGCTCATGGGTTTCAAAGCCAAACATATATCATACAAATGTGCGTAAATAGCTATTGGTATATATTGACCAAACAATATGATTAGTCTTTAATTAGTTACTAAACTCTATCCATAATCGTACGTCCACACTCACTAAACTCTATACACATTACTATATCCATAAAAACTTGTCCATCGCACACTGTTCATATGTCCATATAAACTCTATCTATGATATTTTGTCCATAAACACTTCTCCATCACACAATGTCCACGTAAATTTCATAAAGCACTAGAGAAAGTCCACTATATCATGTCTCGTTTCTACTTCTTTCTTTTTTTAAGGGCACAATGGTATTAAAAATATATGTACAGTGGAAAAAGTCCACCAAAATCTGAATGTCTCTAAGTGACAAAGGTCATTCTTTTTCTAAATTACTCTTACAAACTTACATCAACAAAGAATTGGAGATAAACTAAATTGTATAAATTTTCCACTTTTTAAAACAATGAAAAAATTGCAACATAGAAAAGCACCTACTTGATCTTTTGTAGTAGTGTGTTGGCTGAATCGAGACAACAAATATTCTCGCCCACTAACATTTGATTAACAAGTTATTATTCATACATTTTAAACTATACTTCCTCCCTCCCTCTGTCCTAATTTAAAGCCGTTTAAGACAAAAGTAAAAGATTAAAAAAAGTGATTTTTTAATAAAATATGGGGGAATTTCATTTTTTGTACCCAAACATTTTTTTTTTAAAAAAACTATACCCAATATGACTCTTTAACCAAAAGTGTACCCCAAGGGGTGTAAAAAGACCATTTGGTCTTTCATGAACAAACAATAAACGCGTGCTGCAAATGACCATTTTACCCACGTAGGTGAAGTCTACAGCAGAAGTTTACGAAAAGTAGACTTCTAAACGAAGTCTACAACAGATTAAAATCTTAAATTTAAATTATAAAATTAAAGAAAAATATTTAAACCAAACAAATTATACATAAATAAGACATTGAAGTTTGGCATCTTTTAAAAATAATTTTACTTAGAAATTAATTAGCCTAAGTAAAACAAAGACAAATTAAGCCACAAAGCTAAAAATTTATAGAGAAGTCTACACATGAAGTCTACAAACTTGCAAAATCTTAAAATTTAATTTAAAAATTTATAAAAAATATTTTACCAAATATTTTTTGCTAGTAATTTAAGTAAATACAAAGGTCATCTATATAAAATACAAACTCATTAAAATGTATACGTTTATAAGTTTCATGAGTATTTGGTTCAATAAGGTTAGAGTTTAGGTTTAAAGTTTAAGGTTTGATAGTATGAGTTGTTAGGGTTTAGACAAATATTTTTTGAAAACAAAGTTTACATGTTGTATAATGATTTAAGGTTCATATATCTTTGTTGTTGATAGTGTAAATTGTGAATATGCAAAGAAAACTAATGTATGTTATAAGTTTTTATGTATAAAATTCGATTTAGGGTTTAGGGTATGGCAGACTTCGTTTGTAGACTTCCTATGTAGATTTCTCTAAGAAGTATACAAAACCAGAATTTTAAAGTAAACCGGAATGAGCCCCTTCATATATATAGAGGGTGTAACCCTAATTTCGATAAATCCAATCTCATTTATCTCTCTAAAACGGCGCAGCTTCTCTCTCTGGTCCCCTCATCCTCCGTCGCCGTGTGCGTCGTCTTTGTGGTAAGCGGTCGACGTTGTTCTCGTTCTTCCATCGTCATCATGTCTTCTTCTTCTTCTTCTATACCCGAACTAAATATCTGATTTCTTGTTGGTGGAAAGGTCTGTCAGGCCTCTCTCTCCTACTTTCGGATACAGATCTGTGACAGAACCCGCTAACAGGTGAGCGTTAGTATGCAATAATTTTATTTTCAAAAAAATTATGCATGTGGGAAGCTAATTTCGGTCTGGGTACCTGTCTTATTGGACACAGGAATGGGGCGATACAGCTACAGTCAACCTACAAGTAGCTCTGTGAGATTGTGCAGTGGGGATGAACCAGATGTGAGCTCCACCACCCGAGACTATGGAATTCCTAATTTATGCTATTGTGGGTTGCGGACAATGATGAAAACAATGGACAACACAGATGCCTATCCGGGTAGAATGTTCTTCGGATGCAAAGATTACAAGGTAAATGTAATGGTGGTGTGCTGTTTTGTTTGGTGTCTAAATGTACGAATGTCTTTAAGTTCCATTATTGTGTTTTTATAGGATGTTGATAACATGCATCTACTAAAGTGGTGGGATGAGGCTATGATGGAGGAATTCATTCTGCTGCGACGTGCTACTGACAACCAAGGAGATTGCATTCGTGTCCTTAGAGTTGCTGATCGGATTGAGGCAGAGCTAGCTCAACTGAAACAGCTAGCTCTTATGGAGAAGAAGCGGGACAGCAGAGTGGAACTGAGCATCATCATTGGGCTTCTCCTTGCATGATTGATCGTCTGTGGTTGCATGACCATATTTTGGTTTAGGGTTTAGGGTTTGGTTGTTTGAAAATGATGCTAGTTATATGTAATGTAGGATCCCGTCGAATATTTGGTACCCTAAACCCCATTTCGAGGGTCTATTTATATTTCTTGCATTGCATTTTCCACGTTTTTAAGACTTCAATCGTAGACTTTGTTTGTAGACTTCGGAATGAAGTCTACAATATAATTTAAAAGAGCGTCAAATTGAAATAATCTGGGAAAAAATCGGCGGGCTTACTAAAATCCGGCTACTCGAAGTAGACTTTGATTGTAGACTTTAATTGTAGACTTCATGTAGAAGTCTACTTCTCGGTTTGCTAATTCACCCTAAATTAAAAGAGCGGCAAATTGAAATATTCTAGGAAAAAATCGGCGGGCTTACTAAATCCGGCTACTCGAAGTAGACTTTGATTGTAGACTTCAATTGTAGACTTCATGTAGAAGTCTACTTCTCGGTTTGCTAATTCACCCTAAATTAAAAGAGCGGCAAATTGAAATATTCTGGGAAAAAATCGGCGGGCTTACTAAATCCGGCTACTCGAAGTAGACTTTCATTGTAGACTTCAATTGTAGACTTCATGTAGAAGTCTACTTCTCGGTTTAATATAAATTAAAAGAGCGGCAAATTGAAATATTCTGGGAAAAAATCGGCGGGCTTTCTAAAATCCGGCTACTCGAAGTAGACTTTGATTGTAGACTTCAATTGTAGACTTCATGTAGAAGTCTACTTCTCGGTTTACTTATACTGAACCAACTTGAAATTATATTTATTTCGAAAAACTTACCGATAACCGCTCCGATAACCGATAACTGCTCCCAACCGGCCCAAATTAACCTAATGTCCTCCTTTGGTGTCTTCATTTCGGTTGTTAGTCACTCAAAACCAAGATCTTCCTTTGCGAAAAGGCGATTTCAGACCATACGAACCGCCGCTGGCGATTCCCGACCAGACGAACGCCACCGTGCTCCACCATCTCGCGCCCTTATTTTCCCTTTCCGCTAATTTTAATAGTAAGTTATATCTAAACCCTCTCCCTCATAACATATTTCGACTTCCGTTGTTCCAATTAACCACCCTCACGTATAATTTCATTTTTCATATCGTCCGCCGCCGTACTCCACCATCTCGCGACCATAATCCGACATTTACTCGTCGCCGTTCTTTCTCCATCTTGTTACTACTAGGTCTAACTTCGAAGGTAAACCGCTGAATTTAAATTTGTTATGTTGTTCGTCGTTTGCCGAATATTAGGGTTCGTATGTCGTATTGTAGACTTCAGTTGTAGACTTTAATTGTAGACTTCATTTGTAGACTTCAATTGTAGACTTCAATTGTAGACTTAAATTGTAGACTTCATTTGTAGACTTCAATTGTAGACTTCAATTGTAGGCTTACTCGGTTTTTTTCCCGATCCCTAATAGCTACAGGATGGAGAAGCCGAGATTTCCTAAAAGGTTTTTCACAAAAGGTGTAGAGCCTGAGACCGACAAAAGCATCGGATATTACAGCAGCGACACGAAGTTGTTTGAGGCTCTTCAGAAACTACTGAGCGATGATGAATGGACCGAGCTCGAGTCCTCCTCGCTCGGGGTTTTCTTTAAATTCGTGAAGATGAAGTTCTCCTGGGCATCAATGGTTGTGAAGTGTATGCTCTCCATGCAAATAGTGTGTTTGAAGCCCTTTGAGATTTGGAGTGTCGTTGGCGCAAGCCCAGTAAGATTCTCGTTGCATGAGTTTGCTCACATAACCGGTCTTAACTGCGAATACAAAGAGAAACTGGAGACCCCCGATACAGCTGAAGACACAGATGATGCGGTTGTGTTTTGGGAGAAACTTGGTGTGAATGTCAACAGTGGTCCTACCATTGAAAACCTCACACGGGCATGCGGGTGGGCCGAAGACTGGTCTAGAGAGGATAGAAAGAGGCTGGCTTATTTAGCCGTATATGCTGGTTTCATTGTGGCACGAAGGCCATCTATTGCTACACCGGTGGAGATGGCAAAGTTAGTAATGGATCTAGAAGAGTTTGAAGGTTACCCTTGGGGGAGAGTAGCCTTCTGCAACCTCATTCGATCTGTGAAAAGTGCCAACCTCACGAAGAACTACTATCTTGACGGGTTTGTTGAAGTGCTGCAACTGTGGGTGTACTACGCTATGCCTAGTTTCGGTCAAGACTTTGGTTTTCCCATTCCGGGTAGACAATCTCCGCCTATGCTGGCCTTCAAAGGAAGTAAAGGGCGTAAAAATATAATGGATAATCTTATTGCGCAGGTAATTAACGGTTGTCAATGCACCATGTGCGTTATTACTTTACGTGGATACTGATAAAGCTTTACCTTTTTTGCAGGTTAATTTCAATCATATGGTTATGGTGGCCAGGGAAGATTCTTACCCTAGGTGGGATAATGACGTGGAGGATGAGCACGTTGACAACGTTATCAAGGCGTTGTACGGGGAGATTGGTGGCCGCTGGAGATGGAAGCCTTCCGACTGGAACTCTAAAGGCGTAGCTGTCTGGGACAACGTGACGGCGGAGAAGGGAACTGGCAAGAAGAGAGTATTGGATTCACATTCGGGTGGTAAATGGTCGGCAAAAAGACCATGTCCTGACAATGGGACCAAAGGACAATCCTCCGACGCTGGTTGGGAGACATTGCAGTCCGCAATGCAGGCAATGTTTGATCAGTTCACTAAGCAGCAGTCACATGAGCTAAAGATCCGTTTCGATAGTCTGGATGAGAAGATTGAGCTCATCAACAACAAGGTCGAAAAGCTTAGAGGAGGTATGTCGGAGGATACCGAAGCGAAAGAGCATGTTAAGTCCAACGATGGGGATCATGAAGTAAAAGATGATGTGAAGTCTAACGCTGCAGAGGATCGAGCTCCTGCTGCTCTTCCGGTTAGTAAAGATCCCTCTCGAAAACTATCTGCTCGTATTGCTGCAAAACAAAATGCTGTTAAGCCTGAGAACCGTAAACCGTCTAGAAGTAGAGCAACAACTAAGAATCAGCAGAAGTAGTCATCTTTGTTTAGAAGAAGAGCAACAACCACAACCGTAAACTACCTGTTATGTGGCAGCAATCTTTGTTTCCTGTTTTCCGTTATACTGCAATTGTTCATGTGAAGCTCCCATGTAGGACTTCATGTTATGGTGTTCAATAATACAGAGTAATATATTCGTTTTCAATATTTCATTAAAGACTTGAAATTTGTGTTCTGTATCGTTCGGTGTAGCACAAACCCGAGGCGCCTTGCGAGAGTGTGAATAATCAAGCGGACAAGAGCTGCGAGTATGTGAGGCAGCATATGCCAACACAGTCAGAAAGGATTGCGGATCTAAAAAACAAGCAACCAAAGGAGACGGCGGCCGTAGTTGAAGCTAAGGTCAGGAAGACAGAGAGGTTGAGGACATTGGCGGATACGCAAGGTGGAATTTTCGAGGGTAACAGCACCGTGAAGCGTATAATCCCTAACCAGGAACATAGAGGTCGTGGATATAATCCCTTTGGGCCGTTGGACAAGGTTATAAAGCAGGCCGTGGTGGATCATTATAAGAGCTGCCCGTAAGTTGACTTCTTTTGCAGACTTCTTTTGCAGACTTCTTTTGCAGACTTTTTTTGCAGACTACTTTTGCTGACTTCTTTTGTATACTTCATTATTTGCAGACTTCTGTTTTATTATAGCACTAACACTTGCAATGTAATCAGTGGTGCAGGCAGAAGGAAGACCACTAAGACCGCCAGCGAGTTCCCGCTCCGCTTTTGGTGGTACGACCTCCTAAATCAACAGGAGTGGCTGATTGATACGGTAAGTCTGGTAAATGATTGACTTAGATAGTAGACTTCAAACGTCTGACTAAAATGCATTAATTAAAATACTGACTAAAATGCAGCACATAAACGCCGTTATTTACATGCTGAGGATGCGTATGTTGAATCACCCCGAGTGGTTTAGAAGTGACCGCATCTGCTTCGTCGACACTACATTTGGGCATTACTGGAGTACCAAGTACGATGAGTTCAATATGATTGCACCCGATGAGCATGGTTTTGGTAGATCTCTTCCTCTACTCTCGTATGATTACTACAAAGGTGCCTTACCAGAGCCTCGGCCATCGATGAAGATTTGGGGAGTCGACATTGATGACCTGTACATACCCTACAACGTGAAAGGTACCCATTGGGTTGCTCTGTACATTTCGCTCCCCAAGAGGCACATCACCATATACGATAGTCTGCCGCACTACACGAGTCCTCAGGAGTTATATCCTCTAATAGAACCTGTCGCAGTGATGCTTCCCTACATGATGAGGCTATTGGCGGATGAGGACAAAAAAGATGTCTGGCCTTTCGATCCGTTCACCTATGACCGTCCAATCGATCCAGCCGTCGTGCCGCAGCAGAGTAATGGCAACGACTGTGGGGTGTTCACGCTGAAGTACATTGAGTGTCACGCACTTGGTATGGAATTTCCTCAGACACTGCGCCATAAGAACATCCCAAACATTAGAATGAAGCTTGCTTGTGACATATTCCATGAGACAGGCTGTCGGGGACCAGAGGAACGAGACTACCCCGAGTTGGACTAATCGTATGTATTAGGACGTATGTATTAGGACGTATGTATTAGGACGTATGTATTAGGAATGTTGTTGAAACACTAGACATGACTAACGTAGTCTTCTTTTGGACTTGTTGATAGGGTTAAGAGTTTTTGGTTTAACCTATCACGTATCAGGGTTATTGTATCATTCGGCTAAGGTAGACTTCTTTTGTAGACTTCTTTTGTAGACTTCATTTGTAGACTTCTTTTGAAGTCAGTTTCGTATGTAAGCTATTTCCCGTCCATGACTTACTTAAATTTCTGATAAGATAGACTTAACATAACATACATTCCGAATATTAACATAACATAAGCTTTTCATGCAAATGTAGACTTCTTGTGTAGACTTCCTCAGTATACTTCATAAGTAGACTTCAATCGGTAGCATTCTGTATCCGGAAAACAAGTGAATTTTACCGTTATAACAGATTTTGCAAAGTGAATTGTACCGTTAATGATTCAATTTGCTTACACATTTGCGGATAGTATGCCCTGGTTGTCTGCATTTCGAGCACGTATACTTCTTTGGCATCTTTCTCGGTTTCTTGTTCCTCTTTCTTGCCATTTCTAACCAAGTTTGCCATCTGGATTTCTTCTTCCTTCCGGGGAGAGGTTTTACCTCTGGAGGATGACAAGGTTCCTTCTTAACGACGGAGAAGTTAGATGCAGGCGGATATAGTGGATGCGCGTATGTAGCGTAAACGGTGTTTTTCTTTTAAGATAGACTCACATAATCCGACACAAGCAATCCCGCCTCAGCTATCGCAGCAATTACGTGCGCGCAAGGTATTTTCTCAGTATCATACACACCGCAAGAACACTTTCTGAGCTCCAAATCTACATTGTAGTATCCGGATCCACACTTTACACTAAAATGCCAATCATCTATGCGCTCGACGTCCATAAAACCAGAATAATGTTCACGAACAGCCAACAAGTATTCAACTCCTTTGCTATGGATGGTGGTGAGAGCAAGAGTACTGTCACGCCTCCTGCTGAACCACCTACTCAACTTGTCTCTGATAAACTCCAACAGAAAAGGTATTGGATATCCCTTTGCTTTCTTAAACGCCGAATTGATTGACTCCGCGATATTGCTAGTCTTTATGTTGAATCTTTCTCCTTCGCAATGAACTCGTGACCATAACTTTGGATCGGCTTCTTCCAAGTATGTTGCAAGCTCAGGTTTTACAGCTTGGATTTGATCCATATACGAGTTGTAGGAATCGAGAGTGTGTGCATATGCCGCACCTTTCACCAAATACATGATTTCCTTTGCCTGGTAAGTTCCAGCTATGTTTTGCTGCATATGATAGTAACATATTCCTCGTGTTGCCCACGGTAAGACACTGTCGAATGCGTTCTCAATAGATAGGTGTCTGTCAGAGACTATGACCAGTGGGTAGTCATGACTGAAGCAACTCTTCAATTGGTTGAAAAACCACCCCCAAGACTCATTATTCTCGGAATCTACAATAGCAACAGCCAAGGGGAAGACTTGGAAGTTGCCATCCTGGCCGGCTGCAACAAGAAGAACTCCACCGTACTGACCAGTTAGATGAGTACCATCAACAACAATCACTCTCCGTAAGTATTGAAAACCAACTATTGAAGCTCTAAACGAAATAAAGCAGTACTTGAATCGATCCTTATCATCACGCACAAGGTCGGTAATAGTTCCAGGGTTTGCTTCCTTGGTCCTGTGCAAGTAGGAAGCGAGGTTCGCATACCCGTCTTCAGCTGTTCCTCTGACGTACTCTTAAGCAGCTCGTAAAGCCCTGTATGATGCGGTATAGCTGAGACGTAAGCCAAACATCACTTTCATGGAGATAGCAATGTGTTGAGGCACAATTCCCTCAATAATTCCAACCCTCTCTATGAATACAGCTCCAACATATTTTGGTGTGCAGGCTCTACGGGTAGCTACTCGTTCAACAACAGAACACGTATGAGTGTTCACATACTTTGTGACCCAAAACGTGTTTGCCTCGTTCTTCACAGCCGCCCGAACTCGCCAAGCACATCCTTTTACATTACAAATGGCGACATATAGTATTGGTGTAGACTTGAAGACAGAAAATGAGAATCTGTGAACTACAGCCATCAATCGCAGCTGAGACATGAGTTCATCCTTGCTTCCAAAACGCTGGCCGACCGTTATGACGGCATCCCGATACTTATCAAAACGTCTTCCATCATGATAACAACGCCCTTTAAGCCGGATATCGTCAAGTGGAACCTTTTCCTCACGCTCATCTTCGTCTATGACTCGCCCAAACATACTGTAATCAGCGTCTGTGTCATCAATCTCAACTTCACTCCCATCCGTTTTCGTCTTGTTATCTACATTGACATTCCTATCAACTTCCCATTCATCTTCTGAATATGAATTCCACTCCTCATCATCAGAAGATGATCCCCACTCACTATCCAGACCTACGTTACCATCTCCAGGTACGTCGTTGTTCGCATGATTCCTCTGTTGGCTCGACACACACAAGCGTAATACATGGGCTCTACTAAGCTCAATCAGACTTTGAACTTGCCTATCATTCGTTACAAACGTCGGAGGAGAATCAGTGGGTAGATGACAGAGAATGTCAGCAGGAAGTGGGTATGCTATCTCTATAAGGTCAACATTCGTATCAACCCCATAATCATCTTTTGCCATTTCAACAAGCTCGCCATGGGTTAAACCATCTCTCAGTGAGAACAGTCTCCCCCCTTTTCCGTCATCAACTTCAAAAAACCAGGATCCGTCGTCTTTCCTGACCCATTTTCCATAAACGGCAGCTACGTACACCATTTTCTGCTCTGCAAAAGAAGACAACACGTTATTAGTTGAGATATCGAATAAGTAGACATCAGTAAGAAGTCTAAAACATAATCACCTACTTTAGAACAAAAACAAGAAAATTGATTTCCTTCTAAATATAATGATTAAGCATGTCAAGATGATACACATGCAAGTAAACAGGTTAACACAACTTATTGTATAAGAAAATTTTAACAATTAGCTAGTCATTAGGCACAAATATCGAATTTAAAAAACAGCAACAAAGTAAACTTCCTAAGGAAGTCTAAATGTAGACTTCATAAGGAAGTCTACTGTAGGGTATAGATTTGCAATTGACCAAATCACGACTTTTTGGAGAAGTCTACAGCTGAAGTCTACTGATCAAGGGGTACAGATTTGCAATTGACCAAAGTTGACTTTTTAGAAGTAGACTTCTTTTACCAAAGTAGACTTCAATATGAAGTCTACTTTATAGAGTAGACTTCAATATGAAGTCTACAGATGAAGTCTACTCATCAGGGGTATAGATTTGCAATTGACTAAAGTCAACTAAAGTCAACTTTTTCGAAGTAGACTTCTTTTCTGTATGTAGACTTCATCGTGAAGTCTACTCGAGAAAGTAGACTTCATAGTGAAGTCTACTCGAGAAAGTAGACTTCATGAAGAAGTCTACATACACAAAAGAAGTCTACTTCGAAAAAGTTGACTTTGGTCAATTGCAAATCTATACCCCTGATGAGTAGACTTCATCTGTAGACTTCACAGACAAAAGTCTTCGTGTGGTCAATTGCAAATCTAGACCTTTTCCGAAGAGTAGACTTCTTAGGGAAGTCTACAAACGGGACCCACACTTTTTTGTTGTCAAAGGAAAAATGTAGACTTCTTAAAGAAGTCTACAAGCCCGAAATGTCAAAAAGTCAATTGCAAAACTATACCCTGCGTTGACAAGTAGACTTCTTCAAGAAGTCTACTTCTCGCCGGAGCTTTGAAATTCGCGAAAAACGAACGAAAAATCACCTTAGAGAGCTCTTCGGCGTCGTCTACGGCGGATTGCTTCTATCTGAAGCTTCAATAGAGAAGCCCAGCCGTCGCCGTGAGCTTGGTGACCGGAAATGGTATCATACAATAACTTGAAATTTTGAGAGATGGATTATAAAGTTTTTTGTGATGAAATTGGAGAGAATAAGGTAGATAAGAAGGTTAGAAGTGAATAGAATGAGATTTAAGTGGTGTAAATGGGAAGAAGAAGCATTAAAAGCTTGATTATGGGGGAAAATGGTTGTTGGATGAATTGAAGTGGATGGCATTTTCGTGAATAAGTGTAGGAGATGAGGTTGGTTTGGACATTATCATTTAAAGTAGACTTCATAAAGAAGTCTACTTAATGGCATTTTTGTGATTATGTTAGCAGGGTAAGGATGATATAGGAAAAATGGGGTGTAAGTATTTTAAAAAATGAGAGGGGTGTAAATCTGCAATTCGGGAAATGTTTAAGTGCAGTTTTGAAATCACCCCATAAAATATTGTTTAAAATATAATCTAACCAATCCTAAAAAATCTGTAAAATACCGTTGGCTACACAATATCCCATAAAGCACATTGATAATTGAAAAATGTTTATATTTTGGAACAAATTTTTTTTCCAAAATAGTTTATAAATTGGGACAGAAAAAGTATTACGATTAGAAAATCTCAAACATTGGAAGTAATTTTTCTAGATTTCACTGATAGAGGATATTAAATTCATCACTCGTGGAAATTACCATTCCACCACTAGATTAGTAGGTTCCATTAAACGCTGGAAAATTGAACACATCCTTGAAATGATCTTTCCTCCCTAGTAACGACGTGGCATAAATATAACCGTTGAGGATAGGCTAAACTTTTATTTTATCTTACGCCGAGTACCGCGCACATTAGTCAAAAGACTCAAAACGCACGGGGGAAGAGTGCATTTTAACCGCGAGTTACCATAATCCTCTTATGAAAATCCTTCTCTCGCGCTTTTTGGAAGGCGCGAATTTCTCCAAAAACTTCCGGAGAAGGTTTCAGAGAAATCCATGCGACGATTCTCCGTCTGTTCACCTTCAAGCTATCGTCTCAATCCCATAACATCTATGGCTACTGGATCCGGTTCACTGGTTTGGTTCCGGAAAGGGCTTCGGGTTCACGACAACCCGGCCCTTGAATACGCCACAAAAGGTTCCGAATTTCTGTACCCGGTTTTTGTGATTGACCCGCATTACATGGAACCCGACCCGTCTGCTTTCTCTCCCGGTTCGTCCCGCGCCGGAGTAAACCGGATCCGGTTCTTGCTGGAGAGCCTCAAGGATCTCGATTCCAGCCTGAAGAAACTCGGTTCACGGTTGCTGGTTCTTAAGGGAGAACCAGGTGAAGTCATGATTCGTTGCTTGCAAGAGGTAATGTAGTGTAGTGTTTGTCAGAGATTAATGCAAAGAATTCAAAATTCGTTTTTTTACTTCAAGCAATAGAGAATCGAGAAATGCTTATCTTTTGCAGTGGAAGGTGAAGAAGGTTTGCTTTGAGTATGATACAGATCCATATTATCAAGCTCTAGATGTTAAAGTTAAGGTAAAACTCGTTTCATTAGGCCTTAAAGTTTTGATTTTGATTAATGAAACGAGTGTTGGGTCACTAAAATGATTTTTCTATGTATGTAATAGGATTATGCTTCTTCAACTGGAATTGACGTTTTCTCTCCAGTTAGCCACACTCTTTTCAATCCCTCAGACATTATAGCGAAAGTAAGTGCTAATGTTCTAGTTTTAATCCAAGCTATTTCTATATTTGAATTGAATGTGTGTTGTTTTTCTTGCAAGGAAGAACGGTGGGAAGCCACCTTTGAGTTATCAGTCATTTCTGAAGATTGCTGGGGAGCCTTCATGTGCCAAATCTGAACTTGTCATGTCTTATTCTTCACTTCCTCCGATTGGAGATTATGGAAATCTTGGCATTTCGGAAGTACCAACCCTTGAGGAACTTGGTTACAGAGACGATGAACAAGTTAAGAGATGATCCATATTGCTTCTTTAAGTAGCTAAAAAAACATTTCCATCTGAGAGACTTATGCCTGTGTAAATGTCTGTAGTCTGAATGGACTCCTTTTAGAGGTGGCGAATCGGAAGCCTTGAAACGACTGAATAAGTCTATCAGTGATAAGGTATGGTCAAGAACTTCAAGTTTTCTCCTCAAGATCCTTGAATATATGTACTTGTTCTTTGACTCCCATAGATTCATATCTTCTTTATCAATGGGTTTTCTTTTTAGTGTAGGCATGGGTGGCAAACTTTGAGAAACCAAAAGGTGATCCATCTGCATTCTTGAAGCCCGCAACCACGGTTTTGTCACCTTATTTGAAAGTGAGTTACAGAACATAATTTGTCCACTTAAGCGTTTCCCTTCATTTTGTTTAACATTGCTCTCTATTTCTTGACCTTGGAGAAGTTTGGCTGTCTTTCTTCGAGGTACTTTTATCAATGCCTTCAAAGTGTTTACAAGGATGTGAAAAAACATACATCCCCGCCAGTTTCTCTCCTTGGACAGGTCAGTCAATGACTAATAAGTTTCTTATACCTCCCGACTGCGGAAAGTTGATATCTTTTTTGCTTCTCTAGTTGTTGTGGCGAGAATTTTTCTATACTACTGCATTTGGAACCCCTAATTTTGACAAAATGAAGGGAAACGGGATCTGCAAACAGGTAACTAGATAACAACTGCAGTATAGTTCTCTATTTCTCTTGTCAAGTTCCTTTAAGGTTTTAACTTTCATGCTTTTTTGGGCCATTCTTTTTTGTTCCATATGTAACCTAGATTCCATGGAAAGAGGATCATGAGATGTTGGCTGCTTGGAGGGACGGAAGGACAGGATACCCTTGGATTGATGCCATCATGGTTCAGGTTAGATTTTAGTCAAAGTGAATGCCTTTAGCTGTCCTTTTAAGCATCATTTATTCATGAATCCTTCTTTCTCTGGAAATTTATAGCTTCGGAAATGGGGTTGGATGCACCATCTTGCGCGTCATTGTGTAGCCTGTTTCCTAACTCGCGGGGATCTGGTAATGTTTACCCTACTACTATTGGCTCTATCTCCCTGAGAAAACTTTGCTGACATGCATAGTATTCTTATGTTAGTTCATTCATTGGGAACAAGGGCGTGATGTTTTTGAGAGACTTCTGGTTGATTCAGACTGGGCAATCAATAATGGGAACTGGATGTGGTTATCATGCTCATCCTTCTTTTACCAGGCACTGCCTTCTTACTTTTCTCTCCAACTAAAGCATTAGCGTCCATTCTCCACATGAAATGTTTCGTATCTCATGTTTACACTTGTGTCCCAATGTTTTGTGATGGTTTCAGTACAACCGCATCTACTCTCCTATATCTTTTGGAAAGAAGTATGATCCGGATGGGAAGTACATAAAGCATTTTCTCCCGGTACTGAAAGGTAATCTTGATTTAGTTTCCATCATCGTGGTAAGCTTGTTTACCTTTTATTCTTTCATTGGGCTTATAAGTTTTCTGATTCAGATATGCCAAATCAGTATATTTACGAGCCATGGACAGCGCCATTGAGCGTTCAAACTAAAGCGAAATGCATTGTTGGGAAGGACTACACGAAGCCAAGTTAGTAATTCTGTCTCTATTAACATATATACATGCTAGAAAGTTATGAACATGAATGTATCTACAAAGTTGGGAAGTAACGATCATGGAGCTAGCTGCAGTAACTCGCATGTTTGCTTGAAACTACATGGTTACTGGTTTACTTGGTTGTTTGCAGTGGTTTTGCACGATTCAGCAAGCAAGGAGTGCAAGAGGAAGATGGGTGAAACATATGCATTGAACAAGAAGATGAGTGGTAAGGTAGGTGATGAAGATCTGAGGGGTTTGAGGAGAAAGCTTGAGAAAGATGAAGAACATGAAGAAGAGTCCAAGATAAGGAAACAACGACCAAAACTCAACTAAGTAGGGAGACAAAAAAAAAAAATATCAAAAGATTCATGAATTGGGTATTGTTTACAACTAATTGTAGCTGGTATTGCTTAATCTTTATGTAAACATGTTTCCACTGGATTTTCTATCTTAATGTTCATTTGAAGCCTTTTTTCTTTGTTAATGTCAATAACATGAAATGAGGCAGATCCAATCACAAACTATAGGGGTAATATTTGAAGATGATAAATATTAGTCTGAAATTGAACAAGACAGAATAGGTTCCCGATAAATCATTCGCCTATATAATGTCACGAGTCATTTTTTGCTTTCACAACACATGTTTTCTCAATCTTTATTTGTGTAAGAGTGATGAATGTGAATGAATCACGTTTTGGAAGTATTTAGAACTTCTAATCAGATGATGTATGTTCTTCACCTTTTCGGTTTATGTTAAACAGTCAACGTAAATCATGTTTTGTTTTATAGCATCATCGACGCTTCAACACGACAAAATAAGGTTTCTGCAGTTGACAGAGAATGATAACTTCGAAGGCCCAAATAGAATATGATTTATCGAAGGCCCAAACAGAAAAGAAAAAGCCCACAGATACGTGTATCTTCTTCGCCTAGGGTTTGTCTTACAGAAGCTCTTTTATAGGTTTTTAGCTCTTTTCTCTGTTTTCTTTGGCTGCTTTTCCGTTAGAACTTGATCTCTCCGTCGTCGAAATGGTTGCTTTCCGGGTAAGTTGGTTCATTCTATTGTATAGTAACCTGATTTACTAGTGATTCTGGGTTTTAGTTCTTCTTCATTGATTTTCTAGGAGTGTAAAGAGAGTTATGATCCTGATTTGCATCTCGTTATGAACTGATAGGTTCTGTTTCTCTGAGAAAGTGCGAGAGAATTTTTCATCATCTGTTGAACATTTCAAGCTTCATTAGCTAATCCTTAATTCTCGATTGGTTTTGTCATGTGACTTTAGAGAGTGTATCTGATTTGAATGTTGAGTGTCTGCTGCTGTTTAAGATAACGCTATAAAGGTATTAACTTTTTGCTGAATAATGAAATGATTCAAATGTAAAATTGTTTCCTTGAGCAGTTTCACCAGTACCAAGTGGTTGGGAGAGCTCTCCCGACAGAGAAAGATGAGCATCCTAAGATCTATCGGATGAAGCTATGGGCCACTAATGAAGTTCGTGCCAAGTCCAAGTTTTGGTGAGCCATTCAATGTGATCTGTTTGGTGCTAGTTTGTTAATTTGCGTCGAGATTTTATATGCATTTTGCTTGTATCTAGGTACTTCCTGAGGAAACTGAAGAAGGTCAAGAAAAGCAACGGACAAATGCTTGCCATCAATGAGGTATGGATTGCATTTTGCTGAAAGATTGGTACTTGTTGTTAGCCATTGCTTGTTCTGTTCAATGTGTAAATGATTTTGCTGTTCTGCTCTTGTAGATTTTCGAGAAGAACCCAACGAAGATCAAGAACTACGGTATCTGGCTTCGTTACCAGAGCCGAACTGGGTACCACAACATGTACAAGGAGTTCCGTGACACGACGCTCAATGGTGCAGTGGAGCAGATGTACACTGAGATGGCTTCACGCCACAGAGTGAGGTTCCCTTGCATTCAGATCATCAAGACGGCAACAGTCCCTGCAAAGCTGTGCAAGAGAGAGAGCACCAAGCAGTTCCATAACTCGAAGATCAAGTTCCCTCTTGTTTTCAGGAAGGTCAGGCCACCAACCAGGAAGCTCAAGACTACTTTCAAGGCGTCAAAGCCCAACCTCTTCATGTAAAACCGATCTACATGATTCTCCTCATCCTTTTCAACCATCTGATTAGCGTTCTTGTTCCTCAGTCAGAACAAAACACCATTTTGGAGTTATCTTCTGTTGGAGTTTTAAAGTGAAGTTTTATTTTCTGGATATGATACGATATTTCAGTTGTCTCTTGACAATTTTCAAAGTCTTAGCTGCTTCGAAAAATTAATTTGCATAAAGATCCAACTTTTAATTAAGGGACTTGTTGAAGAGTTATTATGTGTACCTTATCAAAATCAAACCTGATTTAGACGCAAACGTATCGCTTAACGTGCACCACTTCATCTACGTGGAGCTCACCTGCTAAAGTTTTGAGAGCACTTGTGTTCATAATGCATAGTGGATCTCTTTTTGGAAGATTAAAAAACTTGCAATTAGATAAGAACAGATGGAAAACCATTACACGACAAGCACAGACAAAGCCCCTTTGGCGGCAAAGGATCTGCTTAGCAAAAAGGTCTCATCTTTCGGAATCAAGAGTGAGTGAGAGAAGAACCGAATATGTCTTTTCCAGTAGTAGCAGCAGCAGCTTTGGTGGTGGTTGTAGCAGTTGCGCTTTTTTTCTGTCGTCTTGCGTATAGGTGTGTGATCCTTTAGCTAACCTGTGTTTGTGGTTTACAGAACATGGTCCCTGCGTTCTACCACTGGTTGTATGCCAATGGGAGAGGCTATTGAATGATAAAGCATCGCCTCTTGAAGTCGATATTTGGCCTTGGCTTGTGAATATGACTGCGGATGTGATCTCGCATACTGTTTTCGGAAGCAGCTACAAAGAAGGGCAGAGGATATTTCAGCTCCAACTAGGGGAGTTAGCTGAGCTCATCGAACAAGCTTTTAAGAAATCTTACATCCCTGGTTACAGGTAAATAACTACCTTATTGTCTTTGTCTTGAGGATTTGTCGAGAGTTATGAATGAGGGAATTTGTTGTTTGGTGTAGGTTTTACCCAACAAAGAGCAATAGAAGGATGAAAGCCATAGACAGGGAGATTAATGTAATACTGAGAGGTGTTGTGAGCAAACGGGAGGAAGCGAGAGAAGCAGCAAATGATGATCTGTTGGGGATATTGCTACAGTCGAATTCAGAGGAATCTCAAGGAAATGGAATCAGCGTTGAAGATGATAAAGTGATGAGAGGTTTGTAATGGAAGAATTGTATATTCACTCTCATAACATCTAAAATATACATAGAACACATATATATACAAGATGAACATAATCTTAATTAATTACAAGAGAATATATTGTAGTAATGATATGAGAAATCATAGGGATTGAATAATTGATTGGAGTAATTTCTTTCCCTTTACATTCCCCCTCAAGATGAAGGGGCTTTGGCCACTTCAATCTTGAACGATGATGACGACATAGCGATGGAAACCGATTGGAGACATAGATGCGATGGAAGACGGAGCGATGGACATGGATGGTGAAGTAGAGAGAACCAGATCTGGAAGAGCTGCTAAGGAAGGAGAGGAGATCAAAGATGTCGTTGTGATGCATCCTTCTATGGCTGCGTTGCAGCAGAGTTTGAAGCTTGGAGATGAAGCTTCTCCGTGGAAAATAATTTTTTTTTTTGTTTTTTGTTTTTTTTAGAAAATTAAATAAATTAACTGGAAAATCTTGAATAAATTCAAAGACTTTTAGAAAATATTTTTGTCATTTTTTTTAATAATAAACTGAAGAATCGATAAATATTTTTTTTAATGGAAAATTAAATAAAATAACTGGAAAATAAACATTTAGAATATTTGTTTTTTCTTAAAGAAACCCTAAGGCTTTGAGATGCACATGGCTTGAGTTGAGAAGAGCGAGTCATTCTCGTGTAGATTGTGTTCTGCATAGTTATGTGTAACACATACAGAAAATGATTCAGAGGTTCATGATAAACTTGAATTTGGGAAGCACTTGGCTTAAAACACAAAATAAAAAGAATGAAGAAAAAAAAAGAAAGAGTTTGATTCAGAGGTCGATGATAGACTTGAATAAAGAAAGCACATGGCTTTAGAAAATATGAAGAAAAGAGAGTTTGATCGCTAGATTGAAACTCTTGAGCATAACCTGCTCTGATACCATGATAAAGTGATGAGAGGTTTAATTTGTAATGGAAGAATTGTATATTCACTCTCATAACATCTAAAATATACATAGAACACATATATATACAAGATGAACATAATCTTAATTAGTTACCAGAGAATATATTGTAGTAATGATATGAGAAATCATAGGGATTGAATAATTGATTGGAGTAATTTCTTTCCCTTTACAGAAGAAGTGATGAAAGAGTGCAAGTTGTTTTATTTCGCAGGGCAAGAGACAACTTCAGTACTGTTGGTCTGGACCATGGTTTTGTTAACCCATCACCAAGACTGGCAAGCTCGTGCGCGAGAGGAAGTGAGGCAAATACTCGGTGGTGATGATACTAAGCCTGATATAGAGTCTCTTAGCAACCTCAAAGTCGTAAGTTAAAAAAAAAACCCGAAACTTTCTGACATCGAAAAAACTGCATTCGTAGTAACAAGATTCACTTTGCATCTTCATTGTTCAACAGATGACTATGATATTCTATGAGGTTTTGAGGCTATACCCTCCAGTGGCTCAGCTTAAAAGAGCTGTCAACAAGGAGATGAAGCTAGGAGAGCTTACCCTTCCAGCTGGAGTTCACGTTTTATATACCAACTGCTCTTGTCCATCGCGACCCCGAGCTTTGGGGCGATGATGCAGCGGATTTTTAAGCCTGAGAGGTTCAGTGACGGGCTCTCAAAGGCAACAAAGAACCAGGTCTCCTTCTTCCCCTTCGGATGGGGGCCAAGGATCTGCATCGGTCAGAGTATTGCTATGATGGAGGCAAAGATGGCAATGGCATTGATTCTACAGAGATTCTCCTTCGAGCTCTCTCCTTCTTATGTTCAAGCTCCTCAAACAGTCATGACCACTCGTCCTCAATTCGGAGCTCATTTCCTACTGCACAAGCTCTGATTTGATGTCATCAAAAGTCTCTGTTATGTCACAGAGACATATCTTAGAAAGAATTATTATAGTCATAGGTTTTGAAGATTTCAATTTCATAAATTATTAGAAAGAATTATTATAGTCATAAATTATTCAGACATGAGACATGAACCTTACTGCCTATATAATGTCACGAGTCATTTTTTGCATTCACAGCACAGGTTTGGTCTCGATCTTTATTTGTGTAAGAGTGAATGAATCACGTTTTGGAAGTATTTAGAACTTCTAATCAGATTATGTATGTTCTTCACCTTTTCGGTTTATGTTAAACAGTCAACGTAGTAAATCATGTTTTGTTTTATAGCATCATCGACGCTTCAACACGACAAAATAAGGTTTCTGCAGTTGACAGAGAAGCCTCAGCCTCTGTTTATAACGGCTACAGATTTCATTTTCTGACATGGGCTTGTCTTGGTCCTGTAGACTTATTTTTTGTAATTCACAGAGGAATATAGGTGAAGAATCACTACAAGAAAGAAGGCTTATAACGTCGGTTATATTTCTGTTTAACGTCACTTATAAAGCTAGGCAAAAAAGTGCCTTCCTATTTTATTTTTTTGACGTCGGTTAATAAAGTGACTTAAAATAAGTGACCTCTCTTGGCATGTTTGTTGTAGTGAATGTGTATCCGTATGAGATATAATGATCACATGGGAATGAGATAAACAAAGCTCTCAGGTTGTGGTCTCAGTCTTTATTTGTGTAAGAGTCAATCAATCAAGTTTTGTCAACAAAAAACAGGACATAGCTTTTGATTATAATGTCACAAGTATTTTTCTTCAATCAAAAAGTTTTTGTTGATCCGTGGGCTGGCCCGCATAACAACTAATATAATGCGGGGCGGATTTGGGTCTAGCTTTTGTTACCTCAGCCCATCATGGGCTGACCCGCATGATCCACCAAAAAAAAAACCGTGGAGGGCTGGCGCGTTTGGGCGCCGGTTACCCAGTTTGACATTACTAGACCATATAGGTAATTTTGGCATTTAAACTTGTAAAATTTGAAAAGTTCGCTTGCAGTAAACATATGCATTGAACAAGAAGATGAGTGGTAAGTTAGGTGATGAAGATCTGAGGGGTTTGAGGAGAAAGCTTGAGAAAGATGAAGAACATGAAGAAGAGTCCAGGATAAGGAAACAGCGACCAAAATTTAACTAAAGGGAGACAAAAAAAAAAAAAAAAAAAAAAATCTAAGATTGATAAATTATATTGGGTATTGTTTACAACTAATTGTAGTTGTATGGCTTAATCTTTATGTTAACATGTTTCCACTGGATTTTCTATCTTAATGTTCATTTGAAGCCTTTTTTCTTTGTTAATGTCAATAACATGAAATGAGGCAGATCTAATCACAAACTATAGGGGCT
Organism: Erythrophleum ivorense; assembly: GCA_026724425.1. Taxonomy (NCBI): domain Eukaryota; kingdom Viridiplantae; phylum Streptophyta; class Magnoliopsida; order Fabales; family Fabaceae; genus Erythrophleum; species Erythrophleum ivorense. The sequence continues at coordinate 1,071,322 of JAIUCV010000212.1, read as the reverse complement.
AATTTGTGAAAGATGATAAATGTTAGTCTGAAATTGAACAAGACAAAGAATAGGTTCCCGAAATAGAAATTATTCTGACATGAGCCATACTGCTTATAAATATATACTATGGTGGACCCGCAACGCGGAGTGCGAAATTTACGGGCTATATTATTAAATAATATTTGAAATTATTTTTAAAAATGTAATTTAATAAGTTTTTATATATATGTTAGTAATATTTATGAGTAATTATAGAATGTTTATTAGTAATGCAATTGCAATTATACGATTCTATTAAAAACTATATTTAACGAAAACAAACTTAGAAATTCAGAAGCTTAATAAATTATCATGGTTTCACATCATTTTCTTAATTTTATAATAGTTTCATAAACCAGTATACATCTTAATTCCCAATGTGGGACTTTGAAAACATACAAATATTTCATCATATCAGAGTAAGTGATATCTACATCACTCCGCACATTGCGCAATGTATTTGAATATGTATATTAGTTGTATATATTATACGGTTTTTTAAAAAATTATGTGAAACCAAAATTACTTATAATTTATGATGTTTATTAAATCAATCTTCATACTTTTATGGTTTCTTATTGTTGTGGTTCTTTTTATAATAGATTTATGAACCATACTTCTTCATTTCCAATGTGGGACTTTCAAGATATTTATAATATTTTATATATATTAAATTTTAAATGTCTGATCAAATAAAAAAATTATTTAATATTTAGAAATTTGAATCAATTATAATATAATATTTCAATATTAAATTTTTTAATTTTTTTTGTATTTATAATTTTTTACTTTTTGATAAAAATATTCGTAATTTTATAAATTTTTTATACAAGTTAAAATATTTCAAATAGTTTAATATTTTCAACTTTTTCACATCAAAATATTTTTAATATTATAGATATTATTTGGTTTAATTATATGGTTCCATTAAAAAAATTCATATTAAACCAAAAATACTTATAAAGTTAGATACTTATTAAATCAAGTTTCTTACTCTTATAATTTCTTATCATTTTTTTTATAATAGTCTAGTGAACCACCCACACATATTTATTTCCAATGTGGGACTTTGAAGAACTCATATTTCATCATTTGATTAATTGATATTCGTTTTTAAAAATTCAAACTACAATTTGTGTAGAAAAAAAAAATATTTTATTAATATATAGATGATGTGATAGTTTATTTATTTTTAGAAAATTTAGTTCAGCCAAAAAATGAAAGAAGAAAATATAATATATAAGAAAAATAATTAATATGATATATTTGTAAGAAATGGAAAGAATGATAATCTCTTCATAATTAAATGTTGACACGTCGGCTCGACCTCTGGTTCACAAGGGGCTTATTAAAAGAATTGGTTCAGGAACATCCGTGTCAGTTTGGGATGATCCATGGATTCCAGCTTCTCGCCCGAGGCCAGCCATGGGACCTGGGATAAATTACTACCCTCATCTTCGGGTGAGTGAATTAATGACTCCCGGAACATCAACGTGGAATCTACCACTACTAAATCAATTATTTGACCCTATGGATATCTCTCTTATCATGGGAATTCCGACCTCACTTGCTAGTAGGCCGGATTCTATGGGTTGGTACTTTACGAAGACGGGCAGATATACGGTTAAATCGGGATATGCGATAGAGCAACAATATCGGCAGGATATTATTATACCTTTCGGTCCAGATATTCGACCTCTTCAGGCACAAGCGTGGAATGTTAAATGTCCTAAAAAACTACAACATTTCCTTTGGCAGATCGTAACGGGGTGTATTTCGGTCGGGACAAGACTACGGAGTCGCGGTATTCAGATAGACCCACAATGCATGCGATGTGGAATGTGTGCGGAAACAATTAATCATATGTTATTTGAATGTCCACCGGCTTTACAGGTTTGGGCTTTATCCCCGATTCCTACGGTTATTAATCGGTTCCCGACGGAAGGTGTATTTACAAATATGGCTCACTTATTTTGGCACCTTCCAGACGATAACAGAATGGGGATGTACCCTTGGCTTCTTTGGTATATATGGAAAGCCCGAAATAGAAAAGCCTTCAGTAACGATGACTCTGATCCCAGGGAGCTTATCAACATCGCGGCAGCGGAGGCCTTGGCTTGGGAAACGGCCCAACATCGACAAGAGGCGGTCGACCCGCACATGGTGATCCCGGTGGTCATACATGCATTGGGGGACAGATGTCAGGTGGATGGCGCTTGGAAAGCGACAGAACGTAGGGCAGGGTTGGGATGGTATAATTTCAATACGGATACGGGCGACAAGCTCATGGGTACGTGTAATCTCCGGCGGGGTTTGTCGTCGCTTCAAACAGAGGTGGAGGCTCTAATATGGGCTATGCAGTGTATGCTACGGCAAAAGAAGTTAATAATGGTGTTCGAGACGGACTGTTCCGACGTGGTGAAGATGGTGTCTGCACCTGAGGAGTGGCCGGCATTCGCAATTCTACTGGAGGAGATTGAAAGATGTAAAATGAGGTTCACCTCTTTTTCCATTGTCCACATACCAAGAACGCAAAATACGAAGGCAGACAAGCTAGCACGGAGTGCTCGAGATCTACCTACCGATGTGTATTATGTAAACTCTGTTTCACCAGTTTGGATTCCCGAGCTGTTTTAGAAGTAGAGGCTGTCGACAAAAAAAAAAAAAAAAAAAAAAAAAAAAAATTAAATGTTGACATATGTATAAATATTGATATAACCTATTCTCTAACCAAATTAATGTCAATTGCACATTATGTAATATTTTAGTAAACTAAACCTTATTTCATAAATATCGAGAAACATTATGGTGATGACACGTCAACATGACATTCTTGTTAATAATACATAAAGTAAATGTTATTTTTAAAATATATATATTTTTTAATATATTAGGGATAACAAAATCTTTGTTCTTCACTTCTTCTTTCATTTTGCTAGTTTTTCTTTTGTATATATATTTTTTCTTTTTTGAAATTTGGGGAGGCAGAATTTCCACTGGAGCTGCATTTCCATCTTCCTATATCAAGTTTTAGATTCGTGAAATTTTTCTCCAAATTAGATTTAGATATATAATAAGTAAAAGAAAATGAAATAGACAAGATTTTTGTTTCATCGGATTTTAACCTTGTATCGTTCTCATTTCTCAAGCTGTTCTTCTGTGGAATTTTAGGGCCTTGAATCATTTGGATAAGATTACGATTTTCGTCTTGTGCGAGCCGAAACCTTCACAATAATGTTTAGTTCGTTTTCAGGGAGAGCCGAGGAATTATATTGATTAAATACGAAGAAGACGAGCCAAAGATGGTTTTATTTATAGCTGTTATGCGAGCTGTGAAATTTGTGGCGTATGTCTTTGCTATCGGTAAAAAGTGATCCCGAAAACAATTGACATCGATTCCTATTTATAAGAGAATAGGAACCGACTTTACAAGATTTAAGTAAACTTTCCATAATCAAACTTTCCATTTCTGCTCGCGCCGACTTGTGTTTTTGGCAAGCTCTAAACATGGGCCTTCTTCGATGGGCCTCGGCTTGAATCGCCTCGCTGGATGTTGGTTCGGCCCATCGAGAGACGTCTTCCCGGTTTTCTGGTTCAGTCAACGATCCGGCCCGGCTCGATTTGATTATGCCCTGTTCGAATGCCAATGTGATGGAGGGAAATTCGACCCCAACAATTTGCCCCCAGCTCGCTAGTCTTATGTGTAAGAGTGGCGAGCTACAAGTTATCGAAAAGAGCATTGTCATTTGAATCGAGCCGTCGATACGTTCGGTTCGTCTTCTACAAGAAGTTGGCTCGTCTTGGTGATTTTTCTTCTAAACGACGTCGAAGAGTCATCGCATTATTCAGGCGCGGAATCCGAAGCGTTTCCAGGCCCGCTGATTTCGGCGGAAACCCTAGGAATCGGGCGGGAATTAGGTCGTGTCGTTTCGTCTTCCCGAACCAACGCGCCCACGCGCCAAGACTTGTATAAATATACGACCCCGGGGTTCACTTTTCTCATCTCGCTTCTCTCTCCAAATCGAGTAAAAAGGTAGACTTCTCTCTCTCTCTAGCTTTTCTTTTCCGTTCTTCAATTTCATTAGCGTTCTTCATTTGAGTCGCCGGTGTGAATCAATTCACGTCGCAATTTTCAAACTTTCCAGCCAATCTTCAAGTTTTCCGATCCATCTTCTTCCGAGCCAAAAATGTCTTCGAGTAGTCGTACTCCTTCGGTCGGGGTTGATCATTCCGAGGATCGCTCCAATAATTCCAACGACTCTGAGATCTTGGTTCGCCGTTCATCTTCATCCTCCGAGCCGTCCGATTCGGTGGGATCTCACAATTCCTATACTCCACAAGGTCGGAAAATAGTTAATTCGCCTCGATCCGAGGATGGAGATCAATCTGTTAGGGTCGCCGAGACCGCCGAAGTTAACGTATTGGCGAGCGAGCCGTCAGTTCTTCATCGTGATGGTTCAAATGGAGCGTCCGAGCCGAACATGGATGAAGGGGACGAGCTAACCCTTCTTCGTGCCGAGGCGGAGTTTGTTAGGGACCAATCGGCTCGTCCTGGAATAGCGCTTGACCCAATATACAATCCCGAGGAGATCAAGTTCGAAGAGATGATGTCCGAAGGGGCAGTTGGAGACATCCTTGGGCCGTCTAGACCCAGACCCCCTCAGTTGCCGAGGAGATCACTTCTGGATGACGCATCCCTCGATTACGTCCTATCCAGCGCCTTCGGTGCCGACTCGTCAAAAGGAATGAAGAAATGTTCCTCAAAGAGACGGGTCCCAAGGAAGGTTATACGTAGGCGAGCCGCGAAGAAAGCGATTCCAAATACTCCCGGGTCGACACTTTGCACCGAATCGTCTTTCGAAACGCTTCGGCGTTGTTTCCACATATCTGAGGGAGTCGACCTCCTCCTTCCGGCGAGCCATCAGAGGGTTGATGATCCTCCCGTGGGATGTTTGACGCTCTACGAAAGCTTCTTCTACGGCTGCTTTCTGTGGTTCCCGATCCCGAGCTTGGTTTTGCATTATTTGAGCAAGTACGGGCTCGCTATCGGCCAGATCATGCCGCGAGGTCTTCGTCATCTGATCGGGCTCATCGTCCGCAGTTTTGAGACCGGCATCCCACTCGGGATCCATCATCTTCAGAATCTCCTGGAGATTCGAGCCGGATCGAAGAAGTCTCTCCGGTATTACATTTCATGTAAGAAGAACCGGGGGATCATCGACGGTTTTCCCAACAAAGACACCGGTTGGGAAAATTATTTCTTCTTCGTCCCGATATGTGGGGCGACTGTTGGGAGCGTCACCAGGAAATTTGTCAAGCAGAGTTGGCACCCAATCGGTAGCCGAACCGAATACAATCATTGTTTTGGTTCGCGTGGATTGTTTTTAACTCCTTTAATGATTTATTTTGCAGTTTGACGAGCCGTATTCCGTCTTCCTAGTGATTTCTCAGAAGCTGTAGAAAACTTTCGTGCGAGGAAAACCAATTGGGAGAGGGACTTTTCTTTGGAGCGAGCAGAAAGTGCTCGAGCCCAAGCTTACGACTCCTTCGACGACTCGGACAGCTCAGACGAAGAAATCCCAGAAGTTTCCGAGCCTTCAGACGACGAGATGGAGAGGAAAACTATCCGCCAAAGGCTCCAAGAGAAAAGGGACGAGGAAGCCCGCACCAAAGCCGAGGAAGCGGCTCGTGCTAAGGCCGCGGAGGCGGCCGCAAAATCTAAAGCCGAGGGCAAGCGGACTGAGGTGCCGAGCCCTCCGAAAAAGGGTCCGCGAAGCGAAGGGCCCATAGATCTTGGGAAGGCCGTGAAGCGTGCCAAAGAAGCCATGGCTTCAAAGAAAAAGGGACACTTTGTGCCCCCTTCTCCGGCTCGCTCGGATGCGTCTAGGGATTCGGGGACTCTGGTCCTCAATCGGAAAACAAAGAAGGTTTCCGAATCCGCTGGCGAGCCGGCGAGGAATAAGCCTTCCAAGATGGGAGGAAAGAAAAGAGCCGCGACCGGAGGGGTCAAGGAGAAGGCTTTGAAGAAAGCCAAAGGAGATGCTTCCTCCGGCTTGCTCGCTGATCCAACTCAGGCTCAGCTTCTTCGGAGAGCCGAAGCGGCTAGCTACCTCGCGAACAGTTCCTCCACGGTTCGTCTCCCTCCCCCTGATACTCTGTTGGAGAGTGAAGTTTACGGAGAGGCGGCCTTTAAGCTTTTTTCGGTGGGTTTTCTTCTCCTCCAAAAAATGAGGAAGACGTGCGTACTCTAGCTTATATGTGTATTCTTTCTTGTTTCAAATCACAGAATCCTTCAACGGTATAGTGGCGGGCTACGAGGCTAGAGCTCGCTCTGATCGGTCGGCTCTTGATGAGCTTCAGAAGACAGTTGACAATCTGAAGCAACTTCATGAAGTTTCGGAAAAAGGCCACGCCGACGAGCTGACTCGGGCTAAAGAGGAGATCGTCAAGATCCAAAGTGAAGCGGAGGTTCATAAGGCGAACGCTATCAAAATGGCGTCCACGAATCTTAATATCGTGGAGAGAAGCAAATCCCTCGAGGCTAAGATCGGTTCGCTTCAGGAGCAGGTGCGGGCCAAGGATGCTCTGATCGAGGTTGAGGTCAAAAGGGTGAAGTCCGAGGTGAGCGACCGATACGTCTCTCTGCTCGAGACGGTTAAGTCTGATGCGAAAAACCTCACAGAGGCATTCTCCCGAGCCGTTTATCTCGCCCAAGCTCAAGGTAACATTGAGTTGATTGGTGATATCCGAAGCGCGAACCCTCCGGATCTTGATGTTGAGCTCGCCGGACTTAGAGAGCATGTTGCTTCCGACCCCGCGGCTGGTGAGGAGGCCGACGCGCTGCTCGCCAAAATGATAGATCGACTCAACGTCCCCCCAGTCTCCTGTAATCCGCCCGAGGTACATCTCAGAGATGAGAAGGTTACCTGGTCTGAAAGACTCAAGATCGGTGTCGGTTCGCAGTACGGTACTAATTTTGGTTCCTCTATCTTTCAGAATAGAATCGAGCCGGTGGTGATTCCTGATCTAACATCAGTCGAGGGAGCTCCAGAGCCAACGAACCAAGCTATTTCTGATATTCGGGAAGGATTGGACCAAGCCACTGGCGAGCCGAATTCAGAACTCGTGGATGCCGCTGATGAAGCTCCGGCTGTAGTTTGAGGAGCTACCGAGCTGACACTCAATTTAGACTGTCTTTGTAATTATTTTAGATTTTTGAACATGGTGTCTGGATGGCTTTATCCTGTTTTGTCTGTAAATAGTGCCTGGATGGCTTTATCCACTTATCAACTCACTTAATTATATTAATTAGAAGCGGAAGTTCATGGAAAATCTATTCGAGCCGTTTGGCGAGAATGATCTTGGGGAAAACTCTATGTGTCGGACTTAATTCTTCCAGTGATGTTTTACCGATGTTATAGCGAACCATTTTTGAATCGGGTTTTAAGCTAACTTGTTCCAGTTTTTATCACAGACTTAACACGTAGTTAATTGTGATTCGGAACGGTAATGAATCTGAAATGTTCAACCAATGTTGCCGAGAGGCGTTTAGTATTTTGGGCTTATGCCAGCTGGTTTATGCTTTTGTCGTTAACTCATCAATTAGTAAGTTACGAACCGAAACGGCGGCGAATTAAATGTTGAACCAACGTTGTAGCGAACCGTTTTGGATGTTGGGTTTCCGATCTATCTGCTCCAGTTTTTGCCGCGTCCTTATCTATTAGTAATTAGCGGGTCGGAACAGATGACGAATGATCAATTTGTATAGCGCGCGCATGAGATAGGGTTAAGGTAAAGTCACTAAGATCGGATGTTGTGGCCAACAACACCCGGCTCGGAGCGGTTTGAGAACGTATTCCGAGTTAAACGAAGTAGCGTAGGTGGGCTGATTATGTTGTCGTGCAGAAATCTGAATTTTTATTAGCTATTGTGTTTAACGGAAAACCGCGTTACAAGAAAAAATTCATTAATCATGTGTTAACGGCGAACCGTGTTACAAGGAGTAAAAATGCGTTTAACGGCGAACCGTGTTGCGAATGAAAGGGAGTGTATATGTACACGTACCCCACTCCCCCCCCCCCCCCTTTTTTTTGGGGGGGGGGGGGGGTAACTGAATCCACCCGAAAGTGAACTGCCTACGTACCCCTTGCGGGGATCAAGTCACGCGTAGTTCTAAGTGACGGCGCGTCGCGCCTTATTGATAATATTTCTTGAGGTGCATCACGTTCCACGGCTTTGAAATTGCTTCGCCGGCCATGTTTTCGAGTCGATAGGCTCCGGGACGAACCGTTTCGATGACCTTGTACGGGCCTTCCCAGTTTGCCCCTAATTTTCCGGCGTTTCTTTCAGCGGTGTTTTGGAACACCTTTCTGAGAACCAGATCGCCTTCTCTGAATCTCCGGGATCGTACGTTGGAGTTGTAGTACTTGGCGACGGATTGTTGATAATTTTGAATACAAATGAGCGCCTGGTCGCGTCGTTCGTTAATCAGATCCAGCTCGTCCAGCAACATCAAGTGGTTGTAACCTTCTTGTTCTGGTAATAGCCAGCGACGAACTCCGGGAAAGTGTACCTCCGGTGGGATTACACATTCTGTTCCGTAGACAAGTGCGAATGGTGTTTCGCCGGTGGCTCGTCTCAGAGTCGTTCGATGGGACCAAAGGACACCTTCCAGCTCGTCTGCCCAACGTCCTTTTTTAGCATCGAGCCGTTTTTTGAGTCCATCCAAAATCGTTTTATTGGTCGCTTCGGCTTGGCCATTTCCTTGCGGATAGCGAGGCGTTGATTTGCTGAGGCGGATCTTCCATTTGTCGCAGAATTTTTGAAACCGAGCCGAGATAAACTGCGAGCCGTTGTCCGTAACAATTTCGTAGGGGACACCGTGCCGGCAGATGATGTTCTTCCAAATGAACTGCTCGACTTGGGCGTCCTTTATGTTCGCGTAGGATTCTGCCTCGACCCATTTAGAGAAATAGTCGGTTAAGACTAGCAAAAACCTTTTTTGCTTCGATTTATGCAGCGGTCCGACGATATCCATCGACCATCTCATGAATGGATACGGTGCAGAGATAGAAGACAACAGCTCGGCTGGTTGATGTATCGTTGGAGCGTGACGTTGGCATTTTTCGCATTTCCGCGAGTATTTTTCGCAGTCGCTGATCATCGTTGGCCAGAAATAGCCGTGCCGCTTGATTTTGATAGCCAGGGCTCGTCCTCCGGAATGATTTCCACACGATCCACTATGCACTTCTTTCATTATTTCTCTCGCCTTTTTTCCTTCTACGCACGCGAGCAGTGGTCCCAAAAATCTCCATCGGAACACGGCGTCGCGTATCAGAATATATCGCGCTGCTTGAGCTTTCAGCTTGCGAGCTGCCCACTTATCCGCTGGTATTTCTCCATCGGCTATATATAGACGGATCGGAGCGAGCCAGTCTTTGTCGCAACCGTACTCCGTGTCCTCTTCGATGTCCATCTCCGCGGGCTGATCGGCATCGGGTTCGCCATTATCGTCTGGGTCGTCCGCGATTATAGTCATTAGGGTTTCCGGCTCGTCGGCATCAATACTGGGGTGTTCGATAAATTCTACGGGAATTATTCGTTTCAAATATGGGTCGGAAGTCGAGGCCAGTGATGCCAGGGCGTCAGCTTGAGTATTGTCTCCACGCGGGATTTTCTCCAATGCGAACCTTTCGAACTGTCCGGCTAGGTTCTTAACTACTCCGAGATATGCCTCCATCCTTTTGTCTTTGGTGGCGTACTCCCCACTGAATAGGCTCGCTACGAGCTGAGAATCACAGTAAGCATGTATGTTTCAGACTCCAATCCCGAATGCTAACTTTAATCCAGCGATTAACGCTTCGTATTCTGCCTCGTTGTTTGACGCGCCGAAATTTAGGCGAAGAGATTGTTCCAAGATTTCGGCTGTCGGGGAAGTGAGTCGAATTCCGACTCCAGCGCCTTGCCCTGACGGCGAGCCATCGACATGAAGTAGCCAGTCAGCGGGAAGATTCGGCTCTCCGCTGGTGGCGATTGGCAACTCGATTAAGAAGTCAGCTAAGACTTGCGACTTTGCGCTCGTTCGATTTCGATACTCGATATCGTATTCGCTCAGCTCGATTGCCCACTTCGCCAATCTTCCTGATTGGCTCGGACTATGTAAAATCATCCGTAGCGGTAGCGCTATCAGGACTATGATTGAATGAGATTGAAAATACGGGCGTAATTTCCGAGCCGACATAACGACTGCTAGCGCGAATTTCTCGGTCTGGGGATATCTCGTTTCTGCATCGGTCAGGCTTTGGCTCACGAAAAAAACCGGTTTTTGGGTTCCACGGTCTTCGCGAATTAGGACTCCACTGACCGCTGTTAAAGACACAGCGACATATAGATATAATGGCTCTCCGTCTTCCGGCTTCGCCAGTATTGAGGGGTTCGCCAGATAAGATTTTAGCTCGAGGAAGGCTTCTTCACATTTTGCTGTCCACTCAAACTCTTGTTCCCTCGCAGAGTATCATAGAAAGGGAGGCACTTGTCCGTGGATCGTGAGATAAAACGGTTGAGTGCGGCGATATGTCCGGTTAGTTGTTGAATTTGCCTCTTCGTTTCTGGCGATGGCATCTTGATCAGGGCTTGAATCTGTTTTGGGTTCGCCTCGATACCTCGCTGAGTGACCAGATAACCCAAGAATTCTCCGGATGTTACGGCGAAGCGGCACTTTGTCGGATTCAACTTCATATTGTATAAGTTAAGTTGCTCGAAGCATTCGCATAGATGCGTTACGTGATTTTCTTTCTTCAGCGATTTCACTAGCATGACATCGATGTAAACTTCCATCGTTTTTCCGAGCTGGGAAGCAAACATTTTATTCACTAGCCGTTGATATGTTGCTCCTGCGTTCTTCAGTCCGAACGGCATAACCTCGTAGCAATAGATGCCTTGCTCCGCTTGGAAGGCTGTTTTTTCTCGATCGTCAGGATTCATCTTAATTTGGTTATAGCCCGAAAAGGCATCCATGAAGGTCAACAGCTCGTTTCCTGCAGTTGCTTCTACGAGGCGATCGATATGCGGGATCGGGAAACTGTCATTTGGGCATGCTTTGTTTAGGTCCGTGAAATCTATGCACACTCGCCATTTTCCATTCTTCTTTTTAACCACGACTGGATTTGCGAGCCATTCGGGATATTTTGCTTCGACAATCGAGCCTACTTTTAACAGACGCTCCACCTCGTCGTTCACGGCCTTTTGGCGCTCGTGTCCCAACTTTCGTCGCTTTTGTTTGATTGGTTTAAAGGTTGGATCGACGTTCAGCTCGTGACAAGCGACATTGATATCTATCCCAGGCATATCTTCTGTCGTCCAAGCGAAGGTGTTGATGTTCTCCTTTAGGAAAGAGATTAGTTCTCTTTGTATTGCTTCGTCCAGGTTGGCCCCAATTTCCACACATCTCTCTGGGTTCAGTTCGTCAATGCATACAGAAATTATGGCTTCGCAGGTTCGTTCCTGATGCATTCGTATTTCATACTCTTTTAGCATCATGTTTAAACCACTTTTGCATTGTTTCAACCATCTTAAGTGTCACTTCTTGACATTTTCTTCTCCATTTGCATACTTAGTAGTTTTAGGATGTGCATTGCATACATGAGTGCATATGGAGTTAAAACCAGGTACTTTTGGAGCATTTGGAGCTAAGGAGGCTTGGTGGTGATGCTGGAGCAAGGCTAGGCAACAAGGGAGCCAATATGGATCAAGAATGGAAGGAACAGAAGAGTTCTTGCTTGACTCGATCGAGTTCGATCGAGCTAGTACAATGCGTCTGAAAGATCGTACGAAACGAAGGGTTTACACTCCGATTCAGCCTCTTAGGTCTTCATGAAAGTTGTAGATAAAAGAGTTAGCTTCCGTCTGGCAGCGGTTACAAGTCATTCGGACCAGCGGTTCGGAAGATACAGCGATTTTAGTTAGCCTCGGTCGAGCTAGGCAAAAATACGTCTCGACCGAGCTAGGCCAAAAGACTACTCGACCAAGCAGCTCGATCGAGCTAGGCCAAAAAGGCGCCTCGACTAAGCGACTCGATCGAGTAGACTAAGGCGGTTTACCAAGGACTGAAGCCCTAGCTGGCTTGCCTATAAAAGGCCTGAGACCCCTAGCCACGAAAATGTTCTTCTTTTTGGCTTTTCAGCCACCAGAAAACCAAACTTTATTTTCTTTGTCTTTATGTCTTTTAATTTGTAGATTTAAGCTTTGTTATTTACTTTTTGCACTTATGTTTTTAATAAAAGTTGTTTGCTTCATCTTTGTCTTTCTTTTAATGTTTGTTTCATCTATTTTCATTATGATTTCTCTTATGGATCTTGAGTAATTCACCACTTAGGTTTAGGGATGGATTAGATTAGAGAACCATTATGCCATAATCGCTGATTGCTTAAGGTCTTAACTCTTTGTCCCTCTCTGCTGGATCACGCCCTATGCGATTCTCCACTGACCCTGGAGGATCGATCCTAGATGCTCCCGGCCTGACCCGCTTGGTTGAGCATCGGATCAATACCAGCAGAGGATTATCATCCCTTGTCCCACGGAAGTGGTTGCACAAGGGGCTTCTAGGGCATAGCTTGGGTCTGCCCGATAATGCTCTCCGGTTCTGTCTCTCGCTCTAACGGAAGTTAGCTAGCGGGATGGAACTGGATTGGCGGTTTTGTAAGTTCACGGGAGTGGGGTAACCGTTCTTGAGAGCCCAAGGCCAAGGGATAATCATGTGCGCATGTAGTTTTAAGAGGCATCTAGTCGATTAGCAATAGGTTTTCTATGATTATCAACTCCGTCCCTGAGCCTAGGTCATCCATTTGAGTCTTTGCTTTGCTTTATATATATTTCTGTTACGTTTTAGCTCTACTCGATCGAGTTACCCTTGTTCTGCTTTTGCCCAGCTCGATCGAGCTAGCCTTCACTCTGTTTCTATTTGCCTCGATCGAGGCCATTTACCTTGCATATTTGCCTTGATCGAGGCCATTTAGCTTGTATATTTGCCTTGATCGAGCCCATTTCACTTGCATTTCATATTAGGTTGACAGTTTAGTTACAGTCATATCACCCCCATCTGGCTTGACTTAAGTTCACTTGATTGCATCTTAATTGCTAGCACCACACCCGATTCGATTGACATCTTAAATCCTATGACGACACGCATAGCTAGGATTTATCTTAACTGGTAGCAAAATCCTGTTATCAATTTGGCGCCGTTGCCTATTGGGTGTTCGTTTGTTACATTTAAGATTTTGAGTAGTTTAAGATCAAGTTCTTGGTTTTCTTTTATATCATTTGTCCTCTGCTTCTGGGTTTTTGTCTTTGAATTTTCAGGTGTATGCAAACCAGAAGAATATGTTCAAATCCTTACACCAGAAGCTGGACAAGCTCCTTCTTGCCCAATCTAGCATGAAGCAAATCTTCGTTCCAAAGGGTCAATTTCAGGGCCAACAGGGCGGTTATCAGCAGAAGCAGTTGGGAGCACCACAGAGGTTTGTCCCACATCAGAGTCAGGCACGACAAGTTCAGGAACCGGATATGCAGTCTATGCTGCAGCAACTCCTTCAGGGCCAACAGGGCGGTTATCAGCAGAATCAGATGGGAGCACCAACTGGGTTTGTTCCACAGCAGAGTCAAGCACCTCAGGTTCAGGAACCTGACATGATATCTCTATTGCAGCAGTTGTTACAAGGTCAGGCGAATGAAGCAATGGATCTTAACAAAACAATTGACTCTCAGAACACCAGATTGCAGACTGTTGAGCATCAAGATGAACCTTCTTCTACAGCACAACCTGGTCAACTCCCTGGGAAAGCTATTCAGAATCCCAAAGACTATTGCCACGACATCCATTCCAACGCTGACAAGGAACAAGCTGCTGAAAACGAACGAGCCATCCAAGAGATTACACAACTTCTCTATGGTTGTGATGTTGCGTGTTCAGCTGAATCGGAAAGTTCACTCGCTGCTGTACATATACCAGCCTCGATCGAGTCAGACTCTCCTCAGCCAAGTCTCGATGAAGCCACTCGAGCGAGCGAACCGGTACAACCAGCTCGATCGAGTCACCCGACCAAACCTATCTCACCTCAGAAACCGACCAGCAAGAAGAAGGAGACTTTGTTTGTGCCACCGCCCTACAAGCCTCCTCTGCCTTTTCCTGGAAGGTTCAAAAAGCAGTTGATAGAGAAGTATCAAGCGCTTTTTGACAAGCAGATGAGTGAGATTGAACTGAAGATGCCTCTGTTGGATGCCTTCATGCTTATCCCACCTTATCAGAAATTCTTCAAAGATGCTGTTCTTCAGAAAACTAAGGAGGTACAGGGCATGGTTGCCATGAAACATAAGTGCAGCGCTATAATATAAGGAAAGGTCAAGCTTCGAGACCTAAAACAAGCTCACTTGGGAGGAAGTCCCATGTCTATCCTTTTATATATACTTCTTTAAATTTTTGTTTATTTATTATGCTTTGTAGTCTTCTGTGTGTTTAAGCTTCGCAGGATAAGGGTTTGAGCCAAAAGGAGTCCAGTTCAATTCAAGGGACATAGACTCGATCGAGTTAGACAACATGGGAAGATCAGCTCGACTGAGCACAATCTCACTCGATCGAGTCAACCTTGTCTGGTAAGAGACACCTTTGCCTTCGACTCCCCTTGTACATACCACCTGCATCTTGTTTTATTTCCTTCTGTTTTGCTCTATTTCTTTCTCTTAGACTTCTGTTACACAGGGGACTGTGTAATTTAAGTTTGGGGGAGGGTCTGAGAGCCATTTGACATTATGTTCTTTGTTCTTAGTTTCAATTTTTCATCCCTTGAGTCTGCATGCATCTAAGGCATAGAAAACCACAAAAAATTGAAAAAATTTCGAAAAATCTCAAAAATATTCATGTAGTTGCATTCATATTCTTAAGATTGAGTCTAATATGCATCATATAGGTATGAACTCACATTACATTGTTGATATAACCTTGTAAATATGCCATCTCATGCGTTTTGATCTGTGCCCTGGTTCTTGAATCTTTTGTGCATTAGGGTGAGAATGAAGAGTTAAGGTAGAACCATGTTTAACCTGATCATATCATGACATGCACATCTCATTTAAACCATTGCTGAGAATTGATGCATCTCCCTATATATTTGAACCATAATCTTGACTCTTAATTACCATTTCATGCATTGATAAGCAACTCATGGATACTCATACATACTTGGACATTCTTTTCCCATTTTATCCACTCTTGTTTGTCCAAGTAGCAGACCCTACCCTTACCTTAGCCTTTCTTTCAAACCCTTTGCTGTTCTTGTGTGATTGTGAGTTCTTATTTCGAATATGCTTGACAAATGGTGTTGAGTTTAAACCGACAAGAGCAGAGGTTTCTGTGTAGATTATAATCCGTTCTTAGGCTAAGTTTGGGGGTGTTCATATGGGCTTGGGCGAGTGTGTTATATGTTCTGGGAAAAGAAAAGAAAAAGAGTTGTGGTTAAGACCAGGGAGTAGGATTGTGTTTCATGAAAGTCTAGTAAAGGTTTGGGAAGTATTTAAAGAAAAAGAAAAGGGTTCTTAGTGTTTAGGAAAAGAAGGCATAAGCCTCAAGTGTTTAAAAAAGAAACGAAAAGTTCCCTAAGTATAAGAATCCCAAACCACTAGAGTATGATAAGAAAAACCTCTCCCTTGGCTAAGTACAAAGAAAAAGAAAGAAAAAGAGATCAAGTACTCCTCTGTGTCTAAAGGCATTGCCTAAAGGGTAGATAGGAGTTGGTTCTTCGTTTATGGGTTATGGGTTTAGACTCCATCGAGTATGGTCTGGGTAGAAGGGATTTCTGCTCTTGTATCATCCTTGGTTCTAACTTTTAACCTTTTGCTGAAGCTTGTTCATTTTCTTGAGAGATCCCTGTTTATAAACTGTTTATTGCATTGAAGGGACCATCTTTGTCTCTTAACCATCACCCTAAGCCAAATGATTTTTTTAATTTTGCATAAGATTGGTTCACTGTTCTGTTTAATGAATGTTAAAGGGATGTGCTAATATGATTGAATGGTTTGATTGACTATGAAGTTTGATTGATCTTGTTAAGCATGGCTAGGATTTTTAGAAGTAACTCTCACCCTGATGCACTCTAGAATCTTGAACCTGGACATTGATCAAACTGTTTTTGATGGCATGCTTTGGCTATATCAACTGTTTTCAACCTTCATCTCCTTCTTGTTCTGTTTGTTTGCTTGAGGGCAAGCAAAGGATAAGTTTGGGGGTGTTGATGCATTCGTATTTCATACTCTTTTAGCATCATGTTTAAACCACTTTTGCATTGTTTCAACCATCTTAAGTGTCACTTCTTGACATTTTCTTCTCCATTTGCATACTTAGTAGTTTTAGGATGTGCATTGCATACATGAGTGCATATGGAGTTAAAACCAGGTACTTTTGGAGCATTTGGAGCTAAGGAGGCTTGGTGGTGATGCTGTAGCAAGGCTAGGCAACAAGGGAGCCAATATGGATCAAGAATGGAAGGAACAGAAGAGTTCTTGCTTGACTCGATCGAGTTCGATCGAGCTAGTACAATGCGTCTGAAAGATCGTACGAAACGAAGGGTTTACACTCCGATTCAGCCTCTGAGGTCTTCATGAAAGTTGTAGATAAAAGAGTTAGCTTCCGTCTGGCAGCGGTTACAAGTCATTCGGACCAGCGGTTCGGAAGATACAGCGATTTTAGTTAGCCTCGGTCGAGCTAGGCAAAAATACGTCTCGACCGAGCTAGGCCAAAAGACTACTCGACCAAGCAGCTCGATCGAGCTAGGCCAAAAAGGCGCCTCGACCAAGCGACTCGATCGAGTAGACTAAGGCGGTTTACCAAGGACTGAAGCCATAGCTGGCTTGCCTATAAAAGGCCTGAGACCCCTAGCCACGAAAATGTTCTTCTTTTTGGCTTTTCAGCCACCAGAAAACCAAACTTTATTTTCTTTGTCTTTATGTCTTTTGATTTGTAGATTTAAGCTTTGTTATTTACTTTTTGCACTTATGTTTTTAATAAAAGTTGTTTGCTTCATCTTTGTCTTTCTTTTAATGTTTGTTTCATCTATTTTCATTATGATTTCTCTTATGGATCTTGAGTAATTCACCACTTAGGTTTAGGGATGGATTAGATTAGAGAACCATTATGCCATAATCGCTGATTGCTTAAGGTCTTAACTCTTTGTCCCTCTCTGCTGGATCACGCCCTATGCGATTCTCCACTGACCCTGGAGGATCGATCCTAGATGCTCCCGGCCTGACCCGCTTGGTTGAGCATCGGATCAATACCAGCAGAGGATTATCATCCCTTGTCCCACGGAAGTGGTTGCACAAGGGGCTTCTAGGGCATAGCTTGGGTCTGCCCGATAATGCTCTCCGGTTCTGTCTCTCGCTCTAACGGAAGTTAGCTAGCGGGATGGAACTGGATTGGCGGTTTTGTAAGTCCACGGGAGTGGGGGTAACCGTTCTTGAGAGCCCAAGGCCAAGGGATAATCATGTGCGCATGTAGTTTTAAGAGGCATCTAGTCGATTAGCAATAGGTTTTCTATGATTATCAACTCCGTCCCTGAGCCTAGGTCATCCATTTGAGTCTTTGCTTTGCTTTATATATATTTCTGTTACGTTTTAGCTCTACTCGATCGAGCTACCCTTGTTCTGCTTTTGCCCAGCTCGATCGAGCTAGCCTTCACTCTGTTTCTATTTGCCTCGATCGAGGCCATTTACCTTGCATATTTGCCTTGATCGAGGCCATTTAGCTTGTATATTTGCCTTGATCGAGCCCATTTCACTTGCCTTGGAGTGGGAAACTTGATGCACAGATGATATGTAGATGGTACGGCTCGCATTGAGTTTATCCACGGGGTGCCCATGATGATGTTGTAGATTAGCGGATTATCTGAGACGGAGAAGCAAACCATTTTGGTTATTCCACTCGCTTCGACTGGAAGCGTGATTGTTCCCATGGACATCGTTGTTTCGCCTCCGAACCCCGTTAATGGTTTTGGCGTCGACTTTACGTCGGACAGATCGATTCCCATTCGTTGCAAGGTTTCCTTGTAAATTATATCAACTGTGCTCCCTGTATCAACTGTGCTCCCTGTATCGATGAGGATTCGAGCCACGTCGAAGTTTCCCACGGCCAGCATGATCACAAGTGGGTCATCATGCGGCTTATCGATTCCGATAACTTCATTCTCCGTGAAGGTGATTTCGGCATTCGGCAGCTTTGGGGGTTCGTACTAGTTGACCGCTGCGTCGGTTCGTAGTTGAAAAGCTTTGATTGACGATACGGTGTCCGGGCAATATTGCGAGCCGCCCATTATGAGATGGATTCTCCTCCGCGTACCGGTTGATCATCGGATTCCTCCCGTCTTCCGCGTTTTGGTTGGTCGGTCGGTCGATCTGATCTTTCTAGTCGTTCTCTTGGTTCGGGACGTTCCAGGTCTTCCAGTTTCAGATCACCTTTTAGTTCGCCACTAAGCAACTTCTTAGCGAGCTTCGCTCTTAGATGGCGGCACTTCTCAGTAGAGTGGCCGTAGCATTGGTGAAATTCGCAGTAGGCTTTGTCGTCGAAGTTCGGAGAACTTTGATTTCTTGTCCATGTGTTACTCTTTAGTGCTCTTCCCCTTCCAGCGCCTACTTGATTCACGATGTCGGACTGTTGGCTCGCGTCCACTTGATAGTTGTGCGCCCCGGATAGGTTTCGCCCCTCGTGATGCACGTATCCGCCTCGCTGGTTATGACGCTTCTGGTTTGTCTGCGGCTGTACTGCTGACGGTGGTTTGACCGTTGCTTTAGACGAGCTGTGCAGCGCGGTTAATAATTTCATATCCTCCTCTTCTACTACGAACGCCACAGATCGATGGATGGCGTCGGCGATCGACTTAGGTTTATTGAGCGCGAGCTCTTTTCGGAAGTCCGATTGGAACCACAACCCCTTTTTGAGCGAGTCGACGGCAATTTCGTCATTGACCGTTCCCGCTTTTGACATAGTTGTTTTGAACCGATCCATGAAACTGCGGAGCGACTCTTCTTCCCCTTGGACCATATTCCAAAGATTGATCGCCGAGGCCGATTTTTCTATGAACATGGAATATTGTTTGAGAAAGAGAGCCGTCAGCTGCTGGAAGTTTTCGATCGAATTCGGCTTGAGGTTTAAAAACCAGTCTAGGGCCGCGCCTTTCAAATACTCAGCGAATAATAGGCAGAATCCGGCATCTTTTTCTTCTACGCTTCTGAATGCGGCTCGACTCAATGCGACTCGAAACGCATTAATATGATCCTTTGGATTGGTCGAGCCGTCGGATGCTCAATCTCCCTGGATCGATTACCCTGGTGTTAATTATCCGGGCCGAGAAGGGCGTGTGCTCCGCGTCTTCGCATATTTGAGCAATTTATGGCGCCGAGCTGAGTGCCCTGTGGATTTGTGACCGGAGCAGTTTAGCCTCGCTATCAGATTTTTCGAGGCGAGCCCGAATTTTGGCCAATTCGTCTCGACTCATGCTCTGGTCCTTGCTTCGATTGCTTTTTCTCGAGATGCACAAGTCTTGAGACGGTCGGTTCTTGTTTTGGGTATTTAAAGAGGTTGGGGTTCGCTTTTCAAGTAGAAGACGCGTGATGGCCTCAGCGAACGTTTCAGCTGGGAAAACTGGCGAGCCGTCCGCTTTCCGCTCGGCAACCTTGGTCTGTTGGTTTTGATCTCCAACTGGATCGCTCAAGGCGGATTCCCCTTGATCTGACAATATCTGATTGAGAATCCCTGCTAGTGATTCTGGGGTGACGTTGTTAGGGATCGGGTCTCCCAAGTTGATTCGTATCGGCTCGACCGGTTGTGGGTCCTTGCGTTTCGCGTTCTGCTTCTTCTTATGGAGACGTGGTGGCGAATCAGCTGGCTCGAAGTCCGTTTCGCTTCGCTCGGGAGTTTTTTCTTCATCCTCTCCTTCTGCTTCGTCGGCTGGGGAGTTGAAGGCCAGATTCTTTGGATCGAGTTTCTTTCGTCGCCTGGCGTCTCGCTCTTCTCTTTCCTTTAGCTGGGTTCGCAGACTTTCGAGCTCTTGAGTTAACTTGCTGTTCAAGGCTTCCTGCTCCTCGGTTTGTTTCTCAAGGGCAGCTATTTTCTCTGCTTCTGTCTGGCTTGCTATCGCGCCGTCCGTGTGCTGTTGACCGGTTGGGTCGGTCTCACTCAAGTTCCTATCCGTCATCCTGTCAAGCTTCGTATTTTCGGTGTTTGAATTCTCTACACCCTCCTTCTAGCGCCAAATTGTGCGAGCCGAAACCTTCACAATAATGTTTAGTTCGTTTTCAGGGAGAGCCGAGGAATTCTATTGATTAAATACGAAGAAGACGAGCCAAAGATGGTTTTATTTATAGCTGTTATGCGAGCTGTGAAATTTGTGGCGTATGCCTTTGCTATCGGTAAAAAGTGATCCCGAAAACAATTGACATCGATTCCTATTTATAAGAGAATAGGAACCGACTTTACAAGATTTAAGTAAACTTTCCATAATCAAACTTTCCATTTCTGCTCGCGCCGACTTGTGTTTTTGGCAAGCTCTAAACATGGGCCTTCTTCGATGGGCCTCGGCTCGAATCGCCTCGCTGGATGTTGGTTCGGCCCATCGAGAGACGTCTTCCCGGTTTTCTGGTTCAGTCAACGATCCGGCCCGGCTCGATTTGATTATGCATGGTTCGAATGCTAATATGATGGAGGGAAATCCGACCCCAACACGTCTCAGAGTCTTTTGGGACCGATTAAACTTAGGGTTCTTGTATGTTAGATATAGTAAGGGAGATGGAGAAGAAGAAATTGGGAGTTCCGCTAGTGTGCCATGGCCATTCAAGACCAGTTGTGGATTTGTTCTACAGTCCAATCACACCTGATGGTTTCTTCCTCATCAGCTCCAGCAAAGGTAAACAACAATCTTGTATATATTTGTTTTTGTTTATTTAAGTTTGGGAATTTTTCTATGTGTTGATGGTTTGTTACTCATCACTAGATTCTCATCCAATGCTGAGCAAATGGGGAAACTGGAGACTGGATTGATACATTTGAAGGGCATAAAGGTGCACTGTGGAGTTCTTGTTTGGATAACAACGCATTACGTGCAGCTTCCGCATCCGCAGATTTTTCAGCGTCAGTAATAGAAGTTTTGGTTTTGGTTTATGCTCGAATTGGTTTGATTTGTTGTGCTCTTATATTCATGATTTGATTGGTTAGCCAAGAGATTTGACTTGAAAACATGGCTTATTTAGGAAACTATGGGATGCTTTGACTGGGGACGTGTTGCATTCATTTGAGCACAAGCATATTGTTCGAGCATGCGCCTTCTCCGAGGTACCGTAAAGTCATCTCTTGTTATTCTCTCTATTTACTTGTTTAAGGTTGGCTTCAAGTCATTGTATCATTCATTGGTTCTTTCATTAGGGTACAAAATTGCTAATCACAGGAGGGTTAGAGAAAATCATTTGTGTATTCAATCTGAATCGCTTGGATGCACCATCTACCGAAATCGATGAATCTCCTAGTTCTATCAGAACACTAACATGGACACTGGCATCGGTGGGGTGAGATATGAGCCATATTATCTCATTAAAGAACAACAACAGATGGAGAAACTAATCGTTTCTTGACCCATTGTCATGAACAGGTTACGGGATGTGAGTATAGAGAAATAGAGAATGTTGTATTCTATATTCATGGTGCTGTGCACATTATATACAAGGTGCAGCAGTAACTACACGGATCTCATGAGAGTAATTACCCTTTTGCTTTTTAGAGGACCATGAGATGGGATGCTTACCGAGATAAACTATGTAAGCATTTGTGGAGATATAGTCATCACGATCTCCACCCCAATCGGCATCAGAGTATGCGTGTAGAGAGCTGGGATTATCCTTGCTGTAGAAGAGACCATAAGAGGTGGTTCCCGCAAGATACCGTAGAACTCTCTTAACTGCTTGCCAATGATCAGACGTTGGAGCATGCATGAATTGAGACAACCTATTGACTGCGTAGGAGACGTCGGGTCTTGTGAACGCCAAATATTGGAGACTTCCAACGGTTGAGCGATACGCGGTGGGATCGGAGAGAGGCGTTCCAGTCTGGAGGGTCAGCTTAGGTGTACTCGCCATTGGAGTGCTCACTGGTTTGGCATCCAACATATTGCAACTGGTTAAAAGATCAAGAATGTATCGGCGTTGGGTGAGATGGAGTCCTGAGTTTGTGCGGTGAGCTTCAATTCCCAAGAAATAGTTTAAGTCCTTAGGATCTTTGACAGAGAAACGAGTTGACAGTGATTGTAGAGTCTGGTCCAGAAGGTGTTGATCATTTCCGGTGACGATAATGTCATCGACATAGATGAGCATGTAGATGAGACTACGGCCCCGTTTGAGAAGGAACAGAGAGGTGTCAGCAACAGAATTGGTGAAACCAGTAGACAACAGAAAGTTGCTGAGTTCCATATACCAAGCTCTAGGGGCTTGCTTGAGGCCATATAGAGCCTTGTGAAGGCGGCAGACGTGTGTTGGATTATCAGAGTCCACAAAACCAATTGGTTGGTTTATGTAAACTTCCTCTTTCAAGGTACCTTGAAGAAAAGCGGTGTTGACATCCAACTGTTTAATCGGCCAAGAGCAACTTACGGCAATGTCAAGAACAGTCTGAAGGGTAGTTGATTTGATGACCGGGCTGAACGTTTCCGTGTAGTCAATGCCTGGCTGTTGTGAGTAACCTTTCGCAACAAAACGGGCCTTGTACCTGCGAACCGAACCATCAGCAGCATATTTAATGGTATAAATCCATCGGGTGCCAACAATATTTTGATGAGGAGTGGATGGAACCAGAGAGTAGGTTCTGTGACGCAGATGGGAGTTGTACTCTTCTCCCATGGCCGCTCTCCAGCGTGGATCGGCAAGAGCATGAGCGACGGTGGTGGGGATCCAATCGTCTCGTTTGGCATTGATAACAGAGAGAGCGTATTTCGAATTGGGCTTACGGATCGATTCCCGTCTTGGATCGAGTGATCATGGTGTGAGCATTGTCAGGAAGTGGCGGTGGAGGATTGGCCGTCGACGAAGACGAAGCTGCGGAATCGGAGGGATTCGACGATGGGTTTGACACATGGTTGTCATGGGCCTGACTTGGTTGTGGGCCATGATGACTGGATGTTGGGCTAGAGGTGGATTGAGACGGTGAGAGGCCGGATTGGGCCTGGGCCTGCGAGGGATTAGGTGTGTCTTGCTCAGTGTTTGCCGAGAGTAAGGCGTCGGAGTATTCGGTGGGAGAACCAGGCGGAATTGGGACATCTGGGGTCGCGTCCGAGTGTGTCGTCGACAATGTGGAGTCCGACTGGGAGACGACGGCCGACGGAGTGTCGGGCACATTCGGCGGTCCATTCGTCGGTGAAGGGTCTGGACTCGGTGGACAACTCGCCGGTAGTACACGGGAGGAAGAGTTGAGTGGCGTGGTTGGAATCACAGAGACCGGTGGACACCAATCAGCTATCTGACCTGCAGTAACAATAGAAGAGAAAGATAAAGAGTGAAAGGGAAAGACTTGCTCGTCAAAACGGACATGGCGCGAGACATAAAGACGATTAGAGGTGGGATCAAGACATAGGTAAGCGCTCTGAGTGAGCGAATACCCGAGGAAGACACACGGAGTAGATCGTGTCTCTAGTTTATGAGAGTGATAGGGTCTGAGCCAGGGAAAACTCTGACAGCCAAAGATTTTGAGCTTTGAGTAGTTTGGCTCTTGTTGAAACAGGAGGCGATAGGGAGAATTAAGAGATAGAACTGGGGTTGGCATTCGGTTGATAAGAAAGACGGCTGTAGAGAAGGCATATGACCAGTAGGTTGTTGGTATTTTGGCATGGTGGAGAAGCGAGAGACCTGTTTCAACAATGTGGCGATGTCGGCGTTCAGACAGGCCGTTGTGTTCGGGTGTATGGGGGGGGAGAGGTGAGATGAGAGATCCCTAAAGAGGCAAGGAAATCACGGAGAGCTATGAACTCGCCCCCATTATCAGAGAATAGAGTTCCAATTTTTGTTTGGAGGTGATTTTCAATGAGCGCCTTAAACCGAATGAAGGTTTCTTTGACATGAGATTTGAGCTGCAAAGGGTAAAACCAAGTATAACGAGTGAAATGGTCGACAATGATGAGATAATGTTTGTATTTGTCAACCGATAAAATAGGGGAGGTCCATAAGTCTGTGAAAAGATATTGTAGGGGACGAGTAGACGAGATAGAAGTTTGTGAAAAATGGAGTTTATGACTTTTATTGGAAAGACAATCAACGCAAGACAGAGATTTAGATAAAGAAGAAGAAAGTGGTAAAGAGTGTTTGGATAGAATGGTCTTGAGAATCGGAAGAGAAGGGTGACCAAGCCTTGAATGCCAATCAGAAAGAGAAGCTTTAACAGTGGGAGTTGCAAAGAACGCTGTTACTGCAGGTTTCAGGATCGGCCACTCATACAATTCCTCACTGGTACGACCTTGGAGTAACGGGGCCCCCGAGCTCAGATCTTTCACCTGAAAATGAGCCGGGAAGAATTCCACGGAAACTTGATTAGTATTACAGAGACGGTAAACCGAGACCAGATTCTTCTTAATATCGGGAACATATAGCACATTAGTGAGTGATAACGGTTTAATAGGTGAGGGAAGAGAGGCAGAACCAGTTTGTGTGATTGGTCAGCCACTTCCATTACCAATGATAACTTCTTCACCACCTGTATAAGGTTGATGGAGTGACATGTTGCTCAGGTCGGACGTGATATGGTGTGTGGCCCCTGTATCGAGAACCCATGGCTGTGAGCTGGTAGCAAGGTTAGCTCGGGGAGTTGGTGGATAGGGAGGAGTCGGGGAGCAGCGCCATGGACGGAGACTGTGCAACCGTCTGCAGCTGAGGGCACCGTCTTGCAGAATGGCCCTGCACACCACAGATCTGACACCGGCCAAGGTATGGTCTCGAACCCCGCTGTTGGTTGTTATTGTTGTGCCATGGTTGCTGCTTTTGAGGTTGATTGTTGCGTTGAGTGTGTTTCTGGCCCGACTTAGAGCGATTGTTGGCATAGTTTGCAGTGATCGGGAAAGAGGCAGAGGAAGACGACATCAGTTTGGCTTCATGATTTATGAGCTTTTCATGAAGCTCCGTCAGGGTAGGAGGAGCATCACGGCCTTCTGTTTGATCAACTACTGGTTTATATTCCTCAGGGAGATCCTGGAGAACATAGTCAATCTTGTCTTCATGGTCAATTATTTTGCCAAGAAGGGCGAGTTGATCAAACCTGGACGTGAGGCCTTGAACATATTCATTGATGGTGTTGTTGCCTTTTTCCATTGTTTGAGTTGATGCTGTAGTTGTTTTATGTGCCCGCGGCTCGGTTTTGCGTAGGTCGACGCTAGAGTGTCCCACACAGAGACAGAGGTGTTCGCAAGGGAGACAAGAGGCTGAACGGTTTGCGAGAGAGAGCCGAGGAGGGCGCTGTAGATGAGCTTGTCCTGGCGCTTCCACATGGTGTATGCCGGGTTGGCTGTTGCTGTGTCATTAACCGTGAGAGTCGGTGGAGGTGGAGAGACAGAGGAATCAAGGTGGGAGGCCAAGTCATACCCGTCCAGTAGCGCATGGACTTGGCGGCTCCAGACAAGATAGTTTGAGGCGGACAGCTTTGTGATATTAGACATATTAATGTTGAGGAGGGCAGAGGCGTTGGGAGTGACAACTTCTGCAGAGAGAGGAGGAGAGGAGTTGTTGTCAGACGCCGACATAGTGAGGAGATAGGGAAGAAGAAGAAAAGAAGAACAGAAAGACAAGAAAAAGATTTAGAGGTCTAGGTATCTTTCTGCTCTGATACCATATAGAGAAATAGAGAATGTTGTATTCTATATTCATGGTGCTGTGCACATTATATACAAGGTGCAGCAGTAACTACACGGATCTCATGAGAGTAATTACAGGGA
Organism: Erythrophleum ivorense; assembly: GCA_026724425.1. Classification (NCBI taxonomy): domain Eukaryota; kingdom Viridiplantae; phylum Streptophyta; class Magnoliopsida; order Fabales; family Fabaceae; genus Erythrophleum; species Erythrophleum ivorense. The sequence continues at coordinate 1,045,307 of JAIUCV010000212.1, read as the reverse complement.
TGTGATAAGCTTAATTATAGGGATTGGTACGGGTCTTTGACTGAGAGATACACTTTCCTTAATAGTGAGGAGTGGCAAAATAGTGCAAACACTAGAAACTGATAGAGAGAAATTGATGTTCTTAAAACAACAATTTCTGGTTCATTGAAGAATATCTAGAAGGAAGAATAGATCTTCAATTTGATGAACATATGTGAATTACAGAGAAGCATTATAGAGAAGATGAATCTCAATTTCACAATTTCTGAATGAATATAATTTCCTCTCTCTCGATCTCTTTTTATCTTTAAAGAAATCCAACTTTAGATCACAACCGTTGATTTCATCTTGTAATCATGGCCATCCACTTGTACTCACTCCTTCAATAGATTCCTATATCAGAAACCAAGTCTCCTGTCACAAGTGCTGAAGTGAGTCAAGATGGACGCTATATAACAACCGCTCATGGGTCGTCTGTTAAATTTTCGGATGCGAATCAGTAAGCTCTCATTTCATCCTTTCTATAATATATATGTTCCTTTGCATTTTATTTTCTCATGGCTCTCTATCTACTGTTGTCTTCACTTACCTTGCTAGTTTTTGGGCTACTAAAGAGTTACGACATGCCCTGCAATATCGAATCTGCATCGCTTGAGCCAAAATCTGGCAACAAATTCGTTGCTGGTGGAGAAGATATGTGGGTTTGACTCTTTGATTTCCACACTGGAGAGGAGATTGGTGAGAGACTCAAAACTACTGGTTGACTTTATATCTTATGGTATTAGCTACTTAAAGGTGTATTTTTCTCGGAATATTTTTAGGATGCAACAAGGAACATCCGGTCCACTGCGTGAGGTTTGCACCAACAGGGGAATCATATGCATCAGGGTCTGAAGATGGCACGATCAGAATCTGGCAGACTGGTCCTGTGAATCCTGAAGAGGGAATCGAATCAAGCTCAGGCAAGTCGAGGCAGAGTGTGGACGAGGTTGCTCGTAAGATCCAAGGCTTTCACATTAACAACAAGGAAGGAAAAACTGCAGAGAAAACCATCAGATGCCTATAGCAAAAAAAGAAAAAGAAAAAAATTGTTGCATCTCTTGTCTTCTTATTGTGTGTTTTTGTTTCCAGACTGAATATACGAAAATCCAATACAAATCTTCTCTTTTTCCCTTTTGAATCAGATTCAAAGCAAGTCTATTTCTGGTTGATCTCTTACAAATTTATCAGGTCTTTTTCCGGAATTAAACTAAATAGTGGGGCCAATTTGTAATGTTTAGTAAATGAGGATGGACTTTGGGCTTTTGATGTGACTTTAAACTGACAACTGAAACGACATAGCGGTGTTCAATTAATATCGGTTCGATTTCGGTTTAAATATTTTGGTTTTTGATTTTTCAGTTAATAGAAGATATCTACCAAATTAGAATCATATTTACTTTGGTTTGGTTTAATTCGGATATTTTCGGTTTGAATATGCTCGGTTTTTTGTTTTTTTTTTGTTTTTTAATATATTTTATGTAAAATCTTAATGAGAGAAAACAAATTTATGTCTTAAATGTAAGATCATTTTATGTATATTATATATTATTATATTAAAATATAATAAATTTTGGGTTTTTTTGGTTCCTTGGTTTATTCGGTTAATATCTAAACTATATGGTTATGCTAAAATTAACCATATGACTTATTTCGATTTGATTTGGTTCGGTTTTACCAGATTGAACAACAGCCTTAGAGCCGAGGGGTAAAAATGTCAATCTCAGTCAAACAAAAATCAATCCCCTTGACTTGAGTCTTGAGAAGATCTGCGTCTACTTTACGTCTCTTTTGTTATCTGGTCCGAATCTCTCAATCTTTCCCTCTCTCTTCTTTGTCTCTCTCTCTGTTTTTTTTTTTTTTTGGCGGGAAAATGTCTGGAAAAGGAGCGAAAGGGCTGATAATGGGGAAACCCAGCGACAAGGACAAGGACAAAAAGAAACCCACTACTCGCTCTTCTCGTGCTGGTCTACAGGTCACACTCTCTCTTTCTCTTTCTCTCTCTCTCTATCTCTTACACACTCCTTTTCGTTATCTGCTACTTACTTCTCCTGGAATATGTGCCAACCGTGTAAGTGACGGATCTGTAAGATTTCTTAGTTTCTAAGCTTGGTAATGATAGTCCACAGATCGATACCTCTTGTTCCTTGCCTGATTTACAGATTATTTTTTTAGTTCTCTGTTTTAATTTTGGGTATTTTTTCATAGATTTTGACTATTATTAACAGTGTGTAGAAGGTCAGGCAATAAAGTAGTATGCATTGTTTAATGATACTGATGAATCTTTAAGTCATTAACAACTATGATGGGGTTTGTAGTTTTTTTCTTTTCCACTTGTGCTTCTTTAGAACACTTTTTTGTTGTGGAGAATCTCTTGCTTCAACCCGTTGACTTCAAATCTTGCTACTTTGATGATTTATTTATTTATTTTATATGATATCTTGTGTACGATAGAATAAAGTGTGTGTGTGTGTCTCTCTCTCTTATCCTTGTGTTTGCAGTTTCCAGTGGGAAGAGTCCATAGACTGTTGAAAGGAAGGTCAACTTCTCACGGACGCGTTGGTGCAACCGCAGCTGTTTACGCAGCTGCCATTTTGGAGTATTTAACGGCAGAAGTCTTGGAGCTTGCCGGTAACGCAAGCAAGGATCTGAAAGTGAAGCGTATCACACCAAGGCATTTGCAGCTCGCTATCCGTGGTGACGAGGAGCTCGATACCCTCATCAAAGGAACTATTGCCGGTGGTGGAGTCATTCCTCACATTCACAAGTCTCTCATCAACAAATCTGGCAAAGAATAGCCTTCTTCGATTATGTATTCCTCATAATATGTGTCTCTATATGTCTCTCGGACCCTTGTTTCAACAGTCGTGTGTATGTTTAAGTCACTAGTAGAGAAACTCTTAGGATTGTTTGTTTGTTTTGTTAAGAACCCGTATGTGGCTTCGTTTCTCGTTCTGGTTAACGTTTTGGGTGTTTGTTCATACGAAAACAGCTGCAAAGAAAACCAATCTAAGAGGAGACTTGACTGATAACGAACTATTTGCAAAGATGGTTACACTTGTGTTTTCTTTCCGGCAACATTGTTTTTTCTTTGACAGCAAAAACTGCCAAGTCGTTTCTTTATGTACACTATGCCCTAAGTCCAAAGTTTTCTAAGTTAATGCCACCTAGGGGCACAAAAAGGAGTGGCATCAGCTAGATTCCAAAAACTAAACCAAAATCCGACAAGTGATATTTTGTGCTGTTGAGCCAAGGGACTTGCATTCTTGCTCCTATCTTCTACTTTCTTGATGGTTTTTGCTCCTGAGGCTGTTAAAATCCTTGGCTTGTTTTTTTTTTATGGATCAAAACAACCCGAACCCATGGCAGGGCGGATCAGGCGGGGCGGATCCGACCCGCTTGACAGGCCTACCTGTAAGGCAGACAAAAGGAGAGAAATAATTTAGAAATGTCGTAAGTGAATAGTATATACTAAACTGTAAATTGTTTATATTTCTCTTAGCTAATCCACTGAAATAGTTAAGAGAAAGCATTTTCACAGCAGTTGTGTACGTACAATGTTCTGACTTGGAGCTTTTTCTACAAGAGGATGATTTATAATGAATCTCTTCTCTTCTGGTTGAGGGCCTGAACCATCTGAATCTTCTGCTTCTGGCGTGCTGAGTCTAAGCTTCCTCTTTTTAGAAGGCTTGGGATGGACTGATGAACCTGGAGCAAGTAAATCCCTTAACAGACCTCTTGAGGTGCTATTAGTAATGACAGGAGGGTTCTTCTTCACATGTTCACGATTAGCACGGTCCTTTAGAAAAAAGTCTTGCAAAATGAAGGTTAGTGTCAATCTGGTCTGTCCAAACCTTAGCAACAAAAAGGAAAAAGGACCCACCTTTCTTCACCGGGCTTGTGCTACTCGCTAGTTTTCCATCTCTGTTATTGTTTAGTCCTAACCTTGTTGATCCTGACTCTGGATGAAAAGGCTTCACTGGAGAAGGCCTGGAACTGCCAGCTGCGCTTGAGTTTAGACGTTTTAGAGGCTGTTCTTCTATTTTCTTGTTGAAGAATTTCTCCACTGCATAATCAGAGCCAATAGAAAGTAAAATAGCTTCTTCAAATCCATATTCGAAGAGCATTAGGAGTTGAACAATTTTGAAAGTAATTTTGTTCTAACACAGACCTCCAATTCCAGCAATTGCATCTGCAAAGTCTTCTGATATAATTTTCAGTCTTGTATCGAAGGTGCGGGAGAAGAGGTAGTTAGCCATCCTCCTCTCACCTCTTGTTGGTTTTCGGTTTTTAGGGTGACTCGATACGCATACAACATTGCATTTCCCCAAGATCGCCTCCTGGACCAACAACACATGAAGCTTAAACTCATCTTACATAAACATATCATCAACTGAGATTACCATTTCGATTCAGTTAGAAGAAAGGGAAAGAGAAATGAAAAGCCAGCAAAGTTACCACATCGTTGATATTGGAAACCCCCAAGTCATCACCACAAGCCAGAAACAACTCATCCCACAGTGGCTCGTATTCTCCCAAGAAGCTGTGGATGTCAATAGGTCGGAAAAACCAAATGACCTTGACTTTCTTCTCACCTGTTGATGTCTCAAACATCTTGACAAGCTTCCCAATTGAAGTCTCGCATTGACCACGAATGCAAAAATAAGCACAGTCGAAAAGCCTGTATTCGATGCCATCATAGGTAAATGATTCATAGAACTTGACGTTTTTATCTTTCTGTCCCAACCCTTTCATTTCACCCCACTTGAACTCAGGGTTCTCATCTCCATCCGCATCACTTGATTGTAACATAGAGAATCCACTTAGCTAGAACAGAGATCTTCCCAAACTGTCCAAGAGAGAAGAAGATACACAAAATAAGATGCAACAAAGTAAAATCAGAGAGTGTAAGATCATGGATAAGTTTGAGTTTTGGACCTAAGGCGTCTTCAACCTCTAACGCAACTTTGCAAGCACCTCACTAAAGCAATGCCTAATGAACACTGAAGCATCCGAAACATTTTACAGAAAATTTTTCAAAAATAAACTCTACGAAATATCAACAATCTCATCCTAATAAACCTAAGCACCATAATGGTTTGAACAGTAGCAGAACAGATTCTACAATCATAAAGAATACAAGTCCCAGAAATTGAAGGTGAATGCAGTATAATCAAAGCTAGTTTGTGAGTAACTACGACATGTTCATCGCAATCATACAAATCTGCACCCACAAAATCAAGCGAACCCAAAAAATTTCCGCTTGGATAAGGGCCTAGTGTGAGAGATAAGCTCCAAACAGCAACAGATTTCGACGTTCTAAAGCGATTGCAAGGCTCGATTCCAGTAGGATTCGACCGATAATCCCCTTTACCAAGTGAAGGAAACATGCAAACGGAGATGCAACAGTGAAATTTTGAAATCACAAGAGACAATCCGTAAAAAGCATCGCTGGGTTTTAGCAATGTCGAGCAGAAAAATCAGCAAATACCGGAAGAAACTCACGTTTATCAACAGCGGTACGGGCAGAAACGCTAAAAAGAACGGTACGGACGTTGCAGCTGGGATTCACAGAAGCGACGTGAAAATCAGAAGACGGAAGCTCAGAAACTTCTCTCCGGGACGATTTTAGGTCGCCGGAGCTGTTTCACAGTGAGGAAAGAGGGTTTGAGCTGAGAGCGAACATGAAAGGGGTTTTGAGGTTTTGCATAAAAGATGAAAATGGTGAGAGTGACGAAGTGACGATCCTTCATGGAAAGTTCTGGACTTGCTTAATTACGAATCTAATTACTGTAATTAGTAAGTTTTCTCACCGCTTCGTTTTTTCTGACTACGTCTTTGTCATAGCACTTTTAAAAATTACTCACTACTTTTAAAACTTTTATTTTTTTTAAATTAATCTCACTTTTTTTACTTTAAAGTCTTTAAAACACCTAGCCTATTATTCCCCTATCGACGTAGCTGTGTAGTAGGCTGCTGTAATTTAATACGAACAAATAACTAGGGTGTACAATTTGGTTACACCGAACCGAACCAAACATACACCTTATAAATAGAGAAATTTGTGTAGAGAGGAACAAATACCATCGCAAAACAGGAAAGCGCAGTAATCATTTTTTTTTAAATACAAAACTACCCCTTCTCTCTCATCTTTCCTCTCTTTTTCTCTCTCTTTTTCTCTCTTCTCCCTCGTTCACTCTGCCTCCCTCTCTCTCTCACACACTCTCTCTCTCTTTCTCTTTCTATTCTGATTCTATTTCTTCATCAACCTCAGAAAATTATCAATTAATCTCTCTTCTTTTTACTATCCGATTATTTCTCATTTTATCCACCACGGGCCATAAAACAACGGCGACGGCAACGACTACGGTGACGGCGACGACTACAGCAATGGCAACAGCTACGACGATGGCGACGACTACAGGGACCACCAAGACGACGACACTTGTCTTCATGTACGAGATTCCAAAGAGAGGATTGTCCAATCACGTTCTGATGCAAAATCTGATTCAATTTGGCTGACTATTTTTTGAAAGGAGTCTATCAAACCCTAGATCTCATCCCTCGCCTGTAGACCTTAGAGAGTCTCTTTCCTCCTCAACAAGCCTGGATCGGGTCACCATGTCACCGGCAAGCTTTACGTCACCTTTGAAGCCTCAGGTGAAAGTTTATAATTTTGTTTTGAGATTGAAAAAGAGTATATCATTTTTTTTAACTCTGTACATTGTTATTTCATTTTATTTTGATAACTAGCTATTTTTGTTTGTAACACGCTAAACAAATTTGTAACATAAATAAATTTTTGTATGATTTATTGATATTATCCATCTAACATGTTTATTATCCTGTAAAAATATAATGTTAAATATAAATATACATGTATACACATGGTACAATAATTGTTAGCATGCTTCAAAAATATGTAACTCGTTAATATAATTGTTAGCATTTCTCTCCCTCATTTCTCATTTGTTTTTCTTGAAATAATTTTAAAATTATCTAGCTAATATTTATGTTACCATAGTTAATATTTGTTCTTCTTCGAATAACTTTATAATTATCTAGCTAATATTTATGTTACCATGATAAACGAAAACTTAAACGGTAATCTAAATATATATTTTTGATATAATAATTATTGTTGTTATCCATATTTAATTTTTAACACGAATAAATTTGTAACACGAATAAATTTTTATATGATCATTGTTGTTAGCCATATAACATGTTTAATATTCCGTAAAACATAAAGTTAAACATAAATTTATATATATACACATGATACAATAGTTGTTAGCATGTTTCAAAAACATGTAACTCATTCTTCTTCAAATAACTTTAAAATTATATAGTTAATATTTATGTTATCATGGTAAACGAAAACTTAGAAGATAATTTAAATATTTGTTTTTCGATAGTATAATTGTTAACTAGGTGTTTTAAAATATAACAAGTTATCATAATATATATAAACCAGATTTGATTACAATCTTGTAAAAATTTCACTTTTTTCGTTGAATTGTTGCATGTAAATGAATTTCATCATTGGCTGGCAAAAAAAAAAAGAATTTCATCATTGTTTTTTTGTGGAGAGAGAAAAAATGACCCACACCTCATCATTATGTTTGAGGGGTTTTTTGTCTTTGTACACACAATATGTACATACGTATTCTAATACTTCCTTCTTTTGCAAATACTATTCAAATACTTCCTTCTTAGCTAATTGTCTCTTATAAATATAAACCGTATGGATACAATTTTATATAAACCTATGTTCAAAATATCGCTTCTCGCTAATTATTCGGTCGGGCAGCGATTAGCGATTTTTCATAAAACCGTTAATAATACGGGGATTAACCGGGGCGGAATTTTAGGTTTATTTTAATATATTTTTAAACATTTAATATATAAAATAACACATTAGTATGAAAATCATATTTCCAACCTAAATTAAATATTTTTTCAAATTCACATATACTACATAAGACAAAAATAGTCAAGGTTTGTGTTTAGAAGATAAATCCCAAAATTGATTTGTTGAAAACGATTAATCACATATTTTTTTGGTTAAAATAACTCTAAACATAATGAACTTTTATTTTTTAATCGAATTTTACAATCAAGTATCAACTGAGCCAATCAGATTTCAGAAAAGTATAAATTTGACCTACGATTTACAGAATTAATTGGCGATTATTGTAATTAATCGGGCAAAATCGGAATAGCTACGGTTACCCCCCTTGGAACGATTAATCGGAAAAATCGGGGATATTTAGAACATAAATATAAACTATAGATATAACCAAATACCTTTATATATTAATATAATAGTATATTATATACGATATATAATAATATAAGTTTAGAGTAATCTTATAGATATTAACTTTAAAATTAGACAGTGTTTGCATTTTTTTATTTGAATTTGATTTTCTATTAGAAAAAAATTTGAAAACCCTAAATAATAAAATAATAATAACATAAAAATACAAATAAACCGAAAACCGAGATTATTCGAACCAAAAATATCAAAACCGAGAAAACCGATAACTGAGACTATCCATGTAACAGTCCGTCTCCGGGCCCACCGCCCACGGCACTGCCAGCGCTGCAGCACGATACACCCCAACCCCTCTGGTGTACATGGCCACAGCCAGCTGTACCAACCTAGGTTGTTGGTGAGGTTCGAACTCCCTACCTCACCCTTTAAATTTTGTTCACTTGTAAAAGAATTTAGATTCAGGTTTTTAATTATATTGAAGGACAATTTTGGCAAAAAATGACCAAAGTAAAAAAAGGAGTAAAAAGACAATAGAAGCTTTTTTTGGGGGTATATTCACAATTCTCCCAAAACTTAATCTGTTGTGCCACAAACTGATCTAATGCCACTTCTTCATTAACATGGATTGTGCAATTACGTTTTTCTCCTTCATTTTCTTTTCACCTTTTTACTTTTGAAACTTTCTTTATCTTTCTCATTTAATTAAAAAAAAATTTAATTAAAATAGTATATTGTATACGATATATAATAATATATATAATAATATAAGTTTAGAGTATAAGATAAAATTATAGATCATTAACTTTAAAATAAGATAGTGTTTGCATTTTCTTATTTAAATTTGATTTTTTTCTTAGGAGAAAATTTGAAAAACCTAAATAATAAAATAATAATAACATAAAGTACAAATAAACCGAGAAAACCGATAACTGAGACTATCTAAATCAAACCAAACCGAATATAATATGGTAGCTAATTTTTATTAACCGAAAAACCGAAAACCGAAAAAACCGATCCGAAACCGAACTGATATCCGGATTAAACACCCCTACAAATAATTTTTTTTGTTTCGTTTCTCGTCTATTGTCAGAAAATGTATATATAAAATTATACACCTTTGAAATGGTAAAAGCATGATCTCTGTTGGAAATTTAACATAATTTGATTAGATATCATTTATTGTTGTTGCTCGGATAAGCGATATTTCAAACATTTAAAGATAAGGGTTGGTGTATGCTGGGAGATTTTAACGATGTTTTACACAATGGGGAAAAAACAGGAGATCCTCTGAGGCATGACTCTTATTTCAAGCCCTTTTCTGAGATGGTGGCAGTTTGTGGTATGTCTGAGTTACCTGGAAAGGGAAACAGTTTCACTTGGGGAGGAAGACGTGGGGTACATTGGGTTCAGTGTAAATTGGACAGGGTTTTTGGTAACAAGGAGTGGTTCAAGCAGTTTCCTGTGTCTAACCAATCCTTCCTTGATAAGAGAGGATCTGATCATAGGCCTGTTCTTTTGAGTCTTTTGACATCTCACGAGGTGTATAGAGGACAATTCAGATTTGATAAGAGGCTGTTGGGACAAAATCAAGTAAAGGAAGCAGTTTTGGGGGCTTGGAATGTGAGAAGCAGAGGTGTGTTGGTCTCAGTGTCTGATAAATTGAGAGGTTGCCGTAAAGCTCTAAGTCGATGGAAAAAGGAAAATAATTCTAATGCAAGAGACAAGATTCAACAGATTGAAGCTGCTTTGGAAATTGAAAAATCCTGCTCTTGCCCAGATAGAGTGGCTTTTGTCAATATCAAAAAAGATCTAATGAAGGCGTATAGAGAGGAAGAGTTGTTTTGGCAACAAAAAAGAAGAGAAAGTTGGTTGAGAGATGGAGATCGCAACACTAAATTCTTTCACGCATCAGTCAAAGGAAACAGGGGAAAAAAAAGAATTGAGAAACTAAAAGATGTGAATGGCATCTTCCAGAGATCTGAAGCGACAAAAGGAGAAGTAGATACGGTTTACTTCCAAAACCTTTTCAAATCATCAAATCCAAGAGGTGTCAACAACTGGTTTGAAGGTTTTGAGCCTAAAGTGACGGAAAGGATGAATGAGAGTCTGATAAGACCTATTACGAAGGAAGAAATAAAAGAAGCTGCTTTTTCAATTAAACCAGCGAGTGCTCCTGGACCAGATGGAATGTCGGGCATGTTTTTCCAGCATTATTGGGATATTGTAGGTATTCAAGTAACTGCTGAAGTTCAAAGTTTCTTTGTGTCTGGAGAGTTTCCAGCGGAATGGAACTACACTCATCTTTGTCTTCTGCCCAAGACCCCTCATCCAGTGGAGATGTCCAATCTTCGCCCCATAAGTCTGTGTTCTGTCCTCTACAAAATCATATCCAAAATTCTGGTAAAAAGACTCAAAACCTTTTTACCTGATATCGTCTCAGAGTATCAGTCAGCCTTTGTCTCTGAAAGGTTGATTTCTGATAACATTCTAATGGCGCATGAGTTGGTACACAGCCTGAATACTCACCCACGTATATCACAGGAATACATGGCAATAAAATCGGATATGTCCAAGGCGTATGATAGGGTGGAATGGAGCTATTTAAGAGCGTTGCTGTGTGCTTTGGGTTTTCACAGGAGATGGATTGGCTGGGTTATGAAGTGTGTCGACTCAGTCACCTACTCAGTTTTAATCAATGACCAACCTTTTGGCATGATTATTCCGCAAAGAGGGCTAAGGCAAGGGGACCCTTTATCCCCTTTCCTCTTTGTCATGTGTACTGAAGGTCTTTCTCATTTGTTGAATAAAGCGCAACAAGATGGTTCTATTGAAGGAATCTGCTTCTCTGAAGGACCGTCCATTCATCATCTTTTGTTCGCAGATGATAGTTTGTTTCTTTGTAAAGCAGAAAGAAATCAATGCAGAAAAATTCAATCCATTCTCAACTCTTATGGCGCAGTCACTGGTCAAACAATTAACTTGCTAAAATCTTCCATTTCTTTTGGAAGTAAAGTTTGCCCACAGGTCAAAAAAGAAGCTCAAGATATTCTAGGTATTTACAGTGAAGGTGGAGCTGGCAAATATCTGGGTCTTCCGGAGTGTTTTAGTGGGTCAAAAGTGGAAATGTTGACTTACATCAAGGATAGAACGAAAGGGAAGCTATCCAATTGGTACTCAAGATCATTATCCCAAGGAGGGAAGGAGACTTTGCTTAAATCAGTGGCAATGGCAATGCCTATTTTTGCTATGTCCTATTTTCGGCTTCCTCAATCTACGATTAAAAACCTTTCAAATGCTATGGCGACCTTCTGGTGGAGCTCCTTTGAACACTCAAAGAAAATTCATTGGCAAAGTTGGGAAAAGCTTTGTCTGCCTAAACATCTTGGAGGTATGGGTTTTAAAGACATTGCGTTGTTTAACCAAGCGCTACTTGCAAAACAAGCTTGGAGGGTTTTACACTATCCTAAGTGTCTGTTATCAAGGCTGTTAAAGAGCAGATATTTCCCTGAAGGTGTTTTTTTGGGAGCAGGATTAGGGAATAGACCTTCGTATGGTTGGAGAAGTGTTTCGTTTGGGAGAGAGTTGCTGAGTGAAGGTCTTGTTAAAAAAGTTGGGAATGGAGGTTCTATAAAGGTGTGGGGAGAGTTATGGATAGATGATAATGGTCTGAGAGCTCCTCTGATGAAGAATGCAATCATAAACATTGATATGCTGGTGATGGAGTTGATCGATGTAGAGAGAAGAAGATGGGATAAAGAGAAGCTGGATGAGTTGTTCTATCCAGAAGATGTGGCGAGGATTTTGGCCATAAACCCGTGCCTTCTAAAGATGACTTTTACGTGTGGAAGCCAAACAAGAATGGGTTTTATTCGGTCAAATCAGGATATTGGCTAGCGTATTAGATTAACAAAGGGGATCTTTTAATAGACGCTACAATGGAACCGTCTCTAAACCCACTGAAAGTTCATGTTTGGAGGTTACAAACTACATCAAAAATTCAAGTTTTCCTATGGAAGATGTTGTCTGGTGCAATACCTGTGGCTGAAAGACTAACGACTAGAGGAATGAAGGTTGATGAAAGATGTCAGATTTGTGGGTGTGAAAGCGAATCAATAAATCATGTGATCTTCACCTGCACTTTTGCACGTCAAATTTGGGCATTATCGAATTTTCCTTCTCCTAGTCGAGATAGGGACCAAGGAACAGTTTTTTCAAACATTCATTACCTTTTGGCTAACGTCAACAACAATTTGTGGCCGGAGGAGCTTAGGAAAAGCTTCCCGTGGATCATTTGGAGAATTTGGAAGAACAGGAACTCTTTGGTTTTTGAAGGAAAAATGTTTGATCCTGAAATCTTGACAGGAAAGATCAAAGGTGATGTGGAGGAATGGTTTATGGCGCAAACAGTAGTTACAGAGGAAAAAGAGAGCTTATTGTCGGATGCTCAGTTGATAAATCCAATAGTTTATGCGAGTAGCACTATCAATTGGAAACCTCCGCCAGCTTGCTGGGTCAAATGTAACATTGGGCTATCTTGGTCCAAAAGAAACAAGATGGCGGGAGCAAGCTGGGTGTTAAGAGATGATAAAGGTATTGTCCTATTGCACAGTAGAACTGTTTTCACGAATTTAGGGAACTTTCAGGAAGCTAAGTTTATGTCCTTATGTTGGGCAATGGAAAGTATGAATAGTCACAGGCTGAAAAGAGTGATCTTCGAATTGGAAGATGATTGTCTTGTTGGTGTGGTGAATAGACCACAAGCGTGGCCTTCTTTTGGTTATCAAGCATCAGAATTGCTTTTTCTACTCTCGGTTTTTGAAGATTGGAAAGTGGTGAAGGAAAGTTCAGAATCAAATAGAGAAGCTAATCTCATTGCGCAAAGTGTCACCATGGATTGTCGTTTGCAATCTTATGTTGCGTCGAGCCATCCACAATGGTTAAATGGTGTCTTTACTAGTAAGAGAGTTTTATCCTCTTCTTGATTTTTTCTTCTTGGCTAATTATATCTAGGTTTGTCTAGGCTTTTTGGTTAAAGGTACGTTGGGTGATGTCTTTTGCTTATCCCCTTCGTGTGTTAGAGCTTTCTTTGTGGCTTATTGTTTGGCTCTTGTACTTGTATGTCTCTTTGTTAAAGATCAATATATTATTCAGATGACAAAAAAAAAAAAAAAAAAAGATTTTGGCACCAAACATCCCCTTATTGAATTTGACGAATATACCCTTTAACCACCTCACACGTTTGGAAAGGAAACCGTACTATCCTCCCCTCGCACGGATAAACCCTAAACCCTTAATTTTGTTTTTGTCGTGTTGCGATCTGTATCACTTGTCCTTCCTCCGCCGGAAAAAAACCAAATCCCTCGAATCGTAAGCCTCTCTCCATTTCTGCAATTATCGTATCAAGCTCGGTTTCAGATGTTAAATTTACCGAATTGTTTCTCAGGATCCTGACCTCATTTGGCTGAAAAAGAGTTATGTATTCGATTTCGAAGATTCTGCGAAGGTAAGAGTCGTAATTTCAGATTCTGGGGTTTTGGCAATTCTCACTGTTTTAGAGCTCTTTGTGTTTACCAGACTTTTCTTCACTGTGTCTTTTAGAAGTCGAAGAATTAATCTTGCGCCTTCGTCGTTTGGTGCGGTCAGTAAACTAGAAATACCAATTGGTGACGACAAAGAAATTGTTTTCAAATCATCTGGATTGATTTATAGTGAATCCCAAGGTTTTTCAATCAGACGCTATTCCTCGAGAGATGTGTTTTTGCGCTTCATTGGCATCAACCAGCTTTCTTCTACAGCTGACAAAGTAAATGACGAAGAGAAGGAAGAGGAGTTATCTGAAGCAGATGAGTCACTTCCTGTTTCTGAAATTGTACCTGAAGATGATTCTTTATTAGAGTCTGAGGTAGGTGGTAGTGACGTAGATGCATCTGATGATGATGTCGAGATCGAACCAGAGCGTTCAAATGTGGGGAAAACAAGAAAGAAAAGAGCTCACTCTCAGCTGTATGAATCCATTGTTACCTATAAATCAGTGAAACATGTTCTTGAATTGTGGGTCAAACAAGGAAAAGATTTGAGTCAAGCAGAGGTTTCTCTTGCTATACACAATCTCCGTAAACGCAGATCCTATGCTATGTCTTTGCAGGTATAATTCTACTTTGCCAAATCATTTCTTGTTTTGTCTATCAAATATCAATCTCCTTAGCTTTGGTTTCGCAGCTGTGGGAGTGGTTGCGAGCTAATACGGAGTTTGAGTTCACAGAGGCAAATTACGCTTCTCAACTGGATTTGGTGGCCAAGGTACATGGTTTACAAAAAGCTGAGAACTTTCTGAAGGACATTGATAGATTTAAGATATCTGTGAGAGAGGAATGTAAAGAGGGAGAGAGAGAAAGAGAAGAACTGAATGATTCAATTGAATAAAGCAATTGTCGATTACAAAGTCACGATCTCATGACGATCAATGACGGCGAGCTCATAGCGTTCGCCTCTCTAAGCTCATAGCGCTCAGATTCACAATCAACAAAAATGCCTAATCCAACTAAAGGAAGAAGACGAGCTATTTAGCGAAATCAAAGATAGATCTAACAGCAAACCCTCTAAACTATCTAGAGTCTTTGCTTCCCTCCACGTCATTCTCCCAAATCACCTTTTACGTGCTTCTTCTTTCTGTAATATGTGTGATATATCTTATCAATACTCCCTCCGTTTAAAATGAGCTTGTCCTCAAGCTTATGATCCGGAAACTGCGAAAACAAATCAGCAGCAAGTTCCCAAGTATTCTCATGTTCTGCTTTGCCCGACCATTGAACCAGCAGCTCGACATCCCCAGTAGCTGTATAGCGCTTGTTCAAAATAGCCACAGGTTCCACGACTTCGCCTGTGACATCCGCCAGTGTTGGAGGTAAAGGCTGAACAAGATGATCCGATCCCACAGCTTTCTTCAACTGAGAAACATGAAAAACAGGGTGAATCCGTGAATCAGCCGGTAAGTCAATGCGATAAGCGGCCTTCCCAATCACCTCCAACACTTCATAGGGTCCAAAATAGCGAGCAGCCAACTTCTGACAGAAACGCCTCACCACTGTCTGCTGTCTATATGGTTTGAGTTTAAGATAGACCCGATCGCCAACGATAAAATGAACATCACGGCGATGCTTGTCAGCCGAAGATTTCATTAACTGTTGTGCATGGAGCAACCTTTCTTTAATCTGAATCAACATCAAATCGCGCTCCTTAAGCAGACTTTCCAATTCAAAATTATTTGTAGAGCCCGGCTCATAACGAAGAATAGCCGGCGGGTCTCTGCCGTAGACAATCTTGAAAGGAGTTGCGAGTAATGAAGTGTGATAAGAGGAATTATACCACAGTTCAGCCCACGCCAAGAATTTGTGCCAAGTTTTCGGTTGTGCAGAAGCAAAACATCGCAAGTACGTCTCTAAACACCGGTTGAGAACTTCTGTTTGCCCATCGGTTTGAGGGTGAAAAGCGGTACTGTAGTGCAGCTTCGTGCCCTCGAGACGAAAAAGATCCTTCCAAAAAGAGCTTAAGAAGATCTTATCTCTATCTGAAACTATAGACTTCGGAAATCCATGCAACTTTACCACCTCAGACAGAAACTTATTTGCCACATCAGAAGCATTGAACGGGTGACGGAGGCCGATGAAGTGAGCGTACTTACTGAGCCTATCCACCACCACAAAAATCACATTAAACCCTCGAGAGACAGGCAGACCTTCAATGAAATCCATCGAGATATCTTCCCACACCTGATTTGGTATTGGTAATGGTTGAAGTAGACCTGCTGGACATAGGGTAGAATATTTCTGTTGTTGGCACACCGAACAATTAGCCACATATTGTTGTATCACCTTGAACATTCCCGCCCAATAGAAAACCGACTGAATCCGCTTTACTGTCTTCAACACACCGGAATGGCCACCTAACCGACTGTCATGATATTCTTGAAGAATCAGAGGAATAAAAACAGAGTCCGAAGGAATGACCAGGCGACGTTTGAACCATAAACGACCTTCAATGATCTCATAACCTTTTTTTGGAGAAGAACCTTGTTGAATTTGCTGGATAATAGACTGAATAGTTGTGTTCTTGTCAATCTCTTTGTAAATATCATGTAGCTCCAACACAGAAGGAATAGAGATGGCCAAAAGTGTTGACTTCAGAGATTCTCGAGGTGCAGACTGAATACGTGATAACCCATCCGCTGCTTTATTCTCACAACCAGGCTTGTAGAAAATCTCAAAGTCAAATCCCAATAGTTTAGTAAGCCATCGCTGATACTCTAAGTTTACCTCTTTCTGCTCAAGCAAGTATTTCAAACTCCGCTGATCTGTTTGTACGACGAACTTGTTACCCACCAAATAATGTTTCCATTTCTGGACAGCCATCACCACTGCCATCAATTCTCGTTCATAAGCTCCTTTCAACTGTTCCCTCGGTGTTAACCCATGACTAAAGAAGGCAATAGGCCGTTGATCTTGCATTAACACTGCACCTACCCCAAATCCAGAAGCGTCACTCTCCAATACAAACTTCTTTGTGAAATCAGGAAGAGCTAACACCGGTGCCGTAGCCATTGCTGTTTTCAACTGATCAAACGCCTGTTGTGCCTCAGCTGACCAGGTGAACTTGTCCTTCTTCAATAACTCCGTAAGTGGTTTAGCAATGGAACCGTAACCCCGAACAAATTTTCGATAATAACCCGTCAGTCCTAGAAAGCCTCGTAAGTCCTTCACCGTCTTAGGAGTAGGCCATTCTTTCATAGCCTCTGTCTTGGTTGAATCAGTGGCCACTCCTTCACGAGAGATGATATGTCCCAAATACTCCACCTGTGGTAAACCAAAAACACACTTCTTCTTATTGGCCAGTAATTGTTGATCCGCAAAAACTTTCAAAACAGCTGACAAGTGTTCCACATGAGCTTCGACGCTTTTACTATAGACCAACACATCATCAAAGAACACCAACACGAATTCTCGCAAAAACGGCTTGAAGATCTTATTCATTAATGCTTGGAAAGTAGCGGGAGCATTAGTTAGGCCAAAAGGCATTACTAAAAACTCATAGTGGCCTTCCACAGTGCGAAAAGCCGTCTTGTGTATATCACTCTCCACCATACGAATTTGATGATACCCTGAGCGGAGGTCGAGTTTGGAAAAGATAGTAGCTCCATGTAACTCATCCAAAAGTTGATCAATAACTGGAATCGGAAACTTATCCGGAACCGTCACACGATTCAGAGCTCGGTAATCAACGCAAAACCGCCAGGATTCATCCTTTTTTGGAACCAAAAGCACAGGACTCGAAAACGGGCTCGTGCTTGGTCTGATGATACCCGCTGCCAACATCTCATTTACCATTGTTTCAATGATAACCTTACGCGCATGGGGATAGCGGTAAGGCCTCACTGAGATCGCTGTCACACCAGCTGTCAAGTTGATGGCATGTTCTTGGCCTCGAAAGGGAGGAAGTTGTGTTGGCTTGGCAAAAACTGCATTGCAATTCTCCAACAGTTGAGCCACGGGTATCGGAACTGCTCGGAAGGTATCTGATGTTTGCCTGTTAAGTGTTGAAGACACTTCTCTGCTCTTAACCTCAACAGGTAAGGAAGTAGCAAATGACCTTAAAGAAAGCTTGGAAGATTGTATCGAAGGATCGCCATATAATGTGACCAATTTGTCATTATACATGAACGATAACTCCTGCTTCTTCCAATCGCATACACATCTTCCCAAGGTTTCAAGCCACTGCACCCCTAATATAACATCCACACTTCCCAGTTCCAGAGAGATAAAATCGGATGTGAAGCTAACATCTGCCAATGAAAAGGTTACTGCTCGGCACACCCCGGTGCCTTGAACAGTAGCTCCATTGCCTAGC
The DNA here is from genome assembly GCA_026724425.1 of Erythrophleum ivorense. Classification (NCBI taxonomy): domain Eukaryota; kingdom Viridiplantae; phylum Streptophyta; class Magnoliopsida; order Fabales; family Fabaceae; genus Erythrophleum; species Erythrophleum ivorense. The sequence goes on along the minus strand of JAIUCV010000212.1, from coordinate 1,027,108 downwards.
AACACACCCAAGCTGCTTTCTTCAGACAATTTCAACCGCAGCTTGTGCACAGCTTCAGAAGATATGAAGTTGTGCGATGCTCCACTATCAAGCATCACGAGAATCTTGTGCTTACCAATGTTACCATACAGTTTTGTGGTTTTTGGTGAATGGAGTCCCAGAAAAGAATTGAGGGACAACACCATCAGCTCCTGTAATTCTTCCTGAGTATCCTCTTGAGTCTCAGATCCTTCAAATCCCAAAACTTCCATCTCAAAGCCGTTCACTACTGTCAACACTCGCATTTCCTTCTGGGAACAGATTTTACGATGTCCTGGTACCCATTTATCGCCACACTGAAAACAAATGCCGTCTCGACGCATATTATTGAGCTCCTCATCTGTAAACTTCTGTCGTGGACGAAGTGGAGGTGTAGTTGCAGTGACCTTCCCATTGTTCTGGACTGCTCCTTGAGTTCCCCACGGTGTAATAGCGGTGCGTTGTTCCCGGTTGGTATTGTTGCGCTGGTTGTTATAAGAAGACACGGTTTTGAGTTGTTTCGACTGGCCGCCAGACGCTTTACCCTCACTCACCACTTTACAAAAAGTACTGGATTCCATACGAAGAACTGCCGAAATATGTTGCTCCAAACTCTGAGGCTCTTTCATCCTTATCACCTCCTGCATTTCCGTGCTCAAACCGTTATAGAAGATATCGATGAGGCTCTCGTCGTCGACATGTGGGACCAGAGAAGATAACTCTTCAAACTCGGCAATGTAGTCATTGACTGACCCTCGTTGTTTGAGCTTAAACAATCTCTTTCCCGGTGATTCCTCAATCGCTTCAGAAAATCGTACCACTAGCTTCTGCTTGAACTCTGCCCAACCACTGAAACCTTTGCGTCTCAATTCCCAATAGAACCATTTCCGAACGTTGCCTTCCAAACTCAAAGCAACTACTTCCAGTTTCTCAGCATCAGAATAACGGCCAATTTGAAAGAATCGTTCAACCTCAAGGAGCCACACATACGGTTGCTTTCCCGTAAACAAAGGCATTTCAATCTTCTTAAGCATAGTATCGCGATTAGCTAGATTCAAATCCCCAGATCGATAACCTAGCTGAGATTCATCCGGATTTGATTCCAAAAGACGCGATGTTACCTGAGGCTGAGGTCGTGACGAACTAGGTAGAGAACGATCGCGAGCTTCTGTAGCGCGTCGTTGGAAATCAAGTTTCTCCACCATCGCCAGTAACGCGTGAAGCGTCCCATCCATCTGCGAGACCTTCGATTCCACCGCGGACATTTTCGCATTCAAATCGGTAAGGTTTGTCTCCGTTGTGCGCCGGAAATCCCGTAGACCTCGCATCTTGCCCTGGATGATGTCGATTTGTTGCTCAATCGGAGAAGCGCCGTCGTGATTGCCGTATTCCGAATTTGCCGGTGAGATCGATTGAGCCTCCATTGCGTTGGATCCGAACCAGTTTCACCGCACCAATGATAGATTTAAGATATCTGTGAGAGAGGAATGTAAAGAGGGAGAGAGAGAAAGAGAAGAACTGAATGATTCAATTGAATAAAGCAATTGTCGATTACAAAGTCACGATCTCATGACGATCAATGACGGCGAGCTCATAGCGTTCGCCTCTCTAAGCTCATAGCGCTCAGATTCACAATCAACAAAAATGCCTAATCCAACTAAAGGAAGAAGACGAGCTATTTAGCGAAATCAAAGATAGATCTAACAGCAAACCCTCTAAACTATCTAGAGTCTTTGCTTCCCTCCACGTCATTCTCCCAAATCACCTTTTACGTGCTTCTTCTTTCTGTAATATGTGTGATATATCTTATCAGACATTCCTGAATCTTTCAGGGGAGAAGTAGTATACAGAAGCCTGCTAGCAAATTGTGTGCTTAAGCTCCATGTGAAGAAAGCCGAAGACCTTTTCAACAAGATGAGAGAACTGAAGTTCCCGGCGAGCGTGTTTGCTTGCAACCAGCTGCTTCTCCTCTACAGCAAGCACGACAGGAAGAAGATAGCTGATGTTTTGCTACTCATGGAGAAAGAAAACATCAAGCCAACTCGCGGCACCTATCAGGCGCTAATCAACAGTAAAGGTTTAGCCGGGGACATAACTGGAATGGATAAGATCGTGGAGACGATGAAGGAAGAAGGTATTGAAATGGATCCTGAAATACAGGCTACACTGGCTAGGTACTACATAAGAGCCGGGGTTAAAGAGCGAGCGGAAGAAGTTATGAAGGAAATGGAAGGGAAAGGCTTGAAACAAACTCCATGGGTGTGCCGTTTGTTGCTTCCTCTTTACGCAGACATAGGAGACACTGAGAACGTGAGAAGACTGAGTAAGTTTGCTGAAGAAACGTTGAGGTATGATAACTGCATTGCCGCCATTAAAGCATGGGGAAAGCTGAAGAAAACCGAAGAAGCAGAGGCGGTGTTTGACAGACTCGTGGAGAAATACAAGATCGTCCCAATGCTGCCGTATTTTGCCCTCATGGAGATATACACGGAGAACAAGATGCTGGCGAAAGGCAAGAACCTAGTTAAAAGAGTGGCGAGCGCAGGGGTTAAGATCGGTCCGGAGATATGGCACTCGCTTGTGAGACTCTACATCAAAGCCGGGGAAGTTGGAAAAGCTGAGATGATATTGAACAAAGCGACGAAAGATAAGGGGACGAGACCTATGTTCACTTCTCACATGGTGATTCTTGAGGAGTACTCGAGGAGAGGCGATGTTCGTAAAGCGGAGCAGGTTTTCTTGAGGATGAAAAGGGATGGCTATGCAGCTCAGCTTATGCAGTATGAAGCTCTTCTCTTGGCTTATCTTAACGCCAAAACTCCTGCTTATGGGATGAGAGAGAGGATGAAGGCAGATAATGTGTTCCCTAATTGGACTCTTGGTGCGAAGCTGGCTCAGGCTGATCCATTTAGAAAGACTCCAGTTTCTGTTTTACTTGACGAGTGACTATAACTATCCTGTGTATTGAGCTGCTATTGCTTAGGGAATAAGAAGAACAGAGGATTCGTTTTCCTTTAATTCTCAGTTTAAGTTTTTGTAATTTAATGTGGCTTTACCAAAGAGTAGAAATGCATTTAACTTTAAGGAAACTAAGCGATTAAAATGTATTGGACTGCTAAACTATTTGATAGGTACATTTTTCGGTCTGTATTCAGATGCTTTAGATTTTAATATGGAACAAACCGAGCTAAGTTAAACGAGCATAAGCTGAGACGAAAACCGAACCGGTTACTATTTACAAAAAGTAAAATAAAAATACAAATAATGCGGTGAGCGTGATCGAACACGCGATCTTCAGTCTGACGCTCTCCCAACTTGAGCTATCCCCGCTTGGTTATTAACATAACGATAATAATTTATTTAACTTAATAATTATTAGGTAATTATTATTATTATTATTTATTTCTATCTTGTCTGAGTTCGTCTCTTCCAGAAAAGGGGAAGCACACACGCGGCGCGACACGACGAAGAAATCTGCGGTGGTCTTGTCGGCGAAGATGAAATCTTTCAAGGAAGAATTGACGTTAGGTTCGTGGCTATTTCAAGAATCGATCGCTGTATCGCTATGCTAATTGTTTCTGATTTGATTGAAAATTGAAAATTGAAATGCTCATTTACCTTATCTCACATTTTGCAGATGAAAGGCTCGCGGAATCGAGGGAGATACTCGCTAAGTACCCTACTCGGATTCCAGTAAGTCTATGATTCTCATTTCTAATCTTATACTGAACTATCGGATGTAACCAAGACGATTTAATTTGTTTATACATTCAATTAACCCTCTGAAATTTTCGGAACTCAATGATTTCGTTTCTATGGTGTGTTGGATATTTTTTCAGGTAATTGCTGAGAAGTATTGCAAAACCGATCTGCCTGCAATCGAGAAAAAGAAGTAAAAAATTTAATCTTGACTTGTATTTTCATCATCTCTTCGTCATAGTTTTGCTTAGCTCATGAGTCATGACTTGTATGGTATACTATTGATCTGGTCCACTTAAGTTCAATTTATGCAGTACTCATGCACATGTTTAGGAGTTGAATAGTTTATGAGAATGTTTATATATATAGTTCATGAGAATGTTTTGGGGAAGAGATGATCTGAGTTGTTTTCTCAAATGTGTTTAGGTTCCTGGTTCCACGAGATATGTCTGTTGGCCAATTCATCTACATCTTGAGTGCTAGATTACAACTGTCTCCTGGTAAAGCCTTATTCGTGTTCGTGAACAACACTCTGCCTCAAACAGGTGAGTTTCTGCAACTGGGTTTTTGCTTGTAGGGCTTTCTAAGCAAAAGGTTGTTTCATGTGTTCTGTTTACTCCCTCTGTGTGCAGCTGCTCTAATGGATTCGGTCTACGAAACTTACAAAGACGCAGATGGATTCGTTTACATGTGCTATAGCAGTGAGAAAACCTTCGGTTGAACCGAATGATGTTTGTACATATACACTTTAATATAAGCTTGTTTGCTACATCAGAAGACACAAACACTTGTAAGCTTATGTGACAGCTGCTTGTTTTATCCTTGACACTTTGTTCATCTCCTCTTCTACTAGAATCTCATTTCCAAATTGTATTTCCTTAAAACGCTCTCTTTCTCATCATTGTTCAACTTCTATAGATCGAATCCATGAGTGGGTTTAAGATGTACCGATCCCAAAACTGCTCAATGTGCTTTACAAAAAACCTGAAAATTGTGGATTGCACAAACATTTTAAATCAAAACGCATATACGTATATGGGCCGGTATAGGCCTTGAATGGGCTAAACCCGTTGGTGTGTCATCGCACATTAATGATGTGATGTGATGTGATCATGTGAATGTGCAATGGGAACAAAAAGAAAAGCTAGACAGAGAATCTTATTTTTGGCATGTACGTGTGGTTGTGTGATAAGACAATCGGCATGGTCGGTATGGTCTGATGGTCATGACTCATGATATTCTAAAACGGGACCATTCATTGTCGTTTCATCTACAAAACCACATGGAGAGAAGGATATTACAAAAGAGCGGAACAGGGAGGATTATGATTTATTTGTCTTTTCTAAAGTATTTGTCTTTTTTAGCTAGATACATAATATAAGCTTACCTCGTTAGTTTCTTTTTACAGTCAAAAACTGCAGTCATTCGTTCATGAAAATACTCTGCGTGTTACATAAATTGCTGAATCTTTTTTATACAAAAAAAAAAAAGCTTTTGTTTGGAAATTCATCAAACAATAAGTCCAAATCAAAGTTTCTGTTGTGTTAGACCAAAAACCACACTTCACTAAATGTTGGGAATTTACAGTCGAAATCAGAGTAAATTTCGTTTGTTGTCCAATAAATCGATATCACTAGAATACAATTTACTATTAGCAACGCAGAGAATAAGACACGTTTATGCATTGATCAATATTCCATTTGTAATAAATTTATTGTTTTAAATATATTTGGCAAATCAAGAGGGGTTTTGTCTTCATTCTTCTCTTATCTCTATCTTCCTCCACAGCCTCTACCATGACGATCATGATTCAATAATATCATCTCTGAATTAAACGTTAGTCCTTAGCATATATATCAAATACTATACTGGCAAGAACTTTGAATACTAATTTGACATTCTCTATACATGCATATCTTTTTGTTGTTGTTGGACAAGTTCCTATGATTCGAGTAACCTTCATTTTATGTTTAGTAGAATTTTTTTTATAGTGCTCCCTCTCTTCTTAGAGCATGAGTATTGGAGAGCTCCATATGGGATTCTTTAATTCTTTAATTAAAAAAAAAAACGATTTTCAAAAAAAAGAGAGTGATTTTCCTAAAAAAAAAAATGATTCAATCGGATAATGGCATATGGCAAACATGTGTCAGAGTCGTCGACTCTTCACAGAGAATTGATTCTGGTTGGGACTCGTCACGTGGCACGCCATGTCATTAATATTTTATTATTTTTAAAATTATTTAATTTCTATTTTTTCAAAACAAAATATGTTTTTATCATCAATTTCAAAACAATTTAATCAATAAAATTTCAATATGTTTAATTCGAACAGTCAAAACAACAAAATATAATTAAAAATTTCATTGAGATGTAAACACCACTTATTTGTAAATAAAAGAATCTCCTAAAACACCGCTTAATAGAGAAGTGAAGAACAATGTTCTTAACTTTTTATGAATACATATATATACAACTGAATATAGCAACTAAAAAACTTGGCCAATTCAATAATTTACACGGAATATATCAAAGGAAATAGATAAACTTTACATATATATCTGATATATAGAGCTGTCACCCCAGCCCGAAGCCCGCGGGCCAAGCCCATACGGACATTTGCGGGGCGGGTTCGGGCCAATAAAAAAATGTCCGCAAAATATGCGGGGCGGGCTTGGGCCTATCAAATTTGTTCGCAACCCGCGGCGGGCCGACCCGCATGGACGTATCAAAAACATAAAGCCCAATGGGCAGGCCCAGACGGGGCGGACGCGGGCCGACCCGCAATGTAGACCTTGAATATGATTTATATGGCTTTGATCGAGAGCTTTGAAATTACATTATTCAAACAAATTGCTTCACATGTTCTATTATACATCACAAGGAGTTCGGTCTAACAAAATGGTAAGAGAGTTGGGTGGTTAGGATCATGTTCTTTGTGATATTGGTGAAACTGCTGCTGGTTACAAAGCCCGCGGGCAGACCCGCAAACCCGCTAATAATATGCGGGGCGGGCTTGGGCCTAAGGTTTTTGTTTGCAACCCGCGGCGGGCTGACCCGCATGGACATCTCAAAAACGTAAAGCCCAATGGGCAGGTTCAGGTGAACGCGGGCTGGCCCGATTGACAGCTCTACTGATATATGAGCTATACAGTAAAAAAGAGAATTTTTTTTTTTTGATATTGGATAATGGAAATGTATAAAATTTCAACGAAAACGAAGAAATAGTGGTATTTTCAAAATATATCCTCCAAAACGTTGTTGTTTCTGTTGGAATTTTGCGCCAAGTCATGATTACTCTCTCTGATGAGCTTTTGGAGCAAACAAACTTAACCAAACGTAAAAGACCATCACTTTGCTTTCTATATTACAACCATCTTTACTACACTACTGCAACCTCAAGCTCACGGTGAAAACAAAAGCCCGACGAAATGAAGAAAACACCATCGCCGGAACCAGTCACCACCATCTACAGCAATCCTCCGTCTCATCATCGCAACGAAGCCTTCGTCGGGGATATGGAGTACTACTCTTGGTTCGACGACGCTTGTATCCAAGACATGAACTATTTCGTCAAAACCATCGCCGGAATCAAATCCAAAGGAATCCGACCAGACCTCATCGGCTCCATCATCGCTCATTACGCTTCCAAATGGCTCCCCGATCTCTCCGGCAACGTCTCGTCCGCCGGATCGAAAAACCCCAGCGACCATCCACACCCGGAGAGCGTCACGGCTTCTCTGATGAAGAAACGGTTCTTCGTCGAGACCCTAATCGGAATCCTCCCTCCGGAGAAAGACTCCGTTCCCTGCAACTTCCTCCTCCGCCTCCTCAGGACGGCGAAAATGGTCGGAGCCAATCCGAATTACTTAACGGAGCTTGAAACCAGAGTATCGTGGCAGCTCGACCAAGCCTCGCTCAAGGAGCTAATGATACCTTCTTTCAGCCACACGTGCGGGACGTTGCTCGACGTTGAGCTCGTGACGTGTCTCGTGAAGAAATTCGCCGGATTGGACACTGATGGTGTCAAAACCGGTGCAGCCCTCGTTAAAGTGGCTAAGCTTGTTGACTCTTACCTCGCCGAAGCCGCCGTAGACGGTGGTTTGACTCTACCGGAATTTATTTCCTTAATCGGAGCTCTGCCTAGCTATGCTCGTACCACAGAGGACGGCCTCTACCGAGCCATTGATACATATCTCAAGGTAATAATCAAAAAGCTTATAAAATTTTTTGAGAGTGAGATTCGATTCTTAAAGATTTTCATTTTCAATTTCAATTTCAGGCTCATCCTCAGGTGTTGAAGCAAGAAAGGAAGGAACTTTGCAGAGTTATTGATAGCAGGAAGCTATCACCGGAAGCAGCACTCCACGCAGCTCAGAACGATCGTTTACCGGTGAGAGCAATCATGAGAGTGTTGTTCACGGAGCAGACAAAGCTAAGCCGTCACATTGACTGGAGTGGTAGCTCTATAACCAGCACTACGAGGAGTCCAACAAACCCTTCTGGTTCACACTACTTGGAGCAAGGCTCTGCTGCGGCGCGGTGCTTGTCTAAACGGGAGATAAATGTTCAGCAAGCAGAGATAAGAAGGCTTAGAGAGGATGTTGCGAGGCTGCAGAGCGAGTGCGGTGCTATGCATTTGCAGATGGAGAAGCTTATGGAGAAGAAGAGTGGTGGTGGTAGTGGGAGTAAAGGGTTTTTCCGGTGGAAGAGGCTCGGTTTAGTTCCTTCGATTCGAGCAAGTGTTAACGTCGAAAAGATGACGCACGCTGAGGATGAATCAGGTGAAGGATTTGAGCCTCAGACTCCTGGAACTAATATGAAGACAAGGCTTGTGAAAGGAAGAACAACACCTTCTAGGTGGAGAAAATCTCTGTCTTAAAGATAAAACACAACACAACAAGGTGTTATTACACAATAGGGCAAGTCTTTTTTATAAACAACAATGAATTATGAATGAATCACACTAAAACAAATGCATGTTATGAAGATGTAAAGTCTAGAATTTGACAGCTCGTTTGATTGATTGGAGAGATGATTTGATGAAGTTGTTCTTGACGAGATAATCGTTCTCATCGTCATGACCTGAAACCACTGGCTTCTTCCTGATGCCAAAGAGGATTGATGGAGATGATGGAATCCTTCTGAAGGCTCTAGCGCTCTCTGATCTCTTCACCACTTTCTCTCTGCCACTCTTCTCCGGTGTGTTCTTCAAATCAAAACTCTTTTTGCTTCTACGAGAACTTTCACTTCTTGTTTCCACCTTGCTTGTGTTGTTGTTGTTTGCCTCCTCAGCTTGCAACTGCGGCTGCGTTTCCGCTTCTTCTTCTTCTTCATTAACCTTTTCAAGTAGAGGGAACTTGTGGTCAAGTTTCTCAATCATTTCATCAATGTTCTTGCTTCTTTCGGTTTCAAGATCTTCTTTGCTGCTGTTTTTCTCCAGTAAGATATGAAGCCATTTCTCGACATTCCCTTTGCCTCTCTCTCTCCTGCTTTCCTCATCTTCCTCACTCTCTCGTTCCTTGAAAACAGGGAATGCCCTGAAGCTTCTGCTGCTGCCTCTCTTCCCTTGTTCTAACGCAACAAGAGACTTCTCAGGCACCTCTGGATCCTTGTGTTCCTCTTCCTCCTCTTCTATTTCTCCATGCTTCTGCGTTTCAGCCTCGGAAGCTGCTGCTTTGTGCTCTTCTTGAAAGTAGACTCTTAACTCCTTGTGTAACGACGTATCTTCACTTGTTCCAGGAAGATACAAAGACAACTTCCTGTCTCTATCGTCTACCAACAAGTCCTCATCTTCATCATCATCATTCAGAAAAAGTCTGGATCTTTTCCTTGCCTTCTCCAACTCAGGCCTCACTTGATTCTCAAGCTCCTCTCTTTCTTTAAACTTCCTGTGAAGTTCTTTCTCTGAGCCATCACAAATCGCCTTTTGAGCCTCTAATCTCGCCATAAGTGCACTACTCGCAGCCTGGTTTAGCCTCACTTGTTCCTTATACACAACACTCCTACAAAACAAACAAACAAAATTAAACAACATTGAGCTAAATTCTAAACATATTAGATAATAAGATCTCTTACTGGTGCATAGCGTCCCGGATCATCTTCTCGAGCGTATTCCTATAGGAGCATTGAGCTTCTGCCAATCTCCTGCACTTTTCAGCTCTTCTTCTTCGCTTAATCAGCTCGCTCTCCAGCTCCTGAATGGTAAGCCGCTCTTCGCTGTTCTTTCTTGCCAGATCATTCATTTCATCATCTAACTTGTTCATCTCTGCTCTCGCATTCTGAGCTTCCTCTCGGTTCCTCAGTGAATCCCTTGCGGCAACAATCGCTTGATACGGATTTTTCACCATATCTGGAGTCTCATTCTCTTTCATTGCACCAAGTCTCGTCTTCTTTGCTGCATTATAGACTTGATTCAATACAGAAAAAACGGTTTTTATATCTATAACCGAAAAACCAAGAGTAGTAGTAGTTGGTTAGTTACTATTACTAACCAGGTGTTTGACGATTGTAATCGAGTGATCTCAAGACTAATGAAGGGTCATAAGGATCTCTTCTTGAGACAACAACTGCAGCAGACGCAAGGCCAAACTTCTCTTTAGATTCGACAAAATGATGTGGGAAATGGTGCGATTCGACCGTTTGTGATCCGTTAAGTTCCTCGCTTTCGCCTTCTTTAAACAAGAATGAAAACGCTCTCCTCCTAGTTGTAACCAAAAGCTTGCATTTGGTAAAAAATGTTTCATCATTCATTCAAGGAGATGAGAAAGATTGTGGAATTAATACCTGAAATCGGAACTTGAAGCTGCGAAAATCGAGAGGAACTGATTCACTGAAATGCCGACTTGAAGATCCCACCAAGGTACAAGGCACTCAAGTTTGTCCTTCTTGTTCTTGCGTGCCTGCCATTGCACTATCCTTAGGTTGCTTGGTACTGTTAAACCTCCTCCTACAAACAAATTCAATCAGACAAGAAACAGAAACTCAAAAAAAAAAAAGAGATGTTTGAGGATGAGTGTGTGTGTACTTGAGCAAGGGAACCAATGATCAAAACCCCAAGCAAGAGGAGAAGCTGAATCAGCGTGGAAGTAAACAACATTCCCATATGGATCAATCCGAATTACAGCCGGATCAAAACCAGCATTTCTACAAAACAACAAAATCAAACTCATAAGAATTAATCTGAAATTGACTCTTAGTGTCAATTTAATTGTGTGGTGACTGAGAATAAGCACTTACCCTAGATGATTAAGTTGTTTCCAGAGGAGGCTGAGGAAGATTTTCGGTTTCGTTGTTGGTCTCGCTTTCGGATCCATTACTGGGAACATCTCATTTACTTCTCTGCATCTTGAGTTCTACAGGACAAAAACAGTAACTTTTTTTTGTCATTACAGAGGAAAAAAAAAAAAAAGTCTATTCCAGTTTCAGTAATCAAATTCAGTAGAATTGAAATCTGGAGAAAGAAAAGAATCAATCCCTGAGCTTCCAATTATTCGAAAAACTCTCATTTCCGCCCAAATGTTTTGAATTGAAGCTCAATTTCGGTCTAGCTAACATATGGTTGGGTAAAATTACCTCCTTCTGCTGCAGAACGTATGGCATGAAAGTGAAAGGAGGGCCATTTCTGTACGGATAAGCATCAAAATCGCGACAGATCTTTGCGTAAGCTCTTGGGTAGCCCTGAGCTTCCTCGATTACCATGTCTTCCTCCGTTATACCATAATCGTCCAACATCGTCGTCACGCAAATAGAACAAAATCAGCTATTTCTCTCTCTTCTCTCTCTCTAGACTTTGTGTTCGACTTTAGAGAAAAAAAGCTTTTTGGGAGTATGAGTTCTGTTTCGGGCAAGAAGAAGAAGATAAACTCACACAACGGTCGGATTTTCTGTGTTTTACGAACGACCAACCAGTCCTTTTTTTTTTTCTTTTCTAACAGCTGTTGTGGAATATGAAAAAGAAAAAAAAAAAAAGCCGTGCCACGTAAGCGTAGAAACGGCGTGTGTGAGTGTAACGGCTATATGCCACGGCGGACCCACGCTCCTCTTCTTCCTCTTAATGCGAGTAGTTTGTTGGCTCTATGACGTTGATGATTGATGTTATTTCTTGTGAAAGTTTTTAGTTTTCTTACCTCGGATCTTTTTGAATTTTAAATGAAAAGGAGTAGTGATTACATTTGAAAAAAGAAAAAAGAAAAAAAAGAGTAGTGACTACAATTTTTAATAAATTTATTATAGGGGAACTTTAAGCGTAATAAAAAAATCGAATAGTTAGAGGAAAATGTGACTTTAAAAGATAATAAAGGAGAGAAGAAGAGTAGAATGTTTTCTATGTTATTCATACTTTACATCGTGTACATATACTTTGAACGAGAGAATCTACATTCCTAAAATATATACAATCACAATTAAACTTACCATATACACATCTTGGTAGTCAAGACAATATCAACTACACTCCTCAATTATCGTGATATGGCATTTATGCCAATGCCCAATTTGTCTCGAAATGCTTCAAACTCTTGTCGTCCCAAAGCCTTTGTCAGAATATTAACCAATTGTAGACTTGTAGAAACATGAGTAACGTACCATTTATTATTTCGTCGCACACAAAATGACAATTCACTTCGATGTGTTTTGACCGGGTTCGTAGCGATGTGAATCGCAGCTTTACTGTTGCAGTATAATGGCATTGGTGCGAGATGATCAACCCCTAAATTGCGTAGTACCCGTTATAACCATATTAGTTGCGTTGTAACATGAGACAGTGCTCTGTCTTCGGCCTCCGCAGATGAACAACTTACGGTTTTCTACTTCTTTGTTTTTCAAGCAATGGGGGAGTCCCCAAACTGCACAAAATAGCTTGTAAAAGATTTCCTTGTGATTTGATAGCTTGCAAAGTCCGAGTCGCACCACTCTCGAATAGACAAATATGAACTTGATTTTAGTAAAATGCCTTGACATAGGCAGTTTTTCAGATAGCGGACAATCCATAATGCTGCATCCCAATGATCTTGTCGAGGTACTAACATGAATTGAGCCATGACATGTGCAGAGTATGAGAGTTCAGGATGTGTTATTAGCCCAATTGATATATCTATATTTTACATGTTTTTACTAAAGTTTTTAATATCTTTTATAGCACAATAATAAAGATTTTGTATCCAAGAGGTAGTTTTCTTTCAAGACAACAACCAAGATTCTGCAAGCTGGTCTATGGTGGCCTACTCTGTTCAAGGATACTGCAAGCTTCATTGCTAGGTGCAATGCTTACCAAAGGAAAGGAGGGATCACCAAAAGAAATGAGATGCCACAGAACCCTATCCTAGAAGTAGAGATATTCGATGTCTGGGGGATTGACTTCATGGGACCATTCAAGCATGCTTCTCATGGTAACAATTATGTTCTGGTTGTTGTTGACTACGTCTCCAAGTGGGTGGAAGCCATAGCATGTCCTGCTAATGATGCTAAAGTGGTTGTCAAACTCTTCAAGACAGTGATCTTTCGAATGTATGGGATACCTAGGGTTGTGATCAGTGATGGAGGTTCACAGTTCATCAACAAGGTGTTTGAGGGATTTCTGAAGAAGTATGGAGTGAAATACAAGGTGGTGACACCCTATCACCCACAAACCAGTGGGCAAGTTGAGGTTTCAAACAGGCAGATCAAAAACATCCTTGAGAAGACAGTTGGAGCTGAGTGACCAGAAGAGACTGAGCTACCAAGCTCGATGATGCTCTCTGGGCTTATAGGATAGTGTTCAAGACCCCTATAGGAAGATCACCATTCTCACTTCTGTTTGGGAAAGCTTGTCACCTACCTGTAGAGGTTGAACACAAGGCGCTATGGACAATAAAGATGTTGAACTTTGATTTGAAGACTGCCCAAGAAAAGAGGGTTATGGACTTGCATGAGTTAGAGGAAATCAGACTGGATGCATATGAGAGTTCCAAGATTTACAAGGAAAGAACAAAGGCAGTCCATGATAAGATGATTGTGCTCAAGGAGTTCAAGGCTGGTGATAATGTTTTGCTTTTTAACTCAAGGATCAAGTTGTTCCCTGGAAAGTTGAAGTCCAAATGGTCAGGACCTTTTAAGATCAAGGAGGTTCTGCCTTATGGTTCAATCACTTTGATCAACAAAGAAGGCAGAGAGTTCACAGTGAATGGTCACATATGCAAACCCTACTTGGGAGATTATCAGATTAGAGAGGAAACATCAGTTCCTCTTGAAGATCCTCCATCTGCCTAAAAAGTAAAAGGTCAAGCTTAGGGACCTAAAACAAGCTCACATGGGAGGAATTCCCATGCCTATTTTGTTTATATTTCTTTTGTTTTTGCCTTGTAATGTCTGTCTATCTAAATGTTCGCAGAACAAGGGTTTGAGCCAAAAAGAATCCGATTCAAAACAAAGGTGCAGACTCGATCGAGTGAGAAGCCATAAAAAGATCAGCTCAATCGAGCACTATTTAACTCAATCGAGTTCACCTTGTTTAGTAAGAGATTCCTTTGCTTTTATCTCCCCTCTTCCCGCTTCCTGCATTCAGTTATCTTTGTTTTTATTTTGCTCTCATTTCTTTCTCTTAGACTTTTGTTACACAAGGGACTGTGTAATTCAAGTTTGGGGGAAGGTCTGAGAGCCATTTGATATTGTGTTTTGTTTTCTTATTTCAATTTTTCATCACTTGAGTCTGCATGCATCTATGGCATCGAAAACCACTAAAAATTGAAATTTTTTTGAAAAATCTCAAAAATATTCATGCAGTTGCATTTACATTTTTAGGATTGAGTCTAATATGCATCCACTACAAGAAATATAGGCCATTTGCGACGGAAAATCCCGTCGCAAATGACTATTTGCGACGGAATTGCGAGACAAAAATTTCCATCGCAAATCGTTCCTCGCAATGACTGTTCCGTCGCAACTCCGTCGCAAGTTTGCGATGGAAGCTTCTCCGTCGCAAATTTGCGACGTAATTGCGACCACATATATGCAGTCGCAATTGTGCGATCGATTTGCGACGGATTATATGATGTCGCAAACTTGCGATGGACTTAACTCCGTCGCAATCCATCGCAAGTGTGCGACGGAATACGGTCCGTCGCACACTTGCGACGGAAACTAATCCATCGCAAACTTGCGACGGAATTGATTCCGTCGCAAGTTTTTTATATTTTTTTAATTTTTAATTTTTCAATTATTAAATTGGTTTTTTAATTTTTTTGATATTAATAAATAAATAAAATAAAAAAACGAAAATCAACTAATTAAACAAATATTAAATTAAATAAAATTTTAATTGAAATATCATTTAATAATTAAATAAAAATATTCATAAATAACATAAAAACACAATAAAACGAAAACTAAAAATTGACGGATGGTCCGCTGGGTCTGTCCTGATCCGATCCGCCGGTTCCTCTGGTTCCGCCCTCGGCTTGCTGCTGGTTTTGACGCAAACGGCTCATAATCTCCTTGAGCTTCGGATCCGAGTTGCCCAAGTAGTCGAAGATCTCTTCGAACGCCGCAACCTTCGTCTTTGCCGTAGTCAATTCTGTATTTGTTGCAGTCAATTCTTTCTTCAACACAGCAACCTCGTTGGGATCCGGGAACCGACTCGAAGCGGAACCGCAAACATAACCGCTCCCAAGATCGATTTGGGATTGAAGAGAACCAACCCCCCAAATCTTCCCCTTTCTACGGGGAGCGGACTGAAAAACCAAAAAAAAATTGAAATTAAGAAGCCAACAATATACATAAGAATAAAAATAATTTAAACTAAAAAAATGATACAAATTTACCTGAAGAAAAATCTTGTTCTTCACGGCCACGGAAGAACCAGAAGCGACGCTCTCGGAATCATCATTCTGAGTCAACTCTTGTAGTTTTGAGTTAACGTCGTTGTAGAGCTCCTCAGAATCGTCATCCAGGAAAGTGCCATCCGGATTCCGTTTGGCATACGCGAGAACTGCCAGCAAATCCGTCTCTGATTCCCCTTTTTCC
Source organism: Erythrophleum ivorense (assembly GCA_026724425.1). Lineage (NCBI taxonomy): Eukaryota > Viridiplantae > Streptophyta > Magnoliopsida > Fabales > Fabaceae > Erythrophleum > Erythrophleum ivorense. The sequence continues at coordinate 1,011,394 of JAIUCV010000212.1, read as the reverse complement.
TCGGCCTATAAAATAATTTTTGATTTCATAAAAATGATAAGAAATAAATGAAACAAAAAATATTGTTAAAAAATAATTAGAAAAAAACTTACAAGCATTCGGCCGCGGGCTACGTAAGAAGTTCGGCCGGATCGATGTGTAGAATTTTTGCTCTTCCCTCGAGGGGACTTACTGTTGTCACTCCTTTTCTGGTGATCATGATCCAACCAATAAGCAACCAAGCCCTCCCACACATTCTGATCAAAGTGAAGTGGCTTCGCAGTATCACCCTTAGCCATCCACGACTTCTTCCATCGATGTACCATATCGGGTTACCGATCATGGACTTTGGCGCAGAACTCATGGTAAACCCTCTCGGTAAAGCCAGATTCCCAGTGATACTTGCGCTTGAAAAAAAAAATCAAAAACAATGATATAATGTTAGTGATCAGCAATAAAAAAATATTTTTAAAAATTAATAAAAAATACATTAAAACTTACAGCAAAAGTAGAGAACCAACGTTGGAGAACGGGTTCCTTCACATCCTTCCACCGGGCAAAAGCATCTTGGTAATCTTTTTCAAAGATTTCCGTAACGGCTGAAGCGACGGACGAATCATGAGAGAACCTGAAAAAGAAAACAATACACTTTAACATTTTAAAATGTACAATATAAAATAAAACAAAAACTAATAAAAATTAAAAAGTACATACCATAAAGTTCTCGGTGGGCGGTGTGGATGAAGATGAGGGAAGAGATCATGATCGGGCTCATCTAAAATCTCCCTCATGGCCGCATAAAATGGGGCTCTAGCAGCCTCAACCGCGGCCTCAACTGCGGCTGCCTGACGAGGTGGGGAAGGAGTGTGCCCGTGACTCCTCACGGGAACGGAATGACCACCACGGGAACCACCACGGGAACCCCCGGATCCCTGCTGACTCATGTACTGTACGTACGTGTTGTCTTGATCCATCTGCCAAAAATTAACAGAATAATATTAAAAGTAAAAATATAACAGTAAGAGATAAAATAAAAATAACATCACTTATGATTTATAAATCTCATATATTTATAATATACTTATCAAAAATCTTGTAATGTTTTGAGTTTTCTTATTAATTATTTTATATATATTAGCAAATTTTGAACACTTTAAACTAAAAGAAAAAAACATCAAACCTATCTAATATTACGTCAAAGTCGTTTTATAAATATTATACAAAAAAATAAAAACTATGAAAAACACCAATCAAGTTTTTTTGAAAACTAAAATCTACAACAAAATCAAAAACATAAAATTCAAAAACCAATCCCTAAAAATCAAAAACAAAAATTCAAAAACCATAATCTAAAATCCAAAAACTAGTAAAACATTCATGGCCTAATTTAATCACCTAACAAACTAATCAATAATCTAAACTAAACTAATTATCTAACTAATCCATCTAGCTAATTTTATGTAACAATACATCTTAGATATAAAATTCTTTAATCTACAACTAATCCAATAAGCTAACTAATCCAATAATCTAAAACGAACCGTAGAGTAGGCGGGGAGAATTTTTCGGCGGCGGAGGACGACGGCGGCGGTTTGAATCGGCGGCGCGGGCGTGGTGGCGCGATTGCGGGAGAAGATGACGGCGGCGGCGGAGGCGGTCTGCGCGGGAAGAAGACGGTCGGAGAGAAGAGGAAGGCGGCGGCGGTCTGCGCGGAGAGAAGGAGATGGTCGCAGAGAGAAGAGGAGGCGGAGGCGGCGGCGCGGAGAGAAGGAGACGTTCGGAGCGAAGAGGACGGCGGAGGCGGTCTGCGCGGGAAAGAGGTCGGCGGTCGGCGCGAAAAAGAGGTCGGCGGCGGTCGGCACGGAAGAGAGGTCGGGTTAGGGTTTGGTTTGAGCTTCGCTCAAACCCGGGGTCGATAATATATATAGATTTTATTCCATCGCTAATCTGTCGTAACTTTGCGATGGATTTGCGAGGGAAATGTTGGAAACCCTAAAAGTTGCGACGGAATTGCTATGGAATGGGGCATTTCCATCGCAAATCCGTCGCAACTTTGCGATGGATTTGCGAGGGAAATGTTAGAAACCCTAAATATTGCGATGGCTTTGCGACGGAAATCCCCATGCTATCGCAATTCCGTCGCAACCTTGCGATGGAAACTTAGGGTTTCGGGTTTAGTGTTTAGAGATTTGATTACAGAGTAATAAGGGTTGTAGATATTGAATATATATGCTTATTAGTAGATGAATTTGAATATGAATATAGATATTGAACATTCATACATATATATATATATATATATATTGGTCGATGTTTCAACAAAACCGTTGGTAATATATATACGTCGTAAGCTTCAATGAGCTTCATATGTACGGAGTTCAAGAGAAACCTATTTTATTTATATATATATCTTTTAGGGTTGAATTATACAGTACAAAATAAGATTATATTACCCTAAACCCTTGTTATACGAAAAATAGGAAACCCTAAACCCTAAAACTTGAGTTTCCATCGCAAAGCCGTCGCAATTTTGCGATGGAATTGCGATGGAAACCGAAAATTTTAACTATCCATCGCAATTCCATCGCAAAATTACGACGGCTTTCTGATGGATTGTTAAATTTTTCGGTTTCCATTGCAATTCCGACGCAAAATTGCGATGGAATTGCGATGGACTATAAAATTTTAGGTTTTCCATCGCAATTCCATCGCAATTCTCCGCTAGATTTGACGTCACCCCGGGTGGCTTTTTGTTCCAACCACCGTCACTGTTGTTTCCGATATCCCCCTGATCGTTGCCGGTTCCCCAAGCTGCTTTGTTATCATTTTCCAGTTTGTCATTGGAGTTAGAACCCCAGCTAGACCAGTTTTCGGCAGAGGATGAATCGGTGGAAGGCTTAATATTGTTTGATTATAGTATTTGAATCCACCGTCATCCTTCTTACCCCAAGAAGATCCACCGTCATCTTTCTTACCTCAAGAAGATCCACCGTCATCCTTCTTACCCCATGTTGATCCTCCGTCATCTTTTTTACCCCTAGAAGATCCAGGATCAACATGGGGTACAAAGGATGACGGAGGATCAACATGGGGTAAGAAGGATGACGGTGGATCTTCTTGAGGTAAGAAAGATGACGGTGGATCTTTTTGGGGTAAGAAGGATGACGGTGGATTCAAATACTATAATCAAACACTAGAAAGCCTTCCACCGATTCATCCTCTGCCGGAAACTGGTCTAGCTGGGGTTCTAACTCCAATGACAAACCGGGAAATGATAACAAAGCAGCTTGGGGAACCGGCAACGATCAGGGGGATATCGGAAACAACAGTGACGGTGGCTGGAACAAAAAGCCACCCGGTGACGTCAAATCTAGCAGAGAAGCCGATAACGCATGGGTCGCTAAAACAAACTCAAAATCGCCGTCATCAAGTGGCTCAGCGTGGGGAACCAGAGACAAGACATCTGCATGGAAAAAAATATTATCCTGAAATGACTTTTGTGTAGTCTTGTAAGTAAAAAGTTTGCGATGGAGTGACAATATATGCTACTTTTTAAAACCATCGGAACTGACGCAAAAGAATAATTTTTTTACGTCGGAAATACAAATTCATTGCAATTTAAAATACAAACAACTTAAAATACAAAGAAAAACCTTAAAATTAATCAGAGTCAAGTTTATCGTCATTTTCATCGTCATTTTCAGATACGTAAGAGTTTTCACTGTGCTCCCGTTCTTCTTCATCAGTCGCAGACTCTTCGAATTCATCGGCTTCTCCATCTTCAGTTGAATCGTCAACGACGTCTTCAACTTCTCTGTTCTCGGGGTCAACGTGTATGATATTTTCTGTGGATTCGATCGGGTTTGAAACTTCTGTAACTCTGTCATGCTCCATGGCCACTTCATCGTCTAAATCAACTACATAACCTCTTGGATTGACCTTTATGACCGATAACCAAGTCTCCCGTCTTTGCCTAACTCGAGGATAAGGAATAAAACACACTTGCTCTGCCTGCGATGCAAGGATGAAGGGTTCGAACTTGGAAAATTTTCGGTTTGCATTTACATCGGTGACACCTACCGTCTCGTTTCTGCGAACCCCTCGACCTGGTGTCGGATCATACCAATCACATTTGAACATAATACATTTCAAGTTGATAATTCCTGGGTATGTGACCTCGATGATCTCTTGCAAAACTCCATAGAATTCTGTTTCGCCCGGGACATGAATACCATAATTTGCGGTCGACTTCCGCATGCCATGCTTGTACGTATGGAAAATGTACCCGCGAGTACAGTACATTGGTGTTGTAGTGATCTTTCCTATTGGAGAGTTCACAATCTCATGCAGCCACAGCGGTATTTGTTCCGGATGACATCACTCTCTCACCTATATAAAAACAAATGGTACAATCACACACATTAATTATATATAGTGTTAGGTTTTAGTTTATATATCACTAATTTGAAGAGCACTTACATAGTATTTTAACCATCCAGCAAAGTCACGTTCTTTGTAAAACTCATACTCATGCTCTTGTAAACCAAGGTATGTTTGGCGGATCAGATTATCAAATATGCTGCACAAAAATCTCGAGTTATATATATATAAACGTATGATCAAAGTTAACTCTCAAATTGGTGCACTTCATCCAGATTACGCAATATGTAATTGTGAGCCGCTCTCAAATCTTCATGGTTCCACGATTTTTCCTTCAACTTTCCAGCAAGTCTGCCTATTTCTTTGAAGATGCTGGGGACAACATGCCTATAAACAGGTGCAACGCCTCCATCATCGTATCGTTTCGTAGCGGTTCTTCTCGTTCTCACATTTGGACTAAAATAGTAAGACGCGAAGTTAGATGTTTCCTCTGTCAAACTTCCTTGTACTATGGATCCCTCAACTTTTGCAAGGTTTTTAGCCTTTCCCTTCAAGTGTCCCATAAAACGCTCGAACGGATACATCCACCCGAATTGCACAGGCCCCCCGAGATCCGCCTCATATGGAAAATGTACCGTTAGGTGTTCCATCACGTCGAAGAATGAAGGAGGGAAGATTTTCTCCATGTTACATAACAAGACAGCGATGTTTTTTTTTAACTTCTCTACCCCGTCTTCTGTCAGTGTTCGCGTGCAAAGATCTCGGAAAAACGCCCCAATACCTATAATATAATATACACCATAAACAAATTAATAAAACATATATATTTAATTATGTATATAAACTCAATTAAAAGAAATGTAAATACTTGTTTACCAGCAATTGCTTCGTGGACATGAGACGGCAATAGCTCTTGTAATGCAAACGGTAGTAGTCGCTGCATGAAAACATGGCAATCGTGGCTCTTCATACCAGAAATTTTTTGTCCTCGCTCTATACATCGTGAGAATTTGGGAACATATCCATCCGGAAATTTGACATCTGAGGCCACCCAATCAAATAGAGCTCTCTTCCCATCTGCAGACAATCGAAAACTCGGAATTGGCTGTTTGCCGTCTCTAGTAATCTCCAACTCGCTTCTTTTGCATATATCTGCTAAGTCCAGCCTCGATTTCATATTGTCTTTACTTTTTCCTTGGACATTCAAAATGGTATGCATGATGTTATCAAAAAAATTCTTTTCGATATGCATAACGTCAAGATTATGTTGCAAAAGGTGATCCTTCCAATATGGGAGTTCCCAAAATATACTTTTTTTATGCCAATTGTGTGCTTGTCCATATCCGTCAGGCATGTTTGCAGTACAATGCCAATTGCCCCCACGTTTTCATATATGTTTCCTCACCACCATAATAATCGATCTGATCAAGCAAATCCTGTCCCGAAAGATAATCCGGAGGGGGACCGCGGACAGCTTTATTCTTCGTAAATAAAACCTTGTTCTTTCGGTACTTGTGATTGATAGGAAGAAAACGACGGTGACAATCAAACCAACAAGGTTTTCTTCCACTCCTCAGCTGAAATGCTTATGCCCTATTCAAACAGTGTGGACACGATAGTCTTCCGTGCGTAGTCCACCCCGACAACATTACATACGCTGGAAAGTCACTAATCGTCCACAATAATACTGCGCGCATGTTGAAGTTTTGTTGCTGCGAGTAATCAAATGTGCAGACTCCTGAATACCACAGTTGTTTCAACTCATCGATCAAAGGTTGCAGAAATACATCTAGGGATCGCTTCGGATGCTTTGGACCGGGCACTAAAATAGTTAAGAACAAAAATTCTCGCTGCATGCACATTGTCGGCGGAAGATTATATGGCGTCAGTATGACGGGCCATAGCGAATATTGTCTCCCTGACATACCAAATGGACTAAATCCAAATCTGTGCATAATCCTAGATAAACATTCCTGGACTCATTAGCAAAGTTTGAATGTACCGTCTGAAAGTGTTTCCACGCCTTTGCATATGAGGGATGTGTTATCTCTCCATGATGTGTGGAATGTTCTGCATGCCATCTCATTGACGCTGACGTCATTTCCGATTGGTATAACCGTTTCAATCTTTTGGTGATTGGCAAGTGATGGGGGTTAAACTTTTCCCAATTTCTATCCCTTTTCTGCAAGTGCACAGATCGAGAGTAGTAACGGGTATATCGAACACAAGGACCAGTTAGTGCACTACAAGGTATGAGATTGAGATTTAGCTAGGAAAGCAATATGAGTTTTGGTTGTTGTCACGATTAAAGCAAGTAAAGAAAGCAAGTAAATCAATGGATGGAAAGCGCTAAGCAATAGGATAATCTCGGGATGAGTGATTCAAGCAAGCAAGTTCGATTTGTTAGGGTATTAAGAATGTGTACCACCTAGAACTCAAGACACTAATTTAGATCTTTCCACTTCCGTGGCTCCGACCCCTATGTTGATCTATCTAATCGCTAAACTTTCGGTATGTCCTTAAATAATCAAACAAGCATTAATTCGATCAAGTCTCAATTGTTCACAACCTCTAGTAAATCAACTTCCGCAGTCTAAGAGAGATTGCCCACCAAATACTAGTTCAGGCGAATGATTCATCACTTCCGTGGCTCAAATCTACCTAGGATCATATGTTGATTGGCCAGATCAACACCAAGCAATGAACACAAGCAAATGTGAAGAGTTTATGTAAACCCTAATTCTATGTATCGATTATCAAGCAAGCATGAACACTATCCTTTGATTTCCTATCACTTAACAAGGTAACTACTCAGACATAGAGAAGGAAATCAAATTCATATTCATAAGAACAGAGATCCGAGATCCTTTCTTGAAGGAGACAATGAAAGAAAGCAAAAACTATAAGAACTTTTATTGAAAATAATATGTTTTGTATCTCTATGTGTGGCTCTCTCTTTTACAAGGCTAAAAAGATGTATTTATAATGCTTCAGAAGTTGAAGGGCGGCTTGACCTAGGTCTTGGCCGAAACATAAGAGGCGGTGTAAGTTTGGGCTTGAAAACGTGCGAAACGGGCTTCGGAAACTAGCCGGCTCGAGCGGGATACGCCGTGGTCGAGCGGGGCGGTCGACCGGTCGGTCGGGATGGTGTTCGGGTCGAGCTGGCGGTCGAACGGTCGAGCTGGGCGGTCGAGCGGTTGCGGGATGGTGAAAAAGGGGTCGGGTCGGACGGGAGCCTTGGAGGCCCTGTCCGACCGGCTTCGGTCGACCGGATGGTCATCGCCAGGAAGGAGGGTCGGGTCGGACGAGGGCCATGGAGTCCCTGTCCGACCGGCCTCGGTCTAGCGGCCTTGATGATGTCCGGTTTTCGGTTCTTTTGACACTCTTCACTAAAACGATCATATCTCCCATTCTACATGGCCAAATTGCATGATTCCAATTGCGTTGGAAAGCTAACTCATGTAGGCATCGCGGCGAACTGGTTTTGGTGAAATCTATTCAGTAGAATGTTTTGGGGCTCTTCCAAAGTTAATGATAGTGCATGAGGATGCTTTGAGGACCTTTTCCTTTGTTTTGCTCCAAATTGCATCTTTTGACCTGCAATGAATTGGAAAGCGTGAATTTATATTGCGTTAGGGCTGATGATCCTTACTTAGATGATGTTCTTACTGGAGAAGAGGAAGAAGAGGAAGAAGATGATAATGATGGTGATTTGCCAAACTTTTATCGTGATGATTATGTAGAGAGTGCTGATTCAGATGATGATAGTGAGAAGATAGAGTTTTTTGTAGGCCAAGAGTTTGTTTCGAAAGAAAAGATATCAAATTGAAACCATCTGAAACGTAACCCTAATTTATGAATCTTGAATTGGGGATTTCTAGTCGAAACTCTCGACTAAAAACATGTCGTTTTTTGATAAAACAAAACGCTGCGTTTTGATTAAACGGGTGTCCGTCCAGTTTTGACGATAAGGTGGACGGAGGGGTCTCGACATTAAAAATTTTAAACGTGAGGGGTTTTTTCATTAACTTAATAACTGAGGGGTTTTATTACGATCCATCTTTAGTTGAGGGGTTTTCTTACTATAAAGCCGCATAAAAACTACCTTTTAAAGCATAAAACCACGGTAAAACCATGCATAAAGTATATAAAAACGATGTAAAAAGGGTGTAAAAATAGAGGTATATCAACTCCCCCAGACTAGATCTTTGCTTGTCCCCAAGCAAATAGAATCCAAATCAGAGAAAGAGGTTTGAAAATGTAGAAACTCCTTATCCTTTTTGAGAAACCTGTGGTGGCTTCCTCTCCTGTATTCCACTAAAAACATAACCAATGTTAGACTGGCTTCACATAATGCTCGGCAAGCTTAGCGAACCATACCAAACTCAACTAGTCTCATCCAGCATTCCAGACTTTCCATTGTTAACTCCTTGCATAAATTTAAAACGTGCGGTCTTTATCAAGGGAATATCGATCATTAAGCACTTGTTCTTACCCACTTGAGTCTCTCCATGATAGTCATTTTTTGAAGCTTTTGAGTTCTTTTCCTCTCTCTCTTCTTTTGAAGGATCGATCTTTCCCTACTTTTCTAGGGTATCATTTTATTTTTTCTATCGATCCTTCTTCCCTTTCTTTTTCTTTTGGGGAATAACATAGGATAGACTTTTGCTTTTTCCTTGTTTTTGGTAGGTCTCCATAAGACAAGAAGATGCAGACGTATGCATTCCTCTTGCTTACACGTTTTCCTTGTGCTTAAAAGCTTTTGATTTTCATTTTTCTGAGAGAGAGGAGAACTGCACTTTGTATTGGACACACCCTTTTGAGATCAAGTGAGGAACGACCCATATGTATGCCAAGTCCCTTGACAAGAAAAACTAGATTGATTAGGGTGGAGTTAACGTTAGATTGTCCGGGTACCTTAGAAATGTTGCCAAGTCGGTAGGTCGATCCACCGTTAGAGGTTCTGTTAGGCTTATGTCTGCAACTGATGTCCGCTCTAGGGTCATAGATTGTTAGCACAACACCGGAGAATCATAGAGATAGATCATAACTTCCAACTAAGGTTTTGACTCAATAAAACAGAAGTTTTGAAAAAGGTTGATAAGAGAAATAGATATAAGATGAAGACAAGACATGAACAAACGCATTAGTACCGACAATCCCCCCAAACTTAACTTGCACCGTCCCGGTGAAAGCAAATCCGATTAAGGGAGGTAAAGAAAGAGGTAATAAGGCGTTTGTGAATGAGAGGAAAGATGTAACCTGATATGGTATTAGAAGCTGAAGAATGGTGTGATGGATGATATGTCCAGCTACTATGTTGCTCCATAATGTGGATGAGATCCCGGCTTAGATGGTCAAGTGCTGTTGCGCACCAACAATGAGCTTTAAGGGCCGCCTGAGTGTAGGTGAAGTAGGATCATCATGTGGTAGAACAGCAAGTAGGCGTGGGATGTGATGTGGTATGGAATGAAAGTGTGGTGGGATGATATGCAAATGAGGTGGGATGGTATGCAAATGAGGTGGGATGGTATGCAAGTGAGGTGGGATGGTATGCAAATGAGGTGGGATGGTATGCAAATGAGGTGGGATGGTGGGTCGGCAAGAGGGGACACGGTCGATCGGGCGAGGCACCGGTCGATCGTCCTTGTCGACCCGACCATGGTGAGTGCTGCATTCTTCTTTCCTGAGGTTTCTTTCTGCTTCTTTCATGCTGGATTCTCAAATTTCTGTATCCAAAACTTCAAAACAAAACTATTAAATGAAAACAAAGATAAAAAAGGATAGAACAGATCACCTTATGGGTTGCCTCCCATACAGCGCTTGTTTATGGTCTTTAGCTTGACCGTTTGGCTCTTCTAAGAAGAAGTGGAAGGACATGGCCTGAGACAAAGCCTTTTGGTGCGTGTCCCATCACATCCTTGTTGATGATCAGGTGGTTCATGAGGAGATATGAACCGAGAATGCTTGGTAGAAGTGAAAACGGGGACGGCATCATAGAAAACAGATTTGTTGACATTGGCAAGAGAGATACGGCGGTTTGGCCAATCCATGATGGCTCCAGCAGTTGCCAAGAATGATCTTCCAAGTATAATAGGCATGTCACTTCCTCCTTTGATATTCATGATATGAAAGTCCACCGGTATCTTTGTATCTCCAATTTCGAGAAAGACATCATAAACAACACCTCTAGGTTGTGCAATGGTGAGATCAGCAAGGCCAATGCTGATTTGTGAAGGTTGTAGGCGTGTCATCCCAAGGAGTTTGGCAGTGTGTGTGGGCATCAGGTTTATGCATGAACCAGAATCACAAATGTAGCTATCAAAGTATCTTCCATTGATTGTGCAGGGTATGGTAAACTGTCCTGGGTCTTCTACCTTGTAGAGGGTTCTGAAAGAAGGTTGCTTCTTAGCCTTCTCAAATAGCTCCTGAATCTCTTCTGGGGTCTCTTTGCAGTTGTGGAAGAAGTTGGTGAGTGGGTGGTTCTTCCAGGCCTCATGAAAGGTCATGCTTGCTGGTAGTGTTTGGACAAAGCGGTTGAATTCAGCTAGCTTCTCTCGGGAGATGGGGTTGCTGTACCACTTGGGAGGGGGTGTAGAGGGCGGAGATGGGGGTAGGGTTTGCTGCATAAGATGACATAGAGAGGCGGGCTCGCCTAAAGAGTTGCTTAATCTCATCCTTGGTTTCTTTGCTACTAAAGAAAAACTCAACCAAATCGTGGTTGTTCCAAGCTTCTTCAAAGGGGACATAGAATGGTATGGACTTCACCTTCTTGTTAAACTCCTTGAGCTTCTCTGGGCTTATCTTAGTAGGGTCAATGGGTTCATATTGGAATGAATCCTCTGGTTCATCCAGGATGGTTCTCTTTCTTGAAATGCCGGTGATTCTAGGAAGGGCGAGTGTGCGAGCTGGAGGTGGAGAGAATCGCGGATCAGGTTGCTGTGGACTAGTTTCACTTCCTCTAGAGCTTGCATTGCTGTTAAAACTCTGCTTCTCTTCTTCATCATCTTCATAGTCTTCCTCATACTCTTGATCTTCTTCTTCTTTTCTTACAAGATGTGATGAGTTTTCCTTGGAGATTGCTGTGATGACATTGCAATGGAAAGGAGGTGGTTTGGGTGTGGGGCTTCTTTCTCTCTGGTTCTTAGAGAAAAGAGATCCTTCTACAGCTGATAGCCGGTTATAAATGATTCCAAGATGTTTGCAATTATCATCATTGAAGCTATGGGCACCAATGCTCTTGCTAAGCAGCTCATGGTGTTTTGCAGCAACATCTAGCTTGACAAGGTTGAGTGATCGATCATGGTCTTCCTTGAGTTGCTTGATATCTTTGTCAAGCTTGATAACTTGGTTAAAAAGAACATCCATCTTTTCTCCAAGGGTGAGCTGAACATATTCGATCTTCTTCTCCATCTCTCTTGTACTTGTGACTTGATAGTCAAGGTACTCTTGTAGCATCTCTTCAAGCTTGGTTAGGTGTGGGCTGTGGGGTAATCCTTCTGTGGCTTGGGGCAGCTGTTCAATGTGCGGTGGAGGTTGGTTATTTCTATACCGCGGGTGGTAGGGTTTGAGTAGCGGCACATAGGGTTGTCCACGGGCAAACTTGTTGAGGAAAGCTTCTTCCTTATATCTTCTCCATGTCTTGAAGTCGTGTTGGGCAGAAAATCTAACCCACTCTTGAGCTCGGCCAGCTAGGGATGTTTGGAACAAGCTGATCTTCTTTGGGTTCTCTCCCAAACCATAGTAATCACAGAGATTTTCGAAGTTCTCAACATGTTCTTGAGCACACTCCGATATGAAGTCATGGAAAGGATCTCTTGCTACATACTTGATCAGGTCGCCATTGATGGACTCCGGTGGTAAAGAGCCATCATCTTCTTCTTCATAAGGTTGGTTGTGGTGAGGGTAAGAGCTTTGGTTATACTTGGATTTGAAAGGTGGGTTCCTGCTGAACCTCTTCAAGAAAGCTTCTCTGCAGTCTAACCAAGTGTTGATCTGAAAAGGGGGAGAGTATTGCGTCCACTCAAGAGCTCTCCCAGCTAAAGACATGCTGAATAGCATTAGTTTCTTCTCGAAATCGAAAACTCCATAAGAATCACAAAGGCCTTCAAAGTGATCAATGTGTTCTAGTGCATGCTCATTGTAGAGATCATGGAATTTGTCTCTCTTCACAAACTCAATCAGCTCCGGATCTATTTCTTCTTCTGGTGAGGCTAGAAGGTGTTCTTCTCTTTCATAGTAGGCTTGGCTAGACGTCTCCAGTTCGGTCGCATTAAGGTAGGGGAGAAGGTTCTTCTTGGTCTTCAAGGGTGCTAGTCCGGGATGACTACTGCGAGAATCCCATGAATGTGAAATAGCTAGAGGGTTCGACATCCTCTTCTCTGTTGGACTGTCTCTAGGAGGAGATACGTGGCGTATAGGAATCGCCCTTATAGGACTAGGAATTCTCAAATCCTCTTCCATCTAGGAGAAAGACTTAAAACCTGAAAAACCAAAAAAAAAAAAAGGAAAAACAAGATTAAATAACTTAAAACAGGAAAAACTTAGACTAGATCTCTTTCAAGAACTTGTAGGCACGATTTTGGTGCCCGGCACCGGCGCCAAAAAGCTTGATGGGGATTAAACTTTTCCCAATTTCTATCCATTTTCTGCAAGTGCACAGATCGAGAGTAGTAACGGATATATCGAACACAAGGACCAGTTAGTGCACTACAAGGTATGAGATTGAGATTTAGCTAGGAAAGCAATATGAGTTTTGGTTGTTGTCACGATTAAAGCAAGTAAATCAATGGATGGAAAGCGCTAAGCAATAGGATAATCTCGGGATGAGTGATTCAAGCAAGCAAGTTCGATTTGTTAGGGTATTAAGAATGTGTACCACCTAGAACTCAAGACACTAATTTAGATCTTTCCACTTCTGTGGCTCCGGCCCCTATGTTGATCTATCTAATCGCTAAACTTTCGGTATGTCCTTAGATAATCAAACAAGCATTAATTCGATCAAGTCTCAATTGTTCACAACCTCTAGTAAATCAACTTCCGCAGTCTAAGAGAGATTGCCCACCAAATACTAGTTCAGGCGAATGATTCATCACTTCCGTGGCTCAAATCTACCTAGGATCATATGTTGATTGGCCAGATCAACACCAAGCAATGAACACAAGCAAAGGTGAAGAGTTTATGTAAACCCTAATTCTATGTATCGATTATCAAGCAAGCATGAACACTATCCTTTGATTTCCTATCACTTAACAAGGTAACTACTCAGACATAGAGAAGGAAATCGAATTCATATTCATAAGAACAGAGATCCGAGATCCTCTCTTGAAGGAGACAATGAAAGAAAGCAAAAACTATAAGAACTTTTATTGAAAATAATATGTTTTGTATCTCTATGTGTGGCTCTCTCTTTTACAAGGCTAAAAAGATGTATTTATAATGCTTCAGAAGTTGAAGGGCGGCTTGACCTAGGTCTTGGTCGAAACATAAGAGGCGGTGTAAGTTTGGGCTTGAAAACGTGCGAAACGGGCTTCGGAAACGAGCCGGGTCGAGCGGGATACGTCGTGGTCGAGCGGGGCGGTCGACCGGTCGGTCGGGATGGTGTTCGGGTCGAGCTGGCGGTCGAACGGTCGAGCTGGGCGGTCGAGCGGTTGCGGGATGGTGAAAAAGGGGTCGGGTCGGACGGGAGCCTTGGAGGCCCTGTCCGACCGGCTTCGGTCGACCGGATGGTCATCGCCAGGAAGGAGGGTCGGGTCGGACGAGGGCCATGGAGTCCCTGTCCGACCGGCCTCGGTCTAGCGGCCTTGATGATGTCCGGTTTTCGGTTCTTTTGACACTCTTCACTAAAACGATCATATCTCCCATTCTACATAGCCAAATTGCATGATTCCAATTGCGTTGGAAAGCTAACTCATGTAGGCATCGCGGCGAACTGGTTTTGGTGAAATCCATTGAGTAGAATGTTTTTGGGGCTCTTCCAAAGTTAATGATAGTGCATGAGGCTGCTTTGAGGATATTTTCCTTTGTTTTGCTCCAAATTGCATCTTTTGACCTGAAATGACTCTTGGCACTATATATGCATAAAAAATACCTTTTAAAGCAAAAAGCCACGGTAAAACCATGCATAAAGTATATAAAACGATGTAAAAAGGGTGTAAAAATAGAGGTATATCAGCAAGTACCACATACGTTGGTAAGGGACCCGCCTCCTTCCAATAGTGGGTTTGTATCTCGGCTTCCCACAAAATCGACATTCCTGCAGCTTATCATCATCTTTCCAGAAAATCATGCAATTGTCAATGCATACATCAATCATTTCATAAGGTAGCCCAAGACCCGCAACCAACTTCTGTATTTCATAGTACTTACCAGCAGAAAGATTATCTTCCGGTAAATACTCTTGAAATAGTCCAGCCCACTTATCCATGTTACTTTCGCTGCTGTTATCCTCACTTTTAATTGTCATCATCCTAGCTGCTAGTGACAATCTAGAAAGTCCCTCTCTACACCCATCGTAAAGTGGTTGATTTGCAGAATCTAACATATCATAAAACTTTTGTGCTTCAATGTTGGGTTCTTCCAAAATTGCTTTCATAGGATTATCAGCAAGAACAGGTGTAATTTCATGAAATGCATCTGTAACCATATCATGAAACCTATTCCCTTGCTGATACCCAATATCATTTCCCAATATATCAGGATGACCATAATCATAGCTAGCGCTATAATTATGTTCTTCAACCCCTTGACTTGAACCACTATTTCCCGCTTCATAGTGAGTAGTATTATAATGATTTTCCCCATGAAAATACCATACATAATAGTTTGGTACAAATCCTCTATTAAATACATGTTTTTTAGCAGTATCAATAGCAATATATTTTTTGTTCCTACATTTCTCACAGGGACAAAATATTTTACCAGTTTGCATTGCCTGTGGTTGGTTTTGTAACATCCGTGAACCAGAAAGTTGTTTTAGAAGTGGTATCGGACGACATTAGGGATTTGGGAGTAGATTACATGCGCTCTTTGAGGTGTGAATTGAGGATTGATTGTACATGTTCTTGTTTGATTGTTGTACAGTTGGTTTAAGGTTCAATCATCTCGAAGAAAATGTGTAAAAAGCTTCTAAATGCTTAGTGTCGATCGACACCTAAGGGGTGTGTCGATCGACACCGGTTTGAGGAATCAATTCCGGTTTAAGTCGATTGCACGTCTGATTTGTGGTTTGAGTTGGTTTGGTCGATGGGTGTTGATGCGTTGGGTTTTATGCTTCAAACTAATAGAATTTATAACCCAACTTGGTAGAGCTGCAAGTGCACAGCCGTGGTAAGTCGGGGTCGAACACAAGGAAGAGTGATTTCGTTTCAAGCTTATATTGAGTGATAAGTAGCTAGAACGAAGAATATGATTTGTGGTGATCTTAATATCTAATGAAAACAAGTGAGTAAGTGAATGAGATTGTAAACAAGATGGGAAAGATGTTAGGCAAGGGATGATCAATGGAAACATTCAATGAAATGACAAGAGATTGCATGGGATAATTTATAAACCGCCTTGAACTCACAACACTAAGGTATAGCCTTTCCACTTTCGTGGCTCCGGCTACTATGCTTAAACAACCTAATAGACTCAACTTTCGATGGTTATTACAAGTTATAAGCATGCATTAATCAATGTTCAAGTTGTGATTGTTCACTAAGTTTCTTATGTCGACTTTTGGAAGCCTAAAACTCTTAGCTCATCAAATACTAGTTTCGGCAATACAACAAGCTTTTGGAAAGTGTATCAACCTAGGTTCAAGTTGTTTAGGCGCGCTTTCCTAACAAAAAGCAATAAGAACAAGTAAAGATGAAGAACCAAAAGAGTAAATCCCGTTTTATGCAATCAAACAAGTCAAATCATGTCAAGAGTCGATCGATCTCCCTCGGCCTAACGAGGGGATCTACTCGGACATACTAAGATCAAACAAGCAAGGCGAGATTGATATCATTATGCAAGTATGAAAAGAGATAAGAGATTGAAAGAGGCTTCTCTGAGGAAGAACGAGTCGAATCCCTTGATAACTTTCGATCCAAAGTACAAAAGAGAAAAGGAAAAGATAGAAATGTAAACAATGAGATGCGAGTGCAATGAGTTGAACGGCGCCTCCTTCTTCCTTTTGGACGGCGCACCACCTAGGGCTTCTCCTCCTTGACGGCTGCTCTCTCTCTTGCACAATACACTCGCGGCTCTCCTCCTTCAAAGGCTAAAAACATGTATTTATAGGCTTGAAATCGCTAGGGTTATGATGTGCTGAAAAATGAAACTTTCCGGTTAACCAGCCTTGATGATTTGCGACGAGATTGGACCGGGTTTAGGACAAGTAAACCACCAAAACCAAGCTGGGCTTGTGTTAAGTCGAGACAGGGTCCATCCCGCGGAATCCCGGGCCCTTTGTGGCACCAAGTCTCCATGGGCTTCGTTTACTCGCCTGGCGGACACGTCTTGGGAGAAAACTATTATCTCCGTGATGGTTGATCCAAATGGCTTGAATCCACTTAGCCGTGATGCATGACTCAAAGATCTGTCCAGCAAGACCAAGATCATGATTTTTGGACGTCGGGAAGACCCCTTTCTGCGGTTATCTTTCGGATGCTCCGGTTCTGTCCAAATGCGAGAATCGAACAAATGGAGTTATATTGATGCTCTTGACTTGGAAACTTGCATGGATAATGGTTTGAGACTCTTTTGCTCCTTTTTGAATCTTTTTTGATAATTTAACCTGTTAAGACTCCAAAACCAACAAATACAAGAAAACTACCTCTAAAGGCATAAAACCTTATTGAAAATACTTGAAAACATAGATAAATACTAAGTAAAATCATGCAAAATATGGATATATCAGGTGTCAACCGACACCAAGGAAGGGTGTCGATCGACACCGGGTATTGAGAAATCGACCGGTTTGATTTAAGTCGGCTGGTTTTGTTCGGTTAAAGGGGAGGGAAGCCCTAGGTCGCGAATAAAAGCCTTGTGGCCGCGCAGAAAGTGACTTTTTCGAGACATAGACTTTTCAGAGGCGATTTTTGGAGTTTTGTGAAGTTTGGAGGCTTGATCTGAGGCTTTGGGTTGTTTTTCATGAAACAACCAAGCTTTTTTTTTTTTTTTTCTTAATTATCAATGCGGAAATTCTCGAAAGAAATCAATAATATTAAATAATAAATAATATCAGTTCAACAAATAAACCAATAACCAATAAAGCCAATAAAATAAATAAACTCCAGCAACCTAAAACACCAGGTTTGCTACATTATTAAAATAAAACTAACATCCTAACAACGAATTCCTTGCTAGCCACCACAAGATGAACAATATCAAATTCCTAGTCTCATCATCCTCTTCTCTCGGTCTCTTTCCGCGGAAGAACATTGCCGTTACCTGCATCACATTGGAATAGAGATGCGTAAGTATTATCATAAATACTTAGTGAGTGAATCATCCTGCCTACAGGCCAAGTACGTCAAACACTAGACAATACATCAACAATAATCAACAACGAAACAATAAACAATAACAGAAACCACCACGTCAGGAACAACCCACGTTCCTGACTTCCCAGCCTAGTGTCGACCGACACCTCAAGAGTGTCGATCGACGCTAGCCTTCTGAGTGTCGATCGACACCCATCGAGTGTCGGTCGACACCAGCTCGACGCCCAGACACCAGAAGCTACAAACAGTGCGAAAAACATCCAAAATCGTAGGATTCAACCCCCACATCGATCAAACAGCAATATAACTCAACCATAGCTCAAGAACAACTCAAAAAACTCAACAATAAACTCAAAACCAACAAACTCTAATGATTAACGGACCCACAATCACGCACTCACCTTGAAACGGATTGAAAGGAATGAATAGAAGATGAACAGCAACAGACCCAACCCAGAAACTCAGAAATCGGATTCCTCTCTCAGAAAATCGCCTCTCTTCTTCTCTGCCTCGAAACTTGTGCCTCTCACGCGGCTACAGCACCTTTAAATCGCGGAATAGGGTTTTCCTCGCCTAAACCGGACAAAACCAGCCGACTTAAATCAAACCGGTCGATTTCTCAATAACCAGTGTCGATCGACACCATTCCTTGGTGTCGGTCGACACCCATCGACCAAACCAACTCAAACCACAAATCAAACGTGCAATCGACTTAAACCGGAATCGAACCCGACAACCGGTGTCGATCGACACACCCCTTGGGTGTCGATCGACACTAGGTATTCAAGAGCTTTTTACACATTTTCTTCGCGATGATCGAACCTTAGACCGACTGCACAACAATCAAACAAGAACATGTACAATCAATCCTCAATTCCCACCTCGATGAGCATATGTAATCTACTTCCGAACCCCTAATGTCGTCCGATACCACTTCTAAAACAACTTTCTGGTTCACGGATGTTACAATTCTCCCCCACTAAACTGGATTCGTCCTCGAATCCCAACACAAACGTCTCTCCAAGACCTCAAAACTCACATTTTCGTCCTATGTTATACGCATGTTTCAAGACATTATTACTCCTCAATACCGTGACCCACCGTCACAAAAAAAATCTATACTGCGACCCACCGTCACAATATCCAAACCGTGACCCAGCGTCACAAAAACAAAACCGTGACCCACCGTCACAAAAACCACATATACTGAGGTAGCGACCCCAAAATATAAGTATGCCGGGCACCCACCGTCCCAAAAGTAGACCCACCATCTACTCTAAAGACCCACCGTCTCTAGATGTATCGAGTAATAATTCTGAAACGCGTATAATCATATGACTAAAATTTTCAATGACCCCACCGGCCAAAGAAACTTGTAACATCCGAACACGAAACCGAAAATATGAGGCAAAAACTATATCTCATATAACTCCAAAAATGTATATCGTACAACGAAAACGAAAATACATAAATCCAGAACAAACAACAACAAAACCAAAAACAAGACTAGAACCACAAAGATGAAGAAGCTCACACCTCAGCCTGCTTGTCGAACCACTTTCCGAATTTCAGCTTCATCTTTGCCTCTGGCTCCCAAGTCTGCTCCTATGTGCCACTACAGTCCCACAAGACTCTCAACAATGGCACCCTCTTGTTCCGCAGAACCTTGACTCTCCTCTCAAGAATCCTCACAGGAACCGCCGGAACCGTCATATCTGGCTGAAGATCCTCTAGAATCTCAGCCACTAACTCCTCTGAAGGATGCAAACACCTCCTCAACATAGAAACATGAAACACCTTGTGAAAGGCGCTCATAATCGGTGGCAACTCCAACCGATAAGCCACTGGCCCAACTCGCTCCACCACTGGAAACGGGCCCATAAAACGCGGACTGAGATTGTTCTCTGCTATGGACCTGTTAGGGCCCCTCAACATAGCCATCTTGAGATCAACTCTATCTCCCACCTGAAACTCAAGCTCACGACGCCGCCTATCTGCATAACTCCTCTGTCTATCCTGAGCCTCCTTCATGTTCAGCCTCAAGACACGGATCTTCTCCGTCGTCTCCTGAACAAAAGTAGCTCCAAACATGCTGCGCTCCCCCACTTGGGTCCAGCATAACGGTGTCCTGCATGGCCTCCCATACAAAGCCTCAAATGGAGCCATGCCAATACTAGACTGAAAACTGTTGTTATAGGCAAACTCTGCCAAACACAGATGATCAGCCCAATGGCCACCCCAATCTAGCACACACATCCTCAGCAAATCCTCCAAAGTCTGAATAGTCCTCTCTGACTGCCCATCTGTCTGCGGATGATACGCTGTACTCATATGCACCTTGGTGCCCATCTCAGTTTGAAATGCCCTCCAAAACTCTGAAGCAAACCTCGGATCTCTATCCGACACAATACTGGCTGGCACTCCATGCAGCCTCACAATCTCTCGCACAAACTTCCTAGCCAAGACAGCCGCTCCATCTGTCTTCTTGATGGCCAAGAAATGTGCTGACTTGGTCAGGCGATCCACAATGACCCAAATAGCATCAAATGTCCGTGAGATAGGCAATCCTACAACAAAATCCATAGTGATCATATCCCACTTCCACTCTGGAATTGGCAAACTCTGCAAAAGACCACTAGGCACCTGATGCTCTGCCTTGACCAAGGAACAAGTGCTGCACCTCGCAACCCAATCTGCCACATCTCTCTTCATCCCGACCCAATGATAATACCGTTTGAGGTCACGGTACATCTTGGTCGCACCCAGATGAATCGAAAACTTGCTCGAATGAGCCTTTCTCAAAACCTCCTGCCTTAACTCCACATCCTTGGGCACACAAACTCGCCCACGAACCAAGATAGTCCCATTCGATGAGACCTGATACTCAGAACCAGCCGCCTGCGAAGCATCAACCAAACTTTGATCACTCTGCTGAGCCACTCTGATCCTACTGAGTAAATCTGCCTGATCAGCTGCCTCCAAACCCAAAGGCTCCTCTGAAATAGCACAAAGCCGCAATGTACTAATCTCGCTGACCAAAGCCTCAACATCCTGCTCTCTAGCTGAATCAACCCTCCGTCGAATCAAAGCATCTGCCACCAAGTTGGCCTTGCCCGGATGATAGACAATATCCAGGTCATAGTCTGCCAGAAACTCCACCCAACGCGTCTGCCTCGCATTCAGCAAAGACTGAGTAAAGATATGCTGTAGACTCTTGTGATCTGTGAAGATCTGCACTCTACCACCATAAAGATAAGACCTCCAAATCTTGAGTGCAAAAACCACTGCTCCCAACTCAAGATCATGTGTAGGACGGTTGCGCTCACTGCCCTGCAACTGCCTCGAAGCATAGGGAATCACTCTGCCCTCCTGCATCAAAACACAACCAAGTCCTACTCCTGAAGCATCTGTGTACACTACATATGGCTTCCCCGGATCGGGTAATGCCAACACTGGTGTACTAGTCAACATCTCCTTGAGCTTCTCAAAGCTCTCCTCGGACTCATGCGACCACACAAACGGCACATCCTTGCCAGTCAACCTCGTCATCGGCTGAGACATACTCGCAAACCCCTTGACGAATCTCCTGTAGTAGCCTGCTAAACCCAGAAAACTCCTGATCTCGGTAGCACTACTCGGTCTAGGCCAATCTCTGATAGCCTCGATCTTAGCCGAATCCACAGAAACTCCCTCTGCAGAAACAATGTGGCCAAGAAAACCCATCTCTCTCTGCCAAAAGCTGCACTTTCTCAACTTAGCGAACAACCTCTGCTCCCGAAGCTTCTCCAAAACAAGCCTCAAATGCGTCGCATGCTCCTCTGAACTCCTCGAATACACCAAAATATCATCTATGAAAATAATGACGAACACATCCAGAAACTCACTGAACACGTCGTTCATCAACCTCATGAAAGCTGCTGGCGCATTAGTCAAACCAAAAGGCATGACCACAAACTCGAAATGCCCATACCTCGTCCGGAAAGCTGTCTTCCGAACATTTGTCTCATCTATCGGAATCTGGTGATATCCCGATGCCAAGTCAATCTTGGAGAACCAAGTAGCACCCCTCAACTGATCCAACAACTCATCAATCCTCGGAAGTGGGTACCAGTTCTTCACTGTGACTCGGTTAAGTCCCCGGTAATCAATGCACAACCGAAAACCACCATCCTTCTTCTTCACAAACAACACTGGCGCTCTCCACGGCGAAACACTCGGTCTGATGAACCCTTTACTCAAAAGGTCCTCTAGCTGCTTCTTCAGCTCTGCCAACTCTGCTGGCACCATCTGATATATCCATATTTTACATGTTTTTACCTTGGTTTTCTTTATATTTTCTCACTTAATAATAATGATTTTGCATCCAAGAGGTAGTTTTCTTGTATATTGCGGTTTTGGGAAGCAAACAGGTCAAAATGGCAAAAATAAGGCAAAAGAGCTTCAAACAATGATCCATGCAAGTTCCCAAGTCAAGAGCTTCAACAAAACTCAAGTTAGCCGGTTTCGGCATTCGGACAGAATCAAAGCATCCGAAAGATGACCGCGGAAAAGGGTCTTTCCGACGTCCAAATCATGAGATCTTTATATGGAAAGATAGATAAATGAGTCATGCGTCGCGGCGAAGTGGAATTGGGCTATTTGGAGCAGAAATGTGGCATAGGATATTTTTCTCCCAAGACATGTCCGTCTGGCGAGTAAGTGAAGCCCATGGAGCTTGGATGAGCGAAATGGACCGGGATCACTGCGGGCCAAGCCTAAACCTCATCATGACTCAAGCCCACATCTTTACACGCGAAAAGAAGGTGGCAGCCGCGCCTCACTCAAGACTTGGTGAGCAAGTTCAAGCGAGGAGAAGAAATGGAAAGTTTCCTCTTCTCTTTTGCGCATTAACTCAGCCGACCTAGCCTGCCCTCACCTATATATACTTCCTTTTATCCTCTTGTATCGACATCACAATATCATAGACATAACTCTCTTCTTCTTTCAGTCAATAAACCGGAGCCACTTAGGTGGTCTCCTTGCTCTTTCTTTTCTTTAGCATCTTGTACATACTCGCATGTTTTAGCTTGAAGTCTAGGGTTTAGAGGTTTCTCTCTATGGGAGAGCCGCGGTTTGATCCCTATCACTCCGCCTCCTTCCACTAGAACTATGAGATCCTCTCTACTCCTTTAGACTCGTTATTGAATCATGGATCTTTCAAAGAAGACATGACATGATAAGCCATCGAGAATCGGTTGTTAAATAAAGGGAAACCTTATGGATCACCATCTTTATTCACACCTAAAGCTTGTTGCTAGAGTAGCTAACTAGCGACATGATCTAAGGTTGATATACTCTCCAAAAGCTTGTTATATCTCCGGTCCTAATATTTGATGGGCAATTCGTCTTAGGCTATGAAAGTAGACCTAAGGAGTTTTGTGAACAATCACTACCTAATTGTAATGCATGTTTCACTCTTCAATGACCATGTGAAAGCTGAGTCCATTGGTTTAAGAAACATAGGTGGTCGGAGCCACGAAAGTGGGATGACCACATCTTAGTGTTTTGAGTTCATAGAAATCGGATTTAACAAACTTTTCAATCGACTTGGCTTATGTCTTTTGCGGATTGTCTATTGTTCAATAATGGTGTTTGTATAGTTTGCATTGTTATTTACTTTTTCTTATAAAACAAAAACACAAAACCCATTGCATATTATTGATTTAGCTTAACCAAATCTTTACAAATGTGTAGTGTGCAATTCGCATTCTCTTGTGGATCGACCCCTAAGTACTACAACAACATGTTGTGCACTTGCAACCATGTTTTGCTTAGGGTTTTTTTATTACTTGCATACATCCCACACCCACGCATGCTATCACCATCCTGTAAGGTGTCTTCGATATCGGAGCTGTCCCGGGCTCTAATTCAATCGTGAAAGGATCTGACCGAGATGGTGGCAATCCCTTCAGCGATCGAAACACATCCTCAAAATCCCGAACAACCTGAATATCCTGCAAAACCACCTCACCACTGGACTCTGTCATAGTAATCGTCGCCGAATAGGCTTCACAGCCCCGCTCTAACAACTGCTCTGCCTGAATAGCTGAGATCACTATACTCCCTGAAGTCGGTCTCACTCCCTGATAAACCAACTTTCCTGCATCCTGCTCAAAGAGCACTCTACCTCTGTAGCAATCCAGATGAACCCGGTATAAGGATAACCAGTCCATCCCCAAAATCACGTCATACAGCTCCACTGGACTGATGACCAAATCCGCTGGCATAGACTGCCCCGCAATATGCACATCCACTGCTCTAGCTCTGCCCGAAGTAGCCAGAAAACCACCGCCGGCCACCTTGACAAAGCCTGAAGCCTCGCCATCGCTACTCCGAATACCGCTACTCTCGGCCCTCTCCGGAGTAATGAAGCAGTTAGATGCTCCTGAGTCAAACATAACGTGAGACTCAAATCCACCAACTAACAAGGTCCCTACACACATCCACAAGTGTTGAGAACCTCTAAACTCTATCACAGTAAAATAAAGAAACAGACAACACCAAAATTCTACCTTTAAGAAATTATAACTCTGAGTCAAAGATTTTACCTGTGATCTGGCCCAACTCTGCCGGAGTGTAAACCCTCGGCGCTCCACCTGACTGCAACGCTGCAATCTGAGCTGCTCACTGAATAGCCAATGGCTGAACCACTGCCACTGACCTCTGCTGTAACTTGGGACACATCGGCCTGATATGCCCCGGCTCTCTGCAATAGAAACACACAGCCGTCTCTCTGGATCCCGCCCTCTTGGGGCAAGGAGCAACTCTGTGATCCAAACTCCCACAACCAAAGCAACCACCCGCGCTCTGACTACTAGCAGATATCTCCTCTGCTCTCCTCTTTTGGCCCTGCGCAGGCTTACCGCCCCTGCCATGACCAGAACTGAAACCCCTACGCTGCTGCTGCTGCTGCTGGCCCCTAGGATGGGTAGCAGAAGCAACGACAACTGGAACAACTGCTGAACTCACCGGCTCACGCAAATCCTCCTCAATGGAAGCTTCCAACTCCACTAAACCGGCTCTCGTGTGGTACATACCACCTCTGCACTGGGTCCTGATGTTCCTCCGAAGTCCCTGAAGAAACCTCGACATCAAAGCCCGCTCACTCACCAGCTCACCACCAGTGTGAACCACTAATCTGCAGAACTCTGCATCGTACTCCCGTACAGACCTCTCACCCTGCGTCAAGTCCAATAACCTCAACTACAGTCTGTCACGAGCCTCCTGCGGGAAAAACTTGTGGTTGAACTCCTCGACGAAGTCAACCCAAGTCCATACCGCTCTCCGGGTCCTAACAGACCTCCACCACAAATGTGCATCACCTCCAAGGTAGTGCACTGCCAACTCAACCTGATACTGCTCTGGAAAACGAACTGAATCGAAGTTCCGCTCCAACCTCTGACGCCACTCGTCAGCCTGCTTTGGAGTAACACCGCCCTCAAACATAGGCGTGCCAATCCTTTGCATCTCCCTCATCATCTCGCGATAAGGTGAATACCCAAACGCAGCACCCTGCTGCCCCGCAACCTCCTGCTGCTCAACAAAACCGGCACCAACCTGTGCCCCGGCCGCTGGAGGTGCAACCGGAGCCTGCTGTGGAACTGCCTAAGGAAGACGTGCCAATAACTGCGTCAGTAGCCCCACTATCATGTCTCCCTGAGCTAGAGCTGCGCCCCCACCGGGAACTGCTCCTGCTCCTGCGGCACCACCGGCACCTGAGTTAGCCCCACCGGCCAACGAAACTGACTGAGTAACTGACGCTGTCGCCACACTCGGCACTGCACTCTCCGCTGAGACCTCAGCCTCTGCCAAACCACGCCCAGCACCCCGACCTCCACGACCCGCTGCTCGTCCACCACGACCAGCTCCTCTGCCCCCACGGGCTCCACCGCGACCACGACCACGGCCACGACCACGACCTGCATCCATCCCTCTGCACTTCCACCAAGTACATAAAATGAGCAAAGCCAGCACACAAACACAAAACACAACACGAAATATCCAACTCACTTACCGCGGAAAACTGGAAGACCGAGAGGATGAGACTAGACTACTAACTGACTAACTCACTTAATCAATTAAACACATAGTCCAGTTCACCCAATACTAACAGTCCTAAAACCGTAATCGCTCTGATACCAAAATGAAACAACCAAGCTTTTTTTTCTTTTTTTTCTTAATTATCAATGCGGAAATTCTCGAAAGAAATCAATAATATTAAATAATAAATAATATCAGTTCAACAAATAAACCAATAACCAATAAAGCCAATAAAATAAATAAACTCCAGCAACCTAAAACACCAGGTTTGCTACATTATTAAAATAAAACTAACATCCTAACAACGAATTCCTTGCTAGCCACAACAAGATGAACAATATCAAATTCCTAGTCTCATCATCCTCTTCTCTCGGTCTCTTTCCGCGGAAGAACATTGCCGTTACCTGCATCACATTGGAATAGAGATGCGTAAGTATTATCATAAATACTTAGTGAGTGAATCATCATGCCTACAAGCCAAGTACGTCAAACACTAGACAATACATCAACAATAATCAACAACGAAACAATAAACAATAACAGAAACCACCACGTCAGGAACAACCCACGTTCCTGACTTCCCAGCCTAGTGTCGACCGACACCTCAAGAGTGTCGATCGACGCTAGCCTTCTGAGTGTCGATCGACACCCATCGAGTGTCGGTCGACACCAGCTCGACGCCCAGATACCAGAAGCTACAAACAGTGCGAAAAACATCCAAAATCGTAGGATTCAACCCCCACATCGATCAAACAGCAAGAACAGGTGTAGTTTCATGAAATGCATCTGTAACCATATCATGAAACCTATTCCCTTGCTGATACCCAATATCATTTCCCAATATATCAGGATGACCATAATCATAGCTAGCGCTATAATTATGTTCTTCAACCCCTTGACTCGAACCACTATTTCCCGCTTCATAGTGAGTAGTATTATAATGATTTTCCCCATGAAAATACCATACATAATAGTTTGGTACAAATCCTCTATTAAATACATGTTTTTTAGCAGTATCAACAGCGATATATTTTTTGTTCCTACATTTCTCATAGGGACAAAATATTTTACCAGTTTGCATTGCCTGTGGTTGGTTTTGTAACATCCGTGAATCAGAAAGTTGTTTTAGAAGTGGTATCGGACGACATTAGGGATTTGGGAGTAGATTACATGCGCTCTTTGAGGTGTGAATTGAGAATTGATTGTACATGTTCTTGTTTGATTGTTGTATAGTTGGTTTAAGGTTCAATCATCTCGAAGAAAATGTGTAAAAAGCTTCTAAATGCTTAGTGTCGATCGACACCTAAGGGGTGTGTCGATCGACACCGGTTTGAGGAATCAATTCCGGTTTAAGTCGATTGCACGTCTGATTTGTGGTTTGAGTTGGTTTGGTCGATGGGTGTCGACCGACACCAAGGAAGGTTGTCGATCGACACCGGTTATTGAGAAATCGACCGGTTCGATTTAAGTCGGCTGGTTTTGTTCGGTTAAAGGGGAGGGAAGCCCTAGGTCGCGAATAAAAGCATTGTGGCCACGCAGAAAGTGACTTTTTTCGAGACAGAGACTTTTCAGAGGCGATTTTTGGAGTTTTGTGAAGTTTGGAGGCTTGATCTGAGGCTTTGGGTTGTTGTTCATGAAACAACCAAGCTTTTTTTTTTTTTTCTCTTAATTATCAATGCGGAAATTCTCGAAAGAAATCAATAATATTAAATAATAAATAATATCAGTTCAACAAATAAACCAATAACCAATAAAGCCAATAAAATAAATAAACTCCAGCAACCTAAAACACCAGGTTTGCTACATTATTAAAATAAAACTAACATCCTAACAATGAATTCCTTGCTAGCCACCACAAGATGAACAATATCAAATTCCTAGTCTCATCATCCTCTTCTCTCGGTCTCTTTCCGCGGAAGAACATTGCCGTTACCTACATCACATTGGAATAGAGATGCGTAAGTATTATCATAAATACTTAGTGAGTGAATCATCCTGCCTACAGGCCAAGTACGTCAAACACTAGACAATACATTAACAATAATCAACAACGAAACAATAAACAATAAACAATAACAGAAACCACCACGTCAGGAACAACCCACGTTCCTGACTTCCCAGCCTAGTGTCGACCGACACCTCAAGAGTGTCGATCGACGCTAGCCTTCTGAGTGTCGATCGACACCCATCGAGTGTCGGTCGACACCAGCTCGACGCCCAGACACCAGAAGCTACAAACAGTGCGAAAAACATCCAGAATCGTAGGATTCAACACCCACATCGATCAAACAGCAATATAACTCAACCATAGCTCAAGAACAACTCGAAAAACTCAACAATAAACTCAAAACCAACAAACTCTAATGATTAACGGACCCACAGTCACGCACTCACCTTGAAACGGATTGAAAGGAATGAATAGAAGATGAACAGCAACAGACCCAACCCAGAAACTCAGAAATCGGATTCCTCTCTCAGAAAATCGTCTCTCTTCTTCTCTGCCTCGAAACTTGTGCCTCTCACGCGGCTACAGTACCTTTAAATCGTGGAATAGGGTTTTCCTCGCCTAAACCGGACAAAACCAGCCGACTTAAATCAAACCGGTCGATTTCTCAATAACCGGTGTCGATCGACACCCTTCCTTGGTGTCGGTCGACACCCATCGACCTAACCAACTCAAACCACAAATCAAACGTGCAATCGACTTAAACCGGAATCGAACCCGACAACCGGTGTCGATCGACACACCCCTTGGGTGTCGATCGACACACCCCTTGGGTGTCGATCGACACTAGGTATTCAAGAGCTTTTTACACATTTTCTTCGCGATGATCGAACCTTAGACCGACTGCACAACAATCAAACAAGAACATTTACAATCAATCCTCAATTCCCACCTCGATGAGCATATGTAATCTACTCCCAAACCCCTAATGTCGTCCGATACCACTTCTAAAACAACTTTCTGGTTCACGGATGTTACAGTTCATCTTCTATTCCTTCCTTTCAATCATTTTCAAGGTGAGTGCGTGACTGTAGGTCCGTTTTAGCACTAGAGATTTCTGGAATTTGAGTTTGTTGTTGTGTTCTTGAGTTGTTTATACTTGAAATCGTGTTTTGGATGCATTGGGGCGTTGAAAACCCTTTGATTGTGAGTTTGTGGAATTTTATGCGCTGTTTTGTAGTTTCTGGTGTTTTGGCGTCGAGCTGGTGTCGATCGACACTCTTAGGGTGCCGATCGACACTCAGAAGGCTAGCGTCGACCGACACTCTTTGAAGTGTCGATCGACACTAGTCTGGGCAGTCAGGAACGTGGGTGTTCCCGACGTGGTGGTTTCTGTTGTTGCTTATTATTTCGTTGTTGTTGTTATTTGATGTATTGTCTAGCGTTTGACGTACATGGCCTGTAGGCAGGATGATCCACTCACTAAGTATTTTTGATAATACTTACGCATCTCTATTCCAATGTGATGCAGGTAACGGCAATGTTCTTCCGCGGAAAGAGACCGAGAGAAGAGGATGATGAGACTAGGAACTTGATTTTGTTCATCTTGTTGTGGCTAGCAAGGAACTCGTTTCTAGGGTGTTAGTTTTATTTTGATGATGTAGCAAACCTGGTGTTTAGGTTGCTAGAATTTATTATTGGCTTTATTGGGTATTGGTTTATTTGTTGAACGGATTATTTATTATTTAATATTATTGATTTCTTTCGAGAATTTCCGTATTGATAATTATTTAAAAAAAAAAAAAAAAGACTGGTTGTTTCAGGTTTTGTGCTTGGTTAAAGAATCCATGTAATCCTTCAACAAACTCTCTCGTCACTTCGCCGGTCCCTGGATCTCTTTGATTGTACATCCAGCTTCGTAACTCATATATTCCGTAACTCATTTTTTTAGTGTTTTATTTTTTTTTCCCTCTTTTTTTTTTCTTCCCTCTCTTTTTTTTTTTTTTTTCCTTCTCCTCTTCCCTCTCTTCCCTTTCTTGTTTTTTTAATTTGTTGTGAATTGAAACAATGAACGTAAGTTCGCTATTTATAGATGTCTGCAAATTTTTTGCTATGGATTTGCGATGGATATTTTGCGACGGATTCGAATTTGCGACGGAATTACGACTCACTTGCGACGAACTTGCGACGGCCTTGCGACGGAACTATTCCTTCGCAACTAGTTAGGTAAACTCATTTAACACGTGCGTACCTAACCGGTCCGCATGTCGGCCAACAAGTTTTCCTCGCAAATCCGTCGCAAATTTGCGACGGATTTGCGACGAAACACTTTGCGACGAAAACTAGTAACCGCAAATCCGTCGCAAACTTGCGATGGTAGTTTTTCATCGCAATTCCGTCGCAAACTTGGGACGGAATTGCGATGGATTCTTCTTGACTCGCAATTCCGTCGCAAAGCCGTCGCAAATCCATCGCAAACTTGCGACGGAAATATTTCCGTCGCAAAGTTCCGTCGCAAAACCGCTGTTTTCTTGTAGTGATCATATAGGTTTGCATTCACATTGCATTGTTGATATGACCTTGTAAATATGTCATCTCATGCGCTTTGATCTGTGCCCTCGTTCTTGAATCTTTTGTGCATTAGGGTGAGAGTGAAGAGTTAAGATAGAACCATGTTTACTTTGATCATATCATGACATGCACATCTCATTTAAACCATTGCTGTGAACTGATGCATTTCCCTATATATTTGAACCATAATCATGACTCTTAATTGCCATTTCATGCATTGATAAGCAACTCATGGATAATCATATATACTTGGACATTCTTTCCCCCATTTTATCCACTCTTGTTTGTCCAAGTAGCCGTTCCCTACCCTTACCTAAGCCTTTCTTTCAAACCCTTTGATGTTCTTGTGTGTATTTGTGAGGCCTTATTTCGGATATGCTTGGCAAATGGTGTTGAGTTTAAACCGACAAGAGCAGGGTTTCTGTGTAGATTATGGTCCATCCTTAGGATCAGTTTAGGCTAAGTTTGGGGGTGTTCATCTGGGCTTGGGCGAGTGCGTTTTATGTTATGGGAAATGGGAAAAGAAAAAGAAAAAAAGTTGTGGTTAAGACCAGGGAGTTGGTGTGTGTTTCAAGTGAGTCTAGTAAAGGTTTGGGAAGTGTTTAAAAAAAAAAAAAAAAAAAAAAAGAAAAAAGAAAAAGGGTTCTTAGTTGTTAAGAAAAGAAGGCATATGCCTCAAGTATTCAAAAGGAAAAGAAAAAGTTCCCTAAGTTTAGAATCCCAAAACGCTAGAATGTGTTAAGAAAAACCTCTCCCTTGGCTAAGTACAAAGAAAAATAAAAGAAAAGTGAGCAAGTGCTCCTCTGTATCTAAAGGCAAAACGCCTAAAGGGTAGATAGAAGTTGGTTCTTTGTTTATGGGTTATGGGTTAGACTCGATCGAGCGTGTTCTGGGTAGATGGGAATTCTGCTCTTATATCATCCTTGGTTCTTACTCTTAGCCCTTTGCTGAAGCTTGTTCCTTTTCTTGAGAGATCCCTGTTTATAAACCGTCTATTGCATTGAAGGGACCATCTTTGTCTCTTGACCATTACCCTTAGCCAAATGAGTTGTTTATATTTGCATGAGCATGGTTCATTGTTCAGTTTAATGAATGTTAAAGGGATGTGCTGATATGAATGAATGGTTTGATTGACTGTGAAGTTTGATTGATCTTGATAAGCATTGGCTAAGATTTTTAGAAGTAACTCTCACCTTAATGCACTCTAGAATCTTGAACCTGGACATTGATCAAACCGTTTTTGCTGGCATGTTTTGGCTATATCAACTATTTTCAACCCTCACTCCTTCTTGTTCTGTTTGTTTGTTTGTTCTGTGTGTTTGATTAAATTCCTGAATGAACCCAACAGAGGGATTAGCTTGCTTGTCTCACGTGATAGTGATTGTACAAGAAGCTTCTAGGGCTTGAAATGGATCTGTATTCATAGCTTTCTGGGTTCATGTCTCACTAACGACAGTTAGCTTAAGGAGATTGATCCCAGACTGGCGGTTATCACCATGATAGTGGGTTAACCGATCTTGAGATTCCATTGCCAAGGGATATGCATGAATACATGTTGTTTAAAAGCATCATTGATTAATTATAAGTTCTCCCTCATTGTAAAACCCTGTCCTTGAGCCTATATTCCTCCATTGGATCTTTATCTAGCTTTTACTCTGTTTTTTCTCTGTTTCACCAGAACTCGATTGAGGTAGTTATACTCTGTTTCTTGTCAACTCGATCAAGCTAGTATTGCTCTGCTTCTTTCCCACTCGATCGAGCTACCTTTGTTCTGCTTTTGTTCCACTCGATCGAGCTTAACTTTCCTTATTGCTTTCACTTGTTTATTGCACCATTTAATTTCTGTACTTATATTTCATTTCTTAGGTTGATAGTTTGGTTACATCACTATCTATAAACCCCCATTGTCTTGACTTACATAGCATCTGCATAGTTCTAGCTATTACGGATAGAACCGGAAACTTTGGAGTGTTTACCTTCTACCAAGAAAGCACATCATAATCTGTCCCGTCAAAAGAAATTGGATTCTCAACATTTTCTTTCAAGTACAAATCCAGCTCATTCAGCTTCTCTTGAAAACCTCATTCTTCGACAAGCTCATTGTAGATGTCATTCATGCTTTCATATTGTAGACCATTTCCAAGAACCGTTTTCTGAGAAACTTCTTCTCTACATTGACCTGAACTATAAGATGTTTCATTTGACTGCCCAAATGTACCCGATTCAGCACTTCCATTCTTGTTTAATGCACTGCTATACTCGTCAAAAAAATTCCTCAAAATACCCAAAACTTCATCTTTAAGATGAACAGACTCGTGACTACCTTTACCATAAAGCTTTTCAAAACTTTTCTCATTAAACCTCATCTTCTTGCTTGGGTCAAACACGGCTGGTACAAATATTAGCTTATTCATCTGTACCCTCTTATCAAATGGATCCCAATACTTGCTTAATTTCCCCAACATTGAGAGGGCTTTCTCACGTAATGTTTCATCAGGACCAGTAGTTATACTTAGCAAAGTGATGTTTCTAGTCATAGTGAAAATCGCATGATATAACTTGTGAGAGCAAACAGTCTTTGAAACCGAAAGAACCAAAGTGGCTTCATAGAAGATAATGAGGAATTGGACTAACCTCTCAACCGATTCCCAATCATCTTTGGTTGGTGGTCAAATCCTTTTTTTTCCCTCCACAATATCCTTGAAGTATTTAATATACGGAAAATCTAGCTCCTGCATCTTGTCAAATGCCAATCTGAACTTCAAAGCTTGGTCTAACATCACATAAGTCGAATTCCATCTTGTCTTCACATCTAAAAGCAAGCTTCCTCTTTGAATCCTTCTTGATTCCACATGATTTTCAAATGCCTTGAGCCTCGGTGTGGAAGATCTTACAAAGTGAATGCCATTACGAATAGCATTGACACTGCTGGCTATCTCCATCAGACCTTCTTTCACAATCAAATTAATGATATGAGTAGCACACCTTAAATGGAGAAAGTCACCGTTCTGAATCACTGCATCATCTCCTATCTGCTTGAACTCTTCCTTGAATGTATCCATGGCATTACTGTTAGCTGTGGCGTTATCAACGGTGATGCAGAATACTCGCTTGATGTCCCACTCAACCATACAATCAATAAGAACCTTACTTATAGTTGCAGCTTTATGATCATACACGTTCTTGAATCCAATGATAAGCTTCCTTAGTTTCCACCAAGCATCAACGAAATGAGCTGTTATAACCATATAACTAGCTCCTGTATGAGGTGCGACCCAAATATCTGTAGTCAAAGACAATCTCTGCTTGTTATCACCCATAATCTTCTTCATTGCAACTTTCCTTTGAACATACATCTCCACAATGTCTCTCGTAGCTGTTCTCCTAGAATGAGGCTTGTAAGACTGAGTTTTATCGCATAAATGTTTCCATGCCAAGCTCTCAATGAAAGCTAAAGGCAGCTCCGCTAACACCAACATCTCATTAGAAGCTTCCCTAAACACTTTTTCAGACACCTTACAATGCCGAAGACTGCCATCAGAACCATCAGGAGTTAACACGGTTTGATCTTTCTTTCCCTTGTTAGCAGCTGCCCAGACGTTGTAAGCCTTGCAAGAGAACTTGTAATGTTTCTTCAGGTTGGATGTGCCATTGTTAGATGGAGCGGTAAACACCTTCTTGCAATAATTTCACACTGCTTTTGTGTTGTCGCAATCAGGTCTTTCGAAGTGATCCCAAACTTCAGACCATGACTTCTGCTTTGAAGATGATACCTTCGAACCGCTTTATCCATCTGGTTTTTTTCTCTTCCCTTTGCCTTTGTTCTTTGTAGGTGGAGGTGGTATTGGTGATGTTTCAGTAACATCGTCGCCGGACTCTGATCCACTACAACCATCTTTGTTGTTTGGATTTGCACAAGAAGCCATCTGCATGAAAGATTTGCATTTTAGATCTTCCAAATCCAAACAAAGGCAATCAGTTATGATGCAGTCAAGTTTCAGGGCAATACACATTGGTAAAGAAAACAAGAATCAATCATCGGTTCCATTTTATTTTCAAATGCAGAAAATAAGTTTCAAAAAAATCCAGGCTTTAACACCTAGAATAATCATGTCAAGCGGAGAGATACACAAGGATCACAAACTCGAAACAACTTGCATGTGTATATTACAAGATTTGAAGCTGTTCCATTTCCATGACGTACAAAATCATAACAAACAAATATAGAAAATATATATGTAAAAAGGGGAAGAGTGATGATGCATATTGTATCGAGGAGTAAGAGGAAAATGTGACACGTTCTCCTTTTGCCCCATTCCACCTCGTCACTCCTCACCTTACCAGCCTGCTCCCCGAATTTTTTTTGTTTTTTTATATAATATACTGTTTTTCCCCTTAATTTACAAAAGAACATATTTATAAATACACTAAGTTTCAAATAAAACTTAAAAATACATGAATTTCTATAGAGAAATACAATTATGACACCCCATTTACACTACCAAACTAAGTGATCGGAAAGACTCGTGAAAAAAAGATACACAATCCCTAATTTCTGAAATCTTAATAAAAACGAATGAGATTAAATCCAAATTCATCGTTCTAACTTTAGAACTGATTTTGGATATGAATAACTTCTATTTGCAGAATCTTAAGTGTGAGTTTGAATTCAGAGATTAAGAATCCAATTTCATAAACGAACGGGTCTATAACATACTAAAGAATTTTACGTTTGAAAGAAAAAAGATTCCAACTTAAGACTCTTTAGTTTAAAAGCAGCAAATTATCCCTGAAACTCATAGTTGTGGACCGTTAGTTTAAAACAAACTAAAATTGAAACAAAGAAGAGAATTATTCTGATTCAACGACCTGAGAAATTCTCAAGGCCTAGCGTTTGACTCTCTTGAATTTAACCTATCAACAATCGATCACTTGCTCTCTTACTTTTATTTGTTCTTGTTTTCATATTTATTTCTCTTAGCAATATTTGAATCTGAGAATTTTTTTTTTTTGTCTCAATAACCACTTTCCATTAACCAAACAAGAGATTACAAAGTCATTAGACCACAAATGATTTAAACCCAATACAATGGCTCCGTCTAATATCACCCTGGAACACTAAGATGGATCCAGCGCTATCTGAACGAGAGTCACTGTATTTTTAACCACAGCAAGATGAATTTCACACCACAACTCGGTGTGAAATCATCTCTTAAACCACCTAATTAAACCTAATGACACGAAAACAACTACTAACCGAGAAGAGGCAAATCCTATCAAGAATCTCCAATCAAAACCAATCTATTAGGCCCATAATATCAGAGTGAAAGAGCTTGTCCTAATAGCTTCTACGCGAAAAGCGCATATTCCGAAAGGATTTACTATCGGCTTTCACTGTTCCGGTCCTAAGCCAAAAAACGGACAAAACATCCGAATGACACTCAGCCGTAAAACCAGCTGAGACTGAAACCCCCAAAACCGGCCTGGCAAGACAAACCATAACCGGTCAACCCGCTAACCGGGAATAGATCCAGAAAAACAAACCCTAGATTTAAGAAGATAGCCGCCGCCATGGACAGATCCGCCGTCGATCTAAAATATGAGTGCCGCCATGGACAGTTCCGCCACTCCACGGGAAGAGGACCTCCGCCGGTGAACAGTAATCTGACATGAAAGCACCGCCGTCAAGCCACCGTGGAGGAGAGGAGGGTAAAAGACTTCGCCGGACTCTGATTTGTCAGCTTCAGATCTGGAGAGCTTTCTCCGGAGAAGGACGCCACCGCCTCGAGGAAGAACCACCATAGAGTCGACCGGAGATTCGCCGTCACCGCAGAAGAAGTACTGTCCCCATCACCGTCCCTCAAATCGGAGCACCATGCCACAAGGGACACACCCCGCCGAGATCCGCCGATGGAGAAGCACCTCACGGTCTGGGGATACTACACTAAAACAAGAAGGAAAAGAACAAGAAAAAGGAAAGAAAGGAGCCCTCTACGACGCCGGACGGAGCCGGACGCCGTAGAGGCGAGGTGAGGTCGGCGGTTTTGTTCGCAGAGAGAGAGAGAGTTTCGCAGAGATTTTACTTTCCTGATAACTTTTTTTGAATCTGAGAATTTACTGTGCAACAACTTGACGTTTGGATTCGATACCCTATTTGCTACATTGATTTGCTGTACACTTGCAGTTGAATATATAGGGAAAACTTAGACCTATCACTTGCTTTTTATCTCGCTAAAAACTGAACTAATGTATATGTACTTCAACTCATCTTTTACACTCTCTTGTAGGAACTTGTATACTGTTGTTACATCTCGTCAGCCGGGAATATGGATGTCATTGACTCTGCGGAATTCACATGGAATGACGAAATGAGAGATGAAAGGGTTGATATGATGAAAGAGTTAATCGGCAACAATTACGAATGGAGTTGTCATAAATGGCAATTTGAAGAACCGGTGGAAACAACGCCTGCTCCGGTTCCTGCTGCAGAGACAGAGTCCGAGGTTGTCCATAACGAGGGCGTTGAAAGTGGTGAGGACTTCAGAACGCCTTGCGGGGAAGCCACATCATCTGCTGGCTCGAGGACAGGAAAGAGGAAGGTTATTGACAAAGGTGTGAGTCACGCTAGAAGCAATTGTTGTTTCAGCGATCAGTTGCAAATGCCGAACATGGGAGTGAGAATTTTATGCGTAGTCTGTTTGATGATTATCAGAAGAAAATGGCAAAGCAGAGTGACGACAAGAATGACAAGTTGGCTAGTGAGTTTTCGCAGCTTAAGAGTGATGTTTCAGAGCTTAAGGATATGCTCAAAGAAGCATTATCTCGCGGAAACAGTGGAGAGCCGTCGTCAAGGTCGAAACCGGTGTCTCCTATCAGCTCTCAGCAAAGACGAAAGGTAAACCCCAAAAACAACCCTAATACTTGACCACCTTCTCTGCTGTGTACTGTTACTTGTGACCTTGGAACATTGATGTCTAGGCCTTTGTGTATTATGTTAGCTTGCAAGTTTGTCAGATAAAACTCTAGGTACTCTATATGTAATGAATTATCGCTTGTCCTAAAGCTTGTTGTAATAACTTTTTGTTGTAAACAATTATCAGAATTTAAATATGTTTTCATGTTTAAGAAGTGAACTGATGAGCATTTCTCATTAACAACAGGGACACTTTGATGTGTCATTAGACAAACTGGTTGACATTGATTTAACCCAAAGCTCAGAGATCAATATTGGTGAAAATACACAAAGCTATCTCGACAGAAAGCGAGGCCACCTCTCACAAGCCTCCTTCGTTCCTGGATTTGATCCATCGCAGCAGTCGAAAGACAAGTTTAAGAAATCACAGCAGTCAAAAGACAAGTCTAAGAAAAAAGGGAAGGTATACAAACACATAAGGCCGTAAATCTTTTTCGGGTGTAGTTTTTTGTTTTGTTTTTTTAAAGTGAATCTTTGCTTTCTCAGGCCGTAAACATGGAAGTAGAGACTGCGAATAAGGAGAAGAAATTCGAGGAAGACACCTCTAAGAGTCAAGGAAAGGTAAATTTGATGTTGCTTCTCTAAGTTGTCTCTTTTTTGTGTTCTCTAAAAAAGTGAAACAATGTCAATCTTTTTTCTCAGGCCGTAAACACGGAAGCAGAGACTACAAATAACAAAATGGAAGACGTGGAAGACGGATCCGATACAGAAGAACACCTCCTGAAAATGCTTGCCGCGATCACAAAACCACCACGTCGACCCGTTTATGCTTCTGATGAAGAGAGGGACAATGAAGACCCGTTGGGTTGTGCTGAACCAGTAAGTGAACTACATCCAGTGACTATCAGCTTAACCGACAAGTCCCCAAACAAGTGTACGGATATTATGGTTTCTAAACCATATTCACAAGATCCCGATGCATGTTTGGTTTTTATCTCTGACGAGCAGTTCGAGGAAATACAACAGTGGTCGTTCATGCGCGAGTGAGTCACAAAGCTTTTACCAATATTCGTTTATTCGCTTTGATGTTGGTTCTTAGTTTTAACTTGGACATGTAAAGGCACTTACCGGTTGGTCCTAGTGTATTGACTCCAGAGCTATCAGAGCGTGTTATAGGTGGTCCACAAGTATGGCTTCAAAACCAGGTTAGAGCTACTTTTAAATTTTATATTGTAATCACATAAT
This sequence comes from Erythrophleum ivorense, assembly GCA_026724425.1. Lineage (NCBI taxonomy): Eukaryota > Viridiplantae > Streptophyta > Magnoliopsida > Fabales > Fabaceae > Erythrophleum > Erythrophleum ivorense. The sequence goes on along the minus strand of JAIUCV010000212.1, from coordinate 972,810 downwards.
GTATTTCAACCACATAGCTAGTAACCAATTCAATCTATTCTTCAGGAAATTGATGCGATGCTCTACATATTTCGTGAGAATACTTCTCTGAAACGATGGGCTGTGGACAGAGTTGGCTTCATGAATTTCACTTTCTCTTGTCAAGTTAAGGCTGCGTATGAGCAATGGAGGAGTGTAAGGAAGAAGTTCGAACTTAGCGAGTTCATCTTGGATTTTGGTAAAGGTATTCTGCCTTCTCACGGGAGAACCGACGAGGTTTGGGGTGTCGATGTTGATCGTATCTACACTCCCGTGTGCGTAGGCGGCAATCATTGGATCTCCTTGTGCATCAGCTTTGAACATCGAACCATAGACGTCTTCGACTGTAATGGTCTAAAAAGATACAGAGAGGTTGACGCGTTCGCAAACATGGTACCTCGTATTCTGAAGGAGGTTCAGACATATGTAAAGAAGAAGCATCTATCAGTCGCACCATATTATGTCAACTACGTGCCTGTGCGGAAGGGTCTGAACAAAACTCAGTGTGAGTGTGGTATTTATGCTTTGAAGTACATCGAATGTCATGTTCTGGGACTTGATTTCTCTTTGCTGCACGATAAGAACATAAAAGAGGCCAGGTACAAGGTCCTATCTGATATACTTCAAGCGGCAAAGGATAAGGTTTTGCTAGAGCGCATGTAACGTATGTCGAACCGGAGTTTGCTCCATCTGAGATTGTAGACATTAGCTGAATGTGTTCACAAGCTATTAGTTTTTTTCATTTTGCTTTACCATGTATTTTGTTTCATCTTCACTTGGATACTTGGGAACTCTATTATGTCCTTATTCTCATTGTTTTTCTTTTTTAACAATTTCTAAAACCAAGAGCAGAATGAAGAAGAGAAACAAGTAAGACATCAAGTACAGACCCAAAAAAACGGAACTAGTAGTGTTCATCACCCAAAAAAAACGGAACAAGTAGTGTTCATCATGTGTAGCTCTAAAACGATGATGGTTTTTGTAAGGAACATAAGAGAGAGTGTCATCATGTGTAGCTCCAAAACGAAACGACAGAAACAAAGACAATTGTAAAAAAGACAGTTAAACTAAAGAAAACTGAAACATGTCTAGATTGTCATCATCTCTAGATCCGTCCACACTAGATTGGCATATCACAGGTTGCTCTGTTGTGGCCCTGCTTATCACATCGACTGCACTTGTGTTTCTTCTTATCTTGCGATCTTATCTTGTCCTCAACTGTTTCGTATCATCGTTTTCTTCTCCTACCAGCAGCTCTGCGTGATTCCGGGCAAGAGACAATTTCTTGTTCAACTACTAGAGGGACACGCCATGCATCCTCAGGAACACCTATTGGATTAATTGGTTCTTCATACGCTACTCTCCAGAACTCACTTTTGGACATGTCATCAGAGTACTCATGTGGTTGCTTTCCCAAAAAAAAAATAGCTCTGATTGCATGCTTACATGGAATTTTCAGCAGATCGTACTTGGCACATGTACATGTTCGTTTCGCCAAATCAACCACACATTCGAAGCTGTCGCCTCCAACCACAAATATGTTCGCATCAACTGGCTGAACCGTAAATGCTTTACCCTTTTCAATCCTTCGGTTAATCTTCTTCTCAACAGCAACGGTTAAAGGGTGGTTATGCTTCAAGCTCAATGTTCTACGCTCATAGAACCACCTTGTCAATATTTCTCTGATGCTGTCTAGAAGAGGGATTACTGGAAACTCTCTAGGTGATCTCAATGCTGCATTTAACGACTCAGCTGGGTTAGTTGTCCTAATATCATACATGTATCCAACAAATAGACAACGAGCCCATTTTCTCACATCAGCTTTCAGGAGATATTTTCCAACATCTGCTCTATTTTTGCAGACATCAGCCATCATCCTCTGAAAATCAGCAACTCTGTATGCTTTTGAAGGCTTTGCAATCAAACCAGCCAAACCTTTTGCATGGAGATATGAGATGACATTGTTCAGCAAGTGGTGAATGCAGATTTTATGACTAGCTCGTTGGTAAACTATAGGAAGTACTCTACCAATGGACAAATTTCTGTCTGAGATAAAAGCCAAATTGTAATCATCCTCAATAACAACATGTAGCTGCCTCAAAAACCATTCCCAAGAGAGATCATTCTCCGAATCAACCACACCAAAAGCAAGTGGATACAAATTAGAGTTACCATCTAAAGCTGTAGCAACTAGTAGGGTTCCTTTGTATTTATTCTTCAAGAACGTACCATCAATAACGATGACCCGACGCATCGCTCTGTAGAACCCTCTTATTGATTGACCAAAAGAGATGAACATGTATCTGAAACTACCATCAGGATCAGTTTTATAAGCAGTATGCGTACCCGGATTAGCTTCTTTTAGCATGTGCAAGTACTTTGATATTTTACCATAACTCTCCTCAGGTATACCTCTCACATAATTGACAGCATACTCACGTGCTTCCCATGCTAGATCGTAAGAAATCTGGCATCCATGCTCTGTTCGCATCAGTTGTATGATATCATTTGGTTTAGGTCATTCTTTGACACCTTCGTACTTCTGCATAATCAGATTGCCAATTGTTTTCGCTGAGGCTGTCCTACCGTTTTTGGTTTTACTTGAAGGAGCACAAGTATGTTCACCCACATACTTATTGATGACAAATAACGTCGTACCCTTTAGATTCTCTGCTTGAACCCGCCAATTGCATTTTTTTTCCGCACAACGAACTGTCCACAACCTAGTATATGATTTCAGCACCTTGTAGTCGAAATTGTGCTTCATTGCAAGGATTTCGAAAGTGGACTTCAACTTATTCTTGCATCTGAATTGTTGCTTAATCTTCACAGCTTCCACCAAAGCGAAACGAAATTGATTAGCATACTCGATTTCCTTTAAGGACAACACTTCCTCATCATCATCGATTTTCCTTTTCTCCGGTTTGATCTCATCTTTCTCAGGGAAAAAACCATCGGTTGGAGTTACACCACCATTATCATCATTGTTGACTCCATTGTTTCCATTGGGATCCTTAAGTGTCACACACAAATGTTTTGACTCTTGCTTCCGTATGTACCCAACAAACTTTTGCACTTGACGATCGTTCGAAATCACAACCCGTGGAGATATAGCGTTATTGATCAAACCGCATGGCAAATAGCTAAACTCGACGTCCATCCCGCTCTCGATTGAGAAGTCCTCAAAAACAATCGTTCTTAGCTCTTCAAAACTGGTATTAGATTCCAAACCAAGTAGTCTTCCTCCTTTATCCTCATCAGCAACAAATATCCACCCATTGATTGCACACCTTTTCCATGAACCACAAGCTACATAGATATGCAATATATTACTTTAAAAGAAGAGAAAGAGAGAAGAGAAAGAGAGAGAGGATTGAAGAGGAAGAAGAGGAGATATGTCGTCGACAATATGCCGTCGAACATAGATTGGGATAGGTAGAGAAAAAAAAGGAAACAAAGATTTGAAAAATATTCAGTTGTATATTTTCTCGAATTTGGTAGAAGATGATTTCTACGCATGGTAGATGACACTTATTTTAGTAGAACATCTGGTAAAAACACGAATACTACGGATTGTAGAAAACTTGTTTTAAGTAGAACACTAATTCTGCGGGTTGTAGAATGAACTGTAGTACGTAGGACACGAAAACTACGGTAGGTAGATGTTAGTGTTTAGCGTAGAACTTGAAATCTACTATTAGCAGAAGATAGTGTATTCTGTAGAATATATTGGGAGCAAATTCTACCAAATGGTAGAGCCTATAATATTTGGTAGATATCGAATTCTGATTTTGGTAGAAGTATGAGATAGCTGTAGATTCTGAATTCTACAGCCGTTAGACTTCCGAGTAACTAGTAGAACACGTATTCTACTTTGAGTTTAGAGATTGGTAGAACCAAACTTCAAATAATTTTCTGAACATGAAAACCAATTTTAAAAATGTTCAAATTTTTTAAACAAGTCTTTAGATCATTTTTATGAATTTTAGAAATTTTGTTCACTTGTAAAAGAGTTTAGTATAAGTTTTAAATTATATTAAAGGGTAATCTTGGCAAAAAAATGACCAAAGTCAAAAAAAAGAATAAACGGATAAGAATAATTTTTTTTTTGGGGTACTTTCACAATTCTCCCGTAAATTGCGGAACATTTTATAAGTGAAACGCTATAATAGTTTTAGGCGGAAAAAGAAAAATAAAACTCCCGCAACACTTACTAAAAATTAGACTCTGAAATTGATTTGGCTCTAAAACGAAAAATCCCCGATTCTTATGACCAAAAATGTAAAGACTTTTCTTCTTTACATTTTGTCGAGACAAAAAAAAATCTCTTTTTACAAAAAAAAAAAAAAAAAAAGCTCTCGACCCACTTCTTTTCCTCTATCCTTGCCGTCTCCGCCCGGTCTACTCCTCCACCGTCTTCGCCTCTCCCTCCCCCCCTCAGCCTCTTCCTCTGCCTCCAGTTCCCTCGACCCAGTTTTACCCAAACCCTAATTCACCTCTGATTGAAATCGGGATTTCGATACATCATAGGTTTCTCTTCTGATTGTGTGGTTAGTGTTGTAGATCGATTCGATTTATCTTCTCGTAGATCTCGCCGTTGCCATGTCGCGGAGATTATGCCAATTGATTTGGAGGTAAAATCTCTGAAAATTTCCTTTTATCCTTTTTCGTGCTTGATTATGAACTTGTGAATACTTTTTTCCCGATTGTTTTGCTTTCGTTTTCGTCTATGTGCTACTTGTTGACTCTGGTTTTTCTTTATCTTGTTTTTGCAGGAATTTATGAAGGAAGTATCGAAAAGCCATACTGTATTAATGTTTCCAGTGTTATTAACAGATGTTTATGATACAGTATCGGATCTGGAAACGAAAAATGTTCAATATAATTCAAGGTGTTTCTTTTGTATCCATCTAATGGCTGATTAGAGGATTGTATCTTATAGGAAATGTAAAGGATGTAGTGAGAACAAAGACTTATCAGAATGTAATCTACCAAAACAAGTTTCTTGATGTTCAGGACAAAATTGTTCTTGATGTTACAGCTGGGACAAGAATTTTGCCTCTGTTCTGTGCTAAGGTAGGAGCAGCTCATGTTTACGCTGTAATGTATGTCTTCAGATGACTGGTAAAGATAAAGATTATAGAGGTGGGTTTGTATAAAGGATTCATACATTTCCTTGTCCTTTGCTTAATGAATATCATGTTTGACTAAAATATTTCTCATTTCCAGCTCTCTCTTGCTGGCTTTAATCACAAATTGAGGATCCTGCTAGAAGCTGTCATTCAAAATATAGCAAGGTTTCAAGTTAAACATGACAGGTTTTCTGTTATGAAGGTAACCTTATCAATGTGAATCCAATAAGCCTTGTTACTTCGCAATGGTATTAGAAGATCAGACTTGGCTATGGACAGAAGAACTAGATGCTCTTGAGTCATGTATAGCTTTGTTTTGATTATGATAAGATAGTTTTTTTCTCCTAGCAAATCTGATGAGTTGAAGGTTTTTCTGCAGGTGGAACGGAGGTGACCACTGCCTACGAGCAGATACGTGGCGTTTATGATGATAAATTGCACTGTGAAGCTGCCTAAACAGTTGTTCGGTGAAGGCGGAGGAGCCTTGGTGATTGAGGTGGCTTATCAACCTTGAGGCGATAGAGATCTCCTGAGATTGTTTAGAGAGTTTAGACTAGAAACTAGAGTAGATTAGAAACTATTAGATATGAAAAGAAAAAATCTTCTAGTAAACTATTATTATTATTTATTTATTTTTTGTTCTTGTGAATTAAAATATGAGTTTTTAGAATTCAAAATCTAAAATCTAAAATCTAAAATTCAAAATTGAAACTCAAATTATTATAATTAATAACAAAATTGAAGTGCTAGAAGACGTTATATTAAATGATAAAACAAAAACATTACGAAAAACCGCTATCTAAAGTGTTTGACCTATTATGACGGGCGATGATAAAGCATTAGTAAAAACGGGGAAAACGATCTATTTCTCCACGATAACTATGACATAGCATCAGATCTCCATGGAACTTTTACCCTGTTCCATATCCACATAAAATAAAAGTTATCGTTTCCGTTCCCCACGAAAAAATAGTTCGAGACCTATTTCTCCATAGATCGTGGTCGTGATCGGTTCACTATGGTTTGCTATCTAAACCTGAAACCGAACTATCTATAACCGAAACCAAACCGAAATAAAAACACGCCTCGTGTTTAAACCTGACCCGTTGACCCATACAACGAAACAAAAACCCCCAATTCGATTTTCTCAAAACCTAAGAACCTTAAAATCGATTTCGTGAAATTGTTTTCTCTAATCACGAATTTCCGAAATCCAGTGTAAGTCCATATCTAGGGGTTCATTTTCGGAATATCATTCTTTTGTTTCGTACTCTAGAAGCTCGATTGACATGAGATTTGTAGTTTTATGCTTTGGTGATGATACTCCTTATATAGGTCAAAATTGGTGATGTCTGGAGGCTTGAGTAATGTATCAGTAATTTGAATGACTTACATTTCATTTTGAATTGTGATTGGTTACATGTATTTCTTCATGTGTTGTTTATTTGGGTTTGTAGCTTAGGAATGATAACCATGCCTTCAAATGGGTTGATGAGGGATTGGAAGACGAGATTGAGACATTAAAGCTGATAAATGGAAGACTTTAACAAGATTTGAAAGTCCTGAAGTCAGAGTATATGGAGTTTGAGAATAAGTTGTTTGAGAAGGTCGAAATGAAGCTCAAGAGTGACATAATGGAGAGGGTTGAGGGTATGTTGTCTGAAGCGCAATGTAGCATGAAGAAGACGATGCTCCTAGTGGCATGTGTCTTTGTTTCTTGTTTCTTGTTTCTTTGTTTCTTGTCTTTGTTTCATGTGTCTTTATGCTTTGTAATGACATGGTTTTTGCTAGCTTAATGACAACGATTTTGTTTTCAATGACACTTGCGGGTTTCTTGCATTTTTTATTATAAAGTACTTGCTGCATTTACCTTGAAAAGAATGAACAACATAGAATATGCTTAAAAACCGCTACATTGAGCTCATAATCCATTATCAAAAGCATCTCAAACAATAAAATAAGTAGAAAGTAGCCTATATTAAACACCAAAAGCATCCTACATTTGTGTTCATACACAGCCGAGAGCCATTAAGAAAAACAGATAGTAATAAATTAAAAAAAAAAGCTCCATGTGATCCTATGTTGCTTCCTACATCTGCTATGTGGCTTGAGAAGATGGAGCTTGACTGAGAGTTGCTTGTGAAGATTGCGCTTGAGTGACTGTCCCTTGAGAGGATTCAGCTTGAGTGAGATTTGCTTGAGAGGATTCTCCTTTACCCTGAAAAATGGAAACCGAAACCTACATTACAAACCACAAACCACAAACCAAAGGAGAAAGATGTTAACGCATATACAAACCTGTGTAGGATCATTCTTGTGGAACCTTGAGTTATGGTTTGCAGCTCCACATACTCCACAATGCATTATCCTCTTTTTAAGCTTTGGTGCCTTCTTGGTTGGAGACTCATTAACTCCTCTTTTCCTTTTGTGGTCGGCTTTTGTTGTCTTTTTACTCTTGGATTGATCTTCCGCTTGATTCTCCGATTTATCCGGTACAGGAGGAGGATGGACATTTGGAGCACCTGTTGCTGGCCAAAACTTTATACCTCTCACTAGAATAGGCCCTTCTTCATAGTTTCTCTTCCATATCGCTGTGCGGAACCAGTGACAAACATAATCCTCAGGTACCTTTTCCTTCACCATTATCACTCCATATGCATGCTGGCAAGGAATTCCACAAATTTCAAACTTATGGCAGCTGCAAGTTCTCCGATCCAAGTTTACACGGTAAGAACAACCACCTAGCTTTGCTTCATAATATCCATTAGTGGCGGCAGTGACCACACATTGAGTAGCTTCTTCGTGCTCTTTTGCAAGAAACTTAGCAACATAGGGTGTACAAATCCCTGAAATATAACCAAAAAAACGTCAAGTAAACAAGTGCAAAGTTAAAGTAAAACCATTGTAAAGTAGAACACATACCATTGTAATCATGAGATTTGACCGATCTCTTGGCAATACGTGCCATAGCCAATCATCTTATGGTTTCTAGCATTGGAACAAATGCCTTCCCTCTAGCCTGTTTTATTGTCTTGTTAAACGACTCCGTTGAGTTGTTTTCCACGTCTTCACAATAGTTACCTTTCTTGTAGAAAGCTCTGCACCAACTCCTGGGATTTTGCTTCATCACATCATCGTACACACCACTGTCGTAATTGAATAGCCTGTCCAAGTTTTGCTGAAATTCTGCTTCATATATTGTAGCTCCATGCCAAATTCCATATGTAAGGCTTCATGTGTTTCTTGCTTCCATGCTTTTTCTTCAAGTTCCCATAGATGTGTCTGACACACATTCTATGCTCAGTTTTTGGTAACTCTATTTGAACCGCTTTGATCAATCCCTAGTCAAAGAAAATACACCAGCAAACATAAAAAATTCGCAAGCCATGAACTAACAAAACACAAACAATAAGCAATTCACAAAAGATAAACAAACATATTATATATAGTTACTAGTTACCTTTTGTCGATCGGAAACAATGATATATTGATCACCATCATTTAGTTGCAAATCGATCTTCAACCTTCTCACAAACCATTGCCAATTGTCAAAATTTTCCACTGCAACTACACCCCAAGATACAGGGTATATCCGATTATCTGCATCTCTACCCATAGCCACCAAGACAGTTCCTTTGATTTTCCCTGAGAAGAAGGTGCCATCAAGACCCAGCAATGGCCTACAAGTATTCTTCCAGGTTCGTCTGATGACATCAAAGCATACGTAAAACCTATTAAACACATCTTGACCTGCTGCGTTTGTCAAACAGTCAACCTCCACAGTTGAATCTTGGTTTGAGTCTACTAACTCAGCAGCATAATCTCGGAGACGGGAAAACTGCTGATCATATTCCCAATCGATCCACTTTAATGCATTATTCCTAGCAGCTTGACATTGAGGCCTAGAGACAACTATACCCCATTTTTTAAAAACAAGATCTTCAATCTTCATTGGCATGTAGTAACTAGGTTCCTCTCGGATATTATCTAAAAACAGCCTAGCAATCACAGGAACCTTAATCATCTCACACTTCCCACTAGGAACACATGTATGTGTATCTATGAACTTCCTAACTCTCCACATTGGATCATTTGGAAGTATTGAAGCATATACTTGCCACTTACAGTCTTCACCTTTATCTTTGCTACCACCACCAACACATTCAAACCCTATCTTATCTTTATCATACCTGTATTGCTTCAGATTGCGTTTGCTTCTTAGTGCATAGTCAAGAACAGCCTCTTTGAAAGCAACTCCATTGAAGAAGGTCTGGTCTTTGTACAAGTGACCATCACCACGCCTGATATGGGGAATTCGTTGTCGCCCTATAAGAGATTCACCTTCCTCGTTTTCTTCTTCACTATCACTCTCACTCTCTGGATATTCATTGTGAAGAATCGATGGCTCGTCGACGAACTCCTCAACAAGTTTCTGCACAAAATACTGATCTCTATCTTCTAATTCATCATCGAAATCTCCTGTCGCATCACCGCCCGCAAGAGACATGGCGCAATTTTGTGGAAGTTTCTGATTTGGGATTGATTTGGGGATTTCCAATTTAGGGTTCGTGGTTTGCGATTTGGGAATTTTAAGTTTAATGGTTAAGTTGTAATCGGGTTGTAATCGGGTCGTTATCGGGTTTAATTGGTTTATAATCTGGTTTAGTTTCGTGTTTATGTGGTTAATGTGTTCGGTAAATAGTAAACCGATCACGACCACGATCTATGGAGAAATAGGTCTCGAACTATTTTTTTGTGGGGAAAGGAAACGATAACTTTTATTTTATGTGGATATGGAACAGGATAAAAGTTCCATAGAGATCTGATGCTATGTCATAGTTATCGTGGAGAAATAGATCGTTTTCCCGTAAAAACGCTATCATATCAATAGTTAGCGTTTTTCGGATGCTAAGAATACCCTTTTTTCCTGTAGTATAAAAACCATTTTCAAAACATTTTCTTTGAGCCATCGGTCTCGTGCCCTAACTTTAAACACACCTGCACACACTGAAAAGGGGAAAAAAGAGTAATGAATTACCCTGTGAGGAGATCATTTCTGACAACTGAAAACATAATAAACATTTCCAGGATTATACCACATTAATCATCAAAACACATAAACCTAGACACTAGCAATCATATAGCATGCCTTCATGTTAAGCTATAACATACATAACATCTCCTTGCTATAATGCAAGATGAACATACATCAATAGATTCATCCATCTCTTTTCGATGGTGCACTATCCTCATGATAGCCATATGAACCGCTGTGGAGGCTGGTCTTTGTACCCAAACACTCCCATACCGGGCTCGTCAGCCGTTCATTACCTGCATGTTAACTCGTCGGTCGAGGGAAGACCACGGTAGCTCGATTCTTCCTCTCTTATTAATATATATAATATCATATCATATTATATCATACATATCATGTCATCACATCATCATCATGTTATATTATACCATATTATACCAATGTTGTTAAACCCGGACCGGACCGGAGGTCCGACCGGGTCCGACCACGAACCGGGAGAAGGAGCGGGTTGGGTGATGTCTCTGCATTTTGTCTCTTTTAAGCTCACGTTTCCCTCAGTTTTTCCCCTATTTTTGTTTATATCTTCAGCATTTTAGTATAGATCTCATGCATTATGTTAATATATAGTATTTAGGATCTGCATTGCATATTTCGTGCATTTGGGAGTTGTATCAGGTGCCTTTGAGTGCAAAAAGGAGGAGATCTGGAATCAAGGGAGAGCATGAAGTTCAGAGAGCAAACGGGATGCCAAACGGGATGACAACCCGTTTGCCCCCGAAGATGAGCTGTGCGCAAAGAAAAAAAAAAGAAGGAGAGAAAGTCAACTTAAGTGAGCTGACCAAGGGTGCCCTTCTTCTTTGTGTCCACTATATAAGACTTGAAAACCCTTTTTCACAGCAGCTTTTGCAGATCGACAATCTGAACAAAAACAAAAGAGAACTTTTCACTTTTGAGAGATTCTTTGAATATTCTCTTTTGTAATCTTTTGAATCTTTATCTTTAAGTTTTAATCAAGTTTAGTAATTTCTTTTCTTGCTTTATCTTCTTCTCACCTCACGCTCTTTACTCTGTTGTGAAATAAAATTCCATTCCTAAAAAGGAATTGGCGTTTTCTCACATGAAGAGTGAGTGAACTTTATTGGGTCTTGAGGGATGAGGTAGATTAGGAGAGATTAGGGGTTGATTTTGCTTCTAGCGGTGTTTAATTCTTCCAAAAATCTTTCTTTGCTGGATTTGCTTAAAGCTAGATCTTTTCTGATCATCTTGGTCTAGATCCAAGACTTCTCTCACACCAAAAGTGCCTTGAGAGAGGTTGGACCAACCAGCAAGGAGATGAACTTGTCCAACCCATGATGGTGGTTGTTTGGAGAGTTCATCGGATTAGGAGAGTTGTCTCTTAAGGCTGGTTTTTCTTGAAGTCACTAACCAAAAGTTAGCTCCTTTGACTTCAAGTTTAGCTTTGTGGTTTTCTCCATGAAAGTGGGTTAACCTTGTTTTATGAACTCTCCTCCTAAGATTTAGCTCTAATTAGAGTATTTCTGGACACCTTTATTGACCCCTAAAATCTCATAGTTGATTTCCTCATCCTGAGACCCTTTTCTTTTTATTATCGGATTATCAATTTTAGTTGCAGTTGTTTTAATTAAAATTTAGTTTTGATTAATTTACTTCTTGATTTAAAAACACAACAAAAACTAATCGCTTGACTTGTTGAACTTCTTACATTTGAAATTGTCTTATCATTCTCCATTATGGATTGACTCTCAAGACCACAATGACATGAGTGGGTATGAGTAATTGAAACCTCACAAAAATCCTTGTTTCAATTTGGCGCCGTTGCCATTTGGAGAATTTCGTTTAAGCATTTTCGATTTGGAAAATTTTTCAAGATCAAGTTTTTCTTACTTATCGCATTTGTTGCTCGTTTACTCTGCTCGCTGTCTCTGGTTTGTGGTTTTTGATTGTTCAGGTATATGCACACAAGATCACGTGGACCCGGTAATTTACTTAACACCAGCGATCTTGACAAAGCTGAGCAAGCAAAGCGCGACAAGAGAGCACGAAACAGAGCTGCGCAACAACCGCCCACTGAACCGCAGTTGGTAGCTCCCGAACCTGTGTTCGACGGCATGGCAGACCCAGCAGGGGCCCATGATGTTCCACCAGGGAACAACCCACCACACGGCGGACACCCGAACCATCCTCACCGTCCTGCGCGGCAGATAGGAGCCGGAGATACTCCAAACACACACGTCAACCGCCACGGCATTACCCCACCACCGGTCCCCAACAATAATTTCGAGATCAAGCCTGGGCTCATCTCACTGATTGAGCGGTATATGTTCCATGGTCTGCCTGATGAAGACCCTTTGGACCACTTGGATAAGTTTGATCGCTTGTGTGCTCTGACAAAAATAAATGGAGTGTCCGAAGATGGAATGAAGCTGCGACTTTTCCCGTTCTCATTGGGCAACAAAGCTCACGTTTGGGAGAACAACCTTCCCGTCGGTTCGATCAAGACTTGGGACCAATGCAAGCACGCCTTCTTGGCGAAATTCTTCCCCACCTCACGCACCGCTAAGCTGCGGAATGATATCTCCAGTTTTGTGCAGATGAATGGCGAAAGCTTTAGTGAAGCTTATGAGCGCTTCAAGGGGTATCAAATGAAATGTCCTCACCATGGTTTTTCTAAGGAATCTCTCCTGGGTACTCTCTACCGTGGAGCTCTTCCTAAGTACCGCTTGCTTCTCGATACAGCCAGCAATGGGCACTTTCTGGGTCAAGATGTAGATGAAGGGCTGCTGTTGGTTGAAAACATTGCCACGAGTGATTGTAACTACAGCGAAGATTACGATCGTGCTGACAGAGGCAGTTCCGCTCTGGACGAGAAGCACAAGAAGGAAATTAAGATGCTGAACGACAAGTTAGACAAGCTACTGACGGGCCAGCAAAAACAGCTCCATTTCGTTTGCGAGGACGATGTCGCTCAAGAGGAGGAGAACGAACAAGTAGAGGAGGCGAACTATATCACCAATCAGGGGGGATACCAAAAAGGGTTTGGCAACTACAGCCACAACCCTAACCTCTCCTATAGAAGCACCAATGTTGCTAACCCCCAAGACCAAGTTTATCCTCCACCAAACCCACAGCCACAAGGTGGACAACACGTCGTTTATTACAAGAAAGGTTTTCCACCAAAAACCTTCGGTGCACCACCTCAAGGATCTACACAAGCACAAGCGGGAAGTAGTTCCGGTCAGGATGCCGATCTCAAGTCCATGTTGCAGCAGCTACTTCAGGGGCAAGTCAGCGGAGCAAGTGACCTTCACATCAAACTGGCCGAAATACACAACAAGGTGGACAGCTCCCATCATGAACTCAACCGCAAAATTGAGTCGCTAAACTCAAAGGTCCAGCAATTGGAATCTCAGAGCAGCACTACCACCAAAGGGACCCTTCCCGGAAAACCGATCCCCAACCCGAAGGAGTTTGCGAAGGCCGTCACTCTGCGGAGCGGAAAAGCGCTTCCGGACCGGTCGACCCCGGCTCGCCACAGTGAGGACAGTGTCGCTCAAGAGGAGGAGGATTTGGTTGACAATGAAGGAGAGGTCAGCGCTGAGAGGAAATCTGATAAGCCTGATACAACAGACACCATGAAAGCCCCTGCCCAAGGGAATACAAAGAGGAAGGAAACTCTTTTTGTTCCTCCGCCGTTCAAACCAGTTTTACCCTTTCCCGGAAGATTCAAGAAACAACTGGCAGCCAAGTACAAAAAACTTTTTGACAGACAGATGGCAGAAATTGAGGTGAGAATGCCGATCCTAGATGCATTCATGTTAGTACCACCATACCAAAAATTCTTGAAAGATGCAATCTTGGAGAGAACTAAAGAAGTACAAGGAATGGTGGTGTTATCTCAAGAGTGTAGCGCTATAATACAGAGAGCAGAGTAGCGGCTCAAAAGCTAGGGGATCCCGGGAGTTTCACTTTGCCTTGTTCTCTAGGTCCGCTGTCTTTCAAGAATTGTTTATGCGACTTGGGAGCGAGTGTTAGCATCATGCCTCTCACGGTAGCAAAGCGCCTGGGATTTAATAAGTACAAGGACTGTCACTTCTCGCTTGTTCTCGCTGACCGTTCCATCAGACTTCCAGTGGGAATGCTGGAAGATATGCCCCTCAAGGTGGGCAATGTGCTCGTACCGACGGACTTCATAGTCTTAGAGATGGGTGAGGAACCAAAGGACCCTTTGATCCTAGGTAGACCTTTTCTTGCAACAGCTGGGGCCGTTATTGATGTCAGGAAAGGAAAAATTGAGTTGAATCTGGGCAAGGATTGCAAGCTACTCTTTGACATTACAAACGTGATGAAGCAGCCGACCACAACCAGCGAGTCATTCTACATTGACACACTGGACCGGCTGGCTGATGAGTATTTGGAAGAGATTAATGTTGAAGACAAGCTGCAGATAGCTCTGACAAAGGAGAACGAAGGATTTGGGTATCTTCAGGCTGAAAGCATGGAGTACGCCAGGTTGCTGGACTCGCATAAGGCTGACGAGGGAGAAACCGGTTTTGAGAATTTTGCTAAGGAAGAATCAGCACTCAATCGGGATGCCAAACAGGTTGATAACCTGTTTGCCCTCGAGACCAGTCCTTGCGAGGGAAACTCGATAAAGCAGAACACTGAGGCCGACTGGTCCGAGCTCAAAGCGCCAAAAGTGGAGCTGAAACCTCTTCCCAAGGGGCTCAGGTATGCATTCCTTGGCCTTAACTCGACATACCCTGTCATTGTGAGTGATGCATTGACCCCCATTGAGCTTGAAACCCTTTTGACCGAGTTGCGAAAGTATAGGAGAGCCCTAGGGTATTCGCTAGACGATATCAAGGGGATCTCCCCTACTCTATGCACTCACAGAATCCATCTAGAGAATGAATCAAAGGGATCTATTGAACCTCAGCGTAGACTTAACCCGAACCTAAAGGAAGTAGTTAAAAAGGAAATCCTTAAACTTCTTGATGCTGGAGTGATTTACCCGATTTCGGACAGTACATGGATCTCTCCTGTCCATTGTGTTCCGAAAAAGGGTGGCATAACAGTTATTAAGAATGACAAGGATGAAATGATCCCGACTAGGACAATAGTTGGACATCGCATGTGCATTGATTATCGTAAACTAAATGCTGCATCACGTAAGGATCATTTCCCTCTCCCATTCATTGACCAGATGCTTGAAAGGCTAGCTAACCATCCATATTACTGCTTTTTAGATGGTTATAGTGGTTTCTTTCAGATCCCTATTCATCCCAATGACCAAGAAAAGACAACGTTCACATGCCCATATGGTACCTTCGCATATCGGAGAATGCCGTTTGGGCTATGTAATGCTCCAGCCACGTTTCAACGTTGCATGTTGTCTATTTTTTCAGATCTGATCGAGGAGATGGTGGAGGTATTCATGGACGATTTTTCGGTCTATGGCTCCTCTTTCTCCTCATGTTTGTTGAATCTATGCAGGGTTTTAAAGCGTTGTGAGGAGACGAATTTGGTCTTGAATTGGGAGAAGTGCAATTTTATGGTCAAGGAAGGGATTGTTTTGGGACACAGGATTTCCGAGCACGGAATTGAGGTTGATCGCGCCAAAGTGGATGTTATGCTGCAGCTGAGTGAACCGAAGTCAGTCAAGGATATTCGGAGCTTTTTGGGACATGCGGGTTTCTACAGGCGTTTTATAAAAGATTTCTCAAAGATAGCAAGGCCTCTCACTAGACTTTTGTGCAAGGAGAATGACTTCATATTTGATGAGGAGTGCCGCCAAGCTTTCTTGAGGATCAAAGAAGCACTTTGTAGTGCACCTATTGTCCAAGCTCCGAATTGGGAGCTACCTTTCGAGATTATGTGTGACGCATCAGACTTTGCAGTTGGGGCGGTTTTGGGACAGCGAGTTGATAAGAAGATGAACGTGATCTACTACGCTAGCAGAACGCTTGATGAGGCTCAATCCCGTTACGCCACTACGGAGAAGGAACTTCTTGCTGTTGTGTTCTCTATTGACAAATTTAGAAGTTATATCGTGGGATCTAAGGTGGTTGTTCACACCGATCACGCAGCATTGAAGTACCTCTACACGAAGAAAGATGCGAAACCGAGACTTCTCCGCTGGATACTTCTCTTGCAGGAATTCGATCTTGAGATTGTCGACAAGAAAGGAGCTGAAAATAGTGTGGCCGATCACCTTTCTAGGATGCGGATTGATGAGAGTTTGCCTATTAATGATTCGTTACCCGAAGAGCAGCTGATGGCTTTACAGGTTTTGCATGAAGGTTTTGAGCTGAAAGAGAAGCTTGAAGAGATCCACGCCCTAGAGGACGAGAAGCTGCCTTGGTATGTTGATTTCGTTAACTATTTGGTGAGTGGAGAAGTCCCTGATGACATAAATGGTTACCAAAAGAAGAAGTTCTTTAGGGATGTGAATCATTACTATTGGGATGAACCATATTTGTTCAAGAGAGGGAGTGACGGTTTGTTTAGGAGATGTGTAGCCGAGGCTGAAGTGGAGGAGATATTATATCACTGCCATGGTTCACGCTATGGTGGACATTTTGCCACTTTCAAAACAGCGTCGAAGGTTTTACAAGCCGGATATTGGTGGCCGAGTTTATTCAAAGACACTCAAGCCTATGTGGCTAAGTGCGATGCGTGCCAAAGGGCTGGAAATATCTCGGCAAGGAACGAAATGCCCCAAAACCCGATTCTAGAAGTTGAAGTATTTGACGTTTGGGGCATAGATTTCGTAGGGCCATTCAACCCACCTTCTCACGGAAACTCTTACATATTAGTGGCCGTTGATTACGTTTCCAAGTGGGTAGAGGCGATTGCAGCACCTACTAATGACGCTAAGGTGGTGTTGAAGCTGTTTAACACCATAATCTTCCCAAGATTCGGCGTACCGAGATGTGTAATAAGCGACGGAGGATCCCACTTTGTGAACAAGGTTTTTGAAAACCTCTTGAAGAAGCACGGAGTTAAACACAAAGTCGCCACTCCCTACCATCCACAAACCAGCGGACAAGTGGAAGTCTCCAACAAACAAATCAAGGCCATCCTCCACAAAACTGTTAGCTCGTCAAAAAGGGATTGGTCAGGAAAATTGGATGATGCCTTGTGGGCTTACCGAACAGCGTACAAGACGCCCATAGGGAGAACACCATACTCTCTTGTCTACGGAAAATCTTGCCACTTCCCGGTGGAGTTGGAATACAAAACGCAATGGGCAATCAAGATGCTAAATATGGATCTCAAGCCTGCCCAAGAAAAACGGGAAGTGGATTTGCATGCGTTAGAAGAAATCCGCCTTGACGCTTATGAGAGTTCAAAAATCTTCAAGGAAAGAACTAAGGCATTTCATGACAAAAAGATTCTGCCAAAGGTGTTCAAGGCTGGTGACCATGTCCTGCTGTATAACTCACGCCTCAAACTCTTCCCTGGGAAGCTGAAATCGCGCTGGGCAGGCCCATTTGAAGTTAAGGAGGTGCTCCCATATGGTGCTATCACATTGCTCAACAAAGAAGGCGCCGAATTTACAGTGAACGGGCAGCGAGTGAAGCCTTATATGGCAAATTCTGTGATTGGAGAAGGGAGTTCAATCCCTCTCCATGACCCTGTTGATGCCTAAGAAGCCTAAAAGGTCAAGCTTAGGACCTTAAACAAGCTCACTTGGGAGGAAATCCCATGAGTATCCTTTTGTATATATCGTTTCTCATTGTGGATTATGCATTGGTTTCTGCAGTTTGTTTTTGTTGTTCGTGTCAGGTTTTTGTGGAGGTATATGGTCAGGAAGTTGGGAGACGGTCAATGAGCGGGAGTTGGAGAAATTCAAAATCAGAAGACAACTAGGAAATAAACTTAAACGGGTTGTCAAATGGGTTTCCTCCATAGGATCAACCTGTTTTGACAACCCGCCCAGCCGCCACCCCGTTTTTCCTTCAAGCGAATTTTCGATCTCCTTCATTCTTCCACCAGTGAGAACTCTTCTTCCTCTTCCTCCCTGAACCACTGAGCGGTACAACTCCAATTCCACTATATATACCATCTGTTTTTCCTTTGCATTTCTATTTTGATTTAGTCTTGTTCAGGTGATCTCTCTCTCCAGTTTCTATTTGCACAAGGGACCGTGCAATTTAAGTTTGGGGGAGGGATCAACAGTATTTAACATCGTGTTTTATGATCTTATTTTCGATTTTCATCCTTTGAGTCTCATATCATTTGCATTGCATCTATGGCATAGAAAACACCAAAAAAATAGAAAAAATTTGAAAATTTGCATGACCCAAAAAGAAGCATCATTTGCATTTACATATTAGGATTGAGTCTAGATGCATTGTACATGAGCATTGCATTTGCATAGGGGGCAATGATAGAACTATCCTTACTTGAGAAATGCTTTTCGGAATGGTCTCAATGCTCTAGTTGAAAATTATTTGATGCATTCAGGTTTAGTCCGAGCCTAAAAGAACTCGCTTCTCAACATTCATGCTTGACTGAATCATTGCTTTGAATTGAAACTTCACCTAAGTGATTTGGACTTAATATGATCATTTAATTATCAAACTCGTGCATTGATGTTCTTGCTCATGGATTTTGATTCTCTTGGACATTCTTTCTCTTATATTTATCTCTCTCTGTTTGTCCATATTCGTTGATTACCCCGCCCCTAACCAAACCCATTTATTTCTTACCCAACCTGTTTACCCTGAGAAGAGAGGCCTTTTCCAATTGAGCTAGGCAAAACGTGTTGAGTTTAGACCGACAAAGCATAGTTTCTCATGTAGAACTAGCTCGTTTTCCTTTGAGCTAGTCTAGGCCTAGGTTGTGATTCAAGTTTGGGGGTGAGAGAATGAGAGAAAAGAGAAAGAACAGAAAGTGAAAAGAAGTCGAGAGAAAAGAAAGGATGGGAGAAAGAAAAAGGGAAGTTTATAAAAGAGTGGTGGCTCGCTTGATGTTAAATAGATAAGTAGCTTTGGGGCTTGGTTTGTAAAGAAAGGCATCTAGCCTTGTTCATACTTTAAGAAGTTAGAAATCCCAAAGCCTATAAAAGAAAAGTGAAAAGCCTTAAGCCACAAGAAAATTCGAAAGTTAATCCCCTGCTATTTTCAGAAAGTTTTATCCTCCCTAAAATCCTAAGTTTCAATCTTTAAGTTCAGAAAGGGAAAAGAAAGGGTAGTTAGGACTTGGGTGGGATTCGTTCTTTATTTAAGACCTTACGTCTTGGGTAGATGAGAATCTATCTTTGTACCATCCTTGGTCCTCACTCTTAGCATTTTGCCCAAGCTCAGTTCTTCTTGAGAGATCCCTTATGCGCTTCATGAAACTACCAAAAAGAAAGAAAAAGAGCCTAACCCTTTGAACCAAATGAGCAAGTTTTGATTGCATGAGTTTTGATTCACGATTTCGGGCTTAATTGAATGTAAACAGGTGAAGTGAATATGAACGCATGTTTCATCATGTCTGATGTTTGGTTGTCGCTGAATTGAGTATGCGAGTGATCTGATTTGAATGGCTGAATCTGTTTGCATTTCATAATTTTTAACTAGAACATTGAGGCGATTTCTTTGAGCATTGTCAATTGGATTTGAGTCCCCGCCCAAATCAATTTCTCTCTGATTTGTTCTTCCTTGCTTGAGGCAAGCAAGATGCAAGTTTGGGGGAAGTTGATGTCTCTGCATTTTGTCTCTTTTAAGCTCACGTTTCCCTCAGTTTTTCCCCTATTTTTGTTTATATCTTCAGCATTTTAGTATAGATCTCATGCATTATGTTAATATATAGTATTTAGGATCTGCATTGCATATTTCGTGCATTTGGGAGTTGTATCAGGTGCCTTTGAGTGCAAAAAGGAGGAGATCTGGAATCAAGGGAGAGGAGCATGAAGTTCAGAGAGCAAACGGGATGCCAAACGGGATGACAACCCGTTTGCCCCCGAAGATGAGCTGTGCGCAAAGAAAAAAAAAAGAAGGAGAGAAAGTCAACTTAAGTGAGCTGACCAAGGGTGCCCTTCTTCTTTGTGTCCACTATATAAGACTTGAAAACCCTTTTTCACAGCAGCTTTTGCAGATCGACAATCTGAACAAAAACAAAAGAGAACTTTTCACTTTTGAGAGATTCTTTGAATATTCTCTTTTGTAATCTTTTGAATCTTTATCTTTAAGTTTTAATCAAGTTTAGTAATTTCTTTTCTTGCTTTATCTTCTTCTCACCTCACGCTCTTTACTCTGTTGTGAAATAAAATTCCATTCCTAAAAAGGAATTGGCGTTTTCTCACATGAAGAGTGAGTGAACTTTATTGGGTCTTGAGGGATGAGGTAGATTAGGAGAGATTAGGGGTTGATTTTGATTCTAGCGGTGTTTAATTCTTCCAAAAATCTTTCTTTGCTGGATTTGCTTAAAGCTAGATCTTTTCTGATCATCTTGGTCTAGATCCAAGACTTCTCTCACACCAAAAGTGCCTTGAGAGAGGTTGGACCAACCAGCAAGGAGATGAACTTGTCCAACCCATGATGGTGGTTGTTTGGAGAGTTCATCGGATTAGGAGAGTTGTCTCTTAAGGCTGGTTTTTCTTGAAGTCACTAACCAAAAGTTAGCTCCTTTGACTTCAAGTTTAGCTTTGTGGTTTTCTCCATGAAAGTGGGTTAACCTTGTTTTATGAACTCTCCTCCTAAGATTTAGCTCTAATTAGAGTATTTCTGGACACCTTTATTGACCCCTAAAATCTCATAGTTGATTTCCTCATCCTGAGACCCTTTTCTTTTTATTATCGGATTATCAATTTTAGTTGCAGTTGTTTTAATTAAAATTTAGTTTTGATTAATTTACTTCTTGATTTAAAAACACAACAAAAACTAATCGCTTGACTTGTTGAACTTCTTACATTTGAAATTGTCTTATCATTCTCCATTATGGATTGACTCTCAAGACCACAATGACATGAGTGGGTATGAGTAATTGAAACCTCACAAAAATCCTTGTTTCATTGGGTTACTATTAAAAACCGGAGGTAGTTGAACCGGATAACAACCCGGATTCGACCGGCTAAAAATCGGAAATCGGCGAAACAGTGAACCGGATTAACTTGGGTTTACTAATCTTATTAATAATTGACGTCTACGCAATGTTAGGTTTTTTCTTTTTTGTTTCTTAACTATTTTTGAAGTGCTTGGCTCTGCAACTCACCGCCGCTGGATTAGTCAAGGTATTGCTTCTGAATTTCACTTCCCTAGTTCTTTCTTATTTTGTACTATAACTTTGTTTCATCATGATGATTGCCGATGAAAAGTAAAAACACATACGTTCGTGAATTTATTTGCAGAAATATAATAATATTCGAGCATATAGATTCAATAACTCCCTAATCAAACCAGCACTTACTTTATTAGAGTCGATTTAATATCTACTTGATCAATTTTGTTGGCTTTTGTTTCATTATTTGCTTGCTTTTCTGTTAAAACTATTTTGCAGTGTATTCAAAATGGATGAGGATGATTCAGGAGTTCCACATTCACCAGGTACAAATACAGAACATCAGTTACCCTCACAACGCTTTGTTCGTCAAAAGCATGATCCAGCGTGGGCACATGTCACTCAAACTTTGGATTCACATGGAAAAAGTACACTTACATGTGACTTTTGTAGTAAGAAAAATCATGGAGGTGGAATCAATAGAATGAAACAACACTTGGCTGGAGTGAAAGGAAATACAAATGCATGCAAGAAGGTCCCTCCAGAAGTTCAACACGCAATGAGAATTTCTCTGAAAGAAAATGATGATAAGGCGAAGGAGAAAAGTGGAGTGAATAATACTAGGCAATTTATTGATTTAGAGGATGGCGAAGGTTCTTGATGCATCCTTATTTTTTACCTTTTTAGCATCTCATTTAGACCATCTTTGCATTGTTTCAACCATCTTAGGTGTCACTTCTTGACACTTTCTTCTCCATTTGCATACTTAGAAGTTTAAGGTTGTGCATTGCATACATGAGTGCATATGGAGTTAAAACCAGGTACTTTTGAAACATCTGGAGCTAAGGAGGCTTGGTGGTGATGGTGGAGCAAGACCTGGGCAACAAAGGAGCCAATATGGATCAAGAATGGAAGGAACAGAAGAGTTCTTGCTTGACTCGATCGAGTAGGCAGGGGTGGTGAGCTCGATCGAGCTAGTGCAATGCATCTGAAAGATCGTACCAAACGAAGGGTTTACACTCTGATTCAGCATCTGAGTTCTTCATGAAAGTTATAGATAATTGAGTGAACGTTCGTTTGGCGGTGGTTTCAAGTCATTCTGATCAGTGGTTAGGGAGATACGACGATTTTGGATAGACTCGACGTATGGACTCGACCACTCCTGATCGAGTCGGAGCAAAGGAGCCACCTTTGAGCAAGCTCGACATGGCAAGTCGAGTTGGTCGTCGAGCTCGTGCAATGCGTCTTAAAGATCATACCAAACGAAGGCTTTATACTCCGATTCAGCCTTTGAGGTCTTCATAGAAGTTGTAGATAAAAGAGTTAGCTTTCGGCTGGTGGCGGTTTCAAGTCATTCGGACCAGCGGTTCGGAATCTACAGCGATTTTGATTGCACTCGACCAAGCCACTCGACCAGTTCCGGGATTTCAGCCTTCCCTTTGACTCCCTTTGATTTTTAACCTATTTTTGTTGCCTATAAAAGGCCTGAGACCCCTAGCCACGAAAATGTTCTTCTTTTTGGCTTTTCATCCACCAGAAAACCAAACTTTATTTTCTTTGTCTTTATGTCTTTTAATTTGTAGATTTAAGCTTTGTTATTTACATTTTGCACTTGTACATTTAATAAAAGTTGTTCATCTTCTTAATCTCTATCTAATGATTCAAGTTTTGTTCATTTCTGGGTTTGTTCTACACTTGGATCTTGAGTAGTGATTAGGGTTCTTAAGGATGGGTTAGATTAGTGATAATCCTTGGTCATTTTAGGTGTTTAAGTTTAGATTTCGAATTTCCCTTCTTGATTAGTGTGTTTAATGCTTTTTCCTCTATGATTAATTGGAATCTGATCTTAGAGCATTTCACACCCAGAAGGTGTTTGATGAAATGCCTGAACCAACTTTTCCAAGAGATTTGCATTTCTTACCTAAGATATTAGTTGCCTTGAGTGCATTTTGGCTTTATGAACTGGTTTCCACTGCTTGTTAGGGTGTATTTCGCTAATGAGAGTTAGGTCTGGAAACACCCTAACTCGATAGCGTTCGTCACGAGAGTGATAGCGTTAGCATCGGAGTTCACAGCCTAGGGATTAGCTCTGTTTGAGTTTTGTTAAATTAAAAACTATAGATGATCAAGTGCTTTATCTGATTTCATTTTGAGTTTTGTTCATCAAACTTTCTGGTCTTTAGTCTGCTTTCACTTGTTCATTACACCATTTAGTTTCTGTATTGCATTTAATTTCAGTTATTTAATTTGAAAGATTATAAATCACCATTGCAATTGGCTTGACTTAATCTGCTTTGATTGCATCTTGTCTGTTTAGCATCTCACCCATTTGGATTGACTCCCTTAAGTACTGCATCGACTGGATAGTGCTTTAGGATTAATAGATAGTAAAATCCTACTATCAATTTGGCGCCGTTGCCGATTGGGTGTTCGTTTGTTACATTTAAGATTTCAAGTAGCTTAAGATCAAGTTCTTGTTTGTTCATCTCTCATGGAGATGATGAATTTTTTTGTTTTTGTTTTTACTAACTTGTGTTCTCTTATTCTCTTGTGCTTTCCAAGGTACCAAACTAAGAAGAAGAGAAATGGGAAGACAAGTTCATGCGAGGTGTTGGAGATTGACAGCCACGCCAACATTCCTCAAGCTCCACAACCTCAAGAATTGGTAGAAACTCCTAACCACGCTCAAGTGATCACGCCAACAATTGGGGATTGTGATGTTCCTCATTATGATGGGCTTAGTTATGGAATTCATCCTCCTCACATTGAAGCCCACGACTATGAGATCAAGGCAAGCTTGGTGAGGTTAATTCAGAGCTCTCTGTTCTTGGGAAATGGATTGGAGAATCCTTATGATCACTTGGATTACTTTGAGAGGTTGTGTAGCACATTTAGGATTGGTGGTGTGCCTGAGGATAGTATCAAGCTCATCTTGTTTCCATTTTCACTTGGAGAAAAGGCAAGGAAATGGGAGAGAGCTTTACCATCTCATTTGGTCAATTCTTGGGATGATTCCAAGAGAGTTTTCCTTTCAAGGTTCTATCTAAGACAAAGAACACACCAAATGAGGAGTAGCATCTTGAGCTTCAAACAAGGCAGCCATGAGACCTTTCATGATGCATGGGAGCGGTTGAGAGGATACACCAGTGATTGCCCACATCATGGGCTCACACAAGAAGCTATACTTAGCTCTTTATATTGGGGTATTGCTAAAGAGCACAAATGGACATTGGATGTAGCTAGCAAAGGGAGTTTTCTGAATCTCACCATAGAGCAAGGAGAGATACTTGTTGAGAACGTGGCTAAGAGTAGTGAAAGCTACAATGAAAGCCACGAGACAGCCCCCAATGAAGGATCAAGTGCAGACTTCACGTGGACAGCCTTGCAAGCTAAGCTGGATCACATTGAAAAGCTCCTAAGTGTGCAACAAAGTGTCGTTTGTTTGGATCATGAACAGCATAAGGATGATGTCAATTTCGTGGTCAACAATGGGAACCCCAACCAAGAGAGTATGCTTCTCAATCATTGTTCCAACCATGAAGTTCAAGGACTCCAACCAACCTACCAAGAGAACCATGAGCACATTGGAAGTGCTAAGAAGAAGGAGGTGGTTAGAGCCACAAGGGCTAATCTTGGAACCACAAGGAAGATGGAAAGACCCCAGACTATCCCCCTTGATCAATCTCCCAACACATTAAGGTTGATCCCTTTAAGGTTTAAGGATGGGAAAATTGAGTACAAGGTCAAGTCTAAACCATTCACAAGTGCCAAGTCCATCATCAGTCCTAGCCTTCTAGGAGATCCAAGCCTGTTTCAAGAGACTGGCTAAGGAAAGGTCAAGCTCAGAGACCTAAAACAAGCTCACTTGGGAGGAAGTCCCATGCTTATCCTTTTTATATTTCTTTATGTTTTTGCTTATCTATTGCTCCTTGTAGTGTTTTGTGTGTTTAAGTTTCTCAGGATAAGGGTTTGAGCCAAAAGGAATCCGATTTACAACAAGGCGCTTAGACTCGATCGAGTGAGAAGCCATAGAAAGATCAGCTCGGCCGAGCACAATCTAACTCGATCGAGTTAACCCGGTTTGGTAAGAGATTTATTTGCTTTTGTCTCCCCTCGTTTCACTTCCTGCATTTGGTTTTATTTGCCTTTGTTTCGCTCTCATTTCTTCTCTTAAGCTTCTGTTACACAAGGGACTGTGTAATTTAAGTTTGGGGGAGGGTCTGAGAGCCATTTGACATTGTGTTCTGTTTTCTTATTTTCAATTTTTCATACTTGAGTCTGCATGCATCTAAGGCATAGAAAACCCATAAAAATTGAAAAATTTCAAAAAATCACAAAAATATTCATATAGTTGCATTCACATTTGTAAGATTGAGTCTAATATGCATCATATAGGTTTGCATTCACATTGCATTGTTGATATGACCTTGTAAATATGCCATCTCATGTGTTTTGTTCTGTGCCCTGGTTCTTGAATCTTTTGTGCATTAGGGTGAGAATGAAGAGTTAAGATAGAACCATGTTTACCTTGATCATATCATAACATGCACATCTCATTCAACCCATTCCTGTGAATTGATGTATTTCCCTATATATTTGAACCATAATCATGACTCTTAATTACCATAGCATGCATTGATAAGCAACTAAAGGATTTCATACATATTTGGACATTCTTTTCCCATTCTATCCACTCTTGTTTGTCCAAGTAGTTGTTCCCCGCCCTTACCTAAGCCTTTCTTTCAAACCCTACGATGTTCGTGTGTGATTGTGAGGCCTTATTTTCGAATATGCTTGGCAAATGGTGTTGAGTTTAAACCGACAAGAGCAGGGTTTCTGTGTAGATTCTGGTCCATCCTTAGGATCAGCTTAGGCTAAGTTTGGGGGTGTTCATCTGGGCTTGGGCGAGTGTGTTTTGTGTTTCAGGGATTGGGAAAAGAAAAGAAAAGAGTTGTGGTTAAGATCAGGGAGTTGGCGTGTGTTTCAAGTAAGTCTAGTAAAGGTTTGGGAAGTGTTTAAAGAAAAAGAAAAGGGTTCTAAGTGTTTAGGAAAAGAAGGCTTAAGCCTCAAGTGTTTTAAAAGAAAAATAAAAGTTCCCTAAAGTCTAAGAATCCCAAACCGCTAGAGTATGAAGCCTCTCCCTTGGTTAGTACAAAGAAAAGAAAAGAAATTCGAGCAAGTGCTCCTCTGTGTCTAAAGGCAATTGCCTAAAGGGTAGCTAGGAGCGGGTTCTTTATTTCTGGGCTCTGGGTTTAGACTCGATCGAGTGTGTTCGGGGTAGATGGGAATTCTTCTCTTGAATCATCCTTGGTTCTAACACTTAGCCTTTTGCTGAAGCTTGTTCATTTTCTTGAGAGATCCCTGTTTATAAACCGCTATTGCATTGAAGGGACCATCTTTGTCTCTTGACCATAACCCTTAGCCAAATGAATTGTTTAGATTTGCATGGGCATGGTTCACTGTTCTATTTTAATGAATGTTAAAGGGATATGCTGATATGAATGAATGGTTTGATTGACTGTGAAGTTGGATTGATCTTGTTAAGCATGGCTAAGATTTTTAGAAGTAACTCTCACCTTGATGCATTCTAGAATCTCGAACTTGGACATTGATCAAACCGTTTTTGCTGGCATGTTTTAATTATATCAACTATTTTCAACCCTCACTCTCTTTCATATTCTATTGTTTGCTTGAGGGCAAGCAAATGATAAGTTTGGGGGTGTTGATGCATCCTTATTTTTTACCTTTTTAGCATCTCATTTAGACCATCTTTGCATTGTTTCAACCATCTTAGGTGTCACTTCTTGACACTTTCTTCTCCATTTGCATACTTAGAAGTTTAAGGTTGTGCATTGCATACATGAGTGCATATGGAGTTAAAACCAGGTACTTTTGAAACATCTGGAGCTAAGGAGGCTTGGTGGTGATGGTGGAGCAAGACCTGGGCAACAAAGGAGCCAATATGGATCAAGAATGGAAGGAACAGAAGAGTTCTTGCTTGACTCGATCGAGTAGGCAGGGGTGGTGAGCTCGATCGAGCTAGTGCAATGCATCTGAAAGATCGTACCAAACGAAAGGTTTACACTCTGATTCAGCATCTGAGTTCTTCATGAAAGTTATAGATAATTGAGTGAACGTTCGTTTGGCGGTGGTTTCAAGTCATTTTGATCAGTGGTTAGGGAGATACGACGATTTTGGATAGACTCGACGTATGGACTCGACCACTCCTGATCGAGTCGGAGCAAAGGAGCCACCTTTGAGCAAGCTCGACATGGCAAGTCGAGTTGGTCGTCGAGCTCGTGCAATGCGTCTTAAAGATCATACCAAACGAAGGCTTTATACTCCGATTCAGCCTTTGAGGTCTTCATAGAAGTTGTAGATAAAAGAGTTAGCTTTCGGCTGGTGGCGGTTTCAAGTCATTCGGACCAGCGGTTCGGAATCTACAGCGATTTTGATTGCACTCGACCAAGCCACTCGACCAGTTCCGGGATTTCAGCCTTCCCTTTGACTCCCTTTGATTTTTAACCTATTTTTGTTGCCTATAAAAGGCCTGAGACCCCTAGCCACGAAAATGTTCTTCTTTTTGGCTTTTCAGCCACCAGAAAACCAAACTTTATTTTCTTTGTCTTTATGTCTTTTAATTTGTAGATTTAAGCTTTGTTATTTACATTTTGCACTTGTACATTTAATAAAAGTTGTTCATTTTCTTAATCTCTATCTAATGATTCAAGTTTTGTTCATTTCTGGGTTTGTTCTACACTTGGATCTTGAGTAGTGATTAGGGTTCTTAAGGATGGGTTAGATTAGTGATACTCCTTGGTCATTTTAGGTGTTTAAGTTTAGATTTCGAATTTCCCTTCTTGATTAGTGTGTTTAATGCTTTTTCCTCTATGATTAATTGGAATCTGATCTTAGAGCATTTCACACCCAGAAGGTGTTTGATGAAATGCCTGAACCAACTTTTCCAAGAGATTTGCATTTCTTACCTAAGATATTAGTTGCCTTGAGTGCATTTTGGCTTTATGAACTGGTTTCCACTGCTTGTTAGGGTGTATTTCGCTAATGAGAGTTAGGTCTGGAAACACCCTAACTCGATAGCGTTCGTCACGAGAGTGATAGCGTTAGCATCGGAGTTCACAGCCTAGGGATTAGCTCTGTTTGAGTTTTGTTAAATTAAAAACTATAGATGATCAAGGAGAGTCATTAGTCAATTACCCCATCCTTAGGATCCTTTGCTTTATCTGATTTCATTTTGAGTTTTGTTCATCAAACTTTCTGGTCTTTAGTCTGCTTTCACTTGTTCATTACACCATTTAGTTTCTGTATTGCATTTAATTTCAGTTATTTAATTTGAAAGATTATAAATCACCATTGCAATTGGCTTGACTTAATCTGCTTTGATTGCATCTTGTCTGTTTAGCATCTCACCCATTTGGATTGACTCCCTTAAGTACTGCATCGACTGGATAGTGCTTTAGGATTAATAGATAGTAAAATCCTACTATCAGTTCTGGTCCAGGTTTTGTGCCTCTAAGTTAGAAAAGAAAGGCCAGTACCGACATAAACTCCTACTTTAAACGGGGTTTACAAGATCAGGCGCAACCAACCATAAAATCATGTTTGCAAAGTAAGGAAAAGATTCATGACGCTGATATGGCAGTTGCATTATTTTTCTATGATGTATGTATGCCCATGAATGCTGCGAATTCTAGGTTTTATCAGCCTATGATCAGCAAAATTGCAAGCATGGGTCATGGTTACATAGGGCCTTCATATCATGCTCTACGTGTCGGTTTACTACGTGATGCTAAGCTGCAAGTTTCTTTAATTATTGACTCTTTTAGGAGTACATGGGCTGATACTGGTTGTACTCTGATGGCTGATGGATGGAAAGATACTAGGCAAAGACCTTTAATCAATTTTTTGGTCTACTGTCCTAAGGGGATAACTTTCATAAAATCAGTTGATGCTTCAGGAATATATACAACTGCAGAGAATTTGTGTAACCTATTTGCTGAGGTTGTGGAGATGATTGGCCCCCAAAATGTAGTCCATATGGTGACAGATAGTGCACCTAACTACAAAGCTGGTGGCGGTAGGCTTGCAGAAAGATATCCTACCATATATTGGTCACCATGTGCAGCTCACTGTATTAACTTGATACTAGAAGATGTGGGAGAGCTACCTCAGGTAAAGAAATTAACCAGCTATGCATCAAAGATAACTATCTTCGTGTATAACCATAAGCATATCTTGAACTGGTTGAGAAACAGGCCGGGTTGGAGAGAGATAATTCGTCCCGCGTAAACTCGTTTTGCTACAAGTTTCATAGCTTTACAAAGCTTGTATGTGCATAAAGATTACTAGCAGAGTATGGTTGTTGATGAGGAGTTCAGAAAGATATCAAGATCTGAAAAAGCAAAACGTGTGAAACAACTTATCTTTGATGAAGACTTTTGGAAAGAGTGCTTTATGGTTGTCCAGATTATGGCTCCTTTGATCCGTTTGTTGCGTATTTGCGATTCTGATGAGAAACCATCTTTGCCTTATGTATATGAAGGAATGCATAGGGCACGGTTAGGCATCAAGAATATATTTAAAAAGGATAAAAATCTCTACAGGCCTTACACAAGGATCATTACTAGTAGGTGGGATAAGATGTTGCGCCGTGATATATATGCTGCAGCTTATTTTTTGAATCCAGCCTTCTTGTATGATAAGAAGAACTTTTGTCAGAAATCTGAGATTAATAGAGGAACGCTAAATATGATTGAAAAGCAGAATGGTGGTTTAAGTGAAGCGATGTTGGTGTCTAGCATTCGCTGCTACAGAGAACGAGAGGGTAGTTTTTCTCGAGATATGGCACTTACTTGTAGCAAAACTACTCGACCTGGTAAGTCATGTTGTTATAATGTTATGTTTATGCTAATCTTTGGAGCATGTTCATTACTTAAATATGTTTTTTTTCATTTTACTTGTAGATGAATGGTGGAAATTATTTGGGTTTGATATTCCTGAATTGCAAAAGCTTGCAATCCGAATCCTTAGTCAAACAGCTTCTTCATCTGGATGTGAGCGAAACTGGAGTGTGTTCGAACGCATTCACGCCAAAAAGAGGAATAGGCTGGAGCATCAAAGGCTCAATGATCTTGTTTTTGTTCATTATAACTTACGTTTACAAAACAGGTTAGTAATTTGTGGAGTTTATGATGGACACAATTTTGTTCTTAACTTATTAATTATTATCCATATCTTGTGATATATAATTTGTTATTTGCATGCGTAAGTCAAAGAAAGATAGATCATATGATCCTGTGGATTATGAGTCAATCGATAAAACAGAGTTTTGGATTGTGGAAGAAGAAGGAGAAGGTGAACTTGATTTTTCTGAGCTAGAAGATAAACTTCTTGAAGAATATCCAAAAGATGACGAAGAACCCATTCTTGGTAATGAAGATTTGGACAAAGAAGATTGGATGCTCTAGTGTGCTCTAGTATGATCGAATCTATTCTAGTTTTAAGAGATGAAGTCTTCTTAGGTTTTGATACTCTGTTTTAAGCCTTTTGTTTGGCTTTGTTTTTTTTTTCTTTTTCTTATGGTGTTTTATGAACTTTTTTGGTCATGGTGTTTTAAGTCACTCTCTCCAACTAAATGTAACTGCAGCAAGCTGATTTCTACAATTGCTAACATGTTGTTTAGTGATCTTGATCCTTTGGTCATATGACTCCATGATTTTTCTTATATATATATATAAATTATATATATTATTCTTAAAATATTATTGAACCAGGTCGAACCCGGTCGAACCATATTGACCCATGACCCAAAACATTTCCGGTTCGGTCACCAGTCCGGTTTTAACAACACTGTATTATACTCATTCATAATTCATATCAATATTATCATAAAGCATATCATCATAGACTCTAAGTCTAGCTGATGTAACACTACCCAAAACCGGCACACATAAGTAGGTGATCGATCGAAGGTTGATGATGAACGGGTTGCGGAATGATAAAATCGGATATGCGGAATGATAAGAACGGGGAAAAGGAACGGATTGTTTCAACAGATTGTGAAAGATCTGGGAAACTCCGGATTTTAATCTCAAAGAGAAAAGAATGATGATTCTTCAAGTGATTAACAAGAAGAAACAAGAATCGAATGAGAACAGCTCAAACGATTGATCTAAGAACAAAGAGAGGTTTTTGATAAAGACTTAGATAAATGTTACAAATGAATTGTAGTGAGAATATAAAGGAAAGAGGGGGAATACGAAGAGATGGTTGGAACATGCTCCAGCCATCTCAGAAACACACAAAAATTAAATCCAAATTTAAACGTTCAAAAGATACGCTCCAAGCGCTCCCGCTCAAATGATTAAACGAACGGTTCGGCTCGGCGGGTTCAGCAAATATACCAATCGGACGGTTCGGCTCGGATGACATAAGACAGAAGGGATAGTTTGAAGCGGGTCGTGGGCCTCGTTAAAAACCTATCATGGAAAACCCAATGGGACAAAACCATGTTAGGGAAAAAGAGCACGCCATTTCCCACTTGTCCCTTTGTCGAATTCATCGAGCCGTTAAGCAAACCAGAGTGGAATGCTTAACCTCCTGATCTTGCCGAAACAAACGATTCTTCGGTTCGGCTAAAACGGCCTCGGCAAGTTCAGCGAGCTGACTGGCGTCCTTCTCCTCGGCAGCGAGCTGACTGGCGTCCTTCTCCTCGGCAGCGAGCTGACTGATGTCCGTCTCCTCGGCAGCGAGCCCGTCCATAGTCACATCATCCCATCCCTCTTTAAAAGGATTTGTCCTCAAATCTGTTTCATCTGTAAGAAAAGGAGAAAGATCAGCAATATTAAAACTCGGACTTATTTTATACTTACCTTGGAGATTGACTTGATACGAATTGTTATTGATTCGCTTCGTGACTTCAAAAGGTCCATCCACCCGAGGCATTAACTTGGACTTTCTCTCGGTTGGAAACCGTTCCTTCCTCAAGTGTATCCACACTTTGTCTCCGACCTCAAATATTAGCTCGCGTCGGCCTTTATTTGCATATGCCTCGTACTGTTTGGTTTTCTTCTCGATATTTTGCCTCGCTTGTTCGTGGATTTTCTGAATTATTTCCGCCTTGTGCTTTCCATCTGTACTAACTCTGTCACTCAAAGGCAAAGGCATCAAATCCAAAGGAGAGATGGGATTGAACCCATAAACAATTTGGAAAGGTGAGAATTTAGTAGCAGAATGTATGGCTCGATTATATGCAAATTCAACATGAGGCAAACATTCTTCCCAACTCCTAAGATTCTTTTTAACAAAGGTGCGCAAAAGGGTTCCCAACGTTCTATTAACTACTTCGGTTTGACCATCAGTTTGCGGATGACAGGTAGTAGAAAACAGTGACTTCGTTCCTAACTTAGACCATAAGGTCTTCCAGAAATAACTAAGAAACTTAGTATCTCTATCAGAAACGATGGTGTGCGGTATGCCATGCAAACGAACAACTTCTTTAAAGAACAAATTGGCAATATGAGATGCATCGTCGGTGTTATGGCAAGCAATGAAATGTGACATTTTAGAGAACCTATCAACAACCACAAAGATTGAATCTTTTCCAGTTCTAGTCCTAGGCAAGCCAAGCACAAAGTCCATCGAAATATCAGTCCAAGGATGGGAAGGAATAGGCAAAGGAATGTACAAACCGTGCGGCTGAGTCTTAGACTTAGCCTGTCTACAAGTGGGGCATCGGTTACAAATCCTTTCAACGTCTCGGACCATGTGCGGCCAATGGAAATGACCTCGCATCACCTCAAGAGTTTTGGCCACGCCAAAGTGTCCCATGAGGCCTCCTCCATGTGCTTCCTTGACAAAAAGATCTCGAAGAGAACAGTTAGGCACACACAGACGGTTCTCATAGAAGAGAAACCCGTCATGTCTATGATAGCGGCCAGAAGCAAACTTAGCACAATCCTTAAAAATATCAGAAAAATCTGAATCATGCTCGTACAACTCTTTAATCTGTTCAAAACCCAAAAGTTTAGCATCAAGAGTTGAGAGAAGAGTGTACCTCCGGGACAATGCGTCGGCTACCACATTGTCCTTACCTTTCTTATATTTGATCACGTAGGGAAATGTCTCAATGAATTCAACCCACCTGGCATGTCTCTTGTTGAGTTTATGCTGGCCTTTAAGGTGCTTAAGTGACTCGTGGTCTGTGTGAATGACAAACTCCTTGGGCCAGAGGTAATGTTGCCAAGTTTGTAATGCGCGAACCAAGGCATAGAGTTCTTTATCATAGGTTGGATAATTCAAAGTAGCACCACTGAGTTTTTCACTAAAGAAAGCAATGGGCTTCTTGTCTTGCATCAGAACGGCTCCGACTCCTATACCTGAGGCATCGCATTCAATTTCAAAAGTTTTAGCAAAGTCAGGCAGAATCAAAACAGGAGCGTTAGTAAGTCGATCCTTAAGAGCTTGGAACGCCATCTTCTGCGCCTCGTCCCATTTAAACCCAACTTCCTTCTTGATGACTTCGGTCAACGGTGCAGCCAAGGTGCTAAAATCCTTGACGAACCGTCGATAGAACCCAGCGAGGCCATGAAAGCTCCGAACCTCCCCAACCGTCTTAGGGCTCGACCACTCACGGATCGCCTTGACCTTTTCTTCATCAACCTTAACTCCATCTGCACTCACAACAAAACCTAAAAATACAAGGTTATCTGTACAAAAAGTGCATTTCTTCAAGTTAGCATAAAGCTTTTCCTTTCTAAGAACATTCAAAACAGATTCTAGATGATCAAGGTGTTCAGTCAAGTTCTTGCTGTAAACCAAAATGTCATCAAAATAAACCACAACAAAATGACCAATGAATGCTCTAAGGACATGATTCATTAAGCGCATGAAAGTGCTAAGGTGCATTAGTGAGACCAAATGGCATGACGAGCCATTCATAAAGACCATGCTTTGTTTTAAAAGCAGTTTTCCACTCACCACCTTCTTTCATCCTAATCTGATGATATCCACTCTTAAGATCAATTTTTGAGAAAATGCAAGACCCATGCAATTCATCAAGCATATCATCAAGTCTAGGAATGGGATGGCGATACTTTACAGTAATGTTATTGATAGCACGGCAGTCTACGCACATACGCCATGTTCCGTCCTTTTTGGGAACAAGTAAAACTGGTACAGCACAAGGACTCATACTCTCACGAATATGTCCCTTAGCCATAAGCTCTTCAACTTGGCGCTGCAATTCCTTGGTCTCAACCGGATTGGTGCGATAGGCTGGTCTGTTTGGGAGGGTGAATCCAGGGACGAAGTCGATTTGATGTTCAATACCGCGGACAGGAGGT
Organism: Erythrophleum ivorense; assembly: GCA_026724425.1. Taxonomy (NCBI): domain Eukaryota; kingdom Viridiplantae; phylum Streptophyta; class Magnoliopsida; order Fabales; family Fabaceae; genus Erythrophleum; species Erythrophleum ivorense. The sequence goes on along the minus strand of JAIUCV010000212.1, from coordinate 938,035 downwards.
AAACCCTGTGGACTGTCCTCTGGAAACACGTCGCTAAACTCCTATAAAAGTTTAGACATTTCGCTCGGCACGACCGGCTCAAGGTTAGAAAATCTCATTAGTGTTTCTTTAAAAACAAATAGAATCATAGGTCGCTTAGAGAGCATAGCTTGTTTAACCTGATTTGCCTTGATAAAGAAGTTTGGTTGTTTGTCTAACCCGGTTTCTTTGCTGGATAGTTGTTTTTGGTCTTCATAGACCTCGCGAGACGTTAAAGGAATGAGTATCGTCTTACGGCCTTGGTGCGTAAATGAGTACTTATTGGAGAACCCATCATGGATCACCCGACGATCAGATTGCCACGGCCTCCCCAAAAGTATATGTCCGGCGTCCATGGGCAAGATATCACATAACACCTCGTCCTCGTAATCCCCAATGGACAGAGGCACGACCACCTGAGTTTTGACACTCATTTCTCCGTCGTCGCTCAGCCATTGCAACTTGTATGGCCGTAGATGTTTCTGTGTTCCGAGCCCAAGTTTCCGCACCATAGTCTCGCTCGCGACATTGGTACAACTTCCTCCATCGATTATGAGGCTACAAACTTTCTCCTTTACCAAGCATCTCGAATGGAACAGATTTTCCCTTTGTTCTGCCTCGTCGGTTCGGATCTGAGCAGTCAGAACTCGCCTCGCCACAAGAAGCTGACCACTGACTGGTTTCGCCTCGTACGCCTCGGCTTCCCGATCAACATCTTGTCCTTGTTCGTCTTCGGACTCAACTTCGCCATTTTCCTTGAAGATCATAACCCTTCGGTTAACACATTCACTGGCATAGTGCCCAAGTCCGTGACACTTGTAACATTTGAGATCACGAGCCCTTGAAGTTCCTTCTGTCCGAGCCCTACTCTTTTCTGGCGTAAAACTTGGTGGCTTGTTCTCTGTTTTAGGGGTGAACGCAGGTTTACCATCCTTCGGGTAGCTCGTCTTACGGAAGTTTGATCCATAACGTGACGATCCCTTTCGCTTAAGTTGTTGCTCAACCAGAACCGCCTTGTGTAACATCTCCTCCAGCTCGTCATAGTGTTGCATTTCCACGACGTCTTGCAACTCGCGATTTAAACCCCCAAGGAACCGAGCCATAGTGGCTTCTTTCTCCTCGACAACGTTGGCTCGCATCAACAACACCTCGAGCTCCTGATAATAGTCCTCTACAGATCGCGAGCCCTGTGTGAGCTTTCGCAGTTTGAAATGTAGCTCGCGGTGATAGTGACTAGGAACAAATCTGAGTCTCATCACACGCTTCATCTCTTCCCAAGACTCAATCGGATAAGCCCCGCTACGAACCCGAGCCGAAACGGTTTGATCCCACCAGCTGAGAGCATAATCGTGAAATTCGGCGGCGGCTATCTTCACACAGTTGATGCCATAGTATTTCTGGTAAGTGAACACCAGCTCGGCCTTCTTTTCCCAATCCAAGTAGGCGTCCGGGTCATTCTTCCCGAAAAACTGCGGCACTCTTATCTTGTAGTTACCAAGGTTCGCGGCCATAGCATCTGGTTCCTCCCTCGGATGCCTCGATCTTCTGCGACTTCCACGAGAAGAGTAACCGTGGCTGCTGTAGTACTCCTCGGCGTGTTCGTCTGTTGGTTTTTTTCGAGGATCCCGAGCCGGGCGAACCGATTCTGAATCAAGATCATGGACCTTCTCTGCCTTGGTCTGATCCTGCTTCCTCTTGCCCTTCAGCTCGTCTTAAATGCGGTCAACTTCTCATCCATTATTTTGGTAAGGGCAGCGATCATGGCTTCTTGATCAAAAGCATTGCTGCTGGATTCGGTTTCTCCTTCCTCTTGATCCTTTCCTTTTCCCGTTTCCTTGCCTCGGTTCACCATGGTACCTGAAACCAAAACAACAACTCACGACAGTCACTTGTTCAAAGTAATTGCACTTAAAAAATAATTATTAAAATTATGCAACGAAATCAGATGACGAAAAAGATAACCAAGGACAAAGATGTGATGATATAATAACCGGAAATAATTATATAAATATTTCTAGCAGAATGATCAAGAACAGAAGATGAACAGTCAATATTTTCAATGACAAATCGAAATCTAAAATTCATAAAAGAAGAGATCACTTAACTCTGTATGTGCTCTGATATCACTTGATGTAACACTACCCAAAACCGGCACACAGAAGTAGGTGATCGATCGAAGGTTGATGATGAACGGGTTGCGGAATGATAAAATCGGATATGCGGAATGATAAGAACGGGGAAAACGAACGGATTGTTTCAACAGATTGTGAAAGATCTGGGAAACTCCGGATTCTAATCTCAAAGAGAAAAGAATAATGATTCTTCAAGTGATTAACAAGAAGAAACAAGAATTGAATGATAACAGCTCAAACGATTGATCTAAGAACAAAGAGAGGTTTTTGATAAAGACTTAGATAAATGTTACAAATGAATTGTAGTGAGAATATAAAGGAAAGAGGGGGAATACGAAGAGATGGTTGGAACATGCTCCAGCCATCTCGGAAACACACAAAAATTAAATGCAAATTTAAACGTTCAAAAGATACGCTCCAAGCGCTCCCGCTCAAATGATTAAACGAACGGTTCGGCTCGGCGGGTTCGGCAAATATACCAATCGAACGGTTCGGCTCGGATGACATAAGACAGAAGGGATAGTTTGAAGCGGGTCGTGGGCCTCGTTAAAAACCTATCATGGAAAACCCAATGGGACAAAACCATGTTAGGGAAAAAGAGCACGCCATTTCCCACTTGTCCCTTTGTCGAAGTCATCGAGCCGTTAAGCAAACCAGAATGGAATGCTTAACCTCCTGATCTTGCCGAAACAAACGATTCTTCGGTTTGGCTAAAACGGCCTCGGCAAGTTCAGCGAGCTGACTGGCGTCCTTCTCCTCGGCAGCGAGCTGACTGGCGTCCTTCTCCTCGGCAGCGAGCTGACTGATGTCCGTCTCCTCGGCAGCGAGCCCGTCCATAGTCACATCATCCCATCCCTCTTTAAAAGGATTTGTCCTCAAATCTGTTTCATCTGTAAGAAAAGGAGAAAGATCAGCAATATTAAAACTCGGACTTATTTTATACTTACCTTGGAGATTGACTTGATACGAATTGTTATTGATTCGCTTCGTGACTTCAAAAGGTCCATCCACCCGAGGCATTAACTTGGACTTTCTCTCGGTTGGAAACCGTTCCTTCCTCAAGTGTATCCACACTTTGTCTCCGACCTCAAATATTAGCTCGCGTCGGCCTTTATTTGCATATGCCTCGTACTGTTTGGTTTTCTTCTCGATATTTTGCCTCGCTTGTTCGTGGATTTTCTGAATTATTTCCGCCTTGTGCTTTCCATCTGTACTAACTCTGTCACTCAAAGGCAAAGGCATCAAATCCAAAGGAGAGATGGGATTGAACCCATAAACAATTTGGAAAGGTGAGAATTTAGTAGCAGAATGTATGGCTCGATTATATGCAAGCCATAACATTTCCGGTTCGGTCACCAGTCCGGTTTTAACAACACTGTATTATACTCATTCATAATTCATATCAATATTATCATAAAGCATATCATCATAGACTCTAAGTCTAGCTGATGTAACACTACCCAAAACCGGCACACATAAGTAGGTGATCGATCGAAGGTTGATGATGAACGGGTTGCGGAATGATAAAATCGGATATGCGGAATGATAAGAACGGGGAAAAGGAACGGATTGTTTCAACAGATTGTGAAAGATCTGGGAAACTCCGGATTTTAATCTCAAAGAGAAAAGAATGATGATTCTTCAAGTGATTAACAAGAAGAAACAAGAATCGAATGAGAACAGCTCAAACGATTGATCTAAGAACAAAGAGAGGTTTTTGATAAAGACTTAGATAAATGTTACAAATGAATTGTAGTGAGAATATAAAGGAAAGAGGGGGAATACGAAGAGATGGTTGGAACATGCTCCAGCCATCTCAGAAACACACAAAAATTAAATCCAAATTTAAACGTTCAAAAGATACGCTCCAAGCGCTCCCGCTCAAATGATTAAACGAACGGTTCGGCTCGGCGGGTTCAGCAAATATACCAATCGGACGGTTCGGCTCGGATGACATAAGACAGAAGGGATAGTTTGAAGCGGGTCGTGGGCCTCGTTAAAAACCTATCATGGAAAACCCAATGGGACAAAACCATGTTAGGGAAAAAGAGCACGCCATTTCCCACTTGTCCCTTTGTCGAATTCATCGAGCCGTTAAGCAAACCAGAGTGGAATGCTTAACCTCCTGATCTTGCCGAAACAAACGATTCTTCGGTTCGGCTAAAACGGCCTCGGCAAGTTCAGCGAGCTGACTGGCGTCCTTCTCCTCGGCAGCGAGCTGACTGGCGTCCTTCTCCTCGGCAGCGAGCTGACTGATGTCCGTCTCCTCGGCAGCGAGCCCGTCCATAGTCACATCATCCCATCCCTCTTTAAAAGGATTTGTCCTCAAATCTGTTTCATCTGTAAGAAAAGGAGAAAGATCAGCAATATTAAAACTCGGACTTATTTTATACTTACCTTGGAGATTGACTTGATACGAATTGTTATTGATTCGCTTCGTGACTTCAAAAGGTCCATCCACCCGAGGCATTAACTTGGACTTTCTCTCGGTTGGAAACCGTTCCTTCCTCAAGTGTATCCACACTTTGTCTCCGACCTCAAATATTAGCTCGCGTCGGCCTTTATTTGCATATGCCTCGTACTGTTTGGTTTTCTTCTCGATATTTTGCCTCGCTTGTTCGTGGATTTTCTGAATTATTTCCGCCTTGTGCTTTCCATCTGTACTAACTCTGTCACTCAAAGGCAAAGGCATCAAATCCAAAGGAGAGATGGGATTGAACCCATAAACAATTTGGAAAGGTGAGAATTTAGTAGCAGAATGTATGGCTCGATTATATGCAAATTCAACATGAGGCAAACATTCTTCCCAACTCCTAAGATTCTTTTTAACAAAGGTGCGCAAAAGGGTTCCCAACGTTCTATTAACTACTTCGGTTTGACCATCAGTTTGCGGATGACAGGTAGTAGAAAACAGTGACTTCGTTCCTAACTTAGACCATAAGGTCTTCCAGAAATAACTAAGAAACTTAGTATCTCTATCAGAAACGATGGTGTGCGGTATGCCATGCAAACGAACAACTTCTTTAAAGAACAAATTGGCAATATGAGATGCATCGTCGGTGTTATGGCAAGCAATGAAATGTGACATTTTAGAGAACCTATCAACAACCACAAAGATTGAATCTTTTCCAGTTCTAGTCCTAGGCAAGCCAAGCACAAAGTCCATCGAAATATCAGTCCAAGGATGGGAAGGAATAGGCAAAGGAATGTACAAACCGTGCGGCTGAGTCTTAGACTTAGCCTGTTTACAAGTGGGGCATCGGTTACAAATCCTTTCAACGTCTCGGACCATGTGCGGCCAATGGAAATGACCTCGCATCACCTCAAGAGTTTTGGCCACGCCAAAGTGTCCCATGAGGCCTCCTCCATGTGCTTCCTTGACAAAAAGATCTCGAAGAGAACAGTTAGGCACACACAGACGGTTCTCATAGAAGAGAAACCCGTCATGTCTATGATAGCGGCCAGAAGCAAACTTAGCACAATCCTTAAAAATATCAGAAAAATTTGAATCATGCTCGTACAACTCTTTAATCTGTTCAAAACCCAAAAGTTTAGCATCAAGAGTTGAGAGAAGAGTGTACCTCCGGGACAATGCGTCGGCTACCACATTGTCCTTACCTTTCTTATATTTGATCACGTAGGGAAATGTCTCAATGAATTCAACCCACCTGGCATGTCTCTTGTTGAGTTTATGCTGGCCTTTAAGGTGCTTAAGTGACTCGTGGTCTGTGTGAATGACAAACTCCTTGGGCCAGAGGTAATGTTGCCAAGTTTGTAATGCGCGAACCAAGGCATAGAGTTCTTTATCATAGGTTGGATAATTCAAAGTAGCACCACTGAGTTTTTCACTAAAGAAAGCAATGGGCTTCTTGTCTTGCATCAGAACGGCTCCGACTCCTATACCTGAGGCATCGCATTCAATTTCAAAAGTTTTAGCAAAGTCAGGCAGAATCAAAACAGGAGCGTTAGTAAGTCGATCCTTAAGAGCTTGGAACGCCATCTTCTGCGCCTCGTCCCATTTAAACCCAACTTCCTTCTTGATGACTTCGGTCAACGGTGCAGCCAAGGTGCTAAAATCCTTGACGAACCGTCGATAGAACCCAGCGAGGCCATGAAAGCTCCGAACCTCCCCAACCGTCTTAGGGCTCGACCACTCACGGATCGCCTTGACCTTTTCTTCATCAACCTTAACTCCATCTGCACTCACAACAAAACCTAAAAATACAAGGTTATCTGTACAAAAAGTGCATTTCTTCAAGTTAGCATAAAGCTTTTCCTTTCTAAGAACATTCAAAACAGATTCTAGATGATCAAGGTGTTCAGTCAAGTTCTTGCTGTAAACCAAAATGTCATCAAAATAAACCACAACAAAATGACCAATGAATGCTCTAAGGACATGATTCATTAAGCGCATGAAAGTGCTAAGGTGCATTAGTGAGACCAAATGGCATGACGAGCCATTCATAAAGACCATGCTTTGTTTTAAAAGCAGTTTTCCACTCACCACCTTCTTTCATCCTAATCTGATGATATCCACTCTTAAGATCAATTTTTGAGAAAATGCAAGACCCATGCAATTCATCAAGCATATCATCAAGTCTAGGAATGGGATGGCGATACTTTACAGTAATGTTATTGATAGCACGGCAGTCTACGCACATACGCCATGTTCTGTCCTTTTTGGGAACAAGTAAAACTGGTACAGCACAAGGACTCATACTCTCACGAATATGTCCCTTAGCCATAAGCTCTTCAACTTGGCGCTGCAATTCCTTGGTCTCAACCGGATTGGTGCGATAGGCTGGTCTGTTTGGGAGGGTGAATCCAGGGACGAAGTCGATTTGATGTTCAATACCGCGGACAGGAGGTAAACCCTGTGGACTGTCCTCTGGAAACACGTCGCTAAACTCCTATAAAAGTTTAGACATTTCGCTCGGCACGACCGGCTCAAGGTTAGAAAATCTCATTAGTGTTTCTTTAAAAACAAATAGAATCATAGGTCGCTTAGAGAGCATAGCTTGTTTAACCTGATTTGCCTTGATAAAGAAGTTTGGTTGTTTGTCTAACCCGGTTTCTTTGCTGGATAGTTGTTTTTGGTCTTCATAGACCTCGCGAGACGTTAAAGGAATGAGTATCGTCTTACGGCCTTGGTGCGTAAATGAGTACTTATTGGAGAACCCATCATGGATCACCCGACGATCAGATTGCCACGGCCTCCCCAAAAGTATATGTCCGGCGTCCATGGGCAAGATATCACATAACACCTCGTCCTCGTAATCCCCAATGGACAGAGGCACGACCACCTGAGTTTTGACACTCATTTCTCCGTCGTCGTTCAGCCATTGCAACTTGTATGGCCGTAGATGTTTCTGTGTTCCGAGCCCAAGTTTCCGCACCATAGTCTCGCTCGCGACATTGGTACAACTTCCTCCATCGATTATGAGGCTACAAACTTTCTCCTTTACCAAGCATCTCGAATGGAACAGATTTTCCCTTTGTTCTGCCTCGTCGGTTCGGATCTGAGCAGTCAGAACTCGCCTCGCCACAAGAAGCTGACCACTGACTGGTTTCGCCTCGTACGCCTCGGCTTCCCGATCAACATCTTGTCCTTGTTCGTCTTCGGACTCAACTTCGCCATTTTCCTTGAAGATCATAACCCTTCGGTTAACACATTCACTGGCATAGTGCCCAAGTCCGTGACACTTGTAACATTTGAGATCACGAGCCCTTGAAGTTCCTTCTGTCCGAGCCCTACTCTTTTCTGGCGTAAAACTTGGTGGCTTGTTCTCTGTTTTAGGGGTGAACGCAGGTTTACCATCCTTCGGGTAGCTCGTCTTACGGAAGTTTGATCCATAACGTGACGATCCCTTTCGCTTAAGTTGTTGCTCAACCAGAACCGCCTTGTGTAACATCTCCTCCAGCTCGTCATAGTGTTGCATTTCCACGACGTCTTGCAACTCGCGATTTAAACCCCCAAGGAACCGAGCCATAGTGGCTTCTTTCTCCTCGACAACGTTGGCTCGCATCAACAACACCTCGAGCTCCTGATAATAGTCCTCTACAGATCGCGAGCCCTGTGTGAGCTTTCGCAGTTTGAAATGTAGCTCGCGGTGATAGTGACTAGGAACAAATCTGAGTCTCATCACACGCTTCATCTCTTCCCAAGACTCAATCGGATAAGCCCCGCTACGAACCCGAGCCGAAACGGTTTGATCCCACCAGCTGAGAGCATAATCGTGAAATTCGGCGGCGGCTATCTTCACACAGTTGATGCCATAGTATTTCTGGTAAGTGAACACCAGCTCGGCCTTCTTTTCCCAATCCAAGTAGGCGTCCGGGTCATTCTTCCCGAAAAACTGCGGCACTCTTATCTTGTAGTTACCAAGGTTCGCGGCCATAGCATCTGGTTCCTCCCTCGGATGCCTCGATCTTCTGCGACTTCCACGAGAAGAGTAACCGTGGCTGCTGTAGTACTCCTCGGCGTGTTCGTCTGTTGGTTTTTTTCGAGGATCCCGAGCCGGGCGAACCGATTCTGAATCAAGATCATGGACCTTCTCTGCCTTGGTCTGATCCTGCTTCCTCTTGCCCTTCAGCTCGTCTTAAATGCGGTCAACTTCTCATCCATTATTTTGGTAAGGGCAGCGATCATGGCTTCTTGATCAAAAGCATTGCTGCTGGATTCGGTTTCTCCTTCCTCTTGATCCTTTCCTTTTCCCGTTTCCTTGCCTCGGTTCACCATGGTACCTGAAACCAAAACAACAACTCACGACAGTCACTTGTTCAAAGTAATTGCACTTAAAAAATAATTATTAAAATTATGCAACGAAATCAGATGACGAAAAAGATAACCAAGGACAAAGATGTGATGATATAATAACCGGAAATAATTATATAAATATTTCTAGCAGAATGATCAAGAACAGAAGATGAACAGTCAATATTTTCAATGACAAATCGAAATCTAAAATTCATAAAAGAAGAGATCACTTAACTCTGTATGTGCTCTGATATCACTTGATGTAACACTACCCAAAACCGGCACACAGAAGTAGGTGATCGATCGAAGGTTGATGATGAACGGGTTGCGGAATGATAAAATCGGATATGCGGAATGATAAGAACGGGGAAAACGAACGGATTGTTTCAACAGATTGTGAAAGATCTGGGAAACTCCGGATTCTAATCTCAAAGAGAAAAGAATAATGATTCTTCAAGTGATTAACAAGAAGAAACAAGAATTGAATGATAACAGCTCAAACGATTGATCTAAGAACAAAGAGAGGTTTTTGATAAAGACTTAGATAAATGTTACAAATGAATTGTAGTGAGAATATAAAGGAAAGAGGGGGAATACGAAGAGATGGTTGGAACATGCTCCAGCCATCTCGGAAACACACAAAAATTAAATCCAAATTTAAACGTTCAAAAGATACGCTCCAAGCGCTCCCGCTCAAATGATTAAACGAACGGTTCGGCTCGGCGGGTTCGGCAAATATACCAATCGAACGGTTCGGCTCGGATGACATAAGACAGAAGGGATAGTTTGAAGCGGGTCGTGGGCCTCGTTAAAAACCTATCATGGAAAACCCAATGGGACAAAACCATGTTAGGGAAAAAGAGCACGCCATTTCCCACTTGTCCCTTTGTCGAAGTCATCGAGCCGTTAAGCAAACCAGAATGGAATGCTTAACCTCCTGATCTTGCCGAAACAAACGATTCTTCGGTTTGGCTAAAACGGCCTCGGCAAGTTCAGCGAGCTGACTGGCGTCCTTCTCCTCGGCAGCGAGCTGACTGATGTCCGTCTCCTCGGCAGCGAGCCCGTCCATAGTCACATCACTAGCAAACATATCTAAGCCTACATGACATGAATCATGTAACATAACAAAAGAAATATAAAGTATGATTCCACAGATCACACCCTCACCTTAGCCACTTCAAGTCGAAGACAAAACACATTTTCTCCTCTCTTCTCCTTTGGACAGATTCTCTGTCTCAGTTTCCATAGTATGTTTCTCTATGCTTCTTAACTCCAAACCGGTTCTACTTCTACTGGGACGTGGATACTTGAGTCTAGCATGCTCCTTCCAGAAATGAGCTAAATCCGACCTCATATGCCCAACCAAACATTACAACTCGTCAGACATATCATACTGCTTCTCACTATGTCAAACAGGTTCGGCAAGACACGAATAAATAACAAACTGACCCTTATCTTCTCAATCCCACCGTTGATTATGAACTAGGATATGTCAAATATCAGCTCGATCGGACTTCATTTACGGTTCCAAACGATCCCCTTAAAAAGCTGTAGAGAACCTGTTTTTCTGCAAATCTCAGACTTGGATGATTTCGGGCCAACTTGCAATGCGATTTTCGGATGAGTTATAACTCCGATTGATGAACCGTTTTCTCCTATGCATTCTAAAAAATGTCCTCCTTCCAGATATATCTTATTCTTTCTATAAATCATTTTATTAAGGCCGAAATCGTCCTCCAAAGTAGGCTTCACACACTGTTTTCCTGAGAATAAATTGCAGGTTGCTTGGCCAGGAAGCAAAGCCTCCAAAATGCACCTCCGGTGGAACTAGGGTTCCGACTTGAATCCTCTGTACTCCTAGTTGCTTGTGGTCATTATTAAACAATTCCTGCACCAAACCGACTCTTTCTCTTCCAACGACGAGCCTCCAAAACCAACTCATCAACACTGTTTTACTTCTTTTGCTCTCTTCTTCTTCTTCACTTCATCTCTGTTTTCTTCTCGACACTGATCCAATCTGCTATGTTTCCTCTTCTCCTCACTGCCATGATCCATATATTCCTTTTCCAGTGATATTTACTTCGTGGTGGTGTTCTCCATGTGACGTCTCCGCCTCCACTTCCGGCAACCTCCTCTTCTTCCTATTATTTGTGCATGTCTCCATCTCCCCTCATTCTCTTTTCTTCACGATCTTAATTTCTTTCTCTCCCTCTCCTTATTTCTGTGTTGCGCGCTTATAATTACGACGGCTACGGCTTTTAGGTTGAGGAAGATACACACCAACATATATATAAATATATACACACGACAATAGACAAAAAGAAAAAGGAATAAATAGTGGCCTTTTTCTTATCTTGCAAACAGGCCCAAACCGGTAGATTCCGGGTGTTACAGCTTATTTGTAGATGGGCTAAGATTATAGTCTTTCAATAGTTGGTCTGGATTTGGGCTATTGCTTGGGCTGGGTATTCTTATGAGGGTATCTCATAGTACTTTGTATGACATTTTCATATGAGTAACATGACAACATCTACGAAAAAACACGTGTACCCTGTAAAACATTGAATTTTCAACTTCGAAAGTCTCATTTAAAGGGAATATTATATAAAAAACAATCAAGTGTCAACCAGTGTATACTTTTTAAAAACCACCAGGCTAATTCCCGCGCATATGCGTGGGTTTTGTTTCCCACAAATATTTTTAATAAAAATAATAAAATATTTATCTTTTAATATTACTATCTAATTATCATATCAATTATTATACATGTAGTGATACATATAATAGGGTATGAATATGATATCTAAATTATCAACTAATGCATTATCTATATTTTTTGTGTATATATTTTTTTTCTCATTTTAGCTTAATTTACGTGTATATAGATCGACAAAGATGAATTTGTTAAACGAACCATTTACGTGTCAGTTTACGAAATGAATTTTACATGTGTTACAATAACTAGGGAAAAATATCAAAAGTTGCATTGAAGTTTCATTAAACCTTTGAAATTTTTTTTGTTAAAATAAAAATTATGTGCCACATGTCACCTTCTCATGTATCCATATGTCACAAATATGAAGAGGGTTGACCTCTTTTCATATATATGATTTTAAACCGTCAAATTAAAACCTTCAAACTAACACTAAACTAACACTTGTATTCGTACCAATATTTTTTTAATAATATTTTCAACTTCGATAACGAAATAATATTCGTCGATAATAGTACATTGGTTATCCATTCAAATCTACTTGATTTATCAAAATGTATCATATAGGATAGACAATGGTTAAATGTGAAAACATAGATAATATATTAAGGTTGGTTTTTGTCTTAGTTGTTGTCAGAGAATACAATTCCGTTATCAAAATTGAAAATATTGTCAAAAAATATGTGTAAGAACTAAGAACATAACATAGGTGTTATACATTATTTAAGGCTATGTGTGTTAAAGTTTTCATTTTGATGGTAGGTTAAAGTGTAAGTTTTTAATGCAAATTTCCCAAACTTTAAATGTCATCTTAATAAAAGTATAAAATTCAAGGAAAATAAATATCTTCTCTTCTTCGCCTTTTAGGCTTCTTCATCCGAGAAACACTATTAGTATCTTCTCTTCGCCGCTTTTCATTTTCCCTTTTCGAAAATATTGTTTTCAGTTTCTCAATCTCAGTGTTGGTGCCGAAGAAATCCACCTTCACTAGAAGGAAGAATAAAAAAAAGTTCGACACTTCAACCAACAGAACCCAGATTCCACAGATCTAGATAATTACGAGCCTACGGTCACGCACTCACTTTGACAAATGATTGGAAGGAGGAAAAAAAGATGAAAGAACGAAGAACAATCACAAACAACTCCAAAAACCTCGGGAAATCGCCCAAAATACCTAAAAACTCAATTTTCTTCTTCCCTTTTCTTTTGTCTCAAAAAACGTGATGAAAAGCGGCTCACTTCGCTTAAAAACACTCGATATAGGGTTTTCTGCCCTTAACCAGCCCAAACCGGACAACTTGAATCGAACTGACTCAATTTCCAATAACCAGTATCGACCGATACCTTTCCTTGGTGTCGCTCGATACCACTCACCAAACCACCAAAACCGAACGAAAATCAAATCAAATCGTAATTGATTTTCAATAACCGGTGTCCACCGACACCCTTCCTTGGTGTCGCTCGACACCACCTCCAAAAGATCACTTTTTGGTTTACAGATGTTACAATTCTCCCCCCACTAAACTGGATTCGACCTCGAATCCTAACGAAAAAGATGACATACTTGGCCCCACTTGGACAAACCACAAGAGATCCTCAACCGATCCTCCGAGATTCACATTTCACACGTTCCATACATTATTACTCTTAACTCAATTAATACTCAACCACTTATACTGGGGCTACTACACCCAGATAAGTCTGCTGGAGAACACTATCACCTCAATATTCACTTCGCGACTCGTCAGCCACTCGTAAGTAAACCGCTTATACTAAGGCTACTACACTCAGATAAGCCACTCATACTAGGGCTACTACACTCAGATAAGTCCGCAACCACAAGCCTGGAGAACCACCGTCTCCAAAAATATAAAGAGTAATAATCTGAAATGCCTATAACACATCTGACTAGAACTGTCTCACGACCCAAAACTGGTCAACAACTCGTAACATCCGAAAACACAAAGAAATATAAGGCAAGCTCCATCTTATAAATCTCAAAAAAATGTATATCGTTACAAGGAAAACGAAAATACATAAACCAACAACAACAATAACATAGCACCAAGCTAAAACATAATCACAAAGGCGAAAGAAGCTCACTCCACGACCTGTTTGTTGAACCACTTCCTGAACTTCACCTCCATCTTTGCCTCTAGCTCCCAAGTCTCCTCCTCTGTACCACTACAATCCAACAAGACTCTCAACAAACTGCACCCTCTTGTTCCGCAGAACCTTGACCCTCTTCTCGAGAATCCTCACAGGAACCGTCGGAACCATCAAATCTGGCCTAAGATCCTCTGGAATCCTAGCCACCAACTCCTCTGAAGGATGAAGGCACTTCCTCAACATCGAAACATGAAACACCTTGTGAAAGGCTCTCATGATCGGAGGTAAGTCCAACCGATACGCCACTGGCCCAACTCGCTCCAGCACTGGATTGGACCCATAAAACACGGACTAAGCTTGTTCTCTGCTATGGATCTTTTAGGACCCCTCAACATAGCCATCTTGAGATACACTCTATCTCCAACCTGAAACTCAAGCTCTCGTCTTCGCCTATCAGCGTAACTCTTTTGTCTGTCCTGAGTAGCCCTGGGCATAAAAACCGGATCCGAATATCCGACCAGGAACCGACCCGAAAAAACCCGGGTCCGGTTGATATCGGTTCTAGTATAAAACACCTGTTGGATAATTTGTTTCCATACCCACAGTTTTCGGGTCGGTTCCGGGTATTAACCGTATACCCGCGGTATTAACTGTATACCCGAGTATACCTTATGAGAGATATGAGTTATCACTTTACCTTTATCGTTTTATCCGCCACTTTACCTTGTCGTCTATTCCGCTTCCCAAACCCAGAAATTGTCGACAAAAACTGTTCGAAATTGAAACCCTTAATCCTCTTTTAATTGAATCAATTAACACAAACTAGAAGCCCCAACCTACAGATTCTCAGCGTCTCCTCCATCAGAGACGTCTGTAAATCGATCGAAGGTAAGCAATTATCGATGTTCTTCTCTTCTTTGTTTCAATTTTGACTTATCGATGTTCTTCCACTACAAGAAATATACCCGATTTGCGACGGAATATATCGTCACAATTCCGTCGCAAATCCTCATTTGCGATGGATTTGCGAAAAACTCGGTTCCGTCGCAAATCTTTCATCGCAATTACGTATCGGTCGCAAATCCGTCGCAAGTTTGCGATGGAAACTTGTCCTTCGCAAATGTGCGACTAATTTGCGAGGGAAGTGATCCGTCGCAAATTTGCGAGGGAAGTGATCCGTCGCAAATTTGCGAAGTTTTTGCGAGGAATCGTAATTTTCGCAAATTTGCGATGGAAACTAATCCATCGCAAACCTGCGAAAATAAAATTTCCTCGCAAAAACGTCGCAAATTTGCGACGCTTATATCCGTCGCAAATTTGCGACGTTTTTGCGAGAAAATTTTATTGTCGCAGGTTTGCGATGGATTAGTTTCCATCGCAAATTTGCGACGGAATAGGGATGGAAATTATTCCATCGCAAACTTGCGACGGATTATTTTGTCATCGCGAATCCGTCGCAGATCTTATATTTTTTATTTTTTTTTTATTTTTTTTGACGAAAAAAAATATTATAAAAAATAAATAAATAATTCGAAATATATTAAAATTTAGTTCAAATATAATTCAAAATGCGGGAAAAAACGAAATTCAAACGTAAACTAAAAAACAGTTCAAACATAAACTAAAAATTCTCAGACGGGCCTGATGGGTCTGATGGATCTTCTCCGCTGGTTCCCCCGGTTTCCCCCTGGACCTGCTGCTGCTCTGGATATAGACGGCTCATAATCTCCTTGAGCTTAGGATCCGTGGAGCCCAAGTAGTCGAACATCTCTTGGAACACCTCCACCTTCGTCTTCGTTGCAGTCAATTCATCCTGCAACCGAGCAACCTCGTCGTGATCCTGGAACCGACTAGAAGCGGAACCGCGAACAGAACCGCTCCTAGTATCGATTTGGGATTGAAGAGAACCAACCCCTCTAATTCTCCCCTTTTTACGGGGAGCGATCTAAAAAAAAAAACAAAAATACTTAGTAAGTAAACAAATATATAACTTAAAATAGATATGGATTGAAATAAAAATTTGAAAAATACTTACGTCAACAAAAACCTTGTTCCTCATGGCGGTAGATGGCTCAGCAGAACCAGAAGCAATGCTCTCCTGAGTCATTTCATGAACCTTCGAACTAACGTCGTTGTAAAGCTCCTCAGAATCTTCGTCCATGAAAGACCCATCCGGGTTCCGCTTTGTGAGAGCGAGAACCGCCAGCAAATCCGTCTCTGATTCTCCATTTGACTCGGCCTTCAAAATTAATTTTGAATTGATAAATTAAAATAACTAAAAATAAATTAAATAAATAATATAAATAAATAATAATTAGAAAATAAAAACACTTACGAGCATTCGGCCTCGGGCTCTGTATGAAAGTCGACCGGATCGATGCGTAGAGTTCTTACTCATCGATCGAGTTGCCTTGCTGTTGGTGCTCCTAGTCTGGTGATCAGGGTCCAGCCAAAATGCTACTAAACCAGCCCAAACGTCTGTGCTGAACCCGGCAGGCATGGCAGCATCTCCCTTTTTACGCCAAGCCTTCTTCCACCGTGATACCATATCAGGCAACCGCTGTTTGACTTTGTTCTTGAACTCCTGGTAAACCACCTCGGTAATGCCAGCGTCCCAATGATACTTCCGCTTCAACAACAAAAACAAAGAATAATAAAATAATATTAGATGAAAAGCAATGAATAAGATTTTTAAATAGGAAATTAAACACATAATGAAACTTACAGCGAATGTACCGAACCAACGAATGATGTCGGCCTCCTGTACATCTGACCACCGACCATGAGGTTCTTTGTAATCTCTTTCAAAGATTTCCGTGACCGAAGAGGCGACGGACGGATCATCAGTGAACCTCAAAAAACAAAAAACAAAACATTAGAATTTATATTTATAAATGTAAAATATTAAATAAAACAAAAGCTAAATAAAAATAAAAATTATTTACCAAAAAGTGTTCGGCGGACGGAGTGGATGAAGATGAGGAAGTAAATGATGACCAGGCTCATATAAAATGTCTCTAATGTCTGCATAGAATGCGTCTAAGTGGCCGGGAATCCTGGCATGATCTCCGTCCGCCGGAAAATGTGGTGGTGACTGGTGAGCGGGTGGAGATGGAGACCGTGGCGGGTGCTGCGCCCGCTGCCCTGTAGAAGCGTGGGAGCTAGAAGTAAACCCACCACTCGGACGAACGGCACGTGAAGCAGCACGAGCACCGTGGGAAGCAGTACGACCACCGTGGGAAGAAGCACGACCACCGTGGGAAGTAGCACGACCACCGTGGGAAGCTCCACGACCACTGTTGGAAGCTGTACGACCACCACCACGGGTCGGACCACCTCCTCCCTGATCCACGAAATCCATGTAACAGTTGTTTGGATCACTCATCTGCCATATATTAAAAATAATATTAAAAAAAATAATAAAGGAAGTTAGAATAAAAAAATAAGAAAAAGTAAAAATCTATGTAAAAATTATTATGCAAAAACTATTCTAATAATCTCATAATTATGTAAATACTCCAAAACTTATTCTAATAACCTAACAAATCTTAACTTTGCAACAATTTTTAACAATTTGTTAGATTTATAACATTGTAACAACTTTTAAAAAATTAATTCTAACAAATCTTAACTTTGTAACAATTTAAAAAAAAAAAATTAATTCTAAAATCTTAACTTTGAAACAATTTATACTAAAATCATTCTAACAATCTTAACTTTCTAACAATTTTTAACTATTACAAATCAATACTAAAATCATTCTAACAATCTTAACTTTCTAACAATTTTTAACTATTACAAATCAATACTAAAATCATTCTAACAATCTTAACTTTCTAACAATTTCTAACTATTACAAATCAATACTAAAATAATACTAAGAATTTTTAAAAATGCAATTCCAATCTAAAATTCAAAATTATCTATTCTAAAACTAATCTAACAACCTAGCAAATTAAATTAAAGGAACAAAATAAAAAGGAAAAAAGATGCATCTTACCAAAATGGATGTCCGGCGGTTGAGACGACGGCGCGGCGGCGGATCGGCGCTGGAGACGACGGCGCGGCGGCGGAGACGACGGCGCGGCGGCGGAGAGGCGTTGGAAACGACGGGGCAGATGGGGAGACGACGGCGCGGAGGGGGAGACGATGGCGCGGGATAGGGCGGCGGTTCTGTGGCGGCGCAGAGAAGAGGATCAGAGGGCGCGATGGGGGAGAACGCCGGCGGATCTGCGGTGGAGCGGCGACCGGCCCGAGTAGCAGACGGAGAAGACGAGGCGCGGATGTACGGCGGCGCTGGCGGCTGGGCAAGGAAGATGCGCGAAGGAGAAGAAGAGAGGAGACACCGGCGAGGGAGAGAAGAAGAGGCGGCGCGGAGGCGCTGTCCGACCGGAGGAGACGATTGGCGCGGAGGCGCTGTCCGACCGGAGGAGACGAAGAGAACACACCGGCGGGGAAGAGAAACCGAGAAGAAGGCGCGGAGGCGGATCTAGTCGGCCGGAGTCGCGTAGGAGAGGGGCGGAGTCGCGTAGGAGAAGAGAAGAAGAGGGGCGGATCTAGGGTTGCTTTGAGTATATATATAAATTATAAGTCGTCGCAAATCCATCGCAATTTTGCGATGGATTTGCGTTGAATTTGCGATGGAAAATAAATTCCATCGCAAGTCCATCGCAACGCCGTCGCAAGATTGGCGTTTAGGGTTTCCTTTGTTTTCCATCGCAAATCCATCGCAAAATTACGGTGGATTTGCGATGGAACTTGATTCCTTCGCAAATCCTTCGCAAATCCATCGCAATTTTGCGATGGATTTGCGATGGAAAAATAAGATTTAGGGTTTAGGGTTTAAGAGATTTGACTACAGACTAATAAATGTCCTAGATATTGAAAATGAATGGTTATTAGTGGGTAAATATGAATATTAATATAGAAATCGAACATTCGTTCATATATATATATATGGTCGGTGTTTAAGCAAAAGCGTTTCTAATGTTATATACCTCGTAAGCTTTAACGAGTTCGATACGTAAGGATCTGAAGAGAAAACTATATTTGAACGGTAACAACTTTTACGGTTTTATTATAGATTACAAAATAAGATTAAATTACCCTAAATCCTTCTTACTTGAGAAACGCATACCCTAAACCCTAAAACTGGAGATTCTATCGCAAATCCATCGCAGATCCATCGCAAAATTACGATGGATTTGCGATGGAACTTAATTGCTTCGCAAATCCTTCGCAAATCCATCGCAAAATTACGATGGATTTGCGATGGAACTTAATTGCTTCGCAAATCCTTCGCAAATCCATCGCAAGTTTGCGATGGATTTGCGATGAAAACCTAAAGTTAATCACTTCATCGCAATTCCGTCGCAAAACCATCAGAAATATTAAGTATCTATTCACTTTATGCGGAAATACAAATTCGTCAGAATTTGAAATACAAACAACTTAAAAAACAAAGTAAAATTAACAGTTCAATTAATCAAAGTCATTTTCATCTTCATTTTCAGACACGTAAGAGTTTTCACTGTGCTCCCGTTCTTCTTCGTCAGTAGGAGGCTCCTCGAATTCATCGGACTCGCCATCTTCAGTTGAATCGTCAATGACGTCTTCGACTTCTCTGTTCTCGGGATCTACATGCATGATATTTTCAGTGGATTCAATCGGGTTTGATACTTCTGCAACTCTGTCATGCTGCATAGCCACAACATCGTCTAAGCCAAATACATAGCCTCTTGGATTGACCTTTATGACTGATAACCAAGTCTTCTTTTTTTGCCTAACTCGAGGATAAGGAATCAAACACACTTGCTCTGCCTGCGATGCAAGGATGAAGGGTTCGAACTTGGAATATTTCCGGTTTGCATTTACATCGGTGACACCGACCGTCTCGTTTCTGCGAACTCCTCGACCAAGTGTCGGATCATACCAATCACATTTAAAAATAACACATTTCAAGTTGATAACTCCTGGGTATGTGACCTCGATGATCTCTTGCAAAAGTCCATAGAACTCTGTTTCGCCCGGGACATGAATACCGTAATTTGCGGTCGACTTCCGCATACCATGATTGTACGTATGGAATACGTATCCGCGAGTGCAATACATTGGTGCTGTAGTGATCTTTCCTATTGGTTCGTTCACAATCTCATGCAGCCATAACGGTATTTGATCAGGATGATATCCTTTTCTCACCTACAACCAAATAGTACAATAAATCAAAACACATTAATTATATATAGTGGTATATACATATAAGTTTAAATATCAGTAATTAATTTGAAGTCGGCCAGGCTGGCTTACATAGAATTTTAACCAATCAGCAAACTGCCGTTCCTTGTGAAACTCATACTCGTGTTCTTGTAAACCAGGGTATGTCTGGCGGATCTGATAGTCAAAAATGCTGCACAAAAATTCGAAAGTTATGTATACATAATTATGAAGACGTCATTGACAAATAATTAAGTATCAAATTAAGTTACCTCTCAAATTGGCGCACTTCATCCAGATTACGCAATATGTAATTGTGAGCCGCACTCCAATGTTCATGGTCCCACGATTTTTCCTTCAACTTTCCAGCAAGTCTTCCTATTTCTTTGAAGATGTTAGGGACATCAACCCTATATACACGTGCGACGCCTCCATCGTCGTATCGTTTCGTAGCGGTTCTTCTCGTTCTCACATTTGGGTTAAAATAGTAAGACGCGAAATTAGATGTTTCCTCTGTCAAACTTCCTTGTACAATAGATCCCTCAACTTTTGCAAGGTTTTTCGCCTTTCCCTTCAAGTGTCCCATAAATCGCTCGAACGGATACATCCACCTGAACTGAACAGGCCCTCCAAGAGCCGCCTCATATGGCAAATGTACCGCTAGGTGTTCCATCACGTCGAAGAACGACGGAGGGAAAATCATTTCCATGTTACATAGCAAGATAGAAATGTTTTTTTGTAACTTCTCTACTCCGTCTTCTGTCAGTGTTCGTGTGCACAAATCTCGGAAGAACGCTCCAATACCTTTAATATATATACACGATAAACAAATTAATAAAAATATTTTTAATTCATTAAATATGTACTTGAACTCAATAACAAGAAATGTAAATACTTGTTTACCTGCAATTGCTTCATGGACATGAGACGGTAACAGTTCTTGTAACGCAAATGGTAGTAACCGCTGCATGAAAACATGACAATCGTGGCTATTCATACCAGAAAATTTTTGCCCTTGCTCAATACATCGTGAGAACTTGGAAACGTATCCATCCGGAAATTTAACATCTGAGGCAACCCAGTCAAACAGAGCTCTCTTCGAATCCGCGGACAATCGAAAGCTCGGAATTGGCTGTTTGCCGTCTCTGGAAATCTCCAACTCGCTTCTTTTGCATATTTGTGCTAAGTCAAGCCTTGATTTCATATTGTCTTTAATTAGTTTTTCCTCGGACATTCAAAATGGTATGCATGATGTTATCGAAAAAATTCTTCTCGATATGCATTACGTCAAGATTATGTCGCAAAAGATGATCCTTCCAATACGGCAACTCCCAAAATATACTCTTTTTGTGCCAATTGTGCTCCCTAAGATATCCGTCAGGCATGTTTGCATTGCAATGCCAATTGCCCCCACGTTTGCATGTTTCCTCGCCGCCATAATAATCGATTTGATCAAGCAAATCTTTTCCCGAAAGATAATCCGGAGGGGGATAACGGACAACCTTATTCTTCGTAAATAAATTCTTGTTCTTTCGGTACCTATGATCGATAGGAAGAAAACGACGGTGACAATCAAACCAACATGGTTTTCTTCCATGCCTCAGCTGAAATGCTTCTGAACTATTCAAACAGTGTGGACACGATAGTCTTCCGTGCGTAGTCCACCCAGACAACATTCCATACGCTGGAAAGTCACTAATCGTCCACAATAATACTGCGCGCATGTTAAAGTTCTGTTGCTGCGAGTAATCAAAAGTGCAGACTCCTGAAAACCACAACTGTTTCAACTCTTCAATCAAAGGCTGCAGAAATACATCCAGGGATCGCTTCGGATGCTTAGGACCTGGCACTAAAATAGTTAAGAACAAAAATTCTCGCTGCATGCACATTGTTGGCGGAAGATTATATGGCGTCAATATGAAAGGCCATAGCGAATATTGTCTCCCTGACATACCAAATGGACTAAATCCGTCCGTGCATAATCCAAGATAAACATTTCTGGACTCGTTAGCAAAGTTTGGATTTACCGACTGAAAGTGTTTCCACGCCTTTGCATCTGAGGGATGTGTAATCTCTCCATGATGTGTTGAATGTTCTGCATGCCATCTCATTGACGCTGACGTCATCTCCGATTGGTATAACCGTTTCAATCTTTCAGTGATTGGCAAATACCACATACGTTGGTAAGGGACCCGCCTCCTTCCTGAAGTAGGCTTGTATCTCGGCTTCCCACAAAATCGACATTCCTGCAGCTTATCATCATCTTTCCAGAAAATCATGCAATTGTCAATGCATACATCAATCATTTCGTAAGGCAACCCAAGACCCGCAACCAACTTCTGTATTTCATAGTAATTACCAGCAGAAAGATTATCTTCTGGTAAATACTCTTGAAATAGTCCAGCCCACTTATCCAGGTTACTTTCGCTACTGTTATCTTCACTTTTAATTGTCATCATCCTAGCTGCTAATGACAATCTAGAAAGTCCCTCTCTACACCCATCATAGAGTGGTTGATTTGCAGAGTCTAACATATCATAAAACTTTTTTGCTTCAATGTTGGGTTCTTCCAATATATCTTCCATAGGATTATCAGCAAAAACAGTTGAAGTTTCATGAAATGCATCCGTAACCATATCATGAAACCTATTCCCTTGCTGATATTCTATATCATTTCCCAATATATCATGATGGCCATAATTATAATTAGCGTTATAATTATGTTCCTCAACCCCACGACTCCCACCACTATTTCCCGCATCATGAGGAGTAGTATTAGAATAACCTTCTCCATGAAAATACCACACATAATAGTTTGGTAGAAATCCTCTATTATATAGATGTGCTTTAGCAGTATCAATAGCGACATATTTTTTGTTCCTACATTTCTGACAGGGACAAAAAATTTTACCAGTTTGCAAAGCCTCTGGTTGATTTTGTGCTTGATTAAAGAATCCTTGTAATCCTTCAAAAAAATCTTCTGTCACTTCGCCGTTCTCTGGATTTTTTTGATTGTACATCCAGCTTCGTAGCTCATATATTCCGTAACTCATTTTTTTATTTTCTTTTTCCCTCTCTTTTTTTTTTCTCTCTTCTTATTTTCTTTCTTTTGCGTTTGCTTTGGTGTGATTACAACTCTCCTCACATCGGCTATTTATAGAATCATAATTTTTTTTTGCGATGGATTTGCGATGGATTTGCGATGGAAATTTGCGACGGCTTTGCGACGGAACCAAATTTGCGACGGATTTGCGAAGGACTTGCGACCACCTTGCGAAGGAATTGCGACGGAAATAATCCATCGCAATAAGTTAGGTAAACATCATTTAACACGTGTGTACCTAACCGGGGTCATGTCGGCCAACAACTTTTCCTCGCAAAACCGTCGCACATTTGCGACGGATTTGCGACGGATCACTTTGCGATGGAATATGTCAACGCAAATCCGTCGCAAGTTTGCGACGGTATGTTTCCATCGCAATTCCGTCGCAATATTGCGATGGACTTGCGATGGAAACATAAAAACCATCGCAAATCCATCGCAATTTCGTCGCAAAATGTAATAGGTGTAGAGAAGGTGGGGATTCATAGCCGAGAGTGAGAGATAATCCACTGAGGTGTATTAGGTATGACGTTGATAACGGAGGATTAGGTATGTATCCTACGTTATCGACGTTATACCCAATACAGCTCAGTGAACTACCTCTCACTCTCGGTTATGAATCCCCATCTTCTCTACAACTATCCAATATATAACATCATATAGCGACGATCTATTTTGGAATCCCAACCATCATTACCTTTAGTAGCACAAGAAATCCGTTGCATGTTGGAGGGAATATCAGTTTGCTCAGCATTATCCATTGCAATCCTCCACTATTAGATGTACCCCAAGACGATTCACCACCATCCCATTTATCCCCTGTTGAACCTCTGTGGAAATTGGATAATTAGGAAGGGATCAACGTACCGTCATCCTTCTTAATTATCTCATGTCCACAGAGATTCAACATGGGGTAAACAAGATGGTGGTGGATTTTCTTGGGGTAAAAAAGAAAATCCACCGTAATGTAAAAAGATGATTGTACATCATATCCACCTAGCCTCGTAACTCATTTTTTTGGTGTTTTTTTTTATCTCTCTATTCTTTTCTTCTTTTTCTCTTCTCTTTGTTTTGGTGTGAATGGTGACGTGAGTTCGTCGGCTATTTATAGAATCTGAAATTTTATTTGCGATGGTGATGCATTCGTATTTCATACTCATTTAGCATCATGTTTAGACCTCTTTTGCATGGTTTCATCCATCCTTAGTAGCATTTCTTTGCACTTTTCTCTTAGTTTGCATAATTAGTTGTCCCAGGACGTGCATTGCATACATTTGCATGTTTGGTGTCCTTCTCAGGTGTTTTGGAGCAAAGTCGATGCATTGGAAGAGAAAGCAATCTGCCTTCACCATCCAACTCGATCGAGTTAAGGCAAACTTCAACTCGATCAAGCAACTCGATCGAGCAGAGAAGGATACAACCTTGAACAAGCACCTCGACCGAGCTAGGCCAAACCATCCAACCAAGCAACTCGATCGAGCCAGACAAAAGCCAACTCGATCAACCAACTCGATCGAGTTGGACTAAGGCGGTTACTCCCTTGCTGGAAGCCCTAGTAGCTTGCCTATAAAAGGGCTGCTGACCTCATCCGCCCCCTATCTTAGTTTTTTCGCATTTTTTACTTTCTGTTCTTAGTTTTTGTTCCAGAAACTTCCTGTTTTCAATTTAAGATTCCAGACTTTGTTATTCACATTTTGCAATTGCTTGTTTAATAAAAGTTGTTAATCTCCTTTCTGTCTTTCATATTATGTTTGTTTTAGCTTATTTAGACATGATTTCGATTATGGATCTTGAGTAATTTCGCCCTTAGGCTTAGGGATGGATTAGATTAGGGAATCGTTTATGTTTAATCTCTGATGCTTTAGGTTTTCATCTATTATCCCTCTCTGTTTAGCTATGCCCTATGCGATCCAGCCACTGAACATGGTGGATCGATCCTAGACGCTCCTGGCCTGACCCGCTTGGTTGAGCGTCGGATCAAGGCAAAACAGAGGATTAGCTTTATGCCTTTGTCCCACGAGAGTGGTTGCACAGAGGGGCTTCTAGGGCATTACATGGGCCGGTTCTTTATGTATCTGGTTCACGACACACGCTTCAACTCGATCGAGTTAGCGGGATTGAACCAGAGAGGCGGTTTGTAACGCCACTGGGAAGTGGGATAACCGACCTCGGGACTCCATGGCCGAAGGGATAAGCACGTGTTCGTGTCGTTTTAGAAAGCATAGCTGATTAGCATTAGATTCTCTATGATCATCAAATCCGTCCCTGAGCCTTTGTCTATCATTCCAGTCTTTACTTACGTTTTCGTTCTGCTTTAGTCTTGTTTTACTCTGACTCCATCGAGTCAGTTTAGTGCAAACTCGTATCTCAACTCGATCGAGCTGCACCAGTTTCTCCTTGTTTCATTTTATCCTAACTCGATCGAGCTACCTTTCTCATGGTTAGCTTAACTCGATCGAGCTTGATTTAGTTTATCGTTTTACTTTTCCGCTTTCATTCCCGTTGCATTTCGTTTAGATAGATAGTTTCGTTTCAACACCAAACACCCATCTGTCTTGACTTGTGTCGCTATTGCATAATCCTAAGCTGTTTCATTCTCCTCCCACTTTGGATTGATAAACCCTAAGTCCTACATCGACATGATAGTACAATAGGGGATTGCATAAGTAGTGTAAAAACCTACTATCAATTTGGCGCCGTTGCCGATTTGGGATTTAGTTTGATGCATTTAGGATTCCCGTAGTACCCTAGTTCAAGTTCTTTGTTTACTTTTCGAATATCTTCTCTGCTATCTGGGTTTTTGTCTTTGAATTCTCAGGTGCACGCAAATCCGATCACGTTATCCGTTCCCACTTGAATATTTTGCTCTCTGGGTTTTTGATTTTGCCTTTTCAGGTGAATGCAAACACGATCACGAGGCAGTGGTAATCTGATATACTATTTGGATAACATCGACCGAATACAGAGAATTCTGAGAGAACAGAGGCAACAGGCCGAGATCATGGAAAACCCTCCAGCGAGGCCGGTTAGACCAATCGGAGCTGGTGATGCTCCGAACACGCATACTCAGAGACAGGGGATCATACCCCCACCTGTCCAGAACAATAACTTTGAGATCAAGCTGGGTATGATCAACCTCGTGCAGAACAAGATGTTCCACGGATTGCCTTGTGAGGATCCGATCGATCACCTGGACGAGTTCGACCGTTTGTGTAATCTCACTAAGGTGAATGGCGTTTCGGAAGACGCCATCAAGCTGCGTTTGTTCCCGCTTACTCTTGGAGAGAAAGCCCACCAGTGGGAGAAAAACTTGCCGCATAACTCGATCACCACATGGAACGAATGCAAGAAGGCATTCCTTGCAAAGTTCTTTTCCACCGGACGCACCGCAAAGCTTCGCACAGAGATCTCTGGGTTCCATCAGAAGAATGGAGAGACATTTTCTGAGGCTTGGGAACGCTTCAAATGTTACACGAGTCAGTGCCCACACCACGGCTTTAGTAATGAATCCCTCCTGAGCACTCTGTACAGAGGTGTCCTCCCGAGGTACAGACAGATGCTCGACACCGCGAGCAACGGAGACTTCCTTAACCAAGACGTTGAGGACGGCTGGCAGCTTGTGGAGAACATAGCTCGCTCGGATGGCAACAACAACGAGGAGTATGACCGCACGAACTGCAGCTCTGTCGAGTCTGATGATAAGTTGAAGAAGGAGGTGAAGGGCTTGACTGAAAAGTTGGATAAGCTACTTCAAGCTCAGTCCGCCATGAAGCATGTTCATTTCATCTCTGAAGATGAATTTGTTCCTGTCCAGGAAGGGGAGTTTGATCAGCAGGTTGAGGAAGTGAGTTATGTGCAGAACAACCAGGGTGGCTACAACAAAGGCTATTACACGTACAACGCCAACCCGAGTCTGTCCTACCGCAGTACGAATGTTGCAAATCCTCAGGACCAAGTCTATCCTCCCCAGCCACCGCAGAATCAGCCTACGCAGCAGCAGAACCAACCGCAACAGCAGAAAGTGTTCGTTCCGCGAGGGCAGTTTGTGAGCCAACAGGGCGGGTATCAACCTAGACAGCAGCAGGGAGCACCACCCGGATTTGCTCCACAGCAGGGTCAAGTACCGCCGATTCAGGAACCTGATATGAGAGCCTTGATACAGCAGCTGTTACAAAGTCAAGCGAATGGCGCTATGGACTTGAGTAAGAAGCTGGCAGACATAAACAACAAAATTGAGACGTTGAGCTCCAGAGTTCAGCACGTGGAAAGCAATGCCACTTCCACTTCTTCTACCCAGCAGGGACAACTTCCAGGGAAGTCTGTCCAAAACCCAAAAGAGTATGCCCATGCTATCACCTTACGGAGTGGGAAAGAGCTACCAGGACGGTCAGGTGACCAGAGAATCAATGAGGACATTGAGAATCTAGAAGGGGAGGATTTAGTCGAAGTTGACACAGCTCCTGTGCCAGACTCGATCGAGTCAGACCCTCCACACGGCGACCCTAAGCTCGATGAGACAACTCGATCGAGCGAAACAATTCAACCAGCTCGATCGAGCCGGAAAGATCAGCCTATCTTACCTCGGAAACCAATCAGCAAAGGGACAGAAACCCTATTTGTCCCGCCTCCTTACAAACCGCCACTTCCTTTCCCAGGCAGATTCAAGAAGCAGCTAATTGAGAAGTATAAGGCGCTATTTGACAAGCAAATGAAAGAGATAGAGGTACGAATGCCTATCATTGATGCTTTCATGTTGGTGCCTCCCTATCAAAAATTTCTGAAGGATGCGGTAATGGAACGAACGAAGGAGCTGCAGGGGATGGTGGTCTTGTCGCATGAGTGTAGTGCTATTATTCAGAGAAAGGTGATACAAAAGAAACTTGGAGATCCTGGTAGTTTCACCCTACCATGTTCATTGGGACCCCTGACTTTTAACAACTGTTTGTGTGATCTGGGAGCGTCAGTCAGTCTGATGCCGCTTTCTGTTGCTAAGAGTCTGGGATTTGATAAGTTCAAACCGTGTAAAATCTCTCTGGTTCTAGCAGACAGATCGGTGAGGTTACCAACTGGGCTGTTAGAAGACTTACCTATCAGGATAGGCAATGTAGAGGTACCGACAGACTTCATAGTGCTCGAGATGGACGAAGAGCCGAAAGACCCGTTGATTCTGGGCAGGCCTTTCTTAGCCACGGCTGGTGCGGTGATTGATGTCAGAAAAGGGAAGATCGACCTGAATCTGGGTAAGGATTTCACCATGAAATTCGACATTAAAGACGCCATGAGAAAACCAACGATTGAGGGTCAGATCTTCTACATAGAGGAAATGGACCAGCTTGCTGATGAGTTATTAGAAGAGCTTGCCTTAACGGATCACCTTCAAATTGCTTTAACTAAGAATGAGGCATCTGGTCTCCTGCATATGGAGAGTTTAAGCTATGTGAACCTCTTGGATTCACAGGATATAGTAACTGAGTCCGAACCCTTTGAGAAATTAAGATGCTCAAGCTCTGTGGTATTGGCAGTGAATGGTACAACTCCAGAAAGCAGAGAGACGTCAGACTCGATCGAGTCAGACAACTCGATCGAGTTAAGCATTCCTGAACCTGATGACTGGTCCGAGTTGAAAGCCCCAAAGGTGGACCTTAAACCTCTGCCACAAGGACTCAGGTACGCATTTCTTGGTCCCAACTCCACATATCCTGTCATTGTAAATGCATCCCTTAGCCCTGATGAATTGCATTCACTCTTGACTGAATTGAAAAAGTTTAGGAAGGCTATAGGATATTCTCTTGATGACATTAAAGGCATTTCGCCAAGTTTGTGCATGCATCGCATCCATTTAGATGATGAATCCAAGTCTAGCATTGAACCTCAGAGAAGGCTAAACCCCAATCTGAAGGAAGTAGTGAAGAAGGAGATACTTAAGTTGCTTGATGCTGGGATTATCTATCCTATTAGCGACAGCACTTGGATATCTCTTGTTCATTGCGTCCCAAAGAAAGGGGGGATTACTGTTACTAAGAATGATAAAGATGAGCTCATCCCCACTAGAACTATTACAGGACATAGGATGTGCATAGACTATAGGAAGTTAAATGCAGCATCCCGCAAAGATCATTTTCCGCTTCCTTTTATTGACCAAATGCTAGAACGTCTTGCAAATCATCCATATTATTGTTTTCTAGATGGATATAGTGGCTTTTTCCAGATCCCCATTCATCCTAACGATCAGGAGAAGACAACATTTACTTGTCCTTACGGCACTTTTGCATATAGGCGCATGCCATTTGGCCTTTGTAACGCTCCTGCCACATTTCAAAGATGCATGACCTCTATATTCTCTGACTTGATTGAGGACACTGTAGAAGTCTTTATGGATGATTTCTCTGTATATGGTGGCTCTTTTCCTTCTTGTTTGTCAAATTTGCGCAGGGTTCTTAAGCGATGCGAAGAGACCAGCCTCGTTCTCAACTGGGAGAAATGCCATTTCATGGTACAAAAGGGTATAGTGTTGGGACACTTGATATCAGAGAAAGGGATAGAAGTGGATCAAGCTAAGATTGAGGTGATGGTTCAGCTGGCACCACCAAGAACAGTCAGGGATATAAGGAGTTTCTTAGGACACGCTGGGTTCTACAGAAGATTCATCAAGGACTTCTCGAAGATAGCTCGACCCCTAACGCGCCTGTTGTGCAAGGAGACAAAGTTCTTGTTTGATGAAGACTGCCTAAAAGCTTTTAACCTGATCAAAGAAGCTCTGGTCACTGCTCCAATCGTGCAAGCACCGAACTGGGATTATCCCTTCGAGATAATGTGCGATGCTAGTGATTATGCCGTGGGCGCAGTACTTGGTCAGAAAATTGATAAACGGCTAAACGTCATTTACTACGCTAGTCGGACGTTGGATGACGCTCAGGTGAAATATGCTACCACCGAAAAGGAGCTACTAGCTGTAGTATTTGCATTTGAGAAGTTCAGAAGTTACTTGGTGGGTTCTAAGGTCATTGTATACACTGATCATGCGGCTCTTAGACACATCCTTGCAAAGAAGGATACCAAGCCCAGACTACTTAGATGGATTCTGCTGCTTCAGGAGTTTGATATGGAGATTGTTGATAAGCCCGGGATCGAGAATGGAGTAGCTGATCATCTGTCAAGGATGAGAATTGAGGACATAGTCCCAATCAATGATTCCATGCCAGAAGAACAGCTGATTCTCATTAAGATCCTGGAAGAAGGGATTCAGATTCAACATAAGCTGGAAGAAGTTCAGGCGCTGGAGGATAAGGCTTTACCTTGGTACTCAGATATTGTGAATTATTTGGTCTGCAGCGAGGTGCCGGTTGAGCTCGATCGAGTCAGAAGAAAAAAATTCTTCAGAGACATTGTGAACTACTTCTGGGATGAGCCATATCTTTTCAAGAGAGGTTCTGATGGCATGTATAGGAGATGCATTGCAGAAGAGGAAGTTGAGGGAGTTTTAACTCATTGTCATGGTTCCGCTTATGGAGGTCACTTTGCTACCTTCAAGACAACAACCAAGATTCTGCAAGCTGGTCTTTGGTGGCCTACTCCGTTCAAAGATACAGCACACTTCATCCAGAGGTGTGATGCCTGCCAAAGGAAAGGAGGCATCACCAAAAGGAATGAGATGCCACAGACCCCTATCTTAGAAGTGGAAATATTTGATGTATGGGGAATTGACTTCATGGGTCCATTCAAACCTGCCTCTCATGGTAACAATTATATTCTTGTTGCCGTAGACTATGTTTCCAAATGGGTAGAGGCAATAGCATGTCCTGCCAATGATGCTAAGGTAGTCGTCAAACTCTTCAAGACAGTGATATTTCCGAGATATGGGATACCAAGGGTTGTGATCAGTGATGGAGGGTCACACTTCATCAACAAGGTGTTTGAGAACTTAATGAAGAAGTATGGAGTGAGACATAAGGTAGCCACACCATATCATCCCCAGACTAGTGGGCAAGTTGAAGTTTCAAACAGGCAGATCAAGAGCATCCTTGAGAAAACAGTTGGAGTGACAAAAAGGGACTGGTCTACTAAGCTCGATGATGCTCTCTGGGCATACAGGACTGCATTCAAGACTCCAATAGGAAGATCACCATTTTCTCTTCTGTATGGAAAAGCTTGTCACTTACCTGTGGAGATTGAATACAAGGCTTTATGGGCAATAAAGATGCTGAACTTTGATTTGAAGACTGCTCAAGAAAAGAGAGTTATGGACTTGCATGAGCTAGAGGAAATCAGACTAGATGCCTATGAGAGTTCCAAGATCTACAAGGAGAGGACAAAAGCCATCCATGACAAAATGATTGTGCTCAAGGAATTCAAGGCTGGAGATCAGGTTTTGCTATTTAACTCAAGGGTCAAACTGTTCCCTGGGAAGCTGAAATCAAAATGGTCAGGACCGTTTAATATCAAGGAAGTACTCCCTTATGGTTCGATCACTTTGCTCAACAATGCAGGCGGAGAATTCACCGTGAATGGCCACAGATGCAAACCATACTTGGGGGATTATCAAATAGGAGAGGAGTCATCTGTCCCACTTGAAGATCCTCCCTCTGCTTGAAAAGAAGAACGGTCAAGCTTAGTGACCTTAAACAAGCTCACATGGGAGGAAGTCTCATGGATATCCTTATAGATAATTCCTTTAGTTTTTGTTATTCTGATGCATTTTGTTGTGTTTTTCTGTTTACGATTCTCAGGATAAGGGTTTGAGCAAAAAGGAGTCCAGTTCGATTCAAGGAACATAGACTCGATCGAGTTAGACATTATGGGAAAATCAGCTCGACCGAGCACAACCTACTCGATCGAGTCAACCTTGTCTGGTAAGAGACCCCTTTGCCTTCGACTCCCCTTTGTACATACCGCCTGCATTATGTTTTACTTTGCTTTTGTTTTGCTCTCATTCTTTCTTTTAGACTTCTGTTACACAGGGGACTGTGTAATTTAAGTTTGGGGGAGGGTCTGAGAGCCATTTGACATTGTGTTCTTTGTTCTTAGTTTCAATTTTTCATCTCTTGAGTCTGCATACATCTAAGGCATAGAAAACCACTAAAAATTGAAAAAATTTCGAAAAATCTCAAAAATATTCATATAGTTGCATTCATATTCTTAAGATTGAGTCTAATATACATCATATAGGTATGCATTCACATTGCATTGTTGATATGACCTTGTAAATATGCCATCTCATGCGTTTTGATCTGTGCCCTGGTTCTTGAATCTTTTGTGCATTAGGGTGAGAATGAAGAGTTAAGGCAGAACCATGTTTAACCTGATCATATCATGACATGCACATCTCATTTAAACCATTGCTGTGAATTGATGCATCTCCCTATATATTTGAACCATAATCTTGACTCTTAATTACCATTTCATGCATTGATAAGCAACTCTTGGATGTTCATACATACTTGGACATTCTTTTCCCATTTTATCCACTCTCGTTTGTCCAAGTAGCAGACCCTACCCTTACCTTAGCCTTTCTTTCAAACCCTTTGTTGTTCTTGTGTGATTGTGAGTTCTTATTTCGAATATGCTTGGCAAATGGTGTTGAGTTTAAACCGACAAGAGCAGGGGTTTCTGTGTAGATTATAATCCGTTCTTAGGCTAAGTTTGGGGGTGTTTCATCTGGGCTTGGGCGAGTCTGTTTATCATTTTGGGATTTGGAAAAAGAAAAGAAAAAGAGTTGTGTTTAAGACCAGGGAGTTGGTTTGTGTTTCATGAAAGTCTAGTAAAGGTTTGGGAAGTTTTTAAAGAAAAAGAAAAAGGGTTCTTAGTGTTTAGGAAAAGAAGGCATAAGCCTCAAATGTTTGAAAAGAAAAGAAAAGTTCCCTAAGTATAAGAGTCCCAAACCGCTAGAGTATATTAAGAAAAACCTCTCCCTTGGCTAAGTACAAAGAGAAAGAAAGAAAAAAGTGATCAAAAGCTCCTCTGTGTCTAAAGGCATTGCCTAAAGGGTAGTTAGGAGTTGGTTCTAGTTTCTGGGTTACGGGTTAGACTCGATCGAGTGTGGTGTCTGGGTAGAAGGGATTTCTGCTCTTGTATCATCCTTGGTTCTAACTTTTAACCTTTTGCTGAAGCTTGTTCATTTTCTTGAGAGATCCCTGTTTATAAACTGTTTATTGCATCGAAGGGACCATCTTTGTCTCTTAACCATCACCCTAAGCCAAATGAGTTGTTTAGATTTGCATAAGATTGGTTCACTGTTCTGTTTAATGGATGTTAAAGGGATGTGCTGATATAATTGAATGGTTTGATTGACTGTGAAGTTTGATTGATCTTGTTAAGCATGGCTAGGATTTTTAGAAGTAACTCTCACCATGATGCACTCTAGAGTCTTGCACCTGGACATTGATCAAACCGTTTTTGCTGGCATGTTTTGGATATATCAGCTATTTTCATCCTTCATCTCCTTCCTGTTCTGTTTGTTTGCTTGAGGGCAAGCAAAGGTTAAGTTTGGGGGTGTTGATGCATTCGTATTTCATACTCATTTAGCATCATGTTTAGACCTCTTTTGCATGGTTTCATCCATCCTTAGTAGCATTTCTTTGCACTTTTCTCTTAGTTTGCATAATTAGTTGTCCCAGGACGTGCATTGCATACATTTGCATGTTTGGTGTCCTTCTCAGGTGTTTTGGAGCAAAGTCGATGC
The DNA here is from genome assembly GCA_026724425.1 of Erythrophleum ivorense. Taxonomy (NCBI): domain Eukaryota; kingdom Viridiplantae; phylum Streptophyta; class Magnoliopsida; order Fabales; family Fabaceae; genus Erythrophleum; species Erythrophleum ivorense. The sequence goes on along the minus strand of JAIUCV010000212.1, from coordinate 904,312 downwards.
ATTGGAAGAGAAAGCAATCTGCCTTCACCATCCAACTCGATCGAATTAAGGCAAACTTCAACTCGATCAAGCAACTCGATCGAGCAGAGAAGGATACAACCTTGAACAAGCACCTCGACCGAGCTAGGCCAAACCATCCAACCAAGCAACTCGATCGAGCCAGACAAAAGCCAACTCGATCAACCAACTCGATCGAGTTGGACTAAGGCGGTTACTCCCTTGCTGGAAGCCCTAGTAGCTTGCCTATAAAAGGGCTGCTGACCTCATCCGCCCCCTATCTTAGTTTTTTCGCATTTTTTACTTTCTGTTCTTAGTTTTTGTTCCAGAAACTTCTTGTTTTCAATTTAAGATTCCAGACTTTGTTATTCACATTTTGCAATTGCTTGTTTAATAAAAGTTGTTAATCTCCTTTCTGTCTTTCATATTATGTTTGTTTTAGCTTATTTAGACATGATTTCGATTATGGATCTTGAGTAATTTCGCCCTTAGGCTTAGGGATGGATTAGATTAGGGAATCGTTTATGTTTAATCTCTGATGCTTTAGGTTTTCATCTATTATCCCTCTCTGTTTAGCTATGCCCTATGCGATCCAGCCACTGAACATGGTGGATCGATCCTAGACGCTCCTGGCCTGACCCGCTTGGTTGAGCGTCGGATCAAGGCAAAACAGAGGATTAGCTTTATGCCTTTGTCCCACGAGAGTGGTTGCACAGAGGGGCTTCTAGGGCATTACATGGGCCGGTTCTTTATGTATCTGGTTCACGACACACGCTTCAACTCGATCGAGTTAGCGGGATTGAACCAGAGAGGCGGTTTGTAACGCCACTGGGAAGTGGGATAACCGACCTCGGGACTCCATGGCCGAAGGGATAAGCACGTGTTCGTGTCGTTTTAGAAAGCATAGCTGATTAGCATTAGATTCTCTATGATCATCAAATCCGTCCCTGAGCCTTTGTCTATCATTCCAGTCTTTACTTACGTTTTCGTTCTGCTTTAGTCTTGTTTTACTCTGACTCCATCGAGTCAGTTTAGTGCAAACTCGTATCTCAACTCGATCGAGCTGCACCAGTTTCTCCTTGTTTCATTTTATCCTAACTCGATCGAGCTACCTTTCTCATGGTTAGCTTAACTCGATCGAGCTTGATTTAGTTTATCGTTTTACTTTTCCGCTTTCATTCCCGTTGCATTTCGTTTAGATAGATAGTTTCGTTTCAACACCAAACACCCATCTGTCTTGACTTGTGTCGCTATTGCATAATCCTAAGCTGTTTCATTCTCCTCCCACTTTGGATTGATAAACCCTAAGTCCTACATCGACATGATAGTACAATAGGGGATTGCATAAGTAGTGTAAAAACCTACTATCAGATGGCTTTGCGATGGCTTTGCGACGAATTTGCGATGGACTTTTGCGACGGATTTGCGACGGCAACCATGCTGCGACGGACGTGCGACGAATTTGCGACGAATTTGCGACGGATTTGCGACGGAATTATTCCATCGCAATGTGTTAGGTGAACTTATTTAACACGTGCGTACCTAACCGGTGGGATGTCGGCCAACAACTTTTCGTCGCAAATCTGTCGCAATTTTGCGACGGATATGTGCGACGGATTTGCGACGTTAATTTTGCGACGGCATAAGTCATCGCAATTCCGTCGCAAATTTGCGACGGTATTATTCCATGGCAAAACCGTCGCATTTGCGATGGAATTGCGATGACTTTATTTTCCGTCGCAATTCCATCGCCAGACCGTCGTAAATTTGCGATGGAACACCTTCCATCGCAAACTTGCGACGGATTTGCGATGGCTTCGAAATCCGTCGCAAAAGCATCGCAAATCCGTCGCAAAGATGTCGCAAATTTGCGATGGAAATATTCCATCGCAAATTTCCGTCGCAATTAGCCTGTTTTCTTGTAGTGCCCAGACTTAGATCTTTGCATGTCCTCATGTAAATCGAATCTAAGACATTTGAGAAAGAGGTTTGAAAAACGGAAACTCACTTACCCTTCAGAGCTTGTACCAACCTTTGCACCTGCTCTCACTCAGAACATAACCAACATTAGACCAGTTTCACATAGTGGACACTAACTTGCAATTCAAACCAAACCAAACACTAAATCTCATTAGATAACTCAAAACTCTAAAGCCAACTCCTTAAAAATTAAAAGCGTGAGTTCTCAACAAGGGGTTATCGATCAAATAGCATTCTGATTTTTACCCCTCCAAGTACAATCAAGACAAACTTCTAAAACTAAAACATGAATGCATTTTTTGTTGTTTTTGTTTTTTTTTTTTTTTTTTTTTATTATTATTATTATTTTTTTTTTCTTTTTCTTCTCTCTTTTATGATTTGGAAACAGTTTTTATTTAGAGCGCGAGTAGTGATGGTTGGAGCCACCAATTCCCGGTCCTTTTTATTACTTTCATCCGGCGGGTTTCCATGGAGTCAGAAGACCAGTTGGACTGACCTTCATCCACTTCGTTTTCCCGAGGGTGTCGTTAGACTTCCCTTTGGGTTAAGAAAAGAGAATATATAACTAAATGTAAAGCCTTAAATAAACATGATGTAAATGCATAAGCCTGTCTTGACTGGACTGAAAGAGAAATCATACTCATGTATACCAAACCCCTTGCTAAGAAATTTAAAAGTCAGGTTAATGCGAGGAGTTAAACTTCAGAGAGTTGAGTACCTTAAAGATACGGTTGTGATCCAGCAATCGGTCCGCTAGAGCCATTCTGTTCGCCTAAGTCCACTGCTGATGTCTGCCCCTTGTGATTGCAAGAACATTGGTTGATAAGGTAAGCTCCAAGAGAAGGTCCTAATTTCCTGACTGATTTTGACTCAATAAAACAATTTGAAAACTTTTTTTTTTTTAGAAATCCCTCAAAAACAAAAACAATGTCAGCAACCACCTCCCCCAGACTTAAACAACACTGTCCCCAGTGTTATTCAGCCAGAGGAGGCAAGGAAAAAGAAAAGGATTTGAGTCAAAATTAAGAAAAAATGGACGTTTTACCTGTCTGTGATGTGGGTGTCGACCGACACCATGGGAAGGAATATAACAAAACCAAAAGTTAGTGAAAATAAAACGAAAATCACAAAGGTATTTCACCTACAAGTGGGTTGCCTCCCACTAAGCGCTTGTTTTCAGTCATTAGCTTGACTGTATCGAGGCTCAGACATCTGGTGGATCAGACAGTGGCAGCACATGCCTCGGAGAAAAGTGTCTCCTCATCCATGGTGGTGTGTAAGCATTTGGTGCATGAGATCGACCAAGGAATTGAGGAATAACAGCAGGGCGGGATGTGAGTTTGGGTGGGACACTTCTTTTTCCTGCAGAATCATCAAAAGAAACACCAAGCTTTCTACGAGAATCTCGTTGCTTGCATAAGTGTGAAACAGCTTTTGGACCTTTGAAATTCTTATTGATGATATCAGGCGGTTTGGAATTGATTCCAGAGTGTCCATACCTTTGCTGTAAGGGAGGCTTATGGTCTGTGAGATGATCAGCAACTAAGTCCCCACTCCTATCTGCCAGCATGTTCACTTGCTTACTAGTATCCAGCTCTTTGACATACCCAGCAGTAATGTCATTCGAAAGGCCTCTGATAGGATCATCATCCTTAGAGATCTCTACAGAAAAACTCTGACCATCAATGGTGGACTGTCGCCTTAACTTATCCATGTCAAAATGCAGGACAATATCACCCAATTCCAGCTTTATTTTCCCTTGTTTCACATCAATGATGGCACCAGCTGTAGCCAAGAATGATCGTCCTAAGATAAGAGGATCTGTAGGCTCTTCACCATATTCCAAAATCGCAAAGTCTGTGGGAATCATGTGGCCTTCAATCTGGAGTGGAACATCCTCTAAGATACCAAGTGGGATTCTCTTGGATCTATCAGCTAGGATAAGAGAGATCCTTGTTGGCTTGAAATCAGTCATTCCAAGCCTTGTAGCAACAGAGAGAGGCATCAAGTTAACACTTGAACCTAGATCACAAAGAGAATGTGGAAACTTGCTTGTTGAGATGGAGCAATCTAGCACAAAGTTTCCTGGATCATGTAGCTTCTCTGGAACCTTGTTCCGAATCACAGCGCTAACTTGTTCAGAGACCGTCACTTTCTTCTTCTGCTTAGGCACTATGTTCAAGAGAACTGCACTAATGTCTCTGGTAAGCAAAGCTCCTTCTTCAGGACTCACACCATTCATCACCATTCTCTTAACATATCTCTTTAGTGCAGGTGAAATAGTGACTGCATCAACTAGAGGAATCTCAACCATCAGCTTGTCCATGATAGCTTTGCATTTAGCATCTTCCAGCTCTTGTTTGGACTTCCTGGGAGGCTTAGGAAAGGGTATCTTAGGCTTGTAGACCCTCTCCTCGACTGTATCTGCAACTTTTACACGACCTGTAGTCGTCTGGGACTGGTGTCGACCGAAACCCTGGTGGTGTCGATCGACACTATCGTTTTGTGTCGACACCTTCGCCTTTGTGTCGAGCAGCTCGGTCGACAAACGCCCGTCGTACGTCTTCGCATCGTCTGGTGTCGATCGACACCCATCAGTGGTGTCGATCGACACTGCCTCTGCAGGGCGAAAATCACCTGCAATATCCTCCAATTTCGCGAGGGTAGCTCCAGTTTCCACCATAACAGCATGACAAGAGTGCTTGGGATTGACATCAGTTCGTCCAGGAAGGAAATCGTCTTGTCTCCTAACAGAATCAGCAGTTTGAGCTACTTGAACATCCAACTTCTTGACATGAGTGCTCAAAGACTCAATTTTTCCATTCAGATCAGTGTATAAGGCATCAATCTTCCCATTGAAGTCCACTGTGATCTTCTGTTGTCCTTCTAGAAGCTGCTCAAACATTGACTTCAACTCGCTGTCCGGTGTTTGCGCAGGAGGCGATTGGTAAGAAGAGGAACCATAGTTCCTTGTGAAGTTGCTGGAAGTCAAAGGCTTCTGAAACTGTGTCTTGGTGAACCCTGAAGAACTCTGATTTCCTGCAAAAGAACTCTTATGTCCGCTTCCATTGTAGCCTCTATTACCTTGCTGATCACCAAATCTCTGACCCTGATGCCTCTATTACCTTGCTGATCACCAAATCTCTGACCCTGAAAACCAGCTCCATTGATGTAGTTAACCTCTTCTTCTTCTGTCGCTTCCACAGGCTCAAAAGATGCCACCTCTGCAGCAAACTGAACTGACTTCTTCCCCACAAGAAGGCTATGCATAGAGTCTAGCTTAGCCTTAACCTCAGCAATTTGGCTCCCATCCAGATTTCCACCAAGCTTCTTCCTCTCAAAATCAGCATTCTTGGTACTATTACTGGATGCCAAGTTCTCTATAAGCTGGTAAGCTTCATCTGGATATCTGGTGTTGAAATTGCCATTGCTCGCAGCATCGAGAGCCATCTGATACCTCCAATCAATTCCTCTGAAGAAAATGCCCAGCAGCTGAACTTCAGTGAAACCATGGTGTAGACAGTCTCTCTGGTAGGACCTGAATCTCACCCAAGAAGCCTTAAATGCCTCAGTTGGTCCTTGAGAAAATTGTGAAATATTATTTCTCAGCTCCTCGGACCTGGCATCATCATAGAAATTGTTCAAGAATGCCTTCTTGGTGTCCTCCCAGTTTGTCAAAGATCCTGGCTGCAACTGCTTCAACCAGTAAGCTGCATCCCCAGAAAGAGAGTAAGGGAACAGCTTGCAGAAAAGGTAGTCACTAGTGACTCCATTGGCCTTGATGCTGTTAGCCAGATCTTCGAACCTCTCGATGTGATCCATGGGATGTTCATGAGGAAGACCATGAAAGAGATGCTGACCCACAAGAGTGTAGAATGCAGGCTTCAGCTCAAAGTCATTCCTCTGGAACGAAGGAGGGCGAATCGCAGACCGATTAGCATAGAACAAATCAGGCCTGTTGTGGTCTCCAAGAGTGCGATTCGGTGCAGCCTGATTCGGTGCAGCCTGATTGTGCGCAGCAACATTAAGTGCAGGCTGAACTGGGGGTGCCTCAGCGATCACATTCCCATCATCATCGAGTTTCTGCCCTTGCGCATTGCGCTTGTTTCCTTCGCTGTCAAACAGAGTGCCATCATCATGTCGAACCAAAATCAGTGGCCCGTTCATCTCAACTGGCTTCTTCGCTTTTCTGTTTGTACGCTCTAAGTGTGCTAGCTCTTGATTACTGAGATTGACTAGCTCTTTAACCTTGTTACTTCTGGTTTTGCGATTAGGCATACACCTGAAACACCAAAAAGAAAGTTATAGAGCAAGTGAGTAACAAAAGAGAAAGAAAATCTTAGACAAAATTCTAAAAACAAAAAATTTAACGGCAACGAAAGAGACGATTGGCAACGGCGCCAAAAACTTGATAGGTCTAAGTTTTCCCTATATATTCAACTGCAAGTGTACAGCAAATCAATGTAGCAAATAGGGTATCGAATCCAAACGTCAAGTTGTTGCACAGTAAATTCTCAGATTCAAATATTGCTAAGAGAAATAAATATGAAAACAAGAACAAATAAAAGTAAGAGAGCAAGTGATCGATTGTTGATAGGTAAAATTCAAGAGAGACAAACGCTAGGCCTTGGGAATTTCTCAGGTCGTTGAATCAGAATTGCAGAGTGGAATCTATTAGGATATTATTTAAGCACCGTTCTCGAACATGAACACTAATGTAAAATCAACCAGCTTTCGCTGCAGAGATTATCTATGTCTAAATCCTAGAATTCCAAATTTCTTTGCAAATTCAATAAACTAGACAAGCATTAATTCCAGGTTCAATTGTTCACAAAATCCCTAAACCAAATTCCTTTGCAGATAGGTATTTTGCTCATCTAAGATATGTCGGGAAACTAATAATGCTTTCGCAGCTATCAATTATCCTAAGTATGAATTCCAGGTGATCAACTCTAGAAATCAATGATTAAGCACAATCTAGATGAAGAACTATATGATTATCCTAACAGTATTCTAATTCTAACAATCCATCTTCAACATTTGAAAAACCCAAAACCTAACTAGCAGATTACTCAGACATGGCTATTGAGAACAACATCATAGACTGAATAAATTGCATTAAAGAGAAAAGTAGAAATAACAGGGGTTCACCAGACGAACAGAGTAGCAGAATAATCTCCCCAAAAGCTATGGAACAAAATCTCTCTAGTCTCAATGAAAATAAGATACAAAGTAAAGAAGCCTAAACAATGGCTTATAAACCTAAAAACACGATTTGGGCCTTCTTGCAAATAGGTGGAACTTTGGGCCAAAACTGCAAATTCCAAAAGTCTTCATTAAACTCGCGTCTTCTTCTGGAAAAAGGGGGGTGTCGACCGACACCCACAGTGGTGTCGATCGACACCATACTCTGTGATCGCCAGTGACTTCTGTTTTACAGCAAAAACTCCCAAATAAGCTCCATAAACTCCAATTCGGCTCCAAATGTGCCTAAGACCTGTAATCAGTAGAAAAGACTCCAAAAACAATAAAAAGACTTTATATACAAGACTTATATCATGGCAAAAACCCATAAAAACCATGATATATCAACAAGTACGGAAGTTGGAAATAGATAATGACAAACAAGAGAAATCAGACCAAACAAGAGAGAGTAGTACTCACCATTTTTAGAACTGCCTTCTCCAAGTTAATTATCTCTACAAATCACGCCCTTGCAGCCCCTGACCAATTTGCACATCTAGGGAAGATGTGGTCAGCCGCATTGAGCTTCTTCCCCAACAAAATGCCACAATCTGGAATAGCTTCCATGATCCAAATCTGGAGAGCATATGCAAATCCTTCCAAGACATAGCTTATAGGATTACTCAACTTGCTTCTTGCTTTGATGACGCCTTTCGCTAGATGATCAAAGCAGCGTAGACCCCATGGATAAGCTCGTAGCTTATCAAAATCCATGATGAGTTTGATGTAGTCATGAGAAACCCAAGTCTTCTCATCTACTGCCATCAACATACCAGCAACACAAAAATACACCAATCGCAGCCTGTCCAAACGTGTCCACTTGTTGGCCTCTTTGATATGTTTTTTCCTTATCATCTCGAGGCTAATCTTACCACGACTCTTTAACAGCCGACTCCAGAAACCGCCATCGTCGACCCAATTATTGAGGTCAGAGTTGCCATCATCTATGCACTTCAAACCCGTAACAGCATGAAATTCTTGCAAGGAGAATCACAATGGCCTCCTTGCAAACACGAACCAGAGCTCATGCTTTTTTGCTGTAACAAGCTGCCTGGTCAAGAAACTATGCACCATTTTTGCTGAAAAATGCAGCCGGTTTTCATGGATGGCCATGATGTTAGCAAACAACGGGTCTCTCTTCACTTCGGCGTACTCTGATGCGATATTATTAGACAGAACCTTCAATATCGACATTCTTGCGCACTTGTTTATCTTATCACCTAGTGGTTCGGCTCCTTCCTCAAATAATCTCTTGGGCAAGTCTGAATCCATACCTGCAACTAAGAAAACAACAGCTAAGAATTCAATACGAAAATGATAAGAAAAAGGTTGGAAAACAGAAAATGAAGAATCAATATCGTAAACAAACAAAAGCAACAAACAATGGAACAACAAATATAAATAATACTTTGATTGTAATCAAAACGATTCAGCATGAAAAGAGTTTTTCAATCATCGCTACTAATAGAGAATATAATTAAAACCAGAACAACATATCACATTTTTGTCACCATACATCACACATTTGAAGACTTAAGATGATAAACTACAGTTATCAAGAAAACCATAATCCAAAGGTATTTCATAGGAAATAATAGCAATTTAGAAAAGAGTTACACTTGCTTCATGTGATACATAATTAGGCTCCTGCCTGATGCTGATCGACGCAGGGAGAGCGAGTGAACATCAAGATGTATTAATTCAATCATAAAGTATTCTAAGGAATTAAAGCACCACCTAATATTTCACATCACAAGCCGTCCAAGCAATAGAGAGGGAAGAACATACAACAAATCCACATCTCAGGCCATTCAAAAGAGGGAAAAGGAAGAACAGTTATCGTAGTACCTCAACCAACCACAACCAAGAGTGGTAACTCTCTAATTATATATAAGATTATACTAACATAAAAAATAGTTGGAAGGCTGGGAAACAATCGATTTCGACACCAAAGTTTCAGTTATCTCTAAGAGTGTTAAATAACTATGGTGAGCAAAAAAGAGCAAAAAATAACCAAATTTCAGTTATACCGAAGACTATATTATAGCAGAAAAATATCAAAAAGTAACGGAAAACAGGATTTTGTCAAAAACATGCAAGTCTAACAACTGTTATGGCAAACTACGGTTCACTAAACATTGACACAAAGAGTAGAGAAATTTGGAGCATCTATTCCACATGTGACATGTCTACTGCTTGATTTTGATATTAATCTTTTTAAAAAGTTATCAAAACAAAAGCATGCATTTTAGGGAAATCAAGAAAGATTAATTACCCAATCTAAATAAATGCACCAGACATGTAATTCAATAAGTTACCAAACTCGATCAGTTCTGTAACACTAAGAGAACAAGGGATAGACACTAGTACCATAGCACTGACATTTTCAATCATTGTTACTGCAAAAACTAAAGTCAGCCAACGCAATTTTATATAACCTAACACATTAATCATCATCAACGTATTGTGAGGATGTCAATTTCCCAAGTTTTGAATGATCATCAAGTGACTAGAGCATATTGCAAAACAATCATAGAAATTGATGGACCTTTAATTCAAGATAAACATACAAGAATAAATTTATTTCTAAGAAAGGTTAATCAATCTACCATACAAAGACTATTCCAACAATCAAAGAAACAAAATTCAAGAAGAAAAGATAGAAAAGATCACAACCGGTCTGAACAAAGAATGAACAAAGGGCATTCATTCCAGCATCAAGCATCCAAAAAGGTAAAAGGAATTCCATCATCAAGTGTTCAACACCTCAATTGCAAACCAATTCTACCAATCAATTTCATGAACACTTAAAACTATCAAAAACCCCAATTGCATGTTGTCAACACCTAAAGTACCCCAATTCTACAAATAATCGAGAACAAAAGTGAATGGAGAAGTGGAAAAGAAGTGAATCGCGGATTCTACTAACCTTGTCACTATGAAAAAGAAGTGAATCGCGGATTTTAGTGCAAAGGGAGAGCTTTGTTTTTGAGGACTTCTCAATCGAGAACTGGGGCTGGCTTTCAGTCAGAGCAAAGGAATCGTCGCCGGAGACCAGAGCAGGTGAAGGAGAACAAGGCGACGGCTCGCGACTTCGATACGCGACGACGGCGAGTTTCTACGAGCGACGGCGAGAAGTCTCCTTCTCCGTCGACGACGACGGCGAGCGACGAGCAACGACGATACGCGACGACGGCGAGCGACGATGCGCGACGAGGGCGAGGACAACGGCGACGGCGAGATTCCGAGTTAGATTTCGGCGAAGTCTCCTTCTCCGTTGTCGCGAAGAAGAGTGATTTTTTTTTGTTTAGGCGAATGGTTTTCTTGTTTTTTCCGCTTTTATTCTTTCTTTTTTTTTTAATTCAAAAATATTTTTATTTTAAAAAAACATTATCCAGATAAATTCAATGTCAAAAGCGAAAAAATTGTCAAAAAAAGTGTAATGGGACAAAGTCCAAACGTGAAAGAGTAACGGGAAAAGAGTGCTTTTTTCTGGAGTATTTTGGCAATTTTATCTTTTACAAAAATACAAACGCTATCTAAAAAAATGAATTATAAACATAACAGTATTATAAAAAATAGTATAATATTGTGCTACGAAAATCCAATATTATTGTAATTATGAGTCAACTTGACACTTTGGCCTAGCAAGTCAGGTCGGGGCGTTACATAAGCGCACTCCAAAAATGGAGTTTATGCAAATTAGGCTTTATGATTTATACTTAGCAACAACAGAAACAAATTAATAAAGGCTCGAGAGTCAACAAGGCTGACTAATCAATCGATGTTACCCAAGAGAAAAGAAACAAAGAAACTTGAGAGCAAATCAACAAATGGACATTGATCGAATGATACCTAGTTTTATGAGAAAATTGCCAAAATACTCAAAAAAAACCTCTCTGTCCCGTTACTCTTTCACGTTTGGAATTTGTCCCATTACACTTTTTTGGCAATTTTTCCATTTTTGACCTTCAAATTAATCAATTAATGTATTCAATGATATATTATTCATTTTAAAATAAATATTAAACAAAAATTATACAAAAAACAAAACCATTAAACAAAGAAGACGACATTGGCGACAAAGAAAACCATTAAACCATTAAACAAACAAAACTATTTATTTCTCTCATGCTCTCACGACGGTGGCGAGAGTCAAAATCCGAATTCCTCCTTCCACCTGTCTTCATCCGTTCTGCTCCTTCGCTTTGTCTTCACCGCTTTCTCCGTCGAAATCGCCTTCTCGGTGTTCGTCTCCTTAATCCGTGAGGAAGTCCGCCATTCTCCACCTTCGTGCTCGTTTTCTCCTCCGCTTATCCGCCATTAATTTCCTTGAGTTTTCCGTCAGGTATAGGTCAATGTTTGTCTGATTAAGTTTTCCGTCAGACTAGTATGATGATTCCTTGATTAATTGACTTTTCCATAAGAAATTTTGGAGTTACGGTTTGCAATTGAAGAATAGGGGACATGCAATTGGGGATTTGGTGACACCAAAATTGATTTGGGGTTTCGAAAATTGAATTGGGTTTGCTAGGGTTTAGGGTTTAGGGGTTTATTTACTCTTTCTTTCAGTGGATTGAAAATATTGTGTTTGAATGTATGTTTAGGTTGGTAGTTTTACAAGATTTTTGGTTTCTTGCCATTCTTATAAATTATATAATGTTGGGTGTTTGGCGTATCTACTTTTCGATGGGCTCTCTCTATTGGTTGATGATGGAATTGCTTTTACCTTTTTGGATGCTTGATGCTGGAATGAATGCCCTTTGTTCATTCTTTGTTCAGACCGGTTGTGATCTTTTCTATCTTTTCTTCTTGAATTTTGTTTCTTTGATTGTTGGAATAGCCTTTGTATGGTAGATTGATTAACCTTTGATTGTTGGAATAGTCTTTGTTTCTTTGATTGTTGGAATAGTTCATACCTGAGATGTGGATTTGTTGTATGTTCTTCCCTCTCTATTGCTTGGACGGCTTGTGATGTGAAATATTAGGTGGTGCCTTAATTCCTTAGAATACTTTTTGATTGAATTAATACATCTTGATGTTCACTCGCTCTCCCTGATTATGGTTTTCTTGATAACTGTAGTTTATCGTCTTAAGTCTTCAAATGCGTGATGTATGGTGACAAAAATGTGATATGTTGTTCTGGTTTTCAGTGGATTGAAAATATTGTGTTTGAATGTATGTTTAGGTTGGTAGTTTACAAGATTTTTGAATATTGTGTTTGAATATTGTGTTTGAAATATTAGGTGGTGCCTTAATTCCTTAGAATACTTTTTGATTGAATTAATACATCTTGATGTTCACTCGCTCTCCCTGATTATGGTTTTCTTGATAACTGTAGTTTATCGTCTTAAGTCTTCAAATGCGTGATGTATGGTGACAAAAATGTGATATGTTGTTCTGGTTTTAATTATATTCTCTACTAGTAGCGATGATTGAGAATCTCTTTTCTTGCTGAATCGTTTTGATTACAATCAAAGTATTATTTATATTTGTTGTTCTTTTGTTTATCCCTTGTTTGTTGCTTTTGTTTGTTTACGATATTGATTCTTCATTTTCTGTTTTCCAACCTTTTTCTTATCATTTTCGTATTGAATTATTAGCTGTTGTTTTCTTAGTTGCAGGTATGGATTCAGACTTGCCCAAGAGATTATTTGAGGAAGAAGCCGAACCACTAGGTGATAAGATAAACAAGTGCGCAAGAATGTCGATATTGAAGGTTCTGGCTAATAATATCGCATCAGAGTACGCCGAAGTGAAGAGAGACCCGTTGTTTGCTAACATCATGGCCATCCACGAAAACCGGCTGCATTTTTCAGCAAAAATGGTGCATAGTTTCTTGACCAGGCAGCTTGTTACAGCAAAAGATCATGAGCTCTGGTTCGTCTTTGCAAGGAGGCCGTTGCGATTTTCCTTGCAAGAATTTCATGCTGTTACGGGTCTGAAGTGCATAGATGATGGCATCTCCGACCTCAATAATTGGGTCGACGATGGCGGTTTCTGGAGTCGGTTGTTAAAGAGTCGTGGTAAGATTAGCCTCGAGATGATAAGGAAAAAACATATCAAAGAGGCCAACAAGTGGACACGTTTGGACATGCTGCGGTTGGTGTATTTTTGTGTTGCTGGTCTGTTGATGGCAGTAGATGAGAAGACTTGGGTTTCTCATGACTACATCAAACTCATCATGGATTTTGATAAGCTACGAGCTTATCCATGGGGTCTACGCTGCTTTGATCATCTAGTGAAAGGCGTCATCAAAGCAAGAAGCGAGTTGAGTAATCCTATAAGCTATGTCTTGGAAGGATTTGCATATGCTCTCCAGATTTGGATCATGGAAGCTATTCCAGATTGTGGCATTTTGTTGGGGAAGAAGCTCAATGCGGCCGACCACATCTTCCCTAGATGTGCAAATTGGTCAGGGGCTGCAAGGGCGGGATTTGTAGAGATAATTAACTTGGAGAATGCAGTTCTAAAAACGGTGACTACTACTCTCTCTTGTTTGGTCTGATTTCTCTTGTTTGTCATTATCTATTTCCAACTTCCGTACTTGCTTTTTATCTCGCTAAAAACTGAACTAATGTATATGTACTTCAACTCATCTTTTACACTCTCTTGTAGGGACTTGTATACTGTTACATCTCGTCAGCCGGGAATATGGATGTCATTGACTCTGCCATGACGAAATGAGAGATGAAAGGGTTGATATGATGAAAGAGTTAATCGGCAACAATTACGACTGGAGTTGTCATAAATGGCAATTTGAAGAACCGGTGGAAACAACGCCTGCTCCGGTTCCTGCTGCAGAGACAGAGTCCGAGGTTGTCCATAACGAGGGCGTTGAAAGTGGTGAGGACTTCAGAACGCCTTGCGGGGAAGCCACATCATCTGCTGGCTCGAGGACAGGAAAGAGGAAGGTGATTGACAAAGGCGCTGAGTCACGCAAGAAGCAATTGTTGTTTCAGCGATCAGTTATAAATGCTGAACATGGGAGTGAGAATTTTATGCGTAGTCTGTTTGATGATTATCAGAAGAAAATGGCAAAGCAGAGTGACGACAAGTATGACAAGTTGGCTAGTGAGTTTTCGCAGCTTAAGAGTGATGTTTCAGAGCTTAAGGATATGCTCAAAGAAGCATTATCTCGCGGAAACAGTGGAGAGCCGTCGTCAAGGTCGAAACCGGTGTCTCCGATCAGCTCACAGCAAAGACGAAAGGTAAACCCCAAAAACAACCCTAACACTTGACCACCTTCTCTGCTGTGTACTGTTACTTGTGACCTTGGAACATTGATGTCTAGGCCTTTGTGTATTATGTTAGCTTGCAAGTTTGTCAGATAAAACTCTAGATACTCTATATGTAATGAATTGTCATTTGTCCTAAAGCTTGTTGTAATTAATAACTTTTTGTTGTAAACAATTATCAGAATTTAGATATGTTTCCATGTTTAAGAAGTGAACTGATGAGCATTTCTCATTAACAACAGGGACACTTTGATGTGTCATTAGACAAACTGGTTGACATTGATTTAACCCAAAGCTCAGAGATCAATATTGGTGAAAATACACAAAGCTATCTCGACAGAAAGCGAGGCCACCTCTCACAAGCCTCCTTCGTTCCTGGATTTGATCCATCGCAGCAGTCGAAAGACAAGTTTAAGAAATCACAGCAGTCAAAAGACAAGTCTAAGAAAAAAGGGAAGGTATACAAACACATAAGGCCGTAAATCTTTTTCGGGTGTAGTTTTTTGTTTTGTTTTTTTAAAGTGAATCTTTGCTTTCTCAGGCCGTAAACATGGAAGTAGAGACTGCGAATAAGGAGAAGAAATTCGAGGAAGACACCTCTAAGAGTCAAGGAAAGGTAAATTCGATGTTGCTTCTCTAAGTTGTCTCTTTTTTGTGTTCTCTAAAAAAGTGAAACAATGTCAATCTTTTTCTCAGGCCGTAAACACGGAAGCAGAGACTACAAATAACAAAATGGAGGACGTGGAAGACGGATCCGATACAGATGAACACCTCCTGAGAATGCTTGCCGCGATCACAAAACCACCACGTCGACCCGTTTATGCTTCTGATGAAGAGAGGGACAATGAAGACCCGTTGGGTTGTGCTGAACCAGTAAGTGAACTACATCCAGTGACTATCAGCATAACCGACAAGTCCCCAAACAAGTGTACGGGTATTATGGTTTCTAAACCATATTCACAAGATCCCGATGCATGTTTGGTTTTTGTCTCTAACGAGCAGTTCAAGGAAATACAACAGTGGTCGTTCATGCGCGAGTGAGTCACAAATCTTTTACCAATTTTCGTTTACTCGCTTTGATGTTGGTTCTTAGTTTTAACTTGGACATGTACAGGCACTTACCGGTTGGTCCTAGTGTATTGACTTCAGAGCTATCAGAGCGTGTTATAGGTGGTCCACAAGTATGGCTTCAAAACCAGGTTAGAGCTACTTTTAAATTGTATATTGTAATCACATAATGTATTTCAACCACATAGCTAGTAACCAATTCAATCTATTCTTCAGGAAATTGATGCGATGCTCTACATATTTCGGGAGAATACTTCTCTGAAACGATGGGCTGTGGACAAAGTTGGCTTCATGAATTTCACTTTCTCTTGTCAAATTAAGGCTGCGTATGAGCAATGGAGGAGTGTAAGGAAAAAGTTCGAACTTAGCGAGTTCATCTTGGCTTTTGGTAAAGGTATTCTGCCTTCTCACAGGAGAACCGACGAGGTTTGGGGTGTCGATGTTGATCGTATCTACACTCCCGTGTGCGTAGGCGGCAATCATTGGATCTCCTTGTGCATCAGCTTTGAACAACGAACCATAGACGTCTTCGACTGTAATGGTCTGAAAAGGTACAGAGAGGTTGACGCGTTCGCAAACATGGTACCTCGTATTCTGAAGGAGGTTCAGACATATGCAAAGAAGAAGCATCTATCAGTCGCACCATATTCTGTCAACTACGTGCCTGTGCGGAAGGGTCTGAACAAAACTCAATGTGAGTGTGGTATTTATGCTTTGAAGTACATCGAATGTCATGTTCTGGGGCTTGATTTCTCTTTGCTGCACGAAAAGAACATAAAAGAGGCTAGGTACAAGGTCCTATCTGATATACTTCAAGCGGCAAAGGATAAGGTTTTGCTAGAGCGCATGTCAACGTATGTCGAACCGGAGATTGCTCCATCTGAGATTGTAGACATTAGCTGAATGTGTTCACAAGCTATTAGTTTTTTTCATTTTGCTTTACCATGTATTTGTTTCATCTTCACTTGGATACATGGGAACTCTATTATGTCCTTCTTATTCTCATTGTTTTTCTTTTTTAACAATTTCTAAACCAAGAGCAGAATGAAGAAGAGAACCAAGTAAGACATCAAGTACAGACCCAAAAAACGGAACAAGTAGTGTTCATCACCCAAAAAAAACGGAACATGTAGTGTAGCTCCAAAACGAAAGACGACAGAAACAAAGACAATTGAAAAAAAGACAGTTAAAACAAAGAAAACTGAAACATGTCTAGATTGTCATCATCTCTAGATCCGTCCACACTAGATTGGCATATCACAGGTTGCTCGGTTGTGGCCCTGCTTATCACATCGACTGCACTTGTGTTTCTTCTTATCTTGCGATCTTATCTTGTCCTCAACTGTTTCGTATCGTCGTTTTCTTCTCCTACCAGCAGCTCTGCGTGATTCCGGGCAAGAGACAATTTCTTGTTCAACTACTAGAGGGACACGCCATGCATCCTCAGGAACACCTATTGGATTAATTGGTTCTTCATACGCTACTCTCCAGAACTCACTTTTGGACATGTCATCAGAGTACTCATGTGGTTGCTTTCCCAAAAAAAAAAAAGCTCTGATTGCATGCTTACATGGAATTTTCAGCAGATCGTACTTGGCACATGTACATGTTCGTTTCGCCAAATCAACCACACATTCGAAGCTGTCGCCTCCAACCACAAATCTGTTCGCATCAACTGGCTGAACTGTAAATGCTTTACCTTTTTCAATCCTTCGGTTAATCTTCTTCTCAACAGCAACGGTTAAAGGGTGGTTATGCTTCAAGCTCAATGTTCTACGCTCATAGAACCACCTTGTCAACATTTCTCTGATGATGTCTAGAAGAGGGATTACTGGAAACTCTCTAGGTGATCTCAATGCTGCATTTAACGACTCAGCTGGGTTAGTTGTCCTAATATCATACATGTATCCAACAAATAGACAACGAGCCCATTTTCTCACATCAGCTTTCAGAAGATATTTTCCAACATGTGCTCTATTTTTGCAGACATCAGCCATCATCCTCTGAAAATCAGCAACTCTGTATGCTTTTGAAGGCTTTGCAATCAAACCAGCCAAACCTTTTGCATGGAGATATGAGATGACATTGTTCAGCAAGTGGTGAATGCAGATTTTATGACTAGCTCGTTGGTAAACTATAGGAAGTACTCTACCAATGGACAAATTTCTGTCTGAGATAAAAGCCAAATTGTAATCATCCTCAATAACAACATGTAGCTGCCTCAAAAACCATTCCCAAGAGAGATCATTCTCCGAATCAACCACACCAAAAGCTAGTGGATACAAATTAGAGTTACCATCTAAAGCTGTAGCAACTAGTAGGGTTCCTTTGTATTTATTCTTCAAGAACGTACCATAAATAACGATGACCCGACGCATCGCTTTGTAGAACCCTCTTATTGATTGACCAAAAGAGATGAACATGTATCTGAAACTACCATCAGGATCAGTTTTATAAGCAGTATGCGTACCCGGATTAGCTTCTTTTAGCATGTGCAAGTACTTTGGTATTTTACCATAACTCTCCTCAGGTATACCTCTCACATAATTGACAGCATATTCACGTGCTTCCCATGCTAGATCGTAAGAAATCTGGCATCCATGCTCTGTTCGCATCAGCTGTATGATATCATTTGGTTTAGGTCCTTCTTTGACACCTTCGTACTTCTGCATAATCAGATTGCCAATTGTTTTCGCTGAGGCTGTCCTACCGTTTTTGGTTTTACTTGAAGGAGCACAAGTATGTTCACCCACATACTTATTGATGACAAATAACGTCGTACCCTTTAGATTCTCTGCTCGAACCCGCCAATTGCATTTTTTTCCGCACAACGAACTGTCCACAACCTAGTATCTGATTTCAGCACCTTGTAGTCGAAATTGTGCTTCATTGCAAGGATTTCGAAAGTGGACTTCAACTGATTCTTGCATCTGAATTGTTGCTTAATCTTCACAGCTTCCACCAAAGCGAACCGAAATTGATTAGCATACTCGATTTCCTTTAAGAACAACACTTCCTCATCATCATCGATTTTCCTTTTCTCCGGTTTGATCTCATCTTTCTCAGGGAAAAAACCATCGGTTGGAGTTACACCACCATTATCACCATTATCATCATTGTTGACTCCATTGTTTCCATTGGGATCCTTAAGTGTCACACACAAATGTTTTGACTCTTGCTTCCGTATGTACCCAACAAAATTTTGCACTTGACGATCGTTCGAAATCACAACCCGTGGAGATATAGCGTTATTGATCAAACCGCGTGGCAAATAGCTAAACTCGACATCGATCCCGCTCTCGATTGAGAAGTCCTCAAAAACAATCGTTTTTAGCTCCTCAAAACTGGTATTAGATTCCAAACCAAGTAGTCTTCCTCCTTTATCCTCATCAGCAACAAATATCCACCCATTGATTGCACACCTTTTCCATGAACCACAAGCTACATAGATATGCATCATATTACTTTAGAAGAAGAGAAAGAGAGAAGAGAAAGAGAGAGAGGATTGAAGAGGAAGAAGAGGAGATATGTCGTCGAAAATATGTCGTCAAACATAGATTGGGATAGGTAGCGAAAAAAAGGAAACAAAGATTTGAAAAATATTCAGTTGTATATTTTCTCGAATTTGGTAGAAGATGAATTCTACGTAAGGTAGATGACACTTATTTTAGTAGAACATCTGGTAAAAACACGAATACTACGGATTGTAGAAAACTTGTTTTAAGTAGAACACTAATTCTGCGGGTTGTAGAATGAACAATAGTACGTAGGACACGAAAACTACGGTAGGTAGATGTTAGTGTTTAGCGTAGAACTTGAAATCTACTATTAGCAGAAGATAGTGTATTATGTAGAATATATTGGGAGCAAATTCTACCAAATGGTAGAGCCTATAGTATTTGGTAGATATCGAATTCTGATTTTGGTAGAAGTAGGAGATAGCTGTAGATTCTGAATTCTACAGCCGTTAGACTTCCGAGTAACTAGTAGAACACGTATTCTACTTTGAGTTTAGAGATTGGTAGAACCAAACTTCAAATAATTTTCTGAACATGAAAAACAATTTTAAAAATATTCAAATTTTTTAAACACTCTTTAGATCATTTTTATGTTGTAAAATAGTTCAGTATAAGTTTTAAATTATATTAAAGGGTAATCTTGGCAAAAAATGACCAAAGTCAAAAAAAGAGTAAAATGACAAAAGGAGCTTTTTTTTGGGGTACTTTCACAATTCTCCCTAGTTTTATTTATTCGCAAGGCACCATAAATTTTTAAAGGGCACAGTATTCCTGGAGATTAGATAGACCTCTCCCCTTGGTATTTATGTGGGTAAATTTCAAGTAAGCCTCAAAATCAAAAGGCTTATAGAGACGAGGATGTTCATCATCAACTATCTCCTCAGGCGCATTTATGATCACTCCTTCTTTAGGAGGTAAGAACAGCCCAGCCACATACCGATCTTTCTTTCCGGTTATAACCACACGGTGAAGCGGAGTATGCACCCCACCATTCAACAGTAACTGCAAAACCCATATTATATATATATATATGTTTATCACATGATTAAAGATTATATATAAAAGCATGAAACTAGAGAGTCGATGAAGCTTAATTTCATTACATGAAAAGAACCTCCGGCCATGACAAGGAAAGAAGAGTCTTGAGATGCCTTGGCTTTGATCCACTCTTCCCCATTTTTGGTTTTGATCTCCAAGCCATCTACTACATCGTTCTGGCAAAGTATAGTGAGGAACTGTCTATCGATATGAGAGTCAAAACCTACCTTCTCCTCTGTATTATCGTCAAGTCCTTTATATTTAAGTAACTGAACCTGGTTCTTTGCTGAGTTAAGATGTTCCTCGATGTATTTCTTGTTGGATAAGCTCCAAGAAGATTCTAGTAGATATCCTTAAAGGAAATAGGAATCTAATTAGGAAAAGGAAAAGCTGTAATCCTAATCTATAAAGGAATTAGAATAGGAAATCTATAGCATTATAAATAGAGATCATAGGATGGATGTATGATCAACAAGAAGGAAGAGAAAGCTTGTGTTTAGTTTTGAGAAGGTTTTCTAAACATTAATAAAGGAAGGATTCTTTATTCAAGCTTTGTTTTGTGCTTTTGATTCTTTATTTCTCGAGCCCGAAACTCTCCAGGATCATTGTCCTCACCTTCACGTTTAGTTCTATTAACTTATCCGCAAACGACTGAACATTCTTGCTGAAATATATCTCAAATCTTAGTACTTAACAATCATCGATTCGTCTATTTTGACATTTTGGAATTATTTAAAATTAATACCATAATACAAACAGACAAAACCAGATATATGTTGTAAATCTTCATGTGGAAAATTTAAGTACTAATAAAGGCCTTGATTGTTAGTTTTTTGAGTTATTTTAGTTTTTGAAAATTTTATTTGATTATCCATTCAAGATTTTAGAAAAAAATATTACCTAAAAATTAGGGAAATTAAATCAAGTGATAAAATTTGTTTGAAGGAATCATCTTTTTGAGAATTTCACAAATTCTCAATGAAAAGCCTTTAATTTTTTTTTTAATGTGAAACAAGAACTGTATAAGAAGGGAACCTGAAGGTGATGTTGCCTTGAGGCCAAAGCTTGCGAGTCAAGTCATCCACAACCTCAGGATTATCTACACCGTAAAAGCCCACAGCTTCGTATAAAGGCATAGTCGGAATCGTCAAATAACCTTCGTAAATTAGTTTGTCTGATTTTGTGCTCAGTTTGGTCTCCAATGGTAAAGCAAAAAGTTCCTCCGAGGCCTCGAACACTGCCTTCCTTAGCTCCGCTGAAGCTCCATCGAACAAGGCCTCAAAACATCCGTATTCTTCTAGGGCTTTTCGGACTCGAGCTCTCACTGAATCCCACTCTGGCGATTCCGGTTTGAGATCTTGACTCGTGAAGTCGATGATCGGGAGATAAAGAGGAAAAAATCGGGTTTCTGAACTTTTCGTCATATTGTTTTTTTTGTTTTTGCTTTTTAAAGAGTTAAGAGTAGTTTATATTTGTGTTCTTTGAAGATTTTGAAGAAGATCAGATTTTGAAGATTCGCTTCGTTATAATATTGGAAGTAAGTCCAAGTGTTCACATGATGAGTTAGGTCTTCACAAAAATAAAAAAATACTATGATTGGTTTGTAGCCATAACTAAATTATGAAAGTGTTTACTCCACTTTCTTATAATTGTAAATAAAAATACTTTACGCGAGAAAATAATATGTAGATGTCAGTAAGCTCAGGCTTCAATTCGTTATTATAAAAAGAGTCGTAGTGCTAAACTGGGGGTACAGTCCCATTGTTTTTCACATGTCATGAACCACGGATCCTACTAAAATATGCAATTAATAGTGAAATGGGTAGATAATAATGGAGAACATACCCGGACATGCTATAAAGCACAAAAAGCATGTGCATTAATTTAATTACTTAGTATAAGGTTCACCTAATTAATTTCTCACCGTGGTGTGTAGTGGTGGTTTAAGCAGCTCCCGTAGTAAAGCCCACTAATCTTTGTTTTCTCAGTAAAATTATGATTATTTTTTGGTTAAGTAAAATTCTGAATTTGAGTAAAGCTTTCGTTAAAATTGATAGCAAATAAGATCAATGGAAATAAGAAATTTTTCTGAACAACAATGAAGAAAGAGAAAAGAAGACAACAAAACAAAAAGAAGGAAAAATCCCTTCATTCACACACACAATTCTTTCTCTTTCTTTTTTTTCGTGGGCAGTTTGCCAATTCTTATACATTACACAAATAATACTTATACTCTTCAATATGACTAGTTAGTAGTTACATCAATTTAAAAAAAAAAAACTTAGACAGGCATAGCTACGAATTCCCCTAGTTTATAGTGTCTCCTTGTTTAAATTGTTGTTTCATTAGAACGGGAAAAAGAATCAAAAGTTGATAAATGGACGAAGTAAACAATGTTACAGCCGGATGGTTTTGAGTCAATTTGTTTTATTACAATCTCAAAAGTCAACAAGGCAAAGTAAAGGTGACGACAAACCAACTCGAGAGGCGAGAGCAAATCAACAAGTGCAGCGATCAAATGGTCCATAGTTTAAAGCCAGGGTCTGAGTCGATTCAAACAATTCTTTTGGATGGAGTTTCAGTTTTTTTCTGCAAATTTTTAGGGCCTATTTTTTTTTTGGTTTTTTAGCTTAAAAAACAAATTAACCCAATTTTAGAGCCCAGAAAATCAAAAGGATTATCGAGACTAGGATGTTCATCATCAACTATCTCATCAGGCGCATTTATGATCACTCCTTCTTTAGGCTGTAAGAACAGTGCAGCCACATACCGATCTTTTTTTTAGTAGTAGCTGTAAACCCCATAATTTTTGTTTTTTGTCGTTAAACTAACCCCATATTTTATACACATGATTTTACAGATTTTATATATAGTAGAACCTCTATAAAGTAATACTTGATAAAGTAATAAATACTATAAGATAATAAACTTCTCTGATCCCAACTCGTACCAATATAAAATTAAGCAATATGCGATAAGATGATAAAATACTAATATTTTTGAAACACATATGTAAAAATATGGTCTAATAATAAGTTAAAGTTATAATTATACAAAATTATACATATATGCTGAAGATAATTTATTAAACTATGAATTTAAGTTTATCTCTAACTTTTTATTATATAAAAACTCATAATGCAGTTTTTATATGCCTCTAAAATAGTTAAATATGTTCTCAACACATTAATTCTTTGTTTTAAGTGTAAATACATTTAAAAGTATTATTGTAGGGACGTTTGTAAAAGTAACACACAATTTATGGTCAAATGCAAAAGTAATATTCTCTATTTTCCATTTTGGCTTTAGCCACTTTTCTTCAGATAATCATGAAAATGCCATTACTTTTTCCGAGTGTGGTCTACGGAAGAGGTCTACGTTCTCCGCCAAAAGGCCAATTGAACCTCATCTTCTATTATTAACGAAACTACCACTCTCATCAATGAACTCAACCACCATTTTCAACCAACTCCAATATTTTAATGCTTCATACTCATAATTGTGAAACTTCAAACATAATCTTACATCCTTTACACTCTTACTCTTCCATTTTCTCCCCATTTTCATCCCAGAATCTCTTTAAATCAACTTTTCAAAATTCCAAGTTCTTGATTTTGTCATTATCGGGTTTGTGGCTTATCCTCACCACCGAGGAACGGTCCAGAAGGCTTAAAGACACTTTCAGCCCTCGGCGGCCCTAAAGACGACAGCCAGGTAGTGCTTTATTCCATTTTCGTTGTTTTCAGATCTGTGTCTAGACCGTAGATCTCAAGGTTAGGTGTACATGTCCCGCAGAGGTTAGTTTTGCAATTGACCATGACAAATTTGGGGAGTTAGATGATGCATGCGTGGGTGTGGTATGTATGCAAGTAATAAATAACCCTAAGCAAAACATGGTTGCAAGTGCACAACATGTTGTTGTAGTACTTAGGGGTCGATCCACAAGAGAATGCAAATTGCACACTACACATTTGTAAAGATTTGGTTAAGCTAAATCAATAATATGCAAGGGGTTTTGTGTTTTTGTTTTATAAGAAAGAGTAAATAACAATGCAAACTATACAAACACCATTATTGAACAAAAGACAATCCGCAAAATACATAAGCCAAGTCGATTGAAAAGTTTGTTAAATCCGATTTCTATGAACTCAAAACACTAAGATGTGGTCATCCCACTTTCGTGGCTCCGACCACCTATGTTTCTTAAACCAATGGACTCACCTTTCACATGGTCATTGAAGAGTGAAACATGCAATACAATCGGGTAGTGATTGTTCACAAAACTCCTTAGGTCTACTTTCATAGCCTAAGACGAATTGCCCATCAAATATTAGGACCGGAGATATAACAAGCTTTTGGAGAGTATATCAACCTTAGATCGAGTCGCTAGTTAGCTACTCTAGCAACAAGCTTTAAGTGTGAATAAAGATGGTGAACCATAAGGTTTCCCTTTCTTTAAGGACCGATTCTCGATAGCTTATCATGTCATGTCTTCTTTGAAAGATCCATGATTCAATAACGAGTCTAAAGGAGTAGAGAGGATCTCATAGTTCTAATGGAAGGAGGCGGAGTAATAGAGATTAAACCGCGGCTCTCCCTTAGAGAGAAACCTCTAAACCCTAGACATTAAACTAAAACATGCGAGTATGTACAAGATGCAAAAGAAAAGAAAGAGCAAGGAGACCACCTAAGTGGCTCCGGTTTATTGACTGAAAGAAGAAGAGTGTTGTGTCTATGATATTCTGATCTCGATACAAGAGGCTAAAAGCAAGTATATATAGGTGAGGGGAGGCTAGGTCGGCTGAGTTAATGCGCAAAAGAGAAGAGGAAACTTTCCATTTCTTCTCTTCGCTTGAACTTGCTCACCAAGTCTTGAGTGAGGCGCGGCTGCTGCCTTCTGATCGCGTGGTATGGCGTGGGCTTGAGTCTTGATGAAGTCCAGGCTTGGCCTGCAGTGATCCCGGTCCATTTCGCTCATCCAAGCTCCATGGGCTTCACTTACTCGCCAGACGGACATGTCTTGGGAGAAAAAGATCCTAGGCCGCAATTCCACTTCACCGCGACGCATGACTCATTTATCTATCTTTCCATATAAAGATCTCATGATTTGGACGTCGGAAAGACCCTTTTCCGCGGTCATCTTTCGGATGCTTTGATTCTGTCCGAATGCGGAAACCGGCTAACTTGAGTTTTGTTGAAGCTCTTGACTTGGAAACTTGCATGGATCATTGTTTCAAGCTCTTTTGCCTTCTTTTTGCCATTTTGACCTGTTTGCTTCCCAAAACCATAATATACAAGAAAACTACCTCTTGGATACAAAATCATTATTATTAAGTAAGAAAATATAAGGAAAACCAAGGTAAAAACATGTAAAATATGGATATATCATTAGACGTCGTGGGGTGGTCTAAATATATGCCTTTGAAAACAAAAAAAAGTAGGCGTAAACCTCAAGAAGAGGTCTACTTTGAAAACAAGTTAGTTTTGCAATTGACCAAGGGAAGACTTTTTTTTTTTTAGGTCTACATATGAGGTCTATCGGTCAAAGATGTTAGTTTTGCAATTGACCGAATTTCGATATTTCAACGTAGACCTCTTCTTTTGGTCTACACTGACTATTTTTCGCGTGACGTCTATGATAGCATGCGTGGGTGTGGGATGTATGCAAGTAATAAAAACCCTAAGCAAAACATGGTTGCAAGTGCACAACATGTTGTTGTAGTACTTAGGGGTCGATCCACAAGAGAATGCGAATTGCACACTACACATTTGTAAAGATTTGGTTAAGCTAAATCAATAATATGCAAGGGGTTTTGTGTTTTTGTTTTATAAGAAAGAGTAAATAACAATGCAAGCTATACAAACAACATCAATTGAACAAAGACAAACCGTGAGAACAAATGCCAAATCAATTGAAAAGATTGTCAAATCCGATTCCTAAACTCAAAACACTATGATGTGGTCATCCCACTTTCGTGGCTCCGACCACCTATACCTCTTAAACCAATGGACTCAGCTGTCGCATGGTCATTGAAGAGTGAGGTATGCCTTAGGTTTAAGTGATGATTGTTCACAACAATCCTTAAGTCTACTTTCAAAGCTTTATTGCTCATCAAATACTAGATCCGGAGATATAACAAGCTTTTGGAGAGTATATCAACCTTTAAATCATGTCACTAGTTAGCTACTCTAGCAACAAGCATGAGGCGCAAATAAAGATGAAGAACCATGGGGTTTTCCCTTTATTCAACAACCGATTATTGAAGGCAATTATATCATATCCTCTTGGAAAGATCTATAATTCAACGATGAGTCTCAAAGGAGTAGAGAGAGTCTCATAGTTCTAATGGTAGGAGGCGGAGTGACAGAGGTCAAACCGCGGCTCCTCCATAGAGAGAAACCTCTCAAACCCTAGACTTAATCTAAAACATGCGAGTATGTACAAGATGCAAAAGAAAAGAAAGAGCAAGGAGACCACCTAAGTGGCTCCGGTTTATTCACTGAAAGAAGAAGAGAGTTGTGTTCTATGATATTTTGATTTCGATACAAGAGGCTAAAAGCAAGTATATATAGGTGAGGGGAGGCTAGGTCGGCTGAGTTAATGCGCAAAAGAGAAGAGGAAACTTTCCATTTCTTCTCTTCGCTTGAACTTGCTCACCAAGTCTTGAGTGAGGCGCGGCTGCTGCCTTCTGATCGCGTGGTATGGCGTGGGCTTGAGTCTTGATGAAGTCCAGGCTTGGCCCGCAGTGATCCCGGTCCATTTCGCTCATCCAAGCTCCATGGGCTTCACTTACTCGCCAGACGGACATGTCTTGGGAGAAAAAGATCCTAGGCCGCATTTCTGCTCCAAATAGCCCAATTCCACTTCACCGCGACG
This sequence comes from Erythrophleum ivorense, assembly GCA_026724425.1. Lineage (NCBI taxonomy): Eukaryota > Viridiplantae > Streptophyta > Magnoliopsida > Fabales > Fabaceae > Erythrophleum > Erythrophleum ivorense. Next base: position 877,352 of record JAIUCV010000212.1, on the reverse strand, counting down.
CATGACTCATTTATCTATCTTTACATATAAAGATCTCATGATTTGGACGTCGGAAAGACCCTTTGCCGCGGTCATCTTTCGGATGCTTTGATTCTGTCCGAATGCGGAAACCGGCTAACTTGAGTTTTGTTGAAGCTCTTGACTTGGGAACTTGCATGGATCATTGTTTGAAGCTCTTTTGCCTTCTTTTTGCCATTTTGACCTGTTTGCTTCCCAAAACCATAATATACAAGAAAACTACGTCTTGGATACAAAATCATTATTATTAGCCCATACTTAGCCTTTTGCTTGTCCTCAAGCAAACTAAGAAAGGAAAAGAGGTTTGAAAACATGAGAACTCTCAATGCATTTTGAAAATCCATGTTAGCTTATGTTTTAGTAATCCACATGAAAAACGGTTTTGGCTTTATTATGAGGAACATAAGTACTTACATTGAGTTTAGCAGTCATCCCAAAGTAACCCACACTCCATATGACCATCCGGGCTCACCTCCCTTGACTCCTTTAGTTTTTAAAGGTGTGATCTCAACTAGGGGGTATCGATCAAAGGGTTTTATGATCTCTTTCTCATCCTCTTGTGTTTAAACACTTGTCTTGGCCCTTGTTTCACCTCTCTCTCTTCTCACTCCTTAAGTCGATTGATCCCTTTTTTAGGTGTGATCTCAACTAGGGGGTATCGATCAAAGGGTTTTATGATCTCTTTCTCATCCTCTTGTGTTTAAACACTTGTTTTGGCCCTTGTTTCACCTCTCTCTCTTCTCACTCCTTAAGTCGATTGATCCCTTTTTTAGGGTAGCAAGGTATTTTTTTATTCGACTTCTTCTCCTCTTTGTGGAGGTTTTTGATGGATCTTCCATAGACGCGAGTATTGATGGTTGTAGCCACCTAATCCCCGGTTACTTGGATCAAAAAGGTCTTGCATATACGCGAGTATTGATGGTGGTTGCCACCTAATCCCCGGTTATTTGGACCTTGATGCTTTTTCTTAATGCTGGAGGGGAGAGAGAGGGGGAACCGAACTCACATAGACTTTCACTATTTGGTGAGGATGGGGAGTCGTGCCCTTTGTAAAACCAAGCCCCTAGCTGAGAAAGTTAAGTTCATTTAGGTGCGGAGTCAAAGATAGATCCTCCATCGGCTTTTTGGAAATGTGGCCATCTTTGGTAGACCGATCTGCTCAAAGTGTACATTGAGTGAATGTGTTGCCAAATACTGTTTCAATGGTCACTTAAACATTAGTGTAACATGGTTAGTTTCAAAGAAAAGGTCATAATTCTCGGACAAAATTTTGACTCAATAAAACGACTCAAAGAAAAAGGGAAAAATGAAAAGAAAAGTCAAAAAGAACAAACGTGTTAGTAATCCCCCCAGACTTAACTTGCACCGTCCCGGTGGAAGCAAATCCAATTAAGAGGGGTTAAAAAGGAAAAGTGAAATTTGATGGGAATGTGTTTTGGATTGTGTTACCAAAGTGTGACCATAGGTCATGAAGAGCGGTTTTGCGTTGTTGAGGGACTCCAAGTGTGATATGACAACATCAAATCATTCCTTAGATGTATTTGGTCGGTGAGTTTTCAATCCTAAGGTATGATTCCTTCCGGTGTGTAATTTGGTCGTGTAAGGCCCGTGTGTCGGCCAAAAATGAGGGCTGTGAACCACATGACAAACCGGTAAGAATTTTATGAACGGGATTGAAAATTTACCGTCCAATATGATGTTTTAGAGCCGCTGGTGAAGTATGAGGTCAAACGAACGAGCGGTGTTGAGAATTCGTCATCAGGTGGATCCTTCGGTCGGCCGGAAGGTGATGTGAGTGACCACAGCGTGAACCGTGAACAATTCTCTGACCGATATTGAAATTCCACCAACCAATCATATATTTCAGGAGCCGGGGTGAATTTTGAGGTCAAACAAACGAGCGGTTGGGGAGATTCATCATTTGGTGGTCCATCTGAACGATCCGAAGAGGGTGCAATAGACCACAGCCCAAACGATGATGAATTCGCCGACCGAGCTTGAAATTCTGTCGACCAACCTTATATATTGTGACCACTGGAGAAAGTTGAGGGCAAATGGACCAGCGGTTTGAGACTTCCTTCACAACGTGGTCAAATCGGCTCCGGGAAGAGATTTTTGACCATTCTTGAATTTGGCTCGTCCGTCCGTTGATTTTCTTGTGGAAAACTGATATTGAAACTTCAAGAATCCGTTTCCAGGTGGTGGTGTCTCCGTGCCGTGATTTTGGTTTTTGTCGGCCTTCGGTTGCCCGCCATCGACCGGATGTGGCATTTGTGCGTATCTCCTTATCCGTCAACATTTTTCCGTCCTATCTTTTGGATTTGCCGACCAACATGGTGGTGTTTGGCCGCCTATGAAGTTTGGTGGACGTTGGTTGAGACGTTTGTGAGATGGGCAATTGGGTCCTCCGTGTTACCCGTTTGGCCGGGAAGATTTTACCGGACTTGATATCTTCCATTTGACTCGACCGTTGGTTGATTTCCTTCGACCGATTTGTCTCCGTAATCCTCCTTTAGCATCCCAAGGTGGTGACCGCAATGTTCTCGTCCTGAACAAGGGTGGGTTGAATGGGTGGGATTGGGTTGACCGGCTTCATGAAGCATGCAAAACTCCTTTGATGGTCTTCTTTGGCACTTAATCCTACAACATGTTTATTTTTTTTTGTGGATTTTATAAAATTCCCAAAAATTCAAGTTAATAAAATCAAATCAAAAGTTAAAAGAAAAGAAAAGTATGGGTTGCCTCTCATAAGCGCTAGTTTTAAGTCTTTATAGCTCGACTCCTTGTGTTCCTTAGGTGTTAGGCGAGTGTGGAGGCTGTAGAAAGCTCCTAGTACTGGATGGCTCCAAGTGCATCTTGTCTTGTAACACTTCTTTGATCAAGTAACCTTGTTGCGAGCTTTCTCCTCCACTTGTGTACCGAAATCTTTTGGATGAGAAACCGGGAGGTGCGGCGACATAATAGGTGTCCTTGTCAACATTGGCTAGTGAGATTCTCCTGTTTGGCCAATCCATGATTGCTCCAGCTGTTGCTAGGAAGGATCTCCCAAGTAGAAGGGCTTGGTCTTCCGGATCCTCCATAGTGACAACATAGAAATCGGCCGGGATGATGCAATCTTCAAAAGAAAGTTGGACATTTCTTACCTTGCCAAGCGGTTTGAATGAAGAGTTGTTGGCAAGCTTTATGCCCATGTTGGTCCGCTCCATGGACTCAATCAATCCCAAACTTCTTGCTATCACAGCCGGCATGAGGTTCACGCTTGAACCGGAATCGCATAGTGCATCATCAAAGAATTTGCCATTGATGGAGCAATGTATAAGGAAGTAACATGGGTCATGAAGCTTGTGTAGTGTCCTTGGCGCATGCATTTCCTCTCTTGCTTTATTATACATCTTTTCCACCTCGGCTAAGCTCCAATCATGAGTCCATACAAAGTCTTGAAGGTAAGGGCTCTTGTTGCAAGCGACATCAAAGGGCATATTGCTAGGGAACCTTTTTGCCATAAAATTGAAATCATCAATGGTGTAATCCATTGATGAGCTCGCCTTCCTTTTCTCCTTAGGGACGGGTGGTAGTGAAGATCTTGGAGAAAGTGGTGTTCCTTCCGGCAACTTTCTTCCTCTTATCCTTGCTGTGCGCTTGCCTTGTCTCCTTTCATCCTCATCCCAAACCACTCTTGGATTGGTCTCTCTAGCACCAAAAGCAACCAAAGCATTGTTAGGCTTTGAGTTGGCCTCTTTTGTGTCTTTTGAAGCTCGGTCTTTTCCTTCCATATCCTCCAAGCATTTGGTGAGGTCTTTGACTCCTTTGGAGGCTCCTCCGGTTGTATCTTGCCATAGTGTGGTCTTCTCAAGTAGCTCTTTGTATCTCTCTTCCACAAGACGCTTCAAGTCATTGATTGATACCTTGAATTGTTCTTGCCCTTCCACCTACATCACCATGGTCGAGTAAAGCTCTTTCTCTCTTTGGTTAACCTCCGATGCTCTCTTCTTGGCTTGGTGAGCAACAAGCGAGATTGAGTTGAGGCTCATGGTTATGCCATTGAGGTTGTCTTCTAAGCCGGTGATCTTCTCATCCAGGTGGCTATCCATCTCCTTTGAGTTGAGGTTCAAGTCTCGGATTGCCTTGGTGTTGCCTCCAACGGTTGCGGCTTGTTCCCTTAGCTCCCCTTCCACTTCAATACACCTTGATTCGACTCTCTCCACTTGGTCAGAGAGGTTTCCGAACTTTCTATCAAGGTCATGCTTTAGAAACTCTAACCTTGTCTCAAGACTTTGGCTAGACTTTCTTTGAATTTCCATGAAGTCTTCTATCATGGCTTTGAGATTGTCATCTCTCCGCCTATTAAGCGCGTGCTCTTGGTATGTGGGAAGGTTGGGGCGTGGACGGTGATGATAATAAGGTGGCTGGTGAGGTCGGCCTTGATAAACCGGTGATCGGTTTTGATGATAGTGATGATGCTCTTCTCGGCTAGTCTCGGCAAAGAGTGGGTGGCGAAAATTCGGTGGGATTGGCATTGGGATGAAGTCTCCGGCCGGATTTGAATCATGTGGCCGCCTTTGGACTTCATGGGGAAGAGGTTTTCTCCCTTCAAAGTGGTTACTCATGCTCGAATAGTGGCTCATCCTTAAAGTACCTAAGGAACATAAGAGAAACAAAATTGCAAAAGTTAGTAAACATGAAACAAAAGATCTAGTCTTAACTTTTAATCTCATAAACGTGTAAGTGCAATGCATTCCCCGGCAACGGCGCCAAAAACTTGATAGCATGCGTGGGTGTGGGATGTATGCAAGTAATAAAAACCCTAAGCAAAACATGGTTGCAAGTGCACAACATGTTGTTGTAGTACTTAGGGGTCGATCCACAAGAGAATGCGAATTGCACACTACACATTTGTAAAGATTTGGTTAAGCTAAATCAATAATATGCAAGGGGTTTTGTGTTTTTGTTTTATAAGAAAGAGTAAATAACAATGCAAGCTATACAAACAACATCAACTGAACAAAGACAAACCGTGAGAACATATGCCAAATCAATTGAAAAGATTGTCAAATCCGATTCCTAAACTCAAAACACTATGATGTGGTCATCCCACTTTCGTGGCTCCGACCACCTATACCTCTTAAACCAATGGACTCAGCTGTCGCATGGTCATTGAAGAGTGAGGTATGCCTTAGGTTTAAGTGATGATTGTTCACAACAATCCTTAAGTCTACTTTCAAAGCTTTATTGCTCATCAAATACTAGATCCGGAGATATAACAAGCTTTTGGAGAGTATATCAACCTTTAAATCATGTCACTAGTTAGCTACTCTAGCAACAAGCATGAGGCGCAAATAAAGATGAAGAACCATGGGGTTTTCCCTTTATTCAACAACCGATTATATATTGAAGGCAATTATATCATATCCTCTTGGAAAGATCTATAATTCAACGATGAGTCTCAAAGGAGTAGAGAGAGTCTCATAGTTCTAATGGTAGGAGGCGGAGTGACAGAGGTCAAACCGCGGCTCCTCCATAGAGAGAAACCTCTAAAACCCTAGACTTAATCTAAAACATGCGAGTATGTACAAGATACAAAAGAAAAGAAAGAGCAAGGAGACCACCTAAGTGGCTCCGGTTTATTCACTGAAAGAAGAAGAGAGTTGTGTTCTATGATATTGTGATGTTGACACAAGAGGCTAAAAGCAAGTATATATAGGTGAGGGGAGGCTAGGTCGGCTGAGTTAATGCGCAAAAGAGAAGAGAAAACTTTCCATTTCTTCTTCTCGCTTGAACTTGCTCACCAAGTCTTGAGTGAGGCGCGGCTGCTGCCTTCTGATCGCGTGGTATGGTGTGGGCTTGAGTCTTGATGAAGTCCAGGCTTGGCCCGCAGTGATCCCGGTCCATTTCGCTCATCCAAGCTCCATGGGTTTCACTTACTCGCCAGACGGACATGTCTTGGGAGAAAAAGATCCTAGGCCGCATTTCTGCTCCAAATAGCCCAATTCCACTTCGCCGCGACGCATGACTCATTTATCTTTCTTTCCATATTAAGATCTTATGATTTGGACGTCGGAAAGACCCTTTGCCGCGGTCATCTTTCGGATGCTTTTATTCTGTCCGAATGCGGAAACCGGCTAACTTGAGTTTTGTTGAAGCTCTTGACTTGGGAACTTGCATGGATCATTGTTTGAAGCTCTTTTGCCTTCTTTTTGCCATTTTGACCTGTTTGCTTCCCAAAACCACAATATACAAGAAAACTACCTCTTGGATGCAAAATCATTATTATTAAGTAAGAAAATATAAGAAAAACTAGGGTAAGAACATGTAAAATATGGATATATCAGTCTACGGCTGAGGTCTACACAAGTGTTAGACCTCAGTCTGATGTCTACCACAATTAGTCGGTCAACGCAAGATAGCCGGAGGTCTACAAGGGAGGTTTAAAGTTGGAAAAAAATTTCAATTAATTGCAAAAGTAACCTCTTTGAGATCGTTTTTGTAGACCTCATTATGATCGTAGACCTAAGGTCAAGGTCTATTTATGATGAGGTCTACACAAAAAAATTTGATCAATTGCAAGACTAACCTCTTTTATTGTAGACCTCAACTGCAGACCTAAAAAAAAGCCTTCCCTTGGTCAATTGCAAAACTAACATTTTTTAGACCTCATGTAGAACTTTACGGCCGAGATCTATGATGGAGGTCTACGTTTTTTTGGTTTTTTAAAATTGATTTTTTGAGAAAATTATAAATGTTTTTGTAGATTTTCTTGCACAAATACTTATTTAGGCTATTTACTTGGTCCTGTAAGAGATTTACATGTCAGTTTTCTATGATGAATGTTGTATTATTTTTTCGTTAAAATTAGTTTTCTATGATGAATGCTGTATTATTTTTTCGTTAAAATTAGGTAACTAGCTTAGTTTCTGTAGACCTCACACCTCATATGAGGTCTACCGGTTCCATCAACTGTGTATCCGGCAAACTTTATTAATGTGATTTGCATTTGTTTTCATGCAAATAATGGTTTGTTTGACATCTGTGTATAGAGTATGGACGATGAGAGACACTACATAGTATTTTAAGGTTGTGAAGAAGAGAGGATGGAGAATTTTGTGCCTGTGGGATGGTTGTACACATGGCAGTGGCTATTGTTACTATTTTAACAATGAAGATGGCATAAGTTGGATAAGAAAGTGTAGCTTGTATAGTTATCTTCTCTCTTAATCCATTTGATCAAGATGACATATGTTGGATAAGAAAGTATAGATTCCATTTTCTATCAAAAAGTTCATTTGTATTGGGTAGAAAGTATAGCTTCCAAATAGTAATTTTGCACCCTTCTCTCTTAATCACAGAGGCAAATAACTTTTGCTCCCATTAGTGTACTGTGTACCCATGGTAAGCATGTTGGTTCTTCTCTATGCTTATATTGACCAATTTCTCTCGTCTTGGTATTGTGCATGAGAGCATTAGGTAACCATGGAAGTTCTTTTAACTTGGTTCTCTTCTTAAAATTGATTTGCTATTGATTATATTTATTAAGGCAGACAGAGAAGATGGGGATAAAATCCATCTAGGTATTTTGATAAGGATAAAATCCAGAGACGCAAGTCGACCACGAATAAAAGAGCTAGTTCAGTTGTTGAGGATAATCAGAAAACGTTGAAAGAAACCAATTTTATGGAAGAAACAGTGAAACTAAGCAAATTATGAACAGCTAGACGGAGATGAAATCAATTAAAAAAAAAGAGTGAGAAACTTTACGAAATCTATGACGTTAATAGCTTCATGAGAAGCTTGGAATTCGCGTCCTCAATCGCAGGAGATGAAAAAACCTTGGACACCTGGCTTCAAAGGACAAGAGAGCGTTCTTGGACTGGAAATGATCAAACAAACAACACAAGAACAAAAGTCAAAAACAATCGTAACACTTATTTAGAACCTCCGGTGCCACGTAATACAGACTTCCTACTACGTCGTATAGATTGCCCTGAAGAAGCAAGCAAAAGAAACAATTAAGCGTTGATCAAATGCAGAACCATTAGCTAGGTTGGAATTCCCCGGAGAGGCTTGATTTCTTTCTCGACAGATCTAGTATGAGCAAACAAAAAAGTGAAGACGGAGAAAGAAAAGAAGCATTAGAGGGATTAAGACAGACAAAGAACAAGAAGAAGAACAAGGCTTAACTCTAAAACAACATGCAAGGGAGAAAGCTCACAGCGAGAGAGGAGGGAGAGAGGAGGGCGAGAACGCGACACGGCGGCAACGGCGAGAAAGAAACAGCGGTGACGGCGAGAATGAGTCGGCGACGGTGAGAACGAGAACGAGACGGCGACGGCGAGAACGAGAAGGCGACGGCGAGAGGGAAGCGAGATAGTGAGGTTGAGGTTCTAGGCGAGAGGGAAGCGAGAAGAGAAGAGAGAAGAGAGAGCGCCGTTTAAAGAAAGAGGTTTTTTCTTTTTTTAACAAAAATTTGGGTTTTTTTTTTTTTATACAAGGTGATAAATTTTTCGGTTTAATTTCGGATAAAGAAACTTATTTTCGGTTTAGCTAAAGAATTTAGGTTAAACCATAATTTATTGAGGTTTATGAACTTGGTTTAAATATGGTCTATGAACGCGGTTTATCGAATTTAGAAATTTTGTTTCTCGCTAAATTGGTTTTCAAATTTTAGAATTCCGCTATTTTAATTTCTAAACCATTCCGATTTATTTAATTTCAATTTTTATTTTATTTAACCTGTAGTTTCATTTCTATTTTAGATTTTCTCCTCATTTATCGCTCTAATAGGCAGGTGAAAACGAGAGCTGATGGCAGAAAGCAGATGCATCCAAAACCACACGACAGAGACAGGGAGAGGAGTCCAAAGCTTAGGCCAGAGCTGCATCGCTCCAAATATTTTTCTCTTGGTTTTATAATTTAGTCCAAATAAAAGAAAAACAAATCTTAAGAAAAAAAAAAAAATTTGTCGGTGGATTCTTTACGCTCCTTCCAAGCATTTTCTCAAGATCCATATCTCATTGTTTCCAGGTTTTGGTCTTTTCTTTCTCATTTTCTGGAAATTCGTTATCGATTTCTCTTTTTCTGTTAAATTATATGAATTCATGCTGCTTGATGAGTACTTATTACCTCAATTTCCATTTTGCTGGGATAGTATATTTTACTCGATATACATTATGGTTTATATATGGTTTCAGTTTCATCACGATTCTGTGATTTTGAAAAATGCTAGGCATAATGAGATAGAGATTCATTACTTTTCAATGAAATTAAGGCAGATCTATAAGTTACAGGAATTCTTGTAATTAAATTATGCATTTTGGTTTAATTATGTTTTATGGTTTTCTCCTGGTTTACTTAAACCGGTCGAGGTTGTTGCTTTGTCGATTTACTTTAAGGAACCTTCTTATATATGTAAGGCCATACGGCCACTTGCAACGATATAAAAAATCAGACATTTTCCCATTATCATCATCTCTTACTCTCTCTCTCTTACTCTTACTTTCCCTTTTCCATTAACGTACGAGCTTAAGCTTTTCGTCATATCAAACCCAGATTTCTTCAAGGTGATTTTCTTTCTCTTTAATCATCTTCTAGTTCTCTGTGGATCCTTATCTTCGATCTTGTGGTTAGATTCTAGATTTGGGACTAATCTCTTATCACCCTGTTACAATCTCTTATCACCCTCCAATCTTGTGGTTTTCTGTCTCAATTCCGGGAAACTCGTTATCGTTTTCTTCGTTTTACTTAAAATCATGCTGCTCGAGGATGTCAATTTCTGGTTTCTGGCTTAGCAGATTCCACTTGATTTTCATTTTTTGAAATTATTGAGAAAATGCTTAGCATAATGAGATAGAGATCTTTAACCTTACAATGAAATTAAACGCAGATCCAACAACAATGACATTGAGCAACGGCGATACCAAATCCGGAACCTGTTGTGAGAAGACACCTTTCAAGATTTTCGTTGGTTACGATCCACGAGAAGATCTTGCTTACCAAGTATGTCGTCACTCAATCACCAAGAGATGTTCAATCCCAGTTGAAATCACACCGATTGTTCAATCAGATCTCAGAAAGAAAGGTCTGTACTGGAGGGAGAGAGGTCAGCTAGAGAGCACCGAGTTCTCTTTCACTCGTTTCTTGGTCCCTCACTTGTCTAATTACCAAGGTTGGGCAATGTTCGTCGACTGCGATTTCCTCTACCTTGCTGACATCAAGGAACTCACTGATTTGATCGATGACAAATACGCGATCATGTGTGTTCAACATGATTACACTCCCAAAGAGACCACTAAGATGGACGGTGCAGTGCAAACTGTGTACCCGAGGAAGAACTGGTCTTCTATGGTTCTTTACAACTGTGGACACCCGAAGAACAAGACCTTGAACCCAGAGGCTGTGAACACGCAGACCGGTGCTTTCCTCCATAGGTTTCAGTGGCTGGAGGATGAAGATATTGGGTCTGTTTCTTTTGTGTGGAACTTTCTTGAAGGGCATAACAGGGTTGTTGACAACGATCCCGCTACGCAGCCTAAGGCCGTGCATTATACTCGCGGAGGGCCTTGGTTTGATGCTTGGAAGAATTGCGAGTTTGCTGATCTCTGGCTTCGTGAGATGGAAGAGTATACCAAAGAATACAAGAAAGAAGCCGATGCAGCCAAGTAGAAACAAGGAAGAAGAAGAAGATGAGCTGGTATGCTACTTACACAAACACTAAGATTTCGTTACGGATTATATTGAGTTTTGGCTTTCTTGGGCCAGGGATCATTAGTTGTTGTTTTTTTTTTCATTCTTATTGTCTCGTTAAATTCGTTCGTTAAAACATTCGCAACACTAATACCAATATTGAGATGTCATATGGTATAATAACCTACTAGGTTTATTTTGTCATGATATTTCTTTTTTTAAATTATGTTGAGCTTTCTTGTTTTAATTTACTTTTTGATTAACGCGGCTGCCGAAGAACTCGATATGAACATTGGCAAACCAATAAACCGCAAATTCTTGAGTTGATCCAAAATTATATCAGATTGGCCATTGCAAACATAAGTTTTCGTGTTTTCCGAATGACTCCTTCTCGAAGAGCTGAGTTTCAGTCAGATATCATGCGTGCCGGTGAAAGTTTGGTTTCAGAGGGAATCAATGACGCTCAGTGTCATAATCCCAACGTTTAGTGAGGTTGAAAGGGTTTTTTTATCAAAATAAAATAAATAACATTTAGTTAGTGAGGATGGTCAGTTCAGGCATATCACATTTTCATAATTTTGTCAGCATTTAACTTGTATTTAAAAGTCTTTCATGCTTTAGATTCTTATCATTGGAGTATTATCATTATACTATATGTGGGTTTTGTGTTATACATGAAATCAACCAAATGAATACATGGGAGTTGAATTTGACTGACCATCTTCATGAGAATAATAACAGTGATGAAACAACAGTGATTCTCTATGAAAATAACAGTGATGAAACAAACTTTGAAAATGTAACATTCTTGGTTAACTATTTCTTTGCTTATGCTTCTAGATGAAAATTTCTATTGCCGGATTCTCTCAAATATGAATCATGATCATGTAAAAGCAAAACAAAGGTTTACATATGCGAAATATACGTCTTCTTCCAAGGTGAATGACTAATCTTTTGTTTGCACATGCTCTGTTTGCTGCTATCATCCCACACATTCCATCTCTTTTAGTTACTCTCTGTTTCGCTGCCACTTCAAAATTTAAAGTTACATATGATTTTAATACGGTAGCAAAAGATTTTAAGATACATGAAAACGGAAAACGAGTAGATTCACCATGTCACGTCTATCACGCCAACAACTAAGGCAAGAAAGTAAAGGTTATTAACCACAAATTTAAAATCCCGAAATTATAGTGATACTACTATCCCAAATACATTGGCAGGCGTTTAGCACCTACGGCAATTCATTCAGCAACAAAGTCCTCCATCTTACCTCAGTATCTGCAGCTAGCTGTTAGCGTAGGTAAGATATGTTTCGCCATCTCGTCATTATATAAGCTTCAGTCAGGCTGTAATTTGCAGTGTGAAATACTTAGTACTGCAGTGTAAAACTGAGGGAGAAGAAATGGAGAAGAAAACTGAGGGAGAAGAGCAAAGTTAGAAAACTAAGGGAGAAGAAATGGCTGATTACACTTCTACTGCAAATTCTGGTACACCAAGAGAAGAAATGGAGAACGGTTTACAAATCGAGGATGTTCAAGTATAAACAGAGGGTGAATGGATACATAAGCTGTTCTGAAATTGAAGAAGAGAGAGCTGAGAAGAGGCCAACCGGAACATGACAGCACGTGGATAACATCATCTGAGCTCTTTAAGCAGTTTCCCAACGACAAGCTTGAGGACAAGCTTTGTTTTAATGGAGGGAGTATTGATAAGTGAAATAGAGGGTTTGAAGGTAAAAGAGTAAAGCAAACCTCTGGCTAGGAGAGAGGGTTTGCTGTTACGAAGAAAAGCTTTTGTTAAATAGCGTCGTCTTCCTTTGAGAGTTTCTTATGCGTTTTATTGAGTTGTAATTCCTGAGCGCTATGAGCTTAGAGAAAGAGATTCGCCATGAGAGTCTCTTCCTAGATCGCTATGAGAGCTTTGTAATTCCATTTCTTAATCAATCAAAGTACGATTCCGTTTACAGAGAGTTCTATATCCTTATCATGTATCTTCTCAAAACGGTACCTACGACATCGAGAAGGTTAAATTATAGCCATTATGTGTCTTCGACAAACTCATTCAGTTGCGTAGCAGATTCTTCAACGAGGTTGTTCCCGGCGGTGCTGCAAGAACGCCCTACCAATGGACCACGCACCAGACAGAAAAAGAAAACGGGGACAAGGAGGCTGCGCATCCACCCAAGGTCCACGCCCCAATCCCATTTACCATTTCCAACCTACTAACAGTAGAATTACACTAACTCAACTAAAAAACATTAACCATGTACTCATGTCTGCGTCTAAACACAGCAGATGAGGAACCGCCGAACCCAATACGAGTACATTATCACTGTAAGTTCGTCCTTTCTGACCTTACTCAGTAACCAGTACCCGTCTAAATCTGTTGCTATGGTTCATCAAATTACACCTTATCACCCCTCTGACTACGGTTCCCAAATGCTGTAAGCAGGTGGCTGTGCCCGATGCGACACATACGGTAGGCAAAACCGGGCCAGTAATCCCATACTCGGTAATGTTACCTTTGTTGGGACCAACTGCGTATCTTCAATTTGGTTTTTGTTTCTCGCTGCAGCCCAGCAAAAAAACGCTCGGTACATGCGGAAAACCATCATGCTCAACAAAAGATGGAAGACACATGGCAGGGCAGTTACCTGCTACAAACCCCGAAATTGCGTCCTCAAGTCTACAAACCACCAAAAAACGACGCGTCAGAAAAAAGGTTTGTTTTCAAACAACGACAAAAACGCATGGCCCATATACATTCTCACTCTATTTATGCAGGCACCTCAAAGGCAATCAACAAGTCCAAAACACCAAATGTGACCTACTACGACTGTAAGTGTTAAACTCATTTACCAACCTCTACCTACCAAAACGTTATCCACCATGATCTACCTATTAAACAATAACTACATTCACACAGGTGGCTGCAACATTTTCTCTGAATATGGTAATCCAAACATTCCCCCTTAAACATTCCCACTGCCCTTATTCTTCCATCCACGAAACTTGGTACATGCATATAATCTAAATAACATTACACAAACATGTGCAGGTGAGGCGTCAACAAGTGCGCAACCTTTATCACGCCAGCAGCGTAAACAAATGAAACGTGAGCGGATCTCGACACAACAAATTCACATACCGTTTAAAACAACCACTTATATCTATCGCCCTATGACTGAACAGAGTTAATGGCGAAGGAAAACCCAATGCTACGATGCACCTACTGCAATGCATTAGTATGGTATTCAGAAAAAATAGGAGAAACCAGAGACGGCTCCCCGACCTTCACCATATGCTGCCAGCAAGGCCGTGTGAAACTACCACCAATGAGAAAGGCCCCCCCATATCTCGAAGACCTGGTTGATAACAATTCTTCATTCCGGAGATTAATACGTGTCTACAACTCCGTGCTTGCATTGATAAGCTTGGTCAAGAAGTTGTCCTTGAGCTGACGTGGATAAGTGTGAAGAGAAAGTAAGGCTCAAGAAGTATAAGTAGTCGAGTCTGTTATGGGTTTAGGTTTATGCGTTTTATTGAGTTGTAATTCCTGAGCGCTATGAGCTTAGAGAGAGGGATTCGCCATGAGAGTCTCTTCCTAGATCGCTATGAGATCTAGGTTTACAGCTTTGTAATTCCGTTTCTTAATCCATCAGAATACGATTCCGTTTACATAGAGTTCTATAGTCTATCATGCATTCACATCTATTGGAGCTAAAATAGACCAAAGCATAACTTCTGGAAACGGACCACCAGGTTTTAGAATACAAGGCCAAACTTACCATCGCATCGGGTCACTGCTCCCACCTCCCGGCCAGGCACCTAAATTCCTACAGATGTATATCTACGACACTGAAAATGAGGTTGCAAATCGTATCAACACAATGGGGCGGCCGAACACTCAAACAGACTTGAAAGTGGCAAGTTAAGAAGACACTGCTCCAAATCCAGAACGTTCATGGAGGGAAGAAGTGAAGGATCGGGTCGAATTGGGGATTACCTGGAAACGGGAGTCGTGGGAGAGAAATGGACGATGACAGGAACGGTAACTCCGTAAAAGAAGCAACCGCCATTGATACTTCATCCTTCTATCAATCTGGATTACAAAACGCAAAGGTTTTGCTTCCTCCGAACGAAATGAGAGGAGCAACGATAGCGAGCGGGTGAAAATCGTTAGGGTTTTAGAGAGGATTTTTCATTTTTCTAATTTCGATTTTAAACTGTAGAATGAAATCTGGGCCCAGTTTTGTTTGGATTAAAATCCATTAACCAGACCCCTAACTTTTTGTAGTTTTCGCTTTTGGCCACAACTTTCTCGATTTGACTGATAATCACCTCTATATACACTTCTCTTGCAAATTTACGGAAATTTCATTACCATATACCTTTTTTCACTGATCATTGATCACGGATCACTCTATACTTTTACCATGTCTAAAAGTTTTGAGTTTTCTTGCGATCCTTACAAATTGTGATATAGTTTTTTTTTTTTTTGCTTATGCATCCTTGTTTTTTAATCTAAAATTCTTTCAAGTTCTTCAAATTTGTTTCTTGAACCTCTTTACTTTTTTATTCCTTCATAATTTTCACACTAGCTAAAAAGCAGAAATTTATTGTGTAACGATAAGATTACATAAACATCCAAAAAGAAAAAGGGGAATAACATGAGAAGCAGCAGGAGTGAGAATTAAAATTCCCAAAATTTATTAAAATAACTCAAAGAGAGGAAAATGAAGTTGTTAGGTGTTCTTGTTCATGCCGGTCTTGTCCTTCACCACATCAGCAGCTCCTTGTGCCTTCTCCTTCACCACCTCTCTCCGACACCAACCAACCACAGGTTTTACAAATATTGGATGCCTCGATCTATAGACCAACTGCACAACAATCAAACAAGAACATACACAACCAATCAAAAATCAATACCTTGCATAACAAATGCAACCACACCTGATCACTTGGTGTCGCCCGACACCACCTTCAAAAGGCATTTTTTGGTTTATGGATGTTACAATTCTCTCCCACTAAACTGGATTCGATCTCGAATCCCTACAAACACGTCTACCAAAGACGACAAACCCGACCCTCAACTGGCCAACACAGAGATCCTCAATTGATCCCAGAGACTCCCAATCTAATCCTATGTTATATGCGCGTTTCCAGACATTCATTACTCTTTACTCCAAAACTCAAACCACTCATATTGGGGCCGGGGCACCCAAATAAGTCTGCATCTACCCATTCCGAGGCCACAACACCCGTATGGGCTTGCCACCGCTTATACTGAGGCCACGACACCCAGATAAGCCTACTAGAGAACTACCGTCTCCACACAACAAAAATGCAAGAGACCCACCTGTCTCTCTCAAGAGATCCACCCGTCTCTTGATACTCATTTCGTGACTCGTCATCCACTAGGCCTGGGACTTTTTCCCGAAACCCAAAACTCGGACCCAAACCAAACAAAATACCCGGAACCGAACCGAACCGATATAAGGCAATACACCGATGGGTAAAATATGTGAATACTGTGGGTATCAGATAATACCCGAACGGGTTACCTGGATGACCCGAATTATAATTAAAAAAAAAAATCTAGAATTTTCAGATATATTTCAATTTTTTGATTTTTTTTTAATTTAATTTTTTTTGGATTTCCGTGAATATTTTTAAAATTTTGGATATATATTTTTGTAGGTCTTTCGATATTAGGTTTTCGAGTAATAAATACCCGAACCCGAACCATAACCGAAAATTTTCGGACAAAATTTGGTCATAAATTATGGACTCAAACCAACCCGAAACCAAAAATACCGAATCGAAACTCCTTAAGAACCTATATGGGTATAGACTTCATATACCCGATAGACCCAGACCCGATCGGTTCCAACCCGAATCCGACCCGAAGTCCCGGGCCTTTACAAGTACAATGAAGAACTAAGTTTGCTTAGTTCTGTTTTTTTTTTAATATCTCATAATTTGTCTCTCTTACGCACTTTGTGCACATTTATAAATGAAGCAAAAGTATGAATATCATATGAACATAAAAAATGTATTAGTTATAAGAAATAAGAATAGTTAAAGTTATAAGTAACTAGAATAAGCTAAAACAAAAATATCAATGCTATTCCGGGACACCAAAGTTTATAAATGAAGCAAAAGTATGAATATCATATGAACATAAAAAATGTATTAGTTATAAGAAATAAGAATAGTTAAAGTTATAAGTAACTAGAATAGCTAAAACAAAAATATCAATGCTATTCCCGGACACCAAAGTTTCAGTTAGCTCTAAAACTATGTTAAATAACTATGTTGTAGCAGAAAAAAATAGAGCAAAAAATAACCAAAGTTTCAGTTATACCGAAGACTATATTATAGCAGAAAATATCAAAAAGTAACAGAAAACAGGATTTTGTCAAAAACATGCAAGTCTAACAACTGTTATGGCAAACTACGGTTCACAAAACATTGACACAAAGAGTAGAGAAATTCGGAGCATCTATTCCACATGTGACATGTCTACATGATAAAATTGGGATTCTACTGCAAATTGCTTGATTTTGATATTAATCTTTTTAAAAAGTTATCAAAACAAAAGCATGCATTTTAGGGAAATCAAGAAAGATTAATTACCCAATCTAAATAAATGCACCAGAAATGTAATTCAATAAGTTTCCAAACTCGATCAGTTCTGTAACACTAAGAGAACAAGGGATAAACACTAGTACCATAGCACTACATTTTCAATCATTGTTACTGCAAAAACTAAAGTCAGCCAATGCAATTTTATATAACCTAACACATTAATCATCATCAACGTATTGTGAGGATGTCATTTCCCAAGTTTTGAATGATCATCAAGTGATAGAGCATATTGCAAAACAATCATAGAAATTGATGAACCTTTAATTTAAGATAAACATACAAGAATAAATTTATTTCCAAGAAAGGTTAATCAATCTACCATACTAAGACTATTCCAACAATCAAAGAAACAAAATTCAAGATGCTATCATCAGACCCGTACCAGAAGAAAATATCACAACCGGTCTGAACAAAGAATGAACAGTAGGCATACATACATTCAACCAAAATGCAAGTAAGCTGTTCACCACACAAGTCTTAGAATTTAAAACACAACATAACTAACATCGAAATTCAAACTGTCAAACAAAAAATCATCAACAAATGTTTTTTTCTTGTCTATTAATCATCAGTGTATGATGCAAATGTTAGAATGCAAGGATGTCATTTCGCATGATTAGAATGATCACCAAAGAGTCAGGGCATAATTAAAAACATATATACATTCGAGATTCAAGGAAACTACAACCATAACATGCATGAGTCTAACATACATTAAACATAAATATCTACATGACCTTTATCGACAAAGAAGAGAATGAGTTTGAAATTTGCGAGCCACACTAGGAAAAACACAGTAATTAAAGTCAAATGCATTGATGATGAGAAGTGAGAACAGAGGAAGAACAAGAAAAAAAAGCAAGGGCGGGAAAAACAGAAAGTAGTCGAGGAACACCAAATTTGATTATGGGTGTTAAGTAGTAAACAGAAAGTAGTGAGGAACCCAAGTCAACATGCAAATGTAAGACAAACCACTTAGATATTGAGAAAACAAAACATTATAAACATATTAATTGTTATACAAATAAAATCATACGAATTGTGATAACTACCTACATGTTAATTATCGTTTAGGAAAAAAGATTGATTAATCAAGGTTGGTTCTTCATGGGGATGGTTACATCATGTGTGACCAAAAACAAAGAATATGTGCACACTAGATCAAATCAATCAGCTAATACTTTTTTCAAGCAATTATAACTAACATATCAGCAACATTCATGGTTATGGAGGTGAGACTTTTTTGGTTCATAGATTTTATTTCCGATCATATCTTTGATCACGGACGACTAAAAAATCTGAATATAAACTGACTTTTGTTCATCGTACATCATCTGGTGTAAATAACAATGGAGTAAACTTAAGTAGACTTCTACTCATTATCAGGACAAACAAAGCTTATGTGATTACTATAATCGTCCACTCTAATATTGTGGTATGATAATCTGATTACTTTAAAGCTAATCTCTCAGTTGAATTATGGGTATACATAACAAAGATAACCGAAGAAGTATAGAAAAGTTGTCAAAACATACAAGCAACCTATGAAAAACTAGGAGGATTTCATACCTATGCAGCATTAAGCATTAAAAAACGTAAGACTGAATGATTAAAATATGATTTACTGTTATGTTTATATCTTCTGGATATATGGCCAAGAAGAACAAGAAACTGTAGCTACAAGAAGAGGAGGGATACAAGATCACATTCACAATTGTACACTTTAATAAAACTAAGCGCAAGTAAAAGTTAGCAGAAAGTGAAACATGCATACATTTAATTAATAATCTGTAATTCAATAAGACACAAATGAACATAACTATTTACAGAAACATTCAAGCACAAGCATCAATTCAAGCATAAAATCAAGACAGCGGTTACTCAATACTCACACTCACAAAATCTAATGTTCTAATACCTAAATCTACCTTTTCATCAATGAATTGAGTTTCTAGAATCTGATAACTAACTAGATAAAGGATAGTAGCATACATTATCTACACAACTGTATATTAAAATGGTCCTTAAGATCAGTATTTTTAACTATGTATCTACACTAACTTAACTTAATTTGTTATTTTCATAATGATATCAATTTAATACAGAAAAATCTAGAAAGTTCCATACCTGTGAAGTCTCTCAGTCTGAAACGCATATAAGTCCTTGAGAATTATGAACACCTATATATTAAAGAGAAACTTAAATGGCACTTAGATCAGTATTTCTAACTTAAACGTATATACATAACTTCACTTAATTTGTGATTTTCATATTTAACAATATCAACTTAGTACAGAAAAATGTAGAAAAGTGCATACCTGCGAAGTCTCTCTGTCTGGAAAAAGCAGAGAAGTCCATGAGAATATGAACACTTTCTGTAGCATATACCTGAAAAAATCAAGATTAAAAATAGTTAGTCTCTACTTGAAGTATAACATATCATACTTACCTTGTCGCTTTCGATGTACAGATCATGAATCTGGTTTTATACATGATCTTTGAAGATGTGGTCGTATTCTCTATCCAACGAATCAAAACCTGATAAACAGGCTTTCCGTGGGTTGGGTAAAGTAAAGAATTACTTTTTGGTTCCATCCAACCAATCCAAAGCCAAACCTTTTATAAGCCGTGGGTAGTAGTAATAAGGAATTTCTTTGCTGATCAAAGCCTTTTGTCTTAAAACTTTTCTTCAGCTAATCGTTATTTGTCTAACGATTTTGAAGCCTTGTGTTTGTTCACAGCCTCTTGTCATAAAACTTCTTAAGCCGTTTTTTTTTTTCTTTCCAGGTCTGTCTTAAGACCCTTTTTAAGCCGTGGGTAAACTAAGTAACATTCTCCAAGTCTTTGTCTTAAGACTCATTCTCCAAGTATTTGTCTTAACTCTTTTATTAAGCCGTGGGTAAACTGAGTAATCTTTTCCAAGTCTTTGTCTTAATACTCTTACTCTTTTTAAGCCGTGGGTAAACTGAGAAACATTCTCCAAGTCTTTGTCTTAAAGACCTTTTCTTAGTTGTGGGAGAAAATTAACAAATCCCTTTTCATTTTACAGTCTTTTCCCTAAGACTCTTTCTAAGCCGTGGGTGCTAGTAAAGTAACAGATTCATTACTTTCTCTAAGCCGTGGGTACTAGCTTAAGACTTCTTTACGCATTTGTTCATTTTTCCATCCAACAAATCGAGAATCTGCCCATAGTCTTTGTCTTTGAGAAATTTCCAGCCTTTGATCGTTTGTTGTCAAATGGCTTTTGCCTTGTGTTCATATTCAAGAACAAGTTTACGGGTCAGAGTCTCTGTTTTTTAGCCTTGTTGTCATATTTAAGAAACAGTTTTTGGTTCATAGTCTATGTCTCTAGACTGATCGATCCAGCAAATCCGAAAACTGTCCCAGTCTTTTTCTAAGGACTTTTTATATAAGCCGTGGGTAAGTAAGGACTCTGTTTTAGACCCAGTCTTTTGTCTTATAGCTCTTATAAGACGTGTGTCTTGCCTGAAGACTTTTTTCAAGCCGTGGGTACAAGTGAAGCAGCAGATTCACTACTTTCTCTAAGCCGTGGGTACTAGCTTAAGACTTTTTTAAGCGTTAAGTCATCTTTTCCATCCAACAAATCGAGACTCTGCCCATAGTCTTTGTCTTTAAAAACTTTCCAGCCTTTGATCGTTCTTTGTCTCATGGCTTTTGCCTTGTGTTTATAGCCAAGAATTGGTTTACGGGTCATAGTCTCTGTTTTTAAGACTTGTTTAAGCCTTGTGGTCATATTTCAGACTTACTTTTTTGGTTCATAGTCTTAGTCTATGTCTCTAGACTGATGGATCCAACACATCAAAAAACTGATCCAGTCTTTTTCTAAAGACTTTTTATATAAGCCGTGGGTAAGTAAAGAATCTGTTTTAGACATTGTCTTTGTCTTTAAACATTTTTCAAGCCGTGGGTACAAGTAAAGCAGTATAGATTAACTACTTTCTCTAAGCCGTGGGTACTAGCTTAAGACTTCTTTAAGCATTTGGTCATTTTTTTCCATCCAACAAACCGAGACTCTGCCCATAGTCTTTGTCTTTAAAAATTTTTCCAGCCTTTGACCGTTCTTTGCCTCATGGCTTTTGCCTTGTGTTTATAGTCAACACGTCAAACCTATTTATAGTCATAAGACTCTTAGCCATCGGGTCACGTTTTCCATCCAACAAGTCCAAAACCAGTTTATAGTCTTGAGACTTTTTATAAGCCGCGGGTAGTAGTAGTAAAGTAGTGAATCCGTTCAGTCTTTGTCTAAAGACTTATAAGCCGAGGGTACTATTGAAGTAACGGGTTCACTACTTTTCTGAAGCCGTGGGTACAAGTAACACGTCAAACCCGTTAATAGTTTAGACTCTAAGCCATCGGATCATGTTTTCCATCCAACAAACCGAGACTCTGCCCATAGTCTTTGTCTTTAAAATTTTTCCAGCCTTTGATCGTTCTTTGTCTCATGGCTTTTGCCTTGTGTTTATAGTCTTTTAGACTCTAAGCCGTGGGTACAAGTAACACGTCAAACCCATTTATGGTCATTAGACTCTTAGCCATTGGGTCACGATTTCCATCCAACAAGTCCAAAACCAGTTTATGGTCTTAAAGACTTAAAGTAGTGAATCCGTTCAGTCTTTGTCTAAAGACTTTTATAAGCCGAGGGTACTATTAAAGTAACGGATTCACTACTTTTCTCAAGCCGTGGGTACTAGTAAAGTAATGAATCTTTTCTGATCCATAGTCTTTGCTTCTTTTATAAGCCGTGGGTATCAAAAAACCAACTCATAGTCTTTCGCTAAAGACATTTAAGCATGCACTACCAACCAACCCATAGTTTTATTTTCCATTCCTTAACATCCTTTGCGCATGCACTACCAACCAATCAAACGGGACATTGTACCCAAACAAGAATCTGACAAAACACTATTAGATTAGTGTCTGCCAATGATCTTTTGGGTTTTGAACTTTGATAAAACCACAACCAAAGCGAAAAGGCTTTGAGTTTTATAAAAACGAGTAAAAGAGCTTACCTGTTTTCTGCCGTTCAAGTAACCGATGAGAACTGATGATATGGTTTTATGCAAACCACTGATTGCTTCCTTTGTTCAGGCTGAATCTCCAGCCAAGTCGGCATGTAAATCGGAGTATGCTAAGTAGATTCCATCCCCCTGCACATATAAAACAGCCAAATAAGTTGGCTAAAAGAGTTGATGACACTTACTTATACATATTCCATGAAAATAATTAGTTTGAAAACTGTTTTGCTGTCAAAAACCCATTTCTTTGACTACAGATAATACAACTTGCTGCTTCCGTGAAAATCTTGACACACATAACTAATAGAAAAGTTCCATCTAGCTACAAATAGAAACCCAAACTAACTAATACACAACTATCTTAAAGTTCCTCACCCAAATGATGCCAGTTTAAAACTATACTTGCACTAATACCAATTACAAAATTTCAGATTCAAAGCAGATTTTCAGTAGTTCACCAGATATGGAGTATTTTAAACTCTTGAGCCTTGATCACTGCCCAAACTAAGACCCTAGACAAGTACAGAATGCCCCCTAACGAATTCTCATAGCTTCCCTTTAAACCTTCAACTCTCAAACTAATTGTACAATTCAAAGCTAAACCCCTAGGCTTAGTTACAATATTTCTGCACTAGACTTAACAACTAGAATCACACATCATAGGAACGGTGAGGTACTTGCAACAGGCGGTGAAACACGTTGGGTTAGCTCACTGGATTTGGCTAATTCCTGGAGAGCAACCTCCGCAGCTGATTGCTCTGCAACCTTACGATTGAAGAACCCAGGCAACGACTCATATCTGACACCATCAACTATTACTGTCGATTGAAAGAAAGATTTGTGGGATGGGCCTTCTTTGACAGTCTCATATACAGGCGTTTGTAGCTTGTATTTCTGAGCATATTCCTGCAACCGGCTTTTGAACACAGCAATTTGAAACACCTGAGCAGAAAAAATCAAAATGAGGCGAAAGATCATAGTCTCGCTAGTAAAGAGGAAGTATCAGTCATTCAAACTTAACCCTATCAGATAAAACAGCAACAGTGATGAAAATCACAACGAATACATGGACAAACAGTGAACGAATCGCTTAAAGCTTACGACTTTCTCAAAGAATACTCCGTCGTCTATCCCCAATTCGCCGCTGGGAAGCTCGATTCGGAGGAATCGGATCTCGTCGAAGTTTTTCAGAACCTGCGTAGGGGAATGGTGAGTGACGCCGCCTTGCTCGATCTCTCCATCTTCTCCTCCTCCACTAATAGACAAAAAGGACGAAGAAGAAGATGATCCAGAAGAAGGAGACGACCGCTTCGTGCCGAGGAACTGTCCCAGAGCCTGTAACGGCTTGAAGATGCCGCCGAAAACGAGACGGAAGATGGCGGAGAAGGGACCGGCGGCGATAGATCGGGGCTTATCGGAAGAGAGAGATGAAGATTCGTCGTCGGAGATGACGCAATCAACACGAACTACGACATTCTCGACCTGAGGAACGAGGGAATGGAACCTCTTGGAAACAACGCAGCAGCGGCCAAGGGACTTCACATCGCCGATCTTGTTGAAAACGAGTAGGAGGATGAAGTCGGGGAGGTAATTGAAGTGGTCGATTTCTAGGGTTTGGGGCTCGGGATGGATCTGAGAAAGCGGATCTGAACGGAGAATTACGGCCATAGGGTAGTAGGAAACTGGGAGATTTTTCCGATTTGAGAAGATGGAGGAGGAAGAAGAATCAGATCTTTGAGAGAAGATAAACGCATGGAGAGAGATTTTGCGGAGGGAGAGAGAAAGCGGAAAGGAATCTTCAAGAGAGAGAAGGATATAAATGGAAGGAGAGAATTAGATCCACGAGTTTTTTATTTTTTTTGTCCCAGTTTGAAGAGGAAGATAAATTACATGATTAAGAAAAAGCGCGTGCGACGCGTAAAAGAGATTACAAAATACAAAGAGATTAAAGGGTTTTGTTTTCACTAACCTTAGTTTTTGTATTTCGTAATTGGTCCCCATTGGTCCCCATTTCGTTTAAAGGAAAAAAGACTTGCATAATGACAAAGTGTTAATGTAACAACTGTAATTCCATTATTCAATACTTTAGTAGATGATGCCCCGGGCGTAGCTGGCTTTGGTGAAATCCATTGAGTAGAATGTTTTTGAGGCTCCTTCAAAGTTGATGTTGTGTTGCGGATCGGTATAAAGTTCAAATCCTGTGGTTTTGCTCCAAAATGCATATTTCGACCTGTTTAGACTCTTAGTACTATAAATCCACAAAAACTACATTTTTAGATCAGAAAGCCTTTGAAAACCTTATAAAAAGCATAGTAAAACCATATGAAAATCGTATAAAATAGAGGTATATCAACTCCCACAGACTTAGACATTTGCTTATCCCCAAGCCAGGCCCGGGCCTGAGCCCATTCCAATAATTCTTTGGAATAGGGCCTCAGTTTTTCTTAAATTTTCAAGGGCCCATAAATATTGTTTTTGATATTTTTTAGGTTGTAGAATAAAGAATGTGTATCTAAAAAATAAGTAAAAAAACAAAAAATTGAAAATACGAACCATCGTCAATTCGTCACCAAACGCAAACTGAGTCAACTCACGAGAGATTGAGTCATTGAGAAGAAATAGAAACTGGATTTTGGAAAGCTTAGAGATTCTTGTTTGGTTTTCATGTTCGTTTGATTGTAGATTTCATATAGGTATGTAACTTTTAGATTTCAATTTCAATTTTTTCTACAAACATACTTTTCAATCTTTGTTTGAAACTTCAACTTTCAATCAAGCATTCAAGCTATGCCTATGCTCGCAGCCTTGCATATATAACTAATATTATTGTCTTCAGTTTTAGAATAATGAAGTCAAGATATGAGTCTGGAGCTTGGAAACGAAACAAGAAGAAAAGACAAGAAGAAGAGACTAAATCTCTATCTGGTTCTATGCTCAAGTTTGTCAGAAAAGCAAAATCACCTAGAACTGATCAAGATAGCGAAACAGTCAAGGCTGTTAGGATTGATAATGGACATTTTGAGATTTCTAAGAAAGGAGAAGAAGATGAAATTAGAATGGAAGGTGCTAGTCAAGAGCAAGAAGCGAATGATAACAGGGCTGAGAAAGATGGTGAGGATATCAATCAAAATGCAGAGGGTATGTATTTCAGAGAACATAATCCTTTTGTTGATATCTTGGATCCTGCAAATTGGGAAAACATTGATCAAAGGTTGAGGGACTTTTTGGTTGACAAGGGTCCTTTAGCACGGCCATCTCATGATTATAGTTTTCCCAAAAACAGTAATGGTAAACACTTTTCTCATAAGCACTAAGGCGTATGAAGAACGGGGATATACAAAATAGACAATGGCTTGTCTTTTCCAAAAAATCAGAGAGGATTTATTGTTTTTGCTGCAAGTTGTTCGGAGGGGAAAAAGATTTCAGCCAGTTGGCTAGCACAGGTTTCAAGGATTGGAACAATGTTCTAACAAGGCTTAGGGAGCATGAAAGTAGTCGTTGTCACATTATGAGCATGAACAGTTGGATGGAATTGGAGTTGAGATTGCAGAAAAATCTCACAATTGATAAGCATGTCCATGAAGAGATCAAGAAAGAGAAAAATCATTGGAGATAAATTTTACTGAGATTATTTGCATTGGTGAAGACTTTGGCTAAATGCAATATAGCATTTCGTGGAAGTAACGACAGGATTGATCAGGATAACAATGGAAATTTTCTTAGCTTTATTGAAATGTTTGGAGACTTTGATGCAGTAATCCGAGAGCACATCAGGCGAATCAAAGATAAATAAATTCAGTATCACTATCTCAGCTACAAAATCCAGAATGAGATAATAGCAATGTTGGGATCTGAGATGAAGCTAATGATCATTAAGAAGGTTAAAAGTGCCAAGTATTTCTCTGTTATTCTCGATTGTACTCCTGATATCAGTCATAAGAGCAGATGTCTTTTATTATTCGTTGTGTGGATGTCTCAACAGAATCAGCTCAGGTTGAAGAATTTTTTATTCACTTTTTGGAAGTTGATGATAAATCAGGGAAATGATTGTTTGATCTACTTTGTGATACATTGACTGATCTTACTTTGGACATTGATGATGTGAGAGGACAAGGCTATGACAATGGCTCAAATATGAAGGGGAAAAACAAAGGAGTGCAAAGAAGATTGCTTGATATCAATCCAAGAGCCTTTTATACGCCATGTGGTTGTCATAATCTGAATTTGGCACTTTGTGATATGGCTAAGTCATCTGCAAAAGCAATTGAGTTCTTTGGGATCATTCAGCGTTTATATTGTTTATTCTCGCTTTCTACGACTAGGTGGGATATATACAAGAAAATGGTAGGAGGTCCTACACTTAAACCTTTATCAGATACTCGTTGGGAAAGTCACATTGAAAGTGTTAGAGCAATACGATTTCAAGCTCCAGAAATCCGAGATGCTCTTTTATACTTGGCAGAAACTAGTGAAGATCCTCAAACCCGGAGTAATGCTGAATGTCCTGCAGTAAGTGAAACACACGGAATCGGGGGATTTGAGTTTTTGTTTGGTATGGTTATATGGTATGAGATTTTGGCTGCCATTAATATTGTAAGCAAGACTTTGCAGGCTGAAGATATTAATATCGATGGTGCTATTACTCAACTAAAAGGGTTAGTCTCATTTTTTCAGAAATACAGAGAGACGGGATTTGAAGCAGCAAAAGCTGAAGCAAAAAAAATTGCAGTTGCTATGGATATCGAACCTGTTTTTAATGTGAAAAGAAAGCGTATTATTAGAAGGAGAACACATTTTGATGAGGAGCCAAGAGAAGTTGTTAGTGAGAATGTCCACCTGAGCGAGGAAGAGAGTTTCAGAATTGACTATTTCATCAAAATCATTGATCAAGCTCTAGTTTCTCTTCAAGCAAGGTTAGAACAATTTGAAGAGTATGAGAAAACGTTTGGGTTTTTGTTTGATCTGAAAAAGCTCAATTTAGCGAGCAAGGGTAGCTTGAAGGGATCATGTACCAACCTTGAAGTTTCTCTGAGGCATGGAGAACACTTGGATGTCGATGGAAATGATCTATTTTCTGAGATTATAATTCTTCGAGAAATTCTTCCAGAAAATATCAAGAAGAATGTTGAGGTACTAAACTTTTTGAAGAGGTACCAGAACTGTTATCCAAATACATGGATTGCCTATGTCATAATGCTCACAATCCTTGTTTCAGTTGCCTCAGCCGAAAGGAGCTTCTCAAAATTGAAGTTGATCAAGTCTTACTTACGGTCAAATATGTCACAGGGAAGGTTGAACAGTTTAGCCATGTTATCGATTGAAAAAGACATGGTTAAAAACCTTGACTACGAAAGTTTGATGGATGATTTTGCAGATAAAAATGCAAGAAGATTTATTTTCATGGACCGGAATTTATAAACTTTTGTTAGATTTCACGACATTGTAATTTTCTTTTATGCAAACTTGGATTTTTTTCTTATGTAACGCCCCGGATTTTTATTTTGAATGGGACCACAAATTTCTCAAGCCCGGCTCTGCCCCAAGCAAATAGAATCCAAATCAGAGAAAGAGGTTTGAAAACATGAAAACTCCCTTATCCTTTTGAGAAACTTGTGGTGGCCTCCTTTCTTGTATTCCACTAAAAACATAACCAATGTTAGACTAGCTTCACATAATGCTCGGCAACCTTAGCGAACCATACCAAACTCAACTAGTCTCATCCAGCACTCCAAACTTTCTATTATTAACTCCTTGCATAAATTTAAAACGTGCGGTCTTTATCAAGAGAATTGAATATCGATCATTAAGTACTTGTTCTTACCCATTTGAGTCTCACCAGGGTAGTACTTTTGAAGCATTTGAGTTCTTTTCCTCTCTCTTTTTCTCTTCTTTTGAAAGATCGATCTTTCCCTACTTTTCTAGGGTATCATTTTATTTTTTCTATCAATCCTTCTTCCTTTTGAATAGGGTTAACACATGATAAGTCTTTTTCTTGTTCCTTGTTTTTGGTAGGTCTCCATAAGACAAGAAGGTGCAGACGTATGCATTCCTCTTGCTTACACGTTTTCCTTTTGCTTAAAAGCTTCTTTTCTTTTTTTTTATTCCAAGAGAGAGAGGAGAACTGTACTTTGTATTGGACATACCCCTTTGAGATCAAGTGAGGAACGACTCATATGTATGCCAAGTCCCTTGACAATAAAAACTAGATTGATTAGGGTGGAGTTAACGTTAGATTGTCCGGGTACCTTAGAGATGTTTCCAAGTCAGTATGTTGATCCACCGTTAGATGTTCTGTTAGGCTTATGTCCACAATTGATGTCCGCTCTAGGGTCTAGATTGTTAGCACAACACCGGAGAATCATAGAGATAGGTTATAGTTTCCGACTAAGGTTTTGACTCAATAAAACATGAAAACATAAGAAAAGAAAGAAAAATACATTAGTAAAGGATAAAACTCCCCCCAGACTTAACTTGCACCGTCCCGGTGAAAGCAAATCAGATTAAGGGTGAGAGGAAAACTCAATAAGAAAAGAAAAAGAAAGTCATTAAAATAAGATAAGGGTAGAAAATGGAGTGGGGTGTCCATTGCACCGGATACCAAATGAAGAGTGAGTGTCTATGTGGCAGTGTGGTGGCTGGTCGCGTTCTCCTCATCGTTCAAAGAATCTTCATCAGAGGCGAGTGCAGAGGTGAGCGAGAACTCCCCAAGGTCCGGCTCATATGCTGATGTGGAAGGGCGGAAAAGACGATCGGGAGCGATGTGGCGAACAACACGGATGAGGCGCAAGATGAAGCGGGATTGACACTGGACGGTCTGCTCCAGATGGCCAAGGCGGTCTAATGCCTTGTTGGCAGCTTGTCCGGCGGTGAGGGAGTGGCGGTCACGGGTGTGACGCCTTGTCTTGATGGTCTTCTGTTGAGCATAGTATCGATGTATTTGGAAGGTGGGTGTCTCAGGGGTTTCGATGAAGTAGTCCTCCGGTGGTGGTGAGAATGTGACAACGCCGGAGCTGAGAGGAGGGAGGTCGTCACAAAGTAGCTGCACAAGTGCGGTCTTAGAGGATCCGATGGGGCACACATAGCAAAACCGGGTTGGGTTTTTGGTCCAGCGGTTAAGGAAGCGAATATGTTGAAGGGCTTGGAGGTCTAGAGGAGCGGTGTCTTCACTGGGCTTGTACCTAGAGATGTCTATCTTGCAATGGTTGACAATTGCTGTGATGAGTCTCCCAAAACGCACAACAACTTTCTTGTTGTCTGTGTGCTGTGCCAAGTGCTTCACGTTGACAAGGGTTTTTGCAAACAAAAGACCAATGTTTGCATTGTGCTTGTGGCTGAAGAAAGGCGATGTGAGAATGTAGAACTCTTCTGTTGTGACTTTGCTGGTTTCCGGTTTGCACTGTAGAGTGGTGGTGATGAGGCGGTGCACATAGCGGATTGCCGGATGAGTGATTTGTGAAACTTTGGACCGGGAAGCGAGAAAGGGTCCGTCGGCGAAGTGGGTCCAGTTGGAGAAGTCATCATCACGAGTGAGGTGGTTCTCTTTGAAGTCATGGGAAGTCTCATTGGCGAAACCAAATAGTCTGCAAATGGTGGCTATGGAGATCCGCCCGTTTCGGTCACCAATCTTGAAGAAAAGTATCCCATTGCTGGCTGGCTGGTCTTCATTGTTGTTAGGAAAGGCAAGAGTGACGGTGGAGAGGAAGTCCCTTGTAAGTTCAGTGTACTCCTTGCATTCCATTTTGAAAAGTCTGCTCAATCTTAGCTTCTTTAAGTATCATGTGACATCACTCTTAATGTTGAGGAGATCAAGAGTTTGGTAATCAATTGTCACACAAGGTTCGATTGTGACTCTTTCCATTGCCTTCCCATACTCTCTATTGTATTGAATAGACTCCTTAACATACTTGACAAGAGGTTCATGATCGGTTTCACTTGAATACTCTTCAATCTCTTTGTCTTTTTCCTTGGTTGTAAGGGGTGATTCCGATGTGTTTGCTCTTGTTGCTAGGCTTTGGTCGGCCATAAGCTTGATTTGTTTCCTTGGTGGCTCTAAAGCTGACTCTTTCTTCATTGTCGCCTCGGTTAGTTTTGTTCTCGCCATGGTACCTACAAGAACGAGTTCTTACCAAGAGACATGAGTTTGTGCTATGAACTTTTTCGAAAGATAAAGGAAGAGATGATAAGTGGTAATATCAATTCAAATCAACGCTGCACAAGACCAACAAGTGAACAATCATCTTTCCAATGTTCAAATTCCTAGTGATTTTCGGATTTACTGGTCATGTTATGACATAACTCAAAATTCGAAATCCATAAGTTAATCATGCTGTATTAAAGTTCTAATGCACAATTCCAAGAGATATTCTAGGTGTTTAAGCAATGATTATCCCAAGTTCATTCTTGAATCAAGGGTGTTGAATACCCAAACTAAGTTAAGTGAAAAACCATTCAATTTTGAAATTAGGCTCTTGTAATCTCTAAACCACCTACATTCCACATATCTTAACTAAAACAAATCTATTAGGAGCAGGAATTTCAAGTTTAAACAAATATTTAGCTATGAAACTCACATGAATTTGGATTTTGCATAATTAAAGATCTTGAGGTTTAGAGGTCATACCTTGTGTTGGAAAGAGAGATTTGGAATGGGAGAGCTAAAAATCGAAATCCAATTTAACAGATACCAAAGATTTTAGGCAAATTTTGTGAAGGTCCTCCAATGGAGTTTTAAGGTTTTTGAAGTTCAAAAAGCTTTTTATTTGGAGAAGAGAATGAAGAATCATGTTTTCAATATCAAAAATCTCCTTAAAGTCCTTCTTAAAATCGATTTTGGTTCAGAAAATCGGTTTGGTTTGATTAAAACCGGTTTAATTCAAGTGGGAAGGAGAAGCTTAACTTGGCTTTGGTTGGGTCGATTGTGGGCGGTGCCGGTCGATCGTCACGGTCGACCCGGATGGTTTTGTTGAGCGGTCGACCGAAGCCCTTAGACTCTCTGCTCGACCGGTCACGGTTGACCCGGACGGCTTGTCATGGTATTGCTTCTACTCCTTTCTTGCACTATTGTGGTATCCATCTATTCTATTATGCTAAAGAAAAACAAAGAAAACAAAGTAAAACTAAGACTTAAAACTTAAATTTAAATGTGTTACCTTATGTGTTGCCTCCCATACAGCGCTTGTTTAAGGTCTTTAGCTTGACCGTAATGCTTTTTATGACTTACAAGAAGGTAGTGACCAAAGGAACTTTTGGTCCTTCGAGATCTCCCTTCCCGGAGCTTGTATGGGAGGATGATTCACGGCGGGATAGACAATCTCGCCATGCTTGTCCCGGGGCACTTCAGCCATTGGAAAAAGTTTCAAGGTGTTGGTAAACTTTTCTTTGTAACTTTCCATGCTTTCATCATTCAGCTCTTCTTGGAGAAGAATCCTAACTTTTGCAAAGGCCTTAGACTGCTTTGCCTTCTTTGTGGTCTCCGTCCCAAGCTTATCCTTGATCGATCCTTTGGATGGATGTTTAGGTGATGCCGTAGTCTTACTTTTCGCTTTTAGGGCGAGTTGCTTGGACTGGTGAGCAAGGTCCTTGCTAGGTAAGCTGGAGGTGATTCTTCCTTCTTCTTCTGGAGGTTTGGAGATGATCTTATTCTCTTGTACCATGTTAACGGATGGTTTCTTTGTTGAACACATAGGGAAAAACATTTCCTTATTCACCTTTAATGAGGACATAAAGCCGGACCTAACTCAAGAACCACCGGAGGAAGAACAAGAAGAGGATCAAGTGCCGTTCATTCCCAAAGGAGCCATGACCCGAGCAAGATCAAAGGTACTACAATACAAGTTCAATGGCTACACCAGAGGGCTTCTACAAGAGCATAAAGAACAAGGAAGCACAGACGAACATGCTGGACCAACCAAGGCGCAAGACGAGCTCATGACCGGCTGGCCACTCTTGAAGACTAAACCGGTTCAATGCCTTTTCATCCAGCAGGATTAAAACGACAAACCAAGGTATGATTTCTGGTTATTTCAATTAAGTAACAAGTTTCCTTTTCTGTTGTTTTGCAGGACGTTTTTCCTTTATGTTTTAGACACCTTGTTGTCTTTGAGTCTTTAATTACAAGTCCTGTTGTTTTGAGTCTTTACTTTAAAAGTTATGTTGTTTTGAGTCTTTCCTTTTTGTTTCGACCCTAGAAGGTCACAGGCTATTGAACTCTTTATAAAGTTCCCTCCGGCCTTTGTATCTTTTCACGCTTGATATTAATAAAACGGAACTTCTGTTAACCCTAAGAGCAGCCGCCTCTTGTCTTCCTCTCTTTGCTTTGTCGAGACCAGTACCTCCATAGCTTGAGAGTTCGTGATTATCACAAGGTCTTCCATACCTTGTGTGGCTCACTTCGTTTCCCCTGTTATACACGCCGTCCCGGATCCAATAGGCTGAGTATCTCGTCTATTGTCTCCAACCTCTCTGGTTCTTAAGATCAAGAGATCCGACACCAAGCTTGTATCAACCTTGTTGAATGAGATCCTTTGATTTGGAAAATCGAAGATGGCTCCAACAGTTGATAGAAAAGGGGTGCCAAGGATGAGTGGTCTATGGCTACTTTCTCTCATTTCCACTATTTGAAAGACAGTAGGTATAGAACAGTTCCCAAGTCGTACCATCACGTCAGGAATGAAACCATAAGGGGTTTGAGAGAATGAATCGGCATAATTGATGGAGATGGATGAAGGTTGGATGTTGGTGAGGCCTATCTTGTCTGCAATCTTCTTTGACATGATGTTGACATTAGCTCCTTTGTCACAAAGAGAATCGGTGAGATCAATTTCATTAATAGAACATGGAACTACGAACTTCCCGGAGTTGTCCGCCTTTGGAATGATCTTGGGAAAGAGGCGTCTCCTCCTTGCTCGGTTGGGTTCTCTCTCAGGGTAGGTTGGTTCGGGCCAGATCATGCAATCATACTTAGGAGGGGAGAGCTTCCATTTAGGGGTAGGATCCTCAAATTTCTTCTCTACTGCAGCGGAGTTGCAAAATGATTTCCTGGACTCCATCTCTTGTCTTTTAACAGCTTCTGCGGTTTGAGCAACTTGGACTTCCAACTTTTTGACATGGGCGGCAACAACATCATATTTGGCATGGAGATCATTGAACAAAGTGTCCATCTTCTCATTCATCTCCTTGTTGTTCCTCTTTTGACCTTCCATGATCTGTTGAAGCATTCCTTCAAACTTGTTGTTCTGCTGGGCTAAAGGAGGTTGGTTGGAGGGTAGACCATATGGTTCCTTAGGTGGGTATGGTGCTCGCTGGTCATAGCTCTGCTTAGGTTGAAACTGATTTCCCTGCTGCTGGAAACGATCTCCATAAGGTTGGAAAGGTGGTCTCTGCTGCTGGAATTTTGGAGGATAGATTTGATCTTGTGGGTTTTCCACATTGGTGCTGCGGTAAGAAAGGTTTGGGTTGGATCGGTAGTTGGGGTTGTATCCTCTGTTTCCGTAGTTACCTATGTAGTTTAGTTTTTCCTCAAGATGATCATTGGAGAAATCTCCCATACATTCCCTTGAAGGATCATCATTAGAATCATTTATGCCTTCAACTGCATGTATGTGTCTTTGTTGTCCTTTCAGAACTTGAGCCATCATGTTCTTTAGTTCAGCCATTTGAGAAGCATCAGGGGATGCGTTAGTTGAGCGGAGTGATCTATCATAGTCGGGGCAGTTGTTGCAATCACTTGCTGCAAGATTCTCAATCAAGACCTTAGCTTCCTCGACGGTCTTTGTCATGAAATTTCCATTGCTTGCAGTATCCAAGAAGAGCTTATACTTGTGGTCTATGCCACGATAGAAGATGTTCCAAAGGTTCCCTTCCTTGAAACCGTGGTTAGGGCAGTCCCTAATGTACTCCTTGAATCGGTCCAATGCCTCGTAGAAAGATTCGATTGGTCCTTGGCGAAAACCAGAGATCTTGTTTCTCACAGAGATTGATCTTTGCTTAGTGTAGAAATGGCTGATGAATGCTGCTTTGTACTCGTCCCAAGTGGTGATCGAATGGGCAGGAAGAGACTTCAACCATCTAAGGGCTTTGTCGCCTAAGATGGTTGCACTTAAGGTAGTCGGCTGAGACTCCATTGGCTAGGGTGGTGCTGCAAATTTCTTCAAAGTTATCTATGTGGTCAAGCGGATGCTCGGCTGGTAGGCCATGAAACTGGTTTTGCTTAACCAATGCTATGATTTGAGGCTTGATCTCATAGTCATTCCTTTGAGGTGGAGGTGGGTGGATCGGATTTCTGTCCGTGAAGAAAGCGTCTGTGGAGTCATAGTCTCCAATGGTAGGATGATAAAAGTGGGGCTGGTTTCCATGTCTCTGTTGTTGAGCGGCTTGGGCGCCCACTTATTGTCTTGGAAGTACTTGCTGTCGAGGATCAGCTTCTCCGTCAATGGGTTGATGTGCTAAAGGTGGGGGTGGATCTCGACCTTCAGCGGCAGCTCGGGCTACTTCGGCATCATGGGCAGCTTGGGCCATCTCTTGAGCTCTTTGTCTTCTAAGTGACTTCTCAAGTCTGTAGATTTCAGCAACTGGTTCAACTAGATTGTCTCTATTAGACTGTCTAGTCATGCACCTGAAAATAAGAAAAAGAATACCAAAGAAAAATAAGATTAACTAAGAAAAACAAATATAAAAACGAAAAAGCAAGAAAACAAGAAAATCCTAGACTATATCCTAATCGAGATTCAAAGGTACTGCTGCAGTCCCCGGCAACGGCGCCAAAAACTTGATGTGTGGTCAGGTTTTACCCACTTTTAAAATCCTGCAAGTGCACAGATCGTAGAAGTACGAGTTATCAAACACAAAGACTGGCTAGAATGAATACACTTTAAAAATATGGATTTCAGATCAAGCTAGAACAAAGTATGAGATGTTTGGTTGGTGAACTAATAACTAAGTAAGAAAGCTAGAGATTGTGAGGTTGTAAAGCAATAAGGGAAAAACGTTAGGTCTTTAGGGGCTAATTCGCAGAGAAGAAAGCAATGATCAAGTTCGATGATAGATATGAATCGTTTTAGGGATGATGGGATGATAGATCCGTCTAGAACACAAAACACGAAATTAAGTCTTTCCAATGTCGTGGCTCCGTCTCCTATGATAACTTATCTAATCGCTAAACTTTTGGAATGTCCGTAGATAGTTAATCAAGCATTAAATCGAGCAAGTTCGAATACAATTCACTAGGCTTAGTAAATAAACTTTCGCAGTCTACGAAACCTAGCTTGTCAAAGAATAGGTCCAGCGAATGATACAGCACTTTCGTGGCTCAAATCAACCTAGGATCGGATTGCTAGATGCGCGGTAAAGCAATCAGCATTAGTAAGTGAACAAAACGAGACAAAGACTCTAAAGATATCCCTAACAGTTCATCGAAATCATAGGTCAAGCAAACAACTCATTGAATTAGTAACCCTAGCAACCTAACAAGTGAATTACTCAGACATGATCAAAGTAACAACACAAAGGGATGGAGAAAACATAGTATAAGATAAAAGGTTTAGAAATCTTCTCCAAATTGTAGTTAGGAGGAGAGATCCTCTCCTTGAAATCTCTAAGAACAAAAGTAAATCTGTAAAACTGTGATACAATATGCGGCTCTCTTTTCTAGAGAGGCTAAAAAGGTGTATTTATAGTCCTAGGTCTTCACGGGGTCGAGATTAGGTAAACGGGCCGAGAAAATCGCAAAATCGGGAAAGATGGGCCTTTGTCGGCCGAGTCGGGTCGATCGGGACGATGATCGGTCGAGCGGGACGGTCGAACGGTCGGTCGTGCGGGACTGTCGAGCGCGTACCGAGTGGTGAAGAAAAGCCGGGTCGGACGAGGGCCTTAAAGCTCCTGTCCGACCCGGTCGCGGTCGAGCGGATGATCGATGATGTGAAGGAAGGTCGGGTCGGATGAGGGCCTTAAAGCTCCTGTCCGACCGGTCGCGGTCGAGCGGCTTTGTTGTCGTCCGGATGATGAGGATCGGTCCGACCGCGGTCGTTAATTTCCCGGGTCGGACGGCACGGTCGAACGGGACGTGGTCACCGGTGTGTCCGGTTTTGGCTCGTCTGACACTCTTCTCTAGAACGATCATATCTTCCATTCTACATGGCCAAATTGCATGATTCCAATTGCGTTGGAAAGCTAACTCACGTAGGCATCGCGGTGATTTGGCTTTGGTGAAATCCATTGAGTATAAAGTCTTTAAGGCTCCTTCAAAGTTGATGGTGTGTTGCGGAGCGGTATAAAGTCCAAATCCTGTAGTTTTGCTCCAAAATGCATCTTTCGACCTGTTTAGACTCTTAGTACTATAAATCCACAAAAAATAACTTCTTAGATCAAAAAGCCTTTGAAAACCTTATAAAAAGCATAATAAAACCATATGAAAAGCGTATAAAATAGAGGTATATCAAATAACTTTATAAATTCAAAACGCACCTAACAACAGTGTTGGATTGCATACAGGAAATTTGAAATTGCAGAAACAAATTTGAAAATAGGGTTGTAGTATAGTCCCCTAGATTATTGAAAAGAAAAATTGAAAGTGATCCAACTGAGCCCCCTTTTAAAAACCGATGTCTTTACCTCATGTTGACAAACATCGTCATACGCTTGTAGTAAAAACAACTGGCGCAGGTGTTGTCCATGTCGTTGAGATGACATGTATTTGGTGGATTCATCTTCCGAATGTTTCTGAGGTAGCGTCTTCTCACTCCTACATTAATTCCATGCAAGGATGTCTTAATGTTTTTCCAGCATGCATCAACAGTGGTTTGAGTTGGCTGAAATAGAATTTCCCCTGTTCTGTGATACCATTGCACAAAAGCAGAACTGCGAGGATGTAAATTGCCTCTTTGAGTCCCAAATCCGCTGCAGTGGTGAGATGATAGAGTCATGTCATTGTTTGGTTGTGATGGAAGTATTGAACTAACCCTTTGATGCAGTGAGCCTCTGGGTTGTTGCTTTGCAGACACTTTTCCATGATCTTCTCGTAGCCTTTTGATGCCAAGGGCTTCTTCACCAATGGGCGTAGGCTGAGGCGTCGGTAGACTTGTCTGTTGTCAGCACGTTTGTGGATTTCTTTGCACGTCCTGATGGTGTTGTGGTAATCCACTGCAGAGGAGGCACCAACTTTGTCGACGATTACTCCAATGATACCGTGAGGTAGGGATTCAAAGAGGCTGATGTGTTCTTTTTTTGGATCCATTGTTGCTTTCTCTTTTTTATTTATTTATTGTCTTTGCTGTGGTTTTCTTAGTTCACTACAAGAAATATACCCGATTTGCGACGGAAAAATCCCTCACAAGTCCGTCGCAAATCGTCTTTTGCGAGGGATTTGCGACGGAATTATTATCTCGCATATTTGTGAGGACATGTTTCCGTCGTAAATTTGTTGCAAATTTGCGAAAGATATATCCGTCGCAATTTCATCGCAAATATTGAATATTCAAATTAAAAAATAGCAATTTATTTTATTTTAATTAAAATTATAGCAATTTGTAAAAATAATAAATAATTCGGAATAAATTATATTTCGAAATCAAATATTATTAAAAAATGTATGCATACGTCAGAGAAATTCAACAAAAAAAAAAACAATTGTTCACCAATAAATTTAAAATTCATTAGACGGGTGTGCTCCGCTGGATCCGGATTGCTGCTGAGGAAAGTGGCGCTGCATAATCACCATAAGGTTCGGATCTTGTGTGCCTAAATACCCGAATATCTCCTTGTAGCATGTTATTATTGACTTTGCCTCAGACAATTCACCGCTTTGACTAGCTAGTTGCTCTTCCTTCAAAACAGCGATATCGTGGGTTTCCTCAAATTGAGATAATGAAGCGGCAAACAGAACTGGTATCAAAGTTGATATGTCATTGGAGAGAACCAACCCCGATTTTTTTTTCCTATTTTTTTCGGGAGGTGGCCTGAAAAACCAACAATAATATTAAAAACATATAAAACAAATATAAAATAATTAAAATACATGATCCTATGAGATTAAAAATAATTTAAATGAGATACAAATTAAAAAAAAAACTAAAAATTCAAATTGAATTTAAATTTCTCAACCAAACAAGAAAACAATTGATACAAAATTAATATTTTCAATATAATTATCAAACGAATTTTTAGAATTTATAAAATTTTGACAACTTCACAAAATAACAACAAATTCACAAATTAAACAAAATTTCCTAATTACAGCAAAATATTTTCACAAATTCTCGTTTTTAAATAGCTGGTACATTTTTAAAATATCTAGTAATTCACATATTAAAATTCAATCCACAAATTCACATACTCAAAAATTTAATCACAAATTCAGCAAATATTAAAACAGATCTAGAAAATCAAGATCTAAGAATTCCGGATCTAAAATCAAACTAATCCAACCACATAAAAAAAAGAAGAGGAAACATGAAGGAAAAGAGACACCTTGTGGAGAAGATGAACTAGGCCTACGGCGGCGGCGAGAAAAACGTGGAGAGAAGGCGGCGGTTGTGAGAAGACACGGTGGAGAGACGGCGGCCTCAGAGCAACGGCAGCCAGGGAGCAATGGCGGCAAGGGAGCAACGCGGCAAGAAGACAGGAGAGTGGCTGTAAGCGACGGCGGCAAGAGAGCGACAGCGGCGGAGAAGAGAGGAGCTGCGCGAGGAGAGGAGGAGAAGAGGAAGACCGACAGAGGAAAGAGGAGAGGCGGCGCGCAGAGGAGGAGAAAAAGAGCGGTGAAGAAAATCGGGGAGGCGGCGAGGAGAAGAGAAGAAAAAAACGGCGAGGAGAAAAGAGGCAGTTTGAGTATAGTTCAAACCAGCTTCCATATATATATATAGAATTTTGTTCCCTCGCAATTTCGTCGCTATATTGCGGCGGAATTGCGATGAACCAAAACCCCAATCCGCGACGAAAGGAACCCTAATATATCCTCGCAATTCCGTCGCAATATTGCGATGGAATTGCGACGACATGCTTTCTTTCGTCGCAATTCCATCGCAATATTGCGACGGAATTACGAGGGAAAAAAACCCTAATCCGCGACAAAGGGAACCCTAATATATCCTCGCAATTCCGTCGCAATATTGCGACGAACATGCGACGGAATTGCGACGAAAGAAAGCATGTCGTCGCAATATTGCGACGGAATTGCGAGGGAACAAAACACTAATCCGCCAGAAAGGAAACCATAATATATCCTCGCAATTCCGTCGCAACGAGGGAACAAAACCCTAATCTGCGAGAAAGGAAAGCCTAATATCTCGCAATTCCGTCGCAATGTTGCGACGGAATTGCGACAATATGCTCAGTTTCCTCGCAAATTAGTAGTAAATCCGTCGCAATGCGACAGATTTGCGATGAACACTTCATTTTAGGGTTTAGGGCTTCAGGTACAGATTTATCATGGGGCTAAATCTTTAAATGAAATGCCTATAAGTCCCATGAATATAAATATGATTCATATTATTCCGACATTTAGTTCGTATATGAAAATATTTATATTAGCTGTCTTCGAACGAAAACATTTCTTAATGTGTAATACGTACTAACCTTCATTAAGTTAGATAAGTTCGGAGTTGGAAATAATTTTTTTTTTTTGTTATTAACGATCATTTATGTTGAATTATACATTATAAACTACAATTATTATATATGCTAAACCCTATTATTTTGCAAATCGGAAACCGTAAACTCTAAACTACAAACCGTCGCAAATCCATCGCAAATTTACGACAGATTTGAGAGGGATTATATCTTCCCGTCGCAAAGCCATCGCAAATTTGCGACGGATTTGCGATGAAAATAATTTTCGTTGCAAATCAATCGCAAGTTTCTCGCAAATTTGCGACGGAAGATGTTCCCTCGCAAACTTGCGACGGATTTGCGATGACTTCTCCAATCAGTCGCAAATCAGTCGCAAGTTTCTCGCAACTTTGCGACGGAAAATTTTTCCTCGCAATTAGGTCGCAAAGTCTTCGCAAATTTGCGACAGAATCATTTCCGTCGCAAACTTTCCTCGCAAATCGCATGTTTTCTTGTAGTGGTTGCTTGTGATTTGGCGAAAGGTTTGTGTTTAAATAGAAGGTTGTAGGTAGGGGCTGCCTCTTGGAATCGATAACGCCTGAAATTAGTGTAGGATTAATGTTTTATATTTAATTTGGGACGTTTAATTATTGGGAGCAAGGATTCCAATAGTCCCTTTCATTTGTTTTCTAAATCGAATACAAGAATTCATATATATATATATATATGTTTTTTGAAGTCCTTATATTTGTAATCTTTTTATAACTCCATAAGGCGATTAAAGCCGATGACAAAGATTAATATAAAAAACTACGTCAACGGGATTAAAATATCTAAACAAACTTTAATATTTTGGTCCACCGAAAAGTGATGTTTAAGATGTCAATCGCTATATCTGGTTCATTCTGTGTTGATATAAGGACGTATTCGGTATAGCGTCTTCTTTCAAATCTGCAATAATGTTGGACGTATGTGAGGAATTATTGAGTTTTTTGTTTGGGTAATTCATTGTGATTTGTAGTCTCTGCCCTTCGTTTAGTATATATTTAGTACCTTTATTTGGAATAAACCTTAAATTTAAAAGGAAATCCTTTCTCGAAATATCATTACATTCTCAGAGAGCTGTAACCCTACATATCGGACAATTGTGTCGCAACTCGATCCATCTTACATTAATACATTCATGGTCAAAAATGTGGTGGCATGATAAAGAGTTGATGTCTTGTCTTCCCGAAAACGTTTATAGACAGATTGGGCAGTCATCATTTTCCTCCTTATGAGCTGGCGCCCTAATTGATGCCCCAAGATATGTGATGAGAAGGTCGAAATCAATCCTGTTTGTAGCAGCTGAGTTTAAGTCCGTGATTGTGAAGTAGAAATCCATCTCGGTACCTCTTCCATTCTCTGTTGATACCATAACTGCTGCTACAAACTGACTAAACCTTTGTGTTATGCAAATCGCATCGGTTTCATGTATCTCATGGTAAGTTAGGAGGAATTCGATGTTTCCGATAATTGTCCTTGTCAGGAGGCCTGTGGTGTTGGTTATGCATGGCATCTCTACCCGTATCTCTGTATGAGGCGTGTGTTGGCTTCTGATCCTGAGGTGGATGCTTGGGCGGGCTCGCATCGACGACGGGCGTGTTTCATAAGAGAAAGAGTGGAGAATTTGCGGTGATGTAGACATATTTTGCCCAGTAGCTTGAGATTCCTTTGGGGAGGCGTACACCCTTGTGCTTATAATCTTGATTGACGTTATATCTCACCGTACCCACTATGTCGTCTTAATTGTGGTAAACTGAATGTGTATATTGATTTCGGTCAGCTGTTGATACCGGAATTAGCACAATTCCTTGAGCCCGTCATAATTAATAACATCATGCAAGCCTGGCCCGTTTTCCACCACCACCTCCTCAAAGAAAAGGAAAGACTTGGAGAAAAAGACTAAATCCTCAAAGAAAGGAAAGAGATCAACACCAAAGAAGAATATTTCCAAAAGAGAAAAGGAAGAATATCTTGAAGAAGCCGACCTCCTCTCACTATATAAAGAAGACCCCTCATTCATTGAAGAATATTCAGAAATCCCCTGCAATCACTGAGAGCAGAGAGGCAAAAACCCTAGCTATAATTCGTTCTTTACTTTCAGTTTATCTTATTCTCTTCGTATTCATCTCGGCAAGCCTTGTCGCCGAGACGAATCACCCTTTGTAATCTTTGTACTTTGGTTGATTTACCAAAAGAGTCTCTCCTAAACTCCACATATCTTCTATAACACTATTGTGCTATTTTGAGATTCAACAATTGGCGCCGACTGTGGGGATAGGAGAATAAACTCGGAAAAA
Organism: Erythrophleum ivorense; assembly: GCA_026724425.1. NCBI lineage: Eukaryota > Viridiplantae > Streptophyta > Magnoliopsida > Fabales > Fabaceae > Erythrophleum > Erythrophleum ivorense. The sequence goes on along the minus strand of JAIUCV010000212.1, from coordinate 835,085 downwards.
GATAATCAAGGTTTAAAGATGAGATCTCTGAACAATGATCTCGGCGCCGGAACAGGCGGACTGCAAAGTCAACCTGAACTGGGCGCAGATGGAAACCCCATCATTCGTCCCGTCGGAAGCAACGCGAACGACGGTCACGTCAATCCTCCGCCGCCACCGGCTCCAGACGCAGAAGCTCCAGTCACCGACGCTGCGTTTACCGCGGCCATGCAAGGTTTTGCGGCTCAATTTGCTGAGATACAAGCTCAGCAACAAAAGTACCAGGACAGGATCGATTCGCTCCAAATCACTGATGACGGACGAATTATCCCTACTGGGCGGGCTCTCTTCCAGACTCCGACGAGAAGCACCGCGGCAACTAATGCCGTGACGAACGGCGAAAAAGAAGTCGATCCGGAAGTGGCCAAGCTGCGCCACGACCTCGACGCAATCACCTCCAAGGTACACGGCGCTACCGGCTCGGCACCCGAGATCGCCAAAGTCCTTGCCGAGACGAAAAAGAGTCCTTTCACTCGTCGGATCGCCGCGATACCTTTAAAGGATCAAACGGCCCTCCGACTTCAGTTCTACAACAAGGGTGACGATCCTAAAGGTTGGCTGAGAACCTTTGAGATCGCCATGAAAAGGCAAAAATATGCCTCCCCAGAAGAACAAGATGCAAATTACTGTCAACTGTTCATTGAGCATATGAACAGAGACGCAACGAGCTGGTTTTCATATTTTCCTGCCGAATCAATCGACAACTTTGATGATCTCAGCACGTCATTCCTGAAACATTTTTCAATGTTTATCTCGAAAAGCAGCACCAATCTTTTCACTATGACACAGGGAAAAGATGAGCCTCTTCGCGAGTTCATTGAGAGATTTAGCACGGCAGCAGCAGAGCACTCACACCTCCCTGACGGGATGGGAATCAAAGCTCTTGAAAACGGGCTCTGGTTCGAGTCAAAGTTCAAAGAGAACTTAATGCTCGACGAGCCGGCCACTCTCCAGGACGCTTTGCATAGGTCCCAAAAATATGTTCTCGTCGAAGAGTGCAAGGCACACCACTCGAAGATTCACGAAGCAACGAAAGAGTCATCTCGTCAAGAGAACAAAAGAAAACCTTCCTTTTCTGTTGCAGATAAAACGCCACGACGTGACGAAGACGACAATGATCATGCCAAATGGTGCGACTTCCACGGGCGAACGGGTCATGCTACAGAAACTTGTAGGCATTTCGCAAAACAGCGCCGACGTAAAAATACGCTGCGCCAAGATCAAAACACCAGCGACACTCCCAAGCAGAACGACAATGACGCCGAGAAGAACGCACTCCGTCATCCAGACGATCTGCCTGCGCCGCCGAAACGGCAAGTCTATTAATAGACTATGCACCAGAAAACCGAGCTCGTCAAAGAGCGAGCTCGAGAAACCGATCTCGTCAAAGAACGAGGTCGAAATAAAAATAAAGGGTTACCCCACTCGTTGTAACGAACTACGAATGGCTTGATCCCGGCATGGGTACGTAGGCAGCCTTGCGAAAGGTACAGCTATATCTTCAATAAAATTTTATAATCCATCTGACGAGATGAGTGTTGTAAAATTTTATTTACCTCCAAAGGGAACCATTCTATAAAAAAAACTTAGAATGACACGTCGACGTTCTGGGCAAACGTTCGACGAAGCAAAATACGATCTCTTGGAAAAAGAGCTCGACCCCGATCTCGTCCTGCACGAGTTCGAGAAAATACGATCTCTTGGAAAAAGAGCTCGACCCCGATCTCGTCCTGCATGAGTTCATACGATCTCTTGGAAAAAGAGCTCGACCTCGATCTCGTCCTGCATGAGTTCGAGAAAATACGATCTCTTGGAAAAAGAGCTCGACCCCGATCTCGTCCTGCATGAGTTCATACGATCTCTTGGAAAAAGAGCTCGACCTCGATCTCGTCCTGCATGAGTTCGAGAAAATACGATCTCTTGGAAAAAGAGCTCGACCCCGATCTCATCCTGCACGAGTTCATACGATCTCTTGGAAAAAGAGCTCGACCTCGATCTCGTCCTGCATGAGTTCGAGAAAATACGATCTCTTGGAAAAAGAGCTCGACCCCGATCTCGTCTTAAACGAGTTCGAGATGAATTCTCCTTGACGAGCCGCCGCCAAGCCCGAGATGAATTCTCCTTGACGAGCCGCTGTCAAGTCCGAGATGAATTCTCCTTGACGAGCCGCCGCCAAGTCCGAGATGAATTCTCCTTGACGAGCCGCCGCCAAGTCCGAGATGAATTCTCCTTGACGAGCCGCCGCCAAGTCCGAGATGAATTCTCCTTGACGAGCCGCTGTCAAGTCCGAGATGAATTCTCCTTGACACAACGATGTCAAGTCCGAGATGAATTCTCCTTGACGCGACGATGCCAAGTCCGATAAAAGTCATAACGGCAATGTATTCTCCTTGACGAGCTAACGTTAAGTCCAAGAGAAATTGTCAAAAGCACATTCTACTTGCGGACAAGATGACGTCAACGTACTCTTTTACCTTTTTATGGTTTTTATCCCATAGGGTTTTTCCATATCAAGGTTTTAACGAGGCGGTACGAATCTAAAGTCAATAACGCAGCATCGCATCGGAAACGAGCTAAAATTGGCACGGCATAATTGTTATTAATAGCTCACGAGCTCCTCTCTTATACATGAAGTCCGCCGAGATCAAACTGCATTTGACTCGACGAACTGGGGGGGGGGGGGGGGGGCTTATTGTTGATACCGGAATTAGCACAATTCCTTGAGCCCGTCATAATTAATAACATCATGCAAGCCTGGCCCGTTTTCCACCACCACCTCCTCAAAGAAAAGGAAAGACTTGGAGAAAAAGACTAAATCCTCGAAGAAAGGAAAGAGATCAACACCAAAGAAGAATATTTCCAAAAGAGAAAAGAAAGAATATCTTGAAGAAGCCGACCTCCTCTCACTATATAAAGAAGACCCCTCATTTATTGAAGAATATTCAGAAATCCCCTGCAATCACTGAGAGCAGAGAGGCAAAAACCCTAGCTATAATTCGTTCTTTACTTTCAGTTTATCTTATTCTCTTCGTATTCATCTCGGCAAGCCTTGTCGCCGAGACGAATCACCCTCTGTAATCTTTGTACTTTGGTTGATCCACCAAAAGAGTCTCTCCTAAACTCCACATCTCTTCTATAACACTATTGTGCTATTTTGAGATTCAACATCAGCTATGGGAAACCATGTCAAACAGTTCTCTCCGGCTATCGTTTTGTTTGCATTTCAACCGTCTTACCTACGTGGCTAATGTAGGACGTAACGGTTTTTTATAAATCAAGTTGTAGTCAAGCGAGAGCGTCAATCGGAAGTGTAGCTGTTTGTTGTTGCAACTATATTCTGATGTTTCGAGTTTCAATGTTTGGTGGGTCGTACTAAGCTGGACAGATTGTTGACGGTGTATTGACTTGTGGTGTTACAATTGAGGGAAAAAATGGTAATTTATTGGTGTATATTCGTATATAGCAATATGGTTGTCTGTATATTCAAAGATGACAATCCAATTTCGAAGCTCATCTGGGCGACCAAACAGGTGGGCCTAAAATTAACCCCATGAGGGTACGGGCTTGTTCTATAATTAGCATTGGTATATGGATATTAACTTCTCCATTGGGTTTTGGGCGACATTTGGATTTAGATAGACTCTATTAATAAATTTGGGGTGTGATAGATTTTTTCTGGGTAGAAAATAAATTCAACGGGAATATTAAAGAATATAGAACTCATAGTTTGCTGTCGCCGTTTGTTTCGGCCTTTCACACTCTAAATCCTCAGCTTCCCAGCTTCGAAGGTCAGCTAACTCTGGCCTGTTCGTTTCAGCAGTTGGATGATTCAACTGGATGAGTCATCTAAATGGTTCATCTGAATGAAGCAGGCAAATGATGTTTGTTTTTTTTACTCTCATTCAGATTGTCCAGCCAAATGGTTTAGCCAGATGCAATGTTTTGTTCATTTTTTCAGTCAAATGGATCATTCAGATGCTTGTAATATGAAAAAGACAAAAATACCCTTATTTTGATTTGAGAAAAAAAAAACTTTTTTTAAACTGAAATCTCAACAAATGTTTTCACATATCAGATTCTTTATCATATACAAATAAACTTATGGTTTCATACAAATAAACTCATCAAAGTATAAAAAACATAAAAAGTTTGTTGTATATTCCCCTGCAAAAGACTGATCTTCATGAGATATCTTCCATTTTCCTAAGCAACATAAAGTGATTGACATAAACAGATGTTCAAACATTGACATAAAGAGTCAATAAATCCAGATTATAGTGGTACGGAAATGAACCAAATGAACCTGATACAAAATCAGCCAAAGTTGAGATTGCGTTTTCCCTGCTCCTTGTACTCCACTCTGAAACATAAGAAACAATCTCACTAGACTTGTCTTGAATCTATGAGATCCTATCTACGAAGCAGCAAGGTTCTCAAAATCTATATATGACCAAAACCTAAGACTCAAAAGCAGAAAGATAACAATTCAATCACAACCCATATCTCCAGCTACGTCTAAATCAAATCTAAAATCAAATCCAGGACCAAGTTGAACTTATTCTCAACATAAATAAACAGAAAGAACACCAAATCACATACCTGTTAGTATGGAAGTCTAGTTCTCTGCGCTCTTGCATGCGTGGGTGTAGGATGTATGCAAGTAATAAAAACCCTAAGCAAAACATGGTTGCAAGTGCACAACATGTTGTTGTAGTACTTAGGGGTCGATCCACAAGAGAATGCGAATTGCACACTACACATTTGTAAAGATTTGGCCAAGCTAAATCAATAATATGCAAGGGTTTTGTGTTTTTGTTTTATAAGAAAGAGTAAATAACAATGCAAGCTATACAAACAATCATCAAATGAACAAGGATAAACCGTGAGAACATATGCCAAATCAATTGAAAAGATTGTCAAATCCGATTCCTAAACTCAAAACACTATGATGTGATCATCCCACTTTCGTGGCTCCGACCACCTATACCTCTTAAACCAATGGACTCAGCTGTCGCATGGTCATTGAAGAGTGATGTATGCCTTAGGTTTAAATAATGATTGTTTACAACAATCCTTAAGTCTACTTTCATAGCTTAAGACTTATTGCTCATCAAATACTAGATCCGGAGATATAACAAGCTTTTGGAGAGTATATCAACCTTAAATCATGTCGCTAGTTAGCTACTCTAGCAACAAGCATGAGGCGCAAATAAAGATGAAGAACCATGGGGTTTTCCCTTTATTCAACAACCGATTATTGAAGGCAATTATATCATGTCCTCTTGGAAGGATCCATAATTCAACGATGAGTCTAAAGGAGTAGAGAGAGTCTCATGGTTCTAATGGTGGGAGGCGGAGTGATAGAGATCAAACCGTGACTCCTCCATAGAGAGAAACCTCTAAAACCCTAGACTTAAGCTAAAACATGCGAGTATATACAAGATGCAAAAGAGAAAGAAAGAAGAAGGAGACCACCTTAGTGGCTCCGGTTTATTGACTGAAAAGATGAAGAGAGTTGTGTTCTATGATATTCTGATGTCGATACAAGAGGCTAAAAGCAAGTATATATAGGTGAGGGGAGGCTAGGTCGGCTGAGTTAAGGCGCAAAAGAGAAGAGGAAACTTTCCATTTCTTCTCCTCGCTTGAACTTTCTCACCAAGTCTTGAGTGAGGCGCGGCCGCCACCTTCTGATCGCGTGAAATTGTGTGGGCTTGAGTCTTGATGAAGTCCAGGCTTGGCCTGCAGTGATCCCGGTCCATTTCGCTCATCCAAGCTCCATGGGCTTCACTTACTCGCAAGACGGACATGTCTTGGGAGAAAAAGCTCATAGGCCGCATATCTGCTCCAAATGGCCCAATTCCACTTCGCCGCGACGCATGACTCATTTATCTATCTTTCCATATACAGATCTCATGATGTGGACGTCGGAAAGCCCCTTTGCCGCGGTCATCTTTCGGATGCTTCGATTCTGTCCGTATGCGGAAATCGGCTATCTTGAGTTTTGTTGAAGCTCTTGACTTGGGAACTTGCATGGAACATTGTTTGAAGCCTTTTTGCTCCATTTTGCCTTCTTTTTGCCATTTTGACCTGTTGATGCATTCATATTTCATACTCTTTTAGCATATCATTTAGACCACTTTTGCATTGTTTCAACCATCTTTAGTAGCATTCCATTTCACTTTCCTATTAGTTTTCATACTTAGTTGTTTTAGGAAATGCATTGCATGCATTTGCATGTTTGGTGTCCTTGGCAGGTGTTTCAGAGCACTTTGGAGCGAGGTCAATACATTGGAACAAAAGGGAGTCTGCCTTCACCAACCAGCTCGACCGAGCTAGGCAAGATGTACACCTCGACCAACCGCCTCGACCGAGAAGCCAAAAAGGCGCTTCGACCAACAGCCTCGACCGAGCTAGGCCAAAGAGGCGCCTCGATCGACCTACTCGATCGAGTGGACTAAGGCGGTTACTGTCCAGAAGGAAGCCCTAGTGGCTTGCCTATAAAAGGACTGCTGACCTGATCCACGACCCTCTCTTCTCCTATTTCACTTTTTATCTAGAAAAACTCTCTTTTATCTTCTTAAACTTTCTGTCTTTTAATTTGTAGATCTAGACCTTGTTATTCACTTTTTGCATTTGCTTATTTAATAAAAGTTGTTAATCATCTCCTAATCTTTCATATTATGTCTGTTTCATCCTGTTTAGTTATGATTTCGATTTCTGATATGATTAGTGAGTAATTTCGCCCTTAGGCTTAGGGATGGGATAGATTAGAGTTTTCTTATGCTTAATCCTTGATTACTTAGGTCTTTAGCCATTATCCTTCTCTGTTAGGTTGAGCCTTATTCGATCCAACCACTGACCCTGGTGGATCGGTCTTAGGTGCTTATCGGCCTGACCCGCTTGATCGAGCACCGGACCAAGGCTTAACAGAGAACGAGCTTTATGCGCTTGTCCCACGGAAGTGGTTGCACAAGGGGCTCGTTGGGCTTAGGATGGATCTGTTCGTAAGAATAGCGGTTAATAAGACCACACGGAAGTGTGGCTAACCGAATTGAGAATCCATCGCTCAAGGACATGCATGATTCCATGTTGTTAAAAGAATCATTGATTAATTATAGGATAGCTCTGATTGTCAAACCCCGTCCCTGAGCCTATGTTTTCCATACCAGTTTCACTTACGTTTTTACTCTGTTTTAGTCCTGTTTTGCCTTGACTCGATCGAGTCAGTTTTATTCTGTTTTGTGCAAATCTCGGGCCCCTCGATGGAGCTAGTTGTTTTCTGTTTCTTGTTTCAACTCGATCGAGCTACCTTCGCTTTCCTTCGTTTTTGTTTTGCCTTAACTCGATCGAGCTACTTTGTGATGTTTTAGCTTAACTCGATCGAGCTCGTTTTAGTTCACTGCTTTTACTTTCCGCAATTCACTTACTGTTGCATTCGTTTGATAGTTTAGTTCTTATCCTTTTAAAACCCCCATTGTCTTGACTTGCATCCGCTACTGCATAATCATAAACTGTCTTGATTCTCATCCCATTTTGGATTGACATCTTTAAATCCTACAACGACACGCATAGCTAGGGTTTATCTTAACTGATAGCAATAATCCTGTTATCAATTTGGCGCCGTTGCCGATTTGGGTTTTAGTTTCATTGCATTTAGGATTCCAGTAACTAGCTAGTTTAAGTTCTTTGTTTACCCTTTGATTATCTATATTCTGCTATCTGGGTTTTTGTCTTTGAATTCTCAGGTCCACGCAAGCCAGATCACGTTATCCGTTCCCACTTGAATATTTATACTTTGCTATCTGTGTTTTTGTCTTTGCCTTTTCAGGTGTATGCAAACCAGATCAAGAGGCAGTGGTAACCTGATCTACTATTTGGACAACATTGACAGAATTCAGAGGATTCTGAGAGAGCAGAGGGAACAGGCCGAGACCATGGAGAACCCTCCAGCTAGGCAGGTCAGACCAATCGGAGCTGGTGATGCTCCGAACACGCATACTCAGAGGCAGGGGATCATACCACCACCTGTCCAGAACAACAATTTTGAGATCAAGCTGGGTATGATCAACCTTGTGCAGAACAAGATGTTCCACGGTTTGCCTTGTGAGGATCCGATCGATCATCTGGATGAGTTCGACCGTCGGTGTAATCTCACCAAGGTGAATGGCGTTTCGGAAGACGCCATCAAGCTGCGCTTGTTCCCGCTCACTCTTGGAGAGAAAGCACACCAGTGGGAGAAGAACCTACCCCACGGTTCCATCACCACTTGGGACGATTGCAAGAAGACGTTTTTGGCCAAGTTCTTTTCAACCGGACGTACCGCTAAGCTCCGCAGTGAGATCTCTGGGTTCCATCAGAAGAATGGAGAGACATTTTCTGAGGCTTGGGAGCGTTTCAAGAGTTACACCAGCCAGTGTCCACACCATGGGTTCAGCAATGAGTCCCTTCTCAGCACCGTGTACAGAGGCGTTCTGCCAAAGTACAGACAGATGCTAGACACAGCTAGCAATGGTGACTTCTTGAACCAGGATGTTGAAGACGGCTGGGAGCTGGTTGAGAACATCGCTTGCTCGGACGGAAACTACAGTGAGGAGTACGATCGAACCAACAGGGGCTCCATCGAGTCAGATGACAAACTGAAGAAGGATGTTAAAGCCTTGAATGAGAAGCTTGACAAGCTAATTCTTGCACAGTCGAGCGTGAAACACGTTCACTTTGTCTCTGATGAAGAGTTTGTTCAGGTCCAAGAAGGGGAGAATGAACAGCAAGTTGAAGAGGTCAGCTACATTCAGAACAACCAAGGAGGATACCAGAAGGGCTATTACACATACACAGCGAGAGAGAAGAGCTACGCTAGAAAGAAGAGCGACGCGAGAGAGAGGAGAAAGATATTTTAGGTTTTTATTTTATCAATTCTCTAATTACTTGAAGAATTAATTGAAGGTTAAATTGGTCATTTACAACAACGAGATGAATCATCTACAGCTAGATGAACCGATTTGGACCAGCCAACTGATCTAAATTATTTAGCCTAAGATTTATAAAGTCATCCGACTGATCCATCCGACTGTTTCTTATTTATGCCACATAACGAACATTATTCTCATCTACAGCTAATTGTGAAATAACCAAGCTTTTTTTTTAATATTTAATTACTTAAACAATTCTAGCGGAAGTCTTAAACAATTAAATTAATAACCAATAAACCAATAACCAATATAATCAAATACCGGAAACATAAACAGTCTAGCAACCTAACACCAGGTGCAATAACATAAACAATAAACCAACACATCCTGCAACCCCCTCCTCAGCCTCGATCCCGCGGTCACACTTAGCCTTTACCTGCATCACATTGGAATGGAGATGCGTAAGTATTATCACAAATACTTAGTGAGGCGATCATCCTGTCTACATGCCATTTACGCAATTTCTAGACCATTTTAAGTCCTTTAAATAATTTTCACAATTATTAAATAATATATCACAATAATAAACCACATTAATAATTCTCATAATTATTAAAATACTTCCTCATAAACATTAGATAATTCTCGTAATGAAATAATTCCCCAACACTCACATAATTACCACATATATTTTAAACCACTTAAATAAATTACCATCATTATCTTCAACCACTTCAAATAATTTTCCACAATTATTTTAAGGCAACTTTCATAAAATTTTCATCAATTAATTATTTAAACCACCCTTTAATTAATTAATGACATTTAAAGTAATTATCACAATTATTAAATAATTTTCCACAATTATTTAATATTTTTCTCATAATTAAAACATCTCCAAATAATTATTAAATAATTCTCAAAATTAAATGATAATATTAATTAATTATTAAACCAAAAATAATTAATTAAACCAACTCAATTAACCACTTAATTCAATTTTTAATTCGATTAAACCGGAATCCTCTGACCGAACCGGCCTGGTGTCGCTCGACACCACCTCGTCAGAGCGATTCTGAAAGCAACGATTCAACACGAAAAACACAGATCTAAGAAATCAATCAACACCCAACACGATTAAACTCGCATATCATCACGAAAATCAACACATAACTCAAGAACAACATCAAAACTCATCAAAACTTCAATCAACAATTTCCCATCTTGAAATTTCGGACCTACAGTCACGCACTCACCTTGATTAAGGATTGAGAAGAAGAAGAGATGAAGAACAGCACCACACAACCTCAGATCAACCCAGAAATCACCTTGAATCACCACAACTCTCTCTGCCTCTTTTGTCTTCTCCAAAACCCCAAAAAGACAAAGGAAAAGCGGCCACAACACTCTATATTCGCGACTTAGGGTTTCCCACCCTTAACCGGACCAAACCGGGCGAATTAAAACAAACCGAAAATCGCAATTCGGACTGGAACATGCACAGCCAATTCAGAGATTGACACCTTGCATAACATGTGCAAACTACACCTTGGTGTCACTCGACAAAACTCGAAACACCGAACCTCAGATTGATCACGAAAACCCATCATATAAATCTCCAACATTGTATATCGTTACCACAACGAACATACATCACCACCAAAACGCCAAACACCACAAACCAGAACTAACATCTTAAAACATCTGGAGATACACACGATCCCCCACCTTAAACTCAATTCTCGACTCCGCCTAACGGCGTAACTTATCAAACACGGACCTCCCCGTCATTTCCTGAACAACAGTAGCTCCTTACGTGCTGTGCTCCCTGATGGGGCGTGGGTTTAGCTTCAAGTTTTAATATTTATAACCCAACCAAAATGAGCTGCAAGTGCACAGCTGTGTTGTAGTCAGGGTCGAACACAAGGAGGGTGTGATCTCGCTTCAAACTTGTGGTGACTGATGAGTAGCTAGAACAGAAAATATGTTGTTGTGGTGAACCTAAAATGAAAGGAAACAAAAGCAAATAAGTAAATGAGAGTTGTAAACAAGAAAAGAAAGAGTTAGGCAAAGGATAATCTTTGAAAACATGTAATGAAGTGATGATTGCATTGGTATTTCATTATGAACCATCTTGAACACAAAACACTAAGGTATGTTCTTTCCACATTCGTGGCTCCGAACACTATGTTTAAACAACCTAATAGACTCAACTTTCGATGGTTATTACAAGCTGTAAACATGCATTAATGGCTCAAGTAATGATAGAGTTCACTAGACTCCTTAGGTCAGCTTTTGTTGCCTAAGACGCGTAGCTCACCAAATATTAGATCCGGCAATACAACAAGCTTTTGGAGAGTGTATCAACCCTATATCAGATTGCTAGATGTACGGTAAAGCAATCATGCATTAAGTTCAAATAAAGGTGAAGATTAGTTCATGAATAAAAGTCCCAATTGCAACCGCCAATCACATCATACAAGTTTCATTGATTTACCTCGCCTAACAAATGAATCTACTCGGACATGGTGCAATCAAACAAGCAAGCAATGATTGAAAGCATTATGCAAGTATTAAAAAGAGATAAGGGATATAATAAGCTTCTCTGTTGAAGAACAAGTCGAAATCCCTTGATAAATTCTTAGATCCAAAGTACAATAGAAAAGGAAAAGATGAAAAGAACAAGAACAAGGTTTTTGTGCAAGAGCAAGACTTGAGTGGCGCCTCCTTCTCCTCCTCCTTGATGGCGAGCTTCTAGGGCTTATCTCTCTCTCTCTGACGTCCACTATCCTCTTGCACGAGACACTCGCGGCTCTCAGATATCATCATATTTTACATGTTTTCACTAAGTATTTATTGGTGTTTTCAAATGTTTTCAATAAGGTTCTATGCCTTTAGAGGTAGTTTTCTTGTATTTGTTGGTTTTGGAGTCTCAACAGGTTAAAACATCAAAAAGGATTCAAAAAGGAGCAAAATAGCCTCAAACCATGATCCATGCAAGTTTCCAAGTCAAGAGCAACAATATAACTCCATTTGTCCGATTCTCGCATTTGGACAGAACCGGAGCATCCGAAAGATAACCGCGGCAAGGGGTCTTCCCGACGTCCAAAAATCATGATCTTGGTCTTTCTGGACAGATATTTGAGTCATTCATCACGAAGAAGTGGATTCAAGTCATTTGGATCAACCATCACGAAGATACTCTTTTTCTCCCAAGACGTGTCCGCCAGGCGAGTAAACGAAGCCCATGGAGACTTGGCGCCACCAAATGGCCCGGGAAGCAGCGGCATGGACCTTGTATCGACTTAACACAAGCCCAGCTTGCTTTTGGTGGTTTACTTGTCCTAAACCCGGTCTAATCACGTCGCAAATCATAAAAGCCGGTTAACCGGAAAGTTTCCTTTTTCAGCACTTCAATACCCTAGCGACTTCAAGCCTATAAATACTTGCTTTTAGCCTCTGCAAGGGAGAGAGCCGCGAGTGTATTGTGCAAGAGAGAGAGCAGCCGTCAAGGAGGAGAAGCCCTAGGTGGTGCGCCGTCCAGAAGGAAGAAGGAGGCGCCGTTCAACTCATTGCACTCGCATTCATCTTTGTTCTTTTCATCTTTTCCTTTTCTCTTTTGTACTTTAGATCGAAAGTTATCAAGGGATTCGACTTGTTCTTCATCAGAGAAGCCTCTTTCAATCTCTTATCTCTTTTCATACTTGCATAATGATATCAATCTTGCCTTGCTTGCTTGATCTTAGTATGTCCGAGTAGATCCCCTCGTTAGGCCGAGGGAGATCGATGGACTCTTGATATGTTTTGACTTGTTTGATTGCATAAAACGGGATTTACTCTTTTGGTTCTTCATCTTTGCTTGCTCTTATTGCTTGTTGTTAGGAAAGCGCGCCTCAACAACTCGAACTTAGGTTGATACACTCTCCAAAAGCTTGTTGTATTGCCGAAACTAGTATTTGATGAGCTAAGTGTTTTAGGCTTCCAAAAGTCGACTTAAGGAACTTAGTGAACAATCACAACTTGAACATTAATTAATGCATGCTTATAACTTGTAATAACCATCGAAAGTTGAGTCTATTAGGTTGTTTAAGCATAGTGGCCGGAGCCACGAAAGTGGAAAGGCTATACCTTAGTGTTGTGAGTTCAAGGCGGTTTATAAATTATCCCATGCAATCTCTTGTCATTTCATTGAAAGTTTCCATTGATTATCCTTTGCCTAACATCTTTCCCATCTTGTTTACAACCTCTCTACTTACTTGCATTGTTTTCCTTTGATTTTAGGACGACCCCCCCCCCCCCCCCCCCCCCCTCCACACTCATATCTTCGTTATAGCTACTTATCACTCAACATAAACTTGAAACGAAATCTCTCTTCCTTGTGTTCGACCCCGACTTACCACGGCTGTGCACTTGCAGCTCTACCAAGTTGGGTTATAAATTGTATTAGTTTGAAGCATAAAACCCAACATATCAGGATGATACCCAATATCATTTCCCAATATATCATGAAATCTATTCCCTTGCTGATACCCAATATCATTTCCCAAGATATCAGGATGACCATAATCATAGCTACCGCTATAATTATGTTCTTCAACCCCTTGACTCGAACCACTATTTCCCGCTTCATAGTGAGTAGTATTATAATGATTTTCACCATGAAAATACCATACATAATAGTTTGGTACAAATCCTCTATTAAATACATGTTTTTTAGCAGTATCAACAGCGATATATTTTTTGTTCCTACATTTCTCACAGGGACAAAATATTTTACCAGTTTGCATTGCCTGTGGTTGGTTTTGTGGTTGGTTAAAAAATCCATGTAATCCTTCAACAAACTGTCTCCTCACTTCGCCGGTACCTGGATCTCTTTGATTGTACATCCAGCTTCGTAACTCATATATTCCGTAACTTATTTTTTTAGTGTTTTATTTTTTTTCCTTCTTTTTTTTTTTCCTTCTCCTCTTCCCTCTCTTTCCCTCTCTTCCCCTTTTTTTTTTTTTTGATTTCTGATTTTGAAAGATGAACGTTTCGCTATTTATAGATTTCTGAAAATTTTTTGCTATGGATTTGCGAGGGATTTGCGATGGATAATTTGCGACGGATTTGCGACGGTTTCACTTTTGCGACGGAATTACGACTCACTTGCGACGGCCTTGCGACGGAAATATCGCAAAAATTTAGGTAAACTCAATTAACACGTGCGTACCTAACCGGTCCGCATGTCGGCCACCAACTTTTCCTCGCAAATCCGTCGCAATCTTGCGACGGATTTGCGACGACACACTATGCGACGAAAACTCGCACCCGCAAATCCTTCGCAAAGTTGCGATGGTAGTTTTCCATCGCAATTCCGTCGCAAATTTGTGATGGAATAGCGACGGATTCTTCTTTACTCGCAATTTCATCGCAACTATGGTTTCTTTTTCCGTCGCAAGTCCGACGCAAATCCATCGCAATATTGCGACGGAAATATTTCCGTCGCAAAATTCCGTCGCAAAACCGCTGTTTTCGTGTAGTGTTATCGGTTAATGATATCTTATGTGTGCATTTATACTTATATAAACATATACAATTTTCAATCTGGAGTATATATAGACATATATTATAATCTAGGAATGTCTTATCGGTGAATTCATATTTTCATGGGTTTACAAGTATTTTCTCTTATCCTGACTCTGGTAATTAGAGGATCATATCCCAAAAGTTGAACTACCCTTGAGACCGTGAGCACTCTTAACGTGTCTCAATTATATAATGGGTGTCGTGTTATTATTCTCTTTCGTATGAGTGTCATATTATTTTATGTGTATTAGATGATCTTTGTAATTGTGACTTTGATTACGATTTATCTCAAGCGGTAATTTGGTGGATATAAAATTTATGTATTCCAACTTATGTAGTTCCCGCTTACCTATTTTCCGCTTGTTCTTTTACATCCATTTTTGAACAGAATATCCTACTAAATCTTTGGCTATTTCTGTTATTAAAGATACGTTTTAGATTTTATTCTTCTTCTATATATATTGTTTATATATTTCCTTTTAATTTCTGCAAACAATTTCGAAAGTAAGTTCTTCGGAGATAATCTATTTAGTTTTTTCTTTTTTTTTTGTAGTTTTGTCTTTGTTGATTAGCTTTGTTGAGTAACAAAATTTCTGTTTTTGTTTAAAAATGACAGATGAATCAGAATCTAAATGACGATCAAAACCAGAGTAAAATTTATTGGAATCCTTTATTTGAGGTGGAAGTACGAAAGATATTCCAGAAGTATGCTGCAACCAAGTTGATCGACATGATCAGCCGAGTTAAAGAAAGATTTCAGAACCAAATATTGAATCCTTGATGATTACTACAAAGATCTTGTCGCCTATAGGGC
This sequence comes from Erythrophleum ivorense, assembly GCA_026724425.1. Classification (NCBI taxonomy): domain Eukaryota; kingdom Viridiplantae; phylum Streptophyta; class Magnoliopsida; order Fabales; family Fabaceae; genus Erythrophleum; species Erythrophleum ivorense. The sequence goes on along the minus strand of JAIUCV010000212.1, from coordinate 819,755 downwards.
AATGGATCAAGCTAAAGAGAGGAGAAAAAAGTATCCAAGAGTCGAATGTCAGATCGAAATGGGTTAGGACCTCATAAACATCGAGCTGGCTCACGTTCATATGCTAAAGTTGCAGATTTGTTGATAAGCCCTTATAATGTTTTGGTTATTAACCATTTTAATATAATAATTTCACGTTCTTATTTTGCAGAAAAAAATGACAGGAGATGCATCCTACATTGAATTTCTCCGAGAGACGCATGAACAACCAGATGGATCATTACAGAAAATGATGGCGATTATCTGTCCAGCGTTGTTAAGGAATGGTGTGAACAATTAATTGTTTACTTAGATGTTTTAGTTATATCCTAAGTTTTCTATTAGTGTTGGGGTCGGATTTCACCCCATAGCATTGTCATTTGAACTGAGCACATTAAGAGAAAAGCCGAGCACAATCGCATCAAACCGAGCCGACGACTAAACCAGAAAACCAGGAAGACATCTCTCGATGGGCCGAACCGAAATCCAACGAAGCGATCCGAGCCGAGGCCCATCGAAGAAGGCCCATGTTTAGGGTTTGCCTTAACTGAAGTCGGCGCGAACGGAAAAGGAAAGAACCATTATGGAAAGTTTACTTAAATCTTGTAACGTCGGTTCCTACTCTCTTATAAATAGGAACCGATATTGATTGTTTCAGACACACTTTTTGACTCCTAACAAAGGCATACGCCGCAAACTCTGTAGCTCGCATAACAGCTATCAATAAACCATCTTTGGCTCGTCCTCTTTGTGTTTTACCCATAGAATTTCTCGGCTCTCCCTAAAACACACTAAATACTATTGTGAAGGTTTCGGCTCGCACAATTTGGCGCTAGAAGGAGGGGGGAGTGAATTCAAACACCGAAAATACAAAGCTCGACAGGATGACAGACAGAGATTTAAACAGGAACGACCCTATCGGTCAGCAGCACGAGGACAGCGCGACAGCGAGCCAGACAGAAGCAGAGAGGATCGCTGCCCTTAAGAAACAAACTGAGGAACAAGAAGCCCTGAACAGCACGTTAACTCAAGAGCTCGAAAATTTGCGAACCCAACAGAAGGAAAGAGAAGAACGTGATGCCAGGCGGCGAAAGAAACTCGATCCAAAGAATCTGGCTTTCAACTCCCCAGCCGACAAAACAGAAGGGGAAGATGAAGAAGAAAAAACTCCCGAGCGAAGCGAAACGGAATCCGAGCCAGATGATTCGCCACCACGTCTCCAAAAGAAGAAGCAGAACACAAAATGCAAAGGCGCACCACCGACCGAGCCGATACAAATCAACCTGGGAGATCCAATTCCCAGTGACGTCACCCCAGAATCACTGGCCGAGATTCTCAAGCAGATACTGTCGAATCAAGGGGAATCCGCCCCGAACGATTCAATTGGTGATCAAAACCAAGAAACCAAGATTTCCGAACAGAGAACCGACGACTCGCCAACTCCGGCCCCTGTGGAAACATTTGCTGAAGCCATTACGCGTCTCCTACTTGAGAAGCGAACGCCGACTTCGCCAAGTGCTCGAAACAAAAATCGACCATCTCGAGGCACGTGCATCTCAAGAAAGAATAATCCGAACAAGGAACAGAGTATGAGTCCAGACGAATTGGCCGAAATTCGGGCTCGTCTTGAAAAATCTGACAGCGAGGCAAAATTGCTTCGGTCGCAAATCCACAAAGCACTCAGCTCGGCACCGGAGATCGCTCAAATATGCGAAGATTCGGAGCACACGCCTTTCTCGGCACGGATAATTAACACCAAAGTGGTCGATCCAGGGAGATTGAGCATCCAGAAGTATGATGGCTCGACCAATCCAAAGGATCATATTAACGCATTTCGAGTTGCCTTGAGTCGAGCCGCATTCAAAAGCATAGAAGAGAAGGATGCCGGATTTTGCCTGTTATTCGCTGAATACTTGAAAGGCGCGGCCCTAGATTGGTTCTTGAACCTCGAGCCGAACTCGATCGAAAACTTCCAGCAGCTGACGGAATGACCGGCATAGCTGGAGCTGTGGCAGGCGAACAATATTCCCTTTATCTCTTCCTCTGGAATACACCTACGAAACATACCGTCAGAGCATTTTTTATAAAGATAAGGTTCATCCCAAAAATACCATCTAATGTCACGGAGAAATTTCTTCTTTCTGTAGCCAAATAATTGTGGGGGTGGATGGTCTGCTGCAAGGAAGTTTGCAATGTGGCGAAACCATGGAGTGTTCGCTGATGAAATTTTTGGCTTTGGTTTGGGATGGTTTGACGGATGAGTAATGGTTGCAGCTTGGGCCGCGTAAACAGTTTCTTCAGGCAGCCTGTCATCCAATGGCATGGTTTCATTAACTCTCATGCGTGAAAGGTGATCCGCCACTCCGTTATCTGCACCTTTTCTATCCTTTATCTCGAGGTCAAACTCTTGGAGGAGTAATATCCATCTTAAAAGCCTTGGCTTTGCATCCTTTTTAGACAGTAAATATCGCAATGCGGCATGGTCAGAATGAACTATTACTTTGGAGCCTACCAAGTATGATCTGAATTTCTCGAATGCAAAGACTATAGCAAGGAGTTCTTTCTCTGTGGTTGCATATTTGCATTGTGCTTCATCTAGAATTCGGCTAGCATAGTAGATGACATGTAACTTCTTATCCTTTCGTTGTCCAAGCACTGCTCCTACTGCATAGTCGCTGGCGTCACACATGATCTCAAAGGGTTGTTCCCAATCTGGTGGCTGGACAACTGGTGCGCTAACTAAGGCCTCCTTGATCTTGGTGAAAGCGGCATGACATTCATCCGTGAATTCAAATGTGATGTCTTTGCATAACAGTCGTGTCAATGGTCTTGCTATCTTTGAGAAATCCTTGATGAACCTCCTGTAGAATCCGGTGTGGCCGAGGAAAGTCCTTATATCCTTTACACTCTTTGGAGGTTGTAGGTTTGTCATGACTTCAATCTTGGCTTTCTCTACTTCGATTCCTTTTTCTGAGATTCGATGCCCGAGGACAATCCCATCTCTGACCATGAAGTGACATTTCTCCCAATTGAGAACTAAGTGTTTATCTTCACATCGCTGTAAAACTTTTCCAAGATTTGCTAGGCATGCCTTAAAGGATGAACCATATACTGAGAAGTCGTCCATGAATACTTCCATGATTTTCTCTATAAAGTCGGTGAATATGGACATCATGCATCTTTGGAAAGTGGCTGGTGCATGCGTTGCATAGACCGAAAGGCATTCTTCTATAGGCAAAAGTGCCATACGGACATGTGAAGGTTGTCTTCTCTTGATCATCCGGATGTATTGGTATCTGGAAAAATCCTGAATATCCATCAAGAAAACAATAATATTGATGATTAGCAAGGCGCTCAAGCATTTGATCTATGAATGGTAAAGGATAATGATTTTTTCGGGTGGCTGAGTTAAGCTTCCTGTAATCGACACACATTCGGTGTCCTGTTATCGTCCTGGTAGGGATTAGCTCGTCTTGCTCATTCTTAACAACTGTGATCCCTCCCTTCTTTGGTACCACGTGTACTGGACTAGCCCATTTGCTATCCGAGATTGGGTAAATTATCCCTGCATTCAAAAGTTTCATTATTTCCTTATTGACTACTTCCTTGAGGTTCGGGTTAAGCCGTCTCTGATGTTCAATTGATGAACTGGATCCGTCTTCTAAGATGACTCTATGCATGCAGAGGTTTGGTGAGATTCCTGTTATATCATCCAAAGAATAACCGAAGGCCCTTCTGTGCTTTCTCAGTTCGTGAACTAGTAAAGCGGTCTCCTCATTTGTTAGTCCGGAGTTTATTATCACAGGATAAGTTTCATTTGGACCTAGATATTCGTACCTCAGCCCAACAGGGAGCGGTTTTAGGTCGGTTTTTGGTGCTCTCAAGGGGCACCATGGGTCTGGTTCTGGCTGGGGGGTTGGTTTTTGTTTCTCTGCTTTGGCTTCCTCTTCTTTACTTCCCTTCAAATCCGTGTATGCCACTAGTTCTTTGTATGCTTCGACCGAATCCATGAATTTGACTAAGCCTTGTGCTTCTCTTTCTGCATAACCCAACTCTTCTTCAGCTCGGGTTAAGGCTAATTCAAGAGGATCATGAAGCAACATATCCTCCAATATTTCTTCTTTTGCCTCTCCAATCCAAAAAGTCTGACCATCCATTGTAGGTCTATCGATCGTTCTGTTGACTTCGAAGTTCATAACAATATCTCCCAGGTGAAGGTCAATGTTCCCATTCTTCACATCTATCATTGCTCCGGCAGTGGCTAAAAAGGGGCGTCCTAGGATTATAGGATCCTTGGGTTCATGCTCCAATTCCAGGACCACGAAATCGGCCGAGATGTTGCATCCTCGTACAACAATGGTTACGTCCAAGACAACTCCTATGGGGCGTCGAACAGATCGATCTGCAAAAACAAGAGAGATTTTTGTAGGTTTAAAGTTTGTGATTCCTAGTAGTCTTGCTACTGAATAGGGCATTAAATTGACGCTTGATCCCAAATCACAAAGGGCCCGGTCGAAAAGTGTTCCTCCAATCTCACAAGCTAGAACAAAACTTCCCGGATCATCCAGTTTTTCCGGCATTATGTTCTGGAGGATTGCACTGCACTCTTTGGTGATCATCATTGCTCCTTCTTCTAGGCTTACATTGCTTGTAAGTATAGCCTTCATATACTTCTTTAGAGACGGTATGATATGGCAAGCATCTACGAATGGTAGCCTAACTGTCAGCTGGCTAACTAGATCCTTAAGTTTGGCTTGCTCCTTCGCTTTCTTTGGCTGGTTAAGAACATTTCGGTACGGAAGCTTTGGTTGATAAACCTTTGGTATGACTGGTGGGTCAATATCTTGTTCTTGAATTCATGGTTCTGTGCGTACCCGTACTTCTTTAGGTGGTTCTTCTCCATCTCCAATTATAACATACTCTAAAGGTTTATCCTTTCTGGCTGGGGTTAATTCTTCCTCAGGGTAGGCTGGTGGTTCATATTCCTTCCCATTCCTTAGGGTTATGGCAGCTACATCTTCACCTCTGGGGTTTATCTCTACTTGTCCAGGAAGGACTCCCATTTCCCTCTTAACAGTTCCGGCTATTTCAGCAATTTTGAAGTCTAAACTCTTTGTGGCGGCAGCGATGAGGTCGAATTTTTCATTCATGTCTCTACATATAAAATCCAGCTTCTCTTCAACTTCGTTCAAGTGCTTCCGATGTGAGTCCAAGAGCTCACTTATCATTGGGTCAAGGTTTAAAAGGGATAGAAAAGACTCAATTTCTATCCCTTTTCTGCAAGTGCACAGATCGAGAGTAGTAACGGGTTTATCGAACACAAGGAGCAGAGAGATGCACTACAAGTTATGTAATTCCAATTTAGCTAGGACAAGATAAGGGTTTTGGTTGTCTCGTGATTCCATGTTCTTCCATATGCACCTTGCCTGACATTCTGCGGCCTATACTCATACTCCTGGTATCTTTCTCCATTCTAAACTTTCTGTTGATATTCGGATCCTAAAGTCTCATCATTCCACACTCGTGAATCTCTGTGCTCTCGCCTGAAGTGATGATCTCTTATGCCAACAAAATTAACTTCTTCTTGGAATTCAGGTGCAAAATCTCCTAAACATCTTCGTCCATCTATGTCGTAAGTCATACAGCCCCCTTTATTACTCACTGCATTTTCCTGATTCCTCAATATTGTTACCATTTCTAGCTCTCATCTCATTATACTCTTCTCGGCTTAGGTTCGAATTTATTGCTTTAACAGCCTTCTCATGCCCTATGAAGTTGTCACTGTCACTAGATGCCAAATTTTCGATCAAAGTCTTTGCTTCCATCACTGTCCTGGTCATGAAGTTTCCGTTACTTGCAGTGTCGAGTGAGAATCGACATTTCCTGTCTATTCCTCTATAGAAGATGTTCCATAGGCTTCCTTCTGAAAAACAATGGTTCGGGCATTCTCTTGTGTAATCCCTGAAGCGCTCCAATGCTTCATGAAATGGCTCCACCGGCCCTTGTTGAAAACTAGAAATCTTTTCCTTTAACAAATTCGCCCTTTGCTTAGTGAAAAAGTGTCCTAGGAATGCTCCTTTGTATTCCTTCCAAGTCGTGATGGACTGAGCTGGAAGGGATTTCACCCATCTTATGGCTTTCCCTTTGAGTGTGAAGGAGAAAAGCTTGCATTTCAAATCATCTTTGGGAGCTCCATCCGCACTAATGGTCCCACATATTTCTTCAAATGCATCAATGTGCTCTAAAGGATTCTCCTCTGTTAATCCTTGAAACTAGTTTTGCTTAACCAGAGCAATTACTTCCGGTGAGATCTCATAATCCCTTCCTTCCGGGAGCAGCGGATGAATAGGATTTCGGCTTAAAAGCAATGTAGGGGCCGAGTCAAAATCCCCCATAGTTTCTTTGTCCAGGCGCACGGGTATGCTATCACCGAGTGTATTCAGCGGTGGATCCTGCGGTTGTCTAAACATCATGGCTGCTGCGGCAGCGTTTTCATCTTCTGAATGACTTTCCGAGTCACTCATCTCAAAGTCTTCTGCTTAGATTTTTCACCTGAAATACACAAAGGGAATATTTTTAAATGTAAAGAAAGAAAAACTGGAAATTAAATTTGCAAGTACTGAAATTAAAAATCCTAGGCTAGATCAGTCTTGAGAACTTGTAGGCAGCTGTAATGCTCCCTGGCAACGGCGCCAAAAAGCTTGATGCGGGATAAGCTTTCCCCAATTTCTATCCCTTTTCTGCAAGTGCACAGATCGAGAGTAGTAACGGGTTTATCGAACACAAGGAGCAGAGAGATGCACTACAAGTTATGTAATTCCAATTTAGCTAGGACAAGATAAGGGTTTTAGTTGTGATTGGTAAGATAGCTAATTAAACTAAATGAATGCGATGTAAAAACGGTAAAAGATCAAGGTACGAAAGCGCTAGGCAATGGGAGACTCGCAGAGATCAATGATTACTAGGTTAAATCAACTTATTAGGGGGTTTAATTGGGTGCCGTCTAGAACTCAAAACACAGATGTAAAATCATTCCACTTCCGTGGCTCCGACCTCTTTGTTAACTAACCTAATCGCTAATCTTTCGAAATGTCCTTAGATTGTTAAACAAGCATTAATTCGTTCAAGTCTCAATTGTTCACAACCCCGCATAGATCAACTTCTGCAGTCTATGAAGTGTTGCCCACCAAATACTAGTTCAGGCGAATGATACAGCACTTCCGTGGCTCAAGTCTACCTAAGATCAGATGCTAGTTGATTAGAAAAGCATGCAGCAATAAGATTAAGCAAAGGTGAAGACCTATAATGATGAACCCCAAATTTGATTTAGAACCCTAACAATGCATGGACTCTTTGATTAACCCATGACCTAACAAGTGAATTACTCAGACATAATCAAAGTAACAACACAGGAAGATGATGAAGAAAACATAAATATAAGACAAAGGTTCAGAAAACTTCTTCAAATTGTAGTAAGGAGGAGAGATCCTCTCCTTGAAATCTCTAGAACAAAAGTAGATCTATAAAACTGAAACACAATGCGGTTCTATGGTTCTCTTCTTTCTAAAGAGGCTAAAAAGGTGTATTTATAGTGCTAGGTCTTCCAGGGGTCGAGATTAGGTAAACAGGCCGAGTAAATCGTGAAAACGTGCAAAACGGGCCTTAGTCGGCTAAGGCGGGTCGAGCGGGACGGTCGGCGGTCGAGCGGGGCGGTCGACCGGTCGGTCGGGATGGTGATCGGGTCGAGCGGGGCGGTCGACCGGTCGGTCGGGATGATGGTCGGGTCGAGCTGGCGCGTACGGGATGGTGAAAAGAGGTCGGGTCGGACGGGAGCCTTGGAGTCCCTGTCCGACCGGCTCGGTCGACCGGATCGGTCGTCGTCTTGAAGGAAGGTCGGGTCGGACGGGAGCCTTGGAGGCCCTGTCCGACCGGCTCGGTCGAGCGGCTGGTGTAGACGTCCGGTTTTCGGCTGATTTGACACTCTTCACTAAAATGATATATCTTCCATTCTACACGTCCAACTTGCATGATTCCAATTGCGTTGGAAAGCTAACTCATGTAGGCATCGCGGCGAACTGGTTTTAGTGAGATCCATTGAGTAGAATGTTTTTGGGGCTCTTTCAAAGTTGATGCTGTGTCGTGGAGCGGCGTAAAGTCCAAATCCTGTGGTTTTGCTCCAAAATGCATCTTTCGACCTGTTTAGACTCTTAGTACTATAAATCCAAAAAAACTACCTTTTTATATCGAAAAGCCTTTAAAAACCTTATAAAAAGCATAGTAAAACCATATAAAACGGGTACAAAATAGAGGTATATCAACTCCCCCAGACTTAGATCTTTGCTTGTCCTCAAGCAAATAAAATCCAAATCAGAGAAAGAGGTTTGAAAACGTAGAAACTCCTTATCCTTTTTGAGAAAACTGTGGTGGATTCCTCTCCTGTATTCCACTAAAAACATAACCAATGTTGGACTAGCTTCACATAATGCTCGGCAAGCTTAGCGAACCATACCAAACTCAACTAGTCTCATCCAGCATTCCAGACTTTCCATTGTTAACTCCTTGCATAAATTTAAAACGTGCGGTCTTTATCAAGGGAATATCGATCATTAAGCACTTGTTCTTACCCACTTGAGTCTCTCCAGGATAGTCCTTTTTGAAGCTTTTGAGTTCTTTTCTTCTCTGTTTTCTTTTGAAGGATCGATCTTTCCCTACTTTTCTAGGGTATCATTTTATTTTTTTCTATCGATCCTTCTTCCCTTTCCCTTTTTTTTTCGTTTGGGGAATAACATAGGATAGGCTTTTGCTTTTTCCTTGTTTTCGGTAGGTCTCCATAAGACAAGAAGGTGTAGACGTATGCATTCCTCTTGCTTACACGTTTTCCTTGTGCTAAAAAGCTTTTGATTTTTATTTTTCTGAGAGAGAGGAGAACTGCACTTTGCATTGGACACACCCTTTTGAGATCAAGTGAGGAACGACTCATATGTATGCCAAGTCCCTTGACAAGAAAAACTAGATTGGTTAGGGTGGAGTTAACGTTAGATTGTCCGGGTACCTTAGAAATGTTGCCAAGTCAGTAGGTCGATCCACCGTTAGAGGTTCTGTTAGGCTTATGTCTGAAACTGATGTCCGCTCTAGGGTCATAGATTGTTAGCACAACACCGGAGAATCATAGAGATAGATCATAATTTCCAACTAAGGTTTTGATTCAATAAAACAGAAGTTTTGAAAAAGGTTAATAAGAGAAATAGATATAAGATGAAGACAAGACATGAACAAACGCATTAGTACCGACAATCCCCCCCCAGACTTAACTTGCACCGTCCCGGTGAAAGCAAATCCGATTAAGGGAGGTAAAAAAGTAAGGCGTTTGTGAATGAGAGGAAAGATGTAACCTGATTAGACATTAAGTCCATGAAGAGATAACCTATTGGTGGTATGTTGCTGTCTTTGGCTGTTGATAAGTGTGGAAAATATGTCCCATGGTGCGTTAGAATGAACTCCAAAGCAATGGCTTGTATCCCGGTGTAGATGATTAAGTACCATGCGTCCATGGTAAAAGCTCTTGAAGTCCGCCGAAGGTGAGGCATGCTGTTGTGCTGGAGCAAACGGATATCTGAACGTGGTTGTTCCTTGCCACATTCATTGTTAATGTTGGAAGCTAGGGACAATTACTCCTTTCTTAATTTTCCGAGGTTTCTTCTCAATTTGCATGTTAGATTCTCAAATATCTGTATCCAAAACTTCAAAAGCAAAACAAAAATTAGTAAATTAAAACAAAAAGTAAAAGCGGAAAGTAAAACTTATGGGTTGCCTCCCATACAACGCTTGTTTAAGGTCTTTAGCTTGACCGTTTGTGATTCAGACTGGTGAGGGATCGTCCAAATCGATTCGGACTTCTTGTGATGTCTCTGTATTGGCTAGATACGGTTTAAGTCTTTGCCCATTGACTGTGAATTCGCCTCCGGATGGAGTTAATAGTACAACTGCTCCGTATGGCCGAACTTCTTTGATTTTGAATGGCCCCGACCATCTAGAACGAAGCTTCCCGGGAAAAAGTTTTAGACGGGAGTTGAAAAGGAGGACTTGATCATTTGGTGCGAATGTCTTTGGTATGATCTTCCTGTCATGGAAAGCTTTGGTCCTTTCTTTGTAAATCTTCGCATTCTCATATGCGAGGTGGCGGATCTCATCAAGCTCATTGAGTTGAATGAGTCTTCTTTCTACTGCTGTTTTAAGGTTGAAGTTTAACTCCTTTACTGCCCATGCCGCCTTATATTCTAACAAAACAGGGAGGTGACAGGCTTTTCCATAGACTAAGTGGAAAGGGGTTGTGCCTAGTGGGGTTTTGAAAGCAGTGCGGTACGCCCATAGAGCGTCATCTAACTTGGCACTCCAATCCTTTCTAGTCTTTCCTGTAGTCTTTTGTAGGATGCTTTTAAGTTCTCTGTTTGAGATTTCCACTTGGTCACTAGTCTGAGGATGATATGGGGAAGCAACTTTGTGTGTCACTCCATGCTTCTTCAAAAGGTTGGCGAAAATCCTGTTGATAAAGTGAGATCCTCCGTCACTAATGACAATCCTTGGTACTCCAAATCTCGGGAAGATGATAGATTTGAACATCTTGATAACAACTTGAGCATCATTGGTCGGGCTTGCTATTGCTTCCACCCATTTCGAAACATAGTCCACTGCAACGAGAATGTATTGGTCACCAAAAGATGTCGGGAAAGGTCCTATGAAATCTATTCCCCACACGTCGAAAACTTCTACTTCTAGAATGAAATTTTGTGGCATCTCATTTCTTTTGCTTATGTTTCCCATTCTTTGGCAGGCATCACATCGGGATATGAAGGCGTGGGCATCTTTAAACATGGTCGGCCACCAGAATCCTGATTGAAGTAGTTTAGAAACTGTTTTGTACGTGGCGAAATGACCGGCATAGCTGGAGCTGTGGCAGGCGAACAATATTCCCTCTATCTCTTCCTCTGGAATACACCTACGAAACATACCGTCAGAGCATTTTTTATAAAGATAAGGTTCATCCCAAAAATACCGTCTAATGTCACGGAGAAATTTCTTCTTTCTGTAGCCAAAGAATTGTGGGGTGGATGGTCTGCTGCAAGGAAATTTGCAATGTGGCGAAACCATGGAGTGTTCGCTGATGAAATTTTTTGGCTTTGGTTTGGGATGGTTTGACGGATGAGTAATGGTTGCAGCTTGGGCCGCGTAAACAGTTTCTTCAGGCAGCCTGTCATCCAATGGCATGGTTTCATTAACTCTCATGCGTGAAAGGTGATCCGCCACTCCGTTATCTGCACCTTTTCTATCCTTTATCTCGAGGTCAAACTCTTGGAGGAGTAATATCCATCTTAAAAGCCTTGGCTTTGCATCCTTTTTAGACAGTAAATATCGCAATGCGGCATGGTCAGAATGAACTATTACTTTGGAGCCTACCAAGTATGATCTGAATTTCTCGAATGCAAAGACTATGGCAAGGAGTTCTTTCTCTGTGGTTGCATATTTGCATTGTGCTTCATCTAGAGTTCGGCTAGCATAGTAGATGACATGTAACATCTTATCCTTTCGTTGTCCAAGCACTGCTCCTACTGCATAGTCGCTGGCGTCACACATGATCTCAAAGGGTTGTTCCCAATCTGGTGGCTGGACAACTGGTGCGCTAACTAAGGCCTCCTTGATCTTGGTGAAAGCGGCATGACATTCATCCGTGAATTCAAATGTGATGTCTTTGCATAAGAGTCGTGTCAATGGTCTTGCTATCTTTGAGAAATCCTTGATGAACCTCCAGTAGAATCCGGTGTGGCCGAGGAAAGTCCTTATATCCTTTACACTCTTTGGAGGTTGTAGGTTTGTCATGACTTCAATCTTGGCTTTCTCTACTTCGATTCCTTTTTCTGAGATTCGATGCCCGAGGACAATCCCATCTCTGACCATGAAGTGACATTTCTCCCAATTGAGAACTAAGTGTTTATCTTCACATCGCTGTAAAACTTTTCCAAGATTTGCTAGGCATGCCTTAAAGGATGAACCATATACTGAGAAGTCGTCCATGAATACTTCCATGATTTTCTCTATAAAGTCGGTGAATATGGACATCATGCATCTTTGGAAAGTGGCTAGTGCGTTGCATAGACCGAAAGGCATTCTTCTATAGGCAAAAGTGCCATACGGACATGTGAAGGTTGTCTTCTCTTGATCATCCGGATGTATTGGTATCTGGAAAAATTCTGAATATCCATCAAGAAAACAATAATATTGATGATTAGCAAGGCGCTCAAGCATTTGATCTATGAATGGTAAAGGATAATGATCTTTTCGGGTGGCTGAGTTAAGCTTCCTGTAATCGACACACATTCGGTGTCCTGTTATCGTCCTGGTAGGGATTAGCTCGTCTTGCTCATTCTTAACAACTGTGATCCCTCCCTTCTTTGGTACCACGTGTACTGGACTAGCCCATTTGCTATCCGAGATTGGGTAAATTATCCCTGCATTCAAAAGTTTCATTATTTCCTTCTTGACTACTTCCTTGAGGTTCGGGTTAAGCCGTCTCTGATGTTCAATTGATGAACTGGATCCGTCTTCTAAGATGACTCTATGCATGCAGAGGTTTGGTGAGATTCCTGTTATATCATCCAAAGAATAACCGAAGGCCCTTCTGTGCTTTCTCAGTTCGTGAACTAGTAAAGCGGTCTCCTCATTTGTTAGTCCGGAGTTTATTATCACAGGATAAGTTTCATTTGGACCTAGATATTCGTACCTCAGCCCAACAGGGAGCGGTTTTAGGTCGGTTTTTGGTGCTCTCAAGGGGCACCATGGGTCTGGTTCTGGCTGGGGGGTTGGTTTTTGTTTCTCTGCTTTGGCTTCCTCTTCTTTACTTCCCTTCAAATCCGTGTATGCCACTAGTTCTTTGTATGCTTCGACCGAATCCATGAATTTGACTAAGCCTTGTGCTTCTCTTTCTGCATAACCCAACTCTTCTTCAGCTCGGGTTAAGGCTAATTCAAGAGGATCATGAAGCAACATATCCTCCAATATTTCTTCTTTTGCCTCTCCAATCCAAAAAGTCTGACCATCCATTGTAGGTCTATCGATCGTTCTGTTGACTTCGAAGTTCATAACAATATCTCCCAGGTGAAGGTCAATGTTCCCATTCTTCACATCTATCATTGCTCCGGCAGTGGCTAAAAAGGGGCGTCCTAGGATTATAGGATCCTTGGGTTCATGCTCCAATTCCAGGACCACGAAATCGGCCGAGATGTTGCATCCTCGTACAACAATGGTTACGTCCAAGACAACTCCTATGGGGCGTCGAACGGATCGATCTGCAAAAACAAGAGAGATTTTTGTAGGTTTAAAGTTTGTGATTCCTAGTAGTCATGCTACTGAATAGGGCATTAAATTGACGCTTGATCCCAAATCACAAAGGGCCCGGTCGAAAAGTGTTCCTCCAATCTCACAAGCTAGAACAAAACTTCCCGGATCATCAACTTTTTCCGGCATTTTGTTCTGGAGGATTGCACTGCACTCTTTGGTGATCATCATTGCTCCTTCTTCTAGGCTTACATTGCTTGTAAGTATAGCCTTCATATACTTCTTTAGAGACGGTATGATATGGCAAGCATCTACGAATGGTAGCCTAACTGTCAGCTGGCTAACTAGATCCTTAAGTTTGGCTTGCTCCTTCGCTTTCTTTGGCTGGTTAAGAACATTTCGGTACAGAAGCTTTGGTTGATAAACCTTTGGTATGACTGGTGGGTCAATATCTTGTTCTTGAATTCCTGGTTCTGTGCGTACCCGTACTTCTTTAGGTGGTTCTTCTCCATCTCCAATTATAACATACTCTAAAGGTTTATCCGTTCTGGCTGGGGTTAATTCTTCCTCAGGGTAGGCTGGTGGTTCATATTCCTTCCCATTCCTTAGGGTTATGGCAGCTACATTTTCACCTCTGGGGTTTATCTCTACTTTTCCAGGAAGGACTCCCATTTCCCTCTTAACAGTTCCGGCTATTTCAGCAATTTTGAAGTCTAAACTCTTTGTGGCGGCAGCGATGAGGTCGAATTTTTCATTCATGTCTCTACATATAAAATCCAGCTTCTCTTCAACTTCGTTCAAGTGCTTCCGATGTGAGTCCAAGAGCTCACTTATCATTGGGTCAAGGTTTAAAAGGGATAGAAAAGACTCAATTTCTATCCCTTTTCTGCAAGTGCACAAATCGAGAGTAGTAACGGGTTTATCGAACACAAGGAGCAGAGAGATGCACTACAAGTTATGTAATTCCAATTTAGCTAGGACAAGATAAGGGTTTTGGTTGTCTCGTGATTCCATGGAGTTTCTTCCATATGCACCTTGCCTGACATTCTGCGGCCTATACTCATACTCCTGGTATCTTTCTCCATTCTGAACTTTCTGTTGATATTCGGATCCTAAAGTCTCATCATTCCACACTCGTGAATCTCTGTGCTCTCGCCTGAAGTGATGATCTCTTATGCCAACAAAATTAACTTCTTCTTGGAATTCAGGTGCAAAATCTCCTAAACATCTTCGTCCATCTATGTCGTAAGTCATACAGCCCCCTTTATTACTCACTGCATTTTCCTGATTCCTCAATATTGTTACCATGATAGCTCTCATCTCATTATACTCTTCTCGGCTTAGGTTCGAATTTATTGCTTTAACAGCCTTCTCATGCCATATGAAGTTGTCACTGTCACTAGATGCCAAATTTTCGATCAAAGTCTTTGCTTCTATCACTGTCCTGGTCATGAAGTTTCCGTTACTTGCAGTGTCGAGTGAGAATCGACATTTCCTGTCTGTTCCTCTATAAAAGATGTTCCATAGGCTTCCTTCTGAAAAACAATGGTTCGGGCATTCTCTTGTGTAATCCCTGAATCGCTCCAATGCTTCATGAAATGGCTCCACCGGCCCTTGTTGAAAACTAGAAATCTTTTCCTTTAACAAATTCGCCCTTTGCTTAGTGAAAAAGTGTCCTATGAATGCTCCTTTGTATTCCTTCCAAGTCGCGATGGACTGAGCTGGAAGGGATTTCACCCATCTTATGGCTTTCCCTTTGAGTGTGAAGGAGAAAAGCTTGCATTTCAAATAATCTTTGGGAGCTCCATCCGCACTAATGGTCCCACATATTTCTTCAAATGAATCAATGTGCTCTAAAGGATTCTCCTCTGTTAATCCTTGGAACTAGTTTTGCTTAACCAGAGCAATTACTTCCGGTGAGATCTCATAATCCCTTCCTTCCGGGAGCAGCGGATGAATAGGATTTCGGCTTAAAAGCAATGTAGGGGCCGAGTCAAAATCCCCCATAGTTTCTTTGTCCAGGTGCACGGGTATGCTATCACCGAGTGTATTCAGCGGTGGATCCTGCGGTTGTCTAAACATCATGGCTGCTGCGGCAGCGTTTTCATCTTCTGAATGACTTTCCGAGTCACTCATCTCAATGTCTTCTGCTCAGATTTTTCACCTGAAATACACAAAGGGAATGTTTTTAAATGTAAAGAAAGAAAAACTGGAAATTAAATTTGCAAGTACTGAAATTAAAAATCCTAGGCTAGATCAGTCTTGAGAACTTGTAGGCAGCTGTAATGCTCCCTGGCAACGGCGCCAAAAAGCTTGATGCGGGATAAGCTTTCCCCAATTTCTATCCCTTTTCTGCAAGTGCACAGATCGAGAGTAGTAACGGGTTTATCGAACACAAGGAGCAGAGAGATGCACTACAAGTTATGTAATTCCAATTTAGCTAGGACAAGATAAGGGTTTTGGTTGTGATTGGTAAGATAGCTAACTAAACTAAATGAATGCGATGTAAAAACGGTAAAAGATCAAGGTACGAAAGCGCTAGGCAATGGGAGACTCGCAGAGATCAATGATTACTAGGTTAAATCAACTTATTAGGGGGTTTAATTGGGTGCCGTCTAGAACTCAAAACACAGATGTAAAATCAGTCCACTTCCGTGGCTCCGACCTCTTTGTTAACTAACCTAATCGCTAATCTTTCGGAATGTCCTTAGATTGTTAAACAAGCATTAATTCGTTCAAGTCTCAATTGTTCACAACCCCGCATAGATCAACTTCTGCAGTCTATGAAGTGTTGCCCACCAAATACTAGTTCAGGCGAATGATACAGCACTTCCGTGGCTCAAGTCTACCTAAGATCAGATGCTAGTTGATTAGAAAAGCATGCAGCAATAAGATTAAGCAAAGGTGAAGACCTATAATGATGAACCCCAAATTTGATTTAGAACCCTAACAATGCATGGACTCTTTGATTAACCCATGACCTAACAAGTGAATTACTCAGACATAATCAAAGTAACAACACAGGAAGATGATGAAGAAAACATAAATATAAGACAAAGGTTCAGAAAACTTCTTCAAATTGTAGTAAGGAGGAGAGATCCTCTCCTTGAAATCTCTAGAACAAAAGTAGATCTATAAAACTGAAACACAATGCGGTTCTATGGTTCTCTTCTTTCTAAAGAGGCTAAAAAGGTGTATTTATAGTGCTAGGTCTTCCAGGGGTCGAGATTAGGTAAACAGGCCGAGTAAATCGTGAAAACGTGCAAAACGGGCCTTAGTCGGCTAAGGCGGGTCGAGCGGGGCGGTCGGCGGTCGAGCGGGGCGGTCGACCGGTCGGTCGGGATGGTGATCGGGTCGAGCGGGGCGGTCGACCGGTCGGTCGGGATGATGGTCGGGTCGAGCTGGCGCGTACGGGATGGTGAAAAGAGGTCGGGTCGGACGGGAGCCTTGGAGTCCCTGTCCGACCGGCTCGGTCGACCGGATCGGTCGTCGTCTTGAAGGAAGGTCGGTTCGGACGGGAGCCTTGGAGGCCCTGTCCGACCGGCTCGGTCGAGCGGCTGGTGTAGACGTCCGGTTTTCGGCTGATTTGACACTCTTCACTAAAATGATATATCTTCCACTCTACACGTCCAACTTGCATGATTCCAATTGCGTTGGAAAGCTAACTCATGTAGGCATCGCGGCGAACTGGTTTTAGTGAGATCCATTGAGTAGAATGTTTTTGGGGCTCTTTCAAAGTTGATGCTGTGTCGTGGAGCGGCGTAAAGTCCAAATCCTGTGGTTTTGCTCCAAAATGCATCTTTCGACCTGTTTAGACTCTTAGTACTATAAATCCACAAAAACTACGTTTTTATATCGAAAAGCCTTTAAAAACCTTATAAAAAGCATAGTAAAACCATATAAAACGGGTACAAAATAGAGGTATATCAACTCCCCCAGACTTAGATCTTTGCTTGTCCTCAAGCAAATAGAATCCAAATCAGAGAAAGAGGTTTGAAAACGTAGAAACTCCTTATCCTTTTTGAGAAAACTGTGGTGGATTCCTCTCCTGTATTCCACTAAAAACATAACCAATGTTGGACTAGCTTCACATAATGCTCGGCAAGCTTAGCGAACCATACCAAACTCAACTAGTCTCATCCAGCATTCCAGACTTTCCATTGTTAACTCCTTGCATAAATTTAAAACGTGCGGTCTTTATCAAGGGAATATCGATCATTAAGCACTTGTTCTTACCCACTTGAGTCTCTCCAGGATAGTCCTTTTTGAAGCTTTTGAGTTCTTTTCCTCTCTCTTTTCTTTTGAAGGATCGATCTTTCCCTACTTTTCTAGGGTATCATTTTATTTTTTTCTATCGATCCTTCTTCCCTTTCCCTTTTTTTTTTCGTTTGGGGAATAACATAGGATAGGCTTTTGCTTTTTCCTTGTTTTCGGTAGGTCTCCATAAGACAAGAAGGTGCAGACGTATGCATTCCTCTTGCTTACACGTTTTCCTTGTGCTAAAAAGCTTTTGATTTTTATTTTTCTGAGAGAGAGGAGAACTGCACTTTGCATTGGACACACCCTTTTGAGATCAAGTGAGGAACGACTCATATGTATGCCAAGTCCCTTGACAAGAAAAACTAGATTGGTTAGGGTGGAGTTAACGTTAGATTGTCCGGGTACCTTAGAAATGTTGCCAAGTCAGTAGGTCGATCCACCGTTAGAGGTTCTGTTAGGCTTATGTCTGAAACTGATGTCCGCTCTAGGGTCATAGATTGTTAGCACAACACCGGAGAATCATAGAGATAGATCATAATTTCCAACTAAGGTTTTGATTTAATAAAACAGAAGTTTTGAAAAAGGTTAATAAGAGAAATAGATATAAGATGAAGACAAGACATGAACAAACGCATTAGTACCGACAATCCCCCCAGACTTAACTTGCACCGTCCCGGTGAAAGCAAATCCGATTAAGGGAGGTAAAAAAGTAAGGCGTTTGTGAATGAGAGGAAAGATGTAACCTGATTAGACATTAAGTCCATGAAGAGATAACCTATTGGTGGTATGTTGCTGTCTTTGGCTGTTGATAAGTGTGGAAAATATGTCCCATGGTGCGTTAGAATGAACTCCAAAGCAATGGCTTGTATCCCGGTGTAGATGATTAAGTACCATGCGTCCATGGTAAAAGCTCTTGAAGTCCGCCGAAGGTGAGGCATGATGTTGTGCTGGAGCAAACGGATATCTGAACGTGGTTGTTCCTTGCCACATTCATTGTTAATGTTGGAAGCTAGGGACAATTACTCCTTTCTTAATTTTCCGAGGTTTCTTCTCAATTTGCATGTTAGATTCTCAAATATCTGTATCCAAAACTTCAAAAGCAAAACAAAAATTAGTAAATTAAAACAAAAAGTAAAAGCGGAAAGTAAAACTTATGGGTTGCCTCCCATACAACGCTTGTTTAAGGTCTTTAGCTTGACCGTTTGTGATTCAGACTGGTGAGGGATCGTCCAAATCGATTCGGACTTCTTGTGATGTCTCTGTATTGGCTAGATACGGTTTAAGTCTTTGCCCATTGACTGTGAATTCGCCTCCGGATGGAGTTAATAGTACAACTGCTCCGTATGGCCGAACTTCTTTGATTTTGAATGGCCCCGACCATCTAGAACGAAGCTTCCCGGGAAAAAGTTTTAGACGGGAGTTGAAAAGGAGGACTTGATCATTTGGTGCGAATGTCTTTGGTATGATCTTCCTGTCATGGAAAGCTTTGGTCCTTTCTTTGTAAATCTTCGCATTCTCATATGCGAGGTGGCGGATCTCATCAAGCTCATTGAGTTGAATGAGTCTTCTTTCTACTGCTGTTTTAAGGTTGAAGTTTAACTCCTTTACTGCCCATGCCGCCTTATATTCTAACAAAACAGGGAGGTGACAGGCTTTTCCATAGACTAAGTGGAAAGGGGTTGTGCCTAGTGGGGTTTTGAAAGCAGTGCGGTACGCCCATAGAGCGTCATCTAACTTGGCACTCCAATCCTTTCTAGTCTTTCCTGTAGTCTTTTGTAGGATGCTTTTAAGTTCTCTGTTTGAGATTTCCACTTGGTCACTAGTCTGAGGATGATATGGGGAAGCAACTTTGTGTGTCACTCCATGCTTCTTCAAAAGGTTGGCGAAAATCCTGTTGATAAAGTAAGATCCTCCGTCACTAATGACAATCCTTGGTACTCCAAATCTCGGGAAGATGATAGATTTGAACATCTTGATAACAACTTGAGCATCATTGGTCGGGCTTGCTATTGCTTCCACCCATTTCGAAACATAGTCCACTGCAACGAGAATGTATTGGTCACCAAAAGATGTCGGGAAAGGTCCTATGAAATCTATTCCCCACACGTCGAAAACTTCTACTTCTAGAATGAAATTTTGTGGCATCTCATTTCTTTTGCTTATGTTTCCCATTCTTTGGCAGGCATCACATCGGGATATGAAGGCGTGGGCATCTTTAAACATGGTCGGCCACCAGAATCCTGATTGAAGTAGTTTAGAAACTGTTTTGTACGTGGCGAAATGACCGGCATAGCTAGAGCTGTGGCAGGCGAACAATATTCCCTCTATCTCTTCCTCTGGAATACACCTACGAAACATACCGTCAGAGCATTTTTTATAAAGATAAGGTTCATCCCAAAAATACCGTCTAATGTCACGGAGAAATTTCTTCTTTCTGTAGCCAAAGAATTGTGGGGTGGATGGTCTGCTGCAAGGAAATTTGCAATGTGGCGAAACCATGGAGTGTTCGCTGATGAAATTTTTTGGCTTTGGTTTGGGATGGTTTGACGGATGAGTAATGGTTGCAGCTTGGGCCGCGTAAACAGTTTCTTCAGGCAGCCTGTCATCCAATGGCATGGTTTCATTAACTCTCATGCGTGAAAGGTGATCCGCCACTCCGTTATCTGCACCTTTTCTATCCTTTATCTCGAGGTCAAACTCTTGGAGGAGTAATATCCATCTTAAAAGCCTTGGCTTTGCATCCTTTTTAGACAGTAAATATCGCAATGCGGCATGGTCAGAATGAACTATTACTTTGGAGCCTACCAAGTATGATCTGAATTTCTCGAATGCAAAGACTATGGCAAGGAGTTCTTTCTCTGTGGTTGCATATTTGCATTGTGCTTCATCTAGAGTTCGGCTAGCATAGTAGATGACATGTAACTTCTTATCCTTTCGTTGTCCAAGCACTGCTCCTACTGCATAGTCGCTGGCGTCACACATGATCTCAAAGGGTTGTTCCCAATCTGGTGGCTGGACAACTGGTGCGCTAACTAAGGCCTCCTTGATCTTGGTGAAAGCGGCATGACATTCATCCGTGAATTCAAATGTGATGTCTTTGCATAACAGTCGTGTCAATGGTCTTGCTATCTTTGAGAAATCCTTGATGAACCTCCAGTAGAATCCGGTGTGGCCGAGGAAAGTCCTTATATCCTTTACACTCTTTGGAGGTTGTAGGTTTGTCATGACTTCAATCTTGGCTTTCTCTACTTCGATTCCTTTTTCTGAGATTCGATGCCCGAGGACAATCCCATCTCTGACCATGAAGTGACATTTCTCCCAATTGAGAACTAAGTGTTTATCTTCACATCGCTGTAAAACTTTTCCAAGATTTGCTAGGCATGCCTTAAAGGATGAACCATATACTGAGAAGTCGTCCATGAATACTTCCATGATTTTCTCTATAAAGTCGGTGAATATGGACATCATGCATCTTTGGAAAGTGGCTAGTGCGTTGCATAGACCGAAAGGCATTCTTCTATAGGCAAAAGTGCCATACGGACATGTGAAGGTTGTCTTCTCTTGATCATCCGGATGTATTGGTATCTGGAAAAATCCTGAATATCCATCAAGAAAACAATAATATTGATGATTAGCAAGGCGCTCAAGCATTTGATCTATGAATGGTAAAGGATAATGATCTTTTCGGGTGGCTGAGTTAAGCTTCCTGTAATCGACACACATTCGGTGTCCTGTTATCGTCCTGGTAGGGATTAGCTCGTCTTGCTCATTCTTAACAACTGTGATCCCTCCCTTCTTTGGTACCACGTGTACTGGACTTGCCCATTTGCTATCCGAGATTGGGTAAATTATCCCTGCATTCAAAAGTTTCATTATTTCCTTCTTGACTACTTCCTTGAGGTTCGGGTTAAGCCGTCTCTGATGTTCAATTGATGAACTGGATCCGTCTTCTAAGATGACTCTATGCATGCAGAGGTTTGGTGAGATTCCTGTTATATCATCCAAAGAATAACCGAAGGCCCTTCTGTGCTTTCTCAGTTCGTGAACTAGTAAAGCGGTCTCCTCATTTGTTAGTCCGGAGTTTATTATCACAGGATAAGTTTCATTTGGACCTAGATATTCGTACCTCAGCCCAACAGGGAGCGGTTTTAGGTCGGTTTTTGGTGCTCTCAAGGGGCACCATGGGTCTGGTTCTGGCTGGGGGGTTGGCTTTTGTTTCTCTGCTTTGGCTTCCTCTTCTTTACTTCCCTTCAAATCCGTGTATGCCACTAGTTCTTTGTATGCTTCGACCGAATCCATGAATTTGACTAAGCCTTGTGCTTCTCTTTCTGCATAACCCAACTCTTCTTCAGCTCGGGTTAAGGCTAATTCAAGAGGATCATGAAGCAACATATCCTCCAATATTTCTTCTTTTGCCTCTCCAATCCAAAAAGTCTGACCATCCATTGTAGGTCTATCGATCGTTCTGTTGACTTCGAAGTTCATAACAATATCTCCCAGGTGAAGGTCAATGTTCCCATTCTTCACATCTATCATTGCTCCGGCAGTGGCTAAAAAGGGGCGTCCTAGGATTATAGGATCCTTGGGTTCATGCTCCAATTCCAGGACCACGAAATCGGCCGAGATGTTGCATCCTCGTACAACAATGGTTACGTCCAAGACAACTCCTATGGGGCGTCGAACGGATCGATCTGCAAAAACAAGAGAGATTTTTGTAGGTTTAAAGTTTGTGATTCCTAGTAGTCTTGCTACTGAATAGGGCATTAAATTGACGCTTGATCCCAAATCACAAAGGGCCCGGTCGAAAAGTGTTCCTCCAATCTCACAAGCTAGAACAAAACTTCCCGGATCATCAACTTTTTCCGGCATTTTGTTCTGGAGGATTGCACTGCACTCTTTGGTGATCATCATTGCTCCTTCTTCTAGGCTTACATTGCTTGTAAGTATAGCCTTCATATACTTCTTTAGAGACGGTATGATATGGCAAGCATCTACGAATGGTAGCCTAACTGTCAGCTGGCTAACTAGATCCTTAAGTTTGGCTTGCTCCTTCTCTTTCTTTGGCTGGTTAAGAACATTTCGGTACAGAAGCTTTGGTTGATAAACCTTTGGTATGACTGGTGGGTCAATATCTTGTTCTTGAATTCCTGGTTCTGTGCGTACCCGTACTTCTTTAGGTGGTTCTTCTCCATCTCCAATTATAACATACTCTAAAGGTTTATCCGTTCTGGCTGGGGTTAATTCTTCCTCAGGGTAGGCTGGTGGTTCATATTCCTTCCCATTCCTTAGGGTTATGGCAGCTACATTTTCACCTCTGGGGTTTATCTCTACTTTTCCAGGAAGGACTCCCATTTCCCTCTTAACAGTTCCGGCTATTTCAGCAATTTTGAAGTCTAAACTCTTTGTGGCGGCAGCGATGAGGTCGAATTTTTCATTCATGTCTCTACATATAAAATCCAGCTTCTCTTCAACTTCGTTCAAGTGCTTCCGATGTGAGTCCAAGAGCTCACTTATCATTGGGTCAAGGTTTAAAAGGGATAGAAAAGACTCAATTTCTATCCCTTTTCTGCAAGTGCACACATCGAGAGTAGTAACGGGTTTATCGAACACAAGGAGCAGAGAGATGCACTACAAGTTATGTAATTCCAATTTAGCTAGGACAAGATAAGGGTTTTGGTTTTCTCGTGATTCCATGGAGTTTCTTCCATATGCACCTTGCCTGACATTCTGCGGCCTATACTCATACTCCTGGTATCTTTCTCCATTCTGAACTTTCTGTTGATATTCGGATCCTAAAGTCTCATCATTCCACACTCGTGAATCTCTGTGCTCTCGCCTGAAGTGATGATCTCTTATGCCAAAAAAATTAACTTCTTCTTGGAATTCAGGTGCAAAATCTCCTAAACATCTTCGTCCATCTATGTCGTAAGTCATACAGCCCCCTTTATTACTCACTGCATTTTCCTGATTCCTCAATATTGTTACCATGATAGCTCTCATCTCATTATACTCTTCTCGGCTTAGGTTCGAATTTATTGCTTTAACAGCCTTCTCATGCCATATGAAGTTGTCACTGTCACTAGATGCCAAATTTTCGATCAAAGTCTTTGCTTCTATCACTGTCCTGGTCATGAAGTTTCCGTTACTTGCAGTGTCGAGTGAGAATCGACATTTCCTGTCTGTTCCTCTATAAAAGATGTTCCATAGGCTTCCTTCTGAAAAACAATGGTTCGGGCATTCTCTTGTGTAATCCCTGAAGCGCTCCAATGCTTCATGAAATGGCTCCACCGGCCCTTGTTGAAAACTAGAAATCTTTTCCTTTAACAAATTCGCCCTTTGCTTAGTGAAAAAGTGTCCTAGGAATGCTCCTTTGTATTCCTTCCAAGTCGCGATGGACTGAGCTGGAAGGGATTTCACCCATCTTATGGCTTTCCCTTTGAGTGTGAAGGAGAAAAGCTTGCATTTCAAATAATCTTTGGGAGCTCCATCCGCACTAATGGTCCCACATATTTCTTCAAATGAATCAATGTGCTCTAAAGGATTCTCCTCTGTTAATCCTTGGAACTAGTTTTGCTTAACCAGAGCAATTACTTCCGGTGAGATCTCATAATCCCTTCCTTCCGGGAGCAGCGGATGAATAGGATTTCGGCTTAAAAGCAATGTAGGGGCCGAGTCAAAATCCCCCATAGTTTCTTTGTCCAGGTGCACGGGTATGCTATCACCGAGTGTATTCAGCGGTGGATCCTGCGGTTGTCTAAACATCATGGCTGCTGCGGCAGCGTTTTCATCTTCTGAATGACTTTCCGAGTCACTCATCTCAATGTCTTCTGCTCAGATTTTTCACCTGAAATACACAAAGGGAATGTTTTTAAATGTAAAGAAAGAAAAACTGGAAATTAAATTTGCAAGTACTGAAATTAAAAATCCTAGGCTAGATCAGTCTTGAGAACTTGTAGGCAGCTGTAATGCTCCCCGGCAACGGCGCCAAAAATGATGTGATCATAGGAAGGAATCAGGATGTCAACCAGGATGAGGACCTTGTAGCCGAGCTTGTACCTGAGGAAACTATGCTTGAACCTGAGGAAGCTATGCTTGAACCAGAGGATGCAATGCGTGTACCAGAAGGACCAATGACTCGGGCTAGAGTTAAGCGGCTGAGGAATGCACTTAATGGACTGATTCATGAAGTTATGGCCAAGAGAAACACTCACAAATCACTTGGTGATGTTAACTATCAAGTCTAGCCTCTTCTGAATGTCATACAAGCCCAAGAAAGCCCAAAATTACTCATTTAATTTTGTGGTCAAAGGAGGTGACAAAAATGGAGCTGAAGAGTCTCATTTGAAGCTCAAGAGTTATTCAACTATATTTATTTCTTTCTGATTTCGAAACATTAATTATCTAGCTTATTTCTTAAGTTTTTTTTCCTTTATATTCATGTAATCTCACTTGAGAAAACAACAACCTTTCTCTTCTTTTTATCAAATATTTTGAGAGTGATTCTCTTTTGTTCCTTGTGAACTTTTCGATCTGTCTTGGTGTGTCATATCCAAGGGATCAACTCGGTTTATCAAGTGTTCTTCATCACACTTGTGTGGCCATTCTATCAACTGAGGATAGTTGTTTGCGGTTTAAGATAGCATCAGGTGGTGGGTTTAATATACTCACTGTTGGATCTACCTGCATCATCTTTCTAAGGTTCCACCGCCTTGTTTCTTTGGAGTTTCACCACTTCATTGGAGTCAAGGATTATCCCTACCAACTTAGAGTGAAAGATCTTGGCTAGGATCGTATCAAGTGGTATCAGAGCAACACTCTTAAGTTCGATAATCTATCATTCTATCATCTTCTCATCTGTTCATTTCATTTTCTATCTATTCATCTTCTATCTTTTCATCTTCTATCTTATTCTATCTTTTCATCTTCTTTTCTTTTATTATAATTTCAGTTTAATATATATATTTTCGTAATCAAAAAAAAAAAAAACAAACAAACAAAAAAAAAACAAAAAAAAAAAAAAAACAAAAAAAAAAATCATATCAAGTTATATCTATTTATCTTCCTTTCTATTCTATTTTCTTAATCTGTCTATCTTCATTTCTCTTCTTTCACTTGATTCACTGGTTAGTTCTTTGGGGAAACTCATTGAGATTTGATTATTAGTTCCATTGGAACTAGGAGAATTCACTGATTGATATTTGATTGAGAGAAACACTTGTGATGATAAACACTTGGGGAAACACTTGGGAAACACTAGAGAGAAAACATCTTTGTGGGAAACACTTGGGAAACACCTTTTCTGCTAATTTGTTTGTTCATTTTGCAGGAAAGAATCATGTCTAATCACGAAGAAGATAACACCAATAATCGTGTAGAAGAAGAAACGACGAATAGAACAATGCAAGTTGATGCACTGGTGGTTGAGATCAAGCGGTTGATCAGGGTTGAGATGGATGCAGTCCATGAGAGGTTGGATCGTACCGAGAAGGGGCACAACAGAGTCAACCACGAAATTTTCCTACTTTGCCTAGGAGAGGAGTCATTCAACCAAGAAGAGGAAGAGCGAACAATCGCAGAACAGAGGTTGATTATTACAATGGTGATGATGATGATCATTCATCCAGAGGAAGTCGAAGGAGACCACAGCGTGCTAGAGAGGGCAGGGATCGAACTGATGACAACTTAGGTGGAATTAAGTTGAAGATTCCATCGTTTCAAGGAAAGAACGATCCAGATGCATATCTAGAGTGGGAGAAGAAGATTGAGTTGGTTTTTGATTGCCAAAACTACTCTGAGATGAAAAAGGTACGAGTTGCAGCCACTGAATTTTGTGATTATGCTATTAACTGGTGGGATCAGTTGGTAACAAGCAGGAGGCGCAATGGAGAGTATCCCGTTGAGACGTGGGATGAGATGAAAACGATCATGAGGAAACGCTTTGTTCCTAGTCATTACCACAGAGAGCTGCACCAAAAGCTAAGGAGACTTTCTCAAGGGAGCAAAAATGTGGAGGACTATTACCAAGAGATGGAGACTCTTATGATAAGAGCAGATATTGATGAGGATCGAGAAGCAACAATGGCAAGGTTTCTGAGTGGAATGAGCAGAGATCTTCAGGATCGAATGGAGTTGCAACAGTATGAAGACTTGGAGGAAATGTTGCATAAGGCTATCTTGATGGAGCAGCAGCTCAAGAGGAAGGGTCCAATACGTCAGTCTTATGGTGCTAGAACGAGTAGTGTGAGGCCTAACTATTCCAGAGAAGAGAAGACAGCCCCAAAGCCAAGGTTTGATTCCAAACCAGCCGCTGTTACTCAAGATACCAAAGGGAGAACAGATTCTGCGAAACCAAGGAACCGAGATGTTCAGTGCTTCAGGTGTCATGGCAAAGGACATTATGCCAATGAGTGCTCTAACAAACGAGCCATGATGATCCTAGACAATGGAGATATTGTCACTGAGGAAGAAAAAGAAGAAGAGGTTTCTGATTCGAATGAGAGTGAAGAGCTGCCGATCAGAGGAGAATTGCTGGTCACCAGAAGATCTTTGAGGGTTCAAACCAAGTCTGAGGAGAAAGAACAGAGAGAGAACCTGTTTCATACTAGGTGTCTTGTTCAAGAGAAGGTTTGCAGTCTCGTCATTGATGGAGGAAGCTGTACGAATGTGGCAAGTCAGGCTATGGTTCAGAAGTTGGGGTTACAAGTTGAGAAACATCCAAGACCCTACAACCTTCAATGGCTGAATGACAGTGGAGATATGAAGGTGAAAACACAAGTAAGGGTTCCTCTTTCTATTGGAAAATATGAGGATGAGATTCTTTGTGATGTTCTGCCTATGGATGCTGGTCATATTCTGTTGGGGAGACCATGGCAATTTGATCATAGAGTTATACATGATGGATTCACCAACAAGCATTCTTTTGAGTTTAAGGGGAAGAAGATCACGTTGGTTCCATTGACACCATCTGAGGTACATCAAGATCAAATACATATGAGCAAGAAGAGGGAGCAAGAGAGTTTGAGTGCCCAAAACACCAATCACCAAAAGAAAAACGAGAGCCTGAGAGAAACCAAGAAAAAGGCCTTTGAGAGTAAACCCGTGAGAATTTCTAACTTCTTTATGAAGTCTTGTGAGGTCAAGAGAGCTCTTTTCTCGAGACAGCCCCTGATTCTATTTGTCTATAAAGAAGCTCTCATGAGCGTGACTGACCTGACACCGGTGCTACCGAGTGAAGTTACCTCTCTTTTGCAGGATTTTGAAGATGTATTCCCTGAAGACAATCCCGATGGCTTACCACCAATCCGTGGGATTGAGCATCAAATAGACTTTGTTCCTGGAGCTTCACTACCAAACAGACCAGCTTATAGAACAAATCCAGTGGAGACCAAGGAGTTGCAGAGACAAGTGAGTGAGCTGATGGAGAAGGGATACATTCGAGAGAGCATGAGCCCATGTGCTGTGCCTGTTCTACTTGTTCCTAAGAAGGATGGAAGTTGGAGAATGTGTGTTGACTGCAGAGCCATCAACAACATAACAGTTAAGTATCGCCATCCTATCCCTCGCTTAGATGATATGCTAGATGAGTTGTATGGTTCTAGTGTGTTCTCTAAGATTGATCTTAAAAGTGGATGTCATCAAATTCGCATGAAAGAGGGTGATGAATGGAAAACTGCTTTCAAAACAAAACATGGTTTATATGAGTGGTTAGTGATGCCTTTTGGACTAACTAATGCACCGAGCACCTTTATGAGATTAATGAATCATGTTTTGAGATCATTCATTGGAATTTTCGTTGTTGTCTACTTTGATGACATTCTGGTCTATAGCAAAAACTTGAGTGATCATGTTGAGCATTTGAATTCTGTTTTAGATGTTATAAGAAAAGAAAAGTTGTTTGCTAATCTGAAAAAGTGTACCTTCTGCACAGATAATCTTGTGTTTCTAGGCTTTGTTGTGAGTGCACAGGGTATACAGGTTGATGAGGAGAAGGTCAAAGCAATTCGTGAATGGCCTAGTCCAAAGACTGTTGGAGAAGTAAGAAGTTTCCATGGACTAGCAGGCTTCTATAGGCGATTTGTCAAAGATTTTAGCACCATTGCTGCCCCATTGACAGAGGTGATCAAGAAGGATGTTGGATTCAAATGGGAAGCAGCACAAGAAGAAGCATTCCAAAACCTGAAAGGGAAGCTTACTAACGCACCACTCTTGTCTTTACCAGACTTTCTTAAGACTTTTGAAATAGAGTGTGATGCTTCTGGTGTAGGTATTGGAGCAGTGCTGATGCAAGAGAAGAAGCCTATTGCTTATTTCAGTGAGAAACTTGGAGGAGCAACCTTGAACTATCCAACATATGATAAGGAGCTCTATGCCTTAGTCTGAGCCTTACAAACATGTGATAGTAGGTTTTTACACTACTTATGCAATCCCCTATTGTACTATCATGTCGATGTAGGACTTAGGGTTTATCAATCCAAAGTGGGAGGAGAATGAAACAGCTTAGGATTATGCAATAGTGACACAAGTCAAGACAGATGGTTGTTTGGTGTTGAAACGAAACTATCTATCTAAACGAAATGCAACGGGAATGAAAGCGGAAAAGTAAAACGATAAACTAAATCAAGCTCGATCGAGTTAAGCTAACCATGAGAAAGGTAGCTCGATCGAGTTAAGATAAAATGAAACAAGGAGAGACTGGTGCAGCTCGATCGAGTTAAGATACGAGTTTGCACTAAACTGACTCGATGGAGTCAGAGTAAAACAAGATTAAAGCAGAACGAAAACGTAAGTAAAGACTGGTATGATAGACAAAGACTCAGGGACGGATTTGATGATCATAGAGAATCTAATGCTAATCAGCTATGCTTTCTAAAACGACACGAACACGTGCTTATCCCTTCGGCCATGGAATCCCGAGGTCGGTTATCCCACTTCCCAGTGGCGTTACAAACCGCCTCTCTGGTTCAATCCCGCTAACTCGATCGAGTTGGAGCGTGTGTCATGAACCAGATATATAAAGAACCGGCCCATGTAATGCCCTAGAAGCCCCTCTGTGCAACCGCTCTCGTGGGACAAAGGCATAAAGCTAATCCTCTGTTTTGCCTTGATCCGACGCTCAACCAAGCGGGTCAGGCCAGGAGCGTCTAGGATCGATCCACCATGGTCAGTGGCTGGATCGCATAGGGCATAGCTAAACAGAGAGGGATAATAGATGAAAACCTAAAGCATCAGAGATTAAACATAATCGATTCCCTAATCTAATCCATCCCTAAGCCTAAGGGAGAAATTACTCAAGATCCATAACAGAATTCGAAATCATGTCTAAATAAACTAAAACCAACATAATATGAAAGACAGAAAGGAGATTAACAACTTTTATTAAACAAGCAATTGCAAAATGTGAATAACAAAGTCTGGAATCTTAAATTGAAAACAGGAAGTTTCTGGAACAAAAACTAAGAACAGAAAGCAAAAAAAACGAAAAAGATAAGATCCATAAGAGAAATCATAATGAAAATAGATGAAACAAACATTAAAAAAAAGACAAAGATGAAGCAAACAACTTTTATTAAAAACATAAGTGCAAAAAGTAAATAACAAAGCTTAAATCTACAAATTAAAAGACATAAAGACAAAGAAAATAAAGTTTGGTTTTCTGGTGGCTGAAAAGCCAAAAAGAAGAACATTTTCGTGGCTAGGGGTCTCAGGCCTTTTATAGGCAAGGCAGCTAGGGTTTCTGGTCTTGGGAAACCGCCTTAGTCCAACTCGATCGAGTTGACTGATCGAGACACCTTTTGCCTAGCTCGATCGAGTTGTTGGTCGAGTAGTCAGTTTGGCCTTGGCTCGATCGAGCTGCCTGATCGAGTGCAATTAAAATCGCTGTATCTTCCGAACCACTGGTCTGAATGACTTGAAACCGCCACCAGACGAAAGCTAACTCTTTTATCTACAACTTCCATGAAGACCTCAGAGGCTGAATCGGAGTTTAAACCCTTCGTTTGGTACGATCTTTCAGACGCATTGCACTAGCTCGATCGAACCCGATCGAGTCAAGCAAGAACTCTTCTGTTCCTTCCATTCTTGATCCATATTGGCTCCCTTGTTGCCTAGCCTTGCTCCAGCATCACCACCAAGCCTCCTTAGCTCCAAATGCTCCAAAAGTACCTGGTTTTAACTCCATATGCACTCATATATGCAATGCACAACCCAAAACTACTAAGTATGCAAATGGAGAAGAAAATGTCAAGAAGTGACACTTAAGATGGTTGAAACAATGCAAAGATGGTCTAAATGATATGCTAAAAAGGTATAAAATGCGAATGCATCAACACCCCCAAACTTATCCTTTGCTTGCCCTCAAGCAAACAAATACAACAAGAAGGAGATGAAGGTTGAAAACAGTTGATATATCCAAAACATGCCAGCAAAAACGGTTTGATCAATGTCCAGGTTCAAGATTCTAGAGTGCATCAGGGTGAGAGTTACTTCTAAAAATCCTTGCCATGCTTAACAAGATCAATCAAACTTCACAGTCAATCAAACCACTCATTTATATCACCACATCCCTTTAACATTCATTAAACAGAACAGTGAACCAATCTTATGCAAATCTAAACAACTCATTTGGCTTAGGGTGATGGTTAAGAGACAAAGATGGTCCCTTTAATGCAATAAACAGTTTATAAACAGGGATCTCTCAAGAAAATGAACAAGCTTCAGCAAAAGGTTAAAAGTTAGAACCAAGGATGATACAAAAGCAGAAATCCCTTCTACCCAGACACCACACTCGATCGAGTTTAACCCGTAACCCAGAAACTAGAACCAACTCCTATCTACCCTTTAGGCATTGCCTTTAGACACAAAGGAGTGCTTGAACTCTTTTTCTTTCTTTTTCTTTGTACTTAGCCAAGGGAGAGGTTTTTCTAATCATACTCTAGCGGTTTGGGAATCTTATACTTAGGGAACTTTTCTTTTCTTTTCAAACTGGTGAGGCTTATGCCTTCTTTTCTTAAACACTAAGAACCCTTTTCTTTTTATTTAAACACTTCCCAAACCTTTACTAGACTTTCTTGAGACACAAACCTACTCCCTGGTCTTAAACACAACTCTTTTTCTTTTCTTTTCCCAAATCCCAGAATGATAAACAGACTCGCCCAAGCCCAGATGAAACACCCCCAAACTTAGCCTAAGCTGATCCTAAGGATGGACCAGAATCTACACAGAAACCCCTGCTCTTGTCGGTTTAAACTCAACACCATTTGCCAAGCATATTCGAAATAAGAACTCACAATCACACAAGAACAGCAAAGGGTTTGAAAGAAAGGCTAAGGTAAGGGTAGGGTCTGCTACTTGGACAGACAAGAGTGGATAAAATGGGAAAAGAATGTCCAAGTATGTATGAATATCCATGAGTTGCTTATCAATGCATGAAATGGTAATTAAGAGTCAAGATTATGGTTCAAATATATAGGGAGATGCATCAATTCACAGCAATGGTTTAAATGAGATGCTTTTATCTACAACTTCCATGAAGACCTCAGAGGCTGAATCGGAGTGTAAACCCTTCGTTTGGTACGATCTTTCAGACGCATTGCACTAGCTCGATCGAACCCGATCGAGTCAAGCAAGAACTCTTCTGTTCCTTCCATTCTTGATCCATATTGGCTCCCTTGTTGCCTAGCCTTGCTCCAGCATCACCACCAAGCCTCCTTAGCTCCAAATGCTCCAAAAGTACCTGGTTTTAACTCCATATGCACTCATATATGCAATGCACAACCCAAAAGTACTAAGTATGCAAATGGAGAAGAAAATGTCAAGAAGTGACACTTAAGATGGTTGAAACAATGCAAAGATGGTCTAAATGATATGCTAAAAAGGTATAAAATGCGAATGCATCAACATGGCAGCACTATCTCTGGCCGAAAGAGTTCGTGATTCACACTGATCATGAATCCCTAAAGCATCTAAAGGGGCAACAAAAGCTGAACAAGAGACATGCCAGATGGGTGGAATTCATTGAGACATTTCCTTATGTCATCAGATACAAGCAAGGTAAAGAAAATATTGTTGTTGATGCTTTGTCAAGAAGGTATTCTCTCATCTCTACTCTTGATGCTAAGTTGTTAGGATTTGAACAACTTAAGGAGATTTATGATACTGATTTTGAGTTCAAAGAAGTGTTTCGAGATTATGAGAAATTTGCTCATG
The DNA here is from genome assembly GCA_026724425.1 of Erythrophleum ivorense. Lineage (NCBI taxonomy): Eukaryota > Viridiplantae > Streptophyta > Magnoliopsida > Fabales > Fabaceae > Erythrophleum > Erythrophleum ivorense. The sequence continues at coordinate 786,944 of JAIUCV010000212.1, read as the reverse complement.
GAAAGTACTTTAGGCATGATAGATTTCTGTTCTATGAAAATCGTTTGTGTGTGCCTAACTGTTCTTTGAGAGATTTGCTTGTCAGAGAAGCTCATGGAGGAGGTTTGATGGGACATTTTGGAGTTGCCAAAACACTAACTGTTATGCAGGATCACTTCTACTGGCCGCATATGAAGAGAGATGTGGAGAGAATCTGCGGAAGATGTGTCACTTGCAAACAAGCAAAGTCTAAAGTGCAACCTCACGGTTTGTATTCTCCTTTACCCATTCCTACTAAGCCTTGGACTGACATTTCTATGGATTTTGTGCTTGGTTTGCCTAGAACTATACGAGGAAAAGATTCTATCTTTGTTGTTGTAGATAGATTTTCTAAGATGGCGCATTTTATCCCTTGTCATAAAACTGATGATGCATCACTTGTTGCTGAGTTGTTCTTTAGGGAAGTTGTTCGTTTGCATGGAATGCCTAGGACAATTGTTTATGATAGGGACACTAAGTTCTTGAGCTATTTCTGGAAAACTTTGTGGGCTAAGTTAGGAACTAAGTTGTTGTTTTCAACTACTTGTCATCCTCAAACTGATGGACAAACTGAAGTAGTGAATAGAACTTTGTCTACTCTGTTGCGTGCAATCATTAGGAAGAACATCAAAACTTGGGAAGATTGCTTGCCTCATGTTGAGTTTGCATATAACCATTATGTTCATTCTGCTACCAAGTATTCTCCTTTTCTGATTGTCTATGGTTTTAATCCTCTAACTCCTTTGGATCTAATCCCTTTGCCTGTGAATGAAAGAGTTAGTATGGATGGGAAAAAGAAAGCTGATCTTGTTAAGCAGATTCATGAGAGTGCACGACTAAACATTGAAGCCAAGACAAAGCAGTACCAGAAGCAAGCAAACAAAGGCAAGCGCAAGATGATCTTTGAAGTTGGAGATCTTGTTTGGGTACACTTGAGAAAAGAACGCTTTCCAGCTGAAAGGAAGTCCAAACTCATGCCGAGGATCGATGGTCCATTCAAAGTCTTGAAGAAAATCAGTGACAATGCTTATCACATCGATTTGCAAGGTAAGTACAATGTGAGTTCAAGCTTTAATGTTTCTGACTTAGTTCCTTTTGTGGCATACGAGTCGGATTTGAGGTCAAATCCTTTTCAAGAGGAAGGGCATGATGTGATCATAGGAAGGAATCAGGATGTCAACCAGGATGAGGACCTTGTAGCCGAGCTTGTGATGTGCTCAATATTTGCATACATTTAGGACCTTAAACTGCATAGTTTTATGTATAGTTGAGTCTCATTTATTGCCACTTAGTGTATGTTTCATCCACTTAGGAGCATTTAGTCCTTAGGAAAGCATTTTGCATTTCCATTGCATTTGGAGTGTGTTTTGCAGGTGAAAAGAGTTGTAAGCAGAGGAGACGTGCAGAGGTGGTGACCAGAGACAAACGGGATGCAGATCGGAGCTAAGGCGCATTCGGAGAAGGTGGCAGAACAGAGGACTTGGGCACAAGAAACAGAGTACTTGAGCAGCCTGACCAAGACCCGTGGACAAGCGAAGTCAAAGCGAGTGCGTTGACCAAGACTCCTTCCCCTCTTTAGTATAAATACCCTTTAGACCTAATTTTATTGGATATCTTGTAATTTTCTCTCTTGGTGACAAAGAACAAAAAAAAACGCCTCTTTTAGGGTTCTTCCCATATGGGAAGAACCTAATTTCGTTTTTAATAAATTCTTGCACTTTCCCTTCTTAATCTTCTTATATTAGCTTATCTCATCCTCCTAATCATGTTTAGGGACCTTTCCCTCTTGGGATTTGGGTTTCTAAGCATGATTAGTGAGTAAATCTCTTGGGTCTTTTTGGTTGGCATAGATTAGGGGTTGTTAGAGCTCGATTTGAATGTTTAGATGCTTAAATTCTTCCTAAAATCCTTCCTTGTTGGGTTTTCTTAATGTTAGGTCTCTCTTGATCAATTAGATCTTGATTTTAGACATTTCCTACATCAAAAGTGTTTGGAAATTGTTGGACCCAACCTACAAGGAGATTTGCTTGTCTAACCCACGATGGTGGTTGTTTAGAGAGCTTATCGGTCTAGGAGAGTTGTTTCTTAATGCTTGCTTGAATCGATTCCGCTAACAATAGTTAGGTCCTTGGATCGATTCTTGCTTTGTGATTTTCACCATGGAAGTGGGTTAATCTTGCTTATTGAACACTCTTCCTAGGATTTAGCTTTTGTTGTGTTTGCTTGAACATCAATATCGATCTCTAGGATACTTAGAGTGTAGTTCTTTCATTAATCCTTCTTTATTCGGTGGTCTTAATGCTGAATCTTCTTGATGGAGTTGATTCTAGACCTTAGGCATTTCATGCACCACAAGTGTTTGATGAAATGCTCGAACCAACCATCTAAAGGATTTACATGCCTAGCTCATGAGAGTGATTGTTTAGGGTGTTTATTGACTTTATAGAATTGGTTCTTTATGCTTGTTGGTTATGAATTCACTAATGATGATTAGCTTTGGATTTGTAATTAACAAAAGGATTTTCACCATGAAAGTGGGTTAATCTTGTTGATGAATTCTATGCCTAAGGATTAGCACTGTTTGTGTAGGTCTAAGCATCTTGATCTATTTGTGGATTATCCTATTCAATTATCCCATCCCAAGACCCATTTGCTTATCTAGTTTTACTTCTTCAATTTTCGTTTTTATTTTTGTCTCTTGAGTTTGACTCATTGTTTTAAGTTTTTGCTTTAAGTTTATGCTTAATTTCTCATCTAGGTTGTTAGATAAAAACCCCTATTTGATTTTCTTAGCTTAGATAGTTTCTTGCATTCCTATTGTCTTAATCTTAACCCCATTGGATTGATACCTCAAATGCTACAATGACATGAGTAGTGGATTTGAGTGATTGGTAGCGAAAACCCTACTATCAATTTGGCGCCGTTGCCATTGGGGTTTAGCATTAAGCATTAGGATTTGGAATCCATTTAAGACTAAGCTTTTATTTTTCCTTGTTTTTTCATTTCGCAGGAAAGCTTCTTTGATTGCGAGATCAACCCCGAGCCAAAAGAAGATCCATCACGCTCCTCAGCTCAAGAAGAACAACCTAGCTCCTCCAGCCTAAGAGGTCCTTCTGGCCAGAGGAAGAGAAGGCATCGTGATCCCCACCTCTTGCAGCATCCTCAGATGAACTTGCTTCATCCTCCTCCTCTGGGTTTATTACGGTACACCTCCAAACTGTAAATAACATGCATTTTTCTTTTTCTTTTGATTTCTCTTTTGCTTTGGCTTTCTCCTCTTCCTTTTTATCACACAAGGGACCGTGTGAATTAAGTGTGGGGGGGAGAGGGTCAATGGGACTTGACAAAGTGTTTTGTGTTCTTATTTTATTTTAGCATACTTGAGTCTCATGCATTTGCATCATATAGAAAATCATGTAAAATTTTCAAAAATTGCATAAAAAAAAAAAAAATGAGCATGTAGCTTAGGTTCATTTCATTTCGCATTTGAGCAATCCTTGGTTAAGTTGAACAGTTGAATTGCGGGATTAGCTCATTGACTTAGTTTTAAGTTCTCTGGCGCAAATTGTTTGAGGTTGAAGTTATGGTAGAACCGCATCACTTGAGCGCATCTTGGTCATTTTGGTAAAACCGAACGCATTGCTTTGATTTGAATCCACTCCTTGCTCAAGAGAACCTTAATCTGATTTTAAATTATCATGCTCATGCCTGTCTAGTTTGCTCGTGGATTATACATACTTGAATCATCTTTACATATTGTTTCTCCATCTCTGTTGATTCAAGTAGAACTCCCCTCCCTTAACCAACCCTTTCCTTCAAGCTGAATGTTATTTTTGTGTGTTGTGAGGCCTCTTGGTGAAAGTTTGGCATAAAGTGTTAGGTCTTGAACCGACAAGGATAGGTGATCATGTAGATTCTGGTCCACACTTTTTGGGCCAGACTAGGCTAAGATCGGGTTTGGGAATTCATCTTGGGTCGGGGTCTTGAAGAAATTAAAGAAAGTCTTGAGTAAAAAGGGCAGCGAGAGTATTAAGGTTAATAAAGCTTGGTCTATGTATGTATAAGTTTAGCCCCCATCAATAAAAAAAAAAAATAAAAAAAAAAAGAATAAAAGAAAAGATGGGTTAGAGCATAAATGAAAAATTCTAGACCATGTCTCGTGTGTATTGTTGTAAGTTGCCTTTGAAAAGTTTTTCTTAGCTGCCCAAGCAGAAAGCTCTTGATAAAAGCTAGTTAAAGAAAGTCAAATTCAGAGAAAAAGGGTAGAAATAGGAAGGCTTTAAGTTGTTCTTCATTTGGGGCTTGGGATTCAGTTGTGATACAAAGGGTAGATGATCATTTGTCCTTGTACTCATCAGTTGGTTCTCGCCTTTAGCATTATGCCGAAGCTTGTTCACTTTATTTTGAGAGAACCCTTCCCTGTTTTGTTTGACTTGAACGCATATTGTTCACATTTGCTCTTTCCTTTCTTGGCCAAACGAGTATGCTTGACCTGCATGAGTTTTGATTCACGGTTTTTACGCTTTTAATGAATGTCAAAAGGAGTGGAGGATTTGAACGCATGTTTAGGTTAAGCTAGATGCATTTGATTGCGTTTGAGTGGTGCAGGTAAGGATTTTGAAAAAGAGAACATCATTTGCGCTTTAGACCATGGAACTAGGTTGTTGATCTAATCCCTCTTATCGGCTTTCGCTAAACCGGTTTGCTCAAGTCGACACTCTCGCATTTGGTTTGTGTTTGCTTGAGGGCAAGCAAAGACTAAGTGTGGGGGTGTTGATGTGCTCAATATTTGCATACATTTAGGACCTTGAACTGCATAGTTTTATGTATAGTTGAGTCTCATTTATTGCCACTTAGTGTATGTTTCATCCACTTAGGAGCATTTAGTCCTTAGGAAAGCATTTTGCATTTCCATTGCATTTGGAGTGTGTTTTGCAGGTGAAAAGAGCTGTAAGCAGAGGAGACGTGCAGAGGTGGTGACCAGAGACAAACGGGATGCAGATCGGAGCTAAGGCGCATTCGGAGAAGGTGGCAGAACAGAGGACTTGGGCACAAGAAACAGAGTACTTGAGCAGCCTAACCAAGACCCGTGGACAAGCGAAGTCAAAGCGAGTGCGTTGACCAAGACTCCTTCCCCTCTTTAGTATAAATACCCTTTAGACCTAATTTTATTGGATATCTTGTAATTTTCTCTCTTGGTGACAAAGAACAAAAAAAAAACGCCTCTTTTAGGGTTCTTCCCATTTGGGGAGAACCCAATTTCGTTTTTAATAAATTCTTGCACTTTCCCTTCTTAATCTTCTTATATTAGCTTATCTCATCCTCCTAATCATGTTTAGGGACCTTTCCGTCTTGGGATTTGGGTTTCTAAGCATGATTAGTGAGTAAATCTCTTGGGTCTTTTTGGTTGGCATAGATTAGGGGTTGTTAGAGCTCGATTTGAATGTTTAGATGCTTAAATTCTTCCTAAAATCCTTCCTTGTTGGGTTTTCTTAATGCTAGGTCTCTCTTGATCAATTAGATCTTGATTTTAGACATTTCCTACATCAAAAGTGTTTGGAAATTGTTGGACCCAACCAACAAGGAGATTTTCTTGTCTAACCCACGATAGTGGTTGTTTAGAGAGCTTATCGGTCTAGGAGAGTTGTTTCTTAATGCTTGCATGAATCGATTCCGCTAACGACAGTTAGGTCCTTGGATCGATTCTTGCTTTGTGATTTTCACCATGGAAGTGGGTTAATCTTGCTTATTGAACTCTCTTCCTAGGATTTAGCATTTGTTGTGTTTGCTTGAACATCAATATCGATCTCTAGGATACTTAGAGTGTAGTTCTTTCATTAATCCTTCTTTATTCGGTGGTCTTAATGCTGAATCTTCTTGATGGAGTTGATTCTAGACCTTAGGCATTTCATGCACCACAAGTGTTTGATGAAATGCTTGAACCAACCATCTAAAGGATTTACATGCCTAGCTCATGAGAGTGATTGTTTAGGGTGTTTATTGGCTTTATAGAATTGGTTCTTTATGCTTGTTGGTTATGAATTCACTAATGATGATTAGCTTTGGATTTGTAATTAACAAAAGGATTTTCACCATGAAAGTGGGTTAATCTTGTTGATGAATTCTATGCCCAAGGATTAGCACTGTTTGTGTAGGTCTAAGCATCTTGATCTATTTGTGGATTATCCTATTCAATTATCCCATCCCAAGACCCATTTGCTTATCTAATTTTACTTCTTTAATTTTCGTTTTTATTTTTGTCTCTTGAGTTTGACTCATTGTTTTAAGTTTTTGCTTTAAGTTTATGCTTAATTTCTCATCTAGGTTGTTAGATTAAAACCCCTATTTGATTTTCTTAGCTTAGATAGTTTCTTGCATTCCTATTGTCTTAATCTTAACCCCATTGGATTGATACCTCAAATGCTACAATGACATGAGTAGTGGATTTGAGTGATTGGTAGCGAAAATCCTACTATCAGCTTGTACCTGAGAAAACTATGCTTGAACCTGAGGAAGCTATGCTTGAACCAGAGGATGCAATGCGTGTACCAGAAGGACCAATGACTCGGGCTAGAGTTAAGCAGCTGAGGAATGCACTTAATGGACTGATTCATGAAGTTATGGCCAAGAGAAACACTCACAAATCATTTGGTGATGTTAACTATCAAGTCCAGCCTCTTCTGAATGTCATACAAGCCCAAGAAAGCCCAAAATTACTCATTTAATTTTGTGGTCAAAGGAGGTGACGAAAATGGAGCTGAAGAGTCTCATTTGAAGCTCAAGAGTTATTCAACTATATTTATTTCTTTCTGATTTCGAAACATTAATTATCTAGCTTATTTCTTAAGTTTCCTTTCCTTTATATTCATGTAATCTCACTTGAGAAAACAACAACCTTTCTCTTTTTTTTTATCAAATATTTTGAGAGTGATTCTCTTTTGTTCCTTGTGAACTTTTCGATCTGTCTTGGTGTGTCATATCCAAGGGATCAACTCGGTTTATCAAGTGTTCTTCATCACACTTGTGTGGCCATTCTATCAACTGAGGATAGTTGTTTGCGGTTTTAGATAGCATCAGGTGGTGGGTTTAATATACTCACTGTTGGATCTACCTGCATCATCTTTCTAAGGTTCCACCGCCTTGTTTCTTTGGAGTTTCACCACTTCATTGGAGTCAAGGATTATCCCTACCAACTTAGAGTGAAAGATCTTGGCTAGGATCGTATCAAAAAAGCTTGATGCGGGATAAGCGTTCCCCAATTTCTATCCCTTTTCTGCAAGTGCACAAATCGAGAGTAGTAACGGGTTTATCGAACACAAGGAGCAGAGAGATGCACTACAAGTTATGTAATTTCAATTTAGCTAGGACAAGATAAGGGTTTTGGTTGTGATTGGTAAGATAGCTAACTAAACTAAATGAATGCGATGTAAAAACAGTAAAAGATCAAGGTACGAAAGCGCTAGGCAATGGGAGACTCGCAGAGATCAATGATTACTTGGTTAAATCAACTTATTAGGGGGTTTAATTGGGAGCCATCTAGAACTCAAAACACCGATGTAAAATCATTCCACTTCCGTGGCTCCGACCTCTTTGTTAACTAACCTAATCGCTAATCTTTCGGAATGTCCTTAGATTGTTAAAAAAGCATTAATTCGTTCAAGTCTCAATTGTTCACAACCCCGCATAGATCAACTTCTGCAGTCTATGAAGTGTTGCCCACCAAATACTAGTTCAGGCGAATGATACAGCACTTCCGTGGCTCAAGTCTACCTAAGATCATATGCTAGTTGATCAGAAAAGCATGCAGCAATAAGATTAAGCAAAGGTGAAGACCTATAATGATGAACCCTAAATTTGATTTAGAACTCTAACAATGCATGGACTCTTTGATTAACCCACGACCTAACAAGTGAATTACTCAGACATAATCAAAGTAACAACACAGGAAGATGATGAAGAAAACATAAATATAAGACAAAGGTTCAGAAAACTTCTCCAAATTGTAGTAAGGAGGAGAGATCCTCTCCTTGAAATCTCTAGAACAAAAGTAGATCTATAAAACTAAAACACAATGCGGCTCTATGGTTCTCTTCTTTCTAAAGAGGCTAAAGAGGTGTATTTATAGTGCTAGGTCTTCCAGGGGTCGAGATTAGGTAAACGGGCCGAGTAAATCGTGAAAACGTGCAAAACGGGCCTTAGTCGGCTAAGGCGGGTCGAGCAGGACGGACAGCGGTCGAGCGGGGCGGTCGACCGGTCGGTCGGGATGGTGATCGGGTCGAGCGGGGCGGTCGACCGGTCGGTCGGGATGATGGTCGGGTCGAGCTGGCGCGTACGGGATGGTGAAAAGAGGTCGGGTCGGACGGGAGCCTTGGAGTCCCTGTCCGACCGGCTCGGTCGACCGGATCGGTCGTCGTCTTGAAGGAAGGTCGGGTCGGACGGGAGCCTTGGAGGCCCTGTCCGACCGGCTCGGTCGAGCGGCTGGTGTAGACGTCCGGTTTTCGGCTGATTTGACACTCTTCACTAAAATGATAATATATTCCATTCTACACGTCCAAATTGCATGATTCCAATTGCGTTGGAAAGCTAACTCATGTAGGCATCGCGGAAAACTGGTTTTGGTGAGATCCATTGAGTAGAATGTTTTTGGGGCTCTTTCAAAGTTGATGCTGTGTCGTGGAGCGGCGTAAAGTCCAAATCTTGTGGTTTTGCTCCAAAATGCATCTTTCGACCTGTTTAGTACTATAAATCCACAAAAACTACCTTTTTAGATCGAAAAGCCTTTAAAAACCTTATAAAAAGCATAGTAAAACCATATAAAAGGGTACAAAATAGAGGTATATCAACTCCCCCAGACTTAGATCTTTGCTTGTCCTCAAGCAAATAGAATCCAAATCAGAGAAAGAGGTTTGAAAACGTAGAAACTCCTTATCCTTTTTGAGAAAACTGTGGTGGCTTCCTCTCATGTATTCCACTAAAAACATAACCAATGTTAGACTAGCTTCACATAATGCTCGGCAAGCTTAGCGAACCATACCAAACTCAACTAGTCTCATCCAGCATTCCAGACTTTCCATTGTTAACTCCTTGCATAAATTTAAAACGTGCGGTCTTTATCAAGGGAATATCGATCATTAAGCACTTGTTCTTACCCACTTGAGTCTCTCCATGATAGTCCTTTTTGAAGCTTTTGAGTTCTTTTCCTCTATCTTTTCTTTTGAAAGATCGATCTTTCCCTACTTTTCTAGGGTATCATTTTATTTTTTCTATCGATCCTTCTTCCCTTTCCCTTTTTTTTTTTCGTTTGGGGAATAACATAGGATAGGCTTTTGCTTTTTCCTTGTTTTCGGTAAGTCTCCATAAGACAAGAAGGTGCAGACGTATGCATTCCTCTTGCTTACACGTTTTCCTTGTGCTTAAAAGCTTTTGATTTTTATTTTTCTGAGAGAGAGGAGAACTGCACTTTGCATTGGACACACCCTTTTGAGATCAAGTGAGGAACGACTCATATGTATGCCAAGTCCCTTGACAAGAAAATCCTGTGGTTTTGCTCCAAAATGCATCTTTCGACCTGTTTAGACTCTTAGTACTATAAATCCACAAAAACTACCTTTTTAGATCGAAAAGCCTTTAAAAACCTTATAAAAAGCATAGTAAAACCATATAAAAAGGGTACAAAATAGAGGTATATCACAATGACGAAATTGCCATCGACTCGCTCAAAAAGGGGTTATGGTTCCAATCAGATTTCCGAAAAGAGCTCGCACTCAATAAGCCCAAATCGACAGCCGATGCCATCCATCGATCTGTGGCATTCACAGAAGAAGAAGAAGATGAAATTGTTAACTGCGTTACACACCTCGTCAAAAGCAACGGTCAAACCACCATCAGCAGTCCAGCCGCAGACTAACCAGAAGCGTCATAACCAACGAGGCGGATACGTGTATCACAAAGGGCGGAACTTATCCGGGGCGCACAACTATCAAGTGGACACGAGTCAACAATCGAGCATCATAAATCAAGTAGGCGCAGGAAGGGGAAGAGCACCAAAGAGTTACACATGGACGAGGAATCAAAATTCTCCGAACTATGATGACAAAGCCTACTGCGAATTTCACAAATGCTATGGCCACTCTACCGAAAAATGCCGTCATCTAGGGGCGGAACTTGCGAAGAAATTGCTTAATGGCGAGCTGAAAGGTGATCTGAAACTGGAAGACCTGGAACGACCCGAACCAAGAGAACGACCAGAACAATCAGATCGACCGACCGATCAACCGAAGCGCGGAAGACGGGAGGATTCGGACGACCAACCGGGTACACGAAGGAGAATCCATCTCATAATGAGCGGCTCGCAATATTGCCCAGATACCGTATCATCAATCAAAGCTTTTCAACGACGAGCCGGTCAACTGGTACGAACCCCCCAAGCTCCCAAATGCCGAAATCACCTTCACGGAGAATGAAGTTATCGGAATTGACAAACCGCATGACGACCCACTCGTGATCATGCTGGCCGTCGGAAGCTTCGACGTAGTCCGAATCCTCATTGATACAGGGAGCACGGTGGATATAATTTACAAGGACACCTTGCGGCGAATGGGAATCGATCTGGCCGACGTAAAGTCAACGCCAAAACCGTTAACAGGGTTCGGCGGCGAGACGACAATGTCTATGGGAACGATCACGCTCCCCGTCGAAGCGAGTGGAGTAACCAATATGGTTTGTTTCTCCGTTTCGGATAACCCGCCAATCTATAACATCATCATGGGCACCCCGTGGATAAACTCGATGCGAGCCGTACCATCTACCTATCATCTGTGCATCAAGTTCCCCACTCCGTCGGGAGTAAAAACCATACTCGGTTCGCAAAAGGAATCAAGGATCTGTTTCATGACGGAGCACAAACTCCGGAATCCATTGCCTAAGTTACTTCCCGAAGCAAATAGGAAGAAGGTCAAGACAAGCCGAGAGGCGGCAAACGGCCTAGCCAACCTCTTATAGCAATTACAGATCACCGGTGACGGCGAGCCAACGAATAACCAGGCCGCCCAGGACAAGGTAGTCAAAGGCAAGGAAACCGTCGCCGAAGAGCCAAACTACGAAGCCGTAATTTCCGTATGTATCGACGAACTGAACTCAGAGAGATGTGTGGAGATCGGAGCAAACATGGACGAGGCAATACAAGAAGAGCTAATCTCTTTTTTGAAGGGAAACATCAACAACTTCGCCTGGACGGCAGAAGATATGCCTGGGATAGATATCAACGTCACCTGTCACGAGCTGAACGTCGACCCAACGTTTAAACCAGTAAAACAAAAGCGGAGAAAGTTAGGACACGAACGCCAGAAGGCCGTAAATGACGAGGTGGAGCACCTGTTAAAAGTAGGCTCGATTGCCGAGGCAAAATATCCTGAATGGCTCGCTAACCCAGTTGTAGTTAAGAAGAAGAATGGAAAATGGCGAGTGTGCATAGATATCACGGACCTAAATAAAGCGTGCCCAAAGGACAGCTTCCCGATCCCGCATATTGATCGCCTCGTAGAAGCAACTGGAGGAAACGAGCTGTTAACTTTCATGGATGCCTTTTCAGGCTATAACCAGATTAAGATGCATCCCGACGACCGAGAAAAAACAGCCTTCCAAGCGGAGCGAGGCATCTATTGCTACGAGGTTATGCCATTCGGACATAAGAACGCATGAGCAACATATCAACGGCTCGTGAACAAAATGTTCGCTTCCCAATGGGTAATAATGTAATAATGGGTAATAATGTACAAGTCACTTTGGCTTAGTACTTAGTTCGTTTTAGTTAATTTTAAAAACGCTTTGTTGTTTTATTTCTAGACATCATGTTGTTTGGAGTTTCGATCTCTAGGGTGAATATATAAACCCATGAGTCACCTCCCTTGTGGGTTAGCGAAGAATTTACATGTATGAAGCAAAACTGAATTTTCTTCTATCAATCTGATTCATTGAATGCGTTCTTTAATTCCGAGTTTCTATACACTTTGTGATTTGAAACTCTTCTATTTGTTACAATCCATCTTATCATCTTATTTCAATCCGTAAATCCCCTTGTTATTAATCTCATCATCATCGTATCACCCTTGATCACCCTCATCGAATCCTTTAAATCATCACCACTCACTCGATCACCATCTATACTCGGGTCGCTCATCATCACCTGCCTCGCGCAAACTTCCACGAACCATCCGTCGTTCCCTCGAGCTAACTCACCATCCATCGTTCCCTCGAGCTGACGAGCCATCCATCGTTCCCTCGAGTTGACGAGCCATCCATCGTTCCCTCGAGCTGACGAGCCATCCATCGTTCCCTCGAGCTGACGAGCCATCCATCGTTCCCTCGAGCTGACGAACCATCAGCCTTCATCAGAGTTTGACCAAGGGAGTTCGTATCAATCATCCTCATTCACCGCATCTATCTTATCACTTCGTGCAGCCATGCCGTCCCCAACGCTCAGTAGCCAGGCAGCAAAGTGTGTTTCTGAAGTCTGGAGTCTCATGTTTTGGTGTAGGACGAAGACATTGCATGAATTCCATATATATGATTGGCTCACAGATGCCAAGACTGTGTCGGCTCGCGTTCCATGTGGAATCACCGGTAATATTTTCCCGAAGTCACCTCCTAGAAGCACCGTCATCCCTCCGAATGGTTTTTCTGCTGCCGTGGAGTCTTTTTCTGAGAGTAAGTCTTTTAGCGTCTTGTCAAGCGCTTCGAATGTGTGGCGGTGTGACATCGGATCCTCGTCCCAGATGATTAGGTCTGTTTTGATAAGTAACTCACTAAGCATTGTTCCTCTTTTTATTTCGCAGATGGAATCCTCTGTCACATTCAATGGGATTTTGAACCTGGAATGTGCTGTTCGGCCACCCGGAAGAAGCAGTGCTGCTATTCCAGAGGAAGCTACAGGTACCACCACCTTCTCATTCGCTTGCAAGTAGGAGTTGATAGTTTTGTAGACGTAGGTTTTACCTGTCCCACCAGGACCATAAAGAAAGAAAAGTTTCCCCAAATTTTTATTTACGGAATCAATTACTGCTTCATAGACTTCCTTCTGGTCTGCATTCAGACTGGCAAACAATTTGTCATGCTCCTCTCTCTCTCCGGCTACATTGTATTGTAGCTCCTGTTTCCATAAATTGTTCTTTATTTCTTACAGAATATTTAAATCAGGCTTAGGCATATCCTTGAACTCTGTGAGTGAGCTTTCATGTTGGTGGAGTATTGTCTCGATCTCTATTAGAGTGTACTGTTTTAGATCATCGTCGTCACAATTGAATTGTGGGAATCCAAATTCTCTGCGATTTTTTTGGAGGATTCTTTATGAGAGTGATTTCCAACAATCCTCCCATAAACGTGAGGGCTGTGAAACCTCACAGTAGATAAGTATTAGGACAAACAAATGTCTTAACTGATAATGTGTCGCCCAATGATTTGCTTCAGTTATTTCCTGATGCCACTCTTTGTCATTTTCCAGCAAACCTCTAGCATGACACGCCTCTTGGTAGCTTGAGTTTTTGTCACCATTAACCATGAGAAAGTCATCATAGCATGTTGCTCCACTAACCACGTTCACCGAAATTCTAAGGTAGTAGAGCTGCCCAGAAGCAGGATGGATGTCTACTATTCTCCCGATGGAGAATCCTCGCTTTCTTTTATTTTCATCTTTGGGCCATGTTTGAAGATTCAATTTAAGAACACAATCTTAATAAACTTGAAATTTATATTGTTCTAAAATCATGATGTGGTTATGCAAGATTGAAATCATTTAGTACATATATGCCACTCTTTCAAACATTGGAATGAAATAAGTTCAACTGGACTGTTTCTTTAGACTGCTCTATACAACTCTCTTTTTTGTTAACTTTCGGCCCTATTCCATCAGTTTATCTCTTCGTGGTTTTCTTCTCGTTGCTGGTCTTGATCACCTGTGGTTGTTTTTTTTTTGGTTAATTTAAGTTTTGGTAATATTAGTTATACAATATATTGATTTATTTCGTGAATACCTGTTTCTCTGAGGCGAAGATTGTTGAAGATCACTTTGTAAACGACATTCTTGACTGCCGTTGATGTTTCTTTTCCTGATGTTTCGCTCCAAATCCGCAAACCTTTTTTTGATGTGACCCGAGATAGTCCTTCCTTCTAATTCAGGTTGCTCAACAAAATGACTGGTACATTTTTCTTCAAGCAAAGGCGATGATTTGGCAATTCTGAGACCTTGAGTGCATTTAGATACTCTGTCGTGTAGAGTAGGTTGACTCCATCGAGGTCACTATCACTATGGTAAATAGTGTTGGCACTTAGGTATTCCTTCATCTCGCCTCTAATTTTTGTCAAGAAAAAATCATTTACCTCTTCCACTGTTTCGTTCCTTGGGGTTAGGATTGCACGAACACGCAAATACTCGCGGTCTTGAAAAGAGTTTTCCAAATCCGGGAAAGTTGATTTCTGTATTTCTTCCAATGGGTTTCCTCCTCTAGGCAACATCAAACTTTCTTCGATCTCAATGTTTTCACCCTCTTGACAATCTTTTTGAAACGAAGTTTCTGTTTTAGCTTCTCCATTCCCAACTTGTAAAATCCATTTAGCAAACTCCTTTTCATCTTGATGCACTCTCATGTTTTTGGAAAGAGTGAATATATAGCAGTGATTCCACATGTAAGATCTATTGAGGGATGCTAAAACCGTATCTTGTCTGCTTCCTTTTGGAACGACTGACAATACTTGTCGAAAATCACCACCTAACAAAACTGTTTTCCCTCCAAACAGTTTATCTGAACTCATGATATCTCTTGGTGTTCTGTCAACAGCTTCAAATGTGTGACGATGTGCCATAGGTGCCTCGTCCCATATGATTAGTGATGTTTCTTGAATTAAACCCGCAAGCATAGTGGTTCCTTTGATATCGCAAACAGAATCCTCATGGAGATCTATTGGTATTTTGAACCGTGAATGTGCAGTTCTTCCCCAGGTAAAAGTGTTGCCGCTATTCCCGAGGACGCAACTGGAAGAACTATGCGTTTCTCAGAACGTAGTTTAGAAATGAGTATCCTATATATATAGTTTTTCCCAGTTCCCCCAGGACCATAGAGGAAGAAAAGTTTACATCTGCAGTTGTTCACCGAATCCATAACCTCCTCATAAACCGACAGTTGCTCTGAGTTAAGCTTTGAAAACAATTCCAGATGTTTGGCTTTTTCTTCCTCTTTGTTGTATCTTTGCTCATCTTTTATCATTGTGTTTTTAACACTGCCGGTGATGTTTGTTTCTGCTAGAGGGATTTTTGGATAGTTTGCCAATGACTTATCACTATTCTTGAGCAGTTTCTCCAGTTCTATAAGAACATATTGTTGCACTTCGTCATCATCTTACTGCAGTCCTTCAAAGTCAAGCCTTCTACGTTGCAGATGTAACATATCCTCACCTAGGCTTTTCCAGCAATGGTTCCACAATTTGAGTGGGTCAGTGACTTGACAGTGTAATAACATTGTAACAAATAGCTCTTTCAACTGCCATGCATAATGATATTATCATATTTTACATATTTTCACTAAGCATTTATTGGTATTTTCAAGTGTTTTCAATAAGGTTTTATGCCTTTAGAGGTAGTTTTCTTGTATTTGTTGGTTTTGAAGTCTTAACAGGTTAAATTATCAAAAAGGATTCAAAAAGGAGCAAAAGAGCCTCAAACCATGATCCATGCAAGTTTCCAAGTCAAGAGCATCAATATAACTCCATTTGTCCGATTCTCGCATTTGGACAGAACCGGAGCATCCGAAAGATGACCGGGGCAAGGGATCTTCCCGACGTCCAAAAATCATGATCTTGGTCTTGCTGGATAGATATTTGAGTCATGCATCAAGGAAAAGTGGGATCAAGTCATTTGGATCAACCATCACGAAGATACTCTTTTTCTCCCAAGACGTGTCCGCCAGGCGAGTAAACGAAGCCCATGGAGACTTGGTGCCACCAAATGGCCCGCGATGCAGCGGCATGGACCTTGTCTCGACTTATCACAAGCCCAGATTTCTTTTGGTGGTTTACTTGTCCTAAACCCGGTCTGATCACGTCGCAAATCATCAATGCCGGTTAACCGGAAAGTTTCCTTTTCCGACACTTAACAAACCTAGCGACTTCTACCCTATAAATACGAGTTTTTAGCCTCAGAAAAAAGGGAGAGAGCAGCTGCGCCGTCAAGAGAAGGAGAGAAAGCCATCCTGGAAGCAGAGAGAAGAGGTTCCTCTCAAGATCGAAGGCGCACACACTCTTGCACTCAAGACATCCTTACACTTGTTCTTTTCTCTTTTCTCTTGTATTGAATCCGAGAGATTATTGTGGAGAGGCCGACTTATTCTTAAATATAGAGAAGTTTTCTTCACCCTTTACCTCTTTTTCATTACTTATAATGTCCATACTCATCGTGTTATGTGTTAACCGCGCCATGATTGAGTAGTCTACCCGCTAGGTTAAGGGCTAAGCCGAAAGGCTCATGGATTTGTTAACTTGATCTTTTGAGTTGGGATAATTTATTTGGTTTCATCACCTTTACTTGAGCATAATGCCGCTTGCTTTTCTGATCTACTAGCATCGGATCTTGGGTTAATATACTCTCCAAAAGCTTGTTATATTACCGGACTTAGTATTTGGTGAGCGATGAATCACAACCACCGAAAGATGAGTTGTGAATCATTGTGAACAATCATAACTTGAACACCTTTAATGCATGTTTTCAACTTGTAATAACCATCGAAAGTTGAGTCTATTAGGTTGATTTAACATAGTAGTTTGATCCACGAAAGTGGGATAACTATACCTTTGTGTTATGAGTTCATGAACGGTTTCTATCATATCCCTTCCATTCGATTAACTTGTTAATGATTCATGATGCCTTGAGGTTAGCCCAATGCCTAGTATCTCCACTTATTGATTTCCATTTTCTCTACTTGTTTGCTATTTTCATTCTAGTTAAAATCCGAACCAAACACCATTTTGTTTTAGCTTGATTCAACCTCCTTACAATTTGTAGTACAACCGATAGGTCCTTGTGGATTCGATCCCATCTATACTTACCTCGTTGCTGTGCACTTGCAGGTAGCTCTAGTGGGTAAAACTTGAAGCAATCCCACGCTCACATCAAGTTTTTGGCGCCGTTGCCGGGGACCTTCTTGTCTACAAGTTTGGACTAGGATCTAGACTAAAACGTTTTTCCTTTGTTTTGTCACTTAACATTTTTCTTTAGTTTGTTTTCAAGCTCTTGTAGGTACAACTTGAGCTGAGCTATGGATCAGGAAGCACATGATCAAGGGCCGCCGCTTTGTGTTTTTCTTGGAGCAAATCGCATTGATGACCGCCCTTTGATTGGAGTTCAAAACCGTTTACCGCAAAACGGCAATGAACCGGAGCTCGACATTGACGGGCCGGCGCATCAACCACCCCAAGACGACCACCGAGAGGGGCAAAATCAAGAGTACATTGGAGATAGTGACTCCAGACCAGAGCTTCTACAAAGCCGTAGCCCCATCCGGATGCAAGACGGCCAACGTTATGAGATTAAGCCGCGGGTTATCGCATTGGCGAAGCAAAGTCAATACCATGGACTTCTTGAGGAGGATCCTTTGGATCATGTTGATTCTTTTGAGGAGTTGTGCAGCACTACAAGCGCCAATGGAGTTCCAGTGGACTACCTGAGGTGCCGGCTCTTTGCTTTCACTTTGGCGGGCAAAGCACTTAGATGGCTAAAATCTTTGCCATCTCGCTCAATCAACACATGGATGGAGTTCAAGAAGGCTTTTCTAGGACAATTCTACACCAAACAAAGGGCAACCTTGATGAGGAGCAAAATCTCAGGCTTCCAGCAAGGTCCTATAGAGCCATACCATGAAGCTCTAGAACGTTTCAAGGAATACATAAGAGATTGCCCACAACACGGCTTCTCGGATGTCAATCTATGGAACACCTTCTATGATGGGATTAGGCGAGAGTACAAGTTATGCCTTGACATAGCTAGCAATGGGGACTTCATGAGCAAGACCATTGAAGAGGCAAAGATATTAATAGACAACTTGGCGGCCAGTGATAGCAAGAACCAGCCGAGCTATGAGGAAACCATTAAAGCGATCAACACAAGACCGGAGCAAACCGAGTTCAAGGAGATCAAATCCATGATCTCTAAACTTTTGGAGAGGCAACCGAGGCAATGCCAAGTTTTTGAAGATGATCAAACCTTAGATGAGGAAATGGACCGGGAGATCTTTGGCAATCTTCAAAGAGACGTGAACTTCATTAGCAAACATGAACCCGGAGAAAGAAGTCTTATGCCGTTTCTCAACACTCAAGACCGTTACTATGGTGAGAAGAATGCTTCTAGCTACCCTCTTCAGCACTCCAATCATCAGCCCACGCACATCCCTAAGGTGACCTTACCAAACCCGAGATACCAGCCGATGCATAGAGACGATCAAGAAGGTGAACTTAAATCTCATATCTACGAGTTCATGCGTGAGCAAAGACAAGCCAACAAGGAGATTCATGAGAAGATACACCACATGTACTATGACCTGAATAGTAAGTTTGATTCTCTTGAATCCCACGTAAAGCGGCTTGATCTCCAAATAACCCACATCGCCGGTTCAATCAAGAGGCCAATCGGAGTCCTCCCCGGCCAACCCGAGGTAAATCCAAAAAAGGAGCACATTGCCGCCATCACTCTTAGGAGTGGGACGCAACTAGATGAGGTGCAAATGCCGGAGGGAGCTGAGAAAGAGTCGACCCAGCACACAATCGTGATAGATGAGAATGAACCGGAAGACAACAATGCGGCCAATGGAGAGTTAGAAGAAGAAATCATCCCACCGGTGATATCTCGAGTGTACAAGCCGAAACCACCCTTCCCTAGGGTTGTGAAGAAGCCTAAGAAGGAGAAGGAGCAAGCAAAGCTAAGAGATCTTGTGAGCCAGCTAAGTGTTAGGCTACCATTTGTTGACGCTTGCATGATCATACCGTCTTTAAAAAAATACATGAAGAGTATCTTGACAAGCAACCTAAGCTTGGAAGAAGGTGTGATGCTGATAACTCAAGAATGCAGTGATGTGCTTCAAAACCAAACAACGGAGAAGCTTGATGATCCGGGCAGCTTTGTGCTATCTTGTCAAATCGGAGGTGCAACTTTCAAGCGATGCCTTTGTGACTTGGGCTCTAGCGTGAATTTAATGCCTTACACGGTAGCTAGACGTCTTGGGATCACTAATTTCAGACCAACAAAGATTCAACTAGTCTTTGCGGATCGGTCGGTTAGAAGACCGGTTGGAATTGTAACCGATATTCAAGTCATGATCGGTAAATGTTCCATACCGGCTGATTTTGTGGTGTTAGAGCTTGATCAAGAGCCTAGAGACCCCTTGATCCTTGGACGACCATTCTTAGCCACCGCCGGTGCCATAATTGACGTCAAAGGAGGAAAGATCGACTTGCATTTGGGAGACCTCGTGATGAAATTTCAAGTGGACAAGTCACTCGGCAAGCCGACAATAGACGGGCATTCGTTTTTGGTGGACAACATGAGCGAGGTTTCTGAAGGTATCTATCAAGAGCTCATCCGGAATGACCCATTAGAGATAGCGTTAACCGGGGGTGAAGGAGATAACGACCATTTGAATGAAGAAGCACGCCGGCTGACCAAGATTCTAGATGGCGCTGCCACTTATGACAAACTAGTAGCGTATATCAGCTTGGGGGAGGATGTAAAGAAGCCGGGAGCAACTAAGAACCTCACCAAAGATTCGAATGATCCTTGGAGCGAGCATAGAGCACCCAAGGCCGAGCTTAAAGAGCTTCCAGTTGGACTAAGGTATGCGTTTCTCGGACCTAATAATACATATCCGGTCATTATCAATTCAAACCTAACCAATGTGGAGACGGCTTTATTGCTTTGTGAGTTGAGAAAACACCGTAAAGCCCTTGGGTATACCCTTGAGGATATCACGGGCATCTCTCCGGATCTATGTATGCACAGGATACACCTTGAGGACGAGTCAACATCGTCCATAGAGCACCAAAGGAGGTTAAACCCGAACTTAAAAGATGTTGTGAAAAAGGAGATAATGAAACTCTTGGAAGCGGGGATCATATATCCAATCTCGGATAGTACGTGGGTAAGTCCGGTGCATGTGGTCCCTAAAAAGGGAGGAGTCACGGTGGTGAAGAACGAGAATGAGGAGCTGATCCCCACTAGAACAATCACCGGCCACCGAATGTGCATCGACTACCGCAAGCTCAATACCGCGACCCGGAAGGATCATTTCCCTTTACCATTTATAGACCAAATGCTAGAAAGGCTTGCTAACCACCCTTACTATTGTTTTCTAGATGGCTATTCAGGTTTTTTCCAAATACCAATCCATCCGGATGACCAAGAGAAGACAACATTTACATGTCCTTATGGCACGTTCGCTTACCGGCGAATGCCTTTTGGATTGTGCAATGCCCCGGCCACATTCCAAAGATGCATGATGTCTATCTTCACCGACTATATAGAGGACATAATGGAGGTATTCATGGATGACTTTTCAGTTTATGGCTCATCCTTTGATACTTGTTTATCAAATCTTAGTAAGGTTCTCAAAAGATGTGAGGAGCAACATCTTGTCCTCAATTGGGAGAAATGTCATTTCATGGTGAGAGATGGGATAGTGCTTGGCCACCGGATATCAGAGAGAGGGATTGAAGTGGATAAAGCAAAGATAGAAGTCATGGTGACCTTAGAACCGCCAAAGAATGTAAAGGGAGTAAGGAGCTTCCTCGGACACGCCGGTTTCTATAGGAGATTCATCCAAGATTTCTCCAAGATCGCACGACCATTGACTCAGCTCTTGTGCAAAGATGTCCCATTTGAATTCGACGATGATTGCCTCACGGCTTTCAAGAAGATCAAGGCAGCACTAATAAGCGCACCGGTTGTACAATCACCGGATCGGGAGCTCCCGTTTGAGATCATGTGCGATGCAAGTGACTATGCTGTCGGTGCCGTGCTAGGACAAAGGAAAGAGAAGAAGCTTCATGTCATATACTATGCAAGCCGAACCCTGGATGAAGCACAATGCAACTACGCCACCACTGAGAAGGAGCTGCTCGCTATTGTCTTTGCGTTTGAGAAGTTCCGATCTTACCTTGTCGGATCTAAAGTGATCGTTCACACCGACCATGCTGCCCTCAAATACCTCCTATCCAAGAAAGATGCAAAACCACGTCTCATAAGGTGGATTCTCTTACTACAAGAGTTTGACTTAAAGATCGTCGATAGAAAAGGTGCGGAGAATAGTGTAGCCGACCACCTCTCCCGGATGCGGATAGAAGAGCAGCTCCCCATAAACGACTCGTTGCCAGAAGAAACGGTATATTCCGTCAGCGCCATACCAATCACAAGGATCACCAGCGCACCACCACCCGTTCCGGACAAGAGAGTCGCCCTCGGTACACCTTGGTATGGCCACATAGCAAACTACCTTGCAGCCGACATTGAACCTCCCCAATTTTATGGCTACAAGAAGAAGAAGTTCTTAAAAGACATACGGTTCTACTTTTGGGACGAGCCGTACCTCTACAAGAAATGCCAAGATGGGATGTTCAGAAAATGTGTCCCGGAGGAAGAAATCCCGGGAATACTTCATGGTTGTCATGGATCAGCTTATGCCGGCCATTTTGCCACATTTAAGACGGTTTCAAAGGTTTTACAGGCCGGTTTCTGGTGGCCAACAATGTTCAAAGATGCCCAGGTATTCATTTCAAAATGTGATGCTTGTCAAAGGATGGGTAACATTAGCAAAAGAAATGAGATGCCACAAAACTTTATCCTGGAGGTAGAAGTCTTTGACGTGTGGGGAATTGATTTCATGGGACCCTTTCCCACGTCTTTTGGAGACCAATACATCCTAGTGGCTGTTGACTATGTGTCCACGTGGGTGGAAGCTATTGCCGCCCCAACAAACGACTCTAGTGTCGTTATCAAGCTGTTCAAATCGGTAATCTTCCCGAGGTTTGGAGTGCCGCGAGTTGTGATTAGTGATGGCGGTTCCCACTTCATAAACCAAATGTTTGCCAAACTACTGAGAAAGTATGGAGTCAGACACAAGGTTGCAAGCCCGTATCACCCACAAACCAGCGGCCAAGTGGAGATTTCCAACAGAGAGCTAAAGAACATCCTCCAAAAGACAACCGGGAAAACAAGGAAGGACTGGTCAGCCAAGTTAGATGACGCTCTTTGGGCTTACCGTACAGCATTCAAGACACCATTAGGAACAACACCTTTCCATTTTGTTTACGGGAAAGCGTGCCACTTACCAGTAGAGCTGGAGTATAAGGCGGCTTGGGCGGTCAAGGAGCTTAACTTCAATCTCAAAACCGCAGCTGAGAGGCGCTTGATTCAACTGAATGAATTGGAAGAGATAAGACATCTGGCATATGAGTACACAAAGATTTACAAAGAGAGAACTAAGGCGTTTCATGACCGGAAGATAATACCAAAGTCCTTTGCTCCAAACGACCAGGTTTTGCTCTTTAATTCACGGCTCAAGCTCTTTCCCGGTAAACTCCGCTCAAGATGGTCCGGTCCGTTCAAGATTAAAGAGGTGAAACCGTATGGAGCAGTGGTCCTTTGGGACCCTAGTGGAGGAGACTTCACTGTCAACGGACAGAGGCTAAAGCCGTACCTAGCGAACACGGACAAAGGAGAAGAAGAGGTCATCCCCTTAGCCGATCCACCTCAAACCTAATACCGTCAAGGGTCAAGCTAGATGACTTTAAAACAAGCGCTTTGTGGGAGGCAACCCACACGGTATTTTTCTTTTCCTTTTTCATTTTTAGTTTTCACATCATTATTGCATGCATTTTGTTAGGATGAGAAACCAAGAGGAGACCAAACGAGAAGATGTCCCACCCATTCATCCCACCCTTGTCCAAACCGACACCAATGAGAGGGCACCACCTGTGACTAATAAAGGAAGGAAGCAGAATCATTTTGGTCAAAGAAAATCACCAAACGGTCGAGTAAAATTCAAGATATTCCATCCGGCGTGATTTTCTCGGCCACACGGGTGCAAAGGAGTACATACTTGACCTATCTCACAATCCGTGATACCAAAGTCCACCAAACTTCATAGGCGATCAGACAACACCATATTGGTCGGCAAATCCAAAAGATAGGACGGAAAAATGTGAACGGATGAGGAGATACGCACGAATGCCACATCCGGTCGATGGCGGGTACCCGAAGGCCGACAAAAACCAAAATCACGGCATGGCGACACCACCACCTGGACATGGATTCTTGCCGCTTCAGAATCACCATTCCAAAAGAAAACCAGGGAACGAACGAGCCAAATTCGAGGAGGGTCACGCATCTCATCCCGGGGCCGATAGGACCACGTTGTGAAGCAAGTCTCACACCGCTCATCCATTTGACCCCAAACTTCACCAGTGCTCATAAAATATGAAGTTGGTCGGTGGAATTTCCGGCTCGGTCAGGAAATTCGTCACCGTTTGCGCTGTGGTCTATTGCACTATCATCCGGTCGACCGCATGGACCACCAAATGATGAAACTCCCAAACCGCTCGTTTGTTTGACCTGAAACTTCACCACTGCTCCTAAAATATATGATTGGTCGGTGAAATTTCAAGATAGGTCGGAGAAATGTTGACGGTCCGAGCTGTGGTTCATACCATCACCTCACGGCCATCCGAAGGATCCACCCGACACCGGATTTTCAAAACTGCTCGACCAAATGACCTAAAACTTCACCAGCGGCTCTAAAACATCATATTGGACGGTAAATTTTCAATCCCGTTCATATAATTCTTCACGGTTTGTCATGTTGTTCATAGCACTCATTCCGGGTCGACCGAATGAGACGTACACGACCGAAATGACAACCGACGAGATTCGGGACTTGACCTTCACCATTTCCTGCCCACTCAAGCCTCCAGCAGAGCCCCATTCAGTCGTCTGACTATGCTCTTCATTACACTTGGTCATCACTAGGTAACATCATTCTAACCTTTTCCTTTTTCAAATTTATTACGTCTTTCACCTCTCTTAATCTGATTTTTCTTACACCGGGACGGTGCAAGTTAAGTCTGGGGGGATTATACTAATAAGTTTGTTCATTTTGACATTTTTGTTTGCATTTTTTTCATCTCATCGAGTCGTTTTTATTGAGTCAAAACTTTTGTCGAGAATTATGACTTTATCTTTGACCTAACCATTGTTTTGCATGCGTTTAGGTGACCATTGATCAGTATTTGGCAGTCTACTTCATCACATGTGCACCATGAGTGGATCGATCTACCAAAAACGTCCACATCTCCAAGGGCTTAAGAAGGATACATCTTTGACTCCACACCTTAATGAACTTAACCTTCTCAGCTAGGGGCTTGGTTTTACAAAGGGAACAACTCCTCATCCTCACCAAATAGTGAAAGTCTACGTGAGTTCGGTTTCCCCTCTCTCTCCCCTTCAATTTAAGAAAAAGCACCAAGGTCCAAATAACCGGGGATTAGGTGGCAACCACCATCAATACTCGCGTCTATGGAAGACCCATTGATCCAAATAACCGGGGATTAGGTGGCTACAACCATCAATACTCGCGTCTATGGAAGATCCATCAAAAACCTCCACAAAGAGGAGAAGAAGTCGAATAAAAAATACTATGCTACCCTAAAAAAGGGATGAATCGACTTAAGAAGTGAGAAGAGAGAGAGGTGAAACAAGAGCCAAGACATGTGCTTTATAAAAGAGGATGGGTAAGAGTCTATAACCCCTTTGATCGATACTCCCTAGTTGAGACCACACCTTTAGAAACTAAAGGAGTCAAGGGTGGAGAATTTGGATGGCCCAAAGAGAAGTGGATTGCTTTGGGATGATTGCAAAACTCATGGTATGTACTTCCTTGTTCTTAATTCTAAATGCCATTGCTGTTTTATGTGGATCACTAAGATAAATGTCGACATGGATTTCCAAAAAGATTTAAGAGTTCTCACGTTTTCAAACCTCTTTTCCTTTCTTAGTTTGCTTGAGGACAAGCAAAGGCTAAGTATGGGGGAGTTGATATTATCATATTTTACATATTTTCACTAAGCATTTATTGGTATTTTCAAGTGTTTTCAATAAGGTTCTATGCCTTTAGAGGTAGTTTTCTTGTATTTGTTGGTTTTGAAGTCTTAACAGGTTAAATTATCAAAAAGGATTCAAAAAGGAGCAAAAGAGCCTCAAACCATGATCCATGCAAGTTTCCAAGTCAAGAGCATCAATATAACTCCATTTGTCCGATTCTCGCATTTGGACAGAACCGGAGCATCCGAAAGATGACCGCGGCAAGGGGTCTTTCCGACGTCCAAAAATCATGATCTTGGTCTTGCTGGATAGATATTTGAGTCATGCATCAAGGAAAAGTGGATTCAAGTCATTTGGATCAACCATCACGAAGATACTCTTTTTCTCCCAAGACGTGTCCGCCAGGCGAGTAAACGAAGCCCATGGAGACTTGGTGCCACCAAATGGCCCGGGATGCAGCGGCATGGACCTTGTCTCGACTTATCACAAGCCCAGATTTCTTTTGGTGGTTTACTTGTCCTAAACCCGGTCTGATCACGTCGCAAATCATCAATGCCGGTTAACCGGAAAGTTTCCTTTTCCGACACTTAACAAACCTAGCGACTTCTACCCTATAAATACGAGTTTTTAGCCTCAGAAAAAAGGGAGAGAGCAGCTGCGCCGTCAAGAGAAGGAGAGAAAGCCATCCTGGAAGCAGAGAGAAGAGGTTCCTCTCAAGATCGAAGGCGCACACACTCTTGCACTCAAGACATCCTTACACTTGTTCTTTTCTCTTTTCTCTTGTATTGAATCCGAGAGATTATTGTGGAGAGGCCGACTTATTCTTAAATATAGAGAAGTTTTCTTCACCCTTTACCTCTTTTTCATTACTTATAATGTCCATACTCATCGTGTTATGTGTTAACCGCGCCATGATTGAGTAGTCTACCCGCTAGGTTAAGGGCTAAGCCGAAAGGCTCATGGATTTGTTAACTTGATCTTTTGAGTTGGGATAATTTATTTGGTTTCATCACCTTTACTTGAGCATAATGCCGCTTGCTTTTCTGATCTACTAGCATCGGATCTTGGGTTAATATACTCTCCAAAAGCTTGTTATATTACCGGACTTAGTATTTGGTGAGCGATGAATCACAACCACCGAAAGATGAGTTGTGAATCATTGTGAACAATCATAACTTGAACACCTTTAATGCATGTTTTCAACTTGTAATAACCATCGAAAGTTGAGTCTATTAGGTTGATTTAACATAGTAGTTTGATCCACGAAAGTGGGATAACTATACCTTTGTGTTATGAGTTCATGAACGGTTTCTATCATATCCCTTCCATTCGATTAACTTGTTAATGATTCATGATGCCTTGAGGTTAGCCCAATGCCTAGTATCTCCACTTATTGATTTCCATTTTCTCTACTTGTTTGCTATTTTCATTCTAGTTAAAATCCAAACCAAACGCCATTTTGTTTTAGCTTGATTCAACCTCCTTACAATTTGTAGTACAACCGATAGGTCCTTGTGGATTCGATCCCATCTATACTTACCTCGTTGCTGTGCACTTGCAGGTAGCTCTAGTGGGTAAAACTTGAAGCAATCCCACGCTCACATCACATAAGCCCATTGAGCTGTTTCCATCAAGTTTTCATGCCAATCTTTATCTCCGTCCAAGAGACCCATTGCATAACAACTTTCCTTGCATGTTTTATATGTAACGCCTAGAACTGTCTTGATTTCCTCATAGCTACGACACCCTTTGAGATGACCTATTATCATTCGCAAGTAATAGAGATCTCCTGATGAGATGCTGATATTTACAATTCTTCCAATGCTCTGTCCTCTCTGTCGTCTAGACCATTTTCTGGTTGATTTAGACCATACGAACATTGTCGGAAACTGAAGATATGTCAAGCTGTGCGCAAGTTCATCATGTTTATTAGCTTCCATCCATCCAGTGAACATTGTATTATGTTCCTCCATTCTCATGACAACATTTTCCGGATTCTCACTACCATTAAAATAAACTGGTTGCTGGCCTTCGAGATATAATATAAGCTTTTGTACGGCAGGATTTTGGTGGTGAATATCTAAAGCAAAGGTACGCCAAGCTGCCTCACATGCTGATAAGAATCGACATTCTTGAAAATTATGAATCTCATCAATCTCTAACTTTTCTGTGGATCCACTTTCTTCTCTTGTTGTTTGTTGGAAAACAATGGTAGCCTTGTCAACGCCTTTAGTAATGTACTTGAAAAGGTACTTGATAGCTTTTGAAGTATTACACCACTCAACATTGATATGCGCTTTGAACTTTTTAAGCAAATCCATATTAAATGGGATTACGTAGCGGTTGTCTAACCTTGTTTCACCTTTCAAAACAAACCTTTCTTTGTCATCTCGCATCTTGTATATTATATACCCATCTTGATCAATAGTTGTACAATGCGCAAATGATCTCAGATATTTCTTTGAACAGACTCCGTTTTCCATGCAGACATTTTTTGGCCGGTCTAGTCCACCTGACCATGCATCATGTGCTTTTTAACCAGCTCATATCCCTCAGGGTCCTCTTTCATCAGGTATCTCTGCTGTTATTATTTCATCAATTTCATGAATTGATGGGTTCTGAAATCCTTCTTGTAACCAAAGGAGAATATGTGCATGCAGAAGTCCTCTCTTCTGAAATTCAATTGTATAGACAACTGAAAACACATAAATTTTGATGAAGTTATTTGTCTTTTAGTAATATATACTTTCATACAAAAGTAGTATGAGGAAATTTACCTGCAAGTAGTGGTCCAAAATGTGTTCCATCCTTGAAATCCGAAATCAAATCATCCAACTTCAGCTTGAATGCACGGGTACTGATTTCTGGCCTATCATTGACTGTGTCGTTTCCATATTTTTGCAGGTGTTCTTTGATTTCTTCCCAACCCGGATTTGCTGTTATAGTAACAAACAAATGTGGATTTCCGTAAGTACGACATAGGGCATTGCATCATGATAATTTTCAATCATGTATCTTGGACCTCCTACGAATGTAGCTGGGAGAATTACTCTTTTTCCTAGTGATTTTGAATCACAGTCTCCTCTTCCAACCGCATCACAGACGTTATTATAAAGGTCTGCTCTGAGCTTCTTTTGGTTAAGCCTATTAAACTTCAAACGTTCCTCTTCTATAGTTGTATATGCATCAACTATAAACTGATGGTATAGACGACCTCCTCTGATGATTGTTTTCCCTTCAGACAACCTTTTTTGGAGCTGGTATGCATAGTACTCACGGATTGTAAGATATTCTCGCTTAACTGTCTTTTCCATTTCACCAGAATATGGAATGCGTAAGTGGAATCCACTTTCTCCTTAAGGAAACAACATTGGGTACTGAAGAGCCATGTAGTGAGGGTGTAAACAGCTAATGCGCTGGAGTACTGAAGTCTTGTACTGGATAATTATATCTCGTTCAACAAAGTCTCCAACAACCAGTCCTGCTATTTCATCAGAAACAGGTAAATCAAATTGTCTATGTTTCGCTCCAACCAGTCTAATCGTGAATTCTTGACAACTTTCTAATTCATATTTATCCCGAGCTTTTCTGAACTCCCTAGCTAACCAATTATTCTCGTCCATCATGTGAACCAAACCTTCCACAATATTTTCTTCAAGCTTGGACTGGTTGCTTTTTCTAGACATTGTTTTGATACGATTCTGGACTTCATTCCTTGTATCAAAAATGTATAGCTGACCACATTTTGGTGGTTTTCCTTCAGGTGGTAGCAGAGAGCCTAACCTGTGATAAATCTGGCCTTGAATTCTGTATGTGTAAGGACTGTAACCTGACGTGACTGATTAATCAACCTCAGCCCCAATGGAGGTGAAAGCTAGAAGTGAGCTGTACACCTTGATATTCTCTCTAAAATGAGGTGAATCCAATAACTCTTTCAGCAGTTGTGGTGGTTCACGTATGGCTGGTAAAGACACTCTTCCTTTTTGACAGCATATTGAAAACAACATTTTTCCATCTTTAGTTTTTTCGTTGCTTTCTTGTTCCCATACCAGAGCGTGACAGTACGAGCATTCCACGAGTTTGTTTTCTCTCCTTGCTTTTTTTTTTCCCTGTATTTGATATTAATTAACATCTTGCATATTTGGCTTAGTATAAATGGATTTATACCTTTTGTTGAAGCGATTGTCACAGTTTTGCTTTGACGCTTTCCTTTAAGAATTTGATACCTTTTTCTCCTTGCTTCTCTTGACATATCTGCAAGTTCGAGTGACAAAAAGTTACTGTCTATGTTAATGCTTTTCCTCTGTTTTTAATTGTTCACCAGTTTGCATATATGGTTTAGTTAAATGTATTTTTAAACCTTCTTTTGAAGCCATTGTCACAGTTTTGGTAAGTAGCTTTCCATTAAGAGTTGGATACATTATTCTCCTTGCTTGACTTGAAACATCTGCATTTTAAAATTATAGTCTCATGTTCATGTTTTGTTCCTTCTTTGTGAAATTGACTTACAACTTTTATATTTCGTTTAGTAAAATGCATATGTTACCTTCTTTTGAAATGGTTATCCTAGATTTTTTTTGTCTCTTTTCTTTAAGTATTTGATATTGTATCCTCCTCACTTCTCTTAAAACATCTGCATTTTAAACATTATAAAAAGATACAGCCTGATATTAATGTTTTTATCCAAATCATAAGTTTATTCATGTAGTAATATTCGACCAATTTAGCTACCTGCTGGATCTTCACTGAAGGTTGAGATCTCTGTGAATAAAAAGAGTTTTCAATAACTTCACATAAGATTCATATAACGTTAACCAATCCGCGTTGGTCTAGTTGGTTAAAGGGCTCACAGCTGTGAGTTCCCCCACCTGGGTTCGATTCTGGTTGGCCACCTAGCCGCGCTCTTAACGTTGGGATTACGCGTACCCGGATACAAGGCCTCGTGGGATTAGTCTTTGAGCTTAGAAAGCCTTTAGGATCCCCACGGTTAAAAAAAACAAAAAAAAACAAAAAAAAGATTCATATAACGTTGCTATCAGATTTTTACTGACTTGGTGTTTTATCTCGGAGAGTTTGCACTCTTTTAAACTTGTTTGACCTTGCTTTGTCCTGATCTGTTGGCGCTTTCCTCTTACGCGATTTTGTCTTGTCCATTTATGTTTTTTTCAACTGAGTTCACTTCAGTTTTACACAGAAATCTAAAATGCAGAAGATAACTGATGGTGTATCTTTATAAAATGAAGGGATAACTTATTATTTTGCTGCAGATAACTTAAGAGTTTATGGTAGTATTGAAGGAAGGGTTTTTATTTTATTTTTTATAAACCCCTTCGTTATATGCAATTAGTAATAGTATATGAATGGTCAGTACTCTTCGAGTTCATCTAAATGCTTGGTTAATGAATAATGGTTTTTTGAATTTTTTTAGTTTTTTCAATTTCCCATGCTTTCGCTATGTTACCAAGTTTAGATGAAGGGGATTGCCTTTAAAAATTCAGATTTCTTGTAAAAATAAGGCGATGAATTAAGTGAAAGGAGAGTTCGGTGACGCAAGCATTATCCTGCATTATTTTAATTTTTATCATCTCTACTCATACTCGTCTATATATTGGTCTCTCATGGTTACATTATCAGTTAGTTTGATGTTATTATTTCAAATTTGACAACTTTTAGGTAATATATTGAGACCAAGTATATAAATGGTCGTTAAGATATTATGTTTTCCAATATTTTTCTATTAGTTTCATGTTATCACAGCAGATTGGATCGCAAAGTTGATTGACACCTTATATGTAAGATTGGACATAAATATGGAACGACATAATTTGTCAAAATCATATTTCATGAAACCTGAATAATTATTAATATCTAAATGAACCAAGGCAATAAAGTAAACATTAATTAATCTAGAGTAGCTGATGAATTCAATCGGAATAGCAAATAGACTTGAGATGTGTATTCTACAGTAGCATGAAGCAATGAGAATTCATCTCATGTGCCCCTATATCTCAAAAGAGAAGCTCAAATATCCGAGAATTTCCACGATTTTAATTTTGTTTTTTTTCTAATTCAAAAACTCAGTTGATTATAAGAGTATCTTTCTCTTTTTAAACTATTTACAGATCCAACCAGCCAAAACCCGACCCGAACTCTATTATCCATTTGAAATTGGATACCCTAACTCTAAAACAAAAATCAAAATCGCGTTCTTTATTTTCTCCCATTCCTTTCTCATTACGCGATTCCCTTCCAATTTTCAAAACAGAGAAAAAGATCGTTCCCTCTAAATTAATAGTTCTTTGTCCTTCTTCTTCTTTGTTCTTCACAATTAACGGAAAGTAAAACGAAGGAAGATAGTTCGATCTGAAAACCCCAATTACGAATCGAGAAAAGAGTCTCCATCCGAATTCATGGAGGAAGAAGACCCTCAGATTGAAGGAGAAGAAGATTCCGTCGAAGGAGAGGAGAATTCCGACAAAGAAGAGGAGAAATCCGACGGAAGTAGCAGACGAACCCGGAGTGGCCGTGAAGACGAAGACGACAGTGTAAGTATCCCGAACAGTTAAATATATTAGAAGAAAGTATAACTTGCTAAAACTATGCATTTTGCTCGTATTTTGCTGCAACCAATAGTTTTGCTTTCGTGATTTAAGCGATAGTTTCTCTTTAGTGATATTATTAGGAAGAAGGTTTCGTGTAATAATTTGAGAATTACATGATGAATTTATTAGTTTTGTGATGTATTTGTGCTTGTTGTTCATTGAATCGTAGTACTAGTAGAACCTGGTAAAATAGTTGAATACAAGAAAGTATAACACGGTAATAGTTGGTACAACTACATGTGTTTCGCAGGAGGCAGATGAGAAGGAGGAAGTGGAACCAATGAGACCTCTGAGGATATATTTTCCGCCGACGGAGTACAATAAGAAAACGAAGCTATCGACGCGGTGTTATTTGCACGACATGCTCGAGACTTTTGATACACTAATGCCTCCCCTTACCGATAGAGAGAAGAGGTGGTTTGAGACTCACCCGCATTTCAAACACATCTTCCACATGCGAAGGGACAAAAACCACAAGCTTCAGGGTATGTGGCTGCTCCTTCTTCGAACCGCATGTACTGAAAACTGAAAAGAGAAAAGAAGTTTGGTTCGTTGTAAACGGCGTACCCATCCGTTATGGTTTAAGGGAACACGCCTTGATATCGGGTTTATACTGTCATAACTATCTACTCGGTTATGATAAGAAATCTGGGGCAATGTCATTCGTGGAGAAGTATTTTACCGCGGGGTCAACAGTAAGATATCAAGACCTGAAACCCATGATAGAGGAGATAGGTCAGATGGACCCTCCTCCGAATTCTGATGACAGGTTGAGGATGCTGATCTTGTACTTTCTAGCTAGCGTTATGAAAGCGCATACGAAGACCGGAGCAAAGTCTCCTTCCATGGACCCATTGCTACTAAGAGATGTGAGTGATTTGAATTTTTGTAAGACATTTCCTTGGGGGGAGATTTTCTTACAATTACATGTTAGAAGGGATTTTCAACACAATGAGTCATTTTAAGGGGGTTGTCCCAGAAAATCAGAATCAACCATGGCCGATTCCAGGTTTCGTTTTACCTATGGAGGTAATATTTATTTGGATTGGATGTATTCCTTATTTTCAATACTTTTTATAAATGAACCTCCTTATAACTCTTATGTTTCGTGTGTAGCTCTTAGCTTTCGAGGCAATTCCACAGTTAGCTGCAACATTCCGAGAACCTTATCCTGACGCACACGAGGATTGTCCTAAGATGTGCAAGTCAATGTTCAAAAGAAGCGACATGAAAGGAATTCGTTTCGAGAGAATTAGTGCAGAACTTGGTACAACTAAGGTCAGTTATACTTTTTCATATGAGCCTATGAATGACTGCCAATATTTGAGTTTTAAATGTTTACTCCTTGTTTGTGTTTTGTGTTTACAGTTCATTGATAGTTTCCTAACTGCAGACGCCAGTGAGAAGCGTCTTCTGCTAAGAATCATGGAAAAGGAGGACGATGTTGATAAGCATTTTGTTGTTGTCGAGAGTTGGATGAAGCTAGCTCGATAAGGAAAGGTCACATTTTTGAAGGATATGTTCAACGAAGATGTGGCCAGATTAGCCGATGCACCTCAGAATGCGGCGAACCCGGAAGTTGCCAGCGATGAGCCACCGATGAACGCAAACACGCCCTATTCAGCATTGGTAGATCTCGTTCAGAGCATGAAGAAAGAGATGGAGGAGCGTATGACGAGAATGGAGAACAAGGTTGATGTGGTTGAGCAAAGGATCGCCCCGTTGGAAGCTTATGTGAATGAGCAAGCAACGTATATGAGGACGTATGAGGCGAATGAGCAAGCACAGGTAACAAACAATTTTTCTTATATTCTATAACGAAAAAGTAACACTTGGTGAAACTGAGTAAAACTGGATTGTAGGGATCAAAGGAAACAGAAGGTGATGGCATGAATTGTGAAAAGGAAGGTGATGGCATCACTGCTGAAAAGGAAGGTGATAATAGAGAGAAAGAACGCGAGGCCACTGTTACCGAAGAGGTAATAGCAATTTATTCGATTTGCAATTTCTTTGTTAATATCTTTATTCTTAGCAATTTCTTGGATTATAGGGTTTAGTCACCAATGTTGAAGGTGATGGCATGAATGAAGGAGGAAAAGGTGGTGAGAGTATTCAAATGGAGGAAGAACCCGTGAAAGAGAAGGTAAACTAGCTTACATTAGAAGATGAGAAAATCATATTTTCGGGCCTTAACAATTATTTGTATTAATTTGTAGGAGACCGTGGAAGAAGCACCAAAAGACGCTATTCCTGACCCTAAACCAAGGTTTAAGCGCACTAAGATGAAATCAAGGAAGAGGACACCTGAACAACGGCAGAGAGATGAAATTAACAAGAGGCTAAAGGCGGCTGCTCAGGCTAAGAATCAGAAGGTAGAGGAGCCAACAAGGATGTCCACAAGGCTGAGGGCGGAAACTTCCAAAAAATAGGGAAAACTATGTTGTTTTGATTTAGTACTAATGGTTCAACTAAGTAAAACTATGTTGTTTCGATTTACTACTACTGGTAAAATGAAAACAAACTATTTTTATTTTAATTTTATTACTGGTAAAACTAGGGAAAACTAAGTTGTTGTCATTTCGTACTACTAGTAAAACTAGTAAAACTAGGGAAAACTAAGTTATTTTAATTTTTTACTACTGGTAAAACTAGGGAAAACTTAGTTGTTTTCATTTTGTACTACTAGTAAAACTAGGGAAAACTAAGTTGTTTTCATTTTGTACTACTGGTAAAACTAGGGAAAACTAAGTTGTTTTAATTTTGTACTACTGGTAAAACTAGGGAAAACTAAGTTGTTTTCATTTTGTACTACTGGTAAAACTAGGGAAAACTAAGTTGTTTTAATTTTGTACTACTCGTAAAACTAGGGAAAACTAAATTGTTTTCATTTTGTACTACTAGCATAACTAGGGAAAACTAAGTTGTTTTCATTTTGTACTACTAGTAAAACTAGGGAAAACTACACTTTGACACGAATATGATAATGTTAAGCGAAACACATTGAAGGAAGATATTGTTCTACTACAACTACAAAACGAAACACTTGGAACTTGGATAATGTTAAATTACATTACATATCATAAAGATCACCACTCAGAGGTCGAAGAAAGTCTTCAGAAGTTCTGACACGGTCTCCTTCAGCTTTGCCATCTTTTCACGCTGGTTTTGTAATTCATTCCTCATTTGTTTCACTTGAAATTCAAGACTTGACAGGTTTCGAAGTTGCTTAGTCTGGTCATCCACCTCCTTCCTTAACCCTACAAATTCTTCGTCGACAGCATAAAACCAAGGAATGCGCCAGTGGAAACCATCATTCTGCACATGAAGATAGATTGAATAATTTATGTAGAGATTTTCCCGATTTTAATTATACAAATGAGATTGAGAGTTGAGAAAGAGAACTCGCCTTATACTTCTCGCAGGTAAAGTATCTGTTCCCCACGTCTCCTTCTGAAACAACCAAATTTTTTTTTATTATTATTAAATCAAGTGCGGAAAAACTTAATTAAATCAAACTCCAATAATAATCATAATTAATTAAATTCATTAATTCAACAATATTTAACTCCATAAATAAAATGAAATACTAGCAACCTAAACACCAGGTTTGCAACAATTAAACAACTCAATACAATAAACAAATCCTATCATCCTCTCTTCGGCCCGATTCCGCGATCACACTTTCTTTTTACCTGCATCACATTAAGGAAAAAAATATGCATAAGTATTTCAGAGGCAATCACCCCGCCTACAGGCCAATTACGCAATTTTAACACTTTTAAGTATTTGTAATAATTACCACAATTATTAAAATAATTCTTTTTAATTATTAAATAATTTTTACAATTAAATAATAATTTTTAAACACTTAAATAATTTCCACAATTATTTTAAATCAATTAATTAATTAAATTCACAATTTAATAATTAATTATCGAATTAAACCACTTAATTCCAATTAAACCGATTAACTAATTCAATTTAATCAAATCGCCAGAAAACCGGATTAAACCAGACCAGTGTCGATCGACACCGCTTGTGTCGCTCGATACCCGGCCCGATTGGTGTCGATCGACACCAGCTTGGTATCGTTCGACACCGATCCGACATATCGACGCCCAAATCGATTTCTCAACACATAAACACCATGAACACGAATCAACACCACAATCTCGATCAAAGACACAATATAACACATGAACAACCATGAAAACACATAAACTCCACAATTCCACATTCCAATTTCACAATCTGATTCTCTTGCGAGCCTACGGTTATGCACTCACATTGATAACGGATTGAGAAGAGAAAACAATGAAGATGGTGAAAAACAGCAACAATCAGCCTCAGAAATCACCCAAGCTCTCCAGAAACTCAATTCTCCTTCTCTGCCTCCTTTTGACTCGAAAAACGTGAAGAGAGGCTGCTCCTTCTCTTTTAAAATGCGACCTAGGGCTTTTTCCCACAAAACCAGCCTAAACCGGAAAATTAAATCAAACCGACATTCAATTTCCGGACCGGTGTCGACCAACACCACCCTCGGTATCGCTCGACACCACACAAAAACGACAATTCTTGGTTTACGGATGTTACAATTCTCCTCCACTAAACTGGATTCGACCTCGAATCCCAACACAATACGTCTACCACAGACTCAAACTCGTCTATCACAGATGATGATAACCCGGCCCACATGGCCAACACTAGAGATCCTCACCTGATCCCCGAGACTCACATATAATTCTATGTTATAAGCACATCTAATTCTTCATCATTGCATCTGGCTCCCAAGTCTCCTCCTCTGTGCCACTACAGTCCCACAAGACCAACAATGGCACCTTCTAAAACCCGTCGGAGTCTCACACTGTACCAAATCTGTTCGAGAAGCATTTTCCATTGTTCAGTGTTTTTAAAAGGCGATATATTTCCTCTCACTGCACTTCTTGAGCCAGCTCACATCTTCGATCTAGGTCTTTTCCTCGCACAATCACCACCAATATATTACATTCAAAGCAAGTCAGAACAATTTGATCAATGGAAGTTCAAAGTAACTGAGATTTGCGGAGCTTGTAGGAGCTCTGAGTGTCTAAAAACGTTGTAAAACTTCTGAACTAATCAAGGAACTCAAGCCCATTATCACAAACTGGGCCTAAGGATATACTTGTTACACCTACAGGCCCAAATATAAATACGAAACGATGCCGCTTCGGTTATAACATGGCCGTACATCGAAGAAACCTTGATAGTTAAAAACTCGCTTGAGTCTCATACTGTACCAAATCTGTTCTAGAAGCATTTTCCATTGTTCAGTGTTTTTAAAAGGCGATATATTTCCTCTCACTGCACTTCTCGGGCTCAGATCTCCGATCTAGGTATTTTCCTCGCACAATCACCACCAATATATTCTATTCAAAGCAAGTCAGAACAATTTGATCAATGGAAATTCAAAGTAACTGAGATTTGCGGAGCTTGTAGGAGCTCTGAGACTCTGAAAACGTTGTAAAACTTATCAACTAATCGAGAAACCCAAGCCCATTATCACAAATTGGGCCTAAGGATATACGAGTTACACCTACGGGCCCAAATATAAATACGAAACGAAGCCGCTTCGGTTATAACCTGGCCGTACATCGAAGAAACCTTGAAAGTTAAAAACCTGCCGGAGTCTCACATTGTACCAAATCTGTTCGAGAAGCATTTTCCATTGTTCAGTGTTTTTAAAAGGCGATATATTTCCTCTCACTGCACTTCTCGAGCCAGCTCACATCTTCGATCTAGGTCTTTTACTCGCACAATCACCACCAATATATTACATTCAAAGCAAGTCAGAACAATTTGATCAATGGAAGTTCAAAGTAACTGAGATTTGCGGAGCTTGTAGGAGCTCTGAGTCTCTGAAAACGTTGTAAAACTTACCAACTAATCGAGAAACCCAAGCCCATTATCACAAATTGGGCGTAAGGATATACGAGTTACACCTACGGGCCCAAATATAAATACGAAACGAAGCCGCTTCGGTTATAACCTGGCCGTACATCGAAGAAACCTTGAAAGTTAAAAACCTGCCGGAGTCTCACATTGTACCAAATCTGTTCGAGAAGCATTTTCCATTGTTCAGTGTTTTTAAAAGGCGATATATTTCCTCTCACTGCACTTCTCGAGCCAGCTCACATCTTCGATCTAGGTCTTTTCCTCGCACAATCACCACCAATATATTACATTCAAAGCAAGTCAGAAAAATTTGATCAATGGAAGTTCAAAGTAACTGAGATTTGCGGAGCTTGTAGGAGCTCTGAGTCTCTGAAAACGTTGTAAAACTTATCAACTAATCGAGAAACCCAAGCCCATTATCACAAAATTGGGCCTAAGGATATACGAGTTACACCTACGGGCCCAAATATAAATACGAAACGAAGCCGCTTCGGTTATAACCTGGCCGTACATCGAAGAAACCTTGAAAGTTAAAAACCTGCCGGAGTCTCACATTGTACCAAATCTGTTCGAGAAGCATTTTCCATTGTTCAGTGTTTTTAAAAGGCGATATATTTCCTCTCACTGCACTTCTCGAGCCAGCTCACATCTTCGATCTAGGTCTTTTCCTCGCACAATCACCACCAATATATTACATTCAAAGCAAGTCAGAACAATTTGATCAATGGAAGTTCAAAGTAACTGAGATTTGCGGAGCTTGTAGGAGCTCTGAGTCTCTGAAAACGTTGTAAAACTTATCAACTAATCGAGAAACCCAAGCCCATTATCACAAATTGGGCCTAAGGATATACGAGTTACACCTACGGGCCCGAATATAAATACAAAACGAAGCCGCTTCGGTTATAACCTGGCCGTACATCGAAGAAACCTTGAAAGTTAAAAACCTGCCGGAGTCTCACATTGTACCAAATCTGTTCGAGAAGCATTTTCCATTGTTCAGTGTTTTTAAAAGGCGATATATTTCCTCTCACTGCACTTCTCGAGCCAGCTCACATCTTCGATCTAGGTCTTTTACTCGCACAATCACCACCAATATATTACATTCAAAGCAAGTCAGAACAATTTTATCAATGGAAGTTCAAAGTAACTGAGATTTGCGGAGCTTGTAGGAGCTCTGAGTCTCTGAAAACGTTGTAAAACTTATCAACTAATCGAGAAACCCAAGCCCATTATCACAAATTGGGCCTAAGGATATACGTGTTACACCAACAGGCCCAAATATAAATACGAAACGATGCCGCTTCGGTCATAACCTGCCGTACATCGAAGAAACCTTGATAGTTAAAAACCCGCCGGAGTCTCACACTGTACCAAATCTGTTCGAGAAGCATTTTCCATTGTTCAGTGTTTTTAAAAGGCGATATATTTCCTCTCACTGCACTTCTCGAGCCAGCTCACATCTTCGATCTAGGTCTTTTCCTCGCACAATCACCACCAATATATTACATTCAAAGCAAGTCAGAACAATTTGATCAATGGAAGTTCAAAGTAACTGAGATTTGCGGAGCTTGTAGGAGCTCTGAGTCTCTGAAAACGTTGTAAAACTTATCAACTAATCGAGAAACCCAAGCCCATTATCACAAATTGGGCCTAAGGATATACGAGTTACACCTACGGGCCCAAATATAAATACGAAACGAAGCCGCTTCGGTTATAACCTGGCCGTACATCAAAGAAACCTTGAAAGTTAAAAACCTGCCGGAGTCTCACATTGTACCAAATCTGTTCGAGAAGCATTTTCCATTGTTCAGTGTTTTTAAAAGGTGATATATTTCCTCTCACTGCACTTCTCGAGCCAGCTCACATCTTCGATCTAGGTCTTTTCCTCGCACAATCACCACCAATATATTACATTCAAAGCAAGTCAGAACAATTTGATCAATGGAAGTTCAAAGTAACTGAGATTTGCGGAGCTTGTAGGAGCTCTGAGTCTCTGAAAACGTTGTAAAACTTATCAACTAATCGAGAAACCCAAGCCCATTATCACAAAATTGGGCCTAAGGATATACGAGTTACACCTACGGGCCCAAATATAAATACGAAACGAAGCCGCTTCGGTTATAACCTGGCCGTACATCGAAGAAACCTTGAAAGTTAAAAACCTGCCGGAGTCTCACATTGTACCAAATCTGTTCGAGAAGCATTTTCCATTGTTCAGTGTTTTTAAAAGGCGATATATTTCCTCTCACTGCACTTCTCGAGCCAGCTCACATCTTCGATCTAGGTCTTTTCCTCGCACAATCACCACCAATATATTACATTCAAAGCAAGTCAGAACAATTTGATCAATGGAAGTTCAAAGTAACTGAGATTTGCGGAGCTTGTAGGAGCTTTGAGTCTCTGAAAACGTTGTAAAACTTATCAACTAATCGAGAAACCCAAGCCCATTATCACAAATTGGGCCTAAGGATATACGAGTTACACCTACGGGCCCAAATATAAATACGAAACGAAGCCGCTTCGGTTATAACCTGGCCGTACATCGAAGAAACCTTGAAAGTTAAAAACCTGCCGGAGTCTCACATTGTACCAAATCTGTTCGAGAAGCATTTTCCATTGTTCAGTGTTTTTAAAAGGCGATATATTTCCTCTCACTGCACTTCTCGAGCCAGCTCACATCTTCGATCTAGGTCTTTTACTCGCACAATCACCACCAATATATTACATTCAAAGCAAGTCAGAACAATTTGATCAATGGAAGTTCAAAGTAACTGAGATTTGCGGAGCTTGTAGGAGCTCTGAGTCTCTGAAAACGTTGTAAAACTTACCAACTAATCGAGAAACCCAAGCCCATTATCACAAATTGGGCGTAAGGATATACGAGTTACACCTACGGGCCCAAATATAAATACGAAACGAAGCCGCTTCGGTTATAACCTGGCCGTACATCGAAGAAACCTTGAAAGTTAAAAACCTGCCGGAGTCTCACATTGTACCAAATCTGTTCGAGAAGCATTTTCCATTGTTCAGTGTTTTTAAAAGGCGATATATTTCCTCTCACTGCACTTCTCGAGCCAGCTCACATCTTCGATCTAGGTCTTTTCCTCGCACAATCACCACCAATATATTACATTCAAAGCAAGTCAGAACAATTTGATCAATGGAATTGAAGTTCAAAGTAACTGAGATTTGCGGAGCTTGTAGGAGCTTTGAGTCTCTGAAAACGTTGTAAAACTTATCAACTAATCGAGAAACCCAAGCCCATTATCACAAATTGGCCTAAGGATATACGAGTTACACCTACGGGCCCAAATATAAATACGAAACGAAGCCGCTTCGGTTATAACCTGGCCGTACATCGAAGAAACCTTGAAAGTTAAAAACCTGCCGGAGTCTCACATTGTACCAAATCTGTTCGAGAAGCATTTTCCATTGTTCAGTGTTTTTAAAAGGCGATATATTTCCTCTCACTGCACTTCTCGAGCCAGCTCACATCTTCGATCTAGGTCTTTTACTCGCACAATCACCACCAATATATTACATTCAAAGCAAGTCAGAACAATTTGATCAATGGAAGTTCAAAGTAACTGAGATTTGCGGAGCTTGTAGGAGCTCTGAGTCTCTGAAAACGTTGTAAAACTTACCAACTAATCGAGAAACCCAAGCCCATTATCACAAATTGGGCGTAAGGATATACGAGTTACACCTACGGGCCCAAATATAAATACGAAACGAAGCCGCTTCGGTTATAACCTGGCCGTACATCGAAGAAACCTTGAAAGTTAAAAACCTGCCGGAGTCTCACATTGTACCAAATCTGTTCGAGAAGCATTTTCCATTGTTCAGTGTTTTTAAAAGGCGATATATTTCCTCTCACTGCACTTCTCGAGCCAGCTCACATCTTCGATCTAGGTCTTTTCCACGCACAATCACCACCAATATATTACATTCAAAGCAAGTCAGAACAATTTGATCAATGGAATTGAAGTTCAAAGTAACTGAGATTTGCGGAGCTTGTAGGAGCTCTGAGTCTCTGAAAACGTTGTAAAACTTACCAACTAATCGAGAAACCCAAGCCCATTATCACAAAATTGGGCCTAAGGATATACGAGTTACACCTACGGGCCCAAATATAAATACGAAACGAAGCCGCTTCGGTTATAACCTGGCCGTACATCGAAGAAACCTTGAAAGTTAAAAACCTGCCGGAGTCTCACATTGTACCAAATCTGTTCGAGAAGCATTTTCCATTGTTCAGTGTTTTTAAAAGGCGATATATTTCCTCTCACTGCACTTCTCGAGCCAGCTCACATCTTCGATCTAGGTCTTTTCCTCGCACAATCACCACCAATATATTACATTCAAAGCAAGTCAGAACAATTTGATCAATGGAAGTTCAAAGT
Organism: Erythrophleum ivorense; assembly: GCA_026724425.1. Lineage (NCBI taxonomy): Eukaryota > Viridiplantae > Streptophyta > Magnoliopsida > Fabales > Fabaceae > Erythrophleum > Erythrophleum ivorense. Next base: position 744,867 of record JAIUCV010000212.1, on the reverse strand, counting down.
AACTGAGATTTGCGGAGCTTGTAGGAGCTCTGAGTCTCTGAAAACGTTGTAAAACTTATCAACTAATCGAGAAACCCAAGCCCATTATCACAAATTGGGCCTAAGGATATACGAGTTACACCTACGGGCCCGAATATAAATACAAAACGAAGCCGCTTCGGTTATAACATGGCCGTACATTGAAGAAACCTTGAAAGTTAAAAACCTGTCGGAGTCTCACATTGTACCAAATCTGTTCGAGAAGCATTTTCCATTGTTCAGTGTTTTTAAAAGGCGATATATTTCCTCTCACTGCACTTCTCGAGCCAGCTCACATCTTCGATCTAGGTCTTTTACTCGCACAATCACCACCAATATATTACATTCAAAGCAAGTCAGAACAATTTTATCAATGGAAGTTCAAAGTAACTGAGATTTGCGGAGCTTGTAGGAGCTCTGAGTCTCTGAAAACGTTGTAAAACTTATCAACTAATCGAGAAACCCAAGCCCATTATCACAAATTGGGCCTAAGGATATACGTGTTACACCTACAGGCCCAAATATAAATACGAAACGATGCCGCTTCGGTCATAACCTGGCCGTACATCGAAGAAACCTTGATAGTTAAAAACCCGCCGGAGTCTCACACTGTACCAAATCTGTTCGAGAAGCATTTTCCATTGTTCAGTGTTTTTAAAAGGCGATATATTTCCTCTCACTGCACTTCTCGAGCCAGCTCACATCTTCGATCTAGGTCTTTTCCTCGCACAATCACCACCAATATATTACATTCAAAGCAAGTCAGAACAATTTGATCAATGGAAGTTCAAAGTAACTGAGATTTGCGGAGCTTGTAAGAGCTCTGAGTCTCTGAAAACGTTGTAAAACTTATCAACTAATCGAGAAACCCAAGCCCATTATCACAAATTGGGCCTAAGGATATACGAGTTACACCTACGGGCCCAAATATAAATACGAAACGAAGCCGCTTCGGTTATAACCTGGCCGTACATCAAAGAAACCTTGAAAGTTAAAAACCTGCCGGAGTCTCACATTGTACCAAATCTGTTCGAGAAGCATTTTCCATTGTTCAGTGTTTTTAAAAGGTGATATATTTCCTCTCACTGCACTTCTCGAGCCAGCTCACATCTTCGATCTAGGTCTTTTACTCGCACAATCACCACCAATATATTACATTCAAAGCAAGTCAGAACAATTTGATCAATGGAAGTTCAAAGTAACAGAGATTTGCGGAGCTTGTAGGAGCTCTGAGTCTCTGAAAACGTTGTAAAACTTACCAACTAAACGAGAAACCCAAGCCCATTATCACAAATTGGGCGTAAGGATATACGAGTTACACGTACGGGCCCAAATATAAATACGAAACGAAGCCGCTTCGGTTATAACCTGGCCGTACATCGAAGAAACCTTGAAAGTTAAAAACCTGCCGGAGTCTCACATTGTACCAAATCTGTTCGAGAAGCATTTTCCATTGTTCAGTGTTTTTAAAAGGCGATATATTTCCTCTCACTGCACTTCTCGAGCCAGCTCACATCTTCGATCTAGGTCTTTCCCTCGCACAATCACCACCAATATATTACATTCAAAGCAAGTCAGAACAATTTGATCAATGGAATTGAAGTTCAAAGTAACTGAGATTTGCGGAGCTTGTAGGAGCTCTGAGTCTCTGAAAACGTTGTAAAACTTACCAACTAATCGAGAAACCCAAGCCCATTATCACAAAATTGGGCCTAAGGATATACGAGTTACACCTACGGGCCCAAATATAAATACGAAACGAAGCCGCTTCGGTTATAACCTGGCCGTACATCGAAGAAACCTTGAAAGTTAAAAACCTGCCGGAGTCTCACATTGTACCAAATCTGTTCGAGAAGCATTTTCCATTGTTCAGTGTTTTTAAAAGGCGATATATTTCCTCTCACTGCACTTCTCGAGCCAGCTCACGTCTTCGATCTAGGTCTTTTCCTCGCACAATCACCACCAATATATTACATTCAAAGCAAGTCAGAACAATTTGATCAATGGAAGTTCAAAGTAACTGAGATTTGCGGAGCTTGTAGGAGCTCTGAGTCTCTGAAAACGTTGTAAAACTTATCAACTAATCGAGAAACCCAAGCCCATTATCACAAATTGGGCCTAAGGATATACGAGTTACACCTACGGGCCCGAATATAAATACAAAACGAAGCCGCTTCGGTTATAACATGGCCGTACATTGAAGAAACCTTGAAAGTTAAAAACCTGTCGGAGTCTCACATTGTACCAAATCTGTTCGAGAAGCATTTTCCATTGTTCAGTGTTTTTAAAAGGCGATATATTTCCTCTCACTGCACTTCTCGAGCCAGCTCACATCTTCGATCTAGGTCTTTTACTCGCACAATCACCACCAATATATTACATTCAAAGCAAGTCAGAACAATTTTATCAATGGAAGTTCAAAGTAACTGAGATTTGCGGAGCTTGTAGGAGCTCTGAGTCTCTGAAAACGTTGTAAAACTTATCAACTAATCGAGAAACCCAAGCCCATTATCACAAATTGGGCCTAAGGATATACGTGTTACACCTACAGGCCCAAATATAAATACGAAACGATGCCGCTTCGGTCATAACCTGGCCGTACATCGAAGAAACCTTGATAGTTAAAAACCCGCCGGAGTCTCACACTGTACCAAATCTGTTCGAGAAGCATTTTCCATTGTTCAGTGTTTTTAAAAGGCGATATATTTCCTCTCACTGCACTTCTCGAGCCAGCTCACATCTTCGATCTAGGTCTTTTCCTCGCACAATCACCACCAATATATTACATTCAAAGCAAGTCAGAACAATTTGATCAATGGAAGTTCAAAGTAACTGAGATTTGCGGAGCTTGTAGGAGCTCTGAGTCTCTGAAAACGTTGTAAAACTTATCAACTAATCGAGAAACCCAAGCCCATTATCACAAATTGGGCCTAAGGATATACGAGTTACACCTACGGGCCCAAATATAAATACGAAACGAAGCCGCTTCGGTTATAACCTGGCCGTACATCAAAGAAACCTTGAAAGTTAAAAACCTGCCGGAGTCTCACATTGTACCAAATCTGTTCGAGAAGCATTTTCCATTGTTCAGTGTTTTTAAAAGGTGATATATTTCCTCTCACTGCACTTCTCGAGCCAGCTCACATCTTCGATCTAGGTCTTTTACTCGCACAATCACCACCAATATATTACATTCAAAGCAAGTCAGAACAATTTGATCAATGGAAGTTCAAAGTAACAGAGATTTGCGGAGCTTGTAGGAGCTCTGAGTCTCTGAAAACGTTGTAAAACTTACCAACTAATCGAGAAACCCAAGCCCATTATCACAAATTGGGCGTAAGGATATACGAGTTACACCTACGGGCCCAAATATAAATACGAAACGAAGCCGCTTCGGTTATAACCTGGCCGTACATCGAAGAAACCTTGAAAGTTAAAAACCTGCCGGAGTCTCACATTGTACCAAATCTGTTCGAGAAGCATTTTCCATTGTTCAGTGTTTTTAAAAGGCGATATATTTCCTCTCACTGCACTTCTCGAGCCAGCTCACATCTTCGATCTAGGTCTTTTACTCGCACAATCACCACCAATATATTACATTCAAAGCAAGTCAGAACAATTTTATCAATGGAAGTTCAAAGTAACTGAGATTTGCGGAGCTTGTAGGAGCTCTGAGTCTCTGAAAACGTTGTAAAACTTATCAACTAATCGAGAAACCCAAGCCCATTATCACAAATTGGGCCTAAGGATATACGAGTTACACCTACGGGCCCAAATATAAATACGAAACGAAGCCGCTTCGGTTATAACCTGGCCGTACATCAAAGAAACCTTGAAAGTTAAAAACCCGCCGGAGTCTCACACTGTACCAAATCTGTTCGAGAAGCATTTTCCATTGTTCAGTGTTTTTAAAAGGCGATATATTTCCTCTCACTGCACTTCTCGAGCCAGCTCACATCTTCGATCTAGGTCTTTTCCTCGCACAATCACCACCAATATATTACATTCAAAGCAAGTCAGAACAATTTGATCAATGGAATTGAAGTTCAAAGTAACTGAGATTTGCGGAGCTTGTAGGAGCTTTGAGTCTCTGAAAACGTTGTAAAACTTATCAACTAATCGAGAAACCCAAGCCCATTATCACAAATTGGCCTAAGGATATACGAGTTACACCTACGGGCCCAAATATAAATACGAAACGAAGCCGCTTCGGTTATAACCTGGCCGTACATCGAAGAAACCTTGAAAGTTAAAAACCTGCCGGAGTCTCACATTGTACCAAATCTGTTCGAGAAGCATTTTCCATTGTTCAGTGTTTTTAAAAGGCGATATATTTCCTCTCACTGCACTTCTCGAGCCAGCTCACATCTTCGATCTAGGTCTTTTACTCGCACAATCACCACCAATATATTACATTCAAAGCAAGTCAGAACAATTTGATCAATGGAAATTCAAAGTAACTGAGATTTGCGGAGCTTGTAGGAGCTCTGAGTCTCTGAAAACGTTGTAAAACTTACCAACTAATCGAGAAACCCAAGCCCATTATCACAAATTGGGCGTAAGGATATACGAGTTACACCTACGGGCCCAAATATAAATACGAAACGAAGCCGCTTCGGTTATAACCTGGCCGTACATCGAAGAAACCTTGAAAGTTAAAAACCTGCCGGAGTCTCACATTGTACCAAATCTGTTCGAGAAGCATTTTCCATTGTTCAGTGTTTTTAAAAGGCGATATATTTCCTCTCACTGCACTTCTCGAGCCAGCTCACATCTTCGATCTAGGTCTTTTCCTCGCACAATCACCACCAATATATTACATTCAAAGCAAGTCAGAACAATTTGATCAATGGAATTGAAGTTCAAAGTAACTGAGATTTGCGGAGCTTGTAGGAGCTCTGAGTCTCTGAAAACGTTGTAAAACTTACCAACTAATCGAGAAACCCAAGCCCATTATCACAAAATTGGGCCTAAGGATATACGAGTTACACCTACGGGCCCAAATATAAATACGAAACGAAGCCGCTTCGGTTATAACCTGGCCGTACATCGAAGAAACCTTGAAAGTTAAAAACCTGCCGGAGTCTCACATTGTACCAAATCTGTTCGAGAAGCATTTTCCATTGTTCAGTGTTTTTAAAAGGCGATATATTTCCTCTCACTGCACTTCTCGAGCCAGCTCACATCTTCGATCTAGGTCTTTTCCTCGCACAATCACCACCAATATATTACATTCAAAGCAAGTCAGAACAATTTGATCAATGGAAGTTCAAAGTAACTGAGATTTGCGGAGCTTGTAGGAGCTCTGAGTCTCTGAAAACGTTGTAAAACTTATCAACTAATCGAGAAACCCAAGCCCATTATCACAAATTGGGCCTAAGGATATACGAGTTACACCTACGGGCCCGAATATAAATACAAAACGAAGCCGCTTCGGTTATAACATGGCCGTACATTGAAGAAACCTTGAAAGTTAAAAACCTGTCGGAGTCTCACATTGTACCAAATCTGTTCGAGAAGCATTTTCCATTGTTCAGTGTTTTTAAAAGGCGATATATTTCCTCTCACTGCACTTCTCGAGCCAGCTCACATCTTCGATCTAGGTCTTTTACTCGCACAATCACCACCAATATATTACATTCAAAGCAAGTCAGAACAATTTTATCAATGGAAGTTCAAAGTAACTGAGATTTGCGGAGCTTGTAGGAGCTCTGAGTCTCTGAAAACGTTGTAAAACTTATCAACTAATCGAGAAACCCAAGCCCATTATCACAAATTGGGCCTAAGGATATACGTGTTACACCTACAGGCCCAAATATAAATACGAAACGATGCCGCTTCGGTCATAACCTGGCCGTACATCGAAGAAACCTTGATAGTTAAAAACCCGCCGGAGTCTCACACTGTACCAAATCTGTTCGAGAAGCATTTTCCATTGTTCAGTGTTTTTAAAAGGCGATATATTTCCTCTCACTGCACTTCTCGAGCCAGCTCACATCTTCGATCTAGGTCTTTTCCTCGCACAATCACCACCAATATATTACATTCAAAGCAAGTCAGAACAATTTGATCAATGGAAGTTCAAAGTAACTGAGATTTGCGGAGCTTGTAGGAGCTCTGAGTCTCTGAAAACGTTGTAAAACTTATCAACTAATCGAGAAACCCAAGCCCATTATCACAAATTGGGCCTAAGGATATACGAGTTACACCTACGGGCCCAAATATAAATACGAAACGAAGCCGCTTCGGTTATAACCTGGCCGTACATCGAAGAAACCTTGAAAGTTAAAAACCTGCCGGAGTCTCACATTGTACCAAATCTGTTCGAGAAGCATTTTCCATTGTTCAGTGTTTTTAAAAGGCGATATATTTCCTCTCACTGCACTTCTCGAGCCAGCTCACATCTTCGATCTAGGTCTTTTACTCGCACAATCACCACCAATATATTACATTCAAAGCAAGTCAGAACAATTTGATCAATGGAAGTTCAAAGTAACAGAGATTTGCGGAGCTTGTAGGAGCTCTGAGTCTCTGAAAACGTTGTAAAACTTACCAACTAATCGAGAAACCCAAGCCCATTATCACAAATTGGGCGTAAGGATATACGAGTTACACCTACGGGCCCAAATATAAATACGAAACGAAGCCGCTTCAGTTATAACCTGGCCGTACATCGAAGAAACCTTGAAAGTTAAAAACCTGCCGGAGTCTCACATTGTACCAAATCTGTTCGAGAAGCATTTTCCATTGTTCAGTGTTTTTAAAAGGCGATATATTTCCTCTCACTGCACTTCTCGAGCCAGCTCACATCTTCGATCTAGGTCTTTTACTCGCACAATCACCACCAATATATTACATTCAAAGCAAGTCAGAACAATTTTATCAATGGAAGTTCAAAGTAACTGAGATTTGCGGAGCTTGTAGGAGCTCTGAGTCTCTGAAAACGTTGTAAAACTTATCAACTAATCGAGAAACCCAAGCCCATTATCACAAATTGGGCCTAAGGATATACGAGTTACACCTACGGGCCCAAATATAAATACGAAACGAAGCCGCTTCGGTTATAACCTGGCCGTACATCAAAGAAACCTTGAAAGTTAAAAACCCGCCGGAGTCTCACACTGTACCAAATCTGTTCGAGAAGCATTTTCCATTGTTCAGTGTTTTTAAAAGGCGATATATTTCCTCTCACTGCACTTCTCGAGCCAGCTCACATCTTCGATCTAGGTCTTTTCCTCGCACAATCACCACCAATATATTACATTCAAAGCAAGTCAGAACAATTTGATCAATGGAAGTTCAAAGTAACTGAGATTTGCGGAGCTTGTAGGAGCTCTGAGTCTCTGAAAACGTTGTAAAACTTATCAACTAATCGAGAAACCCAAGCCCATTATCACAAATTGGGCCTAAGGATATACGAGTTACACCTACGGGCCCAAATATAAATACGAAACGAAGCCGCTTCGGTTATAACCTGGCCGTACATCAAAGAAACCTTGAAAGTTAAAAACCTGCCGGAGTCTCACATTGTACCAAATCTGTTCGAGAAGCATTTTCCATTGTTCAGTGTTTTTAAAAGGTGATATATTTCCTCTCACTGCACTTCTCGAGCCAGCTCAAATCTTCGATCTAGGTCTTTTACTCGCACAATCACCACCAATATATTACATTCAAAGCAAGTCAGAACAATTTGATCAATGGAAGTTCAAAGTAACTGAGATTTGCGGAGCTTGTAGGAGCTCTGAGTCTCTGAAAACGTTGTAAAACTTATCAACTAATCGAGAAACCCAAGCCCATTATCACAAATTGGGCCTAAGGATATACGTGTTACACCTACAGGCCCAAATATAAATACGAAACGATGCCGCTTCGGTCATAACCTGGCCGTACATCGAAGAAACCTTGATAGTTAAAAACCCACCGGAGTCTCACACTGTACCAAATCTGTTCGAGAAGCATTTTCCATTGTTCAGTGTTTTTAAAAGGCAATATATTTCCTCTCACTGCACTTCTCGAGCCAGCTCACATCTTCGATCTAGGTCTTTTCCTCGCACAATCACCACCAATATATTACATTCAAAGCAAGTCAGAACAATTTGATCAATGGAAGTTCAAAGTAACTGAGATTTGCGGAGCTTGTAGGAGCTCTGAGTCTCTGAAAACGTTGTAAAACTTACCAACTAATCGAGAAACCCAAGCCCATTATCACAAATTGGGCGTAAGGATATACGAGTTACACCTACGGGCCCAAATATAAATACGAAACGAAGCCGCTTCGGTTATAACCTGGCCGTACATCGAAGAAACCTTGAAAGTTAAAAACCTGCTGGAGTCTCACATTGTACCAAATCTGTTCGAGAAGCATTTTCCATTGTTCAGTGTTTTTAAAAGGCGATATATTTCCTCTCACTGCACTTCTCGAGCCAGCTCACATCTTCGATCTAGGTCTTTTCCTCGCACAATCACCACCAATATATTACATTCAAAGCAAGTCAGAACAATTTGATCAATGGAAGTTCAAAGTAACTGAGATTTGCGGAGCTTGTAGGAGCTCTGAGTCTCTGAAAACGTTGTAAAACTTATCAACTAATCGAGAAACCCAAGCCCATTATCACAAATTGGGCCTAAGGATATACGAGTTACACCTACGGGCCCAAATATAAATACGAAACGAAGCCGCTTCGGTTATAACCTGGCCGTACATCGAAGAAACCTTGAAAGTTAAAAACCTGCCGGAGTCTCACATTGTACCAAATCTGTTCGAGAAGCATTTTCCATTGTTCAGTGTTTTTAAAAGGCGATATATTTCCTCTCACTGCACTTCTCGAGCCAGCTCACATCTTCGATCTAGGTCTTTTACTCGCACAATCACCACCAATATATTACATTCAAAGCAAGTCAGAACAATTTGATCAATGGAAGTTCAAAGTAACTGAGATTTGCGGAGCTTGTAGGAGCTCTGAGTCTCTGAAAACGTTGTAAAACTTACCAACTAATCGAGAAACCCAAGCCCATTATCACAAATTGGGCGTAAGGATATACGAGTTACACCTACGGGCCCAAATATAAATACGAAACGAAGCCGCTTCGGTTATAACCTGGCCGTACATCGAAGAAACCTTGAAAGTTAAAAACCTGCCGGAGTCTCACATTGTACCAAATCTGTTCGAGAAGCATTTTCCATTGTTCAGTGTTTTTAAAAGGCGATATATTTCCTCTCACTGCACTTCTCGAGCCAGCTCACATCTTCGATCTAGGTCTTTTACTCGCACAATCACCACCAATATATTACATTCAAAGCAAGTCAGAACAATTTTATCAATGGAAGTTCAAAGTAACTGAGATTTGCGGAGCTTGTAGGAGCTCTGAGTCTCTGAAAACGTTGTAAAACTTATCAACTAATCGAGAAACCCAAGCCCATTATCACAAATTGGGCCTAAGGATATACGAGTTACACCTACGGGCCCAAATATAAATACGAAGCGAAGCCGCTTCGGTTATAACCTGGCCGTACATCGAAGAAACCTTGAAAGTTAAAAACCTGCCGGAGTCTCACATTGTACCAAATCTGTTCGAGAAGCATTTTCCATTGTTCAGTGTTTTTAAAAGGCGATATATTTCCTCTCACTGCACTTCTCGAGCCAGCTCACATTTTCGATCTAGGTCTTTTACTCGCACAATCACCACCAATATATTACATTCAAAGCAAGTCAGAACAATTTGATCAATGGAAGTTCAAAGTAACTGAGATTTGCGGAGCTTGTAGGAGCTCTGAGTCTCTGAAAACGTTGTAAAACTTACCAACTAATCGAGAAACCCAAGCCCATTATCACAAATTGGGCGTAAGGATATACGAGTTACACCTACGGGCCCAAATATAAATACGAAACGAAGCCGCTTCGGTTATAACCTGGCCGTACATCGAAGAAACCTTGAAAGTTAAAAACCTGCCGGAGTCTCACATTGTACCAAATCTGTTCGAGAAGCATTTTCCATTGTTCAGTGTTTTTAAAAGGCGATATATTTCCTCTCACTGCACTTCTCGAGCCAGCTCACATCTTCGATCTAGGTCTTTTCCTCGCACAATCACCACCAATATATTACATTCAAAGCAAGTCAGAACAATTTGATCAATGGAAGTTCAAAGTAACTGAGATTTGCGGAGCTTGTAGGAGCTCTGAGTGTCTAAAAACGTTGTAAAACTTCTGAACTAATCAAGGAACTCAAGCCCATTATCACAAATTGGGCCTAAGGATATACGTGTTACACCTACAGGCCCAAATATAAATACGAAACGATGCCGCTTCGGTCATAACCTGGCCGTACATCGAAGAAACCTTGATAGTTAAAAACCCGCCGGAGTCTCACACTGTACCAAATCTGTTCGAGAAGCATTTTCCATTGTTCAGTGTTTTTAAAAGGCGATATATTTCCTCTCACTGCACTTCTCGAGCCAGCTCACATCTTCGATCTAGGTCTTTTCCTCGCACAATCACCACCAATATATTACATTCAAAGCAAGTCAGAACAATTTGATCAATGGAAGTTCAAAGTAACTGAGATTTGCGGAGCTTGTAGGAGCTCTGAGTCTCTGAAAACGTTGTAAAACTTATCAACTAATCGAGAAACCCAAGCCCATTATCACAAATTGGGCCTAAGGATATACGAGTTACACCTACGGGCCCAAATATAAATACGAAACGAAGCCGCTTCGGTTATAACCTGGCCGTACATCAAAGAAACCTTGAAAGTTAAAAACCTGCCGGAGTCTCACATTGTACCAAATCTGTTCGAGAAGCATTTTCCATTGTTCAGTGTTTTTAAAAGGTGATATATTTCCTCTCACTGCACTTCTCGAGCCAGCTCACATCTTCGATCTAGGTCTTTTACTCGCACAATCACCACCAATATATTACATTCAAAGCAAGTCAGAACAATTTGATCAATGGAAGTTCAAAGTAACTGAGATTTGCGGAGCTTGTAGGAGCTCTGAGTCTCTGAAAACGTTGTAAAACTTACCAACTAATCGAGAAACCCAAGCCCATTATCACAAATTGGGCGTAAGGATATACGAGTTACACCTACGGGCCCAAATATAAATACGAAACGAAGCCGCTTCGGTTATAACCTGGCCGTACATCGAAGAAACCTTGAAAGTTAAAAACCTGCCGGAGTCTCACATTGTACCAAATCTGTTCGAGAAGCATTTTCCATTGTTCAGTGTTTTTTAAAGGCGATATATTTCCTCTCACTGCACTTCTCGAGCCAGCTCACATCTTCGATCTAGGTCTTTTACTCGCACAATCACCACCAATATATTACATTCAAAGCAAGTCAGAACAATTTTATCAATGGAAGTTCAAAGTAACTGAGATTTGCGGAGCTTGTAGGAGCTCTGAGTCTCTGAAAACGTTGTAAAACTTATCAACTAATCGAGAAACCCAAGCCCATTATCACAAATTGGGCCTAAGGATATACGAGTTACACCTACGGGCCCAAATATAAATACGAAACGAAGCCGCTTCGGTTATAACCTGGCCGTACATCAAAGAAACCTTGAAAGTTAAAAACCCGCCGGAGTCTCACACTGTACCAAATCTGTTCGAGAAGCATTTTCCATTGTTCAGTGTTTTTAAAAGGCGATATATTTCCTCTCACTGCACTTCTCGAGCCAGCTCACATCTTCGATCTAGGTCTTTTCCTCGCACAATCACCACCAATATATTACATTCAAAGCAAGTCAGAACAATTTGATCAATGGAAGTTCAAAGTAACTGAGATTTGCGGAGCTTGTAGGAGCTCTGAGTCTCTGAAAACGTTGTAAAACTTATCAACTAATCGAGAAACCCAAGCCCATTATCACAAATTGGGCCTAAGGATATACGAGTTACACCTACGGGCCCAAATATAAATACGAAACAAAGCCGCTTCGGTTATAACCTGGCCGTACATCAAAGAAACCTTGAAAGTTAAAAACCCGCCGGAGTCTCACACTGTACCAAATCTGTTCGAGAAGCATTTTCCATTGTTCAGTGTTTTTAAAAGGCGATATATTTCCTCTCACTGCACTTCTCGAGCCAGCTCACATCTTCGATCTAGGTCTTTTCCTCGCACAATCACCACCAATATATTACATTCAAAGCAAGTCAGAACAATTTGATCAATGGAAGTTCAAAGTAACTGAGATTTGCGGAGCTTGTAGGAGCTCTGAGTCTCTGAAAACGTTGTAAAACTTATCAACTAATCGAGAAACCCAAGCCCATTATCACAAATTGGGCCTAAGGATATACGAGTTACACCTACGGGCCCAAATATAAATACGAAACGAAGCCGCTTCGGTTATAACCTGGCCGTACATCAAAGAAACCTTGAAAGTTAAAAACCTGCCGGAGTCTCACATTGTACCAAATCTGTTCGAGAAGCATTTTCCATTGTTCAGTGTTTTTAAAAGGTGATATATTTCCTCTCACTGCACTTCTCGAGCCAGCTCAAATCTTCGATCTAGGTCTTTTACTCGCACAATCACCACCAATATATTACATTCAAAGCAAGTCAGAACAATTTGATCAATGGAAGTTCAAAGAAACTGAGATTTGCGGAGCTTGTAGGAGCTCTGAGTCTCTGAAAACGTTGTAAAACTTATCAACTAATCGAGAAACCCAAGCCCATTATCACAAATTGGGCCTAAGGATATACGTGTTACACCTACAGGCCCAAATATAAATACGAAACGATGCCGCTTCGGTCATAACCTGGCCGTACATCGAAGAAACCTTGATAGTTAAAAACCCGCCGGAGTCTCACACTGTACCAAATCTGTTCGAGAAGCATTTTCCATTGTTCAGTGTTTTTAAAAGGCAATATATTTCCTCTCACTGCACTTCTCGAGCCAGCTCACATCTTCGATCTAGGTCTTTTCCTCGCACAATCACCACCAATATATTACATTCAAAGCAAGTCAGAACAATTTGATCAATGGAAGTTCAAAGTAACTGAGATTTGCGGAGCTTGTAGGAGCTCTGAGTCTCTGAAAACGTTGTAAAACTTACCAACTAATCGAGAAACCCAAGCCCATTATCACAAATTGGGCCTAAGGATATACGTGTTACACCTACAGGCCCAAATATAAATACGAAACGATGCCGCTTCGGTCATAACCTGGCCGTACATCGAAGAAACCTTGATAGTTAAAAACCCGCCGGAGTCTCACACTGTACCAAATCTGTTCGAGAAGCATTTTCCATTGTTCAGTGTTTTTAAAAGGCAATATATTTCCTCTCACTGCACTTCTCGAGCCAGCTCACATCTTCGATCTAGGTCTTTTCCTCGCACAATCACCACCAATATATTACATTCAAAGCAAGTCAGAACAATTTGATCAATGGAAGTTCAAAGTAACTGAGATTTGCGGAGCTTGTAGGAGCTCTGAGTCTCTGAAAACGTTGTAAAACTTACCAACTAATCGAGAAACCCAAGCCCATTATCACAAATTGGGCGTAAGGATATACGAGTTACACCTACGGGCCCAAATATAAATACGAAACGAAGCCGCTTCGGTTATAACATGGCCGTACATCGAAGAAACCTTGAAAGTTAAAAACCTGCCGGAGTCTCACATTGTACCAAATCTGTTCGAGAAGCATTTTCCATTGTTCAGTGTTTTTAAAAGGCAATATATTTCCTCTCACTGCACTTCTCGAGCCAGCTCACATCTTCGATCTAGGTCTTTTCCTCGCACAATCACCACCAATATATTACATTCAAAGCAAGTCAGAACAATTTGATCAATGGAAGTTCAAAGTAACTGAGATTTGCGGAGCTTGTAGGAGCTCTGAGTCTCTGAAAACGTTGTAAAACTTACCAACTAATCGAGAAACCCAAGCCCATTATCACAAATTGGGCGTAAGGATATACGAGTTACACCTACGGGCCCAAATATAAATACGAAACGAAGCCGCTTCGGTTATAACCTGGCCGTACATCGAAGAAACCTTGAAAGTTAAAAACCTGCTGGAGTCTCACATTGTACCAAATCTGTTCGAGAAGCATTTTCCATTGTTCAGTGTTTTTAAAAGGCGATATATTTCCTCTCACTGCACTTCTCGAGCCAGCTCACATCTTCGATCTAGGTCTTTTCCTCGCACAATCACCACCAATATATTACATTCAAAGCAAGTCAGAACAATTTGATCAATGGAAGTTCAAAGTAACTGAGATTTGCGGAGCTTGTAGGAGCTCTGAGTCTCTGAAAACGTTGTAAAACTTATCAACTAATCGAGAAACCCAAGCCCATTATCACAAATTGGGCCTAAGGATATACGAGTTACACCTACGGGCCCAAATATAAATACGAAACGAAGCCGCTTCGGTTATAACCTGGCCGTACATCGAAGAAACCTTGAAAGTTAAAAACCTGCCGGAGTCTCACATTGTACCAAATCTGTTCGAGAAGCATTTTCCATTGTTCAGTGTTTTTAAAAGGCGATATATTTCCTCTCACTGCACTTCTCGAGCCAGCTCACATCTTCGATCTAGGTCTTTTACTCGCACAATCACCACCAATATATTACATTCAAAGCAAGTCAGAACAATTTGATCAATGGAAGTTCAAAGTAACTGAGATTTGCGGAGCTTGTAGGAGCTCTGAGTCTCTGAAAACGTTGTAAAACTTACCAACTAATCGAGAAACCCAAGCCCATTATCACAAATTGGGCGTAAGGATATACGAGTTACACCTACGGGCCCAAATATAAATACGAAACGAAGCCGCTTCGGTTATAACCTGGCCGTACATCGAAGAAACCTTGAAAGTTAAAAACCTGCCGGAGTCTCACATTGTACCAAATCTGTTCGAGAAGCATTTTCCATTGTTCAGTGTTTTTAAAAGGCGATATATTTCCTCTCACTGCACTTCTCGAGCCAGCTCACATCTTCGATCTAGGTCTTTTACTCGCACAATCACCACCAATATATTACATTCAAAGCAAGTCAGAACAATTTTATCAATGGAAGTTCAAAGTAACTGAGATTTGCGGAGCTTGTAGGAGCTCTGAGTCTCTGAAAACGTTGTAAAACTTATCAACTAATCGAGAAACCCAAGCCCATTATCACAAATTGGGCCTAAGGATATACGAGTTACACCTACGGGCCCAAATATAAATACGAAACGAAGCCGCTTCGGTTATAACCTGGCCGTACATCAAAGAAACCTTGAAAGTTAAAAACCCGCCGGAGTCTCACACTGTACCAAATCTGTTCGAGAAGCATTTTCCATTGTTCAGTGTTTTTAAAAGGCGATATATTTCCTCTCACTGCACTTCTCGAGCCAGCTCACATCTTCGATCTAGGTCTTTTCCTCGCACAATCACCACCAATATATTACATTCAAAGCAAGTCAGAACAATTTGATCAATGGAAGTTCAAAGTAACTGAGATTTGCGGAGCTTGTAGGAGCTCTGAGTCTCTGAAAACGTTGTAAAACTTATCAACTAATCGAGAAACCCAAGCCCATTATCACAAATTGGGCCTAAGGATATACGAGTTACACCTACGGGCCCAAATATAAATACGAAACGAAGCCGCTTCGGTTATAACCTGGCCGTACATCAAAGAAACCTTGAAAGTTAAAAACCTGCCGGAGTCTCACATTGTACCAAATCTGTTCGAGAAGCATTTTCCATTGTTCAGTGTTTTTAAAAGGTGATATATTTCCTCTCACTGCACTTCTCGAGCCAGCTCAAATCTTCGATCTAGGTCTTTTACTCGCACAATCACCACCAATATATTACATTCAAAGCAAGTCAGAACAATTTGATCAATGGAAGTTCAAAGAAACTGAGATTTGCGGAGCTTGTAGGAGCTCTGAGTCTCTGAAAACGTTGTAAAACTTATCAACTAATCGAGAAACCCAAGCCCATTATCACAAATTGGGCCTAAGGATATACGTGTTACACCTACAGGCCCAAATATAAATACGAAACGATGCCGCTTCGGTCATAACCTGGCCGTACATCGAAGAAACCTTGATAGTTAAAAACCCGCCGGAGTCTCACACTGTACCAAATCTGTTCGAGAAGCATTTTCCATTGTTCAGTGTTTTTAAAAGGCAATATATTTCCTCTCACTGCACTTCTCGAGCCAGCTCACATCTTCGATCTAGGTCTTTTCCTCGCACAATCACCACCAATATATTACATTCAAAGCAAGTCAGAACAATTTGATCAATGGAAGTTCAAAGTAACTGAGATTTGCGGAGCTTGTAGGAGCTCTGAGTCTCTGAAAACGTTGTAAAACTTACCAACTAATCGAGAAACCCAAGCCCATTATCACAAATTGGGCCTAAGGATATACGTGTTACACCTACAGGCCCAAATATAAATACGAAACGATGCCGCTTCGGTCATAACCTGGCCGTACATCGAAGAAACCTTGATAGTTAAAAACCCGCCGGAGTCTCACACTGTACCAAATCTGTTCGAGAAGCATTTTCCATTGTTCAGTGTTTTTAAAAGGCAATATATTTCCTCTCACTGCACTTCTCGAGCCAGCTCACATCTTCGATCTAGGTCTTTTCCTCGCACAATCACCACCAATATATTACATTCAAAGCAAGTCAGAACAATTTGATCAATGGAAGTTCAAAGTAACTGAGATTTGCGGAGCTTGTAGGAGCTCTGAGTCTCTGAAAACGTTGTAAAACTTACCAACTAATCGAGAAACCCAAGCCCATTATCACAAATTGGGCGTAAGGATATACGAGTTACACCTACGGGCCCAAATATAAATACGAAACGAAGCCGCTTCGGTTATAACCTGGCCGTACATCGAAGAAACCTTGAAAGTTAAAAACCTGCTGGAGTCTCACATTGTACCAAATCTGTTCGAGAAGCATTTTCCATTGTTCAGTGTTTTTAAAAGGCGATATATTTCCTCTCACTGCACTTCTCGAGCCAGCTCACATCTTCGATCTAGGTCTTTTCCTCGCACAATCACCACCAATATATTACATTCAAAGCAAGTCAGAACAATTTGATCAATGGAAGTTCAAAGTAACTGAGATTTGCGGAGCTTGTAGGAGCTCTGAGTCTCTGAAAACGTTGTAAAACTTATCAACTAATCGAGAAACCCAAGCCCATTATCACAAATTGGGCCTAAGGATATACGAGTTACACCTACGGGCCCAAATATAAATACGAAACGAAGCCGCTTCGGTTATAACCTGGCCGTACATCGAAGAAACCTTGAAAGTTAAAAACCTGCCGGAGTCTCACATTGTACCAAATCTGTTCGAGAAGCATTTTCCATTGTTCAGTGTTTTTAAAAGGCGATATATTTCCTCTCACTGCACTTCTCGAGCCAGCTCACATCTTCGATCTAGGTCTTTTACTCGCACAATCACCACCAATATATTACATTCAAAGCAAGTCAGAACAATTTGATCAATGGAAGTTCAAAGTAACTGAGATTTGCGGAGCTTGTAGGAGCTCTGAGTCTCTGAAAACGTTGTAAAACTTACCAACTAATCGAGAAACCCAAGCCCATTATCACAAATTGGGCGTAAGGATATACGAGTTACACCTACGGGCCCAAATATAAATACGAAACGAAGCCGCTTCGGTTATAACCTGGCCGTACATCGAAGAAACCTTGAAAGTTAAAAACCTGCCGGAGTCTCACATTGTACCAAATCTGTTCGAGAAGCATTTTCCATTGTTCAGTGTTTTTAAAAGGCGATATATTTCCTCTCACTGCACTTCTCGAGCCAGCTCACATCTTCGATCTAGGTCTTTTACTCGCACAATCACCACCAATATATTACATTCAAAGCAAGTCAGAACAATTTTATCAATGGAAGTTCAAAGTAACTGAGATTTGCGGAGCTTGTAGGAGCTCTGAGTCTCTGAAAACGTTGTAAAACTTATCAACTAATCGAGAAACCCAAGCCCATTATCACAAATTGGGCCTAAGGATATACGAGTTACACCTACGGGCCCAAATATAAATACGAAACGAAGCCGCTTCGGTTATAACCTGGCCGTACATCAAAGAAACCTTGAAAGTTAAAAACCCGCCGGAGTCTCACACTGTACCAAATCTGTTCGAGAAGCATTTTCCATTGTTCAGTGTTTTTAAAAGGCGATATATTTCCTCTCACTGCACTTCTCGAGCCAGCTCACATCTTCGATCTAGGTCTTTTCCTCGCACAATCACCACCAATATATTACATTCAAAGCAAGTCAGAACAATTTGATCAATGGAAGTTCAAAGTAACTGAGATTTGCGGAGCTTGTAGGAGCTCTGAGTCTCTGAAAACGTTGTAAAACTTATCAACTAATCGAGAAACCCAAGCCCATTATCACAAATTGGGCCTAAGGATATACGAGTTACACCTACGGGCCCAAATATAAATACGAAACGAAGCCGCTTCGGTTATAACCTGGCCGTACATCAAAGAAACCTTGAAAGTTAAAAACCTGCCGGAGTCTCACATTGTACCAAATCTGTTCGAGAAGCATTTTCCATTGTTCAGTGTTTTTAAAAGGTGATATATTTCCTCTCACTGCACTTCTCGAGCCAGCTCAAATCTTCGATCTAGGTCTTTTACTCGCACAATCACCACCAATATATTACATTCAAAGCAAGTCAGAACAATTTGATCAATGGAAGTTCAAAGTAACTGAGATTTGCGGAGCTTGTAGGAGCTCTGAGTCTCTGAAAACGTTGTAAAACTTATCAACTAATCGAGAAACCCAAGCCCATTATCACAAATTGGGCCTAAGGATATACGTGTTACACCTACAGGCCCAAATATAAATACGAAACGATGCCGCTTCGGTCATAACCTGGCCGTACATCGAAGAAACCTTGATAGTTAAAAACCCGCCGGAGTCTCACACTGTACCAAATCTGTTCGAGAAGCATTTTCCATTGTTCAGTGTTTTTAAAAGGCAATATATTTCCTCTCACTGCACTTCTCGAGCCAGCTCACATCTTCGATCTAGGTCTTTTCCTCGCACAATCACCACCAATATATTACATTCAAAGCAAGTCAGAACAATTTGATCAATGGAAGTTCAAAGTAACTGAGATTTGCGGAGCTTGTAGGAGCTCTGAGTCTCTGAAAACGTTGTAAAACTTACCAACTAATCGAGAAACCCAAGCCCATTATCACAAATTGGGCGTAAGGATATACGAGTTACACCTACGGGCCCAAATATAAATACGAAACGAAGCCGCTTCGGTTATAACCTGGCCGTACATCGAAGAAACCTTGAAAGTTAAAAACCTGCTGGAGTCTCACATTGTACCAAATCTGTTCGAGAAGCATTTTCCATTGTTCAGTGTTTTTAAAAGGCGATATATTTCCTCTCACTGCACTTCTCGAGCCAGCTCACATCTTCGATCTAGGTCTTTTCCTCGCACAATCACCACCAATATATTACATTCAAAGCAAGTCAGAACAATTTGATCAATGGAAGTTCAAAGTAACTGAGATTTGCGGAGCTTGTAGGAGCTCTGAGTCTCTGAAAACGTTGTAAAACTTATCAACTAATCGAGAAACCCAAGCCCATTATCACAAATTGGGCCTAAGGATATACGAGTTACACCTACGGGCCCAAATATAAATACGAAACGAAGCCGCTTCGGTTATAACCTGGCCGTACATCGAAGAAACCTTGAAAGTTAAAAACCTGCCGGAGTCTCACATTGTACCAAATCTGTTCGAGAAGCATTTTCCATTGTTCAGTGTTTTTAAAAGGCGATATATTTCCTCTCACTGCACTTCTCGAGCCAGCTCACATCTTCGATCTAGGTCTTTTACTCGCACAATCACCACCAATATATTACATTCAAAGCAAGTCAGAACAATTTGATCAATGGAAGTTCAAAGTAACTGAGATTTGCGGAGCTTGTAGGAGCTCTGAGTCTCTGAAAACGTTGTAAAACTTACCAACTAATCGAGAAACCCAAGCCCATTATCACAAATTGGGCCTAAGGATATACGTGTTACACCTACAGGCCCAAATATAAATACGAAACGATGCCGCTTCGGTCATAACCTGGCCGTACATCGAAGAAACCTTGATAGTTAAAAACCCGCCGGAGTCTCACACTGTACCAAATCTGTTCGAGAAGCATTTTCCATTGTTCAGTGTTTTTAAAAGGCAATATATTTCCTCTCACTGCACTTCTCGAGCCAGCTCACATCTTCGATCTAGGTCTTTTCCTCGCACAATCACCACCAATATATTACATTCAAAGCAAGTCAGAACAATTTGATCAATGGAAGTTCAAAGTAACTGAGATTTGCGGAGCTTGTAGGAGCTCTGAGTCTCTGAAAACGTTGTAAAACTTACCAACTAATCGAGAAACCCAAGCCCATTATCACAAATTGGGCGTAAGGATATACGAGTTACACCTACGGGCCCAAATATAAATACGAAACGAAGCCGCTTCGGTTATAACCTGGCCGTACATCGAAGAAACCTTGAAAGTTAAAAACCTGCTGGAGTCTCACATTGTACCAAATCTGTTCGAGAAGCATTTTCCATTGTTCAGTGTTTTTAAAAGGCGATATATTTCCTCTCACTGCACTTCTCGAGCCAGCTCACATCTTCGATCTAGGTCTTTTCCTCGCACAATCACCACCAATATATTACATTCAAAGCAAGTCAGAACAATTTGATCAATGGAAGTTCAAAGTAACTGAGATTTGCGGAGCTTGTAGGAGCTCTGAGTCTCTGAAAACGTTGTAAAACTTATCAACTAATCGAGAAACCCAAGCCCATTATCACAAATTGGGCCTAAGGATATACGAGTTACACCTACGGGCCCAAATATAAATACGAAACGAAGCCGCTTCGGTTATAACCTGGCCGTACATCGAAGAAACCTTGAAAGTTAAAAACCTGCCGGAGTCTCACATTGTACCAAATCTGTTCGAGAAGCATTTTCCATTGTTCAGTGTTTTTAAAAGGCGATATATTTCCTCTCACTGCACTTCTCGAGCCAGCTCACATCTTCGATCTAGGTCTTTTACTCGCACAATCACCACCAATATATTACATTCAAAGCAAGTCAGAACAATTTGATCAATGGAAGTTCAAAGTAACTGAGATTTGCGGAGCTTGTAGGAGCTCTGAGTCTCTGAAAACGTTGTAAAACTTACCAACTAATCGAGAAACCCAAGCCCATTATCACAAATTGGGCGTAAGGATATACGAGTTACACCTACGGGCCCAAATATAAATACGAAACGAAGCCGCTTCGGTTATAACCTGGCCGTACATCGAAGAAACCTTGAAAGTTAAAAACCTGCCGGAGTCTCACATTGTACCAAATCTGTTCGAGAAGCATTTTCCATTGTTCAGTGTTTTTAAAAGGCGATATATTTCCTCTCACTGCACTTCTCGAGCCAGCTCACATCTTCGATCTAGGTCTTTTACTCGCACAATCACCACCAATATATTACATTCAAAGCAAGTCAGAACAATTTTATCAATGGAAGTTCAAAGTAACTGAGATTTGCGGAGCTTGTAGGAGCTCTGAGTCTCTGAAAACGTTGTAAAACTTATCAACTAATCGAGAAACCCAAGCCCATTATCACAAATTGGGCCTAAGGATATACGAGTTACACCTACGGGCCCAAATATAAATACGAAACGAAGCCGCTTCGGTTATAACCTGGCCGTACATCAAAGAAACCTTGAAAGTTAAAAACCCGCCGGAGTCTCACACTGTACCAAATCTGTTCGAGAAGCATTTTCCATTGTTCAGTGTTTTTAAAAGGCGATATATTTCCTCTCACTGCACTTCTCGAGCCAGCTCACATCTTCGATCTAGGTCTTTTCCTCGCACAATCACCACCAATATATTACATTCAAAGCAAGTCAGAACAATTTGATCAATGGAAGTTCAAAGTAACTGAGATTTGCGGAGCTTGTAGGAGCTCTGAGTCTCTGAAAACGTTGTAAAACTTATCAACTAATCGAGAAACCCAAGCCCATTATCACAAATTGGGCCTAAGGATATACGAGTTACACCTACGGGCCCAAATATAAATACGAAACGAAGCCGCTTCGGTTATAACCTGGCCGTACATCAAAGAAACCTTGAAAGTTAAAAACCTGCCGGAGTCTCACATTGTACCAAATCTGTTCGAGAAGCATTTTCCATTGTTCAGTGTTTTTAAAAGGTGATATATTTCCTCTCACTGCACTTCTCGAGCCAGCTCAAATCTTCGATCTAGGTCTTTTACTCGCACAATCACCACCAATATATTACATTCAAAGCAAGTCAGAACAATTTGATCAATGGAAGTTCAAAGTAACTGAGATTTGCGGAGCTTGTAGGAGCTCTGAGTCTCTGAAAACGTTGTAAAACTTATCAACTAATCGAGAAACCCAAGCCCATTATCACAAATTGGGCCTAAGGATATACGTGTTACACCTACAGGCCCAAATATAAATACGAAACGATGCCGCTTCGGTCATAACCTGGCCGTACATCGAAGAAACCTTGATAGTTAAAAACCCGCCGGAGTCTCACACTGTACCAAATCTGTTCGAGAAGCATTTTCCATTGTTCAGTGTTTTTAAAAGGCAATATATTTCCTCTCACTGCACTTCTCGAGCCAGCTCACATCTTCGATCTAGGTCTTTTCCTCGCACAATCACCACCAATATATTACATTCAAAGCAAGTCAGAACAATTTGATCAATGGAAGTTCAAAGTAACTGAGATTTGCGGAGCTTGTAGGAGCTCTGAGTCTCTGAAAACGTTGTAAAACTTACCAACTAATCGAGAAACCCAAGCCCATTATCACAAATTGGGCGTAAGGATATACGAGTTACACCTACGGGCCCAAATATAAATACGAAACGAAGCCGCTTCGGTTATAACCTGGCCGTACATCGAAGAAACCTTGAAAGTTAAAAACCTGCTGGAGTCTCACATTGTACCAAATCTGTTCGAGAAGCATTTTCCATTGTTCAGTGTTTTTAAAAGGCGATATATTTCCTCTCACTGCACTTCTCGAGCCAGCTCACATCTTCGATCTAGGTCTTTTCCTCGCACAATCACCACCAATATATTACATTCAAAGCAAGTCAGAACAATTTGATCAATGGAAGTTCAAAGTAACTGAGATTTGCGGAGCTTGTAGGAGCTCTGAGTCTCTGAAAACGTTGTAAAACTTATCAACTAATCGAGAAACCCAAGCCCATTATCACAAATTGGGCCTAAGGATATACGAGTTACACCTACGGGCCCAAATATAAATACGAAACGAAGCCGCTTCGGTTATAACCTGGCCGTACATCGAAGAAACCTTGAAAGTTAAAAACCTGCCGGAGTCTCACATTGTACCAAATCTGTTCGAGAAGCATTTTCCATTGTTCAGTGTTTTTAAAAGGCGATATATTTCCTCTCACTGCACTTCTCGAGCCAGCTCACATCTTCGATCTAGGTCTTTTACTCGCACAATCACCACCAATATATTACATTCAAAGCAAGTCAGAACAATTTGATCAATGGAAGTTCAAAGTAACTGAGATTTGCGGAGCTTGTAGGAGCTCTGAGTCTCTGAAAACGTTGTAAAACTTACCAACTAATCGAGAAACCCAAGCCCATTATCACAAATTGGGCGTAAGGATATACGAGTTACACCTACGGGCCCAAATATAAATACGAAACGAAGCCGCTTCGGTTATAACCTGGCCGTACATCGAAGAAACCTTGAAAGTTAAAAACCTGCCGGAGTCTCACATTGTACCAAATCTGTTCGAGAAGCATTTTCCATTGTTCAGTGTTTTTAAAAGGCGATATATTTCCTCTCACTGCACTTCTCGAGCCAGCTCACATCTTCGATCTAGGTCTTTTACTCGCACAATCACCACCAATATATTACATTCAAAGCAAGTCAGAACAATTTTATCAATGGAAGTTCAAAGTAACTGAGATTTGCGGAGCTTGTAGGAGCTCTGAGTCTCTGAAAACGTTGTAAAACTTATCAACTAATCGAGAAACCCAAGCCCATTATCACAAATTGGGCCTAAGGATATACGAGTTACACCTACGGGCCCAAATATAAATACGAAGCAAAGCCGCTTCGGTTATAACCTGGCCGTACATCGAAGAAACCTTGAAAGTTAAAAACCTGCCGGAGTCTCACATTGTACCAAATCTGTTCGAGAAGCATTTTCCATTGTTCAGTGTTTTTAAAAGGCGATATATTTCCTCTCACTGCACTTCTCGAGCCAGCTCACATCTTCGATCTAGGTCTTTTACTCGCACAATCACCACCAATATATTACATTCAAAGCAAGTCAGAACAATTTGATCAATGGAAGTTCAAAGTAACTGAGATTTGCGGAGCTTGTAGGAGCTCTGAGTCTCTGAAAACGTTGTAAAACTTACCAACTAATCGAGAAACCCAAGCCCATTATCACAAATTGGGCGTAAGGATATACGAGTTACACCTACGGGCCCAAATATAAATACGAAACGAAGCCGCTTCGGTTATAACCTGGCCGTACATCGAAGAAACCTTGAAAGTTAAAAACCTGCCGGAGTCTCACATTGTACCAAATCTGTTCGAGAAGCATTTTCCATTGTTCAGTGTTTTTAAAAGGCGATATATTTCCTCTCACTGCACTTCTCGAGCCAGCTCACATCTTCGATCTAGGTCTTTTCCTCGCACAATCACCACCAATATATTACATTCAAAGCAAGTCAGAACAATTTGATCAATGGAAGTTCAAAGTAACTGAGATTTGCGGAGCTTGTAGGAGCTCTGAGTGTCTAAAAACTTTGTAAAACTTCTGAACTAATCAAGGAACTCAAGCCCATTATCACAAACTGGGCCTAAGGATATACTTGTTACACCTACAGGCCAAAATATAAATACGAAACGATGCCGCTTCGGTTATAACCTGGCCGTACATCGAAGAAACCTTGATAGTTAAAAACCCGTCGGAGTCTCACACTGTACCAAATCAGTTCAAGAAGCATTTTCCATTGTTCAGTGTTTTTAAAAGGCGATATATTTCCTCTCACTGCACTTCTCGAGCCAGCTCACATCTTCTATCTAGGACTTTTCCTCGCACAATCACCACCAATATATTACATTCAAAGCAAGTCAGAACAATTTGATCAATGGAAGTTCAAAGTAACTGAGATTTGCGGAGCTTGTAGGAGCTCTGAGTCTCTGAAAACGTTGTAAAACTTCTGAACTAATCGAGAAACCCAAGCCCATTATCACAAATTGGGCGTAAGGATATACGAGTTACACCTACGGGCCCAAATATAAATACGAAACGAAGCCGCTTCGGTTATAACCTGGCCGTACATCGAAGAAACCGTGATAGTTAAAAACCCGTCGGAGTCTCACACTGTACTAAATCTGTTCGAGAAGCATTTTCCATTGTTCAGTGTTTTTAAAAGGCGATATATTTCCTCTCACTGCACTTCTCAAGTCAGAACAATTTGATCAATGGAAGTTCAAAGTAACTGAGATTTGCGGAGCTTGTAGGAGCTCTGAGTGTCTAAAAACGTTGTAAAACTTCTGAACTAATCAAGGAACTCAAGCCCATTATCACAAATTGGGCCTAAGGATATACGAGTTACACCTACGGGCCCAAATATAAATACGAAACGAAGCCGCTTCGGTTATAACCTGGCCGTACATCAAAGAAACCTTGAAAGTTAAAAACCTGCCGGAGTCTCACATTGTACCAAATCTGTTCGAGAAGCATTTTCCATTGTTCAGTGTTTTTAAAAGGTGATATATTTCCTCTCACTGCACTTCTCGAGCCAGCTCACATCTTCGATCTAGGTCTTTTACTCGCACAATCACCACCAATATATTACATTCAAAGCAAGTCAGAACAATTTGATCAATGGAAGTTCAAAGTAACTGAGATTTGCGGAGCTTGTAGGAGCTCTGAGTCTCTGAAAACGTTGTAAAACTTATCAACTAATCGAGAAACCCAAGCCCATTATCACAAATTGGGCCTAAGGATATACGAGTTACACCTACGGGCCCAAATATAAATACGAAACGAAGCCGCTTCGGTTATAACCTGGCCGTACATCGAAGAAACCTTGAAAGTTAAAAACCTGCCGGAGTCTCACATTGTACCAAATCTGTTCGAGAAGCATTTTCCATTGTTCAGTGTTTTTAAAAGGCGATATATTTCCTCTCACTGCACTTCTCGAGCCAGCTCACATCTTCGATCTAGGTCTTTTACTCGCACAATCACCACCAATATATTACATTCAAAGCAAGTCAGAACAATTTTATCAATGGAAGTTCAAAGTAACTGAGATTTGCGGAGCTTGTAGGAGCTCTGAGTCTCTGAAAACGTTGTAAAACTTATCAACTAATCGAGAAACCCAAGCCCATTATCACAAATTGGGCCTAAGGATATACGAGTTACACCTACGGGCCCAAATATAAATACGAAGCGAAGCCGCTTCGGTTATAACCTGGCCGTACATCGAAGAAACCTTGAAAGTTAAAAACCTGCCGGAGTCTCACATTGTACCAAATCTGTTCGAGAAGCATTTTCCATTGTTCAGTGTTTTTAAAAGGCGATATATTTCCTCTCACTGCACTTCTCGAGCCAGCTCACATCTTCGATCTAGGTCTTTTACTCGCACAATCACCACCAATATATTACATTCAAAGCAAGTCAGAACAATTTGATCAATGGAAGTTCAAAGTAACTGAGATTTGCGGAGCTTGTAGGAGCTCTGAGTCTCTGAAAACGTTGTAAAACTTACCAACTAATCGAGAAACCCAAGCCCATTATCACAAATTGGGCGTAAGGATATACGAGTTACACCTACGGGCCCAAATATAAATACGAAACGAAGCCGCTTCGGTTATAACCTGGCCGTACATCGAAGAAACCTTGAAAGTTAAAAACCTGCCGGAGTCTCACATTGTACCAAATCTGTTCGAGAAGCATTTTCCATTGTTCAGTGTTTTTAAAAGGCGATATATTTCCTCTCACTGCACTTCTCGAGCCAGCTCACATCTTCGATCTAGGTCTTTTCCTCGCACAATCACCACCAATATATTACATTCAAAGCAAGTCAGAACAATTTGATCAATGGAAGTTCAAAGTAACTGAGATTTGCGGAGCTTGTAGGAGCTCTGAGTGTCTAAAAACGTTGTAAAACTTCTGAACTAATCAAGGAACTCAAGCCCATTATCACAAACTGGGCCTAAGGATATACTTGTTACACCTACAGGCCAAAATATAAATACGAAACGATGCCGCTTCGGTTATAACCTGGCCGTACATCGAAGAAACCTTGATAGTTAAAAACCCGTCGGAGTCTCACACTGTACCAAATCAGTTCAAGAAGCATTTTCCATTGTTCAGTGTTTTTAAAAGGCGATATATTTCCTCTCACTGCACTTCTCGAGCCAGCTCACATCTTCTATCTAGGTCTTTTCCTCGCACAATCACCACCAATATATTACATTCAAAGCAAGTCAGAACAATTTGATCAATGGAAGTTCAAAGTAACTGAGATTTGCGGAGCTTGTAGGAGCTCTGAGTCTCTGAAAACGTTGTAAAACTTCTGAACTAATCGAGAAACCCAAGCCCATTATCACAAATTGGGCGTAAGGATATACGAGTTACACCTACGGGCCCAAATATAAATACGAAATGAAGCCGCTTCGGTTATAACCTGGCCGTACATCGAAGAAACCGTGATAGTTAAAAACCCGTCGGAGTCTCACACTGTACTAAATCTGTTCGAGAAGCATTTTCCATTGTTCAGTGTTTTTAAAAGGCGATATATTTCCTCTCACTGCACTTCTCAAGTCAGAACAATTTGATCAATGGAAGTTCAAAGTAACTGAGATTTGCGGAGCTTGTAGGAGCTCTGAGTGTCTAAAAACGTTGTAAAACTTCTGAACTAATCAAGGAACTCAAGCCCATTATCACAAATTGGGCCTAAGGATATACGAGTTACACCTACGGGCCCAAATATAAATACGAAACGAAGCCGCTTCGGTTATAACCTGGCCGTACATCAAAGAAACCTTGAAAGTTAAAAACCTGCCGGAGTCTCACATTGTACCAAATCTGTTCGAGAAGCATTTTCCATTGTTCAGTGTTTTAAAAAGGTGATATATTTCCTCTCACTGCACTTCTCGAGCCAGCTCACATCTTCGATCTAGGTCTTTTACTCGCACAATCACCACCAATATATTACATTCAAAGCAAGTCAGAACAATTTGATCAATGGAAGTTCAAAGTAACTGAGATTTGCGGAGCTTGTAGGAGCTCTGAGTCTCTGAAAACGTTGTAAAACTTATCAACTAATCGAGAAACCCAAGCCCATTATCACAAATTGGGCCTAAGGATATACGAGTTACACCTACGGGCCCAAATATAAATACGAAACGAAGCCGCTTCGGTTATAACCTGGCCGTACATCGAAGAAACCTTGAAAGTTAAAAACCTGCCGGAGTCTCACATTGTACCAAATCTGTTCGAGAAGCATTTTCCATTGTTCAGTGTTTTTAAAAGGCGATATATTTCCTCTCACTGCACTTCTCGAGCCAGCTCACATCTTCGATCTAGGTCTTTTACTCGCACAATCACCACCAATATATTACATTCAAAGCAAGTCAGAACAATTTGATCAATGGAAGTTCAAAGTAACTGAGATTTGCGGAGCTTGTAGGAGCTCTGAGTCTCTGAAAACGTTGTAAAACTTACCAACTAATCGAGAAACCCAAGCCCATTATCACAAATTGGGCGTAAGGATATACGAGTTACACCTACGGGCCCAAATATAAATACGAAACGAAGCCGCTTCGGTTATAACCTGGCCGTACATCGAAGAAACCTTGAAAGTTAAAAACCTGCTGGAGTCTCACATTGTACCAAATCTGTTCGAGAAGCATTTTCCATTGTTCAGTGTTTTTAAAAGGCGATATATTTCCTCTCACTGCACTTCTCGAGCCAGCTCACATCTTCGATCTAGGTCTTTTCCTCGCACAATCACCACCAATATATTACATTCAAAGCAAGTCAGAACAATTTGATCAATGGAAGTTCAAAGTAACTGAGATTTGCGGAGCTTGTAGGAGCTCTGAGTCTCTGAAAACGTTGTAAAACTTATCAACTAATCGAGAAACCCAAGCCCATTATCACAAATTGGGCCTAAGGATATACGAGTTACACCTACGGGCCCAAATATAAATACGAAACGAAGCCGCTTCGGTTATAACCTGGCCGTACATCGAAGAAACCGTGAAAGTTAAAAACCTGCCGGAGTCTCACATTGTACCAAATATGTTCGAGAAGCATTTTCCATTGTTCAGTGTTTTTAAAAGGTGATATATTTCCTCTCACTGCACTTCTCGAGCCAGCTCACATCTTCGATCTAGGTCTTTTACTCGCACAATCACCACCAATATATTACATTCAAAGCAAGTCAGAACAATTTGATCAATGGAAGTTCAAAGTAACTGAGATTTGCGGAGCTTGTAGGAGCTCTGAGTCTCTGAAAACGTTGTAAAACTTACCAACTAATCGAGAAACCCAAGCCCATTATCACAAATTGGGCGTAAGGATATACGAGTTACACCTACGGGCCCAAATATAAATACGAAACGAAGCCGCTTCGGTTATAACCTGGCCGTACATCGAAGAAACCTTGAAAGTTAAAAACCTGCCGGAGTCTCACATTGTTCCAAATCTGTTCGAGAAGCATTTTCCATTGTTCAGTGTTTTTAAAAGGTGATATATTTCCTCTCACTGCACTTCTCGAGCCAGCTCACATCTTCGATCTAGGTCTTTTACTCGCACAATCACCACCAATATATTACATTCAAAGCAAGTCAGAACAATTTTATCAATGGAAGTTCAAAGTAACTGAGATTTGCGGAGCTTGTAGGAGCTCTGAGTCTCTGAAAACGTTGTAAAACTTATCAACTAATCGAGAAACCCAAGCCCATTATCACAAATTGGGCCTAAGGATATACGAGTTACACCTACGGGCCCAAATATAAATACGAAACGAAGCCGCTTCGGTTATAACCTGGCCGTACATCGAAGAAACCTTGAAAGTTAAAAACCTGCCGGAGTCTCACATTGTACCAAATCTGTTCGAGAAGCATTTTCCATTGTTCAGTGTTTTTAAAAGGCGATATATTTCCTCTCACTGCACTTCTCGAGCCAGCTCACATCTTCGATCTAGGTCTTTTACTCGCACAATCACCACCAATATATTACATTCAAAGCAAGTCAGAACAATTTGATCAATGGAAGTTCAAAGTAACTGAGATTTGCGGAGCTTGTAGGAGCTCTGAGTCTCTGAAAACGTTGTAAAACTTACCAACTAATCGAGAAACCCAAGCCCATTATCACAAATTGGGCGTAAGGATATACGAGTTACACCTACGGGCCCAAATATAAATACGAAACGAAGCCGCTTCGGTTATAACCTGGCCGTACATCGAAGAAACCTTGAAAGTTAAAAACCTGCCGGAGTCTCACATTGTACCAAATCTGTTCGAGAAGCATTTTCCATTGTTCAGTGTTTTTAAAAGGCGATATATTTCCTCTCACTGCACTTCTCGAGCCAGCTCACATCTTCGATCTAGGTCTTTTCCTCGCAAAATCACCACCAATATATTACATTCAAAGCAAGTCAGAACAATTTGATCAATGGAAGTTCAAAGTAACTGAGATTTGCGGAGCTTGTAGGAGCTCTGAGTCTCTGAAAACGTTGTAAAACTTATCAACTAATCGAGAAACCCAAGCCCATTATCACAAATTGGGCCTAAGGATATACGAGTTACACCTACGGGCCCGAATATAAATACAAAACGAAGCCGCTTCGGTTATAACCTGGCCGTACATCGAAGAAACCTTGAAAGTTAAAAACCTGCCGGAGTCTCACATTGTACCAAATCTGTTCGAGAAGCATTTTCCATTGTTCAGTGTTTTTAAAAGGCGATATATTTCCTCTCACTGCACTTCTCGAGCCAGCTCACAT
The DNA here is from genome assembly GCA_026724425.1 of Erythrophleum ivorense. Lineage (NCBI taxonomy): Eukaryota > Viridiplantae > Streptophyta > Magnoliopsida > Fabales > Fabaceae > Erythrophleum > Erythrophleum ivorense. The sequence goes on along the minus strand of JAIUCV010000212.1, from coordinate 713,817 downwards.
CTTCGATCTAGGTCTTTTCCTCGCACAATCACCACCAATATATTACATTCAAAGCAAGTCAGAACAATTTGATCAATGGAAGTTTAAAGTAACTGAGATTTGCGGAGCTTGTAGGAGCTCTGAGTGTCTAAAAACTTTGTAAAACTTCTGAACTAATCGAGAATCCCAAGCCCATTATCACAAATTGGGCCTAAGGATATACGTGTTACACCTACAGGCCCAAATATAAATACGAAACGATGCCGCTTCGATCATAACCTGGCCGTACATCGAAGAAACCTTGATAGTTAAAAACCCGCCGGAGTCTCACACTGTACCAAATCTGTTCGAGAAGCATTTTCCATTGTTCAGTGTTTTTAAAAGGCGATATATTTCCTCTCACTGCACTTCTCGAGCCAGCTCACATCTTCAATCTAGGTCTTTTCCTCGCACAATCACCACCAATATATTACATTCAAAGCAAGTCAGAACAATTTGATCAATGGAAGTTCAAAGTAACTGAGATTTGCGGAGCTTGTAGGAGCTTTGAGTCTCTGAAAACGTTGTAAAACTTATCAACTAATCGAGAAACCCAAGCCCATTATCACAAATTGGGCCTAAGGATATACGAGTTACACCTACGGGCCCAAATATAAATACGAAACGAAGCCGCTTCCGTTATAACCTGGCCGTACATCAAAGAAACCTTGAAAGTTAAAAACCTGCCGGAGTCTCACATTGTACCAAATCTGTTCGAGAAGCATTTTCCATTGTTCAGTGTTTTTAAAAGGTGATATATTTCCTCTCACTGCACTTCTCGAGCCAGCTCACATATTCGATCTAGGTCTTTTACTCGCACAATCACCACCAATATATTACATTCAAAGCAAGTCAGAACAATTTGATCAATGGAAGTTCAAAGTAACTGAGATTTGCGGAGCTTGTAGGAGCTCTGAGTCTCTGAAAACGTTGTAAAACTTACCAACTAATCGAGAAACCCAAGCCCATTATCACAAATTGGGCGTAAGGATATACGAGTTACACCTACGGGCCCAAATATAAATACGAAACGAAGCCGCTTTGGTTATAACCTGGCCGTACATCGAAGAAATCTTGAAAGTTAAAAACCTGCCGGAGTCTCACATTGTACCAAATCTGTTCGAGAAGCATTTTCCATTGTTCAGTGTTTTTAAAAGGCGATATATTTCCTCTCACTGCACTTCTCGAGCCAGCTCACATCTTCGATCTAGGTCTTTTCCTCGCACAATCACCACCAATATATTACATTCAAAGCAAGTCAGAACAATTTGATCAATGGAAGTTCAAAGTAACTGAGATTTGCGGAGCTTGTAGGAGCTCTGAGTGTCTAAAAACTTTGTAAAACTTCTGAACTAATCGAGAATCCCAAGCCCATTATCACAAATTGGGCCTAAAGATATACGTGTTACACCTACAGGCCCAAATATAAATACGAAACGATGCCGCTTCGGTCATAACCTGGCCGTACATCGAAGAAACCTTGAAAGTTAAAAACCTGCCGGAGTCTCACATTGTACCAAATCTGTTCGAGAAGCATGTTCCATTGTTCAGTGTTTTTAAAAGGCGATATATTTCCTCTCACTGCACTTCTCGAGCCAGCTCACATCTTCGATCTAGGTCTTTTCCTCGCACAATCACCACCAATATATTACATTCAAAGCAAGTCAGAACAATTTGATCAATGGAAGTTCAAAGTAACTGAGATTTGCGGAGCTTGTAGGAGCTTTGAGTCTCTGAAAACGTTGTAAAACTTATCAACTAATCGAGAAACCCAAGCCCATTATCACAAATTGGGCCTAAGGATATACGAGTTACACCTACGGGCCCAAATATAAATACGAAACGAAGCCGTTTCGGTTATAACCTGGCCGTACATCGAAGAAATCTTGAAAGTTAAAAACCTGCCGGAGTCTCACATTGTACCAAATCTGTTCGAGAAGCATTTTCCATTGTTCAGTGTTTTTAAAAGGCGATATATTTCCTCTCACTGCACTTCTCGAGCCAGCTCACATCTTCGATCTAGGTCTTTTACTCGCACAATCACCACCAATATATTACATTCAAAGCAAGTCAGAACAATTTGATCAATGGAAGTTCAAAGTAACTGAGATTTGCGGAGCTTGTAGGAGCTCTGAGTCTCTGAAAACGTTGTAAAACTTACCAACTAATCGAGAAACCCAAGCCCATTATCACAAATTGGGCGTAAGGATATACGAGTTACACCTACGGGCCCAAATATAAATACGAAACGAAGCCGCTTCGGTTATAACCTGGCCGTACATCGAAGAAATCTTGAAAGTTAAAAACCTGCCGGAGTCTCACATTGTACCAAATCTGTTCGAGAAGCATTTTCCATTGTTCAGTGTTTTTAAAAGGCGATATATTTCCTCTCACTGCAGTTCTCGAGCCAGCTCACATCTTCGATCTAGGTCTTTTACTCGCACAATCACCACCAATATATTACATTCAAAGCAAGTCAGAACAATTTTATCAATGGAAGTTCAAAGTAACTGAGATTTGCGGAGCTTGTAGGAGCTCTGAGTGTCTAAAAACTTTGTAAAACTTCTGAACTAATCGAGAATCCCAAGCCCATTATCACAAATTGGGCCTAAGGATATACGTGTTACACCTACAGGCCCAAATATAAATACGAAACGATGCCGCTTCGGTCATAACCTGGCCGTACATCGAAGAAACCTTGAAAGTTAAAAACCTGCCGGAGTCTCACATTGTACCAAATCTGTTCGAGAAGCATGTTCCATTGTTCAGTGTTTTTAAAAGGCGATATATTTCCTCTCACTGCACTTCTCGAGCCAGCTCACATCTTCGATCTAGGTCTTTTCCTCGCACAATCACCACCAATATATTACATTCAAAGCAAGTCAGAACAATTTGATCAATGGAAGTTCAAAGTAACTGAGATTTGCGGAGCTTGTAGGAGCTTTGAGTCTCTGAAAACGTTGTAAAACTTATCAACTAATCGAGAAACCCAAGCCCATTATCACAAATTGGGCCTAAGGATATACGAGTTACACCTACGGGCCCAAATATAAATACGAAACGAAGCCGTTTCGGTTATAACCTGGCCGTACATCGAAGAAACCTTGAAAGTTAAAAACCTGCCGGAGTCTCACATTGTACCAAATCTGTTCGAGAAGCATTTTCCATTGTTCAGTGTTTTTAAAAGGCGATATATTTCCTCTCACTGCACTTCTCGAGCCAGCTCACATCTTCGATCTAGGTCTTTTACTCGCACAATCACCACCAATATATTACATTCAAAGCAAGTCAGAACAATTTGATCAATGGAAGTTCAAAGTAACTGAGATTTGCGGAGCTTGTAGGAGCTCTGAGTCTCTGAAAACGTTGTAAAACTTACCAACTAATCGAGAAACCCAAGCCCATTATCACAAATTGGGCGTAAGGATATACGAGTTACACCTACGGGCCCAAATATAAATACGAAACGAAGCCGCTTCGGTTATAACCTGGCCGTACATCGAAGAAATCTTGAAAGTTAAAAACCTGCCGGAGTCTCACATTGTACCAAATCTGTTCGAGAAGCATTTTCCATTGTTCAGTGTTTTTAAAAGGCGATATATTTCCTCTCACTGCAGTTCTCGAGCCAGCTCACATCTTCGATCTAGGTCTTTTACTCGCACAATCACCACCAATATATTACATTCAAAGCAAGTCAGAACAATTTTATCAATGGAAGTTCAAAGTAACTGAGATTTGCGGAGCTTGTAGGAGCTCTGAGTCTCTGAAAACGTTGTAAAACTTATCAACTAATCGAGAAACCCAAGCTCATTATCACAAATTGGGCCTAAGGATATACGAGTTACACCTACGGGCCCAAATATAAATACGAAACGAAGCCGCTTCGGTTATAACCTGGTCGTACATCGAAGAAACCTTGAAAGTTAAAAACCTGCCGGAGTCTCACATTGTACCAAATCTGTTCGAGAAGCATTTTCCATTGTTCAGTGTTTTTAAAAGGCGATATATTTCCTCTCACTGCACTTCTCGAGCCAGCTCACATCTTCGATCTAGGTCTTTTACTCGCACAATCACCACCAATATATTACATTCAAAGCAAGTCAGAACAATTTGATCAATGGAAGTTCAAAGTAACTGAGATTTGCGGAGCTTGTAGGAGCTCTGAGTCTCTGAAAACGTTGTAAAACTTACCAACTAATCGAGAAACCCAAGCCCATTATCACAAATTGGGCGTAAGGATATACGAGTTACACCTACGGGCCCAAATATAAATACGAAACGAAGCCGCTTCGTTTATAACCTGGCCGTACATCGAAGAAATCTTGAAAGTTAAAAACCTGCCGGAGTCTCACATTGTACCAAATCTGTTCGAGAAGCATTTTCCATTGTTCAGTATTTTTAAAAGGCGATATATTTCCTCTCACTGCACTTCTCGAGCCAGCTCACATCTTCGATCTAGGTCTTTTCCTCGCACAATCACCACCAATATATTACATTCAAAGCAAGTCAGAACAATTTGATCAATGGAAGTTTAAAGTAACTGAGATTTGCGGAGCTTGTAGGAGCTCTGAGTCTCTGAAAACGTTGTAAAACTTATCAACTAATCGAGAAACCCAAGCCCATTATCACAAATTGGGCCTAAGGATATACAAGTTACACCTACGGGCCCAAATATAAATACGAAACGAAGCCGCTTCGGTTATAACCTGGCCGTACATCGAAGAAACCTTGAAAGTTAAAAACCTGCCGGAGTCTCACATTGTACCAAATCTGTTCGAGAAGCATTTTCCATTGTTCAGTGTTTTTAAAAGGCGATATATTTCCTCTCACTGCACTTCTCGAGCCAGCTCACATCTTCGATCTAGGTCTTTTACTCGCACAATCACCACCAATATATTACATTCAAAGCAAGTCAGAAAAATTTTATCAATGGAAGTTCAAAGTAACTGAGATTTGCGGAGCTTGTAGGAGCTCTGAGTCTCTGAAAACGTTGTAAAACTTACCAACTAATCGAGAAACCCAAGCCCATTATCACAAATTGGGCGTAAGGATATACGAGTTACACCTACGGGCCCAAATATAAATACGAAACGAAGCCGCTTCGGTTATAACCTGGCCGTACATCGAAGAAACCTTGAAAGTTAAAAACCTGCCGGAGTCTCACATTGTACCAAATCTGTTCGAGAAGCATTTTCCATTGTTCAGTGTTTTTAAAAGGCGATATATTTCCTCTCACTGCACTTCTCGAGCCAGCTCACATCTTCGATCTAGGTCTTTTCCTCGCACAATCACCACCAATATATTACATTCAAAGCAAGTCAGAACAATTTGATCAATGGAAGTTCAAAGTAACTGAGATTTGCGGAGCTTGTAGGAGCTCTGAGTCTCTGAAAACGTTGTAAAACTTATCAACTAATCGAGAAACCCAAGCCCATTATCACAAATTGGGCCTAAGGATATACGAGTTACACCTACGGGCCCAAATATAAATACGAAACGAAGCCGTTTCGGTTATAACCTGGCCGTACATCGAAGAAACCTTGAAAGTTAAAAACCTGCCGGAGTCTCACATTGTACCAAATCTGTTCGAGAAGCATTTTCCATTGTTCAGTGTTTTTAAAAGGCGATATATTTCCTCTCACTGCACTTCTCGAGCCAGCTCACATCTTCGATCTAGGTCTTTTCCTCGCACAATCACCACCAATATATTACATTCAAAGCAAGTCAGAACAATTTGATCAATGGAAGTTCAAAGTAACTGAGATTTGCGGAGCTTGTAGGAGCTCTGAGTCTCTGAAAACGTTGTAAAACTTATCAACTAATCGAGAAACCCAAGCCCATTATCACAAATTGGGCCTAAGGATATACGAGTTACACCTACGGGCCCGAATATAAATACAAAACGAAGCCGCTTCGGTTATAACCTGGCCGTACATCGAAGAAACCTTGAAAGTTAAAACCTGCCGGAGTCTCACATTGTACCAAATCTGTTCGAGAAGCATTTTCCATTGTTCAGTGTTTTTAAAAGGCGATATATTTCCTCTCACTGCACTTCTCGAGCCAGCTCACATCTTCGATCTAGGTCTTTTCCTCGCACAATCACCACCAATATATTACATTCAAAGCAAGTCAGAACAATTTGATCAATGGAAGTTTAAAGTAACTGAGATTTGCGGAGCTTGTAGGAGCTCTGAGTGTCTAAAAACTTTGTAAAACTTCTGAACTAATCGAGAAACCCAAGCCCATTATCACAAATTGGGCCTAAGGATATACGTGTTACACCTAAAGGCCCAAATATAAATACGAAACGATGCCGCTTCGGTCATAACCTGGCCGTACATCGAAGAAACCTTGATAGTTAAAAACCCGCCGGAGTCTCACACTGTACCAAATCTGTTCGAGAAGCATTTTCCATTGTTCAGTGTTTTTAAAAGGCGATATATTTCCTCTCACTGCACTTCTCGAGCCAGCTCACATCTTCGATCTAGGTCATTTCCTCGCACAATCACCACCAATATATTCCATTCAAAGCAAGTCACAACAATTTGATCAATGGAAGTTCAAATAACTTAGATTTGCGAAGCTTGTAGGAACTCTGAGTGTCTAAAAACGTTTTAAAATATCTGAACTAATCGAGAAACTCAAGCCCATTATCACAAACTGGGCCTAAGGATATACGTGTTACACCTACAGGCCCAAATATAAATACGAAACGATGCCGCTTCGGTTATAACCTGGCCGTACATCGAAGAAACCTTGATAGTTAAAAACCCGTCGGAGTCTCACACTGTACCAAATAAGTTCAAGAAGCATTTTCCATTGTTCAGTGTTTTTAAAAGGCGATATATTTCCTCTCACTGCACTTCTCGAGCCAGCTCACATCTTCTATCTAGGTCTTTTCCTCGCACAATCACCACCAATATATTACATTCAAAGCAAGTCAGAACAATTTGATCAATGGAAGTTCAAAGTAACTGAGATTTGCGGAGCTTGTAGGAGCTCTGAGTCTCTGAAAACGTTGTAAAACTTACCAACTAATCGAGAAACCCAAGCCCATTATCACAAATTGGGCGTAAGGATATACGAGTTACACCTACGGGCCCAAATATAAATACGAAACGAAGCCGCTTCGGTTATAACCTGGCCGTACATCGAAGAAACCTTGAAAGTTAAAAACCTGCCGGAGTCTCACATTGTACCAAATCTGTTCGAGAAGCATTTTCCATTGTTCAGTGTTTTTAAAAGGCGATATATTTCCTCTCACTGCACTTCTCGAGCCAGCTCACATCTTCGATCTAGGTCTTTTCCTCGCACAATCACCACCAATATATTACATTCAAAGCAAGTCAGAACAATTTGATCAATGGAAGTTCAAAGTAACTGAGATTTGCGGAGCTTGTAGGAGCTCTGAGTGTCTAAAAACGTTGTAAAACTTCTGAACTAATCGAGAAACCCAAGCCCATTATCACAAATTGGGCCTAAGGATATACGTGTTACACCTACAGGCCCAAATATAAATACGAAACGATGCCGCTTCGGTCATAACCTGGCCGTACATCGAAGAAACCTTGATAGTTAAAAACCCGCCGGAGTCTCACACTGTACCAAATCTGTTCGAGAAGCATTTTCCATTGTTCAGTGTTTTTAAAAGGCGATATATTTCCTCTCACTGCACTTCTCGAGCCAGCTCACATCTTCGATCTAGGTCATTTCCTCGCACAATCACCACCAATATATTCCATTCAAAGCAAGTCACAACAATTTGATCAATGGAAGTTCAAATAACATAGATTTGCGAAGCTTGTAGGAACTCTGAGTGTCTAAAAACGTTTTAAAAGATCTGAACTAATCGAGAAACTCAAGCCCATTATCACAAACTGGGCCTAAGGATATACGTGTTACACCTACAGGCCCAAATATAAATACGAAACGATGCCGCTTCGGTTATAACCTGGCCGTACATCGAAGAAACCTTGATAGTTAAAAACCCGTCGGAGTCTCACACTGTACCAAATCAGTTCAAGAAGCATTTTCCATTGTTCAGTGTTTTTAAAAGGCGATATATTTCCTCTCACTGCACTTCTCGAGCCAGCTCACATCTTCTATCTAGGTCTTTTCCTCGCACAATCACCACCAATATATTACATTCAAAGCAAGTCAGAACAATTTGATCAATGGAAGTTCAAAGTAACTGAGATTTGCGGAGCTTGTAGGAGCTCTGAGTCTCTGAAAACGTTGTAAAACTTACCAACTAATCGAGAAACCCAAGCCCATTATCACAAATTGGGCGTAAGGATATACGAGTTACACCTACGGGCCCAAATATAAATACGAAACGAAGCCGCTTCGGTTATAACCTGGCCGTACATCGAAGAAACCTTGAAAGTTAAAAACCTGCCGGAGTCTCACATTGTACCAAATCTGTTCGAGAAGCATTTTCCATTGTTCAGTGTTTTTAAAAGGCGATATATTTCCTCTCACTGCACTTCTCGAGCCAGCTCACATCTTCGATCTAGGTCTTTTCCTCGCACAATCACCACCAATATATTACATTCAAAGCAAGTCAGAACAATTTGATCAATGGAAGTTCAAAGTAACTGAGATTTGCGGAGCTTGTAGGAGCTCTGAGTGTCTAAAAACGTTGTAAAACTTCTGAACTAATCGAGAAACCCAAGCCCATTATCACAAATTGGGCCTAAGGATATACGTGTTACACCTACAGGCCCAAATATAAATACGAAACGATGCCGCTTCGGTCATAACCTGGCCGTACATCGAAGAAACCTTGATAGTTAAAAACCCGCCGGAGTCTCACACTGTACCAAATCTGTTCGAGAAGCATTTTCCATTGTTCAGTGTTTTTAAAAGGCGATATATTTCCTCTCACTGCACTTCTCGAGCCAGCTCACATCTTCGATCTAGGTCTTTTCCTCGCACAATCACCACCAATATATTACATTCAAAGCAAGTCAGAACAATTTGATCAATGGAAGTTCAAAGTAACTGAGATTTGCGGAGCTTGTAGGAGCTCTGAGTGTCTAAAAACGTTGTAAAACTTCTGAACTAATCGAGAAACCCATGCCCATTATCACAAATTGGGCCTAAGGATATACGTGTTACACCTACATGCCCAAATATAAATACGAAACGATGCCGCTTCGGTCATAACCTGGCCGTACATCGAAGAAACCTTGATAGTTAAAAACCCGCCGGAGTCTCACACTGTACCAAATCTGTTCGAGAAGCATTTTCCATTGTTCAGTGTTTTTAAAAGGCGATATATTTCCTCTCACTGCACTTCTCGAGCCAGCTCACATCTTCGATCTAGGTCATTTCCTCGCACAATCACCACCAATATATTCCATTCAAATCAAGTCACAACAATTTGATCAATGGAAGTTCAAATAACTTAGATTTGCGAAGCTTGTAGGAACTCTGAGTGTCTAAAAACGTTTTAAAAGATCTGAACTAATCGAGAAACTCAAGCCCATTATCACAAACTGGGCCTAAGGATATACGTGTTACAGCTACAGGCCCAAATATAAATACGAAACGATGCCGCTTCGGTTATAACCTGGCCGTACATCGAAGAAACCTTGATAGTTAAAAACCCGTCAGAGTCTCACACTCTACCAAATCAGTTCAAGAAGCATTTTCCATTGTTCAGTGTTTTTAAAAGGCGATATATTTCCTCTCACTGCACTTCTCGAGCCAGCTCACATCTTCTATCTAGGTCTTTTCCTCGCACAATCACCACCAATATATTACATTCAAAGCAAGTCAGAACAATTTGATCAATGGAAGTTCAAAGTAACTGAGATTTGCGGAGCTTGTAGGAGCTCTGAGTTTCTGAAAATGTTGTAAAACTTACCAACTAATCGAGAAACCCAAGCCCATTATCAAAAATTGGGCGTAAGGATATACGAGTTACACCTACGGGCCCAAATATAAATACGAAACGAAGCCGCTTCGGTTATAACCTGGCCGTACATCGAAGAAACCTTGAAAGTTAAAAACCTGCCGGAGTCTCACATTGTACCAAATCTGTTCGAGAAGCATTTTCCATTGTTCAGTGTTTTTAAAAGGCGATATATTTCCTCTCACTGCACTTCTCGAGCCAGCTCACATCTTCGATCTAGGTCTTTTCCTCGCACAATCACCACCAATATATTACATTCAAAGCAAGTCAGAACAATTTGATCAATGGAAGTTCAAAGTAACTGAGATTTGCGGAGCTTGTAGGAGCTCTGAGTGTCTAAAAACGTTGTAAAACTTCTGAACTAATCGAGAAACCCAAGCCCATTATCACAAATTGGGCCTAAGGATATACATGTTACACCTACAGGCCCAAATATAAATACGAAACGATGCCGCTTTGGTCATAACCTGGCCGTACATCGAAGAAACCTTGATAGTTAAAAACCCGCCGGAGTCTAACACTGTACCAAATCTGTTCGAGAAGCATTTTCCATTGTTCAGTGTTTTTAAAAGGCGATATATTTCCTCTCACTGCACTTCTCGAGCCAGCTCACATCTTCGGTCTAGGTCATTTCCTCGCACAATCACCACCAATATATTCCATTTAAAGCAAGTCACAACAATTTGATCAATGGAAGTTCAAATAACTTAGATTTGCGAAGCTTGTAGGAACTCTGAGTGTCTAAAAACGTTTTAAAAGATCTGAACTAATCGAGAAACTCAAGCCCATTATCACAAACTGGGCCTAAGGATATACGTGTTACACCTACAGGCCCAAATATAAATACGAAACGATGCCGCTTCGGTTATAACCTGGCCGTACATCGAAGAAACCTTGATAGTTAAAAACCCGTCGGAGTCTCACACTGTACCAAATCAGTTCAAGAAGCATTTTCCATTGTTCAGTGTTTTTAAAAGGCGATATATTTCCTCTCACTGCACTTCTCGAGCCAGCTCACATCTTCTATCTAGGTCTTTTCCTCGCACAATCACCACCAATATATTACATTCAAAGCAAGTCAGAACAATTTGATCAATGGAAGTTCAAAGTAACTGAGATTTGCGGAGCTTGTAGGAGCTCTGAGTCTCTGAAAACGTTGTAAAACTTACCAACTAATCGAGAAACCCAAGCCCATTATCACAAATTGGGCGTAAGGATATACGAGTTACACCTACGGGCCCAAATATAAATACGAAACGAAGCCGCTTCGGTTATAACCTGGCCGTACATCGAAGAAACCTTGATAGTTAAAAACCCGTCGGAGTCTCACACTGTACTAAATCTGTTCGAGAAGCATTTTTCATTGTTCAGTGTTTTTAAAAGGCGATATATTTCCTCTCACTGCACTTCTCGAGCCAGCTCACATCTTCGATCTAGGTCTTTTCCTCGCACAATCACCACCAATATATTACATTCAAAGCAAGTCAGAACAATTTGATCAATGGAAGTTCAAAGTAACTGAGATTTGCGGAGCTTGTAGGAGCTCTGAGTGTCTAAAAACGTTGTAAAACTTCTGAACTAATCAAGGAACTCAAGCCCATTATCACAAACTGGGCCTAAGAATATACTTGTTACACCTACAGGCCCAAATATAAATACGAAACGAAGCCGCTTCGGTTATAACCTGGCCGTACATCAAAGAAACCTTGAAAGTTAAAAACCTGCCGGAGTCTCACATTGTACCAAATCTGTTCGAGAAGCATTTTCCATTGTTCAGTGTTTTTAAAAGGTGATATATTTCCTCTCACTGCACTTCTCGAGCCAGCTCACATCTTCTATCTAGGTCTTTTCCTCGCACAATCACCACCAATATATTACATTCAAAGCAAGTCAGAACAATTTGATCAATGGAAGTTCAAAGTAACTGAGATTTGCGGAGCTTGTAGGAGCTCTGAGTCTCTGAAAACGTTGTAAAACTTACCAACTAATCGAGAAACCCAAGCCCATTATCACAAATTGGGCGTAAGGATATACGAGTTACACCTACGGGCCCAAATATAAATACGAAACGAAGCCGCTTCGGTTATAACCTGGCCGTACATCGAAGAAACCGTGATAGTTAAAAACCCGTCGGAGTCTCACACTGTACTAAATCTGTTCGAGAAGCATTTTCCATTGTTCAGTGTTTTTAAAAGGCGATATATTTCCTCTCACTGCACTTCTCGAGCCAGCTCACATCTTCGATCTAGGTCTTTTCCTCGCACAATCACCACCAATATATTACATTCAAAGCAAGTCAGAACAATTTGATCAATGGAAGTTCAAAGTAACTGAGATTTGCGGAGCTTGTAGGAGCTCTGAGTGTCTAAAAACGTTGTAAAACTTCTGAACTAATCAAGGAACTCAAGCCCATTATCACAAACTGGGCCTAAGGATATACTTGTTACACCTACAGGCCCAAATATAAATACGAAACGAAGCCGCTTCGGTTATAACCTGGCCGTACATCAAAGAAACCTTGAAAGTTAAAAACCTGCCGGAGTCTCACACTGTACCAAATCTGTTCGAGAAGCATTTTCCATTGTTCAGTGTTTTTAAAAGGCGATATATTTCCTCTCACTGCACTTCTCGAGCCAGCTCACATCTTCGATCTAGGTCTTTTACTCGCACAATCACCACCAATATATTACATTCAAAGCAAGTCAGAACAATTTGATCAATGGAAGTTCAAAGTAACTGAGATTTGCGGAGCTTGTAGGAGCTCTGAGTCTCTGAAAACGTTGTAAAACTTACCAACTAATCGAGAAACCCAAGCCCATTATCACAAATTGGGCGTAAGGATATACGAGTTACACCTACGGGCCCAAATATAAATACGAAACGAAGCCGCTTCGGTTATAACCTGGCCGTACATCGAAGAAACCTTGAAAGTTAAAAACCTGCCGGAGTCTCACATTGTACCAAATCTGTTCGAGAAGCATTTTCCATTGTTCAGTGTTTTTAAAAGGCGATATATTTCCTCTCACTGCACTTCTCGAGCCAGCTCACATCTTCGATCTAGGTCTTTTCCTCGCACAATCACCACCAATATATTACATTCAAAGCAAGTCAGAACAATTTGATCAATGGAAGTTCAAAGTAACTGAGATTTGCGGAGCTTGTAGGAGCTCTGAGTGTCTAAAAACGTTGTAAAACTTCTGAACTAATCAAGGAACTCAAGCCCATTATCACAAACTGGGCCTAAGGATATACTTGTTACACCTACAGGCCCAAATATAAATACGAAACGAAGCCGCTTCGGTTATAACCTGGCCGTACATCGAAGAAACCTTGAAAGTTAAAAACCTGCCGGAGTCTCACATTGTACCAAATCTGTTCGAGAAGCATTTTCCATTGTTCAGTGTTTTTAAAAGGCGATATATTTCCTCTCACTGCACTTCTCGAGCCAGCTCACATCTTCGATCTAGGTCTTTTCCTCGCACAATCACCACCAATATATTACATTCAAAGCAAGTCAGAACAATTTGATCAATGGAAGTTCAAAGTAACTGAGATTTGCGGAGCTTGTAGGAGCTCTGAGTGTCTAAAAACGTTGTAAAACTTCTGAACTAATCAAGGAACTCAAGCCCATTATCACAAACTGGGCCTAAGGATATACTTGTTACACCTACAGGCCCAAATATAAATACGAAACGAAGCCGCTTCGGTTATAACCTGGCCGTACATCAAAGAAACCTTGAAAGTTAAAAACCTGCCGGAGTCTCACATTGTACCAAATCTGTTCGAGAAGCATTTTCCATTGTTCAGTGTTTTTAAAAGGTGATATATTTCCTCTCACTGCACTTCTCGAGCCAGCTCACATCTTCGATCTAGGTCTTTTACTCGCACAATCACCACCAATATATTACATTCAAAGCAAGTCAGAACAATTTTATCAATGGAAGTTCAAAGTAACTGAGATTTGCGGAGCTTGTAGGAGCTCTGAGTCTCTGAAAACGTTGTAAAACTTATCAACTAATCGAGAAACCCAAGCCCATTATCACAAATTGGGCGTAAGGATATACGAGTTACACCTACGGGCCCAAATATAAATACGAAACGAAGCCGCTTCGGTTATAACCTGGCCGTACATCGAAGAAACCTTGAAAGTTAAAAACCTGCCGGAGTCTCACATTGTACCAAATCTGTTCGAGAAGCATTTTCCATTGTTCAGTGTTTTTAAAAGGCGATATATTTCCTCTCACTGCACTTCTCGAGCCAGCTCACATCTTCGATCTAGGTCTTTTCCTCGCACAATCACCACCAATATATTACATTCAGAGCAAGTCAGAACAATTTGATCAATGGAAGTTCAAAGTAACTGAGATTTGCGGAGCTTGTAGGAGCTCTGAGTGTCTAAAAACGTTGTAAAACTTCTGAACTAATCGAGAAACCCAAGCCCATTATCACAAATTGGGCCTAAGGATATACGTGTTACACCTGCAGGCCCAAATATAAATACGAAACGATGCCGCTTCGGTCATAACCTGGCCGTACATCGAAGAAACCTTGATAGTTAAAAACCCGCCGGAGTCTCACACTGTACCAAATCTGTTCGAGAAGCATTTTCCATTGTTCAGTGTTTTTAAAAGGCGATATATTTCCTCTCACTGCATTTCTCGAGCCAGCTCACATCTTCGATCTAGGTCTTTTCCTCGCACAATCACCACCAATATATTACATTCAAAGCAAGTCAGAACAATTTGATCAATGGAAGTTCAATGTAACTGAGATTTGCGGAGCTTGTAGGAGCTCTGAGTGTCTAAAAACATTGTAAAACTTCTGAACTAATCAAGGAACTCAAGCCCATTATCACAAACTGGGCCTAAGGATATACTTGTTACACCTACAGGCCCAAATATAAATACGAAACGATGCCGCTTCGGTTATAACATGGCCATACATCGAAGAAACCTTGATAGTTAAAAACTCGCCGGAGTCTCATACTGTACCAAATCTGTTCTAGAAGCATTTTCCATTGTTCAGTGTTTTTAAAAGGCGATATATTTCCTCTCACTGCACTTCTCGAGCCAGCTCACATCTTCGATCTAGGTCTTTTCCTCGCACAATCACCACCAATATATTACATTCAGAGCAAGTCAGAACAATTTGATCAATGGAAGTTCAAAGTAACTGAGATTTGCGGAGCTTGTAGGAGCTCTGAGTGTCTAAAAACGTTGTAAAATTTCTGAACTAATCGAGAAACCCAAGCCCATTATCACAAATTGGGCCTAAGGATATACGTGTTACACCTACAGGCCCAAATATAAATACGAAACGATGCCGCTTCGGTCATAACCTGGCCGTACATCGAAGAAACCTTGATAGTTAAAAACCCGCCGGAGTCTCACACTGTACCAAATCTGTTCGAGAAGCATTTTCCATTGTTCAGTGTTTTTAAAAGGCGATATATTTCCTCTCACTGCACTTCTCGAGCCAGCTCACATCTTCGATCTAGGTCTTTTCCTCGCACAATCACCAACAATATATTACATTCAGAGCAAGTCAGAACAATTTGATCAATGGAAGTTCAAAGTAACTGAGATTTGCGGAGCTTGTAGGAGCTCTGAGTGTCTAAAAACGTTGTAAAACTTCTGAACTAATCGAGAAACCCAAGCCCATTATCACAAATTGGGCCTAAGGATATACGTGTTACACTTACAGGCCCAAATATAAATACGAAACGATGCCGCTTCGGTCATAACCTGGCCGTACATCGAAGAAACCTTGATAGTTAAAAACCCGCCGGAGTCTCACACTGTACCAAATCTGTTCGAGAAGCATTTTCCATTGTTCAGTGTTTTTAAAAGGCGATATATTTCCTCTCACTGCACTTCTCGAGCCAGCTCACATCTTCGATCTAGGTCTTTTCCTCGCACAATCACCAACAATATATTACATTCAAAGCAAGTCAGAACAATTTGATCAATGGAAGTTCAAAGTAACTGAGATTTGCGGAGCTTGTAGGAGCTCTGAGTGTCTAAAAACGTTGTAAAACTTCTGAACTAATCAAGGAACTCAAGCCCATTATCACAAACTGGGCCTAAGGATATACTTGTTACACCTACAGGCCCAAATATAAATACGAAACGAAGCCGCTTCGGTTATAACCTGGCCGTACATCAAAGAAACCTTGAAAGTTAAAAACCTGCCGGAGTCTCACATTGTACCAAATCTGTTCGAGAAGCATTTTCCATTGTTCAGTGTTTTTAAAAGGTGATATATTTCCTCTCACTGCACTTCTCGAGCCAGCTCACATCTTCGATCTAGGTCTTTTACTCGCACAATCACCACCAATATATTACATTCAAAGCAAGTCAGAACAATTTTATCAATGGAAGTTCAAAGTAACTGAGATTTGCGGAGCTTGTAGGAGCTCTGAGTCTCTGAAAACGTTGTAAAACTTATCAACTAATCGAGAAACCCAAGCCCATTATCACAAATTGGGCGTAAGGATATACGAGTTACATCTACGGGCCCAAATATAAATACGAAACGAAGCCGCTTCGGTTATAACCTGGCCGTACATCGAAGAAACCTTGAAAGTTAAAAACCTGCCGGAGTCTCACATTGTACCAAATCTGTTCGAGAAGCATTTTCCATTGTTCAGTGTTTTTAAAAGGCGATATATTTCCTCTCACTGCACTTCTCGAGCCAGCTCACGTCTTCGATCTAGGTCTTTTCCTCGCACAATCACCACCAATATATTACATTCAGAGCAAGTCAGAACAATTTGATCAATGGAAGTTCAAAGTAACTGAGATTTGCGGAGCTTGTAGGAGCTCTGAGTGTCTAAAAACGTTGTAAAACTTCTGAACTAATCGAGAAACCCAAGCCCATTATCACAAATTGGGCCTAAGGATATACGTGTTACACCTGCAGGCCCAAATATAAATACGAAACGATGCCGCTTCGGTCATAACCTGGCCGTACATCGAAGAAACCTTGATAGTTAAAAACCCGCCGGAGTCTCACACTGTACCAAATCTGTTCGAGAAGCATTTTCCATTGTTCAGTGTTTTTAAAAGGCGATATATTTCCTCTCACTGCACTTCTCGAGCCAGCTCACATCTTCGATCTAGGTCTTTTCCTCGCACAATCACCACCAATATATTACATTCAAAGCAAGTCAGAACAATTTGATCAATGGAAGTTCAATGTAACTGAGATTTGCGGAGCTTGTAGGAGCTCTGAGTGTCTAAAAACATTGTAAAACTTCTGAACTAATCAAGGAACTCAAGCCCATTATCACAAACTGGGCCTAAGGATATACTTGTTACACCTACAGGCCCAAATATAAATACGAAACGATGCCGCTTCGGTTATAACCTGGCCGTACATCGAAGAAACCTTGATAGTTAAAAACCCGCCGGAGTCTCACACTGTACCAAATCTGTTCGAGAAGCATTTTCCATTGTTCAGTGTTTTTAAAAGGCGATATATTTCCTCTCACTGCACTTCTCGAGCCAGCTCACATCTTCGATCTAGGTCTTTTCCTCGCACAATCACCACCAATATATTACATTCAAAGCAAGTCAGAACAATTTGATCAATGGAAGTTCAATGTAACTGAGATTTGCGGAGCTTGTAGGAGCTCTGAGTGTCTAAAAACATTGTAAAACTTCTGAACTAATCAAGGAACTCAAGCCCATTATCACAAACTGGGCCTAAGGATATACTTGTTACACCTACAGGCCCAAATATAAATACGAAACGATGCCGCTTCGGTTATAACATGGCCATACATCGAAGAAACCTTGATAGTTAAAAACTCGCCGGAGTCTCATACTGTACCAAATCTGTTCTAGAAGCATTTTCCATTGTTCAGTGTTTTTAAAAGGCGATATATTTCCTCTCACTGCACTTCTCGAGCCAGCTCACATCTTCGATCTAGGTCTTTTCCTCGCACAATCACCACCAATATATTACATTCAGAGCAAGTCAGAACAATTTGATCAATGGAAGTTCAAAGTAACTGAGATTTGCGGAGCTTGTAGGAGCTCTGAGTGTCTAAAAACGTTGTAAAATTTCTGAACTAATCGAGAAACCCAAGCCCATTATCACAAATTGGGCCTAAGGATATACGTGTTACACCTACAGGCCCAAATATAAATACGAAACGATGCCGCTTCGGTCATAACCTGGCCGTACATCGAAGAAACCTTGATAGTTAAAAACCCGCCGGAGTCTCACACTGTACCAAATCTGTTCGAGAAGCATTTTCCATTGTTCAGTGTTTTTAAAAGGCGATATATTTCCTCTCACTGCACTTCTCGAGCCAGCTCACATCTTCGATCTAGGTCTTTTCCTCGCACAATCACCACCAATATATTACATTCAAAGCAAGTCAGAACAATTTGATCAATGGAAGTTCAAAGTAACTGAGATTTGCGGAGCTTGTAGGAGCTCTGAGTGTCTAAAAACGTTGTAAAACTTTTGAACTAATCAAGGAACTCAAGCCCATTATCACAAACTGGGCCTAAGGATATACTTGTTACACCTACAGGCCCAAATATAAATACGAAACGATGCCGCTTCGGTTATAACATGGCCGTACATCGAAGAAACCTTGATAGTTAAAAACTCGCCGGGGTCTCATACTGTACCAAATCTGTTCTAGAAGCATTTTCCATTGTTCAGTGTTTTTAAAAGGCGATATATTTCCTCTCACTGCACTTCTCGAGCTCAGATCTCCGATCTAGGTATTTTCCTCGCACAATAACCACCAATATATTCTATTCAAAGCAAGTCAGAACAATTTGATCAATGGAAATTCAAAGTAACTGAGATTTGCGGAGCTTGTAGGAGCTCAGAGTCTCTGAAAACGTTGTAAAACTTATCAACTAATCGAGAAACCCAAGCCCATTATCACAAATTGGGCCTAAGGATATACGAGTTACACCTACGGGCCCAAATATAAATACGAAACGAAGCCGCTTCGGTTATAACCTGGCCGTACAACAAAGAAACCTTGAAAGTTAAAAACCTGCCGGAGTCTCACATTGTACCAAATCTGTTCGAGAAGCATTTTCCATTGTTCAGTGTTTTTAAAAGGTGATATATTTCCTCTCACTGCACCTCTCGAGCCAGCTAACATCTTCGATCTAGGTCTTTTACTCGCACAATCACCACCAATATATTACATTCAAAGAAAGTCAGAACAATTTTATCAATGGAAGTTCAAAGTAACTGAGATTTGCGGAGCTTGTAGGAGCTCTGAGTCTCTGAAAACGTTGTAAAACTTATCAACTAATCGAGAAACCCAAGCCCATTATCACAAATTGGGCGTAAGGATATACGAGTTACATCTACGGGCCCAAATATAAATACGAAACGAAGCCGCTTCGGTTATAACCTGGCCGTACATCGAAGAAACCTTGAAAGTTAAAAACCTGCCGGAGTCTCACATTGTACCAAATCTGTTCGAGAAGCATTTTCCATTGTTCAGTGTTTTTAAAAGGCGATATATTTCCTCTCACTGCACTTCTCGAGCCAGCTCACGTCTTCGATCTAGGTCTTTTCCTCGCACAATCACCACCAATATATTACATTCAGAGCAAGTCAGAACAATTTGATCAATGGAAGTTCAAAGTAACTGAGATTTGCGGAGCTTGTAGGAGCTCTGAGTGTCTAAAAACGTTGTAAAACTTCTGAACTAATCGAGAAACCCAAGCCCATTATCACAAATTGGGCCTAAGGATATACGTGTTACACCTGCAGGCCCAAATATAAATACGAAACGATGCCGCTTCGGTCATAACCTGGCCGTACATCGAAGAAACCTTGATAGTTAAAAACCCGCCGGAGTCTCACACTGTACCAAATCTGTTCGAGAAGCATTTTCCATTGTTCAGTGTTTTTAAAAGGCGATATATTTCCTCTCACTGCACTTCTCGAGCCAGCTCACATCTTCGATCTAGGTCTTTTCCTCGCACAATCACCACCAATATATTACATTCAAAGCAAGTCAGAACAATTTGATCAATGGAAGTTCAATGTAACTGAGATTTGCGGAGCTTGTAGGAGCTCTGAGTGTCTAAAAACATTGTAAAACTTCTGAACTAATCAAGGAACTCAAGCCCATTATCACAAACTGGGCCTAAGGATATACTTGTTACACCTACAGGCCCAAATATAAATACGAAACGATGCCGCTTCGGTTATAACCTGGCCGTACATCGAAGAAACCTTGATAGTTAAAAACCCGCCGGAGTCTCACACTGTACCAAATCTGTTCGAGAAGCATTTTCCATTGTTCAGTGTTTTTAAAAGGCGATATATTTCCTCTCACTGCACTTCTCGAGCCAGCTCACATCTTCGATCTAGGTCTTTTCCTCGCACAATCACCAACAATATATTACATTCAGAGCAAGTCAGAACAATTTGATCAATGGAAGTTCAAAGTAACTGAGATTTGCGGAGCTTGTAGGAGCTCTGAGTGTCTAAAAACGTTGTAAAACTTCTGAACTAATCGAGAAACCCAAGCCCATTATCACAAATTGGGCCTAAGGATATACGTGTTACACTTACAGGCCCAAATATAAATACGAAACGATGCCGCTTCGGTCATAACCTGGCCGTACATCGAAGAAACCTTGATAGTTAAAAACCCGCCGGAGTCTCACACTGTACCAAATCTGTTCGAGAAGCATTTTCCATTGTTCAGTGTTTTTAAAAGGCGATATATTTCCTCTCACTGCACTTCTCGAGCCAGCTCACATCTTCGATCTAGGTCTTTTCCTCGCACAATCACCACCAATATATTACATTCAAAGCAAGTCAGAACAATTTGATCAATGGAAGTTCAATGTAACTGAGATTTGCGGAGCTTGTAGGAGCTCTGAGTGTCTAAAAACATTGTAAAACTTCTGAACTAATCAAGGAACTCAAGCCCATTATCACAAACTGGGCCTAAGGATATACTTGTTACACCTACAGGCCCAAATATAAATACGAAACGATGCCGCTTCGGTTATAACATGGCCATACATCGAAGAAACCTTGATAGTTAAAAACTCGCCGGAGTCTCATACTGTACCAAATCTGTTCTAGAAGCATTTTCCATTGTTCAGTGTTTTTAAAAGGCGATATATTTCCTCTCACTGCACTTCTCGAGCCAGCTCACATCTTCGATCTAGGTCTTTTCCTCGCACAATCACCACCAATATATTACATTCAGAGCAAGTCAGAACAATTTGATCAATGGAAGTTCAAAGTAACTGAGATTTGCGGAGCTTGTAGGAGCTCTGAGTGTCTAAAAACGTTGTAAAATTTCTGAACTAATCGAGAAACCCAAGCCCATTATCACAAATTGGGCCTAAGGATATACGTGTTACACCTACAGGCCCAAATATAAATACGAAACGATGCCGCTTCGGTCATAACCTGGCCGTACATCGAAGAAACCTTGATAGTTAAAAACCCGCCGGAGTCTCACACTGTACCAAATCTGTTCGAGAAGCATTTTCCATTGTTCAGTGTTTTTAAAAGGCGATATATTTCCTCTCACTGCACTTCTCGAGCCAGCTCACATCTTCGATCTAGGTCTTTTCCTCGCACAATCACCACCAATATATTACATTCAAAGCAAGTCAGAACAATTTGATCAATGGAAGTTCAAAGTAACTGAGATTTGCGGAGCTTGTAGGAGCTCTGAGTGTCTAAAAACGTTGTAAAACTTTTGAACTAATCAAGGAACTCAAGCCCATTATCACAAACTGGGCCTAAGGATATACTTGTTACACCTACAGGCCCAAATATAAATACGAAACGATGCCGCTTCGGTTATAACATGGCCGTACATCGAAGAAACCTTGATAGTTAAAAACTCGCCGGAGTCTCATACTGTACCAAATCTGTTCTAGAAGTATTTTCCATTGTTCAGTGTTTTTAAAAGGCGATATATTTCCTCTCACTGCACTTCTCGAGCTCAGATCTCCGATCTAGGTATTTTCCTCGCACAATAACCACCAATATATTCTATTCAAAGCAAGTCAGAACAATTTGATCAATGGAAATTCAAAGTAACTGAGATTTGCGGAGCTTGTAGGAGCTCAGAGTCTCTGAAAACGTTGTAAAACTTATCAACTAATCGAGAAACCCAAGCCCATTATCACAAATTGGGCCTAAGGATATACGAGTTACACCTACGGGCCCAAATATAAATACGAAACGAAGCCGCTTCGGTTATAACCTGGCCGTACAACAAAGAAACCTTGAAAGTTAAAAACCTGCCGGAGTCTCACATTGTACCAAATCTGTTCGAGAAGCATTTTCCATTGTTCAGTGTTTTTAAAAGGTGATATATTTCCTCTCACTGCACTTCTCGAGCCAGCTAACATCTTCGATCTAGGTCTTTTACTCGCACAATCACCACCAATATATTACATTCAAAGAAAGTCAGAACAATTTTATCAATGGAAGTTCAAAGTAACTGAGATTTGCGGAGCTTGTAGGAGCTCTGAGTCTCTGAAAACGTTGTAAAACTTATCAACTAATCGAGAAACCCAAGCCCATTATCACAAATTGGGCGTAAGGATATACGAGTTACATCTACGGGCCCAAATATAAATACGAAACGAAGCCGCTTCGGTTATAACCTGGCCGTACATCGAAGAAACCTTGAAAGTTAAAAACCTGCCGGAGTCTCACATTGTACCAAATCTGTTCGAGAAGCATTTTCCATTGTTCAGTGTTTTTAAAAGGCGATATATTTCCTCTCACTGCACTTCTCGAGCCAGCTCACGTCTTCGATCTAGGTCTTTTCCTCGCACAATCACCACCAATATATTACATTCAGAGCAAGTCAGAACAATTTGATCAATGGAAGTTCAAAGTAACTGAGATTTGCGGAGCTTGTAGGAGCTCTGAGTGTCTAAAAACGTTGTAAAACTTCTGAACTAATCGAGAAACCCAAGCCCATTATCACAAATTGGGCCTAAGGATATACGTGTTACACCTGCAGGCCCAAATATAAATACGAAACGATGCCGCTTCGGTCATAACCTGGCCGTACATCGAAGAAACCTTGATAGTTAAAAACCCGCCGGAGTCTCACACTGTACCAAATCTGTTCGAGAAGCATTTTCCATTGTTCAGTGTTTTTAAAAGGCGATATATTTCCTCTCACTGCACTTCTCGAGCCAGCTCACATCTTCGATCTAGGTCTTTTCCTCGCACAATCACCACCAATATATTACATTCAAAGCAAGTCAGAACAATTTGATCAATGGAAGTTCAATGTAACTGAGATTTGCGGAGCTTGTAGGAGCTCTGAGTGTCTAAAAACATTGTAAAACTTCTGAACTAATCAAGGAACTCAAGCCCATTATCACAAACTGGGCCTAAGGATATACTTGTTACACCTACAGGCCCAAATATAAATACGAAACGATGCCGCTTCGGTTATAACCTGGCCGTACATCGAAGAAACCTTGATAGTTAAAAACCCGTCGGAGTCTCACACTGTACCAAATCTGTTCGAGAAGCATTTTCCATTGTTCAGTGTTTTTAAAAGGCGATATATTTCCTCTCACTGCACTTCTCGAGCCAGCTCACATCTTCGATCTAGGTCTTTTCCTCGCACAATCACCAACAATATATTACATTCAGAGCAAGTCAGAACAATTTGATCAATGGAAGTTCAAAGTAACTGAGATTTGCGGAGCTTGTAGGAGCTCTGAGTGTCTAAAAACGTTGTAAAACTTCTGAACTAATCGAGAAACCCAAGCCCATTATCACAAATTGGGCCTAAGGATATACGTGTTACACTTACAGGCCCAAATATAAATACGAAACGATACCGCTTCGGTCATAACCTGGCCGTACATCGAAGAAACCTTGATAGTTAAAAACCCGCCGGAGTCTCACACTGTACCAAATCTGTTCGAGAAGCATTTTCCATTGTTCAGTGTTTTTAAAAGGCGATATATTTCCTCTCACTGCACTTCTCGAGCCAGCTCACGTCTTCGATCTAGGTCTTTTCCTCGCACAATCACCACCAATATATTACATTCAGAGCAAGTCAGAACAATTTGATCAATGGAAGTTCAAAGTAACTGAGATTTGCGGAGCTTGTAGGAGCTCTGAGTGTCTAAAAACGTTGTAAAATTTCTGAACTAATCGAGAAACCCAAGCCCATTATCACAAATTGGGCCTAAGGATATACGTGTTACACCTACAGGCCCAAATATAAATACGAAACGATGCCGCTTCGGTCATAACCTGGCCGTACATCGAAGAAACCTTGATAGTTAAAAACCCGCCGGAGTTTCACACTGTACCAAATCTGTTCGAGAAGCATTTTCCATTGTTCAGTGTTTTTAAAAGGCGATATATTTCCTCTCACTGCACTTCTCGAGCCAGCTCACATCTTCGATCTAGGTCTTTTCCTCGCACAATCACCACCAATATATTACATTCAATGCAAGTCAGAACAATTTGATCAATGGAAGTTCAAAGTAACTGAGATTTGCGGAGCTTGTAGGAGCTCTGAGTGTCTAAAAACGTTGTAAAACTTTTGAACTAATCAAGGAACTCAAGCCCATTATCACAAACTGGGCCTAAGGATATACTTGTTACACCTACAGGCCCAAATATAAATACGAAACGATGCCGCTTCGGTTATAACATGGCCGTACATCGAAGAAACCTTGATAGTTAAAAACTCGCCGGAGTCTCATACTGTACCAAATCTGTTCTAGAAGCATTTTCCATTGTTCAGTGTTTTTAAAAGGCGATATATTTCCTCTCACTGCACTTCTCGAGCCAGCTCACATCTTCGATCTAGGTCTTTTCCTCGCACAATCACCACCAATATATTACATTCAGAGCAAGTCAGAACAATTTGATCAATGGAAGTTCAAAGTAACTGAGATTTGCGGAGCTTGTAGGAGCTCTGAGTGTCTTAAAACGTTGTAAAATTTCTGAACTAATCGAGAAACCCAAGCCCATTATCACAAATTGGGCCTAAGGATATACGTGTTACACCTACAGGCCCAAATATAAATACGAAACGATGCCGCTTCGGTCATAACCTGGCCGTACATCGAAGAAACCTTGATAGTTAAAAACCCGCCGGAGTCTCACACTGTACC
Organism: Erythrophleum ivorense; assembly: GCA_026724425.1. NCBI lineage: Eukaryota > Viridiplantae > Streptophyta > Magnoliopsida > Fabales > Fabaceae > Erythrophleum > Erythrophleum ivorense. The sequence continues at coordinate 688,746 of JAIUCV010000212.1, read as the reverse complement.
AAATCTGTTCGAGAAGCATTTTCCATTGTTCAGTGTTTTTAAAAGGCGATATATTTCCTCTCACTGCACTTCTCGAGCCAGCTCACATCTTCGATCTAGGTCTTTTCCTCGCACAATCACCACCAATATATTACATTCAAAGCAAGTCAGAACAATTTGATCAATGGAAGTTCAAAGTAACTGAGATTTGCGGAGCTTGTAGGAGCTCTGAGTGTCTAAAAACGTTGTAAAACTTTTGAACTAATCAAGGAACTCAAGCCCATTATCACAAACTGGGCCTAAGGATATACTTGTTACACCTACAGGCCCAAATATAAATACGAAACGATGCCGCTTCGGTTATAACATGGCCGTACATCGAAGAAACCTTGATAGTTAAAAACTCGCCGGAGTCTCATACTGTACCAAATCTGTTCTAGAAGCATTTTCCATTGTTCAGTGTTTTTAAAAGGCGATATATTTCCTCTCACTGCACTTCTCGAGCTCAGATCTCCGATCTAGGTATTTTCCTCGCACAATAACCACCAATATATTCTATTCAAAGCAAGTCAGAACAATTTGATCAATGGAAATTCAAAGTAACTGAGATTTGCGGAGCTTGTAGGAGCTCAGAGTCTCTGAAAACGTTGTAAAACTTATCAACTAATCGAGAAACCCAAGCCCATTATCACAAATTGGGCCTAAGGATATACGAGTTACACCTACGGGCCCAAATATAAATACGAAACGAAGCCGCTTCGGTTATAACCTGGCCGTACAACAAAGAAACCTTGAAAGTTAAAAACCTGCCGGAGTCTCACATTGTACCAAATCTGTTCGAGAAGCATTTTCCATTGTTCAGTGTTTTTAAAAGGTGATATATTTCCTCTCACTGCACTTCTCGAGCCAGCTAACATCTTCGATCTAGGTCTTTTACTCGCACAATCACCACCAATATATTACATTCAAAGAAAGTCAGAACAATTTTATCAATGGAAGTTCAAAGTAACTGAGATTTGCGGAGCTTGTAGGAGCTCTGAGTCTCTGAAAACGTTGTAAAACTTATCAACTAATCGAGAAACCCAAGCCCATTATCACAAATTGGGCGTAAGGATATACGAGTTACATCTACGGGCCCAAATATAAATACGAAACGAAGCCGCTTCGGTTATAACCTGGCCGTACATCGAAGAAACCTTGAAAGTTAAAAACCTGCCGGAGTCTCACATTGTACCAAATCTGTTCGAGAAGCATTTTCCATTGTTCAGTGTTTTTAAAAGGCGATATATTTCCTCTCACTGCACTTCTCGAGCCAGCTCACGTCTTCGATCTAGGTCTTTTCCTCGCACAATCACCACCAATATATTACATTCAGAGCAAGTCAGAACAATTTGATCAATGGAAGTTCAAAGTAACTGAGATTTGCGGAGCTTGTAGGAGCTCTGAGTGTCTAAAAACGTTGTAAAACTTCTGAACTAATCGAGAAACCCAAGCCCATTATCACAAATTGGGCCTAAGGATATACGTGTTACACCTGCAGGCCCAAATATAAATACGAAACGATGCCGCTTCGGTCATAACCTGGCCGTACATCGAAGAAACCTTGATAGTTAAAAACCCGCCGGAGTCTCACACTGTACCAAATCTGTTCGAGAAGCATTTTCCATTGTTCAGTGTTTTTAAAAGGCGATATATTTCCTCTCACTGCACTTCTCGAGCCAGCTCACATCTTCGATCTATGTCTTTTCCTCGCACAATCACCACCAATATATTACATTCAAAGCAAGTCAGAACAATTTGATCAATGGAAGTTCAATGTAACTGAGATTTGCGGAGCTTGTAGGAGCTCTGAGTGTCTAAAAACATTGTATAACTTCTGAACTAATCAAGGAACTCAAGCCCATTATCACAAACTGGGCCTAAGGATATACTTGTTACACCTACAGGCCCAAATATAAATACGAAACGATGCCGCTTCGGTTATAACATGGCCATACATCGAAGAAACCTTGATAGTTAAAAACTCGCCGGAGTCTCATACTGTACCAAATCTGTTCTAGAAGCATTTTCCATTGTTCAGTGTTTTTAAAAGGCGATATATTTCCTCTCACTGCACTTCTCGAGCCAGCTCACATCTTCGATCTAGGTCTTTTCCTCGCACAATCACCACCAATATATTACATTCAGAGCAAGTCAGAACAATTTGATCAATGGAAGTTCAAAGTAACTGAGATTTGCGGAGCTTGTAGGAGCTCTGAGTGTCTAAAAACGTTGTAAAATTTCTGAACTAATCGAGAAACCCAAGCCCATTATCACAAATTGGGCCTAAGGATATACGTGTTACACCTACAGGCCCAAATATAAATACGAAACGATGCCGCTTCGGTCATAACCTGGCCGTACATCGAAGAAACCTTGATAGTTAAAAACCCGCCGGAGTCTCACACTGTACCAAATCTGTTCGAGAAGCATTTTCCATTGTTCAGTGTTTTTAAAAGGCGATATATTTCCTCTCACTGCACTTCTCGAGCCAGCTCACATCTTCGATCTAGGTCTTTTCCTCGCACAATCACCACCAATATATTACATTCAATGCAAGTCAGAACAATTTGATCAATGGAAGTTCAAAGTAACTGAGATTTGCGGAGCTTGTAGGAGCTCTGAGTGTCTAAAAACGTTGTAAAACTTTTGAACTAATCAAGGAACTCAAGCCCATTATCACAAACTGGGCCTAAGGATATACTTGTTACACCTACAGGCCCAAATATAAATACGAAACGATGCCGCTTCGGTTATAACATGGCCGTACATCGAAGAAACCTTGATAGTTAAAAACTCGCCGGAGTCTCATACTGTACCAAATCTGTTCTAGAAGCATTTTCCATTGTTCAGTGTTTTTAAAAGGCGATATATTTCCTCTCACTGCACTTCTCGAGCTCAGATCTCCGATCTAGGTATTTTCCTCGCACAATAACCACCAATATATTCTATTCAAAGCAAGTCAGAACAATTTGATCAATGGAAATTCAAAGTAACTGAGATTTGCGGAGCTTGTAGGAGCTCAGAGTCTCTGAAAACGTTGTAAAACTTATCAACTAATCGAGAAACCCAAGCCCATTATCACAAATTGGGCCTAAGGATATACGAGTTACACCTACGGGCCCAAATATAAATACGAAACGAAGCCGCTTCGGTTATAACCTGGCCGTACAACAAAGAAACCTTGAAAGTTAAAAACCTGCCGGAGTCTCACATTGTACCAAATCTGTTCGAGAAGCATTTTCCATTGTTCAGTGTTTTTAAAAGGTGATATATTTCCTCTCACTGCACTTCTCGAGCCAGCTCACATCTTTGATCTAGGTCTTTTACTCGCACAATCACCACCAATATATTACATTCAAAGAAAGTCAGAACAATTTTATCAATGGAAGTTCAAAGTAACTGAGATTTGCGGAGCTTGTAGGAGCTCTGAGTCTCTGAAAACGTTGTAAAACTTATCAACTAATCGAGAAACCCAAGCCCATTATCACAAATTGGGCGTAAGGATATACGAGTTACATCTACGGGCCCAAATATAAATACGAAACGAAGCCGCTTCGGTTATAACCTGGCCGTACATCGAAGAAACCTTGAAAGTTAAAAACCTGCCGGAGTCTCACATTGTACCAAATCTGTTCGAGAAGCATTTTCCATTGTTCAGTGTTTTTAAAAGGCGATATATTTCCTCTCACTGCACTTCTCGAGCCAGCTCACATCTTCGATCTAGGTCTTTTCCTCGCACAATCACCAACAATATATTACATTCAGAGCAAGTCAGAACAATTTGATCAATGGAAGTTCAAAGTAACTGAGATTTGCGGAGCTTGTAGGAGCTCTGAGTGTCTAAAAACGTTGTAAAACTTCTGAACTAATCGAGAAACCCAAGCCCATTATCACAAATTGGGCCTAAGGATATACGTGTTACACTTACAGGTCCAAATATAAATACGAAACGATGCCGCTTCGGTCATAACCTGGCCGTACATCGAAGAAACCTTGATAGTTAAAAACCCGCCGGAGTCTCACACTGTACCAAATCTGTTCGAGAAGCATTTTCCATTGTTCAGTGTTTTTAAAAGGCGATATATTTCCTCTCACTGCACTTCTCGAGCCAGCTCACATCTTCGATCTAGGTCTTTTCCTCGCACAATCACCACCAATATATTACATTCAAAGCAAGTCAGAACAATTTGATCAATGGAAGTTCAAAGTAACTGAGATTTGCGGAGCTTGTAGGAGCTCTGAGTGTCTAAAAACGTTGTAAAACTTCTGAACTAATCAAGGAACTCAAGCCCATTATCACAAACTGGGCCTAAGGATATACTTGTTACACCTACAGGCCCAAATATAAATACGAAACGATGCCGCTTCGGTTATAACATGGCCGTACATCGAAGAAACCTTGATAGTTAAAAACTCGCCGGAGTCTCATACTGTACCAAATCTGTTCTAGAAGCATTTTCCATTGTTCAGTGTTTTTAAAAGGCGATATATTTCCTCTCACTGCACTTCTCGAGCCAGCTCACATCTTCGATCTAGGTCTTTTCCTCGCACAATCACCACCAATATATTACATTCAAAGCAAGTCAGAACAATTTGATCAATGGAAGTTCAAAGTAACTGAGATTTGCGGAGCTTGTAGGAGCTCTGAGTCTCTGAAAACGTTGTAAAACTTATCAACTAATCGAGAAACCCAAGCCCATTATCACAAATTGGGCCTAAGGATATACGAGTTACACCTACGGGCCCATATATAAATACGAAACGAAGCCGCTTCGGTTATAACCTGGCCGTACATCAAAGAAACCTTGAAAGTTAAAAACCTGCCGGAGTCTCACATTGTACCAAATCTGTTCGAGAAGCATTTTCCATTGTTCAGTGTTTTTAAAAGGTGATATATTTCCTCTCACTGCACTTCTCGAGCCAGCTCACATCTTCGATCTAGGTCTTTTACTCGCACAATCACCACCAATATATTACATTCAAAGCAAGTCAGAACAATTTGATCAATGGAAGTTCAAAGTAACTGAGATTTGTGGAGCTTGTAGGAGCTCTGAGTGTCTAAAAACGTTGTAAAACTTCTGAACTAATCGAGAAACCCAAGCCCATTATCACAAATTGGGCCTAAGGATATACGTGTTACACCTACAGGCCCAAATATAAATACGAAACGATGCCGCTTCGGTCATAACCTGGCCGTACATCGAAGAAACCTTGATAGTTAAAAACCCGCCGGAGTCTCACACTGTACCAAATCTGTTCGAGAAGCATTTTCCATTGTTCAGTGTTTTTAAAAGGCGATATATTTCCTCTCACTGCACTTCTCGAGCCAGCTCACATCTTCGATCTAGGTCTTTTCCTCGCACAATCACCACCAATATATTACATTCAGAGCAAGTCAGAACAATTTGATCAATGGAAGTTCAAAGTAACTGAGATTTGCGGAGCTAATAGGAGCTCTGAGTGTCTAAAAACGTTGTAAAACTTCTGAACTAATCGAGAAACCCAAGCCCATTATCACAAATTGGGCCTAAGGATATACGTGTTACACCTACAGGCCCAAATATAAATACGAAACGATGCCGCTTCGGTCATAACCTGGCCGTACATCGAAGAAACCTTGATAGTTAAAAACCCGCCGGAGTCTCACACTGTACCAAATCTGTTCGAGAAGCATTTTCCATTGTTCAGTGTTTTTAAAAGGCGATATATTTCCTCTCACTGCACTTCTCGAGCCAGCTCACATCTTCGATCTAGGTCTTTTCCTCGCACAATCACCACCAATATATTACATTCAAAGCAAGTCAGAACAATTTGATCAATGGAAGTTCAAAGTAACTGAGATTTGCGGAGCTTGTAGGAGCTCTGAGTGTCTAAAAACGTTGTAAAACTTTTGAACTAATCAAGGAACTCAAGCCCATTATCACAAACTGGGCCTAAGGATATACTTGTTACACCTACAGGCCCAAATATAAATACGAAACGATGCCGCTTCGGTTATAACATGGCCGTACATCGAAGAAACCTTGATAGTTAAAAACTCGCCGGAGTCTCATACTGTACCAAATCTGTTCTAGAAGCATTTTCCATTGTTCAGTGTTTTTAAAAGGCGATATATTTCCTCTCACTGCACTTCTCGAGCTCAGATCTCCGATCTAGGTATTTTCCTCGCACAATCACCACTAATATATTCTATTCAAAGCAAGTCAGAACAATTTGATCAATGGAAATTCAAAGTAACTGAGATTTGCGGAGCTTGTAGGAGCTCTGAGTCTCTGAAAACGTTGTAAAACTTATCAACTAATCGAGAAACCCAAGCCCATTATCACAAATTGGGCCTAAGGATATACGAGTTACACCTACGGGCCCAAATATAAATACGAAACGAAGCCGCTTCGGTTATAACCTGGCCGTACATCGAAGAAACCTTGAAAGTTAAAAACCTGCAGGAGTCTCACATTGTACCAAATCTGTTCGAGAAGCATTTTCCATTGTTCAGTGTTTTTAAAAGGTGATATATTTCCTCTCACTGCACTTCTCGAGCTAGCTCACATCTTCGATCTAGGTATTTTCCTCGCACAATCACCACCAATATATTCTATTCAAAGCAAGTCAGAACAATTTGATCAATGGAAGTTCAACGTAACTGAGATTTGCGGAGCTTGTAGGAGCTCTGAGTCTCTGAAAACGTTGTAAAACTTATCAACTAATCGAGAAACCCAAGCCCATTATCACAAATTGGGCCTAAGGATATACGAGTTACACCTACGGGCCCAAATATAAATACGAAACGAAGCCGCTTCGGTTATAACATGGCCGTACATCGAAGAAACCTTGAAAGTTAAAAACCTGCCGGAGTCTCACATTGTACCAAATCTGTTCGAGAAGCATTTTCCATTGTTCAGTGTTTTTAAAAGGCGATATATTTCCTCTCACTGCACTTCTCGAGCCAGCTCACATCTTCTATCTAGGTCTTTTCCTCGCACAATCACCACCAATATATTACATTCAAAGCAAGTCAGAACAATTTGATCAATGGAAGTTCAAAGTAACTGAGATTTGCGGAGCTTGTAGGAGCTCTGAGTCTCTGAAAACGTTGTAAAACTTATCAACTAATCGAGAAACCCAAGCCCATTATCACAAATTGGGCCTAAGGATATACGAGTTACACCTACGGGCCTAAATATAAATAGGAAACGAAGCCGTATCGGTTATAACCTGGCCGTACATCGAAGAAACCTTGAAAGTTAAAAACCTGCCGGAGTCTCACATTGTACCAAATATGTTCGAGAAGCATTTTTCATTGTTCAGTGTTTTTAAAAGGCGATATATTTCCTCTCATTGCACTTCTCGAGCCAGCTCAGATCTCCGATCTAGGTCTTTTCTTCGCACAATCACCACCAATATATTACATTCAGAGCAAGTCAGAACAATTTGATCAATGGAAGTTCAAAGTAACTGAGATTTGCGAAGCTTGTAGGAGCTCTGAGTGTCTAAAAACGTTGTAAAACTTCTGAACTAATCGAGAAACCCAAGCCCATTATCACAAATTGGGCCTAAGGATATACGTGTTACACCTACAGGCCCAAATATAAATACGAAACGATGCCGCTTCGGTCATAACCTGGCCGTACATCGAAGAAACCTTGATAGTTAAAAACCCGCCGGAGTCTCACACTGTACCAAATCTGTTCGAGAAGCATTTTCCATTGTTCAGTGTTTTTAAAAGGCGATATATTTCCTCTCACTGCACTTCTCGAGACAGCTCACATCTTCGATCTAGGTCTTTTCCTCGCACAATCACCACCAATATATTACATTCAGAGCAAGTCAGAACAATTTGATCAATGGAAGTTCAAAGTAACTGAGATTTGCGAAGCTTGTAGGAGCTCTGAGTGTCTAAAAACGTTGTAAAACTTCTGAACTAATCAAGGAACTCAAGCCCATTATCACAAACTGGGCCTAAGGATATACTTGTTACACCTACACGCCCAAATATAAATACGAAACGATGCCGCTTCGGTTATAACATGGCCGTACATCGAAGAAACCTTGATAGTTAAAAACTCGCCGGAGTCTCATACTGTACCAAATCTGTTCTATAAGCATTTTCCATTGTTCAGTGTTTTTAAAAGGCGATATATTTCCTCTCACTGCACTTCTCGAGCCAGCTCACATCTTCGATCTAGGTCTTTTCCTCGCACAATCACCACCAATATATTACATTCAAAGCAAGTCAGAACAATTTGATCAATGGAAGTTCAAAGTAACTGAGATTTGCGGAGCTTGTAGGAGCTCTGAGTGTCTAAAAACGTTGTAAAACTTCTGAACTAATCAAGGAACTCAAGCCCATTATCACAAACTGGGCCTAAGGATATACTTGTTACACCTACAGGCCCAAATATAAATACGAAACGATGCCGCTTCGGTTCTAACAGGGCCGTACATCGAAGAAACCTTGATAGTTAAAAACTCGCCGGAGTCTCATACTGTACCAAATCTGTTCTAGAAGCATTTTCCATTGTTCAGTGTTTTTAAAAGGCGATATATTTCCTCTCACTGCACTTCTCGAGCCTGCTCACATCTTCGATCTAGGTCTTTTCCTCGCACAATCACCACCAATATATTACATTCAGAGCAAGTCAGAACAATTTGATCAATGGAAGTTCAAAGTAACTGAGATTTGCGGAGCTAATAGGAGCTCTGAGTGTCTAAAAACGTTGTAAAACTTCTGAACTAATCGAGAAACCCAAGCCCATTATCACAAATTGGGCCTAAGGATATACGTGTTACACCTACAGGCCCAAATATAAATACGAAACGATGCCGCTTCGGTCATAACCTGGCCGTACATCGAAGAAACCTTGATAGTTAAAAACCCGCCGGAGTCTCACACTGTACCAAATCTGTTCGAGAAGCATTTTCCATTGTTCAGTGTTTTTAAAAGGCGATATATTTCCTCTCACTGCACTTCTCGAGCCAGCTCACATCTTCGATCTAGGTCTTTTCCTCGCACAATCACCACCAATATATTACATTCAAAGCAAGTCAGAACAATTTGATCAATGGAAGTTCAAAGTAACTGAGATTTGCGGAGCTTTTAGGAGCTCTGAGTGTCTAAAAACGTTGTAAAACTTTTGAACTAATCAAGGAACTCAAACCCATTATCACAAACTGGGCCTAAGGATATACTTGTTACACCTACAGGCCCAAATATAAATACGAAACGATGCCGCTTCGGTTATAACATGGCCGTACATCGAAGAAACCTTGATAGTTAAAAACTCGCCGGAGTCTCATACTGTACCAAATCTGTTCTAGAAGCATTTTCCATTGTTCAGTGTTTTTAAAAGGCGATATATTTCCTCTCACTGCACTTCTCGAGCTCAGATCTCCGATCTAGGTATTTTCCTCGCACAATCACCACCAATATATTCTATTCAAAGCAAGTCAGAACAATTTGATCAATGGAAATTCAAAGTAACTGAGATTTGCGGAGCTTGTAGGAGCTCTGAGTCTCTGAAAACGTTGTAAAACTTATCAACTAATCGAGAAACTCAAGCCCATTATCACAAATTGGGCCTAAGGATATACGAGTTACACATATGGGCCCAAATATAAATACGAAACGAAGCCGCTTCGGTTATAACCTGGCCGTACATCGAAGAAACCTTGAAAGTTAAAAACCTGCAGGAGTCTCACATTGTACCAAATCTGTTCGAGAAGCATTTTCCATTGTTCAGTGTTTTTAAAAGGTGATATATTTCCTCTCACTGCACTTCTCGAGCCAGCTCACATCTTCGATCTAGGTATTTTCCTCGCACAATCACCACCAATATATTATATTCAAAGCAAGTCAGAACAATTTGATCAATGGAAGTTCAAAGTAACTGAGATTTGCGGAGCTTGTAGGAGCTCTGAGTCTCTGAAAACGTTGTAAAACTTATCAACTAATCGAGAAACCCAAGCCCATTATCACTAATTGGGCCTAAGGATATACGAGTTACACCTACGGGCCCAAATATAAATACGAAACGAAGCCGCTTCGGTTATAACATGGCCGTACATCGAAGAAACCTTGAAAGTTAAAAACCTGCCGGAGTCTCACATTGTACCAAATCTGTTCGAGAAGCATTTTCCATTGTTCAGTGTTTTTAAAAGGCGATATATTTCCTCTCACTGCACTTCTCGAGCCAGCTCAGATCTCCGATCTAGGTATTTTCCTCGCACAATCACCACCAATATATTCTATTCAAAGCAAGTCAGAACAATTTGATCAATGGAAGTTCAAAGTAACTGAGATTTGCGGAGCTTGTAGGAGCTCTGAGTCTCTGAAAACGTCGTAAAACTTATCAACTAATCGAGAAACCCAAGCCCATTATCACAAATTCGGCCTAAGGATATACGAGTTACACCTACGGGCCTAAATATAAATAGGAAACGAAGCCGTTTCGGTTATAACCTGGCCGTACATCGAAGAAACCTTGAAAGTTAAAAACCTGCCGGAGTCTCACATTGTACCAAATCTGTTCGAAAAGCATTTTTCATTGTTCAGTGTTTTTAAAAGGCGATATATTTCCTCTCATTGCACTTCTCGAGCCAGCTCAGATCTCCGATCTAGGTATTTTCCTCGCACAATCACCACCAATATATTCTATTCAAAGTAAGTCAGAACAATTTGATCAATGGAAGTTCAAAGTAACTGAGATTTGCGGAGCTTGTAGGAGCTTTGAGTCTCTGAAAACGTTGTAAAACTTATCAACTAATCGAGAAACCCAAGCCCATTATCACAAATTGGGCCTAAGGATATACGAGTTACACCTACGGGCCCAAATATAAATAGGAAACGAAGCCGTTTCAGTTATAACCTGGCCGTTCATCGAAGAAACCTTGAAAGTTAAAAACCTGCCGGAGTCTCACATTGTACCAAATCTGTTCGAGAAGCATTTTTCATTGTTCAGTGTTTTTAAAAGACGATATATTTCCTCTCACTGCACTTCTCGAGCCAGCTCACATCTTCGATCTAGGTCTTTTCCTCGCACAATCACCACCAATATATTACATTCAAAGCAAGTCAGAACAATTTGATCAATGGAAGTTCAAAGTAACTGAGATTTGCGGAGCTTGTAGGAGCTCTGAGTGTCTAAAAACGTTGTAAAACTTCTGAACTAATCAAGGAACTCAAGCCCATTATCACAAACTGGGCCTAAGGATATACTTGTTACACCTACAGGCCCAAATATAAATACGAAACGATGCCGCTTCGGTTATAACATGGCCGTACATCGAAGAAACCTTGATAGTTAAAAACTCGCCGGAGTCTCATACTGTACCAAATCTGGTCTAGAAGCATTTTCCATCATTCAGTGTTTTTAAAAGGCGATATATTTCCTCTCACTGCACTTCTCGAGCTCAGATCTCCGATCTAGGTATTTTCCTCGCACAATCACCACCAATATATTCTATTCAAAGCAAGTCAGAACAATTTGATCAATGGAAGTTCAAAGTAACTGAGATTTGCGGAGCTTGTAGGAGCTCTGAGTCTCTGAAAACGTTGTAAAACTTATCAACTAATCGAGAAACCCAAGCCCATTATCACAAATTGGGCCTAAGGATATACGAGTTACACCTACGGGCCCAAATATAAATACGAAACGAAGCCGCTTCGGTTATAACATGGCCGTACATCGAAGAAACCTTGAAAGTTAAAAACCTGCCGGAGTCTCACATTGTACCAAATCTGTTCGAGAAGCATTTTCCATTGTTCAGTGTTTTTAAAAGGCGATATATTTCCTCTCACTGCACTTCTCGAGCCAGCTCAGATCTCCGATCTAGGTATTTTCCTCGCACAATCACCACCAATATATTCTATTCAAAGCAAGTCAGAACAATTTGATCAATGGAAGTTCAAAGTAACTGAGATTTGCGGAGCTTGTAGGAGCTCTGAGTCTCTGAAAACGTTGTAAAACTTATCAACTAATCGAGAAACCCAAGCCCATTATCACAAATTGGGCCTAAGGATATACGAGTTACACCTACGAGTCTAAATATAAATAGGAAATGAAGCCGTTTCGGTTATAACCTGGCCGTACATCGAAGAAACCTTGAAAGTTAAAAACCTGCCGGAGTCTCACATTGTACCAAATCGGTTCGAGAAGCATTTTTCATTGTTCAGTGTTTTTAAAAGGCGATATATTTCCTCTCATTGCACTTCTCGAGCCAGCTCAGATCTCCGATCTAGGTATTTTCCTCGCACAATCACCACCAATATATTCTATTCAAAGTAAGTCAGAACAATTTGATCAATGGAAGTTCAAAGTAACTGAGATTTGCGGAGCTTGTAGGAGCTTTGAGTCTCTGAAAACGTTGTAAAACTTATCAACTAATCGAGAAACCCAAGCCCATTATCACAAATTGGGCCTAAGGATATACGAGTTAAACCTACGGGCCCAAATATAAATAGGAAACGAAGCCGTTTCAGTTATAACCTGGCCGTTCATCGAAGAAACCTTGAAAGTTAAAAACCTGCCGGAGTCTCACATTGTACCAAATCTGTTCGAGAAGCATTTTTCATTGTTCAGTGTTTTTAAAAGGCGATATATTTCCTCTCACTGCACTTCTCGAGCCAGTTCACATCTTCGATCTAGGTCTTTTCCTCGCACAATCACCACCAATATATTACATTCAAAGCAAGTCAGAACAATTTGATCAATGGAAGTTCAAAGTAACTGAGATTTGCGGAGCTTGTAGGAGCTCTGAGTGTCTAAAAACGTTGTAAAACTTCTGAACTAATCAAGGAACTCAAGCCCATTATCACAAACTGGGCCTAAGGATATACTTGTTACACCTACAGGCCCAAATATAAATACGAAACGATGCCGCTTCGGTTATAACATGGCCGTACATCGAAGAAACCTTGATAGTTAAAAACTCGCCGGAGTCTCATACTGTACCAAATCTGTTCTAGAAGCATTTTCCATTGTTCAGTGTTTTTAAAAGGCGATATATTTCCTCTCACTGCACTTATCGAGCTCAGATCTCCGATCTAGGTATTTTCCTCGCACAATCACCACCAATATATTCTATTCAAAGCAAGTCATAACAATTTGATCAATGGAAGTTCAAAGTAACTGAGATTTGCGGAGCTTGTAGGAGCTCTGAGTCTCTGAAAACGTTGTAAAACTTATCAACTAATCGAGAAACCCAAGCCCATTATCACAAATTGGGCCTAAGGATATACGAGTTACACCTACGGGCCCAAATATAAATACGAAACGAAGCCGCTTCGGTTATAACATGGCCGTACATCGAAGAAACCTTGAAAGTTAAAAACCTGCCGGAGTCTCACATTGTACCAAATCTGTTCGAGAAGCATTTTCCATTGTTCAGTGTTTTTAAAAGGCGATATATTTCCTCTCACTGCACTTCTCGAGCCAGCTCACATCTTCTATCTAGGTCTTTTCCTCGCACAATCACCACCAATATATTACATTCAAAGCAAGTCAGAACAATTTGATCAATGGAAGTTCAAAGTAACTGAGATTTGCGGAGCTTGTAGGAGCTCTGAGTCTCTGAAAACGTTGTAAAACTTACCAACTAATCGAGAAACCCAAGCCCATTATCACAAATTGGGCGTAAGGGTATACGAGTTACACCTACGGGCCCAAATATAAATACGAAACGAAGCCGCTTCGGTTATAACCTGGCCGTACATCGAAGAAACCTTGAAAGTTAAAAACCTGCCGGAGTCTCACATTGTACCAAATCTGTTCGAGAAGCATTTTCCATTGTTCAGTGTTTTTAAAAGGCGATATATTTCCTCTCACTGCACTTCTCGAGCCAGCTCACATCTTCGATCTAGGTCTTTTCCTCGCACAATCACCACCAATGTATTACATTCAAAGCAAGTCAGAACAATTTGATCAATGGAAGTTCAAAGTAACTGAGATTTGCGGAGCTTGTAGGAGCTCTGAGTGTCTAAAAACGTTGTAAAACTTCTGAACTAATCGAGAAACCCAAGCCCATTATCACAAATTAGGCCTAAGGATATACGTGTTACACCTACAGGCCCAAATATAAATACGAAACGATGCCGCTTCGGTCATAACCTGGCCGTACATCGAAGAAACCTTGATAGTTAAAAACCCGCCGGAGTCTCACACTGTACCAAATCTGTTCGAGAAGCATTTTCCATTGTTCTGTGTTTTTAAAAGGCGATATATTTCCTCTCACTGTACTTCTCGAGCCAGCTCACATCTTCGATTTAGGTCATTTCCTCGCACAGTCACCACCAATATATTCCATTCAAAGCAAGTCACAACAATTTGATCAATGGAAGTTCAAATAACTTAGATTTGCGAAGCTTGTAGGAACTCTGAGTGTCTAAAAACGTTTTAAAAGATCTGAACTAATCGAGAAACTCAAGCCCATTATCACAAATTGGGCCTAAGGATATACGTGTTACACCTACAGGCCCAAATATAAATACGAAACGATGCCGCTTCGGTCATAACCTGGCCGTACATCGAAGAAACCTTGATAGTTAAAACCCGGCCGGAGTCTCACACTGTGCCAAATCTGTTCGAGAAGCATTTTCCATTGTTCAGTGTTTTTAAAAGGCGATATATTTCCTCTCACTGCACTTCTCGAGCCAGCTCACATCTTCGATCTAGGTCATTTCCTCGCACAATCACCACCAATATATTACATTCAAAGCAAATCAGAACAATTTGATCAATGGAAGTTCAAAGTAACTGAGATTTGCGGAGCTTGTAGGAGCTCTGAGTGTCTAAAAAGGTTGTAAAACTTCTGAACTAATCAAGAAACTCAAGCCCATTATCACAAACTGGGCCTAAGGATATACTTGTTACACCTACAGGCCCAAATATAAATACGAAACGATGCCGCTTCGGTTATAACCTGGCCGTACATCGACGAAATCTTGATAGTTAAAAACCCGTCGGAGTCTCACACTGTACCAAATCAGTTCAAGAAGCATTTTCCATTGTTCAGTGTTTTTAAAAGGCGATATATTTCCTCTCACTGCACTTCTCGAGCAAACTCAGATCTCCGATCTAGGTCTTTTCCTCGCACAATCACCACCAATATATTATATTCAAAGCAAGTCAGAACAATTTGATCAATGGAAGTTCAAAGTAACTGAGATTTGCGGAGCTTGTAGGAGCTCTGAGTCTCTGAAAACGATGTAAAACTTATCAACTAATCGAGAAACCCAAGCCCATTATCACAAATTGGGCCTAAGGATATACGAGTTATACCTACGGGCCCAAATATAAATAGGAAACGATGCCGTTTCGGTTATAACCTGGCCGTACAACGAAGACACCTTGAAAGTTAAAAACCTGCCGGAGTCTCACATTGTACCAAATCTGTTCGAGAAGCATTTTTCATTGTTCAGTGTTTTTAAAAGGCGATATATTTCCTCTCACTGCACTTCTCGAGCCAGCTCACATCTTCGATCTAGGTCTTTTCCTCGCACAATCACCACCAATATATTACATTCAAAGCAAGTCAGAACAATTTGATCAATGGAAGTTCAAAGTAACTGAGATTTGCGGAGCTTGTAGGAGCTCTGAGTGTCTAAAAACGTTGTAAAGCTTCTGAACTAATCAAGAAACTCAAGCCCATTATCACAAACTGGGCGTAAGGATATACTTGTTACACCTACAGGCCCAAATATAAATACGAAACGATGCCGCTTCGGTTATAACATGGCCGTACATCGAAGAAACCTTGATAGTTAAAAACTCGCCGGAGTCTCACACTGTACCAAATCTGTTCTAGAAGCATTTTCCATTGTTCAATGTTTTTAAAAGGCGATATATTTCCTCTCACTGCACTTCTCGAGCCAGCTCAGATCTCCGATCTAGGTATTTTCCTCGCACAATCACCACCAATATATTCTATTCAAAGCAAGTCAGAACAATTTGATCAATGGAAGTTCAAAGTAACTGAGATTTGCGGAGCTTGTAGGAGCTCTGAGTCTATGAAAACGTTGTAAAACTTATCAACTAATCGAGAAACCCAAGCCCATTATCACAAATTGGGCCTAAGGATATACGAGTTACACCTACGGGCCTAAATATAAATAGGAAACGAAGCCGTTTCGGTTATAACCTGGCCGTACATCGAAGAAACCTTGAAAGTTAAAAACCTGCCGGAGTCTCACATTGTACCAAATCTGTTCGAGAAGCATTTTTCATTGTTCAGTGTTTTTAAAAGGCGATATATTTCCTCTCACTGCACTTCTCGAGCCAGCTCAGATCTCCGATCTAGGTATTTTCCTCGCACAATCAGCACCAATATATTCTATTCAAAGTAAGTCAGAACAATTTGATCAATGGAAGTTCAAAGTAACTGAGATTTGCGGAGCTTGTAGGAGCTTTGAGTCTCTGAAAACGTTGTAAAACTTATCAACTAATCGAGAAACCCAAGCCCATTATCACAAATTGGGCCTAAGGATATACGAGTTACACCTACGGGCCCAAATATAAATAGGAAACGAAGCCGTTTCAGTTATAACCTGGCCGTTCATCGAAGTAACCTTGAAAGTTAAAAACCTGCCGGAGTCTCACATTGTACCAAATCTGTTCGAGAAGCATTTTTCATTGTTCAGTGTTTTTAAAAGGCGATATATTTTCTCTCACTGCACTTCTCGAGCCAGCTCACATCTTCGATCTAGGTCTTTTCCTCGCACAATCACCACCAATATATTACATTCAAAGCAAGTCAGAACAATTTGATCAATGGAAGTTCAAAGTAACTGAGATTTGCGGAGCTTGTAGGAGCTCTGAGTGTCTAAAAACGTTGTAAAACTTCTGAACTAATCAAGGAACTCAAGCCCATTATCACAAACTGGGCCTAAGGATATACTTGTTACACCTACAGGCCCAAATATAAATACGAAACGATGCCGCTTCGGTTATAACATGGCCGTACATCGAAGAAACCTTGATAGTTAAAAACTCGCCGGAGTCTCATACTGTACCAAATCTGTTATAGAAGCATTTTCCATTGTTCAGTGTTTTTAAAAGGCGATATATTTCCTCTCACTGCACTTCTCGAGCTCAGATCTCCGATCTAGGTATTTTCCTCGCACAATCACCACCAATATATTCTATTCAAAGCAAGTCAGAACAATTTGATCAATGGAAGTTCAAAGTAACTGAGATTTGCGGAGCTTGTAGGAGCTCTGAATCTCTGAAAACGTTGTAAAACTTATCAACTAATCGAGAAACCCAAGCCCATTATCACAAATTGGGCCTAAGGATATACGAGTTACACCTACGGGCCCAAATATAAATACGAAACGAAGCCGCTTCGGTTATAACATGGCCGTACATCGAAGAAACCTTGAAAGTTAAAAACCTGCCGGAGTCTCACATTGTACCAAATCTGTTCGAGAAGCATTTTCCATTGTTCAGTGTTTTTAAAAGGCGATATATTTCCTCTCACTGCACTTCTCGAGCCAGCTCAGATCTCCGATCTAGGTATTTTCCTCGCACAATCACCACCAATATATTCTATTCAAAGCAAGTCAGAACAATTTGATCAATGGAAGTTCAAAGTAACTGAGATTTGCGGAGCTTGTAGGAGCTCTGAGTCTCTGAAAACGTTGTAAAACTTATCAACTAATCGAGAAACCCAAGCCCATTATCACAAATTGGGCCTAAGGATATACGAGTTACACCTACGGGCCTAAATATAAATAGGAAACGAAGCCGTTTCGGTTATAACCTGGCCGTACATCGAAGAAACCTTGAAAGTTAAAAACCTGCCGGAGTCTCACATTGTACCAAATCTGTTCGAGAAGCATTTTTCATTGTTCAGTGTTTTTAAAAGGCGATATATTTCCTTTCATTGCACTTCTCGAGCCAGCTCAGATCTCCGATCTAGGTATTTTCCTCGCACAATCACCACCAATATATTCTATTCAAAGTAAGTCAGAACAATTTGATCAATGGAAGTTCAAAGTAACTGAGATTTGCGGAGCTTGTAGGAGCTTTGAGTCTCTGAAAACGTTGTAAAACTTATCAACTAATCGAGAAACCCAAGCCCATTATCACAAATTGGGCCTAAGGATATACGAGTTACACCTACGGCCCAAATATAAATAGGAAACGAAGCCGTTTCAGTTATAACCTGGCCGTTCATCGAAGAAACCTTGAAAGTTAAAAACCTGCCGGAGTCTCACATTGTACCAAATCTGTTCGAGAAGCATTTTTCATTGTTTAGTGTTTTTAAAAGGCGATATATTTCCTCTCACTGCACTTCTCGAGCCAGCTCACATCTTCGATCTAGGTCTTTTCCTCGCACAATCACCACCAATATATTACATTCAAAGCAAGTCAGAACAATTTGATCAATGGAAGTTCAAAGTAACTGAGATTTGCGGAGCTTGTAGGAGCTCTGAGTGTCTAAAAACGTTGTAAAACTTCTGAACTAATCAAGGAACTCAAGCCCATTATCACAAACTGGGCCTAAGGATATACTTGTTACACCTACAGGCCCAAATATAAATACGAAACGATGCCGCTTCGGTTATAACATGGCCGTACATCGAAGAAACCTTGATAGTTAAAAACTCGCCGGAGTCTCATACTGTACCAAATCTGTTCTAGAAGCATTTTCCATTGTTCAGTGTTTTTAAAAGGCGATATATTTCCTCTCACTGCACTTCTCGAGCTCAGATCTCCGATCTAGGTATTTTCCTCGCACAATCACCACCAATATATTCTATTCAAAGCAAGTCAGAACAATTTGATCAATGGAAGTTCAAAGTAACTGAGATTTGCAGAGCTTGTAGGAGCTCTGAGTCTCTGAAAACGTTGTAAAACTTATCAACTAATCGAGAAACCCAAGCCCATTATCACAAATTGGGCCTAAGGATATACGAGTTACACCTACGGGCCCAAATATAAATACGAAACGAAGCCGCTTCGGTTATAACATGGCCGTACATCGAAGAAACCTTGAAAGTTAAAAACCTGCCGGAGTCTCACATTGTACCAAATCTGTTCGAGAAGCATTTTCCATTGTTCAGTGTTTTTAAAAGGCGATATATTTCCTCTCACTGCACTTCTCGAGCTCAGATCTCCGATCTAGGTATTTTCCTCGCACAATCACCACCAATATATTCTATTCAAAGCAAGTCAGAACAATTTGATCAATGGAAGTTCAAAGTAACTGAGATTTGCGGAGCTTGTAGGAGCTCTGAGTCTCTGAAAACGTTGTAAAACTTATCAACTAATCGAGAAACCCAAGCCCATTATCACAAATTGGGCCTAAGGATATACGAGTTACACCTACGGGCCCAAATATAAATACGAAACGAAGCCGCTTCGGTTATAACATGGCCGTACATCGAAGAAACCTTGAAAGTTAAAAACCTGCCGGAGTCTCACATTGTACCAAATCTGTTCGAGAAGCATTTTCCATTGTTCAGTGTTTTTAAAAGGTGATATATTTCCTCTCACTGCACTTCTCGAGCCAGCTCAGATCTCCGATCTAGGTATTTTCCTCGCACAATCACCACCAATATATTCTATTCAAAGCAAGTCAGAACAATTTGATCAATGGAAGTTCAAAGTAACTGAGATTTGCGGAGCTTGTAGGAGCTCTGAGTCTCTGAAAACGTTGTAAAACTTATCAACTAATCGAGAAACCTAAGCCCATTATCACAAATTGGGCCTAAGGATATACGAGTTACACCTACGGGCCTAAATATAAATAGGAAACGAAGCCGTTTCGGTTATAACCTGGCCGTACATCGAAGAAACCTTGAAAGTTAAAAACCTGCCGGAGTCTCACATTGTACCAAATCTGTTCGAGAAGCATTTTTCATTGTTCAGTGTTTTTAAAAGGCGATATATTTCCTTTCATTGCACTTCTCGAGCCAGCTCAGATCTCCGATCTAGGTATTTTCCTCGCACAATCACCACCAATATATTCTATTCAAAGTAAGTCAGAACAATTTGATCAATGGAAGTTCAAAGTAACTGAGATTTGCGGAGCTTGTAGGAGCTTTGAGTCTCTGAAAACGTTGTAAAACTTATCAACTAATCGAGAAACCCAAGCCCATTATCACAAATTGGGCCTAAGGATATACGAGTTACACCTACGGCCCAAATATAAATAGGAAACGAAGCCGTTTCAGTTATAACCTGGCCGTTCATCGAAGAAACCTTGAAAGTTAAAAACCTGCCGGAGTCTCACATTGTACCAAATCTGTTCGAGAAGCATTTTTCATTGTTCAGTGTTTTTAAAAGGCAATATATTTCCTCTCACTGCACTTCTCGAGCCAGCTCACATCTTCGATCTAGGTCTTTTCCTCGCACAATCACCACCAATATATTACATTCAAAGCAAGTCAGAACAATTTGATCAATGGAAGTTCAAAGTAACTGAGATTTGCGGAGCTTGTAGGAGCTCTGAGTGTCTAAAAACGTTGTAAAACTTCTGAACTAATCAAGGAACTCAAGCCCATTATCACAAACTGGGCCTAAGGATATACTTGTTACACCTACAGGCCCAAATATAAATACGAAACGATGCCGCTTCGGTTATAACATGGCTGTACATCGAAGAAACCTTGATAGTTAAAAACTCGCCGGAGTCTCATTATGTACCAAATCTGTTCTAGAAGCATTTTCCATTGTTCAGTGTTTTTAAAAGGCAATATATTTCCTCTCACTGCACTTCTCGAGCTCAGATCTCCGATCTAGGTATTTTCCTCGCACAATCACCACCAATATATTCTATTCAAAGCAAGTCAGAACAATTTGATCAATGGAAGTTCAAAGTAACTGAGATTTGCGGAGCTTGTAGGAGCTCTGAGTCTCTGAAAACGTTGTAAAACTTATCAACTAATCGAGAAACCCAAGCCCATTATCACAAATTGGGCCTAAGGATATACGAGTTACACCTACGGGCCCAAATATAAATACGAAACGAAGCCGCTTCGGTTATAACATGGCCGTACATCGAAGAAACCTTGAAAGTTAAAAACCTGCCGGAGTCTCACATTGTACCAAATCTGTTCGAGAAGCATTTTCCATTGTTCAGTGTTTTTAAAAGGCGATATATTTCCTCTCACTGCACTTCTCGAGCCAGCTCACATCTTCTATCTAGGTCTTTTCCTCGCACAATCACCACCAATATATTACATTCAAAGCAAGTCAGAACAATTTGATCAATGGAAGTTCAAAGTAACTGAGATTTGCGGAGCTTGTAGGAGCTCTGAGTCTCTGAAAACGTTGTAAAACTTATCAACTAATCGAGAAACCCAAGCCCATTATCACAAATTGGGCCTAAGGATATACGAGTTACACCTACGGGCCTAAATATAAATAGGAAACGAAGCCGTTTCGGTTATAACCTGGCCGTACATCGAAGAAACCTTGAAAGTTAAAAACCTGCCGGAGTCTCACATTGTACCAAATCTGTTCGAGAAGCATTTTTCATTGTTCAGTGTTTTTAAAAGGCGATATATTTCCTCTCATTGCACTTCTCGAGCCAGCTCAGATCTCCGATCTAGGTATTTTCCTCGCACAATCACCACCAATATATTCTATTCAAAGTAAGTCAGAACAATTTGATCAATGGAAGTTCAAAGTAACTGAGATTTGCGGAGCTTATAGGAGCTTTGAGTCTCTGAAAACGTTGTAAAACTTATCAACTAATCGAGAAACCCAAGCCCATTATCACAAATTGGGCCTAAGGATATACGAGTTACACCTACGGGCCCAAATATAAATAGGAAACGAAGCCGTTTCAGTTATAACCTGGCCGTTCATCGAAGAAACCTTGAAAGTTAAAAACCTGCCGGAGTCTCACATTATACCAAATCTGTTCGAGAAGCATTTTTCATTGTTCAGTGTTTTTAAAAGGCGATATATTTCCTCTCACTGCACTTCTCGAGCCAGCTCACATCTCCGATCTAGGTCTTTTCCTCGCTCAATCACCACCAATATATTACATTCAAAGCAAGTCAGAACAATTTGATCAATGGAAGTTCAAAGTAACTGAGATTTGCAGAGCTTGTAGGAGCTCTGAGTCTCTGAAAACGTTGTAAAACTTATCAACTAATCGAGAAACCCAAGCCCATTATCACAAATTGGGCCTAAGGATATACGAGTTACACCTACGGGCCCAAATATAAATACGAAACGAAGCCGCTTCGGTTATAACATGGCCGTACATCGAAGAAACCTTGAAAGTTAAAAACCTGCCGGAGTCTCACATTGTACCAAATCTGTTCGAGAAGCATTTTCCATTGTTCAGTGTTTTTAAAAGGCGATATATTTCCCCTCACTGCACTTCTCGAGCCAGCTCAGATCTCCGATCTAGGTATTTTCCTCGCACAATCACCACCAATATATTCTATTCAAAGCAAGTCAGAACAATTTGATCAATGGAAGTTCAAAGTAACTGAGATTTGCGGAGCTTGTAGGAGCTCTGAGTCTCTGAAAACGTTGTAAAACTTATCAACTAATCGAGAAACCCAAGCCCATTATCACAAATTGGGCCTAAGGATATACGAGTTACACCTACGGGCCCAAATATAAATAGGAAACGAAGCCGTTTCGGTTATAACCTGGCCGTACATCGAAGAAACCTTGAAAGTTAAAAACCTGCCGGAGTCTCACATTGTACCAAATCTGTTCGAGAAGCATTTTTCATTGTTCAGTGTTTTTAAAAGGCGATATATTTCCTCTCATTGCACTTCTCGAGCCAGCTCAGATCTCCGATCTAGGTATTTTCCTCGCACAATCACCACCAATATATTCTAATCAAAGTAAGTCAGAACAATTTGATCAATGGAAGTTCAAAGTAACTGAGATTTGCGGAGCTTGTAGGAGCTTTGAGTCTCTGAAAACGTTGTAAAACTTATCAACTAATCGAGAAACCCAAGCCCATTATCACAAATTGGGCCTAAGGATATACGAGTTACACCTACGGGCCCAAATATAAATAGGAAACGAAGCCGTTTCAGTTATAACCTGGCCGTTCATCGAAGAAACCTTGAAAGTTAAAAACCTGCCGGAGTCTCACATTGTACCAAATCTGTTCGAGAAGCATTTTTCATTGTTCAGTGTTTTTAAAAGGCGATATATTTCCTCTCACTGCACTTCTCGAGCCAGCTCACATCTTCGATCTAGGTCTTTTCCTCGCACAATCACCACCAATATATTACATTCAAAGCAAGTCAGAACAATTTGATCAATGGAAGTTCAAAGTAACTGAGATTTGCGGAGCTTGTAGGAGCTCTGAGTGTCTAAAAACGTTGTAAAACTTCTGAACTAATCAAGGAACTCAAGCCCATTATCACAAACTGGGCCTAAGGATATACTTGTTACACCTACAGGCCCAAATATAAATACGAAACGATGCCGCTTCGGTTATAACATGGCCGTACATCGAAGAAACCTTGATAGTTAAAAACTCGCCGGAGTCTCATACTGTACCAAATCTGTTCTAGAAGCATTTTCCATTGTTCAGTGTTTTTAAAAGGCGATATATTTCCTCTCACTGCACTTCTCGAGCTTAGATCTCCGATCTAGGTATTTTCCTCGCACAATCACCACCAATATATTCTATTCAAAGCAAGTCAGAACAATTTGATCAATGGAAGTTCAAAGTAACTGAGATTTGCAGAGCTTGTAGGAGCTCTGAGTCTCTGAAAACGTTGTAAAACTTATCAACTAATCGAGAAACCCAAGCCCATTATCACAAATTGGGCCTAAGGATATACGAGTTACACCTACGGGCCCAAATATAAATACGAAACGAAGCCGCTTCGGTTATAACATGGCCGTACATCGAAGAAACCTTGAAAGTTAAAAACCTGCCGGAGTCTCACATTGTACCAAATCTGTTCGAGAAGCATTTTTCATTGTTCAGTGTTTTTAAAAGGCGATATATTTTCTCTCACTGCACTTCTCGAGCCAGCTCAGATCTCCGATCTAGGTATTTTCCTCGCACAATCACCACCAATATATTCTATTCAAAGTAAGTCAGAACAATTTGATCAATGGAAGTTCAAAGTAACTGAGATTTGCGGAGCTTGTAGGAGCTTTGAGTCTCTGAAAACGTTGTAAAACTTATCAACTAATCGAGAAACCCAAGCCCATTATCACAAATTGGGCCTAAGGATATACGAGTTACACCTACGGGCCCAAATATAAATAGGAAACGAAGCCGTTTCAGTTATAACCTGGCCGTTCATCGAAGAAACCTTGAAAGTTAAAAACCTGCCGGAGTCTCACATTGTACCAAATCTGTTCGAGAAGCATTTTTCATTGTTCAGTGTTTTTAAAAGGCGATATATTTCCTCTCACTGCACTTCTCGAGCCAGCTCACATCTTCGATCTAGGTCTTTTCCTCGCACAATCACCACCAATATATTACATTCAAAGCAAGTCAGAACAATTTGATCAATGGAAGTTCAAAGTAACTGAGATTTGCGGAGCTTGTAGGAGCTCTGAGTGTCTAAAAACGTTGTAAAACTTCTGAACTAATCAAGGAACTCAAGCCCATTATCACAAACTGGGCCTAAGGATATACTTGTTACACCTACAGGCCCAAATATAAATACGAAACGATGCCGCTTCGGTTATAACATGGCCGTACATCGAAGAAACCTTGATAGTTAAAAACTCGCCGGAGTCTCATACTGTACCAAATCTGTTCTAGAAGCATTTTCCATTGTTCAGTGTTTTTAAAAGGCGATATATTTCCTCTCACTGCACTTCTCGAGCTTAGATCTCCGATCTAGGTATTTTCCTCGCACAATCACCACTAATATATTCTATTCAAAGCAAGTCAGAACAATTTGATCAATGGAAGTTCAAAGTAACTGAGATTTGCAGAGCTTGTAGGAGCTCTGAGTCTCTGAAAACGTTGTAAAACTTATCAACTAATCGAGAAACCCAAGCCCATTATCACAAATTGGGCCTAAGGATATACGAGTTACACCTACGGGCCCAAATATAAATACGAAACGAAGCCGCTTCGGTTATAACATGGCCGTACATCGAAGAAACCTTGAAAGTTAAAAACCTGCCGGAGTCTCACATTGTACCAAATCTGTTCGAGAAGCATTTTTCATTGTTCAGTGTTTTTAAAAGGCGATATATTTTCTCTCACTGCACTTCTCGAGCCAGCTCAGATCTCCGATCTAGGTATTTTCCTCGCACAATCACCACCAATATATTCTATTCAAAGTAAGTCAGAACAATTTGATCAATGGAAGTTCAAAGTAACTGAGATTTGCGGAGCTTGTAGGAGCTTTGAGTCTCTGAAAACGTTGTAAAACTTATCAACTAATCGAGAAACCCAAGCCCATTATCACAAATTGGGCCTAAGGATATACGAGTTACACCTACGGGCCCAAATATAAATAGGAAACGAAGCCGTTTCAGTTATAACCTGGCCGTTCATTGAAGAAACCTTGAAAGTTAAAAACCTGCCGGAGTCTCACATTGTACCAAATCTGTTCGAGAAGCATTTTTCATTGTTCAGTGTTTTTAAAAGGCGATATATTTCCTCTCACTGCACTTCTCGAGCCAGCTCACATCTTCGATCTAGGTCTTTTCCTCGCACAATCACCACCAATATATTACATTCAAAGCAAGTCAGAACAATTTGATCAATGGAAGTTCAAAGTAACTGAGATTTGCGGAGCTTGTAGGAGCTCTGAGTGTCTAAAAACGTTGTAAAACTTCTGAACTAATCAAGGAACTCAAGCCCATTATCACAAACTGGGCCTAAGGATATACTTGTTACACCTACAGGCCCAAATATAAATACGAAACGATGCCGCTTCGGTTATAACATGGCCGTACATCGAAGAAACCTTGATAGTTAAAAACTCGCCGGAGTCTCATACTGTACCAAATCTGTTCTAGAAGCATTTTCCATTGTTCAGTGTTTTTAAAAGGCGATATATTTCCTCTCACTGCACTTCTCGAGCTCAGATCTCCGATCTAGGTATTTTCCTCGCACAATCACCACCAATATATTCTATTCAAAGCAAGTCAGAACAATTTGATCAATGGAAGTTCAAAGTAACTGAGATTTGCGGAGCTTGTAGGAGCTCTGAGTCTCTGAAAACGTTGTAAAACTTATCAACTAATCGAGAAACCCAAGCCCATTATCACAAATTGGGCCTAAGGATATACGAGTTACACCTACGGGCCCAAATATAAATACGAAACGAAGCCGCTTCGGTTATAACATGGCCGTACATCAAAGAAACCTTGAAAGTTAAAAACCTGCCGGAGTCTCACATTGTACCAAATCTGTTCGAGAAGCATTTTCCATTGTTCAGTGTTTTTAAAAGGCGATATATTTCCTCTCACTGCACTTCTCGAGCCAGCTCAGATCTCCGATCTAGGTATTTTCCTCGCACAATCACCACCAATATATTCTATTCAAAGCAAGTCAGAACAATTTGATCAATGGAAGTTCAAAGTAACTGAGATTTGCGGAGCTTGTAGGAGCTCTGAGTCTCTGAAAACGTTGTAAAACTTATCAACTAATCGAGAAACCCAAGCCCATTATCACAAATTGGGCCTAAGGATATACGAGTTAAACCTACGGGCCTAAATATAAATAGGAAACGAAGCCGTTTCGGTTATAACCTGGCCGTACATCGAAGAAACCTTGAAAGTTAAAAACCTGCCGGAGTCTCACATTGTACCAAATCTGTTCGAGAATCATTTTTCATTGTTCAGTGTTTTTAAAAGGCGATATATTTCCTCTCATTGCACTTCTCGAGCCAGCTCAGATCTCCGATCTAGGTATTTTCCTCGCACAATCACCACCAATATATTCTATTCAAAGTAAGTCAGAACAATTTGATCAATGGAAGTTCAAAGTAACTGAGATTTGCGGAGCTTGTAGGAGTTTTGAGTCTCTGAAAACGTTGAAAAACTTATCAACTAATCGAGAAACCCAAGCCCATTATCACAAATTGGGCCTAAGGATATACGAGTTACACCTACGGGCCCAAATATAAATAGGAAACGAAGCCGTTTCAGTTATAACCTGGCCGTTCATCGAAGAAACCTTGAAAGTTAAAAACCTGCCGGAGTCTCACATTGTACCAAATCTGTTCGAGAAGCATTTTTCATTGTTCAGTGTTTTTAAAAGGCGATATATTTCCTCTCACTGCACTTCTCGAGCCAGCTCACATCTTCGATCTAGGTCTTTTCCTCGCACAATCACCACCAATATATTACATTCAAAGCAAGTCAGAACAATTTGATCAATGGAAGTTCAAAGTAACTGAGATTTGCGGAGCTTGTAGGAGCTCTGAGTGTCTAAAAACGTTGTAAAACTTCTGAACTAATCAAGGAACTCAAGCCCATTATCACAAACTGGGCCTAAGGATATACTTGTTACACCTACAGGCCCAAATATAAATACGAAACGATGCCGCTTCGGTTATAACATGGCCGTACATCGAAGAAACCTTGATAGTTAAAAACTCGCCGGAGTCTCATACTGTACCAAATCTGTTCTAGAAGCATTTTCCATTGTTCAGTGTTTTTAAAAGGCGATATATTTCCTCTCACTGCACTTCTCGAGCTCAGATCTCCGATCTAGGTATTTTCCTCGCACAATCACCACCAATATATTCTATTCAAAGCAAGTCAGAACAATTTGATCAATGGAAGTTCAAAGTAACTGAGATTTGCGGAGCTTGTAGGAGATCTGAGTCTCTGAAAACGTTGTAAAACTTATCAACTAATCGAGAAACCCAAGCCCATTATCACAAATTGGGCCTAAGGATATACGAGTTACACCTACGGGCCCAAATATAAATACGAAACGAAGCCGCTTCGGTTATAACATGGCCGTACATCGAAGAAACCTTAAAAGTTAAAAACCTGCCGGAGTCTCACATTGTACCAAATCTGTTCGACAAGCATTTTCCATTGTTCAGTGTTTTTAAAAGGCGATATATTTCCTCACACTGCACTTCTCGAGCCAGCTCACATCTTCTATCTAGGTCTTTTCCTCGCACAATCACCACCAATATATTACATTCAAAGCAAGTCAGAACAATTTGATCAACGGAAGTTCAAAGTAACTGAGATTTGCGGAGCTTGTAGGAGCTCTGAGTCTCTGAAAACGTTGTAAAACTTACCAACTAATCGAGAAACCCAAGCCCATTATCACAAATTGGGAGTAAGGGTATACGAGTTACACCTACGGGCCCAAATATAAATACGAAACGAAGCCGCTTCGGTTATAACCTGGCCGTACATCGAAGAAACCTTGAAAGTTAAAAACCTGCCGGAGTCTCACATTGTACCAAATCTGTTCGAGAAGCATTTTCCATTGTTCAGTGTTTTTAAAAGGCGATATATTTCCTCTCACTGCACTTCTCGAGCCAGCTCACATCTTCGATCTAGGTCTTTTCCTCGCACAATCACCACCAATATATTACATTCAAAGCAAGTCAGAACAATTTGATCAATGGAAGTTCAAAGTAACTGAGATTTGCGGAGCTTGTAGGAGCTCTGAGTGTCTAAAAACGTTGTAAAACTTCTGAACTAATCGAGAAACCCAAGCCCATTATCACAAATTGGGCCTAAGGATATACGTGTTACACCTACAGGCCCAAATATAAATACGAAACGATGCCGCTTCGGTCATAACCTGGCCGTACATCGAAGAAACCTTGATAGTTAAAAACCCGCCGGAGTCTCACACTGTACCAAATCTGTTCGAGAAGCATTTTCCATTGTTCTGTGTTTTTAAAAGGCGATATATTTCCTCTCACTGTACTTCTCGAGCCAGCTCACATCTTCGATCTAGGTCATTTCCTCGCACAGTCACCACCAATATATTCCATTCAAAGCAAGTCACAACAATTTGATCAATGGAAGTTCAAATAACTTAGATTTGCGAAGCTTGTAGGAACTCTGAGTGTCTAAAAACGTTTTAAAAGATCTGAACTAATCGAGAAACTCAAGCCCATTATCACAAACTGGGCCTAAGGATATACGTGTTACACCTACAGGCCCAAATATAAATACGAAACGATGCCGCTTCGGTTATAACCTGGCCGTACATCGAAGAAACCTTGATAGTTAAAAACCCGTCGGAGTCTCACACTGTACCAAATCAGTTCAAGAAGCATTTTCCATTGTTCAGTGTTTTTAAAAGGCGATATATTTCCTCTCACTGCACTTCTCGAGCCAGCTCACATTTTCTATCTAGGTCTTTTCCTCGCACAATCACCACCAATATATTACATTCAAAGCAAGTCAGAACAATTTGATCAATGGAAGTTCAAAGTAACTAAGATTTGCGGAGCTTGTTGGAGCTCTGAGTCTCTGAAAACGTTGTAAAACTTACCAACTAATCGAGAAACCCAAGCCCATTATCACAAATTGGGCGTAAGGATATACGAGTTACACTTACGGGCCCAAATATAAATACGAAACGAAGCCGCTTCGGTTATAACCTGGCCGTACATCGAAGAAACCTTGAAAGTTAAAAACCTGCCGGAGTCTCACATTGTACCAAATCTGTTCGAGAAGCATTTTCCATTGTTCAGTGTTTTTAAAAGGCGATATATTTCCTCTCACTGCACTTCTCGAGCCAGCTCACATCTTCGATCTAGGTCTTTTCCTCGCACAATCACCACCAATATATTACATTCAAAGCAAGTCAGAACAATCAATGGAAGTTCAAAGTAACTGAGATTTGCGGAGCTTGTAGGAGCTCTGAGTGTCTAAAAACGTTGTAAAACTTCTGAACTAATCGAGAAACCCAAGCCCATTATCACAAATTGGGCCTAAGGATATACGTGTTACACCTACAGGCCCAAATATAAATACGAAACGATGCCGCTTCGGTCATAACCTGGTCGTACATCGAAGAAACCTTGATAGTTAAAAACCCGCCGGAGTCTCACACTGTGCCAAATCTGTTCGAGAAGCATTTTCCATTGTTCAGTGTTTTTAAAAGGCGATATATTTCCTCTCACTGCACTTCTCGAGCCAGCTCACATCTTCGATCTAGGTCTTTTCCTCGCACAATCACCACCAATATATTACATTCAAAGCAAGTCAGAACAATTTGATCAATGGAAGTTCAAAGTAACTGAGATTTGCGGAGCTTGTAGGAGCTCTGAGTGTCTAAAAACGTTGTAAAACTTCTGAACTAATCGAGAAACCCAAGCCCATTATCACAAATTGGGCCTAAGGATATACGTGTTACACCTACAGGCCCAAATATAAATACGAAACGATGCCGCTTCGGTTATAACCTGGCCGTACATCGAAGAAACCTTGATAGTTAAAAACCCGTCGGAGTCTCACACTGTACCAAATCAGGTCAAGAAGCATTTTCCATTGTTCAGTGTTTTTAAAAGGCGATATATTTCCTCTCACTGCACTTCTCGAGCCAGCTCACATCTTCTATCTAGGTCTTTTCCTCGCACAATCACCACCAATATATTACATTCAAAGCAAGTCAGAACAATTTGATCAATGGAAGTTCAAAGTAACTGAGATTTGTGGAGCTTGTAGGAGCTCTGAGTGTCTAAAAACGTTGTAAAACTTCTGAACTAATCGAGAAACCCAAGCCCATTATCACAAATTGGGCCTAAGGATATACGTGTTACACCTACGGGCCCAAATATAAATACGAAACGAAGCCGCTTCGGTTATAACCTGGCCGTACATCGAAGAAACCTTGAAAGTTAAAAACCTGCCGGAGTCTCACATTGTACCAAATCTGTTCGAGAAGCATTTTCCATTGTTCAGTGTTTTTAAAAGGCGATATATTTACTCTCACTGCACTTCTCGAGCCAGCTCACATCTTCGATCTAGGTCTTTTCCTCGCACAATCACCACCAATATATTACATTCAAAGCAAGTCAGAACAATTTGATCAATGGAAGTTCAAAGTAACTGAGATTTGCGGAGCTTGTAGGAGCTCTGAGTGTCTAAAAACGTTGTAAAACTTCTGAACTAATCGAGAAACCCAAGCCCATTATCACAAATTGGGCCTAAGGATATACGTGTTACACCTACAGGCCCAAATATAAATACAAAACGATGCCGCTTCGGTCATAACCTGGCCGTACATCGAAGAAACCTTGATAGTTAAAAACCCGCCGGAGTCTCACACTGTACCAAATCTGTTTGAGAAGCATTTTCCATTGTTCAGTGTTTTTAAAAGGCGATATGTTTCCTCTCACTGCACTTCTCGAGCCAGCTCACATCTTCGATCTAGGTCATTTCCTCGCACAATTACCACCAATATATTCCATTCAAAGCAAGTCACAACAATTTGATCAATGGAAGTTCAAATAACTTAGATTTGCGAAGCTTGTAGGAACTCTGAGTGTCTAAAAACGTTTTAAAAGATCTGAACTAATCGAGAAACTCAAGCCCATTATCACAAACTGGGCCTAAGGATATACGTGTTACACCTACAGGCCCAAATATAAATACGAAACGATGCCGCTTCGGTTATAACCTGGCCGTACATCGAAGAAACCTTGATAGTTAAAAACCCGTCGGAGTCTCACACTGTACCAAATCAGTTCAAGAAGCATTTTCCATTGTTCAGTGTTTTTAAAAGGCGATATATTTCCTCTCACTTCACTTCTCGAGCTAACTCAGATCTCCGATCTAGGTCTTTTCCTCGCACAATCACCACCAATATATTCTATTCAAAGCAAGTCAAAACAATTTGATCAATGGAAGTTCAAAGTAACTGAGATTTGTGGAGCTTGTAGGAGCTCTGAGTCTCTGAAAACGTTGTAAAACTTATCAACTAATCGAGAAACCCAAGCCCATTATCACAAATTGGGCCTAAGGATATACGAGTTACACCTACGGGCCCAAATATAAATAGGAAACGAAGCCGTTTTGGTTATAACCTGACTGTACATCGAAGTAACCTTGATAGTGAAAAATACGTCGGAGTCTCACACTGTACCAAATCTGTTCGAGAAGCATTTTCCAATGTTCAGTGTTTTTAATAAGCGATATATTTCCTCTCACTGCACTTCTCGAGCCAGCTCAGATCTCCGATCTAGGTCTTTTCCTCGCGCAATCACCACCAATATATTCCATTCAAAGCAAATCAGAACAATTTGATCAATGGAAGTTCAAAGTACCTGAGATTTGCGAAGCTTGTAGGAGCTCTAAGTCTCTGAAAACGTTGTAAAACTTCTGAACTAATCGAGAAACTTAAGCCCATTATCACAAACTGAGCCTAAGGATATATGTGTTACACCTACAAGCCCAAAGGAAAAGCTTGCCAGCATAAGAGTCCTTTTCCCAAAGGATCCGGACCTCAAGGATGATTTATCAAACCGCAAAGGAAAAGTTTGGTAAGACCTTAAAACTCTTTCCGAGGGCCTTAATCTTCAAGGATGACATGGAGAATGATCGTGGAGAACCCAAACCACCTCATGAACCACCAGAACCGGAGATTGAAGACACTAAAGGGATCCCAAACCCTTTAGTGGAGCACATCCGAAACTAAACCAAAAAAGGGAGTCAAGCTAGATGACTTTAAAACAAGCGCTTTGTGGGAGGCAACCCACACGGTATTTCTTTTTCATTTTCATTTTTCACATCATTTTTGCATGCATAACATTTCTTTTTAGGATGAAGACCAAAGAGGAGACCAAACAAAAGAACATATCCCACCCATTGAGCCCACCCTTGTCAAATGCGACACCAACAAGGCGGGAACAACGTGGAAATGTTAAAGAAGGCTAAAAGAATAACTCCAGTCGAAGAACATCTTAAAACGGTCGAGTATTATTGGAGATATCCCATCCGGCATGATTTCCTCGACCAAAAGGGTGAAAAGGAGGCCAACTTTATCTATCTCCACATCCGTGTGTCCAAAGTCCACCAAACTTCACAGGCGGCCATAAAATCAAATTTTGGTCGGCAAACCCAAAAGATAGGACATGGAAATGTTCACGGTTCAGGAGATATGCGAGCAGACCTAATCCGGTCGATGGTGGTGCATCAACATGGCCGACAAAACCAAATCACGGCATAGGCACAACCACCGGTTGTAGAAGAATTCTTGGAGATTAAATAACACCAATCCATCAGAAAACCTAAGAACGAACAAGCCAAACTCACAGAAGTCAAGAAAACTCTTCCCGGAGCCGCATTGACCACTTTGTGAAGGATCTCCCAATCCGCTCGTTCGTTTGGCCTCAAACTTCACCAGTGGTCATAACATATGAGGTTGGTCGATGGAATGTCAAGATAGGTCTGATAAATCTTCATTGTTTGAGCTGTGGTCTATAGCAACACCTTCCGGTCGATCGGATGGACCACCAAATGAAGGATCTCCCAAACCGCTCGTTCGTTTGACCCCAAACTTCACCAGTGTTCCTAAAATATGAGGTTGGTCAATGAAATTTCAATATCGGTCAGTCAATTCTTCACGGTTCGAGCTGTGGTTCATGGCACTCTTCTCGGGTCGACCAAATGAGCCACACTCGACCAAAATGCACACCGGAGAGGATCAGGCCCAGAAATTCAAAACTCACCGACCAATTAAGTCTAAGGAAGTGCCCCATACACTTGCCCGACCCTGATCTTCATTACAATTGGTCATCACTTGGTAACATCATCCTAAACATTCCCTTTTCCATTTTATTTCAAATTTTGCCTCTCTTAATCTGATTTTTCTTAAACCGGGACGGTGCAAGTTAAGTCTGGGGGATTATACTAACAATTTTGTTCATTTTGGCATTTTATCTTGCATCATTTTTCTTTTCATTGAGTCGTTTTATTGAGTCAAAATTTTTGTCGAGAATTATGACCTTATCTTGGACCTAACCATTGTTGCGCCTATGTTTAAGTGACCATTGATCAGTATTTGGCAGTATACTTCACCTCAGGTGCATCATGAGTGGATCGATCTACCAGAAACATCCACATCTCTAATGGCATAAGAAGGATCCATCTTTGACTTCGCACCTTAATGAACTTAATCTTCTTAGCTAGGGGCTTGGCTTTACAAAGAGCATGACTCCTCATCCTCACCAACAAGTGAAAGTCTATGTGAGTTCGGTTTTCCCTCTCTCTCCCCTCCAATTTTAAGAAAAAGCACCAAGGTCCAAGTAACCGGGGATTAGGTGGCACCACCATCAATACTCGCGTCTATGGAAGACCTATTGATCCAAGTAACCGGGGATTAGGTGGCAACCACCATCAATACTCGCTTCTATGGAAGACCTATTGATCCAAGTAACCGGGGATTAGGTGGCAACCACCATCAATACTCGCGTCTATGGAAGATCATTCAAAACCTCCACAAAGAGGAGAAGAAGTCGAATAAAAAAAATACCATGCTACCCTAATAAAGGGATGAATCGACTTAAGGAGCGAGAAGAGAGAGAGGTTTATTTGTGTTTTCAAGTGTCTTCAATAAGGTTTTATGCCTTTGGAGGTAGTTTTCTTGTATTTGTTGGTTTTGGAGTCTTAACAGGTTAAAACATCAAAAAGGAATCAAAAGGGAGCAAAAGAGCCTCAAACCATGATCCATGCAAGTTTCCAAGTCAAGAGCCTCAACAAAACTCCATTTGTCCGATTCTCGCATTTGGACAGAACCGGAGCATCCGAAAGATGACCGCGGAAAAGGGTCTTTCCGACGTCCAAAAATCAAGATCTTGGTCTTTCTGCATAGATATTTGAGTTAGGCATCACGGCGAAGTAGAATGGAGCCATTTGGAGCAGACATGCGGTCTGAGAGTTTTTGCTCCCAAGACGTGTCCGCCAGGCGAGGAAATGGAGCCCATGAAGACTTGGCGCCACAAACGGCCCGGGATTCCGCGGCATGGACCTTGTCTCGACTTAAAATAGGCCTAGCCTATTCCTGGTGGTTTCCTTGGCCTTATCTCGGCCCATTCACGTCGCAAAAGAAAGAGTCCAGCTCACCGGAAACTTTCCTTTTCCGACACATCACAACCCTAGCGACTTCAAGCCTATAAATACTTGCTTTTAGCCTCTGGAGGAAGAGAGCCGCGAGTGTCTTGTGCAAGAGAGAGAGTAGCCGTCAAGGAGGAGAAGCCCTAGGTGGTGCGCAGTCCAGAAGGAAGAAGGAGGCGCCGCTCTACTCATTGCACTCGCACAAGAATCTCATTGTTTACATTTTCAATCTTTTCCTTTTCTCTTTTGTACTTTGGATCGAAAGTTATCAAGGGATTCGACTTGTTCTTCATCAGAGAAGCCTCTTTCAATCCCTTATCTCTTTTCATACTTGCATAATGATGTCAATCTTGCTTTGCTTGCTTGATCTTAGTATGTCCGAGTAGATCCCCTTGTTAGGCCGAGGGACATCGATGGACTCATGACATGATTTGACCTATATGATTGCATGAAACGGGATTTATTCTTTTGGTTCTTCATCTTTGCTTGTTCTTAATGCTTGTTGTTAGGAAAGCGCGCCTAAACAACTTGAATCTAGGTTGATACACTCCCAAAAGCTTGTTGTATTGCCGAAACTAGTATTTGATGAGCTAAGTGTCTTAGGCTTCCAAAAGTCGACCTAAGGAACTTAGTGAACAATCACAACTTGAACATTGATTAATGCATGCTTATAACTTGTAATAACCATCGAAAGTTGAGCCTATTAGGTTGTTTAAGCGTAGTGGCCGGAGCCACGAAAGTGGAAAGGTTATACCTTAGTGTTGTGAGTTCAAGGCGGTTTATAACTTATCCCATGCAATCTTGTCATTTCATTGAGTGTCTCCATTGATTATCCTTTGCCTAACTTCTTTCTCATCTTGTTCACAACCTCATTCATTTATTTACTTGTTTTCATTTGACTTAAGGTTCACCACAATATCATATTTTCCGTTCTAGCTACTCATCATTCGACATAGACTTGAAACGAGATCACTCTTCCTTGTGTTCGACCCCTACTTGCCACGGCTGTACACTTGCAGCTCTACTAAGTTGGGTTATAAATTTTATTAGTTTGAAGCATAAAACCCAACGCATCAGAAACCCCTTTACTTTTTTGTTATACTATGATTTTTTCTTTGTTAATAAGTCAAAGTATATGCGTGATCATGTTATAGTTTAACATTTGGGCTACATATTTGTTTGATGGTGGTTTTTATGTTAAAAATGTCCATGGTAAAAATGTTATCTGACCTCTAAGCTAAATTCTGTTTTGCAAATGTAATGGTAAATTATATGTAACTGAAATGATTTCGTTGACCCCTGTGGACTCCGCTGGATCGCTTGGATAAGATTTGTATTCCACTTGAACAAGGTGGCTTAGGTTTTCGTGACCTCAAACTCTACAGTCTTGCACTACTTGCGAAGCAATTATGGGGACTCTTCCACTTTCCGAACTCTCTACTAGCAAGAATCCTAAAAAGAAGATATTGTAGAAACCATTCCCCTTTAGAGGTAGAGAAGTCTAATGCTCCATCATACGGGTGGAGGAGTATGCTAGCTGCGAAAGACTTTTAAAAAACATGGCTTAGAAGAATAAGTGGCTATGGTGAGGATACTTACGTATGGAGAGACTCATGGATTCCGGCTGAACCACCGAGACCTCCCATCAACTGTGGAGTATACCGAGATCCATTACTTCGTGTATCCCAGCTTATGGACCCCATCACGAAAGAATGGAAGCTGGATAAGTTAATGGATCTCATCGATATAGAGAATATTGAGCTTATTCAGAGCCTTAAACTAAATCGTATTCACCGGCCATATGGTTTCAGCTGGACATACAAAAAGTCCGGACTATACTCTGTTAAATCTGGATATCATTCGTTGTACAGCTCAAGGATCTTATCGCTCCCCAACATATCTCGCAACCAAGCGTAGACACGATAAAGGCTAGAATGTGGTCCCTCAAGTCATCAAGGAAGTTGAAACACTTCCTATGGCAAATTGTTGCAGACTGCCTTTATGTATGTAGCCGCCTAGTTGAAAGACATTGTGGCTCTGATCGCTCCTGCCCAAGATATGGTAATGAGGAAGAAACCATAAACCATATGTTGTTTGAGTGTTCACCGGCTGTACAAACTTGGGCTATGACGGACATATCCCCACATACGGGACTCTTCTGAGGCAGGCTCTGTTTACCAATCTCGAGTTTCTTCTGTGGAGAGCAAAAGAATTGGGAACGTTGGAGAAGAGTTTGGAATATTTTTCGTGGATCCTACGGTACATATGGAAAACATGAAACGATAAAGTGTTTAACGACAAAGATGTTACCGCCCTTGATATTCTACAACTAGCAATGGCTGAAATGGATATATGGAAAGTAACTCAAGTCGTTTCGGAGGTGCTTGAAGATAGGATACCCACTGCTGTACACCCATGAAATATGTTATATATCCAAGATGCCAGGTAGATGCGTTATGGGTATATAACAATACTTTTTTATACTCACATCAGCTCCGCATTTTTTAAATCTCCGGCCCGCACGACCCACTTCTTTTATATGAATTTTGTTTATCCGCATCCAACTTGCGGGTGTCAAAGGGGCGGGACTCGCAGACCGGGTCACAAATTGACAAGCCTACTTATGAGTTAGAAGAGTTTACTCTTATACATGTTGTACTTTTAATGTCTTATCATTAGTTTTTATTTTTTTGTGTTTTAAATGTCCGTGCAGGCACTCTTTCGAAAGAGACTCGGGCAAGTGATTATTCCTTTTTCCAGGTAAACGCTTTGCTATCAAATAGGCTTGTATAAGAGTAAATAGTGATTCCAGTAAGTTGTATCTACTTCCACTGCTTGGTTCAATTCAATTTTAGGGCTTTTCAGCGTCAGTCTGGAATTTTCGAATTCAGTTTCCATCTTCATAATCTGCAACCAATTTCCGTCAGGGGATGCCAAGCTGGTGGTGCTGCTCTTCTCTCGAATCGAATTTGCTTTGGTCCTTTGATCCTTGGATCCTTTGATCTCTGCTTCTTTTCGGGTCGCGTATCAATTTTTGGATTATGGATTCTCTCTACCGCAAGCTCTACGAAAAATACACCAAACTCAAGGTTTTCAGCAATGTTAGTGGTGGGTTTGTCACCCCCCATTATTAGCCCAACATGAATCAAGATAGGCCCATTTACATTATTAAATAAAGCCTTTGGCCCACTACCCACACCTATAAATAAGGGATGCCCTCTCTGAAGCGCAGGGCCGGGATATTTTTTTCTCCAAAAAATAACATTTAAAGCTTAGTTCTTTTTTAGCTAGGCAGATTGCCCATCAACAGTTCCCAGTTCGTCATCATCACCTCCCAGTTCGTCATCATCATTTCCCAGTTCCCAGTTCGTCATTATCAGTTCATCATCTGCACCCAGGCGACCTAGCTCCAGCTCCAGACGAGCATCAGCTCTCCCAGACGAGCATGAGCTCTCCCTGACGACCTAGCTGGCGCTCTCCCAGACGACCTAGCTGGAGCTCGCCCAGACGACGAGCATGAGCTCTCCCTGACGACCTAGCTGGAGCTCTCCCTGACGACCTAGCTGGAGCTCTCCCAGACGACCTAGCTGGAGCTCTCCCAGACGAGCATCAGTTCTCCCAGACAACCTAGCTGGAGCTCGCCCAGACGAGCATGAGCTCTCCCTGACGACCTAGCTGGCGCTCTCCCTGACGACCTAGCTGGAGCTCTCCCTGACGACCTAGCTGGCGCTCTCCCAGACGACCTAGCTGGAGCTCGCCCAGACGACGAGCATGAGCTCTCCCTGACGACCTAGCTGGAGCTCTCCCAGACGACCTAGCTGGAGCTCTCCCAGACGAGCATCAGTTCTCCCAGACGACCTAGCTGGAGCTCGCCCAGACGAGCATGAGCTCTCCCTGACGACCTAGCTGGCGCTCTCCCTGACGACCTAGCTGGAGCTCTCCCTGACGACCTAGCTGGCGCTCTCCCAGACGACCTAGCTGGAGCTCTCCCTGACGACCTAGCTGGAGCTCTCCCTGACGACCTAGCTGGAGCTCTCCCAGACGACCTAGCTATAGCTCTCCCAGACGACCTAGCTACAGTTCTCCCAGACGAGCATCAGTTCTCCCAGACGAACATCAGCTCTCCCGGACGAACAACAGCTCTCCCAGACGAGCATCAGTTCTCCCAGACGAACATCAGCTCTCCCGGACGAACAACAGCTCTCCCAGACGAGCATCAGCTCTCCCGGACGAACAACAGCTCTCCCAGACGAGCATCAGTTCTCCCAGACGAACATCAGCTCTCCCGGACGAACAACAGCTCTCCCAGACGAGCATCAGTTCTCCCAGACGAACATCAGCTCTCCCGGACGAACAACAGCTCTCCCAGACGAGCATCAGTTCTCCCAGACGAACATCAGCTCTCCCGGACGAACAACAGCTCTCCCAGACGAGCATCAGTTCTCCCAGACGAACATCAGCTCTCCCGGACGAACAACAGCTCTCCCAGACGAGCATCAGTTCTCCCAGACGAACATCAGCTCTCCCGGACGAACAACAGCTCTCCCAGACGAGCATCAGTTCTCCCAGACGAACATCAGCTCTCCCGGACGAACAACAGCTCTCCCAGACGAGCATCAGTTCTCCCAGACGAACATCAGCTCTCCCATGATGAACTACGAATGGCTTGATCCTTCTTCGGAGGGTACGTAGGCAACCTCTCACAAGGTGCAGCTATAAATATAACAACATCTCCTATCTCCTATCTCCTTCCCGACTTCCTCTCTTCTTGCGTCGAATTGTAGTTCGATCTTTTTCCAACCTTTAATACGAAAGATCCGACCTCGTCCTAACCATTAAACCACATATAAAAGTCACGTACCGATCTCGCCACTCACATTTGGCGCCGACTGTGGGGAACATAGGATTTCTTTCTACAACCTGGAAGCTAGATTGAACATGTCAGGACCGCAAGATAGAGAAGGGCATTCAACTCGTCCACCAAGCTCATCGCCTCCACCAGCAACTAAACCGCATGCCGAACACGCCCCTCCTTCTAAATGCACGAAGTTCGAAGCTCGATAATAACATGGCCGCAACAACATCGTAATCAAGATAAGTTTTCAAATAACTTTCGATACTCATTTTGTTCAAAAATACTTGCTTTTATTTCTTGGGTGTCAGCTCGTGTCATATCGACTACACTTCACACAGATCCGTCTGTATAAAATTACATCGGTGTTCTGGCCAAACACTCGATTCACGCTCCACGAGTGTAGTGGTGAAATAATCCACGTCTTCGAGCGTCAGCTCGTCGACTATAAGCCGAGCCCAGTCTCGCATTTTATATACAGGGTAAGCCGAACCATTTTTCGCACCTAGATCTTTAAGCCGGGTTCCGACCCGCAACCCTCCTAAGTCATGAACAATACGATCACGTAATCCGGGCGCTCCGTGGGATCTAAATCACAGGCTTAGGACAAAAAAGTAAGCCAAGTCGAGCAGTGTAAGTCTCCGCGAGCATCATAAGCCTTGCACTAAAAGAGGATAAGTCGAGCACACGCTCGCACCCAAAATAAGCCGAGCTCATGCTTGCACTAAAAGAGGATAAGTCGAGCACACGCTCGCACCCAAAATAAGCCGAGCTCATGCTTGCACTAAAAGAGGATAAGTCGAGCACACGCTCGCACCCATAATAAGCCGAGCTCATGCTCGCAACAAAACCGAACTCACCAAAAGAGAAATCCGAGCTCATGCTCGCAACGAAAACATTCCAAGCCGAGCCTAGTCTCGCATACCAAAACAAGTTAAGCCAAGCAGAGTAAGCCTCCATCACTCGAGCATCATGAGGCCGAGTCAAATTCATGCTCGCACTACATTCTCAGCCGAGTCCATTCTTACACATGATGAAGACCTATCTTGGTTCATGCCGAGCTAAAATTTTTCTTAATATTCGCCGAACTCGCTCACCTCTTTTCGGCGAACTTGGGGGGGGGGGGGGGGGGCTTACTGTTAGTGGTGGGTTTGTCACCCCCCATTATTAGCCCAACATGAATCAAGATAGGCCCATTTACATTATTAAATAAAGCCTTTGGCCCACTACCCACACCTATAAATAAGGGATGCCCTCTCTGAAGCGCAGGGCCGGGATATTTTTTTCTCCAAAAAATAACATTTAAAGCTTAGTTCTTTTTTAGCTAGGCAGATTGCCCATCAACAGTTCCCAGTTCGTCATCATCACCTCCCAGTTCGTCATCATCATTTCCCAGTTCCCAGTTCGTCATTATCAGTTCATCATCTGCACCCAGGCGACCTAGCTCCAGCTCCAGACGAGCATCAGCTCTCCCAGACGAGCATGAGCTCTCCCTGACGACCTAGCTGGCACTCTCCCAGACGACCTAGCTGGAGCTCGCCCAGACGACGAGCATGAGCTCTCCCTGACGACCTAGCTGGAGCTCTCCCTGACGACCTAGCTGGAGCTCTCCCAGACGACCTAGCTGGAGCTCTCCCAGACGAGCATCAGTTCTCCCAGACGACCTAGCTGGAGCTCGCCCAGACGAGCATGAGCTCTCCCTGACGACCTAGCTGGCGCTCTCCCTGACGACCTAGCTGGAGCTCTCCCTGACGACCTAGCTGGCGCTCTCCCAGACGACGAGCATGAGCTCTCCCTGACGACCTAGCTGGAGCTCTCCCAGACGACCTAGCTGGAGCTCTCCCAGACGAGCATCAGTTCTCCCAGACGACCTAGCTGGAGCTCGCCCAGACGAGCATGAGCTCTCCCTGACGACCTAGCTGGCGCTCTCCCTGACGACCTAGCTGGAGCTCTCCCTGACGACCTAGCTGGCGCTCTCCCAGACGACCTAGCTGGAGCTCTCCCTGACGACCTAGCTGGAGCTCTCCCTGACGACCTAGCTGGAGCTCTCCCAGACGACCTAGCTACAGCTCTCCCAGACGACCTAGCTACAGCTCTACCAGACGAGCATCAGTTCTCCCAGACGAACATCAGCTCTCCCGGACGAACAACAGCTCTCCCAGACGAGCATCAGTTCTCCCAGACGAACATCAGCTCTCCCGGACGAACAACAGCTCTCCCAGACGAGCATCAGTTCTCCCAGACGAGCATCAGCTCTCCCGGACGAACAACAGCTCTCCCAGACGAGCATCAGCTCTCCCGGACGAACAACAGCTCTCCCAGACGAGCATCAGTTCTCCCAGACGAACATCAGCTCTCCCGGACGAACAACAGCTCTCCCAGACGAGCATCAGTTCTCCCAGACGAACATCAGCTCTCCCGGACGAACAACAGCTCTCCCAGACGAGCATCAGTTCTCCCAGACGAACATCAGCTCTCCCGGACGAACAACAGCTCTCCCAGACGAGCATCAGTTCTCCCAGACGAACATCAGCTCTCCCGGACGAACAACAGCTCTCCCAGACGAGCATCAGTTCTCCCAGACGAACATCAGCTCTCCCATGATGAACTACGAATGACTTGATCCTTCTTCGGAGGGTACGTAGGCAACCTCTCACAAGGTGCAGCTATAAATATAACAACATCTCCTATCTCCTATCTCCTTCCCGACTTCCTCTCTTCTTGCGTCGAATTGTAATTCGATCTTTTTCCAACCTTTAATACGAAAGATCCGACCTCGTCCTAACCATTAAACCACATATAAAAGTCACGTACCGATCTCGCCACTCACAAGCAACATCTTCCGTTTATTCCTCATGTAATTTCTGGTTCTGTATTTTGCCTTTCTAGATTCCAATTTGACCGCTCTCGTTTCGATCTCTCTTTCCAGAAGAAGAAATTCTCCGAACTCGATGAGATTAACATCGGACAAGAAGAGAAGTTCCTAAACTTTGTTTCAGGTACCTATTTTCGATCTATCGTTTTCAAAAAAAAAAAAAAAAAAAATTGGGTTAGATTGCAAATTTGCAATGCACATTTTGATTTAGACAATAAAGCACCAATGCGATTCTGAATCCTAAACTGCCAAATTCAATTGCAAACACTTGGGAATTGTTTCAATTTGGAATTGTATAACAATGGGGTTTTTTCTTCTTGCTGTTGATGACTGCCTACGAAGTTGGAGACATCTCCAAGCGTTTGGAGACATTCTTAGTCCGTCTTTCTCTCTTTTGCTTTTGCAGCCTCAGAGGAGTTGATACAGCATTTGAGAAGTGAAAACGAGAATTTGCGTGGGATAGTAGAGAATTTGAGGAGTGATATAGCTTCAATCAGGCATGTACATTCATTCATATTCACTGTGTTTTTTAATTTGGAGAAAGTTGGAACCTGCGTGTTTAACCTATAACAATCTTGCTCCATAGATCTAACAAGGGCGAGGAATCTCTGGAGTATCAAAAGCTTTATATGGAAGAAGAACGAAAGAGTAAGAAGCAAAACTGGACTGGTTGTGGACAAGTGTTTTCGAGTTTTTCTTGTTTTCTGTATCACTCTGCTTTGTCCTTTCACTAATTAGATGGAATTTTCACAGATAAGGAACTTTCCAAAGAAGTTGACAAGCTAAAAGAGCTGATCAAAGAGAGAGAGACTCCTGAATCTGCTCAAGTTACAACGAGAAGTATGAGAAAACGTAGCAGACAGTCAGAAGATACGGTAGAAACGGACATGGCACCACCTCCAATTAGCATACATCATAAAGCAACGGTAAAACAAATCGCTTTTGGATCCTTTCAGTTCTGAGCTGGATGTTGCGCTTCTTCCATCACACAACCCAGTGGGTCATAAGGTTCTTGCTACTAATACTTTTTTTTTATTGCGTATGTTTCAAGGAGAATCTCTTGGTTTCTCAGCCACAATGCTGCAAAACGACGGACGATGGATCAAGTAGTTCTGCTGGCTGTGTATTTCAAGCTCCTGGCGAATTTTTGCTAAGAATGAAATTATCAACTGCTTATGAAGGCGATCGTGTCTGTATTACAGCCTTGGATCCATCAAGCGGTAATTTTCTTTCGGCATAAAGCATACATTTTTCTGTCATTTCTTTGATTCAAAAGATGGACCATCCAACGGTTTTTATATCATCAGCAACCAGAAAAGCACTGATTTTGAATCTTTCTCCCTGTTTTTTTTTACCATAACAGGTTTATCATTCATCTTGAGTTTTGTAAATACCTCAAGTGGTGAAGAATCTGAGCTGCTCTACAAAGTTGTATCGCTAGGGA
The DNA here is from genome assembly GCA_026724425.1 of Erythrophleum ivorense. NCBI lineage: Eukaryota > Viridiplantae > Streptophyta > Magnoliopsida > Fabales > Fabaceae > Erythrophleum > Erythrophleum ivorense. The sequence goes on along the minus strand of JAIUCV010000212.1, from coordinate 644,599 downwards.
CATTTGAAAGAGTAGCGCCGAAATGGATGAGAGACGTTATAAAGTTCAGCACAAGTATGTGTCCCGTCTTCTTCGAAAGAGTCTCTCGAGTCATTAAGCCCCATTGTTGAGATTGTTATGTGTGCTGTTGAGTATGTTGAGTATGATTGTTGAGATCGTGTGATTGTTGAGTATGTTGGCATCTTTGATAGGCTTCTTAGTGTGATGTTTATCATGTGTCTTTCTTTAACTTCGACATTGGATTTAAAGATGTTCTTGTATCCCTTTTGATGAATCTAATTGTAACAAGATCTTAACTTTTCCTTCGCTCTCGACACCAATCTACATAGTAATGATACTTTTTCTTTTCTTTTTCGAATTACATATTGGGAAATAAACATTTCCTGGTTTTATCCCGAGAAAAAGGCAGCTTTCTTATAGCCGTTACAGAAGTTGGTGGGTGAGTTTGAAATGCACCAAAGAGAAACTTTCTTCAACGTCTAAAAATATTCATTCCTTTTATTGATTTCGCACCGACGTCGTTTCTTCTGTCGCATTTTATAACTCAGACCCACGTCTCTCTCTCCCTCCTCTCTGTGGAAGAAGAGAAGAAGAACTCTCTCTCTCTCTCTCTGAGCAAATCAATTTCAGTAATTTCGACTCTAAGGGATGGCGGCGGTAAATGGGTATCAAGGAAATACTCCGGCGGAAACTACGCCGGCAGCCACCGGATCAAAGCAACCGGCTCCCCCGGTTAAGACCGTCGAGAGTCAATCCGTCCTCAAAAGGTTATTTCCTCTCTACATTTTCCCCATCTTTTGAATATTTCAACTCCAATTAAAAAAGGGATTTCGTTTAGTCTTCTTTAGCCTCTTTTTGATTATCATGGCTTCGATTTACCTTTTCTTTGTTTATAGATTTGATTTGTCTCTCTACCCATATCCATTTCTTGTGGTCTACGATCTTCTAGATCATGTTAACGACGGATCCAAAAACTGATCATGACTTGTCTTGTTGTTTTCTTAATTCTCGCATTGTCCACCAACTGTTTGCTAGAATTCCTCTGTGAAAACGATGCATTGAACTGTATTCGTATCACATTTCAACGATACTTTTTATGTGCCCTTTAACTGCTCAAAGCTTCTAATCCATTCTTCTTTCTTGAACGCAGGCTGCAATCTGAACTAATGGGCTTGATGGTAAGCTATATTTCCCTTCCTTTTCGTCTATGTAAAGATTCAAAAACCAAACCTTGTTTGATATATTTATAGTTAAGTGCTTATAATATGGCCTTTTGGGTTTGATGTTTTTTCTTGCAGATGGGAGGTGATCCGGGAATATCTGCATTTCCAGAGGAAGACAACATATTCTGCTGGAAAGGAACAATCACAGGAAGCAAAGATACGGTCTTCCAAGGCACTGAGTACAGACTCTCACTCTCTTTCTCAAACGATTATCCTTTTAAACCTCCCAAAGTCAAGTTTGAGACTTGCTGCTTCCACCCCAATGTGGATCTCTATGGCAACATTTGCTTGGACATTCTTCAGGTACATGACAATCATTTGCTCGTGTTACTGTTTTATTTCATGGAACTTTAGACATAATCTGTTCTTCACATTCTTTATAGGATAAATGGTCATCCGCTTACGATGTGAGGACGATATTACTCTCAATTCAAAGCCTTCTCGGAGGTAACCTATATTGGCTGATATAATATTAACAGATTTGGTTTCTTATGACGAATCTTTCTGTTGGTTTCATCCGAAGTCTGATTTTCCTGTTTGTTTGTTGGGATTGATCAGAACCGAACATCAGCTCGCCATTGAACAATCAAGCAGCGCAGCTTTGGAGCAATCAAGAAGGTAATTTTGCAACAGTGTAATCAGGTTACACATCTCTGGTTTTCTCCATTAATGAACGTTCTTCTTATGTCTGTTTTTGGTTTGCTATTGTACAGAGTATAGAAAGATGGTTGAGAAGCTCTGCAAACCTTTAAACGCATGATGATCTTCGAAAGCCTCTCTCTCTCTCCCTCTGTAGCTGAGTATGATGATTCTCAAAAGCCTCTCAGTAGCTGATCAAGCCTTTAAGCGCATCATGATTCTCAAAAGCCTCTCTGTAACTCATTAAATCTCCTCTGACTGGATCAGGATCAGCCATAATATGATTTTCTAGAAGACTTTTGATCATCTCTCTCTTACTTTGTAATCTCAATTTGAGCCAATGTTAGCATTTAAAAATCCTCCTCTTCTACAATTTCGAATCTCACTCCTCGCACAATCACCACCAATATATTTCTTTCAAAGCAAGTCAGAACAATTTGATCAGTGGAAGTTCAAAGTAACTGAGATTTGCGAAGCTTGTAGGAGCTTTGAGTCTCTGAAAACGTTGTAAAACTTCTGAACTAATAGAGAAACCCAAGCCCATTATCACAAACTGGGCCTAAGGATATACGAGTTACAACTACGGGCCCAAATATACGAAACGATGCCGCTTCGGTCATAACCTGGCCCAAAATAAATGGAACCGAAGCGAACCGGAACTAACACAAATATCCGAACGGATACTAAACTCCTATACCCGAAAGAACCGGAACTGAACTGGAACCGAACCGAGAACCAGATGGGTACCCAAAATATCCAAAATATAATTATATTCTCAAAAATGTTAGTTATATTTATTTAAAATTACCCGAAATATTTAAAATTACAATTATAAACCATATATATTAGTTATATTTAGCACAAAATAACCAAAAATCTAATATATCAGAAAATCTTTAGTTATATTTGTTAATATTTAATATGTTTTGCAAAATTTAACTCAATTTTATTTAAATTAAATCATTTTTTATTTTTATTTTAAAGTTTGGATACCCGGAACCAATCTGGACCTGAGAGAAACCGACCCAGACTCGAACCAAATTATTAACGGTTCCTATTTGGATATAAAAAATTTATACCTACAGTATAAGACTCGGACCAGAAAGGATCCGACCTGAACCCGACCCAAGTATAAGTATATGAATGCCCAGGCCTAGAAAAAACTTAAAAACCCGCCGGAGTCTCACAGTGTACCAAATCTGTTGAGTGTTTTACTGCACTTCTCGAGCCAGATCTCCTATCTAGGTCTTTTCTGTTCTCTGTTCTCTCTCGTCTGACCAGATATGTCGATCTCCGCTCAAAATCCGGATATTTCCGGCGAGAGGCAATCCGGCCAAGATGTTCGTACTCAGAACGGTACTCTTCTTTCTCTCTCACTCGCTATTTGCATTTCCCCGTTTCTGCTCATACTAATCTTATTCTCTTTGTTCGCATCCGAGATTTTTGTGTGTTTCGATCTCTAGGGTTTTTGGTCGTTTACTGTTATCTAACTCGTATTTGATGAATCTTTTCTACAGTAATGGCTTGCCAAGCGGTTGCGAATATCGTTAAGACCTCACTCGGTCCCGTCGGACTCGACAAGGTATATTACTCTGATCCAACTGCTCTTGTGACTATTTGAGATTTATTGGTTTCTGATTTGCTTCGGACTTAGATATATTCTGCTAGACTCTGTTTTCTATTGTTCTCTGTTTTCTTAGACCTAGCCATAATTATAGTTTTATTATAAATCTGCTGTCCTGTGTTGGCTTTTTCTCAGATGTTAGTGGATGATATTGGAGACGTGACCATTACAAATGACGGTGCTACTATTCTTAGGATGTTGGAGGTCGAACACCCAGCTGCTAAGGTAATTTGATTCATTGCTTCCGTCACTATAAGTTCTGTATATGCGTGCTGTATGAACTATTAGTTACGCTGGTGTCTGTTGTGACAGGTTCTTGTGGAGTTAGCTGAACTCCAGGATAGAGAAGTTGGTGATGGGACTACATCTGTTGTTATTGTTGCTGCTGAGTTGCTCAAGGTTATTTTGGTTACTCTTGTCTTTGGTTTTGTAAATTTGTTTTCCTGAAGGCTTGTTGTTTATTGATTTCTAGTCTAATGTATATGTTTGCAGAGGGCTAATGATTTGGTCAGGAACAAAATTCACCCTACATCAATAATCAGTGGATACAGGGTAGGCTTCGACTTTTGGTTTCATATGTAGTGACTTGCATTACAAAAGTGTTTCCAGTGTGTTCATAATACTGTATGTGTTATTGTTGACAGCTAGCGATGAGAGAAGCTTGCAAATACACAGACGAGAAGTTGGTGACAAAGGTTAGTCCTGTTGTGACTGTCTATGTTTTCGCATCTTCTTTCTGAATCGTGTATACAGCATGTCAGGAAACTTTATTTTATGTGGTCAACTCTATATGGTCCTCTCTATATACAAGTTTCTTTTAGTAAAAGTGGGCAAGTTGTCCATAGTGGCTGTCTCTGTCGATTCTGTGACTTACTTCTTCTTTTTTTTTTTGCTTTTCTATAGGTTGAAAAGCTTGGGAAAGTTCCATTGATAAACTGTGCTAAAACCAGCATGTCCTCCAAACTTATATCTGGTGACAGCGACTTCTTTGCCAATTTGGTATGCTTCTCATTTTTGTCTGAAAAGACTCTTTTCTACTTGTCCATTTTATCTTTTCCTTTCAAAGTCTGGGATCTGTTGGTATTTTCTTGCAATAACACCCTGATCATTGCACATTGATAAACTGTTATCATCACATTATTCTTGAAGGTTGTGGATGCCGTTTTATCAGTAAAGATGACAAATCAGCGGGGGGAGGTCAAATACCCTATCAAGGTCTGTTTATGCTCCTCTCTCAAAGTTTCAAACATAGCATCTGGAGTGAGGATGGTATTTTTTTTTTTGCTTAAACATTTCTGCTTACCACATTGTAGGGCATTAGTATTCTGAAAGCTCATGGGCAAAGTGCAAGAGACAGCTATTTGTTGAACGGATATGCACTCAATACTGGTCGTGCTGCACAAGGGATGCCATTACGAGTGTCTCCAGCGAAGATTGCTTGCCTTGACTTCAATCTGCAGAAGACAAAAATGCAGCTGGGTGTCCAAGTTGTTGTTAACGATCCACGAGAACTAGAAAAGATCCGTCAAAGGTAATTTCCAAAGGCATTGACTTCAATCTGCTGATGTTATCCATGCTCCATACTTTTTGTATGTTGCTGAATATTTGTTTTAACAGAGAAGCTGACATGACAAAAGAGCGGATAGAGAAACTTCTTAAAGCCGGGGCCAATGTAATTCTGACCACGAAGGGGATTGACGACATGGCACTTAAAGTGAGATTGAAGACCAATAATTTTCACTCTCTCTTCCCTTACACAACTCAGTTTTTGGAGTATCGAAGTTATTAATTCTTTTTTTTTGCTTTCTTTCAGTACTTTGTAGAAGCAGGAGCCATTGCTGTTAGGCGTGTGCGCAAAGAAGACATGCGCCATGTTGCCAAGGCAACAGGAGCAACCCTGGTGCTTGCTCTGCTATGCTTTTTTTAATACTTGACGCATTAGAACGAAGTTACCAAGTGAAACTTGAAATATAAACTGATATCTTTGCTATTTGTTTTAGATCACCACTTTCGCTGACATGGAGGGCGAAGAAACATTTGACCCGGCCCACCTTGGATCTGCAGATGAGGTTGTGGAGGAGAGAATCGCAGATGATGATGTTGTACTGATAAAGGGAACCAAAACGAGCAGTGCGGTATGCTATTTGCTCTCTATATGAAATCATACTTGACACTACTATATATACACTATCAATCTTTAATATATTTAAACTTTTCCCAAAATCAACAATAGAGTTTAGTCTGGCTTTGTTATAACTCTAAAAGCTTTGTTTTTTTTTTTTTTTTTTTTTTTGGTCGGTAAGGTCTCCTTGATCTTAAGAGGTGCAAATGACTACATGCTTGATGAGATGGAGAGAGCACTTCACGACGCTTTATGTATTGTCAAGAGGACCCTTGAGTCCAACACGGTAACATTCTTTTGCTCCCTGGTAGAGATTGCATTTGGTAATTAACATCACATGTGTGATTTGACCTAACTCTCTGATTCCTCTGTCACACAGGTGGTTGCGGGTGGAGGTGCTGTTGAATCAGCATTGTCAGTGTATCTGGAGCACCTTGCTACAACTTTAGGCTCTCGCGAACAATTGGCAATTGCTGAATTCGCAGATGCGCTATTGATTATACCAAAAGTGCTTGCAGTAAACGCTGCTAAAGATGCAACCGAGTTGGTAGCTAAACTAAGAGCATACCACCACACCGCACAAACCAAGGCTGATAAGAAGCACTATTCAAGGTAATAAAGATAAAATATTGTTGCGGTTTGCGGTTTATTAAGTCTTTTCCCTCTTGAAGTTCGTTTTGAAAATGTTATTTTGTTCTTTTGGAAATGCAGCATGGGACTTGACCTTGTAAACGGAACCATCCGTAACAATTTGGAAGCTGGAGTGATCGAACCTGCTATGAGCAAAGTGAAGATTATCCAGGTGAAGCACTTGACTCGCACGAACTATATTTTGTTCATATGTTTAAGCCTCTTAAATATTTAATGAGCTTTGTGTTGTGATCAGTTTGCAACAGAGGCAGCAATAACAATTCTTAGAATCGACGACATGATCAAACTGGTGAAGGAAGATGGACAAGGCGATGAGTGAGAAAAGCTCAATATCCTCTTTGTCTATCTTTACCTTTATCGTTAGTGTGTGTGTTTTTGTCCGCATTTTCAGCAGCCACCATCTCTTTTTAGCTTCTCTTTGCGCTGTAACAATATTAGCTTCCGAAACTGCAGTTTCTGTTTTTTCCTACTCGTACTTTAACTTCAAGAAATTTTTGTTTTTTTTTCTTTCTCGTATTAACTGTGTACTGAAAAACATATGGACAAGTTGTTCTGCCTTCTCCCCTTGAGACTTGATTTCCCTTGCACTTTTTAACTTACGACAGAGTTCATTTTAATAATCGTATGGTGAAAGGTTTTCTAATGCGAAAATTAACAGAACTTATATTTCTTTTGTTTTTGAAGTTCATCGCTGTTAAAAAGATTCATATAATTGAAGATTTTATAAGTTGCAAGTCATATTTCTTACATTTATTATGATTTCTATTAAACTCGTAAGCATTGATCTCATACTTGCAACCTTTTAATTGATCATTCCAATCAATCCTAGTATCAAGAAAAGAAAAAAGAAAAAAGAACTAAACTATCAACTAGCTTGTAGCAAGCATAATCGATGAAGCACCAGTTCCCCAAAGATATTAGATATGATTCTGCTCCAGTAACAAAGCATGTAGATAAATCAAGTTATGAAGAGTAAGTTAATTTTTAACAAAAACAGAAAAGAGAATGTAAACGCAAGTTCCCTTTTTACAAATTGTGGCATGTTAGAAGTGTCCTTCTTTTTCAATAAACCTCTGCAAGGATGGATGCGAGAAAGTCAAAGAGAACCTGCATACCATACATTGTAACCTCGCTGGTGCTTGCGGAGGCAGAGATTAATTTTATGGGGGCAATTTTAAAATTGTTTAAAGAATTAGGAGTACAACTGCAAATAACAGGAGGGGCATTGTTTAATTTCCTTATAACATGAAATAGCCAAAAAAACCATTGGGGGCATCAGCCCCCTGTTATACAACTTGGCTCCGCCACTAAGTGCTTGATATTCAACAAAGATGTGGGTAACAAACTATAACAACAAAGCGGGAAAGCGAAAGCACAAAATTCATGTGAAGCGAAAATTTCTGCCCCGTGGAACCACTCAGGTCACACAACTGAAAAAATTGACCGTGTTTTTATTTGGATTAAGGTGATTTGCATTGAAATAACAAATTATACGTTATTCAAACACAAATTGTTAAAAAGTATTTTAAAATTCAGTGTTATTAAACTTGTGATTTTAAAATGTAATTTAAAATCCACTATTATTGAAAATAATATAATTAGTACATTTTATGAGATTTTTTTTGATTTTAAAGTGTTTTGTTGGAGTTTTTTAACTAAAAATTAAAAATAAAATTATTGAGTATTTAAACTAAAATCATAGTAACTGACCTAATTCACACAAATCATAAAAATAAAACTCGTTAAAAACAAATCCTTTCCACGTACTAGATTGAATACACCCGTAATTGTTATTTGTAATTGAATAGTGGACCTGTGATTCGTGAAGCTCATTCATCTCGTTGGGATCAGATTTCTCAGCGAGGAAGAAGATGGCAGAGACTGTGCATCCGCCCTTAGTGACTTATGCGTCGATGCTATCGCTTCTCGCTCTTTGTCCACATTTCGTCATTCTCCTGTAAGTTCCAAATCTCTTCTCTTGTATGTACGTCCACTTGAAAATTAGGACGTCTTTGATTAGATATAGGGTGATAGATATACGTTACATAAACTTGGATGCGACTTGCCTGTATTTTAATGTTCAACATGTAAATGAAAAAGTTTTTCTGATTGAGATTTTGTTTTCATAAGTTGCATTTTGAAATGTTGACGCCGAGATAGACTAGAATAGTGGTAGGTTTCTTTCTTTTGGATTCTGATTACAGATATTGAATTTTAAGTATGGAACAAACTGTTTTCTTCAAAAAATGTAGATGGTACACAATGGTACATGAGGATGGTTCTGTCGCCCAAAGTTGGGACTTGTTGAGGAAGAATGGACTCCATGGACTCATTAACATATGGCCACGACCTACTGCTATCGCTTGGAAAATCATTTTTTGCTACGGAGCATTTGAGGCTGCTCTTCAGCTACTTCTACCTGGTGAAACAGTTCAAGGCCCAATTTCTCCAACAGAAAACCGTCCTGTTTACAAGGTATAAATAACTGTTTGTTTAGCTTCTAATCTTCACTTTATCAGTTGGAAAATGATACATATAAAGTGTTGCATGCCTTGTTTTCTTATAGGCAAATGGTGTGGCGGCTTATGTTGTAACAATAACTACCTATATTGGCCTTTGGTGGTAGTAAGAGTTGCTCTGATGAATTTATTATATTTGGATGTACGCCAAAATTAAACTACAGTTTGCATGTGTTACTTGTTTGTGTCATTCAGGTTTGGGGTTTTCAACCCTGCAATTGTCTATGATCATTTGGGTGATATATTTTCTGCCCTTATATTTGGGAGCTTCATATTTTGTGTTCTCTTATACATTAAAGTAAGTGTTTTTTTATCATGTAGAACGTTTTCCTTTTCTTTCTTATTCAATGAGATTGCAGAATTTGACCTATGTTAATCTCATTCTTTCTTATGTGCAAGGGTCACGTTGCACCTTCGTCGATCAAGTGATTCTGGTTCATGTGCGAACCTAATAATTGACTTTTATTGGGTGAGTAGGCAACTTTTTAAAAATTCTTCAATAGTTTCCTGGTGAAGATTTATTTGAGGATCAATGGGCAGAGTTCAAGTTGTAATTGCATCATTTATAGTGACTAAAAAACAAGAGAAACAGTTTGTAGTCCTTAATGCTAAAATTTGGAGGGAAAAGAAGTGTATCTTGATAGTCATGAATATATATATATATATAGGACTCATTGCTTATTATTCTAATCAAGTTGAAATGCTCTGCTCACAATGTAATTATATGTCACAGGGCATGGAGTTGTACCCACGAATTGGTAAGAACTTTGACATCAAGGTTTTTACCAATTGCAGATTTGGGATGATGTCTTGGGCAGTTCTTGCAGTCACCTACTGCATCAAACAGGTACTTGCTAAATTATGATCTTGTAAACTTCATATATTTTCATTTTGGATTTTGTATTATTAATAATTTCACAGGCTCACCACTCTTAATTTGCTTTACCAGTATGAACTAAATGGGAGAGTATATGATTCAATGCTGGTGAACACCACACTGATGCTGGTGTATGTTACGAAATTTTTCTGGTGGGAAGCTGGTTATTGGAACACCATGGACATTGCACATGACAGAGGTATATATGCATCTGGACCTGGTATCAATAGCCAAAATGACTCCTCCATCGTATATATATATATAAACTTTATTATATCTTTGATCTCATGTGTGATTTACAGCCGTTTTTATATTTGCTGGGGTTGTCTTGTGTGGGTGCCTTCTGTTTACACCTCACCAGGCATGTACCTTGTGAACCACCCCGTGGAACTTGGAACTCAGGTACAAAAGTCTCACTTATATATAGCTCAATGTCAGTGAGATTAGAGAGAGAGAAAAAGGTTAAGAAAAACCGTGCAGATAACTAGTAATTTACTGCCATATCCGTTAAGATTAACAAAACAAAACAAAACGTTAGTATAAAGCTGTTCATGAAATAGCATTAATTTATCTGAATTTGTTGTGCCAATTTCTCCTTCAAATCCTCACAGTTGGCAATATATATTCTGGTGGCTGGAGTCATTTGCATTTACATAAACTATGACTGCGACAGACAAAGGCAAGAGTTTCGGAGGACAAATGGGAAATGTTTGGTTTGGGGAAAAGCCCCTTCAAAGGTACACAAACAAGCCTCGATCATTCTTTACCGCAACAAACTCCTTTATAGTATATGTTCCAAAAAATTTCCTTGTGTTCACAGATAGTAGCAACCTACACTACATCATCCGGTGAAACCAAAACAAGTCTTCTCCTAACATCTGGATGGTTAGGTTAATTAATATATATGTTATGGATCGTATGTACGTACGGTAAACATATTCTAACGCTGGTTTGGTTTCATGCAGGTGGGGACTAGCTCGTCATTTCCATTATGTTCCCGAGATCTTAAGTTCCTTCTTCTGGACTGTCCCGGCTCTCTTCCACAATTTAAATCATTACAACTCCATTTTTGCTTTAAAAAACAGTTTTGATCTTCTCTTTTTCTTTTACTGAAGATAGTATCAACATATTTTTTTTTCCTTATTGTTATCGTTTCAAACCAGTTCTTGCCATATTTCTACGTCATATTTCTCACCATTCTTCTCTTGGATCGGGCCAAGAGAGACGATGACCGATGCAGATCCAAGTAACCATTGTTTTCTCTCTTCTTTCAGCTTGATTTCTTTTTTTTTTTTGTTAAATACAAAGTTAATAATCTTAAACCATTTTTCGTTTTGGTTAATTATGTTGGGGTTTTCAGATATGGCAAGTACCGGAAGCTGTATTGCGAGAGAGTCCGGTATAGGGTCATTCCAGGGTTCTATTGAGATAACAAGTGACTTAATCTGTAGCAAGGTTCGACTCTAATTTGCTGCGTTTTCTTTTCACTGTAACATTAACATGTGAAATTTCACTCTTTCTTAATAAAATGAGCTATAACATTTGAAACAGTTTCTTCGTCTTCTTATCCTTTGTGCAGTAAAGTTTGAAACAAATGAAACCCTTTGCATGGGCATGGATGTAAACATAAGTGAGCTAGAACTAACCACAATTTCTCTCTTTACCCTAATTGCCTAAGTTATGTTAAATTAAAGACCAGAGGCTAAATGTAAAGAATAAGCGATTTCTTTCAAAATTTAGGAAATGATTCAAAGTTTACCGAGGACAATTTCTTTATCTACTAATTAGCCGATGGGAACCAACCACCAATGCAAAGTTGGTTAAAGTGTAGTTTCGATAGCAGTTATAGACAAGGATCTGATATCATAGGGGTTGACTGGTTAATTTGAAATGCTAATGGTGATTATATATAGGCAGGTTGGGCAAAAGTTCCTCATGTAACATGCTGAAGTAATGGGTAAATCCTGTGGCGTGGAAACATGTATTGGGCAAGGCAAGTGGGCTCTGGTTTAATGGTCCGCATTTAACAACTACACGAATCCGTCTTCTCTTTTGTTTCAAACGGGAGTGAACACTATTTTATGTCTTCGGTTGATGGCCGCCACTATTCTGAAACAGCATTTCTCACGATAATGAAAGACCAACATGGCGTTTTGCATATAAACAGAGTTGATAGAGAGCAAGCGCATGTCCGTGTCCATTGTTATCCTTTCACTTTCAGTCAAGAGTTTAGTAATGATTGTTATGGTAAAAAACTCCAAGGATTGTTTGATGGCTGGTTGCATACTCCAGGATATGGCATATGGGGTCCAGAAATGGTTAAAAACCCTATCGTTATACCTCCTATCATCCTCCTCTCCTTTCGCAGGAAATGGATTTGTACTTAATGAGACTGGTGGAAGGCTCAGTTCAGCTGATTGCCGTGCTATATGTCTGCAAAATTGTTCTTGTCTTGTCTATTGATGAGGACATGGGTGGTACGGGCTGCGAGATTTGGAAGGCTGCTGTTCCAAACAAAATGTCGTATTTCCGTAGTCCCAAAACTATATATGTTCATGGACCAGGTAGAGGAGTTTTGGAAATATATTATCCGTCTTTTATTCATCTGTCGCCATTTCTGTTTTGACCATGTCAAGGATTAGTGGAGCTCAAGAACGAGGCCATGCTTATTGCAAAACTTCAACACACAAATCTTGTGCAGTTGCTAGGATGTTGTATTGAGAGGGATGAGAAAATGTTGATTTACGAATACATGCCCAACAAGAGCTTCGATTACTTCCTCTTTGGTGAGAAATGCCAACAATGGCAAATTGAGTTAAAAGCTTTAGGTCCTGATTGTTTAGAACTGTTGGTTTTCAACTTAAAAATTACAGTTATTTTTTTTTCCTTTAATGACTGTGAATTTTAAAATTTTGAAAGTCCCAAATTATCGGCTTTTAAAAAAAGGAACGTAAAGATGAACAAATAGAAGGAAATGGGCTGGGAGAAAAATAAGGAGGACTTTTAAAGTTGTTAGAGAGTTAAGTCTAATTGGAAAAAAAAAAAAAAAAAAACTTTTAAGACTTTAGAAAAATCTAAAGTCCCTAGAGCCTTGAAAGCTTATACGCTAATCAGGGCCTTAAGGGCTTTAAAAAAATATTAAAAATCTTCAAAATTGTGTCTTGCCCAAAATCCTGAAAGGAGTGTATTACACTTAAAGGCATTTTTGGCAGTTATATAACAAGAAAACACACTTTATGTGGAGAAGGCACTTTTTCAGTTTTTCAAGCCCCAAATCCCAAATATATCCCTCAGTTAAATGGTGAAATTACCCTCTGGAGTGACCGGTGGTGGTTGTCTCTTCCGGATGTGTAGTGTGGCAAATCGACTTCACCCATGGCGTTGAGCTTCTGCTTTTCGTCGTCCTCGGCGCTCGCGGTGAAAGGTCTTCCAGATCTGGTTGGTGGAGCAGTTACGGAGCTTTTGAGGTCGAGGCTCCGGCGACATCAGTCAGGCTTGGTGGTTCCCTTCCCTAGGGTGAGTCGGTTTTGTGGATCCGCCATATTCTCTGGACTTTCCCTTCGGTTTGGTGGGGTTTTGGGCGGTGGCTTTCTCGCAGTGCTCCGGAGGAGGTGGTCTTCTTTGGCGGTTAATCAGGGTTTGCTCTGGTCTCAGTCAAAGACAAATGCTGTGGTCGATAGGTTCAGAGATCTTTCGGTGCAGTGGTTTCCTGTTCGTCACTCGTCTTTTGCCATCGACGTATGTTGTTGGTTGTTCTTGTTGTTTGTTGGCTTTGTTACGTCGGGTTCCGGAGAGGCGCTGTGTTAGATTGGGGACGGATCTGACAAAGCTGCCGTGGTGAATCGATGCTGGATAGAGGCGGCGTCATGATATCCAGATGGACATTAGAATGTGGATGATCATAGCAGAATGAAATGTACAGATGAATAACATAATTCAAAAATTCGATAATCCATATGTATCAATCTTCATGGACATGTTATAATGGATATTGTAGATCTAAAACTAAGCAACCTGTTTTGTAATGTTTGTTATGGACTTCAGATGTATGGACATTTAAAAGCTTGTTTCCATTGTCCGAGATTAAACATAAAGTTAACAAATTCTCACACAAGCAACATGATTTGTAATATGAATAACGCACTACAACGCAATCTCACACAAGCTGCTTCCCTAAGCTCATTTCACATAAAATATTGACCTCATTTCACAGAAAATAGAACCGAACAAAGATAGAAAAATGGAAACATCCAAAAAGACAACCGCGTATGGATACACTACTATGGATACATCGAAGTGTTAGTTAACCAAGATAACAAAATGGATACATCAAAAAAGACCTATCTGTATGGACAAAATATTGTGAGGAGCAATCATTCTTAACCTCATCTCAATGGGAAAGCAAAATGTAAACCTAATTTCGCGAGATATAGATTTAGTGAACCAAAATGGTATCCAAATAAACAACCTCCTGTGGATAGAAGTGTATAAATGAACCAAAATATCAGAAATGGGTACATCCAAATGGACCACCTCATATGGACAAACTAATGTGGTGATGAATTTCAATTGTATAAAGTTAGGCAAATACCGATTGTGAAGCATTGAAGTAGCTTCTGAAAAATCTGAAAAAGCAACACAAAAAAGCTCCATGAATCGATGGTATTCTCGTGAGCAAATAAGCTCCTATAGTTCTCTCTGTAATGCTGTCAAAAATTGAAAAATGGTATAAAATCTTAACATTTTACAAAAAAAAAAAAAAAAAAGTTGGTGGTTTGGAACACCAAAGCTTTTTATCTATTTCCGTTGATGAATAGTCATGATTACTCAATCATGTGTAATAATGTTTACTGAATTGGTAATAGTTTTGATGAGTCCACTGGAACAGAGTCAAGGTCACCGCCATGATTGTAGAGTTTCTTCGTTGCTTCTTCTTCGGCAATTCAGATTCATCAATTGTGAGATCAGAAATCCTAATTATTTATTGTTAATGGTGGAGAGTGGTGGCGAAAATTCGTTGGGTAGCTCATGAACGTAAACGGATGGACATAAACGGTGAGTAGACCTCGAACTGAATCGATGGTATCCTCGTGAGCAAACAATTTTCTATACGGTGAGCAAAAAAAAAGAAGAATTAGAACTTGGATGTCTCAATTCTCTTAATTTGTGTTCGTATGATACATGTTAGAAGTTATTATAGAGTTTTGAGTTTTATCCAAATGGACAACCTCATATGGACAACTACTGTGTTGACTGAAATTGTAACTTATATTTTAGTTGATAAGGGCTAAACCAATTTACTACTTGTGATTTTGAAAATTTGAACGATGAAACAACAAAAACCCATATTCTGATGTGGAGTAGCTTTCCATAAATTTGACGGTAGTTGTGAATCTTATGGCCGTCGGAAACAACTGATTCTTCCCGCCAACTTTATTTTTTTGGGTTTTGAAGAGATTTGAGACTAGAGTTATAATCGTTCGTTGTTGGAATTATTTTGTTTGTATGTAATTTCGATTTTGGATTGGGCAAGGGATATGGAACTCTTAAGTCAAAGGCAAATATAAAATCAGTCATTGGAGTGTACAATTGGTTACTTGTGATCAAGTTCCTGTAGCTTTGTCTTCAATTGTTTGTTATGGGGATTATTATAGGTGACCAAAGAAGCAAAACTCCACACTGTTTATGGGATAAGTAAGCGTAGACAAACAATAGTTTGTATCGAAGAACATTCTGAATGGAGAAGAATAAGTTTTTTAATGATTATTAATTATGTATGTATGGATATATCTGTATGGATCTAAGATAGTGGATGATTTTTTTTTTAAAAAAGATTCATATGTTCGATTAGGGGTTTGAGACTCTGTATTCGAGTGAAATTTGAGACTTTGTATTAGAGTGCAACTCAAACGCTTGGTTATATACATAGATGGTCTAACAGGACATACACATGGATGGTATAATATGGATCCAAGTTATTTCCATGGATAGAGTATCCACATGGATATGTACAAATATATACATATGGAACGAGAGTAAATGCAGAGAAATATATGTATGTGTGGAGGTTTAGCAAAAGATAGTGCCATGAGCATGTAGATTAGCACATAAGCAGAATAAGAACTTGAAGAATGTGATGCGTGGGAGAGTATTTGATGTTTGGTTTGATATATCCATATGGAAATCAAATTATTTGATGTTTGGTTACTTGTTTCTTCTGAATCTGTATTTAATGTTTGGTTTGATATATCCATATGGAAATCAGAGTATGGATACACATCGATGGACATAGACTTATGAAACACCTGCAAGAAAAGAAGCAAAGAAAATGTAAGATTCCGTGTGGACATAGATGCATGGATACTAAAACAAAACTTTCGCTATGGAGGCATTTGTATTGTTGGAAGGCCCATATCACAACAAATATATGGATGCACATAACAAATGGAGAGAGCCGTATGGAAAGACCGTTTGGATATATAAAACAGTTAACTAAAATGGATGCAGCGTATGCAAATTATTTGGATATATATCCATATGGATACAGCAGTATAGAGCTAGGTGATTACCAATGAGTTTAGATTGTAAACCACATGGACACAAAAAATGAGAGAGAATGGAGAGGATGGGATGGACATACACTTATATATATGAGCATGACATATACATATACAACTGGAGAATCTAGCTAACTATAGACGAGCAGCATAAAGGAGAAGAAGTAGTCTTAGAGTTAATTAGTGGTTTTAAAAAAATATAATCCAGCAATATCAATGTTATCTGCAGATAATTACAGAGAGAGATGCAGATGCCAATAAGTGATTATAGCCGAGCAGAAACCCCTTGGTTATATAATGGATCCACCAGATCAGCGAAGATAAGAGACATTACAACATACCTCATTGGTTATATATGAAATAGGTATCCTGTTTCCAATCAGCGAGATGTGAATAAAGATGGTCTATCTGAATTCGAGTTAAAAAATAAGAACAATGGTGAAAACAAAATCAAAAGCGAGGAAAAAATCAAAACTGGAGCTAATTAAGAAGAAACCAAACCGTAGGCAAAAAAATGATACATAAATCTCCATTGTCAAAAAGCACCATTAGAGGATCGGAAATTCAAAAAACTCACAAACTCAACCCAAACGAGAAAATCCTAAGGACCACACAAGCAAAAAAAAAAAACATGCGTCCATTTTTTTATGTCATATGGGGATTTTGTCAAGACAAATGCATCCATGTAGCGCTTGCTTTGTTTTATTTTAGTTTCCATGCATTTATATCCACATGGATACGTACATTTTTGGGTTAATTTGCTGAGTAGCAATATTGGTATCATACTTAAGAATATAGCAATGCTTTTTAAAAAATTAAGCCAATAACAAAGAGAAATTTTTTTTACCCCATTATCTCATTTCACGGTCACATTAATTGCACTTTTTCCACATCAGAAGGAAATAGGAATTATGTATACTACTTTTATCAATTTAATATACTATTAGTTTGTATATACTCAAAACATAAACCCTAAACCCAAAATCTAAATCTTAAACCCCAAAACCTAAACCCTAAACCCAAATACTCAACCCTAAACCCAAAATCTAAATCCTAAACAAAAAATACTAAACCCAAAACCCAAAATTTAAACCTTAAACCAAAAAAACTAAACCCTAAACCAAAAAACTAAACCCTAAACCCAAAATATAAACTCTAAACCAAAAAACTAAACCCAAAACCTAAAATCTGAACCCTAAACCATAAAAACTAAACCCTAAACCCAAAAAACTAAACCCTAAACCCTAAATCTAAAATAGTATAGAATCATTATCCAAAACAAAACTTATATGTAAAATCTGAATCGTATATCAAAATTATTATCGAAAACATAAATCTAAAATATGGGAAGAAGAAACAAAGAGGAGAGAAGATCGTGAGGAGAAGAAGAACGAGGGAGATGAGAGATGAGAGAGGAGAGAAGAGAGAAGAGAGAAATAATATAAGGGGTAATTTGGTATATATTGTAAATTATGTGTTCTAATATTGTCATCCAATGCAATTTCCCTACATTTTTTTGCTTCTTTTTAAAAACTAATGAATTTCTCTTTTACCATTCTTAATACACCAAACACTCGCCGATGGCTAAATTCAATTGCGTTAATTAGTGGATGTGTCCGTATGGATGATTGTTTGTGGATATATATACAATTTGTGCGGAGAAAAGTTTACAAATAGACGGTTCCTTGCTTACATGTATATTTTGGCTTTGTATTTAATGTTTGGTTTTCATACGTAAATACAAAGTAAATGTGTATTGCTTTTGTTCTTTGTTCTTCCAAAGTTGACATAAAGGTAAGGACGTTTGATTGAATCAAACCAAAACAAATCAGAGCTTGGTGCAATCAAGAGAGATTATAGAAGTCTAAATCTAATTCTAATTAATGGGAAAAAAATGTGTAGTGGTGCAATGATTCAAATAGTTTGTGATTTCTAACCTGGTTTGAACGGTGCAATCATTTCTTTATCTCTATCACCTTTGGTTTAAACCGATATAGAACTATGGACGCATCTTAATGGACTGATTCATATGGACAGTCTCCTAAAAGAATTGATCATTCACATGAAAACCAGGCTAATATAAAACAAAATCCAACACAATCAGATGTTATATGTAAGTTATACATTCATATGGATATTGAAGTATGAAGACAAATAGATGGATATAACATTACATCCATATCCATAGAAAATGGTTTTATCCAAATGGACAACCTCATATGGACAGACTACTGTGTTGACTGAAATTGTAACTTATATCTTAGTTGATATGGTCTGAACCGATATGGAACTATGGACGCATCCTAATGGACCGATTTATATGGACAGTCTCCTAAAAGAATCGATCATTCACATGAAAACCAGGCTAATATAAAACAAAAACCAACACAATCAGATGTTATATGATATGTAAATGTTATACGTCCATATGGATATTGGAGTATGGATACAAGCAGATGGATATAACTTTATAGGGGTTTGGAAATATATAGCATGTATGGAGGTGGATTGGGAAATATGGACATAGAATAGTGGATGTGGTTCGATTTTGTGGCTGTGGCTATAGCTCATGAACGTAATATGGACACAATAATATGGATACGTATGTATTTGACAGCTCTCTATGGACAAATCCGGGTTTTGGTGGATTCGAAATGTAACAGTTGTTTCCGTGTAAATGGCGCTAGTTGGTGGTTTTTGTTTAGCAGACGTGTCGGGTGTAAGGCATAGGATCCATCGAATAGTTTTCTTGGCTTCACATCTCCTTCCATGTTTACAGGCCATTGCATATTCCCCGGGTAATACGGCGACTGGCCTTGCATCCCCGGAAACATATAAGGAGGATATCCATGTCCTTGGAAGTTCTGCATGTACCGAGGAAACTGGTTTGGCCACTGCATTGCCATTTGAGCTCTCCCTTCTGCACAATGCGGTTAAATTCAGCTTTAGTTACTACAAAGTATCATATAATGAAAAGACAAATCAGAATTTGATGCTTCTAATAAGGACCTTGGCTAGTCTCAAAGCTACCCTGGCTCGACGCATCCATGGAGTTCCCGTTCTTGACGTTTGTTTCATTCTCTTCGCCCGCTAGTATGATCCCAGAGTCGCCCATGAAAGATAGTTCAGGCCTAGGAAATGCTTGCATAGCTGTGTTCACACATTCTATCTTCGTTCTTTCTCTTGCACAAGTCCACAAATTCAACACACGCTTCTCTGGACGCCAAAAGAAACACAACATTGATTTCATCATTTTGGTACAAGCAACACAGTGAACATGAATGGTTCAGTTATTTACCATAAACGTGAAGCTCCAAAACCATCGGCGAAAGACGAGAGGTCATCCATGTAGTCCAATTCAAACCCAACAACCAAAGCTCGAGCGTAAGCCATGGCTTGCTCTTTGCACAATGCCGCTTTGCGGTTCTCTAGAACACGCTGAAGACCAACCCTGTTACATCCATTTCACCGCTTATCAGGATCAATCAACTTCACATAACCAGTAAACTAAACTTACAAGACATAAAAGAAAGACTACCAAAACAACTTACTTAAATTTTTCTTCCTGATTGTTTCCATCAGATTCACCTTTTGCCTATACACAAACAGAAACAGAGTCAAGAACAATGGAAACATTAAGCAACAATAACTCAGCTTTTGTCATCTAAGGGAGAAAAATATATCACCTTTGATAAAGCTGTATACTTTTGAGAAGACCAATTACTGCCCAATTCGTTTCTATAAGGACGAGATTACACAGTGTTAAAATAGATAAATGTTGTTGTTGTTGTTTGTTTATTTGTTCAGTTAAATTAGCACTTTTGAATAGCATAGAGGTTTTAAAACCCTTTTTAATGATTATGTTTCCAAACATACCTTCTGATTTGCCGGCAATGGCGGCTGCATTAGACTGAATGGAATCCTCGATCTGCTCAATTTCCTTCTCTAATGTTACAGACCTCTCAAGAACCTCCGGAGTGGTCACGAATCGCACAAACCTTTTGCCCAGAATCGGAAACAAAATTGAGCCCATTTAAAGAATTTAGAAACGAACGACAGAAAGTTTTTTAAGAAAACGGCGAGATCTTTTTTACCTATGAAGCGTCACTTTAGTAAACCAATGAGCGCCGACGCCGGCGACGGAAGGAGGACGGAGAGTGACGGAATATCCACCTCTAAAAATCTGATCTCTAACGCTCTTAAGATGCTTAACGAACGGCTGAAAAATTAGGCCGAGAATAAGATGTGTCGGAATAAGAAGTTTCAGGCCGGGATTATGAAATCACGGTGTCGACGGAGGGTGAAGATATTGCTGTCGTGAGTGAAAAAAAAAAGGTGAATTTGTGAGTGAATCATGTGTAAGGACATTGTTGTCTTTCCCCGTATTGAAAGTGCATCACAAGTTGTAAGTGTGTTTGATTGTTAACTGAAAGTCAAAAAGTGCCTTCCAAGGTAAATAACTCTCTAAAAGTCATAAAAGTCATTAACTATCTCCCTAAAAATTCTCACAGCCCATTTCCTTTATTTTGTTCATAATCGTTGCTTTTTTCACAAAAGCCACAATTTATGATTTTTACCTATATTTAAAAGATACAGCTATTATTTTAAAGTCACCGTTTAAAAATTAAAAGTCAAAGTGCTAAACAATCAGAGCCTAAACAATCTGGAGGCTGCGGGTTAGGATCATGGAAGAGATAATCCAAGGGTTTTTGTACCTTCACACGTACTCGAGATTGAAAGTAATATTCATTAAAAAAAAGAGATTGGAAGTAATACACAGAGACATCAAAGCCAGCAAAAATCCCAAAATATCGCATTTTGGGATGGTTTGGATATTTAGAGGTCACATAATCGAGTGTTGATTGAGACGGAACCAATATCATATGTCGTGGTTCCGGGCCTAGGGAGATGTACGGGCGTCGACCCATAATCTTTTGGTAATTAAAAATAAAATAAAATAAAAGGTGGATAAATCAGATTACACTGGGCAACACAATAAAAAGTGGTGTTCCCAATATAAAAGATCATCTATTTTCTTGGTTCAGGAAAATCTCCTCGAGGATTAAGAGGGTGATTGGTGTGAGCTGTGGTTGATGTGCATAGCTCTATATCCCTCTACAGTAATCTAAAGTTACCAATCAAGCTTTTTGTTTCCATCACTTTCCATTTTTAAAACATACAGCAATTTTATTCATATATGAAAGTTTTGTGGCTGTGGAAATCAATTTTTCTAAAGCACCAAATTTAGTGCACTAAAAATTCTCTCTCTTTTTTCCTTATTATTTTTTCCACATTCTTTTCTAAATATATTATTTCTATATCTTATTTTTTTTTAAATGTTATATTTAATGATATAATCTATAACTTAAAAATCTTACAACACTAAAATCTACAGCTACATCAAAAAAATCTACAGCCTAAACTCTACAGCCAAAAATCCAAAGCTACAACAACAGCCAATCACGCCCTAAGTGTAGTAGCATGACAAATGCCGAGCAAAATACCGGGAACCGAATCGAACAGACCCAAAATAGATGAAACCGAACATAACCGAACCGAAACCAATACAAATATCTTAATGGGTCCGAAACTTTTATACCCAAAAGAACCGAAACCGAACCAAAAACCAAATGGGTACACAAAATATCCAAAATATGATTATATAAAAATGTTAGTTATATTTATACTTAAAATAATCAAAATATCAAAAACTATAATTATAAACAAAATATATTAGTTATATTTAGAACAAAATAAAGAAAATATTTGAGACATCCAAAAATCTTTAGTTATACTCTAATCTTTTGAAAAATTAAACTGAAATTCAATTATTATTATTATTATTTTTAGTCAAAGTTTGGATACTCGGAACTGATCCAAACTCAGGCGGAACCGAACCGGACCCAATCCGAAAAAATTAAAAATACCTGTGTTTAGTTTCAATGATAGAATCAAAATTCACAAAATCAAAATTGAACACAAATTGCAATAAATCTTAAATTTCAAGTTGGAGCTTAAACCTAGATCTTCAATCATCGCAATCGTTTTTCAGTTGATAATGGCTTACAATCTATTAGATTTGGAGTTTCTAGATAACGAAAATCTGTACAATATCATTTCCAATTTGACGTATGGTTGGCTGCAGTTAAAGAAGCCTGGGAAATACTATCAAAACTGATTCTCTTTGTTTGGCTCACGAAATGGTTGATCCAGAAATGGATTGGTTGTTTGCACCGGCTATGCACATGATGAATATGATACTAGCTTGGCAGTATGAACTCGAAGACTTTAGATTTCTCGATCATAATCCCATGGAATATGGTCAAAATCTTCATGAATATCATTATTTATTGACGAGCAAAGAGCATACCATTGTGAGCAAGAGAGCATTAGGTGATCCAGTGAGCCTTGACGTGGTGGAAAAGACAGAGCAGGCCCAATTCACACCAAACCTTGATGAGAATCCCACACGCAGGAATCAAAAGAAGACAAGATTCAAACCTTGTACGGAGGAGGTATGCTCCTCAATCCTGCAACAGATTCAACTTTGTTCAACAGCTATCCTAGATTGTTCCATGGAGTCTATAAAAGAGACGCTTATAAAGTATAAAGTATTGAATTGTAGCTTTTATTTTGAGCTACTAATTACGTGTACCATGACTTAATTTATCGGTTATTATGATCAATAAGTTTGCTCTTCCGATTATTGTAAACCGTCCCCTATATAACATATTTATTTGATGTAGAAACCTGTACTGAAGTTTAAAATTACAAAGGAGAAACCTGTACTGAAGTTCAACATTTATTTCATACTAGAAAATATCTGGATCATACAACATTGCATTCATACTTCCCCACAAGAAACATAATATTCAAAGTCTTAATTCCCAGTGAAAGTACACAAGTCTCATTTGCCACAGCTACCATAAGTTCATTTGTAATTGTAAAGCAACGAAAGTAGACAAGAGACTACGGTTCTTACACCACATCAAATGATGACAACTTCGGTTGAATTCCAAGTAGACGTGCTCTCTGAGAACATGTTTAATCATCTTCGGTTATATCCTCGCTCCACCAAGACATGGTAACCTGCGAAAGAAAAGAACATCATCATATAAAGAGATAATACAGAACAGCAAGCTATATTAAGAATTTAAGAGAACCGAATGCCATTTTTCTAACCAACAGTGGTAGAAAAAAGGTAAGGTACTGCTTACCATCAAGAAATCATCATGAAACTTTTCTGATTGTGCGGCAGGCAAACTTCTAAGCAGACTAAATAATTGTCTCAGAAGTGAGTTTTCGCAAGGTATGTCACCTAGATGAAGAATCACACAAGTCATTAGTACCACAGAGACCCTTAGTACCTAATGTGCATAACTATATTACTTTTAACGCCTTTTATTCTTTCTTCCCAGTAGGGAAACACATCAATACATACATTCCAGTTAGAATCCATGACTTGTCACAAAAACTCAATGAACAAATTAAAGAGGCACCGAGAGTAGAGACTTGAGAAAGTATACAACATACCTTTATGCATTACGACAAGATATTGATAGAGCACTCTGATTCTGCTACTTAGCATCTTGATGGCACTATGTCGAGAGATCAACTAAAGTTCCATTCAAAATAAAAGGATTATATTAAATATGAGGGAACAGTATGTCTTACATTGAGTCGCTGCTGAGCCTCCATCAAATGGCTTAAGATGTGCAACATGATCGACCGATATTCTTTCAGCTTCGAATGTTTGCACACGTCACAATCATTGCTATGTTATAACAGAGACCACTCTCACATCATATAGATATATTATAAATTAAGCAGCCTTAGCGCATACCTCAATTGTGTAGCTTGTATGCACGAAAATTGGCTGAGGAATTCCATCAATGAGAATTATTGGTTGATTGCTCTAGTTCTGTATATGAAAACTGAAAAACCATTCCATTGATTGTTTCAGGTTTTCTCATGCAAAACAAAGAAGCATCAACCATCCTGAAGGGGAAAAACAAAACATGTTTAATGCATCAAAGAAGCAAATAACTTTTCAAGGAACTGAGTGAAAAATGGTTGACCTATCAGTGAGGATTGCTTCTTTGGAGATTTTTCCTTGCCTATAGGTCCTGGAAACAATTAAACAGAAAGATATGACATAAAGATCGATTGAGTTTGCCACAAAACGATGGATAGAATAAAGTACCTGAAGATTAGTTGCAGGTTGTGAAGCACGAAGAATTGGAACCACCAATGGCTATTATTGTAATTCCATCTGCAGGACACAAGCATACCCATTGATTGTATTTGTTATCTACGAGAGAGTCATAAAGTTAGCTTTCTTTCTAATCTTGAAAATCTCCTATATATTTGGTAAAAGAAATCTGATTTCAGTAAGCCAAACTGGTCTGCAATTACATGATAAGCTCGAAGATATGCGTACACCGTCCAGTTAAAGAGAGAATACCTGAGAAACTCGTTTCCAAAATCAATCTCACATAAAACAATAAAATTTCACCTTCACAATAATCTCTGCAATAACCCAATTCTTATGTTTGCTCAATGGTATAGATGGATCTAATTTCACCTGCACAATAACAAAACCACAGAGAATCAAATCAATCACAAAAATCTTCAAATTTTCTTTTGACAACCATAGAAACTCAAGAACGCAAACCCTATGGAGAAGAACACATATCAAAAACCCAAAATCAATCGAATATTGTCACAGAAACCTTCTTTGATTGAAATCAATGGCAAAAGACCACAATTTCACATAGCCATAGTTTCGTGAAGAAAGACTCACAAGTTTCTCGGTTTGCCTGTTCAATACCCAGAAAATAAATCCAAAACTCAGAAAGGAAAACACAAAATTGAGAAGAAACTTGTTGACATTCATAGCAACATAGATGGGCGAGAGGATTAGAGATCGAAGGTTAAGAGATTAGAGATCAGTCTTAAACAATCTCAAATCAGGAACAAATAGGAGTTGTACCTGCGATAGACAATGACGCCGGAACCGCGTCCCGACCACACAGCCAGCGCCGTCGGAGGAAAAGGAACTACACCTACGAACGCCATCAGAGGAAGAGGAGCTACACCTGCAATCCAAGAACCGAAATTATTAAGGCTGAAGGAAGGATGTGAGACTGAGGCTGAAGAAGACCTAGGTCGTAATTGAGGAGATGATTTTTTTGTTTGTTTGTTCTTTGTCAAATGACACAAATAAAAAAGGAGTTATACTTGGGCGCAAAATGAAAAAAAAAATGGCTAAGTGTTGCCGCTTTTATGATTTTAGGCTCCTAACGCTAAATTTAGTTTACCGCCTCGTCATTTTCATGGATAGCATTTCTAAAATGTTATCATATACAAGTTTTGTCCATCAAACCACTTTTAATAGCAATAACGAAAACTGAGCTATCGTTATATGCTATCAATACCCATATTTGTTGTAGTTTTTGGATTTTATGCCGCTCCGCAACACAGCATCAACTTTGGAAGAGCCTTAAAAACATTCTACCCAATGGATTTCACCAAAACCAGTTCGCCGCGATGCCTACATTAGTTAGCTTTCCAACGCAATTGGAATCATGCAATTTGGCCGTGTAGAATGGAAGATATGATCATTTTAGTGAAGAGTGTCAGATCAGCCGAAAACCGGACACACACCGGTCGACCCGATGCCCGCACGACCGTGCCGTCCGACCCGAGGAGCCATTGACCGCGGACGGACCGAACTTCATCGCAACACCGGTCGACCAAGTCCGGTCGGACAGGGGTTCCAAGCCGCTTGTCCGACCCGACCATCCTTTACCACATCGAGTAAGTCCGCTCGACCAAGTCCGGTCGGGTAGGGACTCCAAGCCATTTGTCCGAACCGATCACTCTTCGCCACGATCACCATCCGGTCGACCGAAGCCGGTCGGACAGGGACTCCAAGCCCTTCGTCCGACCTGACCTTCCTTCACAATGCTATGCCCGCTCGACCGCGACCGGTCGGGTAGGGACTCCAAGGCCCTCGCCCGACCCGACTCTTCTTCACCGCTCGGTACGTGCTCGACCGCCCCGCTCGACCGAACCACCGTCCCGACCGACCGCTCGACCGCCCCGCTCGACCGAACCACCGTCCCGACCGCCCCGCTCGACCGCCGACCGTCCCGATCGACCCGCCTTAGCCGACCGTCCCGATCGACCCGCCTTAGCCGACCGTCCCGATCGACCCGCCTTAGCCGACTAAGGCCCGTTTTGCGCGTTTTAGCTATTTTCTCGGCCTGTTTACCTAATCTCGACCCCGTGAAGACCTAGGACTATAAATACATTTTTTTAGCCTCTTTACAAAGGAGAGCCGCGTTGTATTACAGTTTTATTAGATCTACTTTTGTTCTTAGTGTTTCAAGGAGAAAGATCTCTTCTCCTTACACAATTTGGAGAAGATTTCTGAACCTTTGTCATTTATCTATGTTTTCTTCATCATCTCTCTGTGTTGTTACTTTGATTATGTCTGAGTAATTCACCTGTTAGGTTGTGGGTTTATCAAAGAGTTCATGAATTATTAGGGTTCTAAATCGAATTAGGGGTTCATCTTTATAGGTCTTCACCTTTGCTTAATCTTATTGCTGCATGCTTTCCTGATCAGCTAGCATCAGATCCTAGGTAGATTTGAGCCACGAAAGTGCTGAATTTTTCGCCTGAACTAGTATTTGGTGAGCAACACTTCATAGACTGCGAAAGTTGATCTATGCGGGGTTGTGAACAATTGAGACTTGAACGAATTAATGCTTGTTTAACAACCTAAGGACATACCAAAAGTTTAGCGATTAGGTTAGTTAACAAAGAGGTCGGAGCCACGAAAGTGGAATGATTTTACATCCGTGTTTTGAGTTCTAGACAGCACCCAAATTAAACCCCCTAATGAGTTGATTTAACCTAGTAATCTTGAATCTCTGCGAGTTTGCCCATTGCCTAGCGCTTTCTTACCTTGATCTCTTACCGCTTTTACATTGCTTTCATTTAGTTTAGTTAGTTATTTCACCAATCAAAACCAAAACCTTTATCTTGTCCTAGCTAAATTGGAATTGCATAACTTGTAGTGCATCTACCTGCTCCTTGTGTTCGATTACCCGCTACTACTCTTGATCTGTGCACTTGCAGAAAAGGGATAGAAATTGGGAAAATCTTATCTCGCATCAAGCTTTTTGGCGCCGTTGCCGGGGAGCATTACAGCTGCCTACAAGTTCTCAAGACTAATCTAGCCTAGGATTTTTAATTCCAGCACTTGCAAGTTTGATTTTCAGTTTTTATTTCTTTCTTTACATTTAAGAACATTTTGTTTGTGTTTCAGCTGAAAAATCTGAGCAGAAAACCTTAAGATGAGTGACTCGGAAAGTCAGTCAGAAGATGAAAACGCTGCCGCAGCAGCCATGATGTTTGGACAACCGCAGGATCCACCGCTGAATGTACTCGGTAATGGCATACCCGTGCGTCTGAACAAGGAAACTATGGGGGACTTTGACTCGACCCCTACTTTGCTACTAAGTCGAAATCCTATTCATCCGCTGCTCCCGGAAGGAAGAGATTATGAGATCTCACCAGAGGTGATTGCTTTGGTAAAGCAGAACCAGTTCCAAGGATTAACTGAGGAGAATCCTTTAGAGCACATTGATGCATTTGAGGAAATATGTGGGACCATCAGTGCGGATGGATCTCCCAAAGACTACTTGAAATGCAAGCTTTTCTCTTTCACACTCACAGGAAAAGCTATAAGATGGGTAAAATCCCTTCCAGCTCAGTCCATCACAACCTGGAAGGAATACAAAGGAGCATTCTTGGGACACTTTTTCACTAAGCAAAGGGCGAATTTGCTATAAAACCACAATGATATGAGTGGGACTATCAATTGAAACCTCACCAAAATCCTGTTTCAATTTGGCGCCGTTGCCATTTGGAGTTTTTAAGTTTCTGCATTTTTGATTTGGAAAATTTTCAAGATCGAGTTTTTATTTTTATTTACATATACTGTTTGCTTATCTGCTGTCTGGGAGCTGCTTTCTTCATTTCGCAGGTTTATGCAAACACGCTCTCGTGGTCGCAGCAATCTGTTAAGCACAAGCGATCTAGAGAAGGCTGAGCAAGCGAAACGTGATAAGCGAGCCCGAGACAGAGCTGAACAGCAGATAGAGAACGAAACACCTGAGTTTGAGCAGATGGCAGACCCACCAGGGGTGCACGCACCACCTCCGGTAGCCAACCCGGCCGCAAACCCACATAATGCTGGAGGGAATCCAGTTCACCCTCCCCGAGCTGCGAGACAAATCGGTGCAGGAGACACACCGAATTCTCATCTGAACCGCCACGGAATCACCCCACCACCGGTCCCCAATAACAACTTTGAAATCAAGACAAGCTTGATTTCTTTGGTGGAAAATTCGCAATTCCATGGAATGAAAGATGAAGATCCTCTGAAACATCTCGACAAGTTCGACCGAATATGTTCCTTGCAGAAAATCAATGGAGTGACAGAAGATGGCTTCAAGTTAAGACTTTTCCCTTTCTCCTTAGGGGGCAAAGCTCTTGCTTGGGAATCATCTCTACCTGAAGAGTCGGTCAGAACATGGGAGCAATGCAAGCACGCCTTTTTAGCCAAGTTTTTCCCCACTTCAAGGACAGCGCGGTTGAGGAATGACATCTCGGGATTCACACAACTAAATAATGGACTTTTAGCGAAGCATATGAGCGCTTCAAGGGCTATCAGATGCAGTGCCCCCACCACGGTTTCTCAAAGGAGAATTTGCTGAGTACTTTATACAGAGGGGTGTTACCGAGGTACAGGATGTTGTTGGACACAGCTAGCAACGGATACTTCATGGGTCAAGACGTTGACAATGGCCTACTTCTGGTTGAGAATATCGCCACAAGTGACGACAATTATAATGAGGAATATGACCGGTCTGATAGGGGAAGTTCTATTCAGGAAGAGAAGCTCAAGAAAGAGATAAAGACACTCAACGATAAGTTTGACAAAATGATCACCGGTCAGCAAAAGCACATGCATTTCGTTTGTGAGGATGACGTGGTCGAAGAGGAGGAGGAGACCCAAGTCGAGGAAGTGAACTATATCACGAATCAGGGTGGTTATCAAAAGGGATTCATCAATTACAAGAACAATCCCAACCTCTCTTACCGTTCTACTAACGTCGAAAATCCACAAGATCAAGTCTACCCTCCACAACAAAGCCAGCAGCAAGGTGGACAACAAGTAGTATATTACAAGAAGGGTTACCCACCAAAGACCTTTGGTGCACCACAACAAGGTTCTACACAAGCTCAGGCAGGCAGTAGTTCAGGTCAGGACACCGATATGAAGCAAATGCTGCAACAGATCATACAAGGACAAGTAAGTGGCGCGAGTGACCTTCACATAAAACTGGCCGAAATTCACAACAAAGTCGATAGCTCCCATCATGAGCTCACCAGGAAAATTGAGGAACTGCACTCCAAGGTTAAGCACTTGGAATCTCAGCAGAGCAGCAGCTCTTCTTCTTCCAAAGGAATCCTCCCGGGAAAACCAATACCCAACCCGAAGGAATATGCGAAAGCCATAACTCTTAGAAGCGGCCGAGCTCTACCGATGCGTGAAGTCCCGGTTCAACACAACGAGGACATTGTGATTCAAGAGGAGGAGGATTTGATTGAAGGCGACGCTGAAGTTACTGCAGAGAATGAGTCGGAAGCTAAGAAACCAAGAGAAACGTCCAGGGAAAGCAGCAAGGAGAACACAAAGAGGAAGGAAACTCTTTTTGTTCCTCCTCCTTACAAGCCTCCGTTGCCGTTTCCGGGTCGGTTCAAGAAACAGTTAGCGGCTAAGTACAAGGTGCTTTTTGACAAGCAGATGGCCGAGATCGAAGTGAGAATGCCAATTCTGGACGCTTTTATGTTGATACCACCATACCAGAAATTTCTGAAAGATGCAGTCTTGGAAAGGACTAAAGAAGTTCAAGGCATGGTGGTGCTATCTCAGGAGTGTAGCGCCATAATTCAAAGTAGAGTGGTAACTAAGAAGCTAGGTGATCCCGGGAGTTTCACCTTACCTTGCTCTCTAGGTCCATTATCTTTCAAAAACAGCTTGTGTGACTTAGGAGCAAGTGTTAGCATCATACCTTTGACTGTGGCTAAGCGACTTGGGTTCAGCGAGTACAAGAAATGTCATTACTCGCTAGTTCTTGCTGATCGTTCCGTCAGGCTCCCTTTGGGGATGTTAGAAGATATGCCGCTCAAGGTGGGGAATGTGATAGTGTCGACAGACTTCATAGTCTTGGAAATGGATGAGGAGCCAAAGGACCCGTTGATCCTAGGTAAACCTTTTCTAGCAACCGTTGGGGCTGTTATCGACGTAAGGAGAGGAAAAATAGAGTTGAATTTGGGAAAGGATTGCAAGCTACTCTTCGATATTACAGACGTGATGAAGCGGCCAACAATAAACGGCGAATCATTCTACATTGACACCTTGGACCGGCTAGCTGATGAGTATTTAGAAGAGCTGAACGTGGAAGATAAGCTGCAGCTAGCTTTGACCAAAGACAATGAGGAGTTTGGGTGTCTACAGGCTGAGAGTATGGGTTATGCTAGGTTGCTGGACTGGCATGGAGCAGAAAAGGAAGAGACAAATTTCGAGGAACTCACTGAGGATGAGTCAGTCATCAGACAAGATGCCAAACAGGTTGTCAACCTGTCTGCGCTTGGAACGAGTGCGAATGAGGAAAGTTCGCTGAGTCAGAATGCTGAAGACGACTGGTCTGAGCTTAAGGCACCGAAAGTAGAGCTGAAACCTCTCCCCAAGGGGCTCAGGTATGCATTCTTGGGCCCTAACTCCACATACCCCGTCATAGTGAATGATGCATTAACCCCTCCTTGTTGAGTTGCGAAAGTACAGGAGAGCTCTTGGTTATTCGCTGGACGATATCAAGGGTATCTCCCCTACTCTATGCACTCACATGATTCATCTTGAAAACGAATCGAAGGGATCAATTGAGCACCAACGTAGATTGAACCCGAACCTTAAAGAAGTGGTAAAGAAAGAGGTTTTAAAGCTTCTTGATGCTGGGATCATTTACCCAATTTCGGACAGTACATGGGTTTCACCTGTACATTGTGTCCCGAAAAAGGGTGGGATCACGGTCATCAAGAATGAAAAAAATGAGCTGATCCCTTCTAGGGTAATAGTTGGACATAGGATGTGTATAGATTACCGCTAGCTTAATGCCGCATCTAGGAAAGACCATTTCCCCTTGCCATTCATCGACCAAATGCTTGAGAGATTAGCTTGCCATCCATTTTATTGTTTCTTGGATGGGTATAGTGGTTTTTTCCAGATTCCGATCCACCCAAGTGATCTGGAGAAAACTACTTTTACCTGTCCATATGGGACTTTTGCTTATAGACGTATGCCTTTCGGTTTATGTAATGCACCCGCCACTTTCCAACGCTGCATGACCTCTATATTTTCGGATTTAATAGAGGAGACAGTGGAAGTTTTCATGGACGACTTTAGCGTCCATGGCTCCTCTTTCTCCTCGTGTTTGCTTAATTTGTGCAGGGTTTTGGGGAGATGTGAAGCGACTAATCTTGTGCTGAATTGGGAGAAGTGTAACTTCATGGTGCAAGAGGGCATCGTATTGGGGCACAAGATCTCCAAGGAAGGAATTGAGGTTGACAAGGCTAAGGTTGAGGTTATGATGCAGCTGGGTGAACTGAAGTCGGTTAAGGATATTCGGAGCTTTTTGGGACACGCGGGTTTCTACAGGCGCTTTATAAAGGATTTCTCTAAGATCGCGAGGCCACTCACCAGACTTTTATGCAAGGAGAAGGACTTCTTGTTTGATGAGGAATGCCGCCAAGCCTTCTTACGAATCAAAGAGGCACTTTGCAGCGCACCGATTGTCCAAGCACCGAATTGGGAGTTGCCTTTTGAGATTATGTGTGACGCTTCAGACTTTGCTGTTGGTGCTGTTTTGGGTCAGCGACTGGACAAGAAGGTAAACGTGATATATTACGCCAGCAAGACACTTGATGAAGCCCAAACTCGTTATGCAACCACCGAGAAGGAGCTCCTTGCAGTTGTGTTCGCCTTTGACAAATTCAGGAGCTATATCGTGGGTTCTAAGGTGGTAGTTCATACTGACCATGCGGCATTGAAGTATCTCTACACGAAAAAGGATGCAAAACCAAGGCTCCTTCGCTGGATACTCCTCTTGCAAGAGTTTGACATAGAGATAGTGGACAAGAAGGGGGTTGAAAACAGTGTAGCTGATCACCTTTCTAGGCTGAGAATAGATGAGGGTTTTGCCTATCAATGATTCCCTACCTGAAGAGCAGCTGATGGCTTTGAGGGTCGTGCAAGAAGGTCTTGAGCTGAAGGAAAAGCTTGAAGAACTTCAGGCTTTGGATGATGAGAAGCTGCCTTGGTATGCTGATTTTGTGAACTACTTGGTTAGTGGAGAGGTTCCTAATGACATAAGTGGGTATCAAAAGAAGAAGTTCCTTAGGGATGTGAACCACTTTTATTGGGATGAACCTTACTTGTTCAAAAGAGGAAATGACGGTTTGTTCAGAAGGTGTATAGCTGAGGCTGAGGTTAAAGAAATTATGTATCATTGCCACGGTTCAAGCTACGGTGGACACTTTGCTACTTTCAAGACATCGTCAAAGGTTTTACAAGCTGGTTATTGGTGGCCGAGCTTGTTCAAAGACACTCACGCTTATGTGGCTAAGTGTGATGCTTGTCAACGGGCCGGCAACATCTCGGCAAGGAATGAGATGCCTCAAAACCCAATCCTAGAGGTTGAGCTGTTTGATGTGTGGGGAATAGATTTTGTAGGACCGTTCAACCCTCCTTCTCACGGAAACTCTTATATATTGGTGGCCGTCGACTATGTTTCTAAATGGGTAGAAGCCATCGCAGCCCCCACGAACGATGCCAAGGTGGTTTTGAAGCTGTTTAACACCATAATTTTTCCGAGATTTGGTGTGCCGAGGTGTGTCATAAGCGACGGAGGATCACACTTTGTGAATAAAGTCTTTGAGAACCTTTTGAAGAAACACGGAGTGAAACACAAGGTCGCCACCCCCTACCACCCTCAAACCAGCGGGCAGGTGGAGGTTTCTAATAAACAGATCAAGGCCATTCTCCACAAGACCGTTAGTTCGTCAAGGAGGGACTGGTCAGCAAAACTGGATGATTCCTTGTGGGCTTACCGAACCGCCTATAAAACGCCAATTGGGAGAACACCATACTCTCTTGTCTATGGGAAATCCTGTCACTTCCCGGTGGAGTTGGAGTATAAGACTCAATGGGCAATCAAGCTGCTGAACATGGATCTCAGGACTGCCCAAGAAAAACGGGAAATGGATTTGCATGAGTTGGAAGAAATCCGCCTTGATGCTTATGAGAGTTCCAAAATCTTCAAGGAAAGGACTAAGGCATTTCATGATAAGAAGATTCTGCCCAAGGTGTTCAAGGCTGGTGACCAAGTCCTGCTCTACAACTCACGCCTCAAACTCTTCCCTGGGAAGCTCAGGTCACGTTGGTCAGGACCGTTCGTCATCAAGGAGGCATTACCATATGGGGCCGTTACTTTGTTCAACAAAGGAGGGGGAGAATTCACCGTGAATGGCCAGAGGTTGAAGCCTTACATGGCAAATCTGGTGATTGGGGAAGGGAGTTCAATCTCTCTCCATGATCATGATGATGCCTAAAAAGCTTGAAGGTCAAGCTTGGGACCTTAAACGAGCTCACTTGGGAGGAAATCCCATGGTTATCCTTTGTATATATTATCCTTCATTTAGATTTTTGTGCTGATTGTGCATTTTGTTTCTGCTATCTAAGTCCAAGTTTTAGATAGCTTATCTAGTATGGAGAAAGGGAGACTAGCCGCAAGCAGAAAGTTGGTAGAAATCAACTCAAAATCACAAAGAGTTGACTGAGAAATTAGCTCAAACGGGTTGTCAAACGGGTTTCCTCCCCTGGATCAACCTGTTTCGGCAACCCGCCCAGGTAAGTCAACCCGTACCTTTGACGTAGCGAGGAATGAGGAAACAGTTTCAGTGGGAAACAGACGCAAGAGGAGAGTTGTCCGATCCCCAACTCCGGGTTCAACATCCCACGAACTCGAGGAAGAATCCTCAATATCCTCCACAAGCCTTTAGAAAGGTACAACTCCAACCCCATTGTTTATACCGTTCCTTTTGCATTCTTTTTAATTCCACATGTTGCATATGTGTTTTAATTGATCTCTTCTTCAAGCTTCTATTTGCACAAGGGACTGTGCAGTTTAAGTTTGGGGGAGGGGTCAATAGCATTTGACATTGTGTTCTATGTTCTTATTTTCGATTTTCATCCCTTGAGTCTCACATCATTTGCATTACATCTATGGCATAGAAAATATCAAAAAAATCGAAATTTTTTTGAAAATTTGCATGACACAAAAAAAAGCATCACTTGAATTTACATAGTAGGATTGAGTCTAGATGCATTATACATAATCATTTGCATATGCATAGGGGACAATGATAGGACTTTCCATGTTTGAGAAATGCTTTTTGAAATTGCTTCAATGCTCTAGTTGGAAATTATTTGGTGCATATCGGTTTAGTGTGAGCTTAAAGAACTCCATACTCAAGGACTCGCATTTCGGCATTCATGCTTGACTGAATCATTGCTTTTCATTGAAACTTCACCTAAGTAATTTGGACTTAATGCGATCATTTAATTATCAAACTCGTGCATTCATGTTCTTGCTCATGGATTTTGTTTCTCTTGGACATTCATTCTACTATATTCATCTCTCTCGGTTTGTCCATGTTCGTTGATTATCCTACCCCTAACCAAACCCATTTCTTTCAAAACCAACTTGTCTACCATGATAAGAGAGGCCTTTTCCAATTGAGCTAGGCAAAACGTGTTGAATTTAGACCGACAAAGCTTAGATTCTCGTATAGAACTAGCTCGTTTTCCCTTGAGCTAGATTAGGATTAGGTTATGATTCAAGTTTGGGGGTGAGAGATTGAGAGAAAAGAGAAAGTTCAGAATATGAAAAGATGCCGAGAAGAAAGAAAGGACGGGAGAGAATAGAGGGGATGATTTCCAAAGAGTGGTGGCTCGCTAGATGTTAAAAAGATTAGGTAACTTGGGGCTTGGTTTATTAAGGAAGGCGCAAAGCCTTAAGTCATCTTTAAGAAGTTGGAAAACCCCAAGCTTATAAAAGAAAAGTAAAAAAAAAAAAAAAAAAAAAAAAAAAAAAAGCCTTAAGCCACAAGAGATTCGAAAGTTAACCCCCTGCTATTTTCAGAAAGTCTTATCCTCCCTGAAATCCAAAGTTGTTATTCTCTATGTTCAAAAAGGGAAAGAGAGTTTTGCTCTTGAGAAGGGTAGCTAGGACTTGGGTGGGATATGTTCTTTCAAAGCTTTAAGACCTTATGTCTTGGGTAGATGGGAGTCTATCTTTGTATCATATTTGGTCCTTACTCTTAGCATTTTTCCCAAGCTCAATTCTTCTTTGAGAGATCCCTTATGTGCTTCATGAAACCACCAAAAGAAAGGAAAAAGAGCCTAACCCTTTGAACCAAATGAGCAAGTTTCGATTGCATTAGTTTTGATTCACGGTCTTGAGCTTAATTGAATGTAAGTAGGCGAAGTGGATTTGAATGCATGTTTCATCATGTCTGATGTTGGATTGTCGCTGAATTGAGTGTGTGAATGATCTGATTTGAATGGCTAAACCTGTTTGCATTTCATAATTCCCAACTTGAGCATTGAGGCGATTTCTTTGAGCTTATCTTTTGGACTTGAGTCTCCACCCAAATCAAATTTTCTCTTATTTGTTCTTCCTTGCTTAAGGGCAAGCAAGAGGCAATTTTGGGGGAAGTTGATATCTCTGCATTTTACCTCTTTTAACCATACATTTCCTTGAGGTTTCCCTTCGTTTTAGCTCATATCTTCAGTATTTTAGTATGGATATCATGCATTGTACAAA
Source organism: Erythrophleum ivorense (assembly GCA_026724425.1). NCBI lineage: Eukaryota > Viridiplantae > Streptophyta > Magnoliopsida > Fabales > Fabaceae > Erythrophleum > Erythrophleum ivorense. The sequence continues at coordinate 608,363 of JAIUCV010000212.1, read as the reverse complement.
CACATAGCGTTTAGGACCTGCATTGCATGTTTCGTGCATTTGGGAGTTGTATCAGGTATTTTGGAGCACAAAAGGAGGTGAAACGGATCGGACCAGTTGAGAGAGTGAAGGTTGGAGAGCAAACGGGATGTGAAACAGGTTGAGAACCTGTTTGCCGAAGAAAAGCGGAGAATTGACCAAATTGGAGGCCATTGACCCGCGTTTTACCAGATCTGATTCGAGCTATGCGATTTGGGAAGGAAGAAGGGTCAATTTAAATGAGTTGACTGAGGGTTTCTATTCTCTCCTACTATATAAGACATAAAGACCTAATTATTAGGCACCTTGTAATCTCTCTATCAAAAATAGATCTAAAAGCTTCCTCTTTGGGAATTTCCTTAGGGCTTGTACGATTTACCCTTGGATTTTAATCAAGTTTAGTTATTTCCTTTTGCATTAATCTTATCTTATCTTGATTTCTCTTGCTATTCACGATTAAGACCCTTTCCTTTCCAGGATTTGTTGTTCTTGACATGAATAGTGAGTGAGCCTTCTTGGGTCTTGAGGGATGAGGTAGATTAGAAGCTATTGAGGGTCGATCTAGTGTCTAGAGGTTTTTAATCCTTCCAAAAGTCCTTCTTTGCTGGGTTTGCTCAAGGCTAGACCTTTTCTGATCATTTAGATCTAGATCCAAGATCTCTCTCACACCGAAAGTGCCTTGAGAGAGGTTGGACCGACCAGCAAAGAAATGAGCTTGTCTGACCCACGGGAGTGGTTGTTCGGAGAGCTCATTGGACTAGGAGAGTTGGCGCTTGAGGCTGGCTTGCATTGATTCCGCCAACAACAGTTGGGTCCTTGGATCGGTGCTTGCTTAGGGGTTCTCACCACGGAAGTGGGTTAACCTTGTCATATGAGCTCTCTCCCTAGGACTACCTCTATTTGAGCATTTCTAGACACCTTTATTGACCTCTAAAACCTTGTAATCGATAACCTCATCCCAAAGACCTTTCCCTTATCATAAAATTTACTTCTTTTATCCAATTTGACATCTTTGCATATTGTCATCTGATTTGCATTCATTCTGGTTCACATTTAAGTCATTATCTCATTCAAATACTTGTTTCCATTCGCTTGGTTACTTTACAAACTTTTGATCTCGACTTGTTAAAGCTCTTGCATTCAAATTTGTCTCAGCTAGCTCCATTATGGATTGACTCTTAAAACCACAATGATATGAGTGGGACTATCAATTGAAACCTCACCAAAATCATGTTTCAGTGACTACTCAGACATGACGAAACATATCACAAAGATGATTGAAACGAATGTCATTGAATAGAAATAAGAAACAAAAACAAGAGGGTTCAGAATTCTTCTCCAAAAACTGTCAAAAAGGTTCAGAATCTTCTCCCTCAAAACCAGCCAAAAACAGTGTCTCACCAAGAAGATGTCGGAAAACTAGAAAAAACAACGTCGCCTAAACAATGGCTGAAAATAGGTTTAAGTAGTTCAGGGGTCGAGCTCGGTTCAATCCGGTTTGATTCGGTTCAATCGAACGGTAGTGGTATCCGGTTTCAGCGGGATCGATCGAACGCTTGTGCTGACTTCTGAGGTGAGCTCGATCGAATGGCTGGAGATGGTGCTCGATCGAACGGTGTTGTAAGGCACTCGATCGAACGGTGTTGTGATGGCACGCGATCGAATGCTGCTGTAAGGCACGCGATCGAATGCTGCTGCAAGGCACGCGATCGAATGCTACTGTGATGGCACGCAATCAAATGCTGCTGTGATGGCACGCAATCGAATGCTGCTGTGATGGCACGCGATCGAATGCTGCTGTGATGGCACGCGATCGAATGCTTCTGTGATGGCACGCGATCAAATGCTGCTGTGATGGCACGGGATCGAATGTTGCTGTGATGGCACGCGATCGAGTGCTGCTGTGATGGCACGCGATCGAGTGCTGCTGTGATGGCACGCGATCAAATGCTGCTGTGATGGCACGCGATCGAATGCTGCTGTGATGGCCCGCGATCGAGTGCTGCTGTGATGGCACGCGATCGAGTGCAAACTCTCAGCCTTTCACCTCTTGTTGCTCCATGTGACCAAAACTCTCCCTGGATCGTCTTTAGACCTGAAAAGACTTGATAAAGACTAGAAAGACTCGATAAAACTCGTGAAAACAAAGGTTAGAATGCGCTAAAACGCAAGACATCAATTTTCGATAGAATAATTAATCATAGAAGAAACAGAAGAATAAAAACCAAGAAGAACAAAAAGAAAAAGAAGTAAATGAAGAAAAGAAAGGACGAAGATAGCAAAGAACACAATCATAAAAGAAACCCAAAAAATAAGGCTAAAGAAGGAAACCAAATAAAAAGATGAAACCAAAAAATAAGAAATTGAAAGCTATGCGTAACTATATCTCTATTATCGCATAAATTAAATTATTTATATTATTATTAGACATTGCTTATTACATGAGTGAATATGTAATTGTACCATCTCTAGCTTAATTTTGTTTCCGTGAATATTTTTCATTTTTAAGTTTGGTTGGGTCTATCAAATAATTAAAATTTTATTCTACATAAAGATTAAATTAAAGAGAATTACAATACAACTATTTATAAAAGGGATCAAGTTTTGAAGAATAATCAAGATAAATAAAGAGAAGAAGCTAAAAAAAGAAATATAGCAAACCCCTAACAACTTTGACCACATAAACTAATCATAGAAAAAACGGAATAACAAGAACCAAGACGAGGACAAATAAGAAGAAATATTAAAAAAACAAAGACAATGGTATCAAAGAATGATGACAAAAAATAACAAAGATGAAGAAGGAGACCAAATAATAAATTGTAAGGACAAAGAACTGAAAAATAAGGAAGACGGGGAAGAGTAAAGATGAAAAAGAAAAAAAAATCGAATAAAAAACAAAAATAAAAGAAAAAACTAAAAAACGAAACAAAAGAAGAGAAATAAGAATATTAATTCACTACAATCAATCATCCTACCGACGAAAAAAAGTTATGAATAAAAATATTTAATCAAACTATTAATACAGATCCGCGCATAGCACGAGTGAAAAATCTAGTATACACGAATAAAATGGGCTATTTGGGGCTCTTCAGAATGTCCACCATGAGAGCTCTACCACAGCGCCACATGTCATTCTTCTATTAAACAAACGAAGATGCTTTGCTTGGGTTAAATAACGTTAAGAGGCCCAATTAATACATGTGTTCAATGGTTTGTAGTGGGTGTTTATGTCGACTCAAGAAAAAAAGTAAAGCCCAACAAAATAGAAGCACAAACGATTACTCTTCGTCTCTCTTAGCTAATTAAAGTTTTTATCTCCTTCTTCCATAGGTACATGTTCATCACTTCCGCCACCTAAGATCGAATTTGCTCAACACCCGGCGAAACGCATTGAACTGGAGCCGTTACCTTTGCAATTCGCAGGCTACGATGAAAATAAAGCGATTTGATTCAGACATAGCTACGAGAATTGGCTTGGATATTCAAGCGGTGGTTGAGGCAACTAACTGAGAACAAAGTGAAGGCTTCAGATCAAAGAAACTTAAGGCCGACATATTGGAGTTTAATCGCGCGGTAAGCTATCGCTTTCCTTCTTATACTTCTCTTCAATTGATGGGTTACTGAGATCTGCGTTTGGTTTCCCTCCCATGTAAACGAATCAGCCCAATTTGAGAAGCATCGAGTCATATGATGATGAACATGATGACCTTGACTTTGACCCAATCGGAAGCGGAGCTGAACGTTGATTCTAGACCGATCTTGATTTGTAGAGGAGTGAAGAAGAAGCCATTCCTCACCGAACAAGTGGACCGCATCATCATCCATCAGCAGCAATCCAAATTCAGGGTATCAAAGTCTTCATGCAGTGCTTTTACTTTGTTTCCAAGTATTATTTGGATCTGATAGTTTTGGGTTGTATCACGTGTAGCTGTGCCGGAAGAACCCAAATCGTTTACTTCTTTCAGGGAGCGGCTTAACCACCCACAGGCAAGCATTCTTATAAAGAGATTGCAACATTGAGATGTTTCTCTTTTTTCGGTATTATTAGATCTGAAAATTGTATGTTTCATGCATCAAAGGACAAAAATGGATCGGGTCTGCTTTGGGAGATCTGGAATACATGGGTGGGGTCTTTTTGCGAGAAAAATTATTCAAGAAGGAGATATGGTACGTAGACCGACCCATTTATGAATTTGGGTTTGGTATCTTTGGGACGTGAGTGAATGTTGAGATGCTATTTTGTTTCAGGTTATTGAATACAGAGGGGAACAAGTGAGAGGTATCATTGCAGGCTTGAGAGAAGCATGGTATAGCAGAGAAGGGAAGGATTGCTATGTGAGTTAAAAAAATTGTATCCCCTTTCATATCCACAATTTTTACTCTCTCTCTCTCCTCTTAACCAATGGAAGGATTTTGTGTTGCTTGCAGCTGTTCAAGATCAGTGAAGAAGTAGTGGTTGATGCTACAGAGAAAGGGAATATAGCTCGGCTCGTTAATCATTCGGTAAGTAGCTTGTAATGGACTATTCACGTATTGTAAAGAATTTAGAGACTCTGAAAGCCTAAATCAAGATATGTGATGTAGTGTATGCCAAATTGCTATGCAAGGATTATGAGCGTAGGAGACGAGGAAAGGAGGATTGTCCTCATCGCCGAGGCCAATGTTGCTGTCAGAGAGGAGTTAACGTACAGCAGATACTTCTTTATGGTATTCTTCGATCGAAAGCTTATGATCAGAGTTTAAGAAATGTTATGTGTGTTGTTTTGCAGGTATGATTACTTATTTGATCCAGATGAGGCTGATGAATTCAAGGTTCCATGCTTATGTAAATCCGCCAGCTGCCGGAAATTCATGAATTAAAATTAAGAAACCTTACGCTTGGTGCTTCTTTACTTCACAAGCTACAATCCCAAGAAAAAGAAGAAGAAGCTTAACAAGAGTGTCTCTTTCTTTATATATGACCGGTGATTTGCGGAACTGAAGGTATAATGTTCGCATTTGAAGACTATTTACGCCAATAGCAGGATTAACTGTCTTTTCCCATTATCTTCAAGGGATTTGTTTGAAAGATAATTCTACGTCACCTGCAGGTGGAATCGGACAGCCATTGACCATTGTAGCTGAGAGTAAGGACTCTCACAAAGGAAAACACTGGTTGAAAGAGAAAAGTGTGCTCACATATACGGTATGCTCTCTGTTCAGGTAACGTTTGCTGCCTTCTCTTGCCATTTTTTTAGTTTCTTATCAACATGTCCAAGAGGAATTCCAGTAGTTTATAAATTAATGATTTAAAATTTTCTGCTCAAATTACCAGAAGCAATTTTCCTAGATCTTGACATATTCGTTTCCCTTCCAGTTTGAAGTTGTATAGTACCTGAACAGTCATGTCAGAGTCGAGGAATTATGCTCGCAAGTGTCTGCAATTGAAACGTTGTGTTTTAATCACTATGTTGAAAACCTTGAAGCAGAAAATTCCATTTCGTTCTTTCTTTGGTAACATATATCTTAAAGGTAAATAGCATGTCATTCTTCTCTTCACATATATGCTAATTTACTGACTCTACATCTCAAATAGATTTCTTTTGCAGGTTCAATCTCTGTTGGCAGCCCTTACCCGGGAGCCACCACTAAAATGCGAGATGAAGGGTAGCTTACAATTTCATCAGCTGAGGTCACACTCTTTTCCTCCCAGGTCAATAGGTTATTTCCTCATCTCAGACTTGCTTAATGATTGAGATTCTCCGAGATTATATATCTTACATATTGCATTTCGATGTGGTATATGACTGACAAAAATATAACAATATGTGAAATTAATTTTTTTTTTTAACACTGATTGCCTAATCTAATACTCCCTCCGTTCCTTTTTAATGAATGTTTTGGCAAAATGTATCTGCAATTATTTGGATGTATCTGGATGCGGGGCTATCTTCTACAGAAACTTCAGCTTTTGATCCACCAGCATCACAGTCTGCTTCCATGTATCTCTCCATCTCAATGCCAGATGAGCCTTCAATCTTTAGCCCTGGACCAGTATCAATGTGCAGGATGGCGGCTTTCAGTGAGTAATTAATAGAACGCACTATGATACCAATCCACTGGGCTTCATTTATAAGCAGCGCGGAAGATACAGCTGCAGCAAGATCAACTAGTGGATTCCTTCTCTGTTCAATCGAGGCATAGCCGTTTTGGGGAGTGTGATGATAGACACCATATTTTCGGGTAATTCTGAGAACCTGACATTGTTCGAGGTGAGTATTTATCCTACCAGTTTGTACATCTCTTTACTTTCATTCCTGAAACATAAATGAAATGTTAAATCATGTGCTGGAGACTATCGAGTGGTTAGAAGTGGTATAAAAGAATGATAAAAACAAAGTTATTGTCCTTATATATATGGTATATTCAAATCGTAACTTGTCATATTCATGTATTTCTCTTCTTCAGTCAAGTGTGTTTCTCTTACCCACTCTCCTTTTAATGAGAGAGCTTGCAACTAAGAAAAAATTATCTTATGGCCCCACACTTAAATATGAGTTTATGTTGCAGGAAACGGGAGACGATTTCATACAACTAATCGTGAATGGGGGATTTAAGAAGCAGCTGTTTGGGGCCTTTGAGGTTTCTGAGAAGAGTTGTCAGATGCCACGTGTCAATTTGTTTTATTAATAACTTAAAACGAAATGCTATGTTTGGGTTTCATTTATTATCAGGCCCAGTAAAATTATGTACTCAGCTTTGGACATATCGACTAACCCAAAAAAAAATTATTGTCGCCATCTTCTTCTTCGCGAACCGAAAAACAGAGGGAGTACAAATTATGAGAACTTTACAAGACAATTTCTGAAAAACAGAGAGAGTACAAATTATGAGAAACAATTCTACAACAGACGATTCAACTGTCTTCAAAGGCTCCACGACACCATTCTGTAGACCTCATGTAAGCTTGCCTCCATTAATCTGTATAAATTATTAGCAAATCGCACTTGTCGGGACTCGAAACCCAGATCTCCTGGTGTAGAAGCATTACTTCCTTAAATCAACCACTAGGCTAAGGAGCTTCCACAATGTGAAATGACTTATGTTAGCAGAAGTGTGGAGAAATGGTATCTCAGTGACTTGATGAGTATGAGGAATTTTTTGCAATGATCTCCCGACTTGTGAGGCAAATAATCAGAATTAGAGTGCCCTTTGATGCGAGTATTCAAAGAAACAGTATTTTCGTAGCAAGACGGTGGTTAAACCTTGGACATAACTCCACTTTCTCTTTTTTTACGCTTCTGATATGCTCATATGATCATATGTTGTGCGTTGACAGAATAGAACGAATTCAAATTAATGAATATAAAACCGTATATTTGCTACCTGTTTGTTTTTTTAGCGCTTTCATGTTAATGGTTGTTTATAGTTTCAACTTTGAAGGCTAGGGCAACTAATACAGTAATACAAGCTTTAAGAGCATCGTTGCTTTTAATAAAGAATCTTCATCTTCTTTCTCCTGCTCTATATATTCATCCAAATGTAGAGACTATGTGTTAGAGACTATGTGTTTAAGGAAATGTGATATTAGTTACTGTGATGTGATTATGATCAAATTGTAAAATTTAGTTTGCGTAACCATTTTCATGATAATATTTGAGAAAAAAGGGAAAACATAAAAAGCTCATCTTAAAGCATATGAAATAGCACCCTCATGGCTTTATCTCTTAGAAATCACCATGTCGTTTAGAAAAAAAAAAAAACAGGAACCTCAGTATTACGTCTCTACTATTTAATAATCTCTCTATCATTCAGCTACAACACACATTAAAAAAAAAAAAAAAAAAAAAGCGCAGAGCGCGGACTCTCTATTCCATAATGTAATTTAACATATTTTCAAACAATTGTTTAACATGTGTTTTTTTTCCTTAACATAAGACAGATTCACACACCATTAATTCAGTGTATGTATTTGTTTCAAACATTAAATTATTTATTGACTAACTGCTCTAGACTCAAGGACTCAACAAAGTTTCCATGTCTCATACACAAAGATACAAATTTGGGTTAATAGTTCCACATATTATTTTAAAATTACAGTATGTTTACAATTTATTGGTTTGTAAATAAGTTTCTTTTTACCTTCAAAATAGTCTACCGGATCACCTTAATCAAACCGGGCGTAGCTCGGAAAATCCCCTAGTTCATATCTAAAACCTCTAACACAATGGCAAACGCTTCAACAAGGGTCTTGTGAGGGAAATTATATCGGACAATAAAAACGTAGGTCAAGATAAATATAGAGAACCAACCAAGAAAGAAGAATAGATTGGGAATTAGACAGACTAATCCGGTAACTGTCCCTAAGCCAATGGTAAACAACAAATGGTTCATGTCAGAATCAGCATCATCATCTTGGTCAATCGTCGGAGATAAATGTTGGAGAAATGCAACAAAGCCAATGATGGACGACATGGCATAGACGAAAACCTCCACAATTTTTCCCGACCATAGCGTTACAATGCAAATAAACACGACAAATGACTGCTCCAACACCACTATATCAGCCGGACCAATCTCTCGATGTGAGACTTCAGAGGGTGATCACATCCGCACCACCACTTCGTCGTGGCTCCGAACAGTGCATATTGAATTATAAGATACTTCCCAATGGATAGTACTACATATGCTGTTGGGTCTTCAAAATTTTTGGCTTTTCCAGTCAGGCAAAAAATGAGCAGAGATATCGCCATAACCGCTGTGGACAAACGCAATGTTATTGTCCAAAATCTTTTCTGCCGCCTACTCTCATCCTTATTTGCTATCACCACTCCTCCGGCCACCATTTCTTCCAATGCTATCACCACTCCTCCGGAGTTCACAAACTTTTAGTTTTGCTAGAGAGAAGCAATGATCGAAAGGGATTAATTAGAAAAGAGATTGAACATGAGATAAAAGCTATTCTCTCGGTTTCCCAAACCAGGTGGCTGTCTTGATTTCGAGCCTCCCCGGATGCATAGAAGAAGTATAACCTGAGCTAGAGACCTAAATTCAGGTAAACATTGGTGAATTGCAAATTGAAAATTGAATTTCAAGCATCTCCAAATCGGTAGTAACTGATTTTTGCATGTCGTGGATTCAATTCAAACTGATTAGAACACAAAGTTTCTATCGGAGATGAACAAGCTTCGAAAAAGATCTGGAGCAGCTTCTGGAACTTCTCAGGGAAACTGAAGAAGAAGGAGAACAGTTCAATTACAAAAAACAAAAAAAACAAAAAAAAGAAGATAAGGAGAGATGGTGTTCGTAAGAGAAAACGGAAGAAGCAAGGGGAAAGTGAGATTCAATTTGGGTCGAAGATGAACAAGTCGAATGGGATTAGAGAAGAAGAAGAAGAAGGAGAAGAGAAAGAGAGACGGCGTGTTCGTGAGAAAAAATGGAAGGAGAAAGGGAAAGTGGGATTTTGTATTGTACCGACTTTTTTTGGTTGAATGCATTTGTAATATTTTTAATAATTTTTCAAATGAAACAGCTTAGTTTAGGGAACAATGGCTCATTTGGTCTCTTGCGAAGAAAACGATCCTCGTTTGCCCTCGTTATAACTTGAAATTTCTTTTCGATTTTCTTTTAAATCAGAAACTAGTCAAATACAAGTATATCCTTGTCAAATATCTATAATTACCAACCCAACCACGTTTTATTCGATCAACACAATTTGGGGGGACCCACTTTATCTCCTCCACGTTTTATTTGGGTCACCTAATTCCGCCATTGTCTTCGACTCTGCAAAATTAAAAAGCAAAAAAAAAAAGCTCAAAATCAATGGAATACACAGGAGACCATGACCCATTTGTAGTTGGATCAAATCTATGAAAATCACAAAATTTATTTTCGTTTCATCCCTCTCTTTCGTCGTCGTTCCTCATCCCACCTCAATCCTCCGTCTTCCGCCACCGACTACGACCTCAAAGCTATTCCCGGCGACGCGATTTTGAATCAGTTCTCGATCGATTCTTCCTCCTCGAACCAAGACGGTTTCGTCATTCCTCTTTTTCGTTCTCTTCGACCCTGGTTTCCTTCTTCTTCTCTCAGCCATGAGATTCTTAGCAGACATTCCTTTCTTCTTCCCTTTGTTGTTGTTGTTGTTGTTTTTCTCATCGGATTCGTAATTCAATCCAGAGATGTCGATGATTTCAGTACTGTTGTTGTCATCGTGAATCTCTCTCTTGTAGCTCGATCTCTTCATCTCGGAGGAAGACTCCGAGTTGCACATTTTGCTGCTCGAGCTCTGACGCATCGCAGCTCGTTTCTGGAACAGTGTAGGCTGCAAGCCGGAGGAAGCCATTACCTCTAATGGTTTCAGAACATTGGCTCTGTTCTCGAAGATGCCGTTCGCGATTCCGCCAAATTCAAGAGGAGTGAATCCATTTCCTGCTGCTCTAGTGGTGTTTTCCGGCCGGGAAGAGAGGAAATCCGGTGGCGAGCTCAGTCCGGCGAAATTCATAGAGTTTGGAGTCTGGTTTCCATGGATTTGTCCGAGAAACCCATAATCGAAGCCGAATTCGTCGAAAGGATTGTTGTTGTTGGTGGTAGTAGTGGTGGTGGTGGGGACGCTGAGGAGAGAAGCGATGCAAGCTTTTGTAGCTAAGAAAGACGTTTGTTGTTGCTGTTGTTGTTGATGTGAAGCGGCGTCGAGTGTGAAATTGGAAAATGAAGAAGACGAATCAATCGACTGCTGGAGAAGGAGAAGAAGATTCTCCGAGAGATTCAACGGGAAGCCGCCGTTAAATTCTTCCCCGTTAAATCTGAAGTCGTTTTGGTTGTTGTTGTTATGGAGGATTTTCTCTAATAAATTGCATTCATACTGATAATTTTATAAAACTTTGTTTTATTGAGTAAAAATTGAATGTATTAAAAGAACATAAAGTTAATGAGAGATATGAACATAAAACATAACTTATAAATCTCATAAATGAAGTTTTGTTGAAAAAAATTTCAACTATAATCAAAGTTAACTATATCCACCATATAGTTTCATGGTTAGTTTGTTAATGAATACCATATGAAGATGAGAAAGATGTTGACAATGTGTTTTTAAGAATTTGATTACATCATTATGTAGAGAATGTTGAAATATTACTTGCAGTTACTTGTACAACCCAAAATTATAAAGATTATGGTATGTACAACTACATATAAATTTTAACCTCTAATGTACAACTGTTTAGAGAGGAGTACAACTAATATCTTGGGAACAACTATGTGTAAATTTGGCGGCGATAATTAAAAAAAAAATTAATTAAAATGACATGTGTCGCATGGAGATCGATTTGGCGGCTGGAAAAAAAAAAATCATATACAATTTCGAGTGGGCCCAGTTTTGATGGGCCCAGATTTTTTCTATTTTTATTGAATTAATTTTAATGCTGACTGGATTCATTAATGGCAAATTCGTAATTAATAAGACACAAAGACTATGTGAGAATAGAGGAGACTAAGCGTGATTTGTTTTCTTCTATTAAGACCAAATCAGCCTCGCGCCCTTAGTTTAGGCCTGGGCATTTTACCCGGACCCGACGACCCCGACCGGAACTCCCGAAAAAACCGGTTCGGATCGGGTTCGGGTTTTAGAATTTTACGGATCTGTTTGTTTTAGACCCGTGGGTATCGGTTCGGGTCGGGTTTTTACCCGATACCCGATGGGTACCCGAATTTTTATTTTTATTTTTATTTTTCTGTCCAGCAATTTCTGTTAAATAAGCCCAATACAAACCAGCAACCCATTACACAATTAAAAGCCCATTCCTAAATAAAAATCTAAACACGTGGAGCCATGTGTTGAAATGAGTTGAGGAAGATGATAAACCGCTGCTGTGAATCCTCATCGCGAAGCACCGCCGCCGTAAATCATCATCGCCAAGCTCCGACTGAGCCAAGATCCGCCGAATTGCTTTCATGAAAATCATCGCTCCACATCCAACGAATCGAGATTTGGAATCCTCAAATCATGTAGAATATCCTTTCGCAGTAATCACTGATGAGTTCTAGCCAGAAATTCATTGACTCTACCATGACCACCACGATCTTCCACCATCACGAGAAAGCTCCGCTTAAAGCCTATCTAAGAGGCTCAACATGAATTAGCGAAGATATTACTCTCATAGATTTTGAGAAACCGAGTGAAGCTCGAGTCAGAAACTATCAGAATAAAGCTTGCAGGCTCAGATAGTCAGATCTGTAGAAGGAAAGGAGTAACAAACATCCAGTCAAAGGCGGAATCCAAAATCGGTCATAGCCGAAAACTATATCCGAAAACTATACCCGGAAGTTTTTACACGGAAAATAGTCGATATTTTTGGGGTTTTATCAGGTTTTCGGTTATTTTGTATATTTTTCGGTTATTTTGTAGATTTTCGGGTTATGATCGGGGGTATTCGGTTCAAAAAAACCGATAAAACCCAACCCAAATTAGACTCGAACAAGAACCGAATTTTGCATAAACCCGAATGGGTCTAAAAAAATTAGCCCCGGACCGACTCGGAACTCGACAGGAACCGAACCGAACCTGAACCGAAATTTGTACAAACCCGAATGGGTCAAAAAATTATCAACCCAAACAGAACTGAACCCGAATGGACCCGATCCAAACCCGACCCGAAACCCGAACGCCCACCCCTAGTTTAGTTCTTAAAACAATATTTAATATTAAAAATCTAATATTCACAAATTTAATTAACTCAAATGTTAGTAAGATCACGGGTAAAAACCAACATTCTTTATGATCACAAATCATAACTAATTATCATATTCACTTAATTAGCATACTTTAATGCTATAACCCATGCGGTAGCAGCACAGATCATTGCAACAACAATACTATTATTTATCAAAAATTACAAGTTTCCATACTTCTCAAGCATAGTGCATTCAGTCATTTATATAACTTTGTCTAAAAATTAATATGTTATTAAAGACATCTCGAGATCATCATTTTTTATATAGAGTTTGCTCGCAAAATTGGAGATCATATACGCTACATCTCGAGATTACCATTAAGCATATATTTGCCTATAATACGTTTACCTTTAAATACTTGGAAAATATATAATTTTATATTTTATCGGTAAATTTTCATATATTATCATTTTTCTGGAAACATTATAATGTTTTTTCAATAAGTCCAACAATATTCAAAATATAGAACAAATTGAATCTTTGTGAAAATGAAAAAATACAGGACTATATATCGACTCAAAACCATTCTCACGTTGGTAAAAACACTTGACTTTTATATAAATATATTTCTTGAGATTTGGTAATGATGTGGGTGAAAAAAAAAAAATATCATTCAGATAGTTGAGGTTTAAAATATGATTAAAAAAATATATGTTGTCACAATAACATTTTAATCGAACTTTAAAATAATATTTAGTATTAGAAACCTAATGTTCACATATTAAATTAACTCAAAAGTTAGCAACATCACGGGTGAGAACCAACATTCTTTTAGATCTGGGTTTTCTCGAGAGACATAAAAAAGAACGGATCTGATCAAATGTGAAAATTTGTAATCTTGATTTTAACATGTCTTATGGACAAATTTACAAAAGAAGAGAAAAAAATGATAGAATCAACAAATTATAGATTTTGATATGATATCAAATTAAGAAGATATTATTTTAGGTTTCATCGGTACTGATCACGATTAACTTCAAATTAAAAGAATTTGATTCGCTCATGTCATTCTATCGACAACACGACAAAATTTAATGCAGTGATTGTGAAAATTATGTTAACAATATCGACAAAATCAACAATTATCAGTCTCATTAACGAAAAAATCACACATGTTGAGATAAAAATTATCTCATGAAGACAATAATCTCTTACCAGCAAAAGTCCATCATTTTTACCGTTCTGGCCCAATAAGCCGAAATATAATACATAACTTAAAAAATTAATGATCACATATTTATTTTATCTTATACTTAGATAATCAAATATTATAATTCATCATTATATATCACAAATATATTATTCTTTACATAATTATAATATGAATAGTGTAATTTTACTTATCAAAAATTACAACATGCTTCTCAAGCACGGGTCAGCTACTAGTTTTCATTAAATAAGAAACATGAAATGCATGAACCAACTTTTTTTATACAGTATCGTTATATTCTGATATATATATATAAGCAATCTTATTATTTTTTACAAAAAATAAATACTGATCTTATTGTATAACTCCCGAAACAATATTATCTTATTATATAAAGCTGGATGCGCGCGACGTGGTCGCGACACGTATGATTTTTATAACTCATAGGATCGCGACATGTGTCATTATTTATTTTAAAATTATTAAGATCGTGACATATGTCATTTAAAAAAGATAAAATTTGTTAATTAAAAAGATGAGAATAAAAAAAAATAGATAAAAAGACAAATAAAAGGCTAATCCTTATGGAAAATTGAAAAATAGTAAAAAGAAGTAAAATAAAAAAATCATAAGAAAGAACAATGAACACAAAAAAAAAGGAAAACAAATATTTAAAAAAGTTAATTCTTATAGGAAAAGGAAAAAAAAGTGTGATATTTTTTTGAAAATAAAAAATTAGAAGAAAGAGCAAACAACATTAGGGAAAAAAAGAAAACCAATAATTAAAAAAGGTTAATTCTTATGGAATTAACAATAAAAATAAATATTTAAAAGTTATCGTGTGATAGAGGATAAAAATTTTGTTATGATTATGACAAGTTGTGGTTAAGATAAATCGAGAAGCAATTTGTTTCTCAACATGTTCTTTAACTAAGTTTTATTTGAATCATGACTTTGATTCAGTTATTGAATCTAGGAAAATGTTACATAGTAAAAAATGATTTATGATGGTGTAGTTTTCTAATTTTACTTACTTTTAAAGGTGATGAGGTTTTATTTTTATTTTCTGATTTTTTTCTACAAAATGTAAAACACAAAATTATAAATCCCGCGTATACGCGGGACCTAATCTAGTTTAATTATAAACATACATTCATACGCACGTAGCAAGCTTCTATAAGTGAACTAATAGAACAAGGCTTTTAAACATACATTCACACAAAGATCTAAAACTAGAATTAAACTAGGTAGCCTTTTATTTGTCTTACTTCTTTTTACTAATAATTATTTTTGAAGATAAAAGCTTTTAAACATACATTTATCTGATTGTTAATATAATTTACCAAAAATATATCTACTTGTTAAACAATCAGATAAATTTGTTAGTTTTTACTATGTATTTCACCACTCTATGGTGGTAACTTTATCTTCAAAAATAATTATTTAATTTGTTTGTGCAATATCTAGCTGGACGGTAGAATTGTTTTGCACAATTTAGGCGATAGATATAACTCGCCCCAAAACAAAAGATAGATAGATTAATATATCGATTTGACCAAGAAAAAAAAAAAGACTACCATACCGATATCTGTTAAAGATTCAGAAGCCCTAGCTAGTAATTCATATCTAAAACCTCTAACACAATGACAAATGCTTCGACAAGGGTCTTGTGAGGGAAATTATATCGGACAATAAAAACATAGGTCAAGATAAATATAGAGAACCAGCCAAGAAAGAAGAATAGATTGGGAATTAGACAGACTAATCCCATAACTGTCCCTACGCCAATGGTAAACCACAAATGGTTCATGTCAAAATCAGCAGTATCATCTTGGTCAATCGTCGGAGATAAAAGTTGGAGAAATGCAACAAAGCCAATGATGGACGACATGGCATAGACGAAAACCTCCACAATTTTCCCCGACCAGAGCGTTACAATGCAGATAAACACGACAAATGCCTGCTGCAACACCACTATTACAGCCGGACCAATCTCTCGATGTAAGACTTCAAAGGGATGATCACATCCGCACCACCACTTCGTCGTGGCTCCGAATAGTGCATATTGGATTATAAGATATTTCCCAATGGATATTACTGCATATGCTGTTGGGTCTTTAAAATTTTTAGCTTTTCCAGTCAAGCAAAATATGAGCAGAGATATCGCCATAACCGCTGTGGACAAACGCAATGTTATTGTCCAAAATCTTTTACGCCGCATACTCTCATCCTTATTTGCTATCACCACTCCTCGGGCCACCATTTCTTCCAATACAATACTTGTATCTTCACTTGTTGATCTGAATCGTTCTCGAGGCAACTAATTATCATACATAAACATCCATCTCAATAGGACCTCTCTTCATAAAAGCGTTAAGGAAAAAAAAAAAAAAAAGAAGGAGAAGGGCACCTGAAGATCCCTTTGCTGAGCAAGAAGCTTCATATCAACAACTTTGTATTGCTGAAGCCTAAAAACAGAACCCCACGGAAATTAAATCACTAAAGAGTACAGGAGATCTGGGATTGAGCTAAGAAGAACAAGCCCAGATAAATGCGGAGACCTAAGAGTTAAACGAGAAATGAGAGGAGAAACCTTTCTTGATGGAAGGCGAGAGCAGAGTTGGAATCGAGGCCAGACTGAGAGAGATAAGTCTCGACATCTTGGATGAATTTGGCGGCAGGAATGCCTCTTCTCTCAGTCAAATCGCCACCGCTTCCACTTGGAGAAGACGAAGACATCTGCGATTACCGGAATCAAATCGAATCGAGATCTCCGTTTCCTTTTTTGGCGATTTAGGGCTAATTTCCCTCTGAGTTTGCCTTCGGAGGAGAGAGTGAAACCAGCGACGGAGCAAGGGATCGGGTAAACATAGGGTGTCAAAATGGATCCGACCCATGAAGTTTTAAGGGTTGGGTTATGATCCAACCCATTTATTTTGAGGACTTTAACTAATTTAATTTATATTTATAGATTAAATAGATTATATGGTACCATATATATAAAATAATAATAAATTTTAAGAACATTCAATAAATTATTTTTAAAAAATAAGGAAAGCTTCCAAATAACAAATTTATAGTAATATATATTGTGTAATAAAATAAAATAAAGTATTCACTTAATTATATAAAACATATGATAAAACCATAAAATAAAACCTCAATTATTAACCATCTAAGCTAATTTATGATTGTTTACATTTTAATGATAAATTTATGGATATTTTATATTTTTAAATAATAAATTATGAATATTTATATATTTATAATGTTTTTTTCTTGTGATAAATTAATGGGTAACTCATAACCCTAATGAGCTTATCTGTTAAACTATAGACTATTAAGGTGAATCCAATTAATTTATATGGTTAAAAAAAACTTAACCCATCATCGTCCTCTGTTGAACTAGAGACACCCAAACAGCGCCGTTTATAGGATTTTAAAGTAGGCTCATGAATCAAAATGACACAAACCCATTAACACAACACAAATCTTAATATCTTTTAGTGTAAATGAGAATATGTTGTCGAATGTTTCTAGCGAAAATTGTTGACACATCAAACATATACACTCAATGAACATATGAAAAATTGAAACTATTTATAACTGAATTGAATCATATGAAATATTACTTAGCATTGACTAAGATTTTTTTTAGGGGGAAATTATATATTAATGAAACTGAATGTCAAATGGATAGATTTTTTCGGATTTAAATTTAAATTTAATATTTATATATGAAATATGAATCTAAACTACTGCGAAAATGATATTTTTGTTTAGATTAAACCTTCATCACCATTCAATTCAGATTTTGATATGGTAATGCAATTGAAATATCGATCGCATTGATAAAAATTTGTTGTTTAAACTAATTTGGATTTATCGGTATTGGCAAACATTTTGTGAATTGAATGCAAATAGATTTTTTGACACACAATATTGATATGTGTTATTGTGTTATTCTTTTGCAAATGCTCTTAAATTCCATTATTAAATTCAATAACATGTTTTTAATGCTAATAAGTTCATAACATAAAACAACTTACTAACATAAAACAACTTCTTGATATGGCAATGCAATTTTGCATTGATAAAAAATTTGTTGTTTAAACTAATTTGGGCTTATCGGTATTGACAAACATTTAATTTTGTGAATTGAATGTCAAATAGATTTTTTGACACATAACATTGATATGTATTATTGTGTTATTCTCGTACATATGCTCTTAAACTCCATTATTAAAGTCCATAACATGTTATTAATATCATGCTAATAAGTCAATAACATTACAACTTACTAACAAATGTTGAAACTGGTTATTGTTTAAGAGCATATGCTCTTATACCTCAAAGGCTCAAATTGGTTGGCTGTTGGAAGAAACAAATTGAATTGTTCCCGGATTTTTGCTAAATAGTCGCCCAATCTTTCTCTATATATTTTTACCTTAAATACCACTTTGTTGTATTCAGTCATTGATGTCATCCAACAGTTACTAATGAGAAATTAAACTAATCCCGGATTAAAATGACACAGTTTTCGGCTCAGTTTAAAATAATATTGATTTGGTCAAAGATATGGATCCATTTATAGGTTTATATTTGATTCATTTTATTTAATTTATTTAGGTTTAGTATTGATGATGAAAATTATAACAAAGAAATGTACTGTAGACTGTAGCCATAACATAACACAAATATATCTTTTAATCACATGTAAACAATTTCATCGATTCAGCTCGTGGCATGTGGGTGTCAAATCCAATGATGAATTTCTTTGTTAAACACTCGTTTCACTCTATTCTCACCACCCGTCAAAAAAAATTTAACCTAGTGGGGAAATCAACACAAGGATTAATCGTATATTTGAAAGCTCTCAAAGAGTTTCTAGTTCCATTTTTAAGGATGGTGCGAAGCAAAAATCCTTTGGTGAATACCTCAATCTAGTGCCATTTATAAGGATGGTGTGTGTTTTTTTTTTTCAGGACCACGTAAAAACTCTGCCATACGGTAGATATATAGCTAATTAGTATTTGGTACTTACATAAACCACAAGACAGATTAGAAACCTTTAGGTTTAAAATTGCAAGAGGTTTATAAATGGTTTAATTATTTCCGCTCATTCAGATAAGACCGATATTTTCTAGGTGTGATGTCCAACTTGTTTTAGGATTTAACAGCAAGTTTTCTGGATAGAGATCCCAATCCTCATTTGACAATTAGGAGAAGAATCATATATAAACCATGTTTTTTTCAAGACGAGATTTATAATCTATAAAATCTTGCCACATCGACCATTTATCGCTGGTACGTAGCCTTTGAGTTTTCCTCTGAATCTTTACACTTTGCATAGAAACTTGTTCTGCGCTTGTCTCCAAGTCCTTGCATCTCCGGTAACGCCACAAGCATTTTCGCACCCGGGTTGCAAATTGCAACCTTGTTCTCCCAACTCAAGACAGACCAAACCGCGGATGGGAAGAGCAAACTGGCCATTCCTTCCGACAACATACTTCTCCAAATGGTCTTGACCAGAGCCAGAGCCAGACGCCAGCTGTTGTTGATTTACACAGTGAAACGACACACCACCAGGACCAACTGGAGAGTCGCCGACCAAGACTCCACTCCCCTTTTTCACCGATCGCTCCTCGTAAGTGTCTCAGAAATCTTTTGACCGGATCACCCTGTTCCACTCCTTGGAGACAACCACCAATCTAGCAATCGAATCTTGTGGCAACCTGGAGAAACATTCCATTAGCATATCGTCAGGAATCACAATATTCTCCATTATTTTGGTGTAATTTTTCATGTAGTTATGTTTCTGCCAATTATTTACATTTCTCGGCTAATTAAGAACTGAGAATAAAACCCTTAAAACTTCTACCTCTTGTTCGATTTCTCATCAAACCCCCTAATCAAATCCCTAAAAATCCTACAATTCTCTAGAAGAAACCTAAAGAAATCATTGAAAACTCCCCTTTCCATCAATCTGAATCCTCGAAAGCAGCCACAGAGATCCTCTTATTCTACTGTTTCCCAAAAAACAAACCTTTTGGAGTCAATAGCTTAGCAAATCTGTCGAGTCGTGTAATGCCTAAACATCCAAATCGTAACGATATCGCAAAACTCCCTGAGCTCATAATCTCCGACGAACTTCTTCCATCCAATTCTTTATAAGCACCACTATCTAGGTAGCATGTCGACTGCACCCCTACTCAAACTCTAACTACACTGTAAGGCTATATAATACGTTTCTTTAGTTTTAAAGGATTATATCACAACTAGATAATGCCCCGCGTATACGCGGGATTTATTTTAATTTTTTTTCAAAAAAAATAAACAAAATATGATTATTCTTAAAAATAAGTAAAATAATATTAAAAACCCGATAAAAAATCTATGAATACGCACAAAAACTTAAATTATGTATTCTTTTTTAAAACAAAAACCAAAATTGTGTTTATATCTATATTATGAATATATCAATATAAATAGAAAAAATATGTTACTAACCTTTTCATCAAATAATAGAAGGTCCACTCCCATAAGGATATTATTTTTCTTTAGGATTTCTAGCTTTTCACTTTAAAATAACATGTACTATACTTGACGATAATTTCGATCTCGATCCAATTGATTTAGAGGGAAATAATCTTTATTGATTTCTTGAACTTTCAAAGACATGATTTTTCTTTTTCTAAATTATAGAGAGAGAAAAAAAAGATAGAAGCACACAATTAAATTTTGAAGGTTATAGCTTATTATTATATAGAGTTTGGTAAGACATATAGATATTTTTTTTTTTCCGTTAGTATATGGAACCTTTTTATCTTAGAATAGGGGGCATGCAAATTTTGTTTTTCCTTTTTCCGTTAAAATATAGAACCTTTTTCAGTTAGAATATGGCAAATATATACATTTTTCATTTTTTTACCTTAGAATATGAGGCATGCAAAAAAACGTTTTTCTTATTCCGTTAGAATATGAAACATTTTCCGTTAGAATTTGGAACATTTTTCCCTTAGAATATGAGGCAATTAATTTTTTTTTTCCTTTTTCCGCTAAAATATGCAAACTTTTTCAAGACACATAATATGGTAAATATGCATTTTTCCAGTTTTCGTTAGAATATGACATGCAAATTTTTTTTTTTCTATTAGAATATGGAATATTTTTCACTTAGAATATGAGGCATGAAAAAATATTTTTTTTCCTTTTCTGTTTAGAATATGGAACATTTTTTAGAATATGAGGCCTGCAAAAGAACTTTTTCCTTTTTTCATTAATAATATGAAATATTTTTTTGTTAGAATTTGGCAGATATATTTTTCCTTTTTAACACTTTTAATTAGTTTTTTTTCCAATACACATGTCAAGATCTCAATACGTTAAAATTAAAATTGACACTTGTCACGATCTTATGAATTATAAAAATCCTATGTGTCGCAACCACGTCACGCGCATCCAGCTTTATATAATAAGATACTCGATCAAAATAAGTTACAAGAATATCAACTTGACTTTAAGACTTTTTAGTAATATGTAACTTATAATTAAATAATATATAAATAATTGCTAGTATCATAAAGATCCTTACGGCTAAACAAAAAGACCTTAAAAAAAACATAAAAAGCACAGCATCATATTTTAAATGATTTTATAAAAACTATAAGATTATCTCTTTTTATTAACTGGAAAAGAGTCAACTCTTAGAAATACATTTGTACAAGAAAATGTTACAACTTAAAAAGAAAATAAAACAAAAGCGGAACGGATGAGGTTTTTATGTTTCATAATTCTTAGGCAAGTTGAGATTCTTGTGGCGGAGTCATCTCGGTCAGTGATCTCCCTTCCTCTTCACTTCCTCCCTGTTGAAGCCTCTGGCCTTGACCGGACCACATGGTGTTTTTGTAGCAAACTACGATGGCTGTAAGAAGAATTCCGAAAAACTGCATGAGAGACCAAGGACGAACGAAATGCTCAAAGGCTGCAAGAATGAGGGAGACCAGCCCGTCCAGCCATCCAAAATCACTCCCAATACCTATAAGTTTGAACACAGAAGCAAAATGAAGGTATGCAAAAACAAACGTTAGAAAGATAAGAAGATCAACATGACTAGGGTCGCAGAATATGTCTCCTAAAAAAACTATCAACCTAAGAAGAGAAATTTCTATAACAGATTTTCTTAGTTGACCTAAAGTTGAACAGTGAGCAAGTGCTTCCCTAATTCTATTTAGACTATCAGATCCCCAATTTTTCACAAGAAGTGTCTCGGCAAAAGCAATTAGGGCAAAAGCAAGATAGTAAAGAGTTTCAAGAAAAACACTATGATAACTCTGCCAAAGGTGTAAAAGGATAGAAGAATGATATGTTGTTGCTGGTGGAGGTACAGGAGCTAAACATTGACAACAACCTAAGGGAGGGTTTTCAACTACGTGAATACCCATAAGAATATCCCAATACCTACTTAGAACAAAAGTCAGAACAAAACCTAGGTATGTGATGATAGCATGAATAGCTAGAACTCTATCATGACTATACAAGAACGAGATAAACGTACAGAGTTGGACAAATAACCAGCGTATAAAACCAAAAATTGGAGCAACACAAGCAGAACACATTATTATGTAATGGCTAGGGAAAGAAAGAGAGGGAGATGAAATTCCTAAAAATATATGAAGAAAAAGAAACAAGATAAGAGTAGAGATATGCTCCCTGGTTCTTGTGACGGGAGGTTCCGTGAGACGACGAACGAGAGATGGTAAGAACTAAGAAAAAATACGAAAAGGGATCACCGGGAAGAAAAACGCAACGAGAGGTCGCTGAGATCAAAAAGCGAGAAGAGAAAAACAATCAAAATAGGCGACGGGAGATTCCGTGAGACGACGAACGAGAGATGGTAAGAAGAAATAGGTAAAGGAATCGTCGGAAAGAAAAACGCGACGAGAGGTCGCTGAGAGAAAAAAAGCGGGAGGAAAACAATCAAAATGGGCGACGGGAGGTTCCGTGAGACGACGAACGAGAGATGGTAAGAAGTTTGTTGTTTTCTTGACCTTTCTTGAAACCCTAACGGCTAACGATATAACTCTCTCAGAGAGAAAAAAAGATTTAGTTGCTAGAGAAGGAGGCAGAAAATATTGTGATCGTCCGATGGATTTTTCAGCGGCTTATTTATTTAGGTAAAGATAAATGATGTGACCTGCTGTGACGCGCGTGTCTCATAAGAAAAGAAGTGAGGAGTCCACGTGTCGCGGATCCGGGGATCGTGAATGGGTAAAGCCGACTTAATAGTAACGCGCGCGCGTGGACTGCAGATGGACCTCTTGGGCCTCCGATTTATGTTTCTTTTTCTTTTTTTTTTTAATTTTCTTTTTAATATAGGCGTGAAGAAAATAATTTAACAGTGTTACAAATTTATAATATGAGAGAGAAATTGGAAATAATTTATCATATTATAATTTGGCCCCACCTTTTAACTTATTGTTGAGAAATTACATATCACTCGATTACGTCTGCTATTATTTTATTTTCCAAATTAAAGACGCAGCTCAAGTTTTATGCAATGACATAAGTTTCATGGCATGGCAAAAACCGTAAACAAAGTTTACCGCACTAATAGTAACACCAATTCAATGCAGGACCTATACATTCTACTATGAGAATACATCATTTTGTATATTTTTCCATTTAGAAAAAGAAAAGATGTTAAAAAAATTATGTAGAAAATCTGTTAATATAATTTACCAAAAATATATCTACTTAATAAACAATCAGATAAATTTGTTAGTTTTTACTATGTATTTCACTACTCTAGGTTGGTAACTTTATCTTCAAAAATAATTATTTAATTTGTTTGTGCGATATCTAGCTGGACGGTAGAATTGTTTTGCACCATTTACGCGATAGATATAACTCGCCCCAAAACAAAAGATAGATAGATTAATATATCGATTTGACCAAGAAAAAAAAAAAAGACTACCATACCGATATCTGTTAAAGATTCAGAAGCCCTAGCTAGTAATTCATATCTAAAACCTCTAACACAATGGCAAACGCTTCAACAAGGGTCTTGTGAGGGAAATTATATCGGACAATAAAAACGTAGGTCAAGATAAATATAGAGCACCAGCCAAGAAAGAAGAATAGATTGGGAATTAGACAGACTAATCCCGTAACTGTCACTAAGCCAATGGTAAACCACAAATGGTTCATGTCAAAATCAGCATCATCATCTTGGTCAATCGCCGGAGATAAAAGTTGGAGAAATGCAACAAAGCCAATGATGGACGACATGGCATAGACAAAAACCTCCACATGCAATTTCCTGGACCAGAGCGTTACAATGCAGATAAACACGACAAATGCCTGCTCCAACACCACTATATCAGCCGGACCAATTTCTCGATGTGAGACTTCAGAGGGATGATCACATCCGGACCACCACTTCGTCGTGGCTCCGAACAGTGCATATTGGATTATAAGATACTTTCCAATGGATATTACTGCATATGTTGTTGGGTCTTCAAATTTTTGGCTTTTCCAGTTAGGCAAAATATGAGCAGAGATATCGCCATAATTGATGTGGACAAACACAATGTTATTGTCCAAAATCTTTTACGCCGCCTACTCTCATCCTTATTTGCTATCACCACTCCTCCGGCCACCATTTCTTCCAATGCAATACTTTCAAGACTTGACACCCCCTATCTCTTCTTCTTAGGCTTCGCTTGTTACTCGACGAATTATATAAAGAAGATTAATTCTTTTAAAATGGATAATGAAGAAGAGACAGGCTTTTTATTTATTTTTGTCAGCGCAAAAGAAAACAAACTTAATTATATATATATATATATATATATATATATATATATTTTTTTTTTTATAAGGAACAAATTTCAACAGATAATAGAATCTATCCAAGGAAAGGAAGAAGATTTTGATGGTGAAAGAGTGAAGCTTTTTCACCGACAAACTGATTCGAGTTATTTGAAGTTAATTATTATTTTAGATATTGTATGATTGGATATTGTTAACTAAATTAATCATGAATGAGAAATTAAACTAATCCTAGATTAAAATGACACAGTTTTCGGCTCAGCTTAAAATGATATTGATTTGGTCAAAGATATAGATCCATTTTTAGGTTTATATTTGATTCATTTTATTTAATTTATTTATGTTTAGTATTGATGATGAAAATTATAACAAAGAAATGTATTGTAGGCTGTAACCATAACATAACACAAATATATCTTTTAATCACATGTAAACAATATCATCGATTCAGCACGTGGCATGTGGGTGTTAAATCCAATGATGAATTTCTTTGTTAAAAACTCGTTTCACTCCATCCTCACCACCCGTCAAAATTTTTTTAACCTAGTGGGGAAATCAACACAAGGATTAATCGTATATTTGAAAGCCCTCAAAGAGTTTCTAGTTGCCATTTTTAAGAATGGTGCGAAGCAAAAATCCTTTGGTGAATACCTCTCTCTATAAGGATGGTGTGTGTTTTGTTATTCAGGACCACGTAAAAACTCCGCCATACGGTAGATATATAGCTAATTAGTATTTGATACTTACATAAACCACAAGAAAGATTAGAAACCTTTAGGTTTAAAATTGCAAGAGGTTTATAGATGGTTTAATTATTCCGAAATCCGCTCATTTAGATAAGACCGATATTTTCTAGGTGTGATGTCCAACTTGTTTTAGGATTTAACAGCAAGTTTTCTGGATAGAGATCCCAATCCTCATTTGACAATTAGGAGAAGAATCATATATAAACCATGTTTTTTTCAAGACGAGATTTATAATCTATAAAATCTTGCCACATCGACCATTTATCGCTGGTACGTAGCCTTTGAGTTTTCCTCTGAATCTTTACACTTTGCATAGAAACTTGTTCTGCGCTTGTCTCCAAGTCCTTGCATCTCCGGTAACGCCACAAGCATTTTCGCACCCGGGTTGCAAATTGCAACCTTGTTCTCCCAACTCAAGACAGACCAAACCGCGGATGGGAAGAGCAAACTGGCCATTCCTTCCGACAACATACTTCTCCAAATGGTCTTGACCAGAGCCAGAGCCAGACGCCAGCTGTTGTTGATTTACACAGTGAAACGACACACCACCAGGACCAACTGGAGAGTCGCCGACCAAGACTCCACTCCCTTTTTTCACCGATCGCTCCTCGTAAGTGTCTCAGAAATCTTTTGACCGGATCACCCTGTTCCACTCCTTGGAGACAACCACCAATCTAGCAATCGAATCTTGTGGCAACCTGGAGAAACATTCCATTAGCATATGGTCAGGAATCACAATATTCTCCATTATTTTGGTGTAATTTTTCATGTAGTTATGTTTCTGCCAATTATTTACATTTCTCGGCTAATTAAGAACTGGAGAATAAAACCCTTAAAACTTCTACCTCTTGTTCGATTTCTCATCAAACCCCCTAATCAAATCCCTAAAAATCCTACAATTCTCTAGAAGAAACCTAAAGAAATCATTGAAAACTCCCCTTTCCATCAATCTGAATCCTCGAAAGCAGTCACAGAGATCCTCTTATTCTACTGTTTCCCAAAAAACAAACCTTTTGGAGTCAATAGCTAAGCAAATTTGTCGAGTCGTGTAATGCCTAAACTATTGGTTTATGGTGGGTTTATGGTCGGTTTGCGCCCATGATTTGGTCACATATTTAGAGAAATATAGGGATCGAAAGTTTTGGCAGAATTGATGTTTAAAAGTTTTTGGTTAGGAAGAAGATGAACAGTAACCGACGCGAGTCAGTTTCTGTGTCGTCTGAATCGTAAATTTGTTGATGCGATATAAGGAAGTGGTCTTTGTATACAGAACATGTTTTATTTGTTAATCCATGTTAGAAAATGCATTGATCAAGTGGGAGTTCTATTGTGTTTAGAACTTAAAATTTTGCGAGGAACAAAGCGATCTGCTGTAATAAGATTCTAATATGAGTGATGATTGGGAACTTAGTGAACTCTCGATCTTATGTTGCGAACCGCGTTATGTCGGGTTAATTTGTGTCCTTTGCAAGATTGTGTTATGTGTGAAAAGTATGTGTTAAACTAATGTCTCTTGATGTTGAAGCAGAAATGGTGACTGCTTGTAAGAACATCATTGCTGAGCTTAACCGTGGAGACAAACTGGACGGTGATAATTACGATATCTGGTATCGTAAAGTTCAGTATGTCCTCGAGGAGCAAGAAGTAAAAGAGACTCTTTTGCACCTCATGGAACAACCTGAGCAGGGTGATACGCCTCAACATGTGAGAGATCTTGACACATATAATGTCTGGAAGAAAAAGAATAGCATCGCTCGCATCACGTTGCTGAGTTGTATGCAAGATGATCTCATGTGTGAGTTTGAGGAGTACGAAACTGCAAAAGGCATGTGGGAGGCCTTGAAAGAAAATTTTGGTGCTACCTCGGCAACCAAACTTAGGAGACTGATATACCTCTATTTTGTACCCTTTTTATATGGTTTTACTATGCTTTTTATAAGGTTTTTAAAGGCTTTTCGATCTAAAAAGGTAGTTTTTGTGGATTTATAGTACTAAGAGTCTAAACAGGTCGAAAGATGCATTTCGGAGCAAAACCACAGGATTTGGACTTTACGCCGCTCCACGACACAGCATCAACTTTGAAAGAGCCCCAAAAACATTCTACTCAATGGATCTCACCAAAACCAGTTCGCCGCGATGCCTACATGAGTTAGCTTTCCAACACAATTGGAATCATGCAATTTGAACGTGTAGAATGGAAGATATTATCATTTTAGTGAAGAGTGTCAAATCAGCCGAAAACCGGACGTCTACACCAGCCGCTCGACCGAGCCGGTCGGACAGGGCCTCCAAGGCTCCCGTCCGACCCGACCTTCCTCCACGATCCGGTCGACCGAGCCGGTCGGACAGGGCCTCCAAGGCTCTCGTCCGACCCGACCTCTTTTCGCCATCCCGTGCGCGCCAGCTCGACCCGACCATCATCCCGTGCGACCGGTCGACCCCCAGCTCGACCCGAGCACCAGCCCGACCGACCGGTCGACCGCCCCGCTCGACCGCCGCCGTCCCGCTCGACCCGGCTTAGCCGACTAAGGCCCGTTTCGCACGTTTTCACGATTTACTCGGCCCGTTTACCTAATCTCGACCCCTGGAAGACCTAGAACTATAAATACACCTTTTTAGCCTCTTTAGAGACAGGAGAGATAAGAGAGACACAACAGAGCCGCACAGGAGAGGAGCCACAAGAGAGGGCCGCACTAGGGAGATCCCCTTAGAGGGATTCTCCATTGTTTTACTTCCTTCTCATTGTTTTCCTTAGGGAGAAGATCCCTTCTTTGTATCTCAACGTAGAGAAGATTTCTAAACCCTGTTCTCCTTATAATAACATGATTTCTTTCTCAGATTTGTGCTTGTTTACTTGCATCATGATTGAGTAGATTTCTAGTTAGGTTTTAGGGTTTCAAAGAATTCATATGCTGATTATGATTTGATGAATTAACTAGGGATATCATTAGAGTCTTTGTCTCGTTTTGTTCACTTATTAATGCTGATTGCTTTACCGCGCATCTATCAATCCGATCCTAGGTTGATTTGAGCCACGGAAGTGCTGTTCATTCGCCGGACCTATTCTTTGACAAGCTAGGTTTCTTAGACTGCGGAAGTTGATTTACTAAGCCTAGTGAACTGTATCCGAACTTGATCGATTTAATGCTTGATTAACTATCTAAGGACATACCAAAAGTTTAGCGATTAGATAAGTTATCATAGGAGTCGGAGCCACGGAAGTGGAAAGACTTATTTTCGTGTTTTGTGTTCTAGACGGATCTTACATCCCATATCCCTACATAGATAGAAATCAATCATCAAACTTATCATCTATGAATCTCTGAGAATTACCTACTGCCTAGCGTCTTTCCACCTTGAACTTACACCGCTTTTATTCTTGCTTTTACTTAGTTTAGTTAATTTGCATCTCGAAACCCAAAACCCCCTCATTTGTCCTAGCTTGATTAGACTCGCATAGCTCGTAGTGCACTTATCTGCTCCTTGTGTTCGATATACCCGTTACTACTCTCGATCTGTGCACTTGCAGAAAAGGGATAGAAATTGGGAAAAGTTTAATCCCCATCAGAGACTCAATCAAAGGTTCAATGATTACAAGAAGCGCCCAAACCTTTCGATGAGGCAGCATCTTAGAGTCATGTCGAATATGATTAGAGAGCTCAAAAATGCTGGTCAGACTATGACTGATGAACAGCAAGTCCAAGCGGTTCTCCGCTCGTTGCCTGAAAGTTGGGACCATATGAGGATGCAGATGACACACAATGTGAATGTCAAAACATTTGAGGACATTTCACGTCATCTTGAGTTAGAGGATGAGCGCCTAGAGGCTGCTAAACCCTTTAACGAGGCCAACTACGCGAATTCAAACTTTGGTTTGAAACGCAAGAGAGGTAACAATGGAAACAAGGCTTCCGATCAAACTGATCTTAAAAGGCAAAAGAAGTATGTCAAGCGTGGAAAACGTGGAGGCAGGAAGGATAATACCAAGATTAAATGCTACAACTGTGGCTCCTTGGGTCACTTTGTTCGTGAATGCACTGAGGCAAAGAAGGTATTATCTTTGGACTCTACTCAGAAGTATGCTTATGTTTCTAGTTGTGTAATGCTTACAGAATCTCATCCTTTGTGGATTGTAGACTCAAGAGCAACATATCACGTAGCTAGAAGTCGAGAAGCATTTGTGGAGTACCGACGGGTGCCCAAAGGTACAAGATGGTTATATGTGGGAAATAACTCCAAGGTTGCGGTACAGGGTATCGGAACCTGTCATCTACACATGAGTGGCGGGAAAACTCTCATACTACATGATGTCTTGTATGCTCCTGAAATCCGTCGGGACCTAGTCTTTGTTTTGGCATTACTTAAGTTAGGATTTGTTTTGAACTTCCATGATATGTGTTCACACATTTCTCTTAGGTCTGAGTATTTTGGTTCAGGCTATGTTTGTGATGGTTTTATTGTACTTGATTGTACTACAAACGTTACTATGTGTAATGTTAATGATAGTTTTTCATTTGTCACAAGTTCTACTAATGATGAAACAAATATGTGGCATTCTAGACTTGGTCACATCGGTGTTGATCGAATGAAAAGTTTGGCTAGAGAAGGTCTACTAGGCCCACTCGCCAGAGTTGATCTTGACACATGTGAATCATGTTTAGCTGGAAAAGCTATAAGAAAACCATTTGGAAAAGCAACTAGAGCTGAATTTCCATTACATCTAGTACATTCAGACATTTGTGGTCCAATGAATGTGAGGGCGAGGCATGGAGCCTCATATTTCATCACTTTTATAGATGATTTCACTCGATTTGGGTATGTATACCTAATTTCTCACAAGTCAGAAGCACTAGAGTGATTTAAACGCTATGTTACCTTGGTCGAAAATCAGTTGGAGAGGACGATCAAGTGTTTGAGAACAGATCGAGGTGGTGAATATCTATCAGAACAGTTTAAGAGGCTGTGTGATGAAAAGGGTATTGCTAGGCAATTAACAACACCCTATACACCACAACAAAATGGTGTAGCAGAGAGAAGAAATCGAACTCTTCTTGAAATGGTTAGGTCTATGATGGCGCAAGCTAATCTTCCAATTTCGTTTTGGGGAGATGCATTGCTTACTGCAGCCTATATACTTAACCATGTGCCCTCCAAATATGTTACTACTACTCCTTATGAGTTATGGACAGGTAGAAAACCCAACCTAACTCATCTAAGAGCTTGGGGATCCGCTGCATTTGTTCGTGATACTTCACATCCTCATGGAAAATTGGGTCCTAGAGGAAAGAAGTGTATCTTTATAAGATACTCTGAGCAATCTAAAGGTTATGTGCTCATTGGTGAACAATCAGATGGAAGTGTAACAGAGATTGAATCACGAGATGTTACATTCTTGGAAAATGTTTTTCCTAAAAGGGGAGAGATTAATAGAGAACTCCATCTTGATGAGATTCTTGACCAGACTAATACTCCTACTACTAACCAATTTGTGGAAGTTGGTGAAAGTTCACGTGAACTATCACAACTTAGTGGGAGAAATACATTGGTTGGAACACAAGATTATGTGTTGCGACGGAGTAATTGTGGTAATGTTCCACGTCGTCGCTTAGAGATAGAAGGAGAAGCTGTCATGGTTGCTCTATATGATGACTTAGAGCCTAGATCAGTTCAAGAGGCTCTCTCTTCCCTAAACTCAAATGAATGGAATGATGCAGTTGGAGAAGAACTAAAATCGATGAAAGAAAACCATGTTTGGGACTTGGTTGACCTTCCGCCAGAACGTCGAGCGATCGGAAACAAGTGGATCTTTAAACTCAAACGTAAGGCGGACGGATCGATAGATAGATACAAGGCTCGCTTGGTAGCGAAAGGTTATACTCAACAAGAGGGTATTGACTATGAGGAAACGTTTTCACCTGTGGTGAGATTTGCCTCAATTCGCCTTATTCTAGCAATCGTTGCAGGATTAGATTTAGAGTTACATCAAATGGATGTTAAGACTGCGTTTCTTAACGGGGAACTAGAAGAAGAGATTTACATGCAACAACCTACATGGTTCGTTGTAAAAGGCCAAGAGCACAAAGTTTGTAAACTTAGACGCTCTATATATGGCCTAAAACAATCTTCTAGACAGTGGTACCTTCGTTTTCATCAAGCTATAACATCTTATGATTTTACGATGATTAGTGAAGACCATTGTGTCTATGTCAAGAGCATAAGACAATCCTTTGTAATTCTATCTCTATATGTTGATGACATCTTGTTAGCTGGAAACGATATGGAGTTTCTTATAACCATTAAGCAATGGTTGTCATCTCATTTTGAGATGAAAGATATGGGAGAAGCAGAATACATACTTGGTGTTAAAATACGCCGAGACCGATCAAGGAAATTATTAGCTCTTTCTCAAGAGTCTTACATTCGTACTATCCTTGAAAGGTTTAAGATGCTTGATTGTAACCCCATTGACACTCCAATCACAAAAGGTGAAGGCCTAAGCCTTGATATGTGTCCTAAGACCGATGATGAGAAAAGAGAGATGAAAGGAGTCCCATACTCAAGCGCTATAGGCAGCTTATTGTATGCTATGATGTGCACTCGGCCGGATATTTGTTATGCGGTTGGCTTGGTAAGTCGTTACCAGTCAAATCCCGGGAAGAAACATTGGATGGCGATGAAGAGGATCCTTACATACTTAAAGGGAACAATGGACTATTCCTTGTGTTACCAAGGAAATGATTTACGCTTGACGGGTTATACCGACGCCGACTGGGCTGGCGATTTAGATGAGCGTAGATCGACTTCAGGATATGCTTTCTTACTAAGTGATGGTGCCATTACTTGGAGTAGCAAGAAGCAGTCCTGTACAGCCTTATCCACGATGGAGGCTGAGTTCATTGCATGTTCAGCATCAGTGCAAGAGGCTGTATGGCTGAGGAGATTTTTACAAAGCTTGCAAGTCACAGCGGAGGCTTCGTCTCCGGTGACTATTAATTGTGATAGTCAAGCTTGTATTGCTTATATGAAGGATCCCAAGTATCATGGAAGGACAAAGCACATCGAAATCAAAGGAAATTTCGTGAGAGACATTGTAGCAAAGAAAGAAGTGGTCCTTAAGTACATATCTACGCATAGAATGGTTGCTGATCCATTTACCAAACCAATACCAAGAGATGTGTTTCTTGCTCATGTTCGAGCTTTAGGTTTGCGTAGAATTTAAGGAATGTACTTATGGAGTGTGACATTGTAGTTACGTTGGATGTTTTATTTTAATAATATTCAGACGTTAATAGACAATGGTCAATTCTTTTTATTGTTTTTCCATATTTACACATATATATAATATTGAGAGAAGTCACCAAGTTTGGAGATTGGTTCACTCACATGAACAATCGCCTCAGATTTCTTAGTGAAATGCTGAGATGAGACGATAAGCTTAGCGCTAGTGGGAGCTTCTTTGCAATGCTTATCAATGTCGCCTTATTAAAGAATTAAGATGAGATATTTTTTTTTTAAGATATCGATCATGATTTCCCCAGAATCATGAACACTTGGGTGAGCTGGATAAGTATATAATCAGACGCTTGCTAGCGAGCTGGTAGTAACTTGATCCACATAGTGGTGTTTGGTTTATCCAATTGACATGTACTTTTGAAATAAAAAGTTTAACCACTAAGAGTGATAAGGCTTGGAGAGATCAACCGGAGAGGCACTTGAACGGTGGTTTGTGGTTGATTTCCATCCGTGATATCAACCCCGATCTCTGCATCCATTCTCAGTCGATCCCGTGACAAGTACGTCACCAAACCGGCTAAGGTACGGTACTCTATGATTTACGCTTCCGCTAATTATATCTAACATAAACATCCAAATCGTAACGATATCGCAAAACTCCCTGAGCTCATAATCTCCGACGAACTTCTTCCACCCCGTCGTCAAACCAAACGAATGCTCACCAGACCACATCTTCATCTCATGAACCTTCCCGTCTGGTCCGTACACCGAAATCTTGATCCCATCTTTAAGAAGAAGAAACTTCTTCTTCACTTGCGATTTCGCTAACGTCAGCCTACTACTCTCCCCTTCCACGCTTACGTCATTCTCCATCAGTTGATTTCTAATCAAATTTACACCGAAATCTTGATCCCCATCTTTACCACTACTTTGTTAAATTTATGAATTATGATGATTTGTGTTTCAAAAGAAATCACCAGTTCTCCTCACAGGTCATTCATTTAATGAATGACTTGTCACTCAAGTAAACTCGAAATATGGTTTATCTTGCTAGTATACTGAAATTTAAATTTGATTAGACGGCATGGAGTTTATCCTCCTCAATTAGGTGCGATAAATAGGTTATTACTCGACTAAAAAAAAGTAGTGATGTGCTTTGTGTAGCCGTAATGAAGTATGAAGGGTTCAAGCACTTGAAACAGAGCTGTCCTTCTTTGATGTCTGAGTTACTTACTGAACACGGTTGCAGCGGATAAGAGCTCGACGAGTGGACAATCAAACAAGAAAAGAAGAGTGAGCAATGTGTTAGGCTGTGATACAAGCACTACAAATGTGAGGCAAGTGAGAAGGAGGGCTTTTCTTGACAGCTCATATCATGAACTTCTGATGCTACTTTACTGATCTGGAAGCAATGCATACGCCAAATATGTTTCGCTAAACTTTTATAATTGTAATGAATAATCGTAGTATGTCAACATCAGTGCAAGCTTTAGGCAATAGACATCTCTCTACTTTTCAGCAATTGCCCTCTTTGTCGGTGATGTGGAGTCTCTTCAGTTTTGGACTTGGCGTGTGTCTTTATAAAAGTTTTGAATTATAAAAGCGTGTGAAATTGAAATATAAAATCTCTTCTTTTTTTTTATAAAAAAAACAAATCGTTTCCTCAGAGAAAACCTTTGATATACGTGTTTGAAGAGCGAAGACCAACCCCATAAAGTATATATAATCGCAATAACAATCATTGGTATGCAAAATATTTGAATTATGACTTACGTTTAAAGTGAAGTCACCACTTTTTCGTTTCTTTTTTGTACTAACGCTTATCACCAGTTTTTCTTCTCTCTACGAAGTACGAATTATAGCCATTCAACTGTTTAAAATTACCTCTTGACGTTTTCCTTTTAAAATTACATGCTACGGTCATGGTAACCACTCATCTATTCATAGATTTCATTTTTTTTACTGTTTTTACATGTAGTTTTATATGATTCAAGTTTTCAATATTTCTCGAATATGGAAAAATCTTATTTTGGCATTCATCTTATTTTGTTTGGTTTTCAAAAGTAGATCATTCAAGTGGAATCGGAAAGACTTTATTAACAACATGTGGGAGGTACATAGACTATTTGGATTTGAATATATATGGTTGATTTTTTACGTTAAAATTTTGTGCTGTTAGTGATTACTTAGCTGAGTTTATGATTTCTGATCATGACTATATTTTTTTGGCAATTTATCTATAACAGGTAACATGGAAGAGATCAACGAGATAGAAGAAAAAGAAAGTAGCTGACATCAATGTATTAGAGATGATGGTGCAAAGTATTGCATTTAGTTTTTGCCTTCTTTTATTTTTTCATCTGATAAAATATATATTGAAGAAGTGCATAAAGCACAAAAGAAAGACACCCATACACGGGGCCTTGTTGAAACCAATACTAAATACATTTTTTCAAACACCTGAAACAAAATACAGATGGAGAAAAACCAAAGCATCCTGAAACAGGAATTTTCTATGGGTTTCAATTACCTTTCCCACTCATGTCATTGTGGTCTTTAAGGTGTCAATCCATAATGGAGAAAGAAGAGCAATTAAGAATGCAAGAGATTAATCAAGTCAAGAGCAATAGATTTGTTATTTCGATTCAAGCAATAAACAAAGTGAAACAAAGCAATAAATGAAACAAAAACCCAAACTTTCAGCGAATGAACAGTAACTCCGAAATCAAGAAATTGAGAAAGAAGCAATTTCGAAATTGTCAAAGGAGCAAACTTTAAGATAGAGGAAGAAGGTCCTAGGAGTGAGGTTATCGAAATCGAACTCTTAGGGAATGATAGAATGGCTAGAAATGTTCAAAGATCACTAGTCTTAGGGAGAGAGTTCCAACAGCGAGATTCACCCACTTCCGTGGTGAGAATCACAAAACCGGCCTTGAATCCAAAGGATCTATCTTTCGGATAGTGGACTCTAAAACCGGTCTGCAATAAGCGCCAACTCTCTCATACCCAATGAACTCCCCAGACATCCACTTCCGTGTGTAGGGATGAGTTCATCCTCTTGCTGGTCGATCTGACAACTTCCAGCCACTTTCGGTGTAGGAAGTGTCTTGGATCAAGACCAAAATGGCCAACTAAGGTCAAGCCTTAAGCACGCCCAGCAAGAGAAGACTCCTGAGATGATTAAACACGCCTAGACACTAGATCTATCCCTACTAACTCGATTCTACCTCACCCCATATGACCAAAAGGGATCTACTCACTATTCATAACAAGAACACCAAATCCCATGGGGGAAAGGGTTCAAATCGTGAATAGGATGATGGATTAGGATTGGAATAAGCAAGATAAGAAGAAAGAACTAAACTTTATTAAGAACAGTCAACAGATCTACAAAATCGTGCTTAGAGCTAAAAACAAAGGTTTTTAGTGTTCTTCATAAGGAAATTACAAGATAAGATTTCTCAAAGAAATTAGGTTTAAGGCTTTATATATCAGAGCAAATAGAAGCCCTCAGTCAACTCATTTAAGTTGACCCAACTCCTTCCAAAACGAAACACTTCGAAATAACTCAGGGAAATCGCGGGTCAATGGCCTCTGTTTCGGTCAACGCTCTGCATTTCTCCGCCAAACAGGTTCTCAACCTGTTTCACAACCCGTTTGCCATCCAGACTCCATGCTTCTTCATCTTCACTCCGTTTCTGCCCCTCTTCAGCTCCAAAACACCTGATACAACTCCCAAATGCACAACTAATGCAATGCAAGTCCTAAATGCCATGTGTTTGTACAATGCAAGAGATCTACACTAAAATGCTAAAGATATGAGCTAATATGGGGGGTGAAACTAGATGGAATGTGCTCCTAAATGATGTAAAATACAGAGACATCAACTTCCCCCAAACTTGAATCTTGCTTGCCCTCAAGCAAGGAAGAACAAAGTCAGAAAGAAGTTGATTTGGGCGGGGACTCAAATCCAAAAGATATGCTCGAAGAAACCGCCTCGATGCTCAAGTTAGGAGTTATGAAATGCAAACCGGTTTAGCAATTCAAATTTGATTACTCACATACTCAATTCAGCGACAAACCGACATCAGCCATGACGAAACATGCATTCAAATCCACTTCACCTATTTACATTCAATTAAGCTCAAACCGTGAATCAAAACTCATGCAATAAAAATTTGCTCATTTGGTTCAAGGGTTAGGCTCTTTTTCTCTTGGTGGTTTCATGAAGCACATAAGGGATCTCTCAAGAAGAATTGAGCTTGGGCAAAATGCTAAGAGTAAGGACCTAGGATGGTACAAAGATAGATTCCCATCTACCCAAGACATAATGTCTTAAAAGCTTTGTAAGAACGAATCCCACCCAAGTCCTAACTACCCTTTTTAGAGCAACACTTTCTTTCCCTTTATGAACTTTAGAGACTCAATAACTTAGGATTTTCAAGGAGGATAAAACTTTCAGAATATACAAGGGGACCAACTTTTTAATTTCTTGTGGCTTAAGGCTTTCTATTTTCTTACTTAGGCTTGGGGCTTTTTACTCAATTTGGAGAATCTTGGCTTTGCGCCCTTTACTCTAGAACAAGGCCCCAATTTACCTATCTTTTAAACTTTACTAATAAGCCACCACTCTTTTGACACTTCCCTTTTATTCTCTCCAATCCTTTCTTTTCTCTTTTCTTTTCAGCTCACTCTCTCACCCCCAAACTTGAATCACAACCTAGGCCTAATCTAGCTCAAAGGAAAACGAGCAAGTTCTACATGAGAATCTAAGCTTTGTCGGTCTAAACTCAACACTTTTTGCCTAGCTCAATCGGAAAAGGCCTCACAACTCACGCTAAATAGGTTGGGTTTGAAAGAAATGGGTTTGGTTAAGGGCTGGATAATCAATGAACATGGACAAACAGAGAGAGATAAATATAAGAGAAAGAATGTCCAAGAGAGTCAAAATCCATGAGCAAGAATTTCAATGCATGAGAATGACAATTAGATGATCATATTAAGTCCAAATAGCTTAGGTGAAGTTTCAAATCAAAGCAATGATTCAATCAAACATGAATGAATGCCGAGATGCGAGTCATTAAGTATGGAATTCTTTTAATGCTCAAACTAAACCGATATGCATCAAATAACTTCCAACTGGAGCATTGAAGTGATGTCAAAAAGCATTTCTCAAACATGGAAAGTCCTATCATTGTCCCCTATGCATATGCAAATGGTCATGGAAAATGCATCTAGACTCAATCCTACTATGTAAATGCAAGTGATAACTCTTTTTGTGTCATGCAATTTTCGAAATTTTTCGATTTTTTTGGTTTTTTCTATGCCTTAGATGAAATGCACATGAGACTTAAAGATGAAAAATTGAAAATAAGAAAATAGAACACAAGGTCAAATGCTATTGACCCCTCCCCCAAACTTAAATTGCACAGTCCCTTGTGCAAATAAAAGCTTGTAGAAGAGATCAATCAAAACACAAGTATGAAATGCATATGAGAAATAAAAGGAACGGTATACACAATGGTAAAAGAGTTGTACCTCTCATTCGCTCGTGGAGGGTGGTGAGGATACTTCCTCAAGTTCATTGGACGTTGAATCCGGAGTCGGGGAACGGGCAGCTTTCCTCTTGCGTCTGGTTCTCGCTGAGACTGTTTCCTCGTTCCTCCCCATGTCATTGTCCAAGTCGCCTGGTGAGACAGAAATCCTCAAAGCACAAGTAAGTGTCGGGTTTTGGGCAAACACGAAATTAAGAAATTCCAAGACTCAAACTTCAATTAAACTCAAATAATCTCAACTTTCGTGAAATCCCCAACATGCAACCACAAATTCCGTAAATCCTTGGATGGACTTGTGGAAATACGAAAATCAGGATGTGCTTGTTAAATTCGGCTGAATCAGAAAGTTTGTAGCTTTGAAAATCGAATTTTGGTTGAGAAAAGAGAGAGATCGAGAAATTCGCTTGTGAAAGAGCTAATGAGAGTGTAAAAAGACAAAGTGCGGGTTTTAATTTAAAAGAGAGATAAAAAGGAAGGGTTTTCTCGCTAAGTCAAAGGCCAAGGTTGACTTACCTGGGCGGGTTGCCGAAACAGGTTGATCCGGTGGAGGAAACCTGTTTGACAACCCGTTTGAGCTCTCTTCTCAGCTAATCAACCCTTGGTGATTTTGAGTTGATTTATACCAACTTTCTGCTTGCGGTAGGTCTCCCTTTCTCCATACTATATAAACTAACCAAAACATGAACTTTAAACAGCAAAGACGCCACATTATTCAAAATGAAAAGCAATATATACAAAAGGATAATCATGGGACTTCCTCCCAAGTGAGCTTGTTTTAAGTCTCTAGCTTGACTTTCCTTAGCTCATGCTAGTGAATGGTGAAGGGCTGCACGCTTTCAACAGAGACAGTCATAACGTGAGCTTGGAGATCTTTGAGCTTTGTAGGATCACCGTGAGGCTTAGCGCTTAAGATGGTCTTGGCGGTTGAGAACATGCTAGGTTTTCCTTTACACTTCATCTTGAACTCAAATTCTCCATC
The DNA here is from genome assembly GCA_026724425.1 of Erythrophleum ivorense. Lineage (NCBI taxonomy): Eukaryota > Viridiplantae > Streptophyta > Magnoliopsida > Fabales > Fabaceae > Erythrophleum > Erythrophleum ivorense. Next base: position 569,132 of record JAIUCV010000212.1, on the reverse strand, counting down.
TTTAAGCTTCAGTGGAGACATCTTAGGAGAGTATAGGGGTGGATTAAGATAGCGGGGCTGAGGTTCCTTCATCTTTGCCTTTTTCCCGAGAATGGCCTTTGTGCCTCTACACACCTCCTCCTTTTGAGCACGTCCCATGTGCTCACTGAACATGTCAATCAGACACTCTCCATCCATAATATCTTCCCCAGAATCATCAAGCAGATGCACAACCTTATCACGCTCAACTTGGTTTTCCTTGATGCTGGGCTTTCCAATGGTTAGTGTCCCACAATAACTAGTAGAGGAGATCTTCATTGGGTAAGAGACTTTGTTGTTGACATGGTGGAGAGTCACCAGCTTCTCGTGAAAGTCAATTGAGGCCCCAACAGTTGTAAGGAAGGGTGTTCCAAGGATCAATGGTACTTCTTTTTCATCAACCATTTCCAAAACAGTGAGGTCAATTGGAACCGTGCATCCACCAATTTTCAAAGGATAATCTTTGAGGAGACCAAGTGGAGACTTAGTAGAGGCATCCCCAAGCATGATAGAAGAGCTAGGAGACGTCAAACTCTTTATACCAAGCCGCTTGACCATAGCAAGTGATATGAGATTCACACTTGCTCCAGAATCTACAAGAGCATCATCAAGCGTCAAATCTCCAAGAGTGCAAGGCAATGTGAACTTTCCTTGACTCTCAAGCTTAGGAATAGAGGTTGGCGTGAGAAGGGGTGGAGCTGGAGGTGTAGAGAATTCCAGAAGAGCAGCCACTCTCCCCTTGTTTGCAAGAATGTCCTTAATGAGCTTCATTTGGAGATGAGCTGCTTGCATATTCCCCATGATGGGTAGATGAACACCAATCTCGCTCATATCATTCCTAAACGTGGAGACTACCTTCTTTTGAGCTTTAGTAAGGAATCTCCCAGGAAATGGAAGCTCAGGTTTGTAAGGAGGAGGCTCAACCTTTGTGGTTTCCTCTCTTTCAACCAGCTGTGAGACTACCTCCTTCTTGGCACTTCGTGGTTCTGCATGAGGTGTCCTCTCATCCCCTGAAAGCGTAACACTCGAACCATAGAGAAGCCTAGAGATCTCGTCTATAGCTCTCTCATTCTCATCTTGTCCAGCCACACAATCGTGAGGAGAGAGAATCGCACCGCAAAACGCTTTCGGGTTTGAAATCGGTTTTCCAGGTAGTATCCCTTTTGAGCTGCTGCTGCTCTGAGATTCTAAGTGCCTGACTTTGGAGCTTAGTTCCTCTAACTTCCGTGTCATTTCATGTTGCGAAGTAGTCATTTCGTGATGTGCACTATCAACTTTATTGTGTATCTCTGCCAATCTGATGTGGAGATCACTTGCTCCGCTGATTTGCCCTTGGAGAAGCTGCTGCAACATCTGTTTCATGTCGGAATCCTGACTTGAATGGCTCCCAACTTGAGCTTGAGTGGAAACTTGTTGCGGTGCAGCAAAGGTCTTTGGCGGGAAATTCTTTTTGTAGTAAACCACCTGCTGTCCGGCTTGTGGCTGAGCTTGCTGCGGTGGATAGACCTGGTCTTGTGGGTTTTCCACGTTGGTAGAGCGGTAGGAAAGGTTCGGGTTGTTTTTGTAATTGATGAATCCTTTCTGAAAGGCTCCTTGGTTGTTGATGTAGTTTACCTCTTCAACCTGCGTGTCCTCTTCCTCGTTGACCACATCATCTTCACAAACAATGTGTACTTGCTTCTGTTGACCAGTGAGAAGCTTATCGAGTTTATCATTCAACATCTTAATCTCCTTCTTGTGCTTCTCGTCTTGGACCGAGCTCCCTCTATCAGACCGGTCATAATCCTCGTTGTAATTGCCATCACTAGTAGCAATGTTCTCAACCAAAATCAAACCGTCGTCAATGTCTTGACCCATGAAGTATCCGTTGCTGGCCGTGTCCAACAACATCATGTACTTCGGTAACACTCCTCGGTACAACGTGCTCAGCAAATTATCCTTTGAGAAGCCGTGGTGTGGGCACTGCATCTGATATCCCTTGAAGCGCTCATACGCCTCACTGAAAGTCTCGCTGCTCAGCTGTGTGAAACCCAATATTTCGTTCCTCAACTTCGCTGTCCGTGACGTTGGAAAGAACTTAGCCAGAAAAGCTCGCTTGCATTGGTCCCAAGTAGTGACCGAACCTTCAGGTAATGATGTCTCCCAAGCTAGTGCTTTGCCGCCTAAAGAGAAAGGGAAAAGCCGTAACTTGAAGCCATCTTCGGAGACGCCATTTATTTTCTGCAAGGAACAGAGTCGGTCGAACTTGTCAAGGTGTTTCAACGGATCCTCATCCCGCATTCCGTGAAATTGCGAATTCTCCACCAAAGAGATCAAGCTGGTCTTGATTTCAAAGTTGTTATTGGGGACTGGTGGTGGGGTAATTCCGTGGCGGTTAAGGTGAGAATTCGGAGTATCTCCAGCGCCGATTTGTCGAGCAACTCGTGGAGGAGGAACGGGATGCGCTCCGGCATTCTGCTGGTTTGCGGCCTGATGTGCCGCCTGAGGCGGTGCGTGCACCCCTGGTGGGTCTGCCATCTGCTCAAACTGTGGTGGTGCGTTTTCTAACTGCTGTTCAGCTCTGTCTCTTGCTCGCTTATCTCGCTTCGCTTGCTCAGCCTTCTCTAGATCACTTGGACTGAACAGATTACTACGACCGCGAGAACGTGTGTGCATAAACCTGCAAAAGAAGGAAAAGCAGCTCCCAAACAGCAGATATAGAAAGTGTATTTGATGTTTAAACCTGCAAAACAGAGAAAGCAGCTCCCAAACAGCAAATACTTATATGGTAATGGAAAGTAATAATGAAAAACTTGATCTTGAAAATTATCCAAATCAAAAATGCTCAAACTTAAAACTCCAAATGGCAACGGCGCCAAATTGAAACAGGAATTTTCTATGGGTTTCAATTACCTTTCCCACTCATGTCATTGTGGTCTTTAAGGTGTCAATCCATAATGGAGAAAGAAGAGCAATTAAGAATGCAAGAGATTAATCAAGTCAAGAGCAATAGATTTGTTATTTCGATTCAAGCAATAAACAAAGTGAAACAAAGCAATAAATGAAACAAAAACCCAAACTTTCAGCGAATGAACAGTAACTCCGAAATCAAGAAATTGAGAAAGAAGCAATTTCGAAATTGTCAAAGGAGCAAACTTTAAGATAGAGGAAGAAGGTCCTAGGAGTGAGGTTATCGAAATCAAACTCTTAGGGAATGATAGAATGGCTAGAAATGTTCAAAGATCACTAGTCTTAGGGAGAGAGTTCCAACAGCGAGATTCACCCACTTCCGTGGTGAGAATCACAAAACCGGCCTTGAATCCAAAGGATCTATCTTTCGGATAGTGGACTCTAAAACCGGTCTGCAATAAGCGCCAACTCTCTTATACCCAATGAACTCCCCAGACATCCACTTCCGTGTGTAGGGATGAGTTCATCCTCTTGCTGGTCGATCTGACAACTTCCAGCCACTTTCGGTGTAGGAAGTGTCTTGGATCAAAACCAAAATGGCCAACTAAGGTCAAGCCTTAAGCACGCCCAGCAAGAGAAGACTCCTGAGATGATTAAACACGCCTAGACACTAGATCTATCCCTACTAACTCGATTCTACCTCACCCCATATGACCAAAAGGGATCTACTCACTATTCATAACAAGAACACCAAATCCCATGGGGGAAAGGGTTCAAATCGTGAATAGGATGATGGATTAGGATTGGAATAAGCAAGATAAGAAGAAAGAACTAAACTTTATTAAGAACAGTCAACAGATCTACAAAATCGTGCTTAGAGCTAAAAACAAAGGTTTTTAGTGTTCTTCATAAGGAAATTACAAGATAAGATTTCTCAAAGAAATTAGGTTTAAGGCTTTATATATCAGAGCAAATAGAAGCCCTCAGTCAACTCATTTAAGTTGACCCAACTCCTTCCAAAACGAAACACTTCGAAATAACTCAGGGAAATCGCGGGTCAATGGCCTCTGTTTCGGTCAACGCTCTGCATTTCTCCGCCAAACAGGTTCTCAACCTGTTTCACAACCCGTTTGCCGTCCAGACTCCATGCTTCTTCATCTTCACTCCGTTTCTGCCCCTCTTCAGCTCCAAAACACCTGATACAACTCCCAAATGCACAACTAATGCAATGCAAGTCCTAAATGCCATGTGTTTGTACAATGCAAGAGATCTACACTAAAATGCTAAAGATATGAGCTAATATGGGGGTGAAACTAGATGGAATGTGCTCCTAAATGATGTAAAATACAGAGACATCACATCCACAACCGGAGCCAAGAGAAGACAACACCAACTAGACAAGAACAAGTCCAGGTCCTCTCTCTAAACTCCAAGAAGGCAGAGAAGAGAGGCAATAGGTAAAAAAACTAACAAACACCAGTCCAAAGCATCCAAAAAAACTCATGCTTAGACTGAGGGCAAACATTTCTCACTTTCAAAAATGCTTTTCAACCAAAAGGGATAGCCATCAGCTACATACGACTGAAAACGATCGCCTCTTAACACACTTTGAGCAATGAGAAATGCCCCTCTATTAGCACAACGAGGCTCCAACTCCACTTTCCAGCTCCAAAAATTGTCAAGAACATCAGTTAATAAATTAGATTGATATATGAACAACGGCCATGCCTTCGGACGTTCTATCACTCCAACCAAAACTGATTCTTCCCAAAATAACCCTCTTGACTCCATGGCTTACTAAGCTTTCTAAAGCCCATGATGTTCCTCGAAAGCTACAATCAAGACGACTGTCCAGATTAACAAAAGACCGTCTACTATGCAAGAGCACCGTTCCAACTTCGTCTCTTAGAACCCATGCCATTCCTCCACACTTTCGAACTTTATCCCAAACACAGCTTATGTTGCACTTGAGCCACGGCTTAGGCGGTGGTCTCCACCGAATAACATTCGCCACTTCAGCTGACTTCAAACTCAACTCCCATTCCTTGTCAATCTCTTAAGCTAAGAACCAGAAGTCAACCTCACTTGCTATCTTCTCCATTACCTCCAATGCATCGAAACTCTGTTTCTCAAATAACAGAAAGTTCCTGTTTTTCCGGATAGACCAAATAATCCATGGAAAGTTCCTGTTTCTCAAATAACAGAAAGTTTCTAGTTTTTGCCTTCTTTCATTCTTTGCTTTTCTATATAATTGTTAAGATGCTTTTGAGATTAAATTGTAAGAAAATATTATGGTGGACCAACTCTTACATCCGCACTACATGAGAGCAAAATTATGAGATTATCCTAAAGCAGAATGTTAGCACAGTGAGTGTATTATACAGAAAATGCAATCAAGGAGTTTGTAGGGCTTTTGAGGGGATAATAGAGAATGAATTGGAGCCATAGAAACTTGAGAAAATATATTTGAAAAACTTAATAACCTATTTTATTCTGTTTTCAAAATGGAAGACGTGAATCTTTTTCTTTTTCGTTTTGTCCAAAAAATTTACATGTGATTTTTTTCTAAATTATGTTGAACTTTACGATTGATTCATAAGTTTATTTATATCTCATTACTTTATTAATGATTTTTCTTTTATTATTTTAGTAAATTTCTGACGTGGAAAACACAATTACTTGGAAAACTTTTACATTTACAAATTAATAAAACATATTTTTCTAACTTAAATGTGTGTATATAAAATTTTAAATCTGAAAGTTAATTTTCGGAATTGTTTGTTTTAGAGATTGTTTTTTTATAAATCTTATTATACAAGTTAAATTTTTGGTTAAATTTTTTTGAACTCCTAATTTTGAAAGGAAATTTGTGGAATTGTATTTTTGGGACAAAAATTTGGAATTAGGCTTGCAGAAAATTCACTGATTCGTATTTAAGTGTAAAATTTGCGGAACAGATTTTGTTTGGCGGGAACTTTGCGGCATATTTTGTTTTAGAGATTTTTTTATTGAAAAATCATATTATGGACGTAAAATTTTTGGTGGTAATATTATTAAAGGAAAAGATATTTGATCGAAGTAAAATCAAAACAAAATTTTTTAATCTGATCAAAGTAAAATCAAAACAATATTTTAAAGTGCCAGTGAAAGTATCACAAAAAAAGACTAACCATCGGACGACTAAAATATTTTGAAATATTAAACATATAGATGGTGTACGTGAAATTTAAAACTTAAATAAAAACATATCATTTAAGAAAATAAATGAATATCTATAAAAGTAATTAATTTCTAAAAATATTAAAGACAACAAAATCCTGCGCATTAGGCGCAGGTAATCACGAGAAGTGAGAAACACACATGGATGTTCCAAAGTCATATTTGATTCTGCTATTGATGAAATAAAATTCTTTGAATTAATGTTTGTATCTAAATTCAGAATAAAGTTTATCTACCAAAAAATTACCAATTCATTTTTTTGTGGGTTTTCTTTCCAGGATAAAACTTAGGATCAGACCATCTACAAGATTTTGAAGATGTCCATTTAGACATACCATTATTGGGCTCGAGATCAATTGGCGGAGCTCTATACAACTTTTAATATTTTTTAATTATTATAACATTTTATTTGTTTAAAATGTTTTAGATTTGAGCGTATTTTTTATTATTCAGTCGCACTTTTAAAACGTTTTGTTCAAGCTTTTATATTTATTTACTTATTTTTTAACTTTGAAACCAATAATCTATTCATGTGAATTATCAAACGTTTAATACGTTAAACGTACCCAAAAAATCATCCACTGTGTTCAACTTAAAAAAAAATCAACCACAGCCAATTTATGTTCTATTTCTAATCAAGGGAAAACATACATAAAATCATCCCCTTTATTCACGTTAAACATACCTAAATTCATCCACTGTTGCATTAGAGTCTATCACTCACCCGTGCATTAGGCGCGGGCAATAATCTAGTTTTCATTAAATAAGAAATTTCATATGAAATGCATGAACCAACTTTTTTTATACAGTATCGTCATATTATGATATATATATAAGCAATCTTATTATTTTTTACAAAAAATAAATACTGATCTTATTCTATAACTCCCGAAACAATATTATTTATTTATAAACATACATTCATACGCACGTAGCAAGCTTCTATAAGTGAACTAATAGAACAAGGCTTTTAAACATACATTCACACAAAGATCTAAAACTAGAATTAAACATCTTGGTAATTTAAGTAGACAAATCAGTTTCTTTTAAATTCTTTATTCTTTATAAGCACCACTATCTAGGTAGCATGTCGACTGCACCCCTACTCAAACTCTAACTACACTGTAAGGCTATATAATACGTTTCTTTAGTTTTAAAGGATTATATCACAATACTCGATCAAAATAAGTTACAATAATATCAACTTGACTTTTAGACTTTTTAGTAATATGTAACTTATAATTAAATAATATATAAATAATTGCTAGTATCATAAAGATCCTTACGGCTAAACAAAAAGACCTTAAAAAAAAACATAAAAAGCACAGCATCATATTTTAAATGATTTTATAAAAACTATAAGATTATCTCTTTTTATTAACTGGAAAAGAGTCAACTCTTAGAAATACATTTGTACAAGAAAATGTTACAACTTAAAAAGAAAATAAAATAAAAGCGGAACGGATGAGGTTTTTATGTTTCATAATTCTTAGGCAAGTTGAGATTCTTGTGGCGGAGTCATCTCGGTCAGTGATCTCCCTTCCTCTTCACTTCCTCCCTGTTGAAGCCTCTGGCCTTGACCGGACCACATGGTGTTTTTGTAGCAAACTACGATGGCTGTAAGAAGAATTCCGAAAAACTGCATGAGAGACCAAGGACGAACGAAATGCTCAAAGGCTGCAAGAATGAGGGAGACCAGCCCGTCCAGCCATCCAAAATCACTCCCAATACCTATAAGTTTGAACACAGAAGCAAAATGAAGGTATGCAAAAACAAACGTTAGAAAGATAAGAAGATCAACATGACTAGGGTCGCAGAATATGTCTCCTAAAAAAACTATCAACCTAAGAAGAGAAATTTCTATAACAGATTTTCTTAGTTGACCTAAAGTTGAACAGTGAGCAAGTGCTTCCCTAATTCTATTTAGACTATCAGATCCCCAATTTTTCACAAGAAGTGTCTCGGCAAAAGCAATTAGGGCAAAAGCAAGATAGTAAAGAGTTTCAAGAAAAACACTATGATAACTCTGCCAAAGGTGTAAAAGGATAGAAGAATGATATGTTGTTGCTGGTGGAGGTACAGGAGCTAAACATTGACAACAACCTAAGGGAGGGTTTTCAACTACGTGAATACCCATAAGAATATCCCAATACCTACTTAGAACAAAAGTCAGAACAAAACCTAGGTATGTGATGATAGCATGAATAGCTAGAACTCTATCATGACTATACAAGAACGAGATAAACGTACAGAGTTGGACAAATAACCAGCGTATAAAACCAAAAATTGGAGCAACACAAGCAGAACACATTATTATGTAATGGCTAGGGAAAGAAAGAGAGGGAGATGAAATTCCTAAAAATATATGAAGAAAAAGAAACAAGATAAGAGTAGAGATATGCTCCCTGGTTCTTGTGACGGGAGGTTCCGTGAGACGACGAACGAGAGATGGTAAGAACTAAGAAGAAATACGAAAAGGGATCACCGGGAAGAAAAACGCAACGAGAGGTCGCTGAGATCAAAAAGCGAGAAGAGAAAAACAATCAAAATAGGCGACGGGAGATTCCGTGAGACGACGAACGAGAGATGGTAAGAAGAAATAGGTAAAGGAATCGTCGGAAAGAAAAACGCGACGAGAGGTCGCTGAGAGAAAAAAAGCGGGAGGAAAACAATCAAAATGGGCGACGGGAGGTTCCGTGAGACGACGAACGAGAGATGGTAAGAAGTTTGTTGTTTTCTTGACCTTTCTTGAAACCCTAACGGCTAACGATATAACTCTCTCAGAGAGAAAAAAAGATTTAGTTGCTAGAGAAGGAGGCAGAAAATATTGTGATCGTCCGATGGATTTTTCAGCGGCTTATTTATTTAGGTAAAGATAAATGATGTGACCTGCTGTGACGCGCGTGTCTCATAAGAAAAGAAGTGAGGAGTCCACGTGTCGCGGATCCGGGGATCGTGAATGGGTAAAGCCGACTTAATAGTAACGCGCGCGCGTGGACTCGGACCTCTTGGGCCTCCGATTTATGTTTCTTTTTCTTTTTTTTTTTTAATTTTCTTTTTAATATAGGCGTGAAGAAAATAATTTAACAGTGTTACAAATTTATAATATGAGAGAGAAATTGGAAATAATTTATCATATTATAATTTGGCCCCACCTTTTAACTTATTGTTGAGAAATTACATATCACTCGATTACGTCTGCTATTATTTTATTTTCCAAATTAAAGACGCAGCTCAAGTTTTATGCAATGACATAAGTTTCATGGCATGGCAAAAACCGTAAACAAAGTTTACCGCACTAATAGTAACACCAATTCAATGCAGGACCTATACATTCTACTATGAGAATACATCATTTTGTATATTTTTCCATTTAGAAAAAGAAAAGATGTTAAAAAAATTCTGTAGAAAATCTGTTAATATAATTTACCAAAAATATATCTACTTAATAAACAATCAGATAAATTTGTTAGTTTTTACTATGTATTTCACTACTCTAGGTTGGTAACTTTATCTTCAAAAATAATTATTTAATTTGTTTGTGCGATATCTAGCTGGACGGTAGAATTGTTTTGCACCATTTACGCGATAGATATAACTCGCCCCAAAACAAAAGATAGATAGATTAATATATCGATTTGACCAAGAAAAAAAAAAAAAGACTACCATACCGATATCTGTTAAAGATTCAGAAGCCCTAGCTAGTAATTCATATCTAAAACCTCTAACACAATGGCAAACGCTTCAACAAGGGTCTTGTGAGGGAAATTATATCGGACAATAAAAACGTAGGTCAAGATAAATATAGAGCACCAGCCAAGAAAGAAGAATAGATTGGGAATTAGACAGACTAATCCCGTAACTGTCACTAAGCCAATGGTAAACCACAAATGGTTCATGTCAAAATCAGCATCATCATCTTGGTCAATCGCCGGAGATAAAAGTTGGAGAAATGCAACAAAGCCAATGATGGACGACATGGCATAGACAAAAACCTCCACATGCAATTTCCTGGACCAGAGCGTTACAATGCAGATAAACACGACAAATGCCTGCTCCAACACCACTATATCAGCCGGACCAATTTCTCGATGTGAGACTTCAGAGGGATGATCACATCCGGACCACCACTTCGTCGTGGCTCCGAACAGTGCATATTGGATTATAAGATACTTTCCAATGGATATTACTGCATATGTTGTTGGGTCTTCAAATTTTTGGCTTTTCCAGTTAGGCAAAATATGAGCAGAGATATCGCCATAATTGATGTGGACAAACACAATGTTATTGTCCAAAATCTTTTACGCCGCCTACTCTCATCCTTATTTGCTATCACCACTCCTCCGGCCACCATTTCTTCCAATGCAATACTTTCAAGACTTGACACCCCCTATCTCTTCTTCTTAGGCTTCGCTTGTTACTCGACGAATTATATAAAGAAGATTAATTCTTTTAAAATGGATAATGAAGAAGAGACAGGCTTTTTATTTATTTTTGTCAGCGCAAAAGAAAACAAACTTAATTATATATATATATATATATATATATATATATTTTTTTTATAAGGAACAAATTTCAACAGATAATAGAATCTATCCAAGGAAAGGAAGAAGATTTTGATGGTGAAAGAGTGAAGCTTTTTCACCGACAAACTGATTCGAGTTATTTGAAGTTAATTATTATTTTAGATATTGTATGATTGGATATTGTTAACTAAATTAATCATGAATGAGAAATTAAACTAATCCTAGATTAAAATGACACAGTTTTCGGCTCAGCTTAAAATGATATTGATTTGGTCAAAGATATAGATCCATTTTTAGGTTTATATTTGATTCATTTTATTTAATTTATTTATGTTTAGTATTGATGATGAAAATTATAACAAAGAAATGTATTGTAGGCTGTAACCATAACATAACACAAATATATCTTTTAATCACATGTAAACAATATCATCGATTCAGCACGTGGCATGTGGGTGTTAAATCCAATGATGAATTTCTTTGTTAAAAACTCGTTTCACTCCATCCTCACCACCCGTCAAAATTTTTTTAACCTAGTGGGGAAATCAACACAAGGATTAATCGTATATTTGAAAGCCCTCAAAGAGTTTCTAGTTGCCATTTTTAAGAATGGTGCGAAGCAAAAATCCTTTGGTGAATACCTCTCTCTATAAGGATGGTGTGTGTTTTGTTATTCAGGACCACGTAAAAACTCCGCCATACGGTAGATATATAGCTAATTAGTATTTGATACTTACATAAACCACAAGAAAGATTAGAAACCTTTAGGTTTAAAATTGCAAGAGGTTTATAGATGGTTTAATTATTCCGAAATCCGCTCATTTAGATATGACCGATATTTTCCAGGTGCGATGTCCAACTTGTTTTAGGATTTAACAGCAAGTTTTCTGGATAGAGATCCCAATCCTCATTTGACAATTAGGAGAAGAATCATATATAAACCATGTTTTTTTCAAGACTTGATTTATAATCTATAAAATCTTGCCACATCGACCATTTATCGCTGGTACGTAGCTTTTGAGTTTTCCTCTGAATCTTTACACTTTGCATAGAAACTTGTTCTGCGCTTGTCTCCAAGTCCTTGCATCTCCGGTAACGCCACAAGCATTTTCGCACCCGGGTTGCAAATTGCAACCTTGTTCTCCCAACTCAAGACATACCAAATCGCGGATGGGAAGAGCAAACTGGCCATTCCTTCCGACAACATACTTCTCCAAATGGTCTTGACCAGAGCCAGAGCCAGACGCCAGCTGTTGTTGATTTACACAGTGAAACGACACACCACCAGGACCAACTGGAGAGTCGCCGACCAAGACTCCACTCCCTTTTTTCACCGATCGCTCCTCGTAAGTGTCTCAGAAATCTTTTGACCGGATCACCCTGTTCCACTCCTTGGAGACAACCACCAATCTAGCAATCGAATCTTGTGGCAACCTGGAGAAACATTCCATTAGCATATGGTCAGGAATCACAATATTCTCCATTATTTTGGTGTAATTTTTCATGTAGTTATGTTTCTGCCAATTATTTACATTTCTCGGCTAATTAAGAACTGGAGAATAAAACCCTTAAAACTTCTACCTCTTGTTCGATTTCTCATCAAACCCCCTAATCAAATCCCTAAAAATCCTACAATTCTCTAGAAGAAACCTAAAGAAATCATTGAAAACTCCCCTTTCCATCAATCTGAATCCTCGAAAGCAGTCACAGAGATCCTCTTATTCTACTGTTTCCCAAAAAACAAACCTTTTGGAGTCAATAGCTAAGCAAATTTGTCGAGTCGTGTAATGCCTAAACTATTGGTTTATGGTGGGTTTATGGTCGGTTTGCGCCCATGATTTGGTCACATATTTAGAGAAATATAGGGATCGAAAGTTTTGGCAGAATTGATGTTTAAAAGTTTTTGGTTAGGAAGAAGATGAACAGTAACCGACGCGAGTCAGTTTCTGTGTCGTCTGAATCGTAAATTTGTTGATGCGATATAAGGAAGTGGTCTTTGTATACAGAACATGTTTTATTTGTTAATCCATGTTAGAAAATGCATTGATCAAGTGGGAGTTCTATTGTGTTTAGAACTTAAAATTTTGCGAGGAACAAAGCGATCTGCTGTAATAAGATTCTAATATGAGTGATGATTGGGAACTTAGTGAACTCTCGATCTTATGTTGCGAACCGCGTTATGTCGGGTTAATTTGTGTCCTTTGCAAGATTGTGTTATGTGTGAAAAGTATGTGTTAAACTAATGTCTCTTGATGTTGAAGCAGAAATGGTGACTGCTTGTAAGAACATCATTGCTGAGCTTAACCGTGGAGACAAACTGGACGGTGATAATTACGATATCTGGTATCGTAAAGTTCAGTATGTCCTCGAGGAGCAAGAAGTAAAAGAGACTCTTTTGCACCTCATGGAACAACCTGAGCAGGGTGATACGCCTCAACATGTGAGAGATCTTGACACATATAATGTCTGGAAGAAAAAGAATAGCATCGCTCGCATCACGTTGCTGAGTTGTATGCAAGATGATCTCATGTGTGAGTTTGAGGAGTACGAAACTGCAAAAGGCATGTGGGAGGCCTTGAAAGAAAATTTTGGTGCTACCTCGGCAACCAAACTTAGGAGACTCAATCAAAGGTTCAATGATTACAAGAAGCGCCCAAACCTTTCGATGAGGCAGCATCTTAGAGTCATGTCGAATATGATTAGAGAGCTCAAAAATGCTGGTCAGACTATGACTGATGAACAGCAAGTCCAAGCGGTTCTCCGCTCGTTGCCTGAAAGTTGGGACCATATGAGGATGCAGATGACACACAATGTGAATGTCAAAACATTTGAGGACATTTCACGTCATCTTGAGTTAGAGGATGAGCGCCTAGAGGCTGCTAAACCCTTTAACGAGGCCAACTACGCGAATTCAAACTTTGGTTTGAAACGCAAGAGAGGTAACAATGGAAACAAGGCTTCCGATCAAACTGATCTTAAAAGGCAAAAGAAGTATGTCAAGCGTGGAAAACGTGGAGGCAGGAAGGATAATACCAAGATTAAATGCTACAACTGTGGCTCCTTGGGTCACTTTGTTCGTGAATGCACTGAGGCAAAGAAGGTATTATCTTTGGACTCTACTCAGAAGTATGCTTATGTTTCTAGTTGTGTAATGCTTACAGAATCTCATCCTTTGTGGATTGTAGACTCAAGAGCAACATATCACGTAGCTAGAAGTCGAGAAGCATTTGTGGAGTACCGACGGGTGCCCAAAGGTACAAGATGGTTATATGTGGGAAATAACTCCAAGGTTGCGGTACAGGGTATCGGAACCTGTCATCTACACATGAGTGGCGGGAAAACTCTCATACTACATGATGTCTTGTATGCTCCTGAAATCCGTCGGGACCTAGTCTTTGTTTTGGCATTACTTAAGTTAGGATTTGTTTTGAACTTCCATGATATGTGTTCACACATTTCTCTTAGGTCTGAGTATTTTGGTTCAGGCTATGTTTGTGATGGTTTTATTGTACTTGATTGTACTACAAACGTTACTATGTGTAATGTTAATGATAGTTTTTCATTTGTCACAAGTTCTACTAATGATGAAACAAATATGTGGCATTCTAGACTTGGTCACATCGGTGTTGATCGAATGAAAAGTTTGGCTAGAGAAGGTCTACTAGGCCCACTCGCCAGAGTTGATCTTGACACATGTGAATCATGTTTAGCTGGAAAAGCTATAAGAAAACCATTTGGAAAAGCAACTAGAGCTGAATTTCCATTACATCTAGTACATTCAGACATTTGTGGTCCAATGAATGTGAGGGCGAGGCATGGAGCCTCATATTTCATCACTTTTATAGATGATTTCACTCGATTTGGGTATGTATACCTAATTTCTCACAAGTCAGAAGCACTAGAGTGATTTAAACGCTATGTTACCTTGGTCGAAAATCAGTTGGAGAGGACGATCAAGTGTTTGAGAACAGATCGAGGTGGTGAATATCTATCAGAACAGTTTAAGAGGCTGTGTGATGAAAAGGGTATTGCTAGGCAATTAACAACACCCTATACACCACAACAAAATGGTGTAGCAGAGAGAAGAAATCGAACTCTTCTTGAAATGGTTAGGTCTATGATGGCGCAAGCTAATCTTCCAATTTCGTTTTGGGGAGATGCATTGCTTACTGCAGCCTATATACTTAACCATGTGCCCTCCAAATATGTTACTACTACTCCTTATGAGTTATGGACAGGTAGAAAACCCAACCTAACTCATCTAAGAGCTTGGGGATCCGCTGCATTTGTTCGTGATACTTCACATCCTCATGGAAAATTGGGTCCTAGAGGAAAGAAGTGTATCTTTATAAGATACTCTGAGCACTCTAAAGGTTATGTGCTCATTGGTGAACAATCAGATGGAAGTGTAACAGAGATTGAATCACGAGATGTTACATTCTTGGAAAATGTTTTTCCTAAAAGGGGAGAGATTAATAGAGAACTCCATCTTGATGAGATTCTTGACCAGACTAATACTCCTACTACTAACCAATTTGTGGAAGTTGGTGAAAGTTCACGTGAACTATCACAACTTAGTGGGAGAAATACATTGGTTGGAACACAAGATTATGTGTTGCGACGGAGTAATTGTGGTAATGTTCCACGTCGTCGCTTAGAGATAGAAGGAGAAGCTTTCATGGTTGCTCTATATGATGACTTAGAGCCTAGATCAGTTCAAGAGGCTCTCTCTTCCCTAAACTCAAATGAATGGAATGATGCAGTTGGAGAAGAACTAAAATCGATGAAAGAAAACCATGTTTGGGACTTGGTTGACCTTCCGCCAGAACGTCGAGCGATCGGAAACAAGTGGATCTTTAAACTCAAACGTAAGGCGGACGGATCGATAGATAGATACAAGGCTCGCTTGGTAGCGAAAGGTTATACTCAACAAGAGGGTATTGACTATGAGGAAACGTTTTCACCTGTGGTGAGATTTGCCTCAATTCGCCTTATTCTAGCAATCGTTGCAGGATTAGATTTAGAGTTACATCAAATGGATGTTAAGACTGCGTTTCTTAACGGGGAACTAGAAGAAGAGATTTACATGCAACAACCTACATGGTTCGTTGTAAAAGGCCAAGAGCACAAAGTTTGTAAACTTAGACGCTCTATATATGGCCTAAAACAATCTTCTAGACAGTGGTACCTTCGTTTTCATCAAGCTATAACATCTTATGATTTTACGATGATTAGTGAAGACCATTGTGTCTATGTCAAGAGCATAAGACAATCCTTTGTAATTCTATCTCTATATGTTGATGACATCTTGTTAGCTGGAAACGATATGGAGTTTCTTATAACCATTAAGCAATGGTTGTCATCTCATTTTGAGATGAAAGATATGGGAGAAGCAGAATACATACTTGGTGTTAAAATACGCCGAGACCGATCAAGGAAATTATTAGCTCTTTCTCAAGAGTCTTACATTCGTACTATCCTTGAAAGGTTTAAGATGCTTGATTGTAACCCCATTGACACTCCAATCACAAAAGGTGAAGGCCTAAGCCTTGATATGTGTCCTAAGACCGATGATGAGAAAAGAGAGATGAAAGGAGTCCCATACTCAAGCGCTATAGGCAGCTTATTGTATGCTATGATGTGCACTCGGCCGGATATTTGTTATGCGGTTGGCTTGGTAAGTCGTTACCAGTCAAATCCCGGGAAGAAACATTGGATGGCGATGAAGAGGATCCTTACATACTTAAAGGGAACAATGGACTATTCCTTGTGTTACCAAGGAAATGATTTACGCTTGACGGGTTATACCGACGCCGACTGGGCTGGCGATTTAGATGAGCGTAGATCGACTTCAGGATATGCTTTCTTACTAAGTGATGGTGCCATTACTTGGAGTAGCAAGAAGCAGTCCTGTACAGCCTTATCCACGATGGAGGCTGAGTTCATTGCATGTTCAGCATCAGTGCAAGAGGCTGTATGGCTGAGGAGATTTTTACAAAGCTTGCAAGTCACAGCGGAGGCTTCGTCTCCGGTGACTATTAATTGTGATAGTCAAGCTTGTATTGCTTATATGAAGGATCCCAAGTATCATGGAAGGACAAAGCACATCGAAATCAAAGGAAATTTCGTGAGAGACATTGTAGCAAAGAAAGAAGTGGTCCTTAAGTACATATCTACGCATAGAATGGTTGCTGATCCATTTACCAAACCAATACCAAGAGATGTGTTTCTTGCTCATGTTCGAGCTTTAGGTTTGCGTAGAATTTAAGGAATGTACTTATGGAGTGTGACATTGTAGTTACGTTGGATGTTTTATTTTAATAATATTCAGACGTTAATAGACAATGGTCAATTCTTTTTATTGTTTTTCCATATTTACACATATATATAATATTGAGAGAAGTCACCAAGTTTGGAGATTGGTTCACTCACATGAACAATCGCCTCAGATTTCTTAGTGAAATGCTGAGATGAGACGATAAGCTTAGCGCTAGTGGGAGCTTCTTTGCAATGCTTATCAATGTCGCCTTATTAAAGAATTAAGATGAGATATTTTTTTTTTAAGATATCGATCATGATTTCCCCAGAATCATGAACACTTGGGTGAGCTGGATAAGTATATAATCAGACGCTTGCTAGCGAGCTGGTAGTAACTTGATCCACATAGTGGTGTTTGGTTTATCCAATTGACATGTACTTTTGAAATAAAAAGTTTAACCACTAAGAGTGATAAGGCTTGGAGAGATCAACCGGAGAGGCACTTGAACGGTGGTTTGTGGTTGATTTCCATCCGTGATATCAACCCCGATCTCTGCATCCATTCTCAGTCGATCCCGTGACAAGTACGTCACCAAACCGGCTAAGGTACGGTACTCTATGATTTACGCTTCCGCTAGTTATATCTAACATAAACATCCAAATCGTAACGATATCGCAAAACTCCCTGAGCTCATAATCTCCGACGAACTTCTTCCACCCCGTCGTCAAACCAAACGAATGCTCACCAGACCACATCTTCATCTCATGAACCTTCCCGTCTGGTCCGTACACCGAAATCTTGATCCCATCTTTAAGAAGAAGAAACTTCTTCTTCACTTGCGATTTCGCTAACGTCAGCCTACTACTCTCCCCTTCCACGCTTACGTCATTCTCCATCAGTTGCTTTCTAATCAAATTTACACCGAAATTTTGATCCCCATCTTTACCACTACTTTGTTAAATTTATGAATTATGATGATTTGTGTTTCAAAAGAAATCACCAGTTCTCCTCACAGGTCATTCATTTAATGAATGACTTGTCACTCAAGTAAACTCGAAATATGGTTTATCTTGCTAGTATACTGAAATTTAAATTTGATTAGACGGCATGGAGTTTATCCTCCTCAATTAGGTGCGATAAATAGGTTATTACTCGACTAAAAAAAAGTAGTGATGTGCTTTGTGTAGCCGTAATGAAGTATGAAGGGTTCAAGCACTTGAAACAGAGCTGTCCTTCTTTGATGTCTGAGTTACTTACTGAACACGGTTGCAGCGGATAAGAGCTCGACGAGTGGACAATCAAACAAGAAAAGAAGAGTGAGCAATGTGTTAGGCTGTGATACAAGCACTACAAATGTGAGGCAAGTGAGAAGGAGGGCTTTTCTTGACAGCTCATATCATGAACTTCTGATGCTACTTTACTGATCTGGAAGCAATGCATACGCCAAATATGTTTCGCTAAACTTTTATAATTGTAATGAATAATCGTAGTATGTCAACATCAGTGCAAGCTTTAGGCAATAGACATCTCTCTACTTTTCAGCAATTGCCCTCTTTGTCGGTGATGTGGAGTCTCTTCAGTTTTGGACTTGGCGTGTGTCTTTATAAAAGTTTTGAATTATAAAAGCGTGTGAAATTGAAATATAAAATCTCTTCTTTTTTTTTATAAAAAAAACAAATCGTTTCCTCAGAGAAAACCTTTGATATACGTGTTTGAAGAGCGAAGACCAACCCCATAAAGTATATATAATCGCAATAACAATCATTGGTATGCAAAATATTTGAATTATGACTTACGTTTAAAGTGAAGTCACCACTTTTTCGTTTCTTTTTTGTACTAACGCTTATCACCAGTTTTTCTTCTCTCTACGAAGTACGAATTATAGCCATTCAACTGTTTAAAATTACCTCTTGACGTTTTCCTTTTAAAATTACATGCTACGGTCATGGTAACCACTCATCTATTCATAGATTTCATTTTTTTTACTGTTTTTACATGTAGTTTTATATGATTCAAGTTTTCAATATTTCTCGAATATGGAAAAATCTTATTTTGGCATTCATCTTATTTTGTTTGGTTTTCAAAAGTAGATCATTCAAGTGGAATCGGAAAGACTTTATTAACAACATGTGGGAGGTACATAGACTATTTGGATTTGAATATATATGGTTGATTTTTTACGTTAAAATTTTGTGCTGTTAGTGATTACTTAGCTGAGTTTATGATTTCTGATCATGACTATATTTTTTTGGCAATTTATCTATAACAGGTAACATGGAAGAGATCAACGAGATAGAAGAAAAAGAAAGTAGCTGACATCAATGTATTAGAGATGATGGTGCAAAGTATTGCATTTAGTTTTTGCCTTCTTTCTTTTTTTTTTTCATCTGATAAAATATATATTGAAGAAGTGCATAAAGCACAAAAGAAAGACACCCATACACGGGGCCTTGTTGAAACCAATACTAAATACATTTTTTCAAACACCTGAAACAAAATACAGATGGAGAAAAACCAAAGCATCCTGAAACAGGAATTTTCTATGGGTTTCAATTACCTTTCCCACTCATGTCATTGTGGTCTTTAAGGTGTCAATCCATAATGGAGAAAGAAGAGCAATTAAGAATGCAAGAGATTAATCAAGTCAAGAGCAATAGATTTGTTATTTCGATTCAAGCAATAAACAAAGTGAAACAAAGCAATAAATGAAACAAAAACCCAAACTTTCAGCGAATGAACAGTAACTCCGAAATCAAGAAATTGAGAAAGAAGCAATTTCGAAATTGTCAAAGGAGCAAACTTTAAGATAGAGGAAGAAGGTCCTAGGAGTGAGGTTATCGAAATCGAACTCTTAGGGAATGATAGAATGGCTAGAAATGTTAAAAGATCACTAGTCTTAGGGAGAGAGTTCCAACAGCGAGATTCACCCACTTCCGTGGTGAGAATCACAAAACCGGCCTTGAATCCAAAGGATCTATCTTTCGGATAGTGGACTCTAAAACCGGTCTGCAATAAGCGCCAACTCTCTTATACCCAATGAACTCCCCAGACATCCACTTCCGTGTGTAGGGATGAGTTCATCCTCTTGCTGGTCGATCTGACAACTTCCAGCCACTTTCGGTGTAGGAAGTGTCTTGGATCAAAACCAAAATGGCCAACTAAGGTCAAGCCTTAAGCACGCCCAGCAAGAGAAGACTCCTGAGATGATTAAACACGCCTAGACACTAGATCTATCCCTACTAACTCGATTCTACCTCACCCCATATGACCAAAAGGGATCTACTCACTATTCATAACAAGAACACCAAATCCCATGGGGGAAAGGGTTCAAATCGTGAATAGGATGATGGATTAGGATTGGAATAAGCAAGATAAGAAGAAAGAACTAAACTTTATTAAGAACAGTCAACAGATCTACAAAATCGTGCTTAGAGCTAAAAACAAAGGTTTTTAGTGTTCTTCATAAGGAAATTACAAGATAAGATTTCTCAAAGAAATTAGGTTTAAGGCTTTATATATCAGAGCAAATAGAAGCCCTCAGTCAACTCATTTAAGTTGACCCAACTCCTTCCAAAACGAAACACTTCGAAATAACTCAGGGAAATCGCGGGTCAATGGCCTCTGTTTCGGTCAACGCTCTGCATTTCTCCGCCAAACAGGTTCTCAACCTGTTTCACAACCCGTTTGCCGTCCAGACTCCATGCTTCTTCATCTTCACTCCGTTTCTGCCCCTCTTCAGCTCCAAAACACCTGATACAACTCCCAAATGCACAACTAATGCAATGCAAGTCCTAAATGCCATGTGTTTGTACAATGCAAGAGATCTACACTAAAATGCTAAAGATATGAGCTAATATGGGGGTGAAACTAGATGGAATGTGCTCCTAAATGATGTAAAATACAGAGACATCACATCCACAACCGGAGCCAAGAGAAGACAACACCAACTAGACAAGAACAAGTCCAGGTCCTCTCTCTAAACTCCAAGAAGGCAGAGAAGAGAGGCAATAGGTAAAAAAACTAACAAACACCAGTCCAAAGCATCCAAAAAAACTCATGCTTAGACTGAGGGCAAACATTTCTCACTTTCAAAAATGCTTTTCAACCAAAAGGGATAGCCATCAGCTACATACGACTGAAAACGATCGCCTCTTAACACACTTTGAGCAATGAGAAATGCCCCTCTATTAGCACAACGAGGCTCCAACTCCACTTTCCAGCTCCAAAAATTGTCAAGAACATCAGTTAATAAATTAGATTGATATATGAACAACGGCCATGCCTTCGGACGTTCTATCACTCCAACCAAAACTGATTCTTCCCAAAATAACCCTCTTGACTCCATGGCTTACTAAGCTTTCTAAAGCCCATGATGTTCCTCGAAAGCTACAATCAAGACGACTGTCCAGATTAACAAAAGACCGTCTACTATGCAAGAGCACCGTTCCAACTTCGTCTCTTAGAACCCATGCCATTCCTCCACACTTTCGAACTTTATCCCAAACACAGCTTATGTTGCACTTGAGCCACGGCTTAGGCGGTGGTCTCCACCGAATAAGATTCGCCACTTCAGCTGACTTCAAACTCAACTCCCATTCCTTGTCAATCTCTTAAGCTAAGAACCAGAAGTCAACCTCACTTGCTATCTTCTCCATTACCTCCAATGCATCGAAACTCTGTTTCTCAAATAACAGAAAGTTCCTGTTTTTCCGGATAGACCAAATAATCCATGGAAAGTTCCTGTTTCTCAAATAACAGAAAGTTCCTAGTTTTTGCCTTCTTTCATTCTTTGCTTTTCTATATAATTGTTAAGATGCTTTTGAGATTAAATTGTAAGAAAATATTATGGTGGACCAACTCTTACATCCGCACTACATGAGAGCAAAATTATGAGATTATCCTAAAGCAGAATGTTAGCACAGTGAGTGTATTATACAGAAAATGCAATCAAGGAGTTTGTAGGGCTTTTGAGGGGATAATAGAGAATGAATTGGAGCCATAGAAACTTGAGAAAATATATTTGAAAAACTTAATAATGTTATAGAAAAGAGAGAATAAGAGAAGAGAGGAATTGATTGTTATTATTCATGAATGATAGATCTTATATATAGGAGTACAACATAGGGTTTCAAGATAGAAAACACAAATAGAGAAATGGATCTAATGGGCTAATGGGCATCCACATATTTACCCATAACACTCCTCCTTGGATGTCCATTATCTAAAATATCTTCTAAATGCGTAAGATGCTGCCTCGTTAAAACTTTTACAAGGAAAACCCAATGGGAAAAACATTTGTTAAAGAAAAAGAGTGCAGCGCGTAATTACTCCCCCTCATGAGAACATCCGTCTAGATCTTTGATATGATATGATCCAATAAGATAAACTAACTCCTTGAAAGTAGTAGATGAAAACTCCTTTAAAATCTTCACTTGAACAATATTTAGAACATTGACATCGCCATTCTTCTTCTTGGGTTTGGTGATGAATCTACTTTATCATTCTCTTCACTCCACTTGATCTCATAAGTGAATGACAAGGACTTTGGAAAGGAGATAGACCTTCGTGTTTCTCATTTGTGTGTTCTTTGTTGCCTCATTAAAACCTTTCATAGAAAAACCCAGTGGGATAAAAACTATGATAAGGAAAAAGAGTACAACCACACACATCATCATATTTCTCCCCTTTGAAGTACCTTCTTCAAGAGATACATTCCAATCGTTATATTTCTCCCCCTTGGAAGTATCTTCTTCAAGAGATACATTCCAATCATATACACTATCTTTTTGGGGATTACTATAAGTATAGCCTCAGTCAATAAGGTCGTATAATTATCTTATAATCTTTTAGGTCATTTAGACTTCTAGTCTATGACATCTTTTTCCATAAAAAAATCATTTCTTGGACTATTTGGACTTCACGCCAATCTTTCTCTTTTACATACAGTCTTATAAACATCTATTGTGTATATATGAGTTATCTCATGCTCATTTTACTCATCTTTAAATTATGAAAGAGACCAACACATTTCTCAAATAGAATTTAAAGCATGGTACTTCAAGACCAAATATATGTGAGCGTTGTTTATGTAAATCCTACAAGGATCTTTTGAGATAACATATCTTTTGTTAAATTTTCTATTTGAGATAACCGAAGACTCTTCCAAGATCTTTTATCTCATATTCTTTGCATCATACTATTTTCGTTAACTCTTCAAGAGTTTGATATTCATATTAAAGATCTCTTTTGATCCATAATACTTTGATAAATATACATGAGTACTAGTTAGCCTTATATATTCACTTTCGTGATTATACCCATGAAACATATTTATTTTCATTTGATTGAATAGCTAGTGTTCTCCAGAAACATAACGATTAAATTATTAATTCCTCAATGATTATATCCTTCAGAGACTTTTATATAAATGTCATTGTTTAGTGGGTCATATTTGTCAAGTTCTTCTTTTATTGCCAAACTTAAGAAACTTCAAAGTTGTATCCACCACATGAGATTATATCTCTTCATATCATTTTTCTTAGGCACAAATGCCTATTTATAACCCACTCGTTTTACACTTTTTAGGTGTAAGGACTTATGGTCCAAATACTTTTCTCTTTCTAAGAGATTTTAGTTTTGCGTCTATTGCTTCTTTTCGATTTGGCCAAATCATTACTTTGTGTACACAATGCAATAGACTTTGTTTCTTGATCCTCTTTCTTATTCATAATATCAACTGCTACATTGCATGCAAATATTTTATTTACGACGTCGATTTGCTTTTCTGGTTCCAATTTATTTCAGACATGACATAATTAATTCTCGAGATCTTTTCATTGTCTCAGGTACCTGAATTTCTTATTTGTCAAGTTTATTGTCTCTTCTGGAGATCACTCAAAAATATTTGTTTCCTCGGTTTGACCATTGTCAATTTATGCTCAATTACTTTTATGAGGATTATAATATTCGGAACCAACCAGTCTATCACGCTTCATGCGTTCTTTAGACTTACTAGCAGCTTGATATTGTCCTTCTGGGACATCAATTCTTATTAGAGCATTTACAGCTGGTAAGTGACTCAATCACTATATTTGGGTCAGTAGATGTATCTGGCAACTGATACAGTAAGTTTTGTGAATGAATTATCTTTAGGACATCTATTTCACATTCTATAGTCTGAGGATCAATGATAATTCATTCCAATTTTAATCTTTCTCCAGCTGTTTATTTCTCCCCCTGATGTTGGAAAGACTGGCTCACTAAAGTGACAGTCTGCAAATCAAGTCATATTTACATCCTTCATGGATGCCTTTTGGATACTATCAATGGAGATTCATATCCAACATCAACAACCTCTTTCGAGGATCCATCTTAGAATATTGTGGTGGAGCATTATGGATGTATTCTGCACATCCATAATTTTTTAGATGGAAAAACTTTGGTTTCTGACCTAAACCAATTACGATGGGGAGAACTTTTAGTTACTCGTTAGCTTTATGCGAATTAATGCTTTTTCATTTTGTGTATGAACATTTGCTACTGGATGTTCAGCGTTAATGTTTATAAACATGTTTTTCTCATCAAAGACTTAAGATGTGAATTCACTAGCATTACCAAGTAATCTCACAAACTTCAGGTTGCAGATCTATAACATTGATACATACAATTATCTTGTTGCAAATGTGTTATTAAACCACAAATATTTCTTGTATACTTTCTAGAATAATGAATAGATTCCAAATCTATTTTGGCTAGTGATAATCATAATGTTTTATGATGAAACTTCACATTATAAACCATTTAAGAAGAATCTTCAAGTTCTGTAATAAATGTCTATATGATGTATTTTATTTCGCATAATTTCTGGAACATAAATGGTCTAACCAGCCCACGCCAAACTATGTTATATTCGGTAAACTTCTGGTTTACTATATAACATTTATCTCCATTATATAATCTTTTTGTATTACAATCTATATAGAGAATATATGCAATTTCTCTAAAATACTTTTACTGCATTGAGTAATACTCGTTATTTGAAGGTATCCAACTTTTCCTTCTTTACTATCTTAACTTGGTTAACTTTGAAATCCCTTGGATTATATGATTCATCAGGATCATTTATCTTTGAACATAGTCTACTAGATGTTCTACTTTATCTGAATTAGGGATTCTTATATTTGTCTTTATCAATGATTTATCAAGTGTGAACATAATCTTCTAGATGTTCCACTTACTATTGATTGTGGGATTCATCCATTCTCCCCCTCGAGAAGATGATACTTCAGGTTCATCTATCTCGAATTGAATTCTAGTATAAAACACCTTGTGAAAGGCGCTCATAATCGGTGGCAACTCCAACCGATAAGCCACTAGCCCAACTCGCTCCACCACTGGAAATGGACCCATAAAGCGCGGACTGAGCTTGTTCTCTGCTATGGACCTGTTAGGGCCCCTCAACATAGCCATCTTGAGATACACTCTATCTCCCACCTGAAACTCAAGCTCACGTCGCCGCCTATCTGCATAACTCCTCTGTCTATCCTGAGCCTCCTTCATGTTCAGCCTCAAGACACGAATCTTCTCCGTCGTCTCCTGAACAAAACTAGCTCCAAACATGCTGCGCTCCCCCACTTGGGTCCAGCATAACGGTGTCCTGCATGGCCTCCCGTACAAAGCCTCATAAGGAGCCATACCAATACTAGACTGAAAACTGTTGTTATAGGCAAACTCTGCCAAACACAGCTGATCAGCCCAATGACCACCCCAATCCAGTACACACACCCTTCGGGTGTCGATCGATACTAGTCGTTCAGAAGAATTTAGCACACTTTCTTCGCGATGCTTGAATCTTAGACCGACTGCACAACAATCAAACAAGAACATGTACAGCCAACCCTCAATTCACACCTCTAAGAGCATGTGCCAACTACTCCCGAACCCCTAGCATCGTCCAACACCACTTTCAAAACAACTTTCTGGTTCACGGATGTTACAATTCTCCCCCACTAAAATGGATTCGTCCTCGAATCCCAACACAAATGTCTCTCCAAGACCTCAAAACTCAAATTTTAGTCCTATGTTATACGCATGTTTCCAAGATATTATTACTCTCAATGCCATAACCGCAGTCATGACATCCGTACTGCAACTCACGGTCCAGTACCAAAATGTGACCAATGTCACAAAACCAAACGTGACCCGAAGTCACAACCAAAATGTGATCCCTGTCACAACCAAAACGTGACCCACTGTCACTAAAACAACCCATATCGAGGTAGCGACCCCCAATATAAGTCCGTTGGGCACCTAACGTCCCAACACAAATAGAACCACCGTCTACAAGGCCCACCGCCTCTAGACAAAACGAGTAATAAAATCTGAAACGCGTACCAACATATGACTAAAAACTCTCAATGACCCCACCGGCCAAAGAAACTTGTAACATCCAAACCATAACCAAAAATATGAGGCAAAACTCCATCTCATATAACTCCAAAAATGTATATCGTACAACAAAACGAAAATACATAAATCCAAAACCAACAACAACAAAACCAAAAACAAGACTACAACCACAAAGATGAATCACTCCACAGCCTGCTTGTCGAACCACTTTCCGAACTTCAGCTTCATCTTTGCCTCTGGCTCCCAAGTCTGCTCCTCTGTGCCACTACAGTCCCACAAGACTCTCAACAATGGCACCCTCTTGTTCCGCAGAACCTTGACTCTCCTCTCAAGAATCCTCACAGGAACTGCCGGAACTGTCATATCTGGCTGGAGATCCTCTGGAATCTCAACCACAACCTCCTCTGAAGGACGCAAACACCTCCTCAACATAGACACATGAAACACCTTGTGAAAGGCGCTCATAATCGGTGGCAACTCCAACCGATAAGCCACTAGCCCAACTCGCTCCACCACTGGAAATGGACCCATAAAGCGCGGACTGAGCTTGTTCTCTGCTATGGACCTGTTAGGGCCCCTCAACATAGCCATCTTGAGATACACTCTATCTCCCACCTGAAACTCAAGCTCACGTCGCCGCCTATCTGCATAACTCCTCTGTCTATCCTGAGCCTCCTTCATGTTCAGCCTCAAGACACGAATCTTCTCCGTCGTCTCCTGAACAAAACTAGCTCCAAACATGCTGCGCTCCCCCACTTGGGTCCAGCATAACGGTGTCCTGCATGGCCTCCCGTACAAAGCCTCATAAGGAGCCATACCAATACTAGACTGAAAACTGTTGTTATAGGCAAACTCTGCCAAACACAGCTGATCAGCCCAATGACCACCCCAATCCAGTACACACATCCTAAGCAGATCCTCCAAAGTCTGAATAGTCCTCTCTGACTGCCCATCTGTCTGCGGATGATACGCTGTACTCATATGCACCTTTGTGCCCATCTCAGTCTGAAATGCCCTCCAAAACTCTGAAGCAAACCTCGGATCTCTATCCGACACGATACTGGCTGGCACTCCATGCAGCCTCACAATCTCTCGCACAAACTTCCTAGCCAAGACAGCCGCTCCATCTGTCTTCTTGATAGCCAAGAAATGTGCCGCCTTGGTCAAGCGATCTACAATGACCCAAATCGCATCAAAAGTCCGTGAGATAGGTAATCCCACAACAAAATCCATCGTGATCATATCCCACTTCCACTCTGGAATGGGTAAACTCTGCAGAAGACCACTAGGCACCTGATGCTCTGCCTTGACCAAAGAACAAGTGTTGCACTTCGCAACCCAATCTGCCACATCCCTCTTCATCCCAACCCAATGATAATACCGTTTGAGGTCACGGTACATCTTGGTCGCACCCCGATGAATCGAAAACTTGCTCGAATGAGCCTCTCTCAAAACCTCGTGCCTCAACTCCTCATCCTTGGGCACACAAACTCGCCCACGAACCAAAATAGTCCCATTCGAAGAGACCTGATACTCAGAACCAACCGCCTGCGACGCATCGATCAAACCCTGATCACTCTGCTGCGCCACTCTGATCCTGCTGAGTAAATCTGCCTGATCAGCTGCCTCTAAACCCAAAGGCTCCTCTGAAATAGCACAAAGACGCAATGTACTAATCTCGCTGACCAAAGCCTCAACACCACGCTCTCTATCTGAATCAACCCTCCGTCGACTCAACGCATCTGCCACCAAATTGGCCTTGCCTGGATGATAAACAATATCCAGGTCATAGTCTGCCAGAAACTCCACCCAACGCGTCTGTCTCGCATTCAACAAGGGCTGAGTAAAGATATGCCGCAGACTCTTGTGATCTGTGAAGATCTGCACTCTACCACCATAAAGATAAGACCTCCAAATCTTGAGTGCAAAAACCACTGCTCCCAACTCAAGATCATGTGTAGGACGGTTGCGCTCACTGCCCTGCAACTGCCTCGAAGCATAGGCAATCACTCTGCCCTCCTGCATCAAAACACAACCAAGTCCAACACCTGAAGCATCTGTGTACACAACATATGGCTTCCCCGGGTCAGGTAATGCCAAAACAGGTGTACTAGTCAACATCTCCTTGAGCTTCCCAAAGCTCTCCTCGCACTCCTGCGACCACACAAACGGCACATCCTTGCCAGTCAACCTCGTCATCGGCTGAGACATACTCGCAAACCCCTTGACGAACCTCCTGTAGTAGCCTGCTAAACCCAGAAAACTCCTGATCTCGGTAGCACTACTCGGTCTAGGCCAATCCCTGATAGCCTCAATCTTAGCCGGATCCACAGAAACTCCCTCTGCAGAAACAATATGGCCAAGAAAACCCATCTCCCTCTGCCAAAAGCTGCACTTGCTCAACTTGGCAAACAGCTTCTGCTCTCGAAGCTTCTCTAACACAAGCCTCAAATGAGTCGCATGCTCCTCTGGACTCCTCGAATACACCAAAATGTCATCAATGAAAATAATGACAAACACATCCAGAAACTCCCTGAACACGTCGTTCATCAACCTCATAAATGCTGCCGGCGCATTAGTCAAACCAAAAGGCATGACCACAAACTCGAAATGTCCATACCTCGTCCGAAAAGCTGTCTTCCGGACATCTGCCTCATCTATCGGGATCTGATGATAACCCGATGCCAAGTCAATCTTGGAGAACCAAGTAGCCCCTCTCAACTGATCCAACAACTCATCGATCCTCGGAAGTGGGTACCTGTTCTTCACTGTGACTCGGTTAAGTCCCCGGTAATCGATGCACAACCGAAAACTACCATCCTTCTTCTTCACAAACAACACTGGCGCTCCCCATGGCGAAACACTAGGTCTGATGAACCCTTTACTCAAAAGGTCCTCTAGCTGCTTCTTCAGCTCTGCCATCTCTGCTGGAGCCATCCTGTAAGGTGTCTTCGATATCGGAGCTGTCCCGGGCTCTAAATCAATCGTGAAAGGATCTGACCGAGATGGTGGCAATCCCTTCAGCGACCGAAATACATCCTCGAAATCCTGGACAACCTGAATATCCTGCAGACTCACCTCACCACTGGACTCTGTCATAGAGATCGTCGCCAAATAGGCTTCGCAGCCCCGCTCTAACAACTGCTCTGCCTGAATAGCTGAGATCACTATACTCCCCGAAGTCGGTCTCACTCCCTGATAAACCAACTTCCCTGCATCCTGCTCGAACACCACTCTACCCCTGTAGCAATCCAGATGAACTCGGTGTAGGGATAACCAGTCCATCCCCAAAATCACGTCATACAGCTCCACTGGACTGATTACCAAATCTGCTGGCATAGACTGCCCCGCAATCTGCACATCAACTGCTCTAGCTCTGCCCGAAGTAGCCAAATAACCACCACCGGCCACCTTGACAAAGCCTGAAGCCTCGCCATCGCTACTCCGAATGCCACTACCCTCAGCTCTCTCCGGAGTTATGAAACAATTAGATGCTCCCGAGTCAAACAGAACGTGAGACTCAAAATCTCCAACTAACAAGGTCCCTACACAATTCCACAAGTGTTGAGAACCTCTAACTCTATCACAGTAAAACAACAGAACAGACAACACCAACAAAATTCTATCTTAAGAATTTAAAAGTCTGAGTCAAGATTTTACCTGTGATATGGCCTGACTGGCTGGTCTGGCCCACCTCTGCCGAAGTATACACTCTCGGCGCTCCCCCCGACTGCAACGCCGCAACCTGCGCTGCTGACTGAATAACCAACGGCTGAATCGCCGCTGCCACTGCTCTCTGCTGCAACTTGGGACACATAGTCTTGATATGCCCCGGCTCCCTGCAGTAGTAGCACACTGTCGACTCTCTGGATCCCGCCCTCTTGGGGCAAGTCGCCACTCTGTGATCCAGACTACCACAACCAAAACAACCACCCGTACTCGGGCTACTAGCAGATATCTCCTCTGCTCTCCTCTTCTGGCCCTGCGCAGGCCTACTGCCCCTGCCGTAACCAGAACTGTGACCTCTGCGCTGCTGATGCTGCTGCTGGCCCCGAGGATGGGTAGCAGGAGCAACTGCAACTGGAACAACCGCCGTACTCACCGGCTCACGCAAGTCCTCCTCAATGGACGCTGCCAACTCCACTAAACCCGCTCTGGTGTGGTACATACCCCCTCTGCACTGAGTCCTGATGTTCCTCCGAAGCCCCTGGAGAAACCGCGACGTCAATGCCCGCTCACTGATCAGCTCACCGCCAGAAAAGACCACCAATCTGCAGAACTCTGCATCATACTCCCGAACAGACCTCTCACCCTGAGTCAAGTCCAAAAACCTCAACTGCAGCCTGTCACGAGCCTCCTGAGGGAAAAAACTTGTGGTTGAACTCCTCGACGAAGTCAACCCAAGTCCAAACCTCTCTCCTGGTCCTAACAGACCTCCACCACAAATGTACATCACCTCCAAGGTAGTGCACTGCCAACTCAACCTGAAACTGTGCCGGACAACGAACAGAATCGAAGTTCCGCTCCAACCTCTGACGCCACTCGTCAGCCTGCTCTGGAGTAACCCCGCCCTCAAACGTAGGCGTACCAATCCTCTGCATCTCCCTCATCATCTCACGATAAGGGGAAACTCCAACTGCAACACCCTGCTGCACCGCAGCCTCCTGCTGCTGAACAAAACCGGCACCAACATGTGCCCCAGCACCAACCTGTGCCCCGGCCGCTGGAGGTGCAACCGGATCCTACTGTGGAACTGCCTCTGGAAGACGTGCCAACAACTGCGTCAGTAGCCCCACAATCAACTCTCCCTGAGCAAGAGCCGCGCCCCCACCGGGAACTGCTCCCGCCCCCGCGCCACCCCCGACGCCCAAACTAGCCCCACCGGCTAACGAAACAGACTGTGTCACCGACGCTGCCGCCACACTAGGCGCCGCACTCTCCACTGAGGCCTCAGCCTCTGGCAAACCACGACCAGCACCCCGACCTCCACGACCCGCTGCTCGCCCACCGCGACCAGCTCCTCTGCCCCCACGGGCTGCACCGCGACCACGACCACGGCCACGACCACGACCTGCGTCCATCTCTCTGCACTACCACCAAGTACAGAAAAAGAGCAAAGGTCAAAACACAGACACAAAACCAAAACACACCAAATATCCAACTCACTTACCCGCGGAAAACTGGAAGACCGAGAGGATGAGATTAAACCACTAATTGACTAACTCACATAATCAATTAAACACATAGTCCAATTCATCCAATTCTAACAGTCCTAAAACCGACTACGCTCTGATACCAAAATGAAACAACCAAATTTTTTTTTTTATTTAAATAATTAGCCCAGATTAATATTCCCATAAATATTAATCCTCAACAGCTAATTCAAACAACACAATGCGGAAGAAACCAATATTATTAAATCATGAATAACCGTTCAACAATAACCAATAAAGAAATAAACCAATAAAACCAATAACCAATAAGCAACCTAACCAGGCTTTGCTACATTATTAAAATAAACTAACACCCTAAGAATTCCTTGTCAACCACAACAACAATGCCAATATCAAATTCCTAATCTCGTCATCCTCTTCTCTCGGTCTCTTTCCGCGGAAGAACATTGCTGTTACCTGCATCACATTACGAAAGAGATGCGTAAGTATTATCATAAATACTTAGTGAGTGGATCATCCTGCCTACAGGCCAATTACGTCAAACACTAGACAAAACATCACAATAAACATCAACAATAACAATGCTCAACATAAATCAACAGTATAAACCATCCCTGTCAGGAAACACCCACGTTTCCTGACACCCAGGTTGGTGTCGACCGACACCTCTATGGTGTCGATCGACGCCAGCCTCCCGAGTGTCGATCGACACTCATCGAGTGTCGCTCGACACCGGCTCGACGCCCAGAAACCAGAAGCTACGAAAATCACATTCCAAAATCGCAATAACACAAAATCCAGGGTTTTCAACGCCCCAATACTATCAAAACACGAAATCCAGCATAAACAACTCAAGAACACAACCAAAACTCGAAATCAAACAATCTCTATTGATCAACGGGCCTACAGTCACGCACTCACCTTGAAACGGGATTGGAAAGAGCAAAGGAAGATGAACAAGGAAGAATAAGCCTCAAATCGATTCTCCAAACACCAAAATCGCCCAGAAATCACCCTCCTTCTCTCTGCAACTTGTTTTTCTCGAAAACTGTGCCTCTGCTCGCAGCCACAGGGTTTTATTCGAGAACTAGGGCTTCTTTCGCCCAAAACCGCGCTAAACCGAACTCACTCAAATCGAACCGACCGATTTCACCATAACCGGTGTCGATCGACACCCTCCCTTGGTGTCGGTCGACACCACTCGACCAAACCAACTCCAATTGCAAATCGATCGACTTAAACCGGAAATCAAACCCGATAACCGGTGTCGATCGACACCCTTCGGGTGTCGATCGATACTAGTCGTTCAGAAGAATTTAGCACACTTTCTTCGCGATGCTTGAATCTTAGACCGACTGCACAACAATCAAACAAGAACATGTACAGCCAACCCTCAATTCACACCTCTAAGAGCATGTGCCAACTACTCCCGAACCCCTAGCATCGTCCAACACCACTTTCAAAACAACTTTCTGGTTCACGGATGTTACAATGTATGCTATGATAAAACGAAAACTTAAGCGCCAACTAATTTTTTTTTGCTGCTTATCATATTACAGCGTTTCTCATTTTACAAACGCTATAATAAATTCATCACAAGTCAACTATAGCAGATTTACACGAAACGCTATGTTTAAGTGCTATAAATACTTAATTTTCTTGTAGTGTTTTAAAAAGCAAAAAGAAAGTGTTTGCTACAGATGCGGCATGAAAAATCATTGGGAGCGTACCTGTCGTACCCCAAGACACTTAGCCGACAGGTACGCTCCCAATCACAAAAGGCCAAGGAGAAAGAAAAAGAAACTAACTTCATCTCTAATGAACCCGGTCCTTCCTTTCACGGCCTAAATGATGATACTCATCTTGATGTCTCAGATTTTGTGGTTGATTCTGAAGAAATCAACGGAAAAAGAGACGACTAAAAAGGACATGATATACATAGTTGTTTTCTCGAATAAGATAAAATAAAAGCTTGTTCTTTTTGTTGTAAAATAGTTTTAAAATGTTGTTAGAATCATGTAATATAAGCTTTTGTACTGTTTAATATTTATTAATGCTTCTTTTGTTAAATACAGAAAATGTCGCATTTTGAGACTCGTGATGGAGATATATGTCTTGCAGACAGTGCTACAACGCACACAATACTCAAAGATAGAAAATATTTCTCTGGTCTCAAAATAAAAGATTCCGTTACAAGCGTGAATACAATATCTGGTGGTGCAAAAATTATTTTAGGCTCTGGGAGAGTCAGTTTTTCAATGCCAATGGGGACAAAGTTTGAAATAAATGATGCCTTATATTCCCCTAAATCTTATAGAAACTTATTGAGTTTCAAAGATATCCTTAAAAATGGGTATCACATAGAGACTATGAATAAGAATGGCATTGAAATACGTTGCATCACATCGGAGGGACCAATTTTGGAAGAATTGAAAATGTTGTCCTCCAGATTATATTGCACAAATATTACTCTTACTGAATCATATGTTACAGTAAACCCGAAGTTTACTAGTACATTCAAAATCTGGCATGAAAGGCTAGGGCATCCAGGTTCAGTGATGATGAGAAAAATTGTGCAAAACTCAAATGGCCATCCGTTGAAATACGGGAAAATTTTAGAAACGGGCGAGTTTTTATGTAATGCATGTTCTCAAGGAAAACTTATAACTCGGTCATCACCAGCAAAAGTTGGGAATGAATCCCCAGTATTCTAAGAAAGAATACATGGTGATATATGTGGGCACATTCACCCTCCATGCGGGCCATTTCCGTATTTTATGGTATTAATTGACGCATCAAGTAGATGGTCACATGTGTGTCTTTTGACAACACGAAATACGGCTTTCGCAAGATTCATTGCCCAAATAATCAGGTTGAGAGCACAATTCCCTGATTATACAATTAAGAAAGTGAGATTAGATAACGCTGGTGAATTCACTTCACAAGCCTTTAATGACTATTGCATGTCATTGGGAATCGATGTTGAGCATCCGGTTCCGCATGTCCATACACAAAATGGCATGGCTGAGTCTTTGATCAAACGGTTGCAACTGATTGCAAGACCGTTAATATTGAGAACAAAACTCCCAATTTCTGTTTGGGGTCATGCTATTTTGCATGCTGCAGCTCTGCTCCAAATAAGACCAAGTGCATATAATATATATTCCCCATTGCAATTAGCATCTGGCCAGGAGCCAAACGTATCCCATCTCCGTGTTTTTGGTTGTGCGGTTTATGTTCCGATAGCACCACCACAAAGAACAAAAATGAGGCCGCAAAGGAAATTGGGGATATACGTTGGGTATACGTCACCGAGTATAATTAGGTATCTTGAACCTCAAACTGGTGATATGTTTACGGCACGTTTTACCGATTGCCATTTTAATGAAGATGAATTTCCAGCGTTAGGGGGAGGAATTAAAGAGGTTCCAAAAGACCTCACATGGTGTACACCAAATTTGTTACACTTTGATCCCCCCAACCAAACAACGTGAATTGGAAGTTCAGAAAATTATACATTTACAAAATATGGCAAATGAATTACCAGATGCGTTCACAGATACGAAAAGAGTGACTAAATCATATCCGCTGCAAACGTTCCATCAAGAATAGATGTTCCTAAAACTGATGGAAGCATAGCAAATGCACCCAAAGTCCAGTTAAAAAGGGGGAGGCCGATGGGCTCTAAAGATAAAAATCCCCGAAAGAAAAAGAATTTGGGAGAAAAGGTTGTAGAAGAATCTTGTAAAGAAATATGTCAAGAAGACATAAACAAAATGGTTTTTGAAGAACCAGAAAAAGAGATTCGTCCAGAAGATGAACATGACACAGAAAAATATGAGATCTCCATCAATTTCGCCCAAAATGGAAAAGTATGGACAAGAAATGAAATAGAAGATATTGATGGAATATTCTCTTTTTCTGTATATAAAGAAATTGACTTTGAAAATGATGATCCAGATCCAGAAACTATATCAGAGTGTCTGAAAAGACCTGATTGGGAGAAATGGAAAATGGCCATACAAGCTGAATTACTCTCCCTCAATAAAAGAAGTGTTTTTGGACCTATTGTCACAACTCCTGAGAATATAAAACCCGTCGGGCACAAATGGGTTTTTGTTAGAAAAAGAAATGAGAAAAATGAGATCACCAGATACAAAGCCCGACTTGTGGCTCAAGGTTTTTCTCAAAGGCCGGGAATTGATTATGAAGAAACATATTCCCCGGTAATGGATGCCATAACATTCAGATTTTTGATGAGCTTAGCAGCGTCTCAAATTCTTGAAATGTATCTCATGGATGTTGTGACAGCATATTTATATGGATCACTTGATAATGAAATATATATGAAAATCCCGGAAGGATTGAAAATGCATGAGGGATTGAAATCAAAGTCTAAAGAAATCTGTTCACTCAAATTACAGCGATCACTTTATGGACTAAAACAGTCCGGACGCATGTGGTATAATCGCTTAAGTGAATACTTGTTGAGTAAAGATTACGTCAACAATGCATTATGTCCTTGCGTGTTCATTAATAAATCCTCTTTGGGATTTGTGATTATCGTTGTATATGTAGATGACTTGAACATCATTGGAACTCAAAAGGAGATTAATGATGCAAGAACTCATATGAAAGAAGAGTTTGAAATGAAAGATCTTGGAAAGATAAAGTTTTGTCTTGGGCTCCAAATAGAGCATTTCCAAGATGGAATATTTGTGCATCAATCAAATTACACCAAAAGGGTGTTAAAACGCTTTTTATATGGATAAAGCCACTCCTTTAAGTACTCCAATGGTTAATAGATCCCTTGATGTTAAAAAGGATCCATTCTGTCCTTGTGAGGAAAACGAGGAAGTGTTAGGTCCTGAAGTACCTTATATGAGCGCTATTGGTGGACTTATGTATCTTGCAAATTGCACTAGACCATATATAGCTTTCGCTACTAATCTGCTTGCAAGATATAGTTCGTCTCATACACGCATACATTGGAATGGAATCAAACATATTTTTCGTTATCTTCAAGGATCAATTGATTTGGGATTATTTTACCCTAAAAACTCAAAGTTTGTTTTAGTTGGTTTTGCTGATGCAGGATATCTATCAGATCCACATAAAGCTAGATCTCAAACAGGATATGTTTACACAATTGGTGGAACTGCGGTCTCTTGGCGTTCTCAAAAACAAACTCTGGTTGCAACATCTTCAAATTATGCAGAAATTATTGCTCTCCATGAAGCGTCTAGAGAGTGTGTATGGCTTCGGTCTATGACTCAACACATACAAGAATCAAGTGGGATAATTACAAATAAAGAGCCAACAAAAATATTTGAAGACAATTCTGCATGTGCCACTCAGCTCAAAGAAGGTTATATCAAGAGTGACAGAACGAAACATATTCCACCAAGATTTTTCTCATACACTCAAGAACTCAAGAAGAATCAAGAAGTGGACATCGAATATATTCGTTCAAGTGACAATGCAGCTAATCTTTTTACAAAAGCGCTTCCTACTACAGTATTCAAGAAACATGTTCACAGTATTGGAATGCGGCGCATACAAAACTTATAAAAAGAAAAGATTATATATCTTTTTCAGGGAGAGATTACGTTACGGTACTCTTTTTCCTAAGTCATAGTTTTTATCCCACTGGGTTTTTTTATGACCAGGTTTTTTAACGAGACCGTACGTAATACAATGGCGGATAATCAAGGGGAGTGTTAAATGGATATTGATTATCATATACAGTAATTTATTATTTACTTCTACCCCAAGTTCTTTCACCGCCTTGACTGTAATATTAACAATAGTTACTCTTCTATAAATAGGGACTCACCCTATGTGTAATAATCATAAGTTCAATACAAGAAATTCTTTCTCTCATACGAGTATAACTCCCTCTCTCTCTCACACCTACAATCTCTCTCTCTCCCTCACCTACGACCACCATCACTACACCTCCATCTTTTCATCACATCTTTCTTCTTCTTTTGTTTATCATATATATCAATCCACTATACTTAGTATATAGTGGTACATAGTCTTTAGTTTATAACAATCACCACTTTTTCGTTTCTTTTTTGTACTAACGCTTATCACCACTTTTTCTTCTCTCTACGAAGTACGAATTATAGCCCTTCAACTGTTTAAAATTACCTCTTCACGTTTTCCTTTTTTCTTGAGTCATTAATTTTCATTAAATAAGAAATTTCATATGAAATGCATGAACCAACTTTTTTTATACAGTATCGTTATATTATGATACTAGGTGGTTGGCCCGCGCCTTGCGCGGGCATAAGTTATTTTTAAAAATGAAACTTATCATTTACAAACTAAAATATTCATAATTGAAGACATTATGATAAATATGTTTTTATCAGATTTTGCTAAA
Source organism: Erythrophleum ivorense (assembly GCA_026724425.1). Lineage (NCBI taxonomy): Eukaryota > Viridiplantae > Streptophyta > Magnoliopsida > Fabales > Fabaceae > Erythrophleum > Erythrophleum ivorense. The sequence continues at coordinate 531,248 of JAIUCV010000212.1, read as the reverse complement.
AAATAATAAAAATATTCAAAAATCAAATGTTTTAGAAAACTACTTTATGTACCACGTTAACTAAATTTCATTTTTTTTTTCTTTCAAAGCTTTCAATATGTTTATCTTCTCAACGTAGCGCACAAAATTATGATGAGTATTTCAAATTTATTATCTATGAATTTCGACGATCATATTCGTCTTTTTCTTCGTCGTCAACAACATACTCATCTTTTTATTTTCTTTCAAAAAGTATATCGTTTTTTATTCATCTTCATCTTTTTAAAAACATTTCTTCTTGTCATCTTCTCAATTTTTTATTGATCATCTTCATATCCTTTGATTCTCTTTTCTTATTTTTCTTCATCTTATTTTACCCTAATTCTCCCCTTGTTTCTTATCGTCTTTGTTTTATCTTAACTTTTTTTTTTACTATCTTTGTCTTATTTGTCTTCTTCTCTTACTTTCGATTTTTATTTTATCTTTGTCTTCGTCGTCTTCTTCTTCTTTCTGATCTTTCAATTTTTATATTTCTTATATGATTTGTTTTATCGCTTATGTCTTCTAATTTATTTATTTTACGTGTAATTTAATTAGGGTAAACCAATATTTTTTCACAAAATTATTTATGTCATTTTGGTCATTTAAACTTAAAATTGTATAATTTATGTGAATTTAATTGGTCATTGCTTTGGATCAACATTGATTGTTCATAAATAATATTGATTGTATATATATGATATTACAATATTGAACTTAAATTTTCTGACCACATATTCTTACTTTATTTTTTCTATCATTTTCATATCCTTTTAGTTATTCTTGTTTTTATATCCTATTATCTCTTCATATTCTTCTTCTTCCTTCTTTATTTCATTTGTCTCATTTTTCTTCGTCTCGTCCCTTTTTCTTTGAATTTAGTTTTCTTCATCATTCGTTTTTCTTTTACTTTCTCTTCTTCGGTTTTTTATACTTCTTTTTCGTCGTCTTCATTTTCTTTGTCACCCGTCTTCATAATTTGATTAAGTTTTATATTTTTCTTTTTCTCTTTTTTTTACTTCTTCTTTATCACGTTCAGTCTCTTCTTTATTTTTCAACTTTTTTACTCACTTGTTTTCTCATTCTTCTTTTTCTTCTTTATTGTCTTCATCACTTACAATAGTTTTATTCTTTATAATATTTGTCTCATCTTATTTTTTTTCAAATTTTTACGTTCTTTGACTTTTGTCTTCTTCATCATATGGTGTTTTTTTGCTTTATCTTATTTGTTTTTTCCTTGTATTCTTTTTGGTTCCATTTCATTTTTTAGTTTACCGATTGATTATAAAATGAGTATTAAAAGATATAAATGAACTGATTGATTTCTCAATAAAATTTAAATTTAAATTATTTATATCCATAATTATACAAGGAATTTTTTGTTTTTCTTCTCCAACTTTATATCTTCTTCTTCAATTTTTTTTGTTTATCCGTATAATTCTTCTTTTTATTCATCTTCTTCTTTGCATTTTCTAAAATATTCTTCATCTGCATTGTGTTCTTCTTTTTCTCTTTCGATTTTCCACGTCTTCTTCATCTTCTATTTTTTTTTTCTTTGTCTTCTTCTTCCCCTTCTTCTTTACCACCCCTTTTTTCTTTTACTTCTGATTTTTCTTATTTTTATTTGTCTCATGTTTATCGTCTTTCTCATCTCTTCTTTCTTCTTCTTCTTTCACTTTTTCTTCCTTTTTTTCTGTTTTTTTCCCTCCATCTTTTTCATCTTATTTTTCTTCTTCATCTAATCCATCTTATTCTTTTTAATTCATGTTTTGGGTCTTGTTCCTCGTCTTTTGCAACAGTTTATTCCCCGGTTTGGTCTTCTTTTTCTTCGTCTTTTTAGCTTTTGATTTTTCTTTCCTCGTCTTCTCATTTTTCTTATGTTTCATCATTTTCATCTCTTATGTCATCTTCTTGTGATTTTTTTCCCTTTTTCTTGTCCATCTTATTCTTCCCTATTTTTATTTGTATCGTCTTTTTCGATTTTGGTCTTCTTCATCATATGATTTTCTTCTTTTTCATCGTCTTTGTCATTCGTCTTCTTAATTTTCTTATGCTTTTTATTCATCTTATTTATCATCTTTTATGTTTACTTTTTCATCGGCTTTCTCTTTTTCGTTTTCTTTTCTTTCTCTGTCAGCTTTTTTTCTTCCTCGTCCTATCAATTTTTTTTTTAATTTTTCTTCTTCATTGTCTTCATGATATACTTCCATGATATGTAATTTTTTTAAAAATGCAACAAAAACTAAACCCTACACCCACCAATATAAACCCTACACCCTAAATCCAAACCCCCACATTATAACCCCCCACCCCCCATAAACCGTACATCCTAACCCCACATTATAAACCACCTCGCCCCCCCCCCCCCCCCTCATAAATCGCACACCCTAACCCCACATTACCAACTGGTTCTGGATTTGCTTTTATTGGTTTAGTTTTTTAAAAAGTTGTTGTTTTATTTGTGTTTTTAATCGGCAATGTTAATGTATTCAAATTTTTAAAAATACACCAAAAACTAAACCCTACAACCATCAATATAAACCCTAACCTGACATTATAAACTCCCCTTCTAAACCGCACACCCAAACCCCACATTACACTATAACCCCACATTACACACTTCTTCTTTGTTCTCTTATTCTTCTTTTGTTTTTTCCGTCTTCGTCTTCCAACTTTCATTTGTCTACACCCACCAATATAAACCCTACACCCTAAATCCAAACCCCCACATTATAACCCCCCACCCCCCATAAACCGTACATCCTAACCCCACATTATAAACCACCTCGCCCCCCCCCCCCCCATAAATCGCACACCCTAACCCCACATTACCAACTGGTTCTGGATTTGCTTTTATTGGTTTAGTTTTTTAAAAAGTTGTTGTTTTATTTGTGTTTTTAATCGGCAATGTTAATGTATTCAAATTTTTAAAAATACACCAAAAACTAAACCCTACAACCATCAATATAAACCCTAACCTGACATTATAAACTCCCCTTCTAAACCGCACACCCAAACCCCACATTACACTATAACCCCACATTACACACTTCTTCTTTGTTCTCTTATTCTTCTTTTGTTTTTTCCGTCTTCGTCTTCCAACTTTCATTTGTCTATTCCTCTCCCCCCACTACAACAAAACAGACCTTTTCCATCGACACTTTGCGACGGATTGTAAATCGTCGGTAAATTACCTCCATTTTGCAACGCATTTACGACGAAAACTCGTCTCGTCGTAAGATCGTCGTAATTCAGGACGAAATCATTTCGATGTAACATCGTCGTAAATGTGCGTCGACGTTACGACGAATTGCCCACGTTTACATAAATCGACGTTAATTCGTCGTAAAGTTACGACGATTTGACAACGAAAAAAGTCAGTAGTTAATGAACATCGAATTTACAACGATTTTAAGGGTACCTTTAATTTCGAAGGTATATCGTTGTAAACTTCCGACGTTTTTACATCAACTAAATTAGGTGAGCACATGGTTTTAAACGCGTATTGAAGATTCGCACCGGTTTTTAACATCTGTAAAAATCGATGTGAAGTCGTTGGAAATTGGTTGGAATGGTCGTTGCAAATGCGTGGTTAATGTCACAAAATTTTTTATATATACCGTGAGATCTAATAACCAAAATTTTCTCTCAAATACTTAAACTTCTTTCTCCCAAAAAACTGAAAAATCAGAGAGAAAAAAAAAATATGTCAATTTATCAGCTACGAGAATGGATGTACAATCGTCAAGATTCTGACGGGTTGCTGAGGAAAGAGTTCAGAGATGGCCTTGAAGGATTCATGTACCAGGCCAGCACATTGCAAATTACGATCGAAAGCGGTAATAAGTACATGTATTGTCCTTGTCCAAAATGCATGAATAGGAAATTTTTGCTTATCTCAAGAGTGTGGTCGCATCTGTTGAATAGAGGATTTATGCAGAATTATTATATTTGGTATTGCCATGGGGAAGGTCATGGGGGAAATGCAGCTAGTAGTAGCAGTAGTAATTATATTAATGAAGGAATGCATTTTGGGGAAAATTATGTGGATCCAGTACTTGAACATCCTCCTGTTAATTACGGTAGTGAAGTTCATAGAATGCATGAAATGGTGACAGATGCATTTCCTGAAACCGCAAGTACATTTAGAGATACTCATAATGTAGCGTATGAGGAACCCAATGCAGATGCAAAAAAGTTTTTTGATACTTTAGCAGCAGCAGATCAGCCTTTGTACGATGGATGTACTAAGGGGCACACAAAATTGTCAGTTGCAGCAAGGATGATAACTCTTAAAACTGATGGTAATATAAGTCAGTTTATCATGGACGGTTGAGCTGATCTAATTAAAGATATCTTACCAGATGACAATGTAGCTGCTGATTCGTATTACGAGATACAAAAGTTGGTGTTTAGCCTTGGGTTGCCTTCTCAGATGATAGATGTTTGCATTGATAATTGCATGTTATACTGGAAAGATGATGATAAGTTGCAGGAGTGTCGATTTTGTCATAAGCCACGATACAAGCCACAAGGTCGTGGTTGAAACAAGGTACCGTACCAACGGATGTGGTACCTACCGATAAAAGATAGATTGCGAAGACTCTATCAGTCTGAGAGGACGGCAGGATTGATGAGATGGCATGCCGATCATTCGCAGACAGAAGGAGAGATTAGACATCCATCTGATGCTAAAGCGTGGAAACACTTTCAGGCGGTCCATCCAGATTTCGCTAGCGAGAAAAGAAATGTCTACTTGGGTCTTGTTCCGCAGAACCTTGACTCCCCTCTCGAGAATCCTCACCGGAACCGCCAGAACTGTCATATCTGGCTGAAGATCCTCTGGAATCTTAGCCACTAACTCCTCTGAAGGATGCAGACACCTCCGCAACATCGAAACATGAAACACCTTGTGAAAGGCGCTCGTAATCGGTGGCAACTCCAACCGATATTCCACTGGTCCAACTCGCTCCACCACCGGGAACGGACCCATAAACCGCGGACTGAGCTTGTTCTATGCTATGGACCTGTTAGGACCCCTCAACATAGCCATCTTGAGATACACTCTATCTCCCACCTGAAACTCTGCCTTGACCAACGAACATGTGTTGCACCTTGCAACCCAATCTGCCACATCTCTCTTCATCCCAACCCAGTGATAATAGCGTTTGATGTCACGGTACATCTTGGTCGCACCCGGATGAATCGAAAACTTGCTCGCATGAGCCTCTCTCAAGACCTCCCGTCTCAACTCCTCAACCTTGGGCACAAAAACCCGCCCACGAACCAAAATCGTCCCGTTTGCCGAGACCTGATACTCAGAACCAGCTGCCCGCGATGCATCAATCAAACTCTGATCATCCTGTTGAGCCACTCTGATCCTACTGAGTAAGTCTGCCTGATCAGCTGCCTCCAAACCCAAAGGCTCCTCAGAAATAACACAAAGACGCAATGTACTAATCTCGCTGACCAAAGCCTCCACATCCTGCTCTCTAGCTGAATCAACTCTCCGTCGACTCAACGCATCTTCCATCAAGTTGGCCTTGCCTGGATGATAGACAATATCCAGATCATAGTCTGCCAGGATCTCCACCCAACACGTATGCCTCGCATTCAGCAAAGGCTGAGTAAAGATGTGCTGCAAACTATTGTGATCTGTAAAGATTTGCACAGCTCCACCATAGAGATAAGACTTCCAAATCTTGAGTGCGAAGATGACCGCTCCCAACTCAAGACCGTGTGTAGGGCAGTTGCGCTCACTGCCCTGCAACTGTCTCGAAGCATAAGCAATCACTCTGCCCTCCTGCATCAAGACACAACCCAAACCCATACCTGAAGCATCTATATACACCACATAAGGCTTCCCTGGATCGGGTAATGCCAACACCGGTGTGCTAGTCAACATGTCCTTGAGCTTCCCAAAGCTCTCCTCGCACTCCGGCGACCACACGAACGGCACATCCTTGCCAGTTAACCTCGTCATCGGCTAAGACATACTCACAAAGCCCCTGACAAACCTCCTGTAGTATCCTGTTAAACCCAGAAAACTATTGATCTCGGTAGCACTACTCGGTCTAGGCCAGTCTCTGATAGCCTCGATCTTAGCCGGATCCACAGAAACTCCCTCTGCAGAAACAATATGGCCAAGAAATCTCATCTATCTGCCAAAAGCTGCACTTGTTCAACTTAGCATACAGCTTATGCTCCCGAAGCTTCTCTAAAACAAGCCTCAAATGAGTCGCATGCTCCTCTGGACTCCTCGAATACACCAAGATGTCCTCGATGAAGATGATGACGAACACATCCAGAAACTCCCTGAACACGCCGTTCATGAACCTCATAAACGCTGCCGGCGCATTAGTCAACCCGAACGGCATGACTACAAACTGAAAGTGCCCATACCTCATCTATCGGGATCTGATGATACCCCGATGCCAAGTCAATCTTGGAGAACCAAGTAGCTCCCCTCAACTGATCCAACAACTCATCAATCCTCGGGAGTGGATACCTGTTCTTCACTGTGACTCGGTTGAGTCCCCGGTAATCGATGCACAACCGGAAACTGCCATCCTTCTTCTTCACAAACAACATCGGTGCTCCCCACGGTGAAACACTCGATCGAATGAACCCTTTTCTCAAAAGGTCCTCTAGCTGCTTCTTCAGCTCTGCCAACTCTGCTGGCGCCATCCTATAAGGTGTCTTCAATATCGGAGCTGTCCCGAGCTCCAACTCAATCGTGAAAGGATCTGACCGAGATGGTGGCAATCCCTTCAACGAGCGAAACACATCCTCAAAATCCCGGACGACCTCAATATCCTTCAAGGCCACCTCACCACTTGACTCCGACATCAGTATCGTCGCCAAATACGCCTCGCAACCTCGCTCTAACATATGCTCAGCCTGAATAGCCGAGATCACAAGACTCCCAGAAGTCGGTTTCACTCCCTGACAAACCAACCTCCCTGCCTCCCGCTCGAACACAACTCTGCCTCTATAGCAGTCTAGATGAACTCTGTAGCAAGATAACCAGTCCATCCCTAAAATCACGTCATACAGCTCCACCGGACTGATGACCAAATCTGCTGGCATAGACTGCCCCTACTCTCGGCACACTCCGGAGTGATGAAGCAATTCGATGCTCCCGAGTCAAACAACACGTGAGACTCAACACCGCCCACTAACAAGAACCCTACACAATTCCACAAGTGTTAAGAACCCTAAATTCTACCACAGTAAAATAAAGAACAGACAACCACAACCACAATTCTACACTAAGATCTTACGAAGTCTGTATCAGAATTTTACATGTGATCTGGCCTGACTGACTCGTCTGGCCCACCACTGCCGAAGAGTACACCCGCGGTGCTACTCCCATTTGGTCCAACTGCTGGACCGCTGCGATCACCGATACCTGCTGAACCGACGCCACTGACAACTGCTGCAACTTGGGACACATCGGCCTGAGATGTCCCGGCTCCCTACAGTAGAAGCACACTCTAGTATCCCGAGACGCACCACTCTTGGGACAACTAGCAACCCGGTGCTCCAAGCTCCCACAACCGAAGCAACCACCACGACCGCTCTGGCTGCCTGCAGCAACCTCCTTGAACCTCCTCTTCTGGCCCTGCACAGGTTTGCCGCCCTTGCCAGAACCAGAACCGAAACTCCTGCGCTGCTGCTGGTCCCTCGGCTGGGTAGCAGGAACAACCGCAGCTGGCACCACTACTGGACCAACCTGCTCTCGTAGTGTAAGTACTACCTCTGCACTGAGTCTTGATGCTCGACCGAAGACACTGTACCCCTCTGGACACATGACCGAACGGAAGTTCCGTTCCAGTCTCTGCCGCCACTCATCGGCCTCCTCGGGCCCACCTCTACCCTCAAAGAAAGGTGTCCTGGTCCTCTGCATCTCCCTCATCATCTCAAGATAGGACGGATGCCAAACCACCGCAGCACCATGCTGCCAAACAAAAGCGCCCTGCTGTGCCCCTACCACCGGAGGAACACCCGGAACCTGCTCTGGAATCGCCTGCGGAAGACGTGCCAATAACTGCGTCAGAAGTCCCATCAACTGGTCACCAAGAGCATGAGCCGGAACAGCACCCGCACCCGGGGCAGCCCCACCTCCCGCGCCCATACTCGCGCCCAAACTGGCGTCACCCGCCAACGACTGGGTCTCCGACGCAGTCGCCACACTCGGCACTGCACTCTCACCCGAATCCGCCTGCGCTCCACGACCACGGCGTCTACCACGGCCTCTGCCACGACCTCTAGCTCCTGCATCCATCTCACTGCACTACCACAGTACAACAGATAAGCAACTAGAAAAACACATAACAAACCACAAACCACAAAACTTACCGCATAATCACTGAAGGCCGAGAGGATGATACTAGACTACTAACTGACTAACACAATAATAATAATCAATTAAACAAATAGTCCAGTTCACCCAATACTAACAGTCCTAAAACCGTATACGCTCTGATACCAAAAATGAAACAACCAATTTTTTTTTTTTTATTATTAAATCAAGTGCGGAAAAACTTAATTAAATCAAACTCCAATAATAATCATAATTAATTAAATTCATTAATTAAACAATATTCAACTCTAGAAATAAAATGAAATACTAGCAACCTAAACACCAGGTTTGCAACAATTAAACAACTTAAACGAATAAACAAATCATATCATCCTCTCTTCGGCCCGATTCCGCGATCACACTTTCTTTTTACCTGCATCACATTAAGGAAAAAGATATGCATAAGTATTTCATAAATACTTAGTGAGGCAATCACCCCGCCTACATGCCAATTACGCAATTTTAACACTTTTAAGTATTTGTAATAATTACCACAATTATTAAAATAATTCTTTTTAATTATTAAATAATTTCCAGATTTAAATAATAATTTTTAAACACTTAAATAATTTCCACAATTATTTTAAATCAATTAATTAATTAAATTCACTATTTAATAATTAATTATCGAATTAAACCACTTAATTCCAATTAAACCGATTAACTAATTCAATTTAATCAAATCGCCAGAAAACCGGATTAAACCAGACCAGTGTCGATCGACACCGCTTGTGTCGCTCGATACCCGGCCCAATTGGTGTCGTTCGACACCGATCCGACTTATCAACGTCCAAATCGATTTCTCAACACAGAAACACCATAAACACGAATCAACACCACAATCTCGATCAAAGACACAATATAACACATGAACAACCATGAAAACACATAAACTCCACAATTCCACATTCCAATTTTACAATCTGATTCTCTTGCGAGCCTACGGTCATGCACTCACCTTGATCACGGATTGAGAAGAGAAAACAAGGAAGATGGTGAAAAACAGCAGCAATCAGCCTCAGAAATCACCCAAGCTCTCCAGAAACTCAATTCTCCTTCTCTGCCTCCTTTTGACTCGAAAAACGTGAAGAGAGGCAGCTCCTTCTCTTTTAAAACGCGACCTAGGGTTTTTTTTCCATAAAACCAGCCCAAACCGGAAAATTAAATCAAACCAACATTCAATTTCTGGACCAGTGTCGACCGACACCACCCTCGGTGTCGCTCGACACCACACAAAAACGACAATTCTTGGTTTACGGATGTTACACCTTCGATTTGCGAAATCTCATGGAAGATTCGTTCCCCATGTGGACATCTATGCGGAACGCCGTATTGACCATCTGCGACGAGAGTTTTCCAGGCCTCTTCCTTCATGGCTTCCTTCATGGAGTAGTAATCTGGGTGTGATTTGTCTAAATTTCTCCAGGCTATCTTTCTCTCGACAGCAAAACTTTTAAGGATTCTTAGATCTAGGGTTTTGGAAGATGGAGCGGAGCGAATCTCTCGAGGAAGATGAGTGACAGAAAGAAAGAAAGAGAGAGGAGCAGAGAAGAATTTTTTTAAAATGGGATATATTTTACTTTAAAGTAGATTAAAGTTTTTATTTTTAAAAATATCGAGAACCCACACATGAAAAACGAGAGCTGTCGCGCCGTCTTTCCTTAAAAAAATGCACATAGTTATACCAAGATACTAGTTGTACCAAACTTGCACATTAGTATTACCTAATCTTAAACATATGTTTTCTAGTTTTACCGTTGACTTTCGATGATTAATATATGATTTTGAGTATTTTATCCATTAAGATGATGCAAAACTTGATTTTTGCAAATCTATCATATGAATTTGGTTATTTTTAGCAAAGTGACCTTAAAAGTCTATGGTTGATATTGTGTGGTATATTTCTAATCAACTATTTTCTTATAATTTCGTAATTTTTGCACAAATTAATACATTTGTTTGTGGAGTGTATAAGCATTAACTCGTTAATACTTCACCGGCAACTGTCTTCGCTATGACATCATATATACGCTCAAACCAGTTCAGCTCCTTCACTTTTAATTTCTCAGCATCTTTCCATATGTCGTGCAGAAAGTTCTCCACAAACGGCACTAATTTATGTTCAACCGGTACAGCAGCAGCTTCGTTCCTATGATCACTAAACCACTCAAAATTTTTGCTAATGATTGCGTCAAGCATGGGGGAGTAAGTAGTATTTCCTTGCGGTTCGGAAAGTGCTGTTCAAAGATTCCACAGTGTTGCTTGTGTCTATGTTGTAATATAGATGCAACTAATCGTGGTTGTAACATCCGTAAACCTGAAGTGCTGTTTTGGAAGTGGTGTCGGACGACACCAAAGGATCGGGGGTAGTTGCATATACTATATACGGTGTAAATCTCGGGTTGGTGGTGAGGAATCTACCGGGTTCGTTTCAAGTCGGCTGGTTTTATCCGGTTTAGGGCGAGGAAACCCTATTCTCGCAATTAAAAACATTGTAGCCGCGTTTGAGGCACAGTTTTCGAGGCAGAGGCAAAGAGAGGCAATTTTGGGAGATTGTTGGAGTTTTTGGCTTGATCTGGAGAGGATTGCTTGTGTTCTTCATCTTCTCTCTTGCTCTTCCCTGTTTAATCCGTTCTAAGGTGAGTGCGTGACCATAGGTCCGTGAATCACTGGAGATTTGTTGTGTTGTTAATATTTTGAGTCGTCCTTGAGTTATTATTGAGTTTTCGAGCTGTTCTTGTGTGTTCTCGAGTTATTGATCATTGTGGGGGTTGAATCCCACGGATTTGGTGTTTCCATGCCATTTTGTCGCTTTTGGTCTGCTGTCGTTGGGGCAGTGTCGAACGACACCTTTTTGGTGTCGGTCGACACTAAGGCGCTAGTGTCGAGCGACACCACTTGTGGTGTCGATCGACACCTAGCTGGGCGTCGAGCGACACCATGGGGAGGTGTCGGTCGACACTATTGTTCTGTTTCGAGTTGCGCGAGTTTTGCTGTGTTGATTAAGGCTGATGTTGTCGTCTATTGTTGCTATTGTCTATTGTGCTGTCTAGTGGTTGGCGTAATTGGCCTGTAGTCGGGATGACCGTCTCACTGAGTATTTATTAAATACTCACGCATCTCTTTCGTAATGTGATGCAGGTAACAAGAATGTGTGACCGCGGGATCGAGGCTGAAGAGGGGGATGATAGGGCTGTTGGTTTAATTGTTTATTCGTTTATGTTTATTTGAACCTGGTGATTAGGTTGCTAGAGTTATTTATTATTTCTGAAATTAATTGTTGAATTGATTTGATTTATTAATTATTGATTTCTTTCGAGAATTTCCGCATTGATAATTAAATATATAAAAAAAAACTCGGTTGTTTCATTTTGGTATCAGAGCCTAGACGTTTTTAGGACTGCTAAATTGGGTTAAACTGAGACTATGTGTTTATCGATTAATTGTGGTTTAGTCAGTTGTTCGTCTTAGTATCAACCCCTTCGGCCTTCGAGAGATTCCGCGGTGAGTTATGTTTGTGGTTTTGTTAGTCTAGTTGCTTATCTTATGTGCTTTGGTAGTGCATCAAGATGGACGCAGGTGCTAGAGGTCGTGGTGCGAGAGGGCGCGGTAGAGCCCGCGGGGGTAGAGCAGTTGGCCCTGGTGGCCGAGCTGCGGGCCGTGGAGGTCGGGGTCGTGGACGTGGTTTACTAGAGGCTTCAGCGGAGAGTGCAGTGCCTAGTGTGGCGACTGCGTCAGTGACACAGTCAGTGGCGGGAGATGCCAGTTTGGGTGCCGGTGGTGGCGCAGGAGTTGGGGCGGCTCAGGGTGGGGGCGCGGCTCCAGCTCAGGGTGACTTGATAGTGGGGCTACTGACGCAGCTGTTTGCACGTCTTCCGCTGGCGGTTCCACAGCAGGCTCCGGGTGCACCTCCAGTGGTCGGAGCACAGGTGGGTGCTGGTTTTGTTAGGCAGCATGAGGCTGCGGGTTTCGTTGGGCAGCATGGGGCTGCGATGTTTGGGCATCCGCCTTATCTAGAGATGATGAGGGAGATGCAGAGGATTGGGACACCATTCTTTGAGGGCGGGAGTGAGCCTGAGCAGGCCAATGAGTGGCGGCAAAGACTAGAGCGAAACTTTGGTTCAGTCAGGTGTCCAGAGGAGTATTGGGTTGAGCTAGCGGTGCATTACCTTAGTGGAGACGCGCATTTGTGGTGGAGATCTGTTGTGACTAGGAGGGCAGCGCAGGAGTGTTGATTCTAGCTCTGGCAGGGGCGACAAGCCTGCGCAGGAAGAGCAGACGAGATGTCTGTTAGTAGCTTGAGCAGCAAGGGTGGTTGCTATGGCTGCAGGAGCATGGAGCATAGGGTTGCTAGTTGTCATCTAGGGAAGCTACGGTGTGAGGAATTGACCGGTTCGTTTCAAGTCGGCTGGTTTTATCTGGTTTAGGGCGAGGAAACCCTATTCTCGCGATTAAAAACATTGTAGCCGCGTTTGAGGCACAGTTTTCGAGGCAGAGGCAAAGAGAGGCGATTTTGGGAGATTGTTGGAGTTTTTGGCTTGATTTGGAGAGGATTGCTTGTGTTCTTCATCTTCTCTCTTGTTCTTCCCTGTTCAATCCGTTTTAAGGTGAGTGCGTGACCGTAGGTCCGTGAATCACTGGAGATTTGTTGTGTTGTCCTTGAGTTATTATTGAGTTTTCGTGCTGTTCTTGTGTGTTCTCGATTTATTGATCGTTGTGGGGGTTAAATCCCACGGATTTGGTGTTTCCATGCCGTTTTGTCGCTTTTGGTCTGCTGTCGTCGGGGCAGTGTCGAACGACTCATTTTTGGTGTCGGTCGACACTGAGGGGCTAGTGTCGATCGACACCTAGCTGGGCGTCGAGCGACACCATGGGGAGGTGTCGGTCGACACTATAGTTCTGTTTCGAGTTGCCCGAGTTTTGCTGTGTTGGGTATGGCTGATGTTGTCGTGTATTGTTTCTATTGTTTATTGTGCTGTCTAGTGGTTGGCGTCATTGGCCTGTAGTCGGGATGACCGTCTCACTGAGTATTTTTTAATTACTCACGCATCTCTTTCGTAATGTGATGCAGGTAACAAGAGTGTGTGACCGCGGGATCGAGGCTGAAGAGGGGGATGATAGGGCTGTTGGTTTAATTGTTTATTCGTTTATGTTTATTTGAACATGGTGTTTAGGTTGCTAGAGTTATTTATTATTTCTGAAATTAATTGTTGAATTGATTTGATTTATTAATTATTGATTTCTTTCGAGAATTTCCGCATTGATAATTAAATATATATATATAAAAAAAAGCTCGGTTGTTTCAGTGGTGTTCCTTTCCTCTTTTGGTTGCTTGTACTCTGACTAGCACGAGAACATGTATGTATCTTGTTGTGCGTTCTAATCGAGAACGCTTTTGAACCAGTAATCTTTGCAGCCCTTAAAAACCATTTACAGCTCTCTGCACGACATTTTACCGCATAGCGCACTGTATCCGACTTTTTAATCTTGAAACCAAAAAAATTCTCAAACGCGGCTCTATCCACCAAATCCTGCACTGCCTTTTTATTTGGAAACTCTTGAAGTACAGTCACACCCAAACCGTCTTCCCATGCCTCTACAAACTGAGAAGCTTCTACATCAGGTGGCATTTCGGCATATTTATCTCACATATACGAGGAGCTATCCATGCCGTCATCCCCAGGTTCATCACGTTGTACATTTTCTTCCGCTCTAGTATCATCATCCTCATCCATCGCCTCTCGTTGTTGTTCTGCTTGTTGGTTGCCTACGTACAGAGTCACTGCATTAGCTCCAACTCCATCACACTTTGAATGCAGCTCCTCATAGTTCATACCAAAAGAACTCCCTGGCATATTTGTGATCTCCACAACCAAAAGACATCTACGGTTCTCGTTATCTATGGAATTTAGATATACAGAAAGATCCTCATCATCAGTAATAATCCACGGTTCCTGATTTCCCACCAGCAGTGGAGTGTAATACAGTTTCAATTTCATTCTATTTTCATCTAACCCCACTTTCTTGCATATCCTAGCTTCTAGCATCGACATATTAATCTCTTATGTTGATGTCTTGAACAATAAATTGTACGGGCGATCTTGACATTTGAAATGTATGATGGTGTTGTTGCTCATTGTAGCCTGCAAAAACGATTTGCACGCGAACACTGAGAGAAGACGGGGTAGAGAAGTTAAAAAAAAAACATTGCTCTCTTGTTATGTAACATGGAGAAAATCTTCCCTCCTTCGTTCTTCGACGTGATGGAACACCTAACGGTACATTTGCCATATGAGGCAGATCTCGGGGGGCCTGTGCAATTCAGGTGGATGTATCCGTTCGAGCGTTTTATGGGACACTTGAAGGGAAAGGCCAAAAACCTTGCAAAAGTTGAGGGATCCATAGTACAAGGAAGTTTGACAGAGGAAACATCTAACTTCGCATCTTACTATTTTAGTCCTAATGTGAGAACGAGAAGAACCGCTACGAAACGATACGATGATGGAGGCGTTGCACCTGTTTATAGGCATGTTGTCCCCAGCATCTTCAAAGAAATAGGCAGACTTGCTGGAAAGTTGAAGGAAAAATCGTGGGACCATGAAGATTTGAGAGCAGCTCACAATTACATATTACGTAATCTGGATGAAGTGCACCAATTTGAGAGGTAACTTTGATCATACGTTTATATATATATATAACTCGAGATTTTTGTGCAGCATATTTGATAATCTGATCCGCCAAACATACCATGGTTTACAAGAGCATGAGTATGAGTTGTACAAAGAACGTGACTTTGCTGGATGGTTAAAATACTATGTAAGTTCTCTTCAAATTAGTGATATATAAACTAAAACCTAAGATTAATTTTTCGGTTTTCATCGCAAAGCCGTCGCAGAATTGCGATGGATTGTTAAATTTTTCGCTTTCCATCGCAATTCCCTCGCATATTTGCGACGACTTTGCGATGGAAACTCAAGTTTTAGGGTTTAGGGTTTCCTATTTTTCTTATAACAAGGTTTTTGGGTAATATAATCTTATTATGTACTGTATAATTCAACCCTAAAAGCTTTTTACTAAATAAAATACGTTTCTCTTGAACTACGTACATATCAAGCTAATTGAAGCTTACGACGTATATAACATTACAAACGGTTTTGTTGAAACATCGACCATGTATATATATATGTATGAATGTTCAATATCTATATTCATATTCAAATTCATCTACTAATAAGCATATATATTCAATATCTAAACCCTTATTACTCCGTTATCAAATCCCTAAACCCTAAAACCTAAACCCTAAGTTTCCATCGCAAATCCATCGCAAATTTGCGGCGGAATTGCGATGGCTCGGTGATTTCCATCGCAAAGCCATCGCAAATTTGCGACGGAATTGCTACGGAATGGGGCATTTCCATCGCAAAATTTGCGATGGATTTGTGAGGAACATGTTTGAAACCCTAATCCGAACACGTTTAGGGTTTCCAACATGTTCCTTTAAATCCATCGCAAAGTTGCGAGGGATTTGCGACGGAAATGCCCCATTCCATAGCAATTCCGTCGCAAATTTTAGGGTTTCCAACATTTCCTTCGCAAAGCCATCGCAAAGTTGCGACGGAAGTGCGATGGAATGCGGCATTTCCGTCTCAAATCCCTCGCAACTTTGCGATGGATTTGCGAGGGACATATATTTCCTATATATGTGAAGCGTCGGGTTTGAGCGGAGCTCAAACCGACCCCATCCGCTCGATTTTTTGCCGCCTTCCAGTTTTTCTCCGACCGGCGCTTCATTCTTCGTCTCCGACCGCCGCCACCTTCTTCTTCTCCGACCGGCGCTTTCTTCTTCTTCTCCGACCGCCGCCAGCTTCTTCTTCTCCGTCACCGGCGCCTTCTTCCCGACCGCCGCCGCCTTCTTCCCGACCGCCGCCTTCTTCCCCTCCGCAGCAGACCGCAGATCCAAGCATCCGCGCAGACCGCAGATCCGCCGCCGCCGCCAGCTTCTTCTTCTCCGTCACCGGCGCCTTCTTCCCGACCACCGCCGCCTTCTTCCCTTCCCGCCGCCGCCGCCGAGTGTTAACTCTTCCCCTGAAATTTTTTTTTTTTTTTCCTGATTTAGAATTTGTTAGATTGTTAGATTGTTAGATTGTTAGAATTAGTTTGTTAGATTGTTAGATAATTAAATTAGATTAGTTTTAGTATTTAGAATTTTAGAATGTGATTATATTAGTAGTGTGATTATATTAGTTAGATTGTTTGGTAATGTGATTATATTAGTTTTAGAATTTTGAATGTTCCTATTGTTAGATAAAATTAGCTACATGGATTAGTTAGATAATTAGTTTAGGTTAGATTGTTGACTAGTTTGTTAAATTGTTAGATAATTAAATTAGATTAGTTTTAGAATTTAGAATTTTAGAATGTGATTATATTAGTAATGTGATTATATTAGTTAGATTGTTTGGTAATGTGATTATATTAGTTTTAGAATTTAGAATGTTCCTAACTATTTTAGTTTCTAGAATTTAATTTGTTGATGTAACATTAGATTAGTTTTAGTATTGTTTTATTTTAATTTTAGAGTAATTTTTATACAATTGTGTGATTATTATAATAATTATTAATTATTAGTGTATTTTTTTATTTTTATTTGTACAATTATTATTGTTACTTTTAATTTTACTTTTTTAACTTATTCCAGATGGAGCAACAAAACTCTTACCAGGAGTTCCTGAGTCAGGGAGGATCCGGGGGCCGTGGTGGTTCTGGGGGTTCCCGTGGTGGTCGTTCCGTTCCCGTGAGGAGTCACGGGCACACTGCTAGTACCCGTGAGGAGTCACGGGCACACTGCTAGTAGTTCCCATGGTTCTACGGGACGGGAGCAGCAGCAGCGGGTACGGTCTCGGTCTCCTTCCCCACCTCGTCAGGCAGCCGCAGTTGAGGCCTCGGTTGAGGCCGCTAGAGCCCCATTTTATGCGGCCATGAGGGAGATTTTAGAGGAGCCCGGTCATGATCTCCTCCCTCATCTTCATCCACACCGCCCACCGAGAACTTTATGGTATGTACTTTTTAATTTCTATTAGTTTTTGTTTTATTTTATATTGTACAATTTAAAATGTTAAAGTGTATTGTTTTCTTTGTCAGGTTCTCTCATGATTCGTCCGTCGCTTCAGCAGTTACAGAAATCTTTGAAAAATATTACCAAGATGCTTTTGCCCGGTGGAAGGATGTGAAGGTGAAACAACCAAGCTTTTTTTTTTTTTTTTTTTTTTTTTTTTTTTTTTTTACTTAAACAATTCTAGCGGAATCTTAAAATAAATAATTCAATAAATCATAAATCAATTCAACAACGGAAGTCAATAATCAAATAAATCAAATGAATCAAATATCAAATAATTCTAACAACTTAAGCAAAAGGAATAAAACATAAATCCTATCATCCTCTTCTTCGGCCTTGATTCCGCGTTTAGACATTTCTACCACCTGCATCACAGGAAAGGAGATGCGTAAGTATTATCATAAATACTTAGTGAAGCGATCACTCTGCCCACGGGTCAATTACGTAATTTCCAGATAATTAAAGTCTTTTAAATAATTTCCACAATTATTAAATATTTTTCCACCATTAAAATAATTCCAAATAATTATTAAATAATTCTCATAATTAAATAATAATCTTAATTAATTATTAATCCGAAAATAATTAATTAAACCATTTCAATTAACCATTTAAATTAATTAAAACCATTAAACCGGATTAAACCAATTCCAATTCGATTAAACCATCATTCCAATTTAAATCGGATTAAACCAGACAAAACCGGTGGTGTCGACCGACACCAAACTTGGTGTCGATCGACACTCGGTCGTCTGCTCGAATCCGAGTGCAACAGATCGGCACTGAACACAAATAAACTCAAACAAATCATTCACACACACGATTCAACACCATTATCAACACGGAAATCATCACATAACTCAAGAACAACAACTAGAAACATCGATTCATTCATCTAACATCCTAAATCCGGAAATCCCGAGCCCACAGTCACGCACTCACCTTGGATTTGGATTGAAAGGGAGGAAAGGAAGATGGACAGGGAAGAACAACCAGCAAACACCTCAGAAACTTCACAAAACTCCACAAAATCACTCTAGAACTCCTCTGCCTTGAAAAACCTCGAAATATGAGCCACCCAGCGGCTGCTTCCTTTTTATTTCGAGACTTAGGGCTCACTTGCCCTTAACCCACAAAACCAGCGACTCAAATCGAACCGGAAATTCGATTTTCGGACCGGTGTCGATCGACACCACCTTGGTGTCGCTCGACACCCCTCGAAAACTCAGAACTTTTGTTTACGGATGTTACAACTCTCCCCCACTAAACTGGATTCGTCCTCGAATCCTAACTCAAAACACGTCTCGCAAGACCAACAATCCGACCTCGCAAGGTCACAACACTGGAGATCCTCAACTGATCCCCGAGACTCACACTCAATCTTATGTATACGCACGTTCCAAGACATTTTCCTCTTAACTCATTATCCAAACACTCAATTTGGGGCCACGGCCTCCCAAATGAGTCTCAACCAAACCACTTGTATTGGGGCCACGGCCTCCCAAACAAGTCTGCAACTACCCAAACTGGGGCCACGGCCTCCCAGATGGGCCTGCCAACGCTCATACCGAAGCCACGGCACTCGGATAAGCTACTTACACTGAAGCCACGGCACTCAGGTAAGTCTGCCAGAGAACCAAAGTCTCCAAAACGTAATGAGTTATTCAGGACCGCAGCCCTTAGAGAAAAATTCTTAAAACGCTTGTAACTAAAAGATTGAAACGTCTCACGACCCAACTGGTCAACAAGTGTAACATCCAAGACAACATTAAATAACTCAGATAATGAGGCAAAACTCCATCTCATAAATCTCAAAAATGTATGTCTTACAACATAAACCAAAACAACAACAACAACAAAAGCACGCAAGCTAAACCAAAAACAAAGCCACAAAGACGAAAGAAGCTCACTCCACACTCTGCTTGTCGAACCACTTCCTGAACTTCAACTTCATCTTTGCCTCTGGCTCCCAAGTCTCCTCCTCAATACCGCCACAAGTCCACAAAACTCTCAATAACGGTATCCTCTTGTTCCGCAGAACCTTGACTCTCCTCTCAAGAATCCTCACAGGCACTGCCGGAACTGTCAAATCTGGCTGAAGATCCTCTGGAATCTGAGCCACTATCTCCTCAGAAGGATGAAGACACTTCCTCAGCATCGACACATGAAACACCTTGTGAAAGGCTCTCATAACCGGAGGTAACTCCAACCTGTACGCCAACGGCCCCACTCGCTCCACAACTGGAAACGGACCCATGAAACGCGGACTCAGCTTGTTCTCTGCGATGGATCTGTTAGGACCCCTCAACATCGCCATCTTGAGATACACTCTATCTCCAACCTGAAACTCAAGCTCTCGTCTGCGTCTATCTGCGTAACTCTTCTGTCTATCCTGAGCTTCCTTCATGTTCAGCCTCACAACACGAACCTTCTCAGTCGTCTCCTGAACATAAGTAGCTCCATAAATGCTGCGCTCCCCCACTTGGGTCCATCATAAGGGTGTCCTACATGGTCTCCCATACAAAGCCTCAAAAGGAGCCATGCCAATACTCGCTTGGTAGCTGTTGTTGTAAGCAAACTCAACCAAGCTCAAGTGATATGCCCAATGACCACCCCAATCTAGCACACACATCCTCAACAGATCCTCTAAAGTCTGAATCGTCCTCTCTGACTGCCCATCTGTCTGTGGATGATATGCCGTACTCATATGCACCTTAGTGCCCATCTCGGCCTGAAATGCCCTCCAAAACTCTGAGGCAAATCTCGGATCTCGGTCTGACACTATACTGGCTGGCACTCCATGCAGCCTCACAATCTCACGCACAAACTTCCTAGCCAAAACAGCTGCTCCATCTGTCTTCTTGATGGCCAAGAAATGTGCTGACTTTGTCAACCGATCCACAATAACCCAAATAGCATCATGTGTCCTCGAAATAGGTAGCCCAACCACGAAATCCATCGTAATCATGTCCCACTTCTACTCTGGAATGGGTAAACTCTGTAATAGACCACCTGGAACCTGATGCTCAGCCTTCACTAAGGAACAAGTGTTGCACCTCGCAACCCAATCCGCCACATCTCTCTTCATCCCAACCCAATGATAGTACCTCTTGAGATCGCGGTACATCTTGGTCGCTCCTGGATGAATCGAGAACTTGCTCGAATGAGCCTCTCTCAGAATCTGCTGCCTCAACTCAACAACCCTGGGTACACAAACCCGACCACGAACCAGAATAGTCCCGTTCTCAGATACCTGATACTCAGAACTCGGTACTCGTGATGCATCAATCAGACTCTGATCACTCTCCTGAGCCACTCTGATCCTGCTCAACAAATCTCCCTGATCAACTGCCTCTAAACCCAAAGGCTCCTGCGAGATAGCACAAAGGCGCAAGGTGCTAATCTCGCCTACCAATGCCTCCACATCCTGCTCTAGAGCCGAATCACACCTCCGTCGACTCAAAGCATCTGCCACTAGGTTAGCCTTGCCCGGATGATAGATGATCTCCAAGTCATAATCCGCTAAGAACTCAACCCAGCGCGTCTGTCTCGCATTCAGCATCGGCTGAGTAAAAATGTGCTTAAGACTCTTGTGGTCAGTGAAGATCTGAACTGAACCACCATACAAATAAGACCTCCAGATCTTAAGCGCAAAGACTACCGCTCCCAACTCTAGATCATGGGTAGGACGGTTACGCTCACTCCCCTGCCACTGCCTCGAAGCGTAAGCAATAACTCTGCCCTCCTGCATCAGCACACAACCCAGGCCAATACCTGAAGCATCGGTGTACACAGCATAAGGCTTCCCTGGTTCGGGTAACGCCAAGACAGGTGTACTAGTCAAATACTCCTTGAGCTTCTCAAAGCTCTCCTCACACTCAGGCGTCCACACAAAAGGAACATCCTTCCTAGTCAACTGCGTCATCGGCTGTGCCATACTCGCAAAACCCCTGACGAATCTCCTGTAATAACCTTCTAACCCAAGAAAACTCCTGATCTCGGTAGCACTACTAGGTTTAGGCCAATCTCTGATGGCCTCTATCTTCGCCGGATCTACAGACACGCCCTCTGCAGAAACAATATGTCCGAGAAAACCCATCTCTCGCTGCCAGAAACTGCACTTGCTCAACTTAGCATACAGCTTCTGCTCTCGAAGCTTCTCCAGAACCAACCTCAAATGAGTCTCATGCTCCTCAGGACTCCTCGAATAAACTAGAATATCTTCGATGAAGATGATGACAAACACATCCAAATACTCCCTGAATACGTCGTTCATCAACCTCATGAATGCCGCAGGCGCATTCGTCAAACCGAAAGGCATAACCACAAACTCAAAATGCCCATAACGCGTCCTGAAAGCAATCTTGCGGATATCCGCCTCATCTATCGGGATCTGATGGTAACCCGATGCCAAGTCTATCTTGCAGAACCAAGTAGCACCCCTCAGCTGATCCAACAACTCGTCAATCCTCGGGAGAGGGTACCTGTTCTTCACAGTAACTCGGTTCAGTCCACGGTAATCAATACACAGCCGGAAACTCCCATCCTTCTTCTTCACAAACAGAACTGGTGCTCCCCACGGTGACACACTCGGTCGAATGAACCCTTTGCTCAAAAGGTCCTCTAGCTGCTTCTTCAGCTCTGCCAACTCTGCTGGAGCCATCCTGTAAGGCGTCTTGGATATCGGCGCTGTCCCCGGCTCTAACTCAATCGTGAAAGGATCTGACCGCGAAGGTGGCAACCCCGTCAACGACTGAAAAACCTCTGGAAACTCTCGAACCACCCGAATATCCTCGAAAACCACCTCACCACTGGACTCCGTCATAGAGATCGTCGCCAAATAGGCCTCACAGCCTCGCTCAATCAACTGCTCTGCCTGAATCGCCGAGATCACTATGCTCCCGGAAGTCGGTCTCACACCCTGAAACACTAACCTCCCGCCATCACGCTCAAAAACCACTCTGCCTCTGTAGCAATCCAGATGAACCCGGTAAAAAGATAACCAGTCCATCCCCAGAATGACGTCATATAATTCCACCGGACTAATCTCCAAATCCGCTGGCATCGACTGCCCCGCAATCTGAATATCAACGCCTCTAGCACGGCCCGAAGTAGCCAGGAAACCACCTCCAGCCACCTTGACCATGCCTGCACGCTCACCCGCGCTGCTCCGGATGCCACTACTCTCGGCCCACTCCGGAGTGATGAAGCAATTAGATGCTCCATAATCGAATAAAACGTGTGACTGAACGCCACCGATTAACAAGGTCCCTACACATTTAAAACTATGAGACCCTGCTAATCCCATCACAGGCAAAATATTGCAAACAAACTATAACCACAAATAGCTTAAGGAATTTACGAAGTCTGAGTCAATAAATGTACCTGTGATCTGCCCGCCCTGACTCGACTGGCCAACCTCTGTAGAAGAGTAGACTCTCGGTCCCGCCCCCAACTGGCCCACTGGCTGAACCGCTGCCACCTGAGTCACTGGTCGAGCCGCTATCGGCTGAACTGCTGCCACTGTCAAACTCTGCATCTTGGGACACCTCGGCCTGATATGTCCCGACTCTCCGCAATGGAAACACACCCTAGTGTCCCTAGTATCCCGAGGCACCTCCTTCTTGGGACAACTATACACTCGGTGCTCCATACTGCCGCACCCGTAACACGAACCACGAGGAAAACGGCTGCCGGAAGAAAACTCCTCCCGACTCCTCTTCTGACCCTGTGCAGGCCTGCTGCCCCTGCCAGAACCAGAACCAACACTCGAACTACGGCGCTGCTGCGACTGCTGCTGCTGACTCCGAGGCTGGATAGCAGGAGCATCCGCAGACGGCACCACCACCGGACCAGCCTGCTCACGAAGGTCCTCCTCAATAGAAGCTGCCAGCTCCACTAGCTCAGCTCTCACGGTATAGTCACGACCTCGGCACTGAGTCCTGATACTCGGACGAAGCCCCTGAAGGAACCTCTGCATAACACTGCGCTCGCTCGCCCTGCGTCAAAGCGATAAACTGCAGATGAAGTCTATCTCGAGCCTCCTGAGGAAAGTACTTGGCGTCAAACTCCGCCACAAACTCGCCCCAAGTCCAGACAGCTCTCCTGCCCTGAACAGCCCGCCACCACAAATGCGCGTCACCACTCAGATAGTGGACCGCTAACTCAACCTGATACTCAACTGGACACCTGATCGACTGGAAGTTCCGCTCCACTCTCGACCTCCACTCATCGGCCACCTCTGGACCAACACCGCCCTCAAAGAAAGGCGTCCCGATACGCTGCATCTGTCCCATCATCTCTAAATAAAACGGATGACCAACCACCGCAGCTCCCTGCTGCCCAACAAAAGCCGCACCCGGCTGACCAAGCACTGCAGCACCCTGCTGCCCAACAAAAGCCGCACCCGGCTGACCAAGCACTGCAGCATCCTGCTGCCCAAACACTGGCGCACCCTGCGGTACACCGGCCATCGGAGGAACACCCGGAGCCTGCTGAGGAACCACTGGCGGAAAACGTGCCAACAACTGTGTCAGTAACCCCACAACCAGGTCATCTCGACCCTGAGCCGGAGCCGCACCCCCACCTGGGGCCGCTCCAACCCCCGCGCCACCACCGACGCCCACACCGGCCTCACTCGCCGCTGAAATAGACTGGGTCACCGACGCAGTCGCCACACTCGGCGTAACACTCTCGCCCGAATCCTCTGGCTCGCCACGACCCCGACCTCCACGACCTCCACGACCTCTGCCACGGCCACGACCGCGGCCTCCACCTCGGCCTCTACCTCTACCTCGAGCACCACCGTCCATCTCACTGTATGGAACAAAGAGGTGAGATACAAAACACGAAACCAACAACACAAACAAAACTCACCGCGGAATCTCCTGAAGCCCGAAGAGGATGATACTACAACTATCAACCTAGCACGTCCTAAAACCGTCTAGGCTCTGATACCAAAATGAAACAACAACGCTTTTTTTTTTTTTTTTTTTTTTTTTTACTTAAACAATTCTAGCGGAAGTCTTAAAATAAATAATTCAATAAATCATAAATCAATTCAACAACGGAAGTCAATAATCAAATAAATCAAATGAATCAAATATCAAATAATTCTAACAACTTAAGCAAAAGGAATAAAACATAAATCCTATCATCCTCTTCTTCGGCCTTGATTCCGCGTTTAGACATTTCTACCACCTGCATCACAGGAAAGGAGATGCGTAAGTATTATCATAAATACTTAGTGAAGCGATCACTCTGCCCACGGGCCAATTACGCAATTTCCAGATAATTAAAGTCTTTTAAATAATTTCCACAATTATTAAATATTTTTCCACCATTAAAATAATTCCAAATAATTATTAAATAATTCTCATAATTAAATAATAATCTTAATTAATTATTAATCCGAAAATAATTAATTAAACCATTTCAATTAACCATTTAAATTAATTAAAACCATTAAACCGGATTAAACCAATTCCAATTCGATTAAACCATCATTCCAATTTAAATCGGATTAAACCAGACAAAACCGGTGGTGTCGACCGACACCAAACTTGGTGTCGATCGACACTCGGTCGTCTGCTCGAATCCGAGTGCAACAGATCGGCACTGAACACACATAAACTCAAACAAATCATTCACACACACGATTCAACACCATTATCAACACGGAAATCATCACATAACTCAAGAACAACAACTAGAAACATCGATTCATTCATCTAACATCCTAAATCCGGAAATCCCGAGCCCACAGTCACGCACTCACCTTGGATTTGGATTGAAAGGGAGGAAAGGAAGATGGACATGGAAGAACAACCAGCAAACACCTCAGAAACTTCACAAAACTCCACAAAATCATTCTAGAACTCCTCTGCCTTGAAAAACCTCGAAATATGAGCCACCCAGCGGCTGCTTCCTTTTTATTTCGAGACTTAGGGCTCACTTGCCCTTAACCCACAAAACCAGCGACTCAAATCGAACCGGAAATTCGATTTTCGGACCGGTGTCGATCGACACCACCTTGGTGTCGCTCGACACCCCTCGAAAACTCAGAACTTTGGTTTACGGATGTTACAGAAGGAACCCGTTCTTCAACGTTGGTTCTCTACTTTTGCTGTAAGTTTTAATGTATTTTTTAATTAATTTTTAAAAATATTTTCTTATTGCTGATCACTAACATTATATCATTGTTTTTTGATTTTTTTTTTTCAAGCGCAAGTATCACTGGGAGTCTGGCTTTACCGAGAAGGTTTACCGTGAGTTCTGCGCCAAAGTCCATGATCGGTTACCCGATATGGTACATCGATGGAAGAAGTCGTGGATGGCTAAGGGTGATGCTGCGAAGCTACTTCACTTTGATCAGAATGTGTGGGAGGGCTTGGTTGCTTACTGGTTGGATCCTGATCACCAGAAAAGGAGTGACAACAGTAAGTCCGCTCGAGGGAAGAGCAAAAATTCTACACATCGATCCGGCCGAACTTCTTACGTAGCCCGCGGCCGAATGATTGTAAGTTTTTTTCTAATTATTTTTTAACAATATTTTTTGTTTCATTTATTTCTTATCATTTTTATGAAAACAAAATTTATTTTATAGGCCGAGGAACAAGGGGAATCAGAGACGGATTTGCTGGCTGTTCTCGCGTATGCCAAACGGAATCCGGATGGCACTTTCCTGTATGACGATTCTGAGGAGCTCTACAACGACGTTAACTCAAAACTATAAGAGTTGACTCAGAATGATGATCCCGAGAGCATCGCTTCTGGTTCTTCCGTGGCCGTCACTACAAGAAAACATCACTTTTGCCACAACAAGACTCGTGTCAAAAGGGTCGCAAATCAAAGATTTAAGACGCATTTGCGACTAGACGACGTAGTCGCTAATCGCTAGTAGCTAAACCATGTAGTCGCAGAAAAGAACCAAATTTGACACTGAAGTGCGACTCAATATATAGTGTTACTTTTGCGACTCCTGTGCGACCTCCTATATATATAGCGACTACAAGCTATAGTGACAAAATAATAGCTAAAATTAGTGACACTGAAGTCGCAAACATATTGCGACTAAGTTAAGACTGATTTTGTGGTCATAATCGTAAACTAGAGTAGTCGCAAAAGCGTGGAAAGTACTTAAGACTCGTTTGCGACTACAAATGTGCGACTAAATTAAGACTGTGTTTGTGGTGATAATCGTAAAATAGAGTAGTCGCAAAAGCGTGGAAAATATTTAAGACTCTTTTGCGACTAGAAATATGAATTAGCGAAATTGTTATCATTGCAAATTAGTGGTAAATGTTTTGCGACTAATAT
Organism: Erythrophleum ivorense; assembly: GCA_026724425.1. Lineage (NCBI taxonomy): Eukaryota > Viridiplantae > Streptophyta > Magnoliopsida > Fabales > Fabaceae > Erythrophleum > Erythrophleum ivorense. The sequence goes on along the minus strand of JAIUCV010000212.1, from coordinate 504,429 downwards.
GTGACTCCTTTTAGTTATTGTCTTATTTGACTAATTTAATTTGGTTTATTTCTGAAATTTAAATTAGTATATACTGTTTAAACTAAACCTGATGATAAAACCGAAATTAAAAACTTTTCTAACATTAATCATTCATTAGTTAAAACAACCATTCCCAAAACAAAAATAAAACTTACCTAAAAACATTAGTCAAAACAAAAGTGTTTACTAATGCTAGAACAAAGATATGCATTAGATTCAGTTTATGGAGCTAAGACTAACTAAGGGTGAACAATTGGAGATGCATCTGTAATGGGAGCTGCCGGTGTAACAGAAGCTGTGGCGGTAGCAGAAGCTGTGGCGGTTGCAGAGGCTGTGACGGTAGTAGAAGCTGCGGCGGTCGAAGACTGAAAATGGGTTGCCACATAAGCAGAAAACCTGGGATCCGTGGACTGAAGATAGCTAAGCACCATCTCCAAGCTGCTGATGCGGTTTCTTTGTTCTCCGGAAAGGCGAGTCCATTCAGCATGCCGTTGAGCATTCTCAGCTGCTTGCTCTTCAATTTGCCGTTGAGCAGCATGTAACTGCTCTTGCATCTCCGAGAAAATGGAAGTAGTAGAGCTCCCTGGACCTCCCTTCCTCTTACCGGTGCCATAACGTGGTCCAAGACTACCAAGGCCGTACTCACGGCCTCTCTCATCCAAAACAGTAGACTGAAAAGAAAATAATTGCATTCAAGAACTTTAACTATATGAAATCAAAATCTTAATCAACAGAACTGAAAACAACCAAGATTTATATATTTATAGTCTCAAAATTCTCACCTGAAGGAAGATGTTGTCCTTTGCAGCTGTGGATAGTTCCGAAGAACAATCAGAAGGGTTTTCCATCATCTCAGACATCTTATCCTCCAGGTTTTTTTCATAAGTTTCAGCGATTTGCATAGACTTTGAATCAACAAATGTTCCGTCGCTTCTTGTATGTGTCCTTATGAACACTTCTCCGATTGACACTGGTCTTCCTAGCTCCTTTTCCTATAAAATGAAATATGACAGCCAATTCAAAATATACATTAATGATGAGCTGTTCGGAGAAAACAAGTTTACGGACAATCAAACCAGAAGAAGATCAAAATCCATCATCAATATCAGTTGACATCAAACCAGAACACGGTCAAGACATTCTAAGAAATCTATACAAGTTGTATGACTTCAAGATGAAGACAATTCTAAGTAATTTTGTGTCATATATAACTAACACAATTAAAACCTGAACACAATTAAGGCAACTAACATCAAGATCAAGACCAGAACACAACTAAGTAATGAAGATCAAGACATGAACCGAAAACAAGAACATGACTAACATCAACTTGACTAACCTAAAGCAAAGGCAACTAACGGAACACAACTAAGTAACCAATGTCATATACAACTAAGATAAAACCAGAACACAGTTAAGACAACTAACCTAAAGCAAAGGCAACTAACGTAAATGTTAGGCAACGACTAAGTAAGGAACAAAATTCCATGCAAAAACAGAGCGTAACCATCATCATTCACAACTCGAATTAAAGCAGAACAGGATGAAGACAATTCTAAGCAATCTATACAACTTTAATGACAATCAAATTAGAAGAAGAATAATATATCTACTCAATATCAACTAACATAAAAGCAGAACAAGATCAAGACAATTGTAAGCAATGAAGACTAGTTTTATGACAAAGGTCCTATCAATTTAACCCGAATGAGCCAAGCGAATCCCAAACAAATTTATATAGACTAAAAGAAAAAGTTTGAAATTACCATATCTCTTTGAATCCGTAAATATGACTTCTGTCCTGAAACATGTATGCGCTGACCAAGTCCATCAGTTGGAGAGTTTCGAGCATTTGATGCAGTCAAACTCCTTTCCTTGGCCTCCTCGGTGCTCCAATAAGATGACATTGTTTCCCACAACGTTTCTCCAATCCATATAGGGCGAACACCTTTTTTCTTTGCCTTGGACACAATATCTTTCATCCGACTTACGCAAATGGCGTTAAATTCATCTTTCACAAGTGTGGTAACCATGGGGTCCCAATGGTATGATTGCTTAACATAACAAAGTGAAGTGTTAGGATAAATAAAATGAAGATAGTATGCATAAGACAGATTAAAAGCTGAAATCGAAAGGAAAATTAATTGAACTATACTTACCGCAAAGGCTATGAAATATCTATCTTGAATGTGTGGAGGCGTTTTTGTCCAGCAATAATAAGCACCATCAAATTTGCTTTTCAACAGCTTTGATATCTTCCTAACCAATTGCCCATCATCCCGATCAAACCTACAAAAATGAAAAAAAACAGATGTAGTAAACATGATTTCTTCACTATGCGATATATATACTGAAACAAGGAAAAACTAATCACGCAAAGAAGAGAAAATCTTTCATAACAGAGCAGTAAATAAAACGCTTGACTATTTCATCACACATCATCGGAAGATTTCAAGAGACATTTCAATTATAGTCAAGTAATCTCCTATACAGAGCATAGCCACAACACTGAGAAACACAACAGAGCATAGTCAATCTCAGAACCATAACATAGCATAACCATTAAACCTTAAACCAGCATAGTCTATCTCATAACCATAACAACAAACAATCACTGAGAAAATGGAGAACATAATTAAAAAAAAACACAAACAAGCATATCAAAACTGTAAGAGCCGAGATTGATTACCAATTAGTGTTTGCGGTGGGGAGTGGGTCTAAGATAGTCAAGTAATTTTCCCGGCCGAGAATTCTCAGCAAGTCGTCAAGCGTCAGCTGTTCTTGTTGAGGTTGATTTTGCGTAGGTGGTTGAGAGTCGACATTATGATCCTCTGTTGGATGGTTCTGCGGCGGTGGCGGAGGCTCTTGAGGCGGTGGAGCGTGAGACTGTTCCGGCGGTTGATGAAACGTTAGTGGATGTGGTCGAAAAGGGTGTGGACAAAATGGTTGTGTCTCTGGGATGGAATTCTGGGTGTGAGTGTATTGAGCAGGGAGAGGGCGGCGGGATGAGGTCGAGGTATTTGGGTTAGATGATTGGGATGAATTTCTTTCGGAAGATGATTGAAGTCCTTTCGCTTTACCACCACGACCCCTTCCGGACTTTCCTCCACCGGCCATTGAAGAGAATTTGAGATTCAGGGTCGAGGATTCGAGAGGTTGAGAAATGTGAGAGTTTTAACGATTGAGGGTTGTCGATTGAGAGTACTCTTCGCGTGGAAGTGGAAAAGATTTTAGTGAAAAAATTAGGCGGTCAATAAACAATTTTCGTGAAAGTTTAGGCGGCAAATTAAATTATTAGGGGTTAGTGACGATTTTGCAATTAACGAAGATATATATATCTATAAGTCACTACTTAGTCACAAAATTTGTTACTCATTTGCGACTCCAAGGTAAATTAGTTACTAATTCATACCCTAAATTCCCTAGACTTTGGTACTCATTAAGCAAATCTAAATAAATTTCCGCAATTTTCAATATATTTGCTGATATTTTATAAAGTTAAGAATTTATTAAATTTTTACAAAATATGATTGAAATATTTATAAAAAAGGAAATAGATATATATAAAAACAAACATAATCTCTTAATTACCGTAGCAATATTTTAAACAATACGAAAGGGTTCTAGAACAAAGATAATCATTATTCTTCTGCTTCTTCATCTTCTTCGTCATCCGAAGATGATATATTACATTGAAACTCATCTTCTCCTTGAGCATCTCCGACATCAAAATCAATATTTTCTATTGGATGAGCTTCATTCGCCAAACTGTCTACTATGATTGGCTCAACTGTAGTCAACAAAACATCATCATCGTTTTCTTGCTGCAAAAGCGTAGGTTCTTTATCTTTATAGTTCCCCAAAATGTTACTCTTGGGATTGACTTTAAGAACACTGAGCCACAACTTTTTTGGTTTTTTAATGTACGGGTATGGAATGTAACAAACTTGGTCCGCTTGAGAAGCTGCATTGTTGACATCATAAAAATAATCATATATATATATATATATATATATATATATATATATATAAATATTTACGTCATTATGTTACAAATTGTATGTGAATTTATATACATACCTAGAATAAATGGTTCATATTTATTATATTTTCCTGACGAAAGAACATCAACAACTCCACCCTCACTCTTTCGAGTGCCTTTTCCGATGGTAGGATCATACCACTCGCATTTAAAAAGAGTAATCTTTAAAGATACTAATCCCAAATACTGTAGCTCGATAATTTCCGTTAAATTTCCATAAAAATCCGATTCGTCAGATGCATCCGAATAATTTACTCCTTTCACATATATTCCGTAGTTATATGTTTTCCTTCGATATCCGTATTTACGTGTATGAAACAAATAACCTCTTGTAAAATAAATGGGCCAGGTTGTCGCCTTGTTTATAGGACCTTGCACTAGCTCTTGTACCCATATAGGAAATGTTTCATATTTATTCAAAGTTCTCGAACTGACCTGCTTACAATCAAATTAAAATATTGTTATATATATAGTTTTAATTTATAGACGTAAACATAACTGAAGAAGTGAACTATATACTTACATAATCTCTAACCCATATAGGAAAATCTTCGTCTCTTTTGGTCAATACGTCATCGACACATAGTTCTGGATATGTGAAACGAATTTGTTCTTCAAACAAGCTGGAAAGACCAAAACTAACATTTGTAAAATATAAATAAATAAAAGTCTATATATAATCAAATATTTAACCTATAAGTGAAAATGTTAAATTACCTTTCAAGTGGTCGAAAATATTCACAGTTTCGCAAGACAAAGGCATGAGCGCATTGGTAATCTTTCTCCGAAAACCAAATTTCTTTACTTTTTCCACTAGGACGACCAACATGAGTAAATATACCGGGAATTCCAAGAACAGGATATACAGGAACTTCACCTTAACCTCATGTTTTACACATTCCAATAACTTTTCTTTCGCAGTTGGAGTCAATCTAAAGATAGGAAAAGGAGCTCTGCCACGAGGGTCGACATGTAGCTCTTTCCGAGAGCAAAAATTGGCTAGATCCAACCTTGACTTAATTGTGTCCTTCGATTTGTCTTTAACATTCATAATAGTATTCATGATGTTATCATAAAAATTCTTCTCGATATGCATCACATCTAGATTATGCCGTAGATTGAGGTCTGTCCAATACGGTAATTCCCAAAATATGCTTTCCTTGTGCCAGTTATGCCAATCACCGTATCCATCCTTCTTTACTTCATGACCGTTTCCACCGCAATCATATGTTTTTGGTGGATTGACCGGCCTTAATCGCTCATATAAAACTTGCTCACCGGTAAGAGATTCAGGCGGATAGTCATTCAACGCATGTTTTCCCTTCAAAAATTTTGTTTTAGAACTCCTTAATTCATGACCATGAGGAAGATACCTTCTGTGACAATCAAACCAACATGTCTTCCTTCCATTTGGCAGTTGAAAAGCCTTTGTATCCTCCATGCAAATAGGACAAGATAATCTGCCATGTGTCGTCCATCCTGACAACATCCCATAAGCTGGAAAATCGCTAATCGTCCAAAGAAGTATTGCTTTTAGATTAAAATTTTGATTCAACGATATATCATACGCCTCGACTCCTATACACCACAGTTCTTTCAACTCTTCAATCAGAGGACGAAGGAAGACATCAAGACTACCTCGCGGATGTTTTGGTCCGGAGTTCAAAATTGTAAGAAATAAGAACTCCGTCTTCCTACACATACCAGGGGGTAAGTTATACGGAGTCATAATCACAGGCCATAAAGAATGATTACGAGACATTCCAAATGGATTAAACCCATCGGTACATAGTCCAAGATAAACATTTCGGGGTTCATCGGCAAATTGAGGATTTATTTGTTGAAAATTTTTCCACTCAGCCGCATCTGAAGGATGACACATTTCTCCTTCCTTTGATTCATGCTCAGCATGCCATCTCATTGCCGATGCGGTCTTCTCGCTCTGGTACAATCTCTTCAGCCTGTCCGCAACAGGTAAATACCACATATGGCTAAATGGTATTTTGGTTCGTCCGTCGCTAGGCTTATATCTTGGTGCTCCACAGTATTTACACACATCCCACTTCTCATCTTCTTTCCAGAAGATCATACAATTCTCAATGCACAAATCAATTGTATAATATGGGAGGGCTAAATTTCTCATCAGTTTTTCTGTCTCATAAAATGAGTCAGTTGCCTGGTTTTCGTCCGGCAAGTACCCTGTAAAGAGTTCTGCCCACGAATCCACACCCTTTTAGTCATATTATTATCTGCATGAAGGTTCATGTACCGAGCTGCTAGAGATAATTGCAAGTGCCCTTCATGGCAACCATCATACAATGGAATTTTCGCAGCTTCTAACATGTCGTAAAACTTTTTTGCATCATTGTTAGGTTCTTCTACATTCGGATAACCCTCCTCTTGATAATAGTTATCAGTATTCGGGGTGTCACGAAATGCATCATTCACCATTTCCACATATCTATCTTCTACATTAGCATTATCTTCTACTTGAAAACCACTACTTTTATTTGTATCACCATGACTTGTTCCTAAATCAACATCCAATTCTTCTCCATGCATATACCAAACATAATAGTTTGGCATAAATCCTCTACTATATAGATGATTCCAAATTTGACGCCCCGTAAGAAATTTATCATTTTGACAATTACTACAAGGGCAATAAAACTTACCACCACTGCTAAGCGCTAATGGCTGACTGCTAGAAAAATTCATGAATTCGTCCATTCCTGATACAAACTCGATGGAGATATTTCCTGTGCGCTCATCGATTCTGTTATACATCCACCCTCTTGAATTATAATTCCCCACCATTTTTTTGAGATTGATTTTTATGTTTTTTTTTATATTTTTCGTTTCTTTACTGGAGGAGAGCAATGGTCGATAGTTTATATAAAATAATTTTGCGACTACATTGTGACTACACAGTAGTTCGGTACACCTACCTACGTACCAACACATGGGAAATGTGTTTTTATAATAGCCACTGCTAAGCCACTTCATCGACACTACATAATAAAGTCGGAAAATGGTCGCAAATGTAGTGACTCTTTTGCGACTACAAAGATTTCAATAATTAAGCGACTACAGTTTGCGACTCCGTATATGTGACTTGCTCTGTAGTCGCAAAATAGTGGTAAATGGGCGACTACGTTGCGACGGATATTTATGGCCGTTAAAGCGTCGCACTATTGTAGCAAATGTGCGACTAAAGAATGATGGAGTCATTTGGTAGCCAAATTGGGACTTATTTGCGGCGAATATTTTGTAGTCGTAAAACGGTCTCAAATGAGTAGAAAAGAAGTCGCAATATTTAGCGACTGTACGCGGAGTCGCAAAACGAAGTGTCTAAATTGATGTTTTCTTGTAGTGCGTGAAGAACAAGGTTTTTCTTCAGGTAAATTTGGATCATTTTTTTAGTTTAATTTATTTTTATTCTTATCTATATTGTTGGCTTCTTAATTTCAATGTTTTTTTCCGTTTTTCAGTCCGCTCCCCGTAGAAAGAGGAAGATTTGGGGGGGGGGGGGGGGGTTGGTTCTCTTCAATCCCAAATCGATCTTGGGAGCGGTTATGTTTGCGGTTCCGCTTCGAGTCGGTTCCCGGATCCCAACGAGGTTGCTGTGTTGAAGGAGGAATTGACTGCAACAAAGACAGAATTGACTACAACAAAGACGAAGGTTGCAGCGTTCGAAGAGATCTTCGACTACTTGGGCAACTCGGATCCGAAGCTCAAGGAGATTATGAGCCGTTTGCGTCAAAACTAGCAGCAAACCGAGGGCGGAACCAGCGGAACCGGCGGATCGGATCAGGACGGACCCAGCGGACCATCCGTCGATTTTTAGTTTTCGTTTTATTGTTTTTTGTGTGTTATTTATGAATATTTTTGTTTAATGATATTTGAACTAAAATTTAATTTCGTTTTTTTAAATTTTATTTATTTATTTAAAAAAAAATTAAAAAAAAAATTAATAATTGAAAATTTAAAAATTTAAAAATTAAAAACTTGCGACGGAATTGATTCCGTCGCAAGTTTGCGATGGATAGTTTGAGTCGCAAGTTTGCGACGGAATCAATCCCGTCGCAAGTTTGCGATTGATTGAATCTGTCGCAAACTTGCGATGGATTCTCTTTCGTCGCAAACTTGCGACGGAATTGATTCCGTCGCAAACTTGCGATGGATTGCGACGGAATACGGTCCGTCGCAAATCGATCGCCAAATTGCGACTGAATAAATATGGTCGTAAATCCGTCGCAATATTGTCTCTCAATATTCGAGATAAGTCTTCTTCTGTTGCTCTATGAATCCAACGCAATTGTCACCTATATTGTGATGCAAAGAAATGGACGATCTAACAACTTTGTCTCACTTGGTATGTTTCTCATTCTCAGTTATAAGTCAAGTTCCATGAACATGAAAAGACGATATAAACTGTACGGCATACTTGTTATTAGCTCCTATCTCTCTATTACAAAACACAATAACAATTGCAGCTGCTAACTCTTACACGATACTATGTTGGTTTACATATCGTACCTCAAAGTGTGCATCACAAGTTCATCACATGATCACCTACTTCAAATTGGGCTCGATTATATATGGATATATATACTTATTTTGCACCTAATATACTGGTAAATTTTTTTTGTCAAAACCTAGAATGAAAAAACTTCATTTCAGAAAAAAAATGGAAGATAAAATATTAGCTATTTATACCAAGCTCAAATAAATTCAAGATAATGCAAAAGCAGAATTTGACATTCTAAGCTGGGTCATTACAGGAATTGACAGTAAAAGATTTATTTTTTAAAAGCTAGGAGTCCTTTTCTTAAGCTTGCAAATGCTTACCAGCAATGGCGATCATGTGAACTGACTTGCATATGGAAAAGAAAAGAAAAGAAAAGAAAAGAAAATGTGAACTGACTTGCAAATGCGAGAGTAGAGGAGTAAGGAAAAGAAAAAAGAGAATGTGATTTGCGTTTATGTCTAGAAATGGGAAGAACTTAGAACACATGACGCAAAACCAAAGACAGTGGATTACGGAGATTTAGTGAAGTTACTCAGTAAATGAAGGTTGCAAAAAACGTGTCTTCTTCTATAAAGGTTTTACAAATAAAAGAAAACAAAGCCTCTAAGCTACACAAGTACCAAACTTGAGAAAACAATAGCAAACAATAGAAGAAAATTTATAAAACACGTTGTGAGAGAGGAAAATCGAAAATCAATTTAAAAGGTTAACATCGACCTCTTACTGAATCTGGTTTGGCTCGTCTTAGCCCAAGGGAACTGTTCAGAAACTGTAACATTTAGGCTTCTAACTGTAGGAATCTTCCCCTTTTATATATATTAGCTGGGAAGAAGAACGAACAATATATATATTAGCTTCGTATTTCTGCAAACAAAAGTGAGACACATAGAAGCAAATTAAAAAAAAACAAAAACAAAAACATGTATTAAGATCACATATCTTCGTTGTCAGGCCTATCATCAAAACAATGACTCTAGTCTCTAGGTAAACTAACCAATTTAGATGATAAAGATATACATTCATCTAACTGCACCAGCGTTTATTCCTTTAAAAGGAGAACGATCATGCAACATGACAGATATCTTCTGAGGGTTGAATTACAAATATGCATTGAAAAAATTAACCAGGTTTAGAAAACCAAACGGCAAAGACGATTAAAAAAAACATGAAATACATTAATTAGAGAAAGATGACTTGCAGTTGACTGATCTGCAGACTGACGAATGAAGGAGGAGTAGCTGCAGGAGAGGCCGTGGACGCAAGGGGTTTGCTTCTGCTAATTGCTTGTTTTGGTGTTCCTTCAAGCTTTAGTAATATGGATTTGCTGGATTTGATACGGCAGAGTGGTACTGCTGAGATTGCGGTTGCTCTAAAATGGTCACCTTTTCTTGTCACTATACTTTCAGGTACCATGTTCTTTTCTTTGACTTCAAGGTGAGATTTAGGGTTCCGATTTACTGAAATGGCTGTAGAGTATGAATGCTGCGAAACCAACTTCTTCATACGCATCGTCGTGATAGTGTTGCTTTGTCTTGTTCGCTGGACTCATGTCTGGTCTTACCTTGGGTCTTATGTCCATGAGTCTCGTTGATCTTGAGGTTCTTGCTAAATCCGGTACACCCAGAGATCGTAAACATGCAGGTAAATTCCGATTTCTCTTTCTGCTGCTTGATGCTGTCACTATCTGAGAGATTTTTGATTTTTGTTCTTAAATGTGTTTGCTTTAATTTAAAATTCTTAAGGAATCTCTCTCGCATGGGTTTTGGTAGGTAGACGTCACGAGGTTCTCTCTGTGATTTCGATTCTCTGTTTTAGTTATTAGTATACGTTTCTTAATTATGTTAATTAAATTGGGTCCAGATTGATTTCTGGGAATATTTTAAGTGTAGCTTTGTGAAATTTGGTGCTTGCTTCATGGTTGCGTGATAAATTTGAATGTTTTTGATGCATTTTCTGTTACTTTACGCTTCTCTTTAGTGACCAAAAGTGTTTTCTTTTTGGCTTTGATGCAGCAAAGATATTGCCAGTTGTGAAAAATCAGCATCTTTTACATTGTACTTTAGTGATATGCAATGTAGCTGCTATGGAGGTAATATTTTAGGAACTTGATCTTGGCCAAATGTAAATTTATAAGACTCATGAATGTTGTTTTAATTTTTTTCTTTTTTTACAAACACTTTTGTTGGAGGTGGGCTTAGCACCCCTCCAAATGGGCCGGCCCACGTCAGAGGAAGCCCATTAACTCTTTCAGGCCCGCCGAACCGAACTGCCTTTTGCTATAAATAGCGTAATAACTCCGCTTCAGAAAGTAGGTTGGAAATTGAGAGAACCATACTTTAGTAAAATACTTTCCCGAGCTCCCTGTTCGCCACATAAAGACCTGTCAATCGATTGACCGCCGAACTCACAGTTCCTGTCGAGTTCGTCAATCAACCGATTGCCGAGCTCTTTGCTTATTAACTTAATCTATCGATCAACCCGCCAGCTCGGAATCGAGCTCTTTCGCCAAGATTGTTCATCGACTAATTGCCGAACTCCTTACTTAGCAATACGAGATCGTCTTCGACCGATCTTATCCGTGTAATTCGCCGATCATCTTACTTCTCATAACGAAAGTCTTAGCCCTCTATCTCCGACCCCAAACGAACCTACCACCATTATCTATACTCAAACAATTGGCGCCCACCGAGGGGCAAAGACTTTCTCTACTCAAAGATAGATCGGTCATTCACCGAATAGATCAGCGGTTGAAAACCGACCTCAAACTAAAGACAGGATGTCAACGGAACCCAACACAGCTCTTCCCCAACCAATGCAGAGCACAACCATCGACTCAACGCCGACCTCGGCACCCCCCTTCGTAGGACTGATCAATCAAACAGGCGCCACGCATAGGGAGCCTGAACAACGCCCTCAGACACCGCCAATGACCATACAGGCGGTCCGCTCAGAGCATGACGAGCCGCCAACTCGTTCGGGAAGCCAAGCCGAACAGTCGTCAGAAAACCCGGAAACCACGACTCTTCTTCACGCCTTACTCACAAGATTCGACGATTTCGCCAAAGGAACGGACCACCGTTTCAACAGCCTGTTCGCGGCACAACTAACGAACCAGAACCGGATAAACGAACTCCGAGCATCACAGGCCTCACCAGAACCTCAACACACTCCTCATCCATTACCAACCCAAAGAACACTCTTCAACGATAACCCAACCCCGCCGACCAACCTCATAAGGACGAACGACCCACACCCGGCCTCGTACCCGCAGCACCACGCCGAACGAAATGGGCACGACGCTGAAATAGAAAGAATGAAGGATCAACTATACCACATGAATTCCCGAATCTACCAGGCCACTAGCTCGGCTCCCGAAATCGATCGACTCCTACGCGAAGCACAAAACACACCATTTACCGAACGAATTGCCCGAACTGTAGTACACCATCCGGGAAAACTGAAGATCTCGGCATACGAGGGCAACACCGATCCAAGGCAGTATCTGACTGCGTTCTGCATCGCAATGGGGCGAACCCATTTCCCCGACGAAGAGCGAGACGCCGGACTGTGTCAGCTTTTCGTCGAGAACCTCTCCGGATCAGCTATAACCTGGTTCTCCAAACTGCACGCCAACTCGATCAACAGCTATCATCAATTGACCACCGCCTTTCTCAAGCAGCACTCGATGTATATTCGACAGGGAACATCATGCGCCGACCTATGGGCGTTAACCCAGGGACCGAAAGATTCGTTACGGTCATTCATAGACAGATTCAAAAACGTCGCCTCGCGGCTCACAGCGACCAGCATAGAAAATCTACCGGCGTTAAAAAAAGGACTCTGGTACGAGTCGGTCTTCCGCGACGATCTCAAATTAAACGAACCGCGTACCCTAGAGGATGCACTATGCCGAGCAAACATCTTCATCGAGATGGAAGAAGAAAAAATTGTCTTGGCCAAAAGCCACACCCCGACTAAGGCGCCGCCCTCCAAAGATAAAGCGAGAGAGGATTACTACGAGCCTCAGAAACAGTACGACAAGAGCTACCGAAGCGACGAGAGGAAGCTAATAAACTGCTACGTCGGAAACGATCGACCGAGCGGAAACAATCGACCGAGTGGAAACGATCGACCAAGCGGAAACGATCGCCAAGGCAAATCGAGCCAACCATGGAACAAGTACGTCCGGCAGGACGACACGAAGCCAAACCAACCTTTCTGCGAATATCATAAAAAGCCAGGTCACGCAACAGCCCAGTGTAGACACCTCCATGAATACCTGCTCGGCAAATTTAACTGGGGCGAGATAGGAGACCCGAACCCTGCCTCATCCCTGCGAGCCTCTTACTACCTACCTGCAAACAATAAGGAAATAAGGGCAGATCCACAGGAGACGAGCTATCCCAATGCCGAAGATCGCCGAGAAAGACAACCCATCGAGAATCCAAATCGAGAACTCATCCTCCGAGGACCGGAGCCACAAAAAGGAAACCACGAAGAAAGCAACTTCCGCTCTACGCCACCACCGCCCCCGCGAAGGAGAATCAATATGATCATGGGAGGCTTGCCGCCCTGCAATGACTCCGTGCGGTCGATTAAAGACTATGGCCGCAAAACCATAACAGCGCAACAATGGAAGCACGACATCGGAAGCGAACTGGACGAAGCCAGTAGCATCGTCTTCCGAGAATCAGACACACAAGGCCTACATACGCCCCACAATGACCCCCTAGTAATCGAACTCATGATCGGCGACTGCGACGTCTGCCGAATATTAATCGACACAAGGAGCACCGTCGACCTAATATTCCAAGAAACACCGCGCAAGATGGAGGTGCAAGGCTACAGGATAAAGCCGAACAAAAAACCTCTGACCGGTTTCTCGGGAGAAACGACAATGACGGTCGGGACGATCAAACTCCCCGTCCGCGTCGACCAAGTAACCAAGATCGTCAAGTTTGTGGTCGTCGACAAACCGGCCATCTATAACGCGATAATGGGAACGCCTTGGCTGCATGCGATGAAGGCAACACCATCCACATACCACCAGTGCCTGAAGTTCCCAACTCCAGACGGACCGGTCACAGTGCGGGGCAGCCAAGAGATGTCTTGAATTTGCTTCGTGGCCGAACACAAACTGCGACACTCGTCCCATGCCTACGTCATCTCAGAATCAGCAGCAACCATCAGCACCGAACTCCCTCCACAAAGCGAACCGCCGCGCGAACTCGTTGTTCAAGAAAACATCGATCCAAGCGATCCAACCCGGTACGTCGGAATCGGGACAGAAATCGGTACGGAGCTACGCAGCGAACAATTGATTTTCTTGCATCAGAACGCCTCGACCTTCGCATGGAGCACCGAGGACATGGTCGGCATCAATCCTGATATAGCCAACCACGAGCTAAACGTTGACCCAACATACAAGCCGATCAAGCAAAAGAGGAGAAAGTTGGGCCAAGACAGAGCGAAGGCCGTCAACGAAGAGGTCGAACGACTGTCCAAAGCAGGATCAATCGTGGAAGTACGTTATCCTGAGTGGCTCGCAAACCAAGTCGTGGTTAAAAAGAAGAACGGCAAGTGGCGCGTCTGCGTCGACTTTACCGACCTCAATAAAGCCTGCCCAAAAGACAGCTACCCCCTTCCACATATAGATCGGCTCGTCGAGGCAACAGCCGGCAACGAACTACTATCATTCATGGATGCTTTCTCAGGATACAACCAAATCCAGATGCACCGGGACGACCGCGAAAAGACGGCGTTCATAACCGACCGCGAAACGTACTGCTTCAAAGTGATGCCGTTCAGTTTAAAAAATGCCGGAGCAACCTACCAACGCCTCGTCAACAAAATGTTCGCCGATCAACTAGGAAAAACAATAGAAGTATATATCAATGACATGCTTGTCAAGTCACGACACGCCGGGGAACATATCAGACATCTCTGAACATGCTTCGACAATCTGAACGAGCACGGCATGAAGCTCAACCCCACCAAATGCACTTTCGCAGTCACGTCAGGCGAATTCCTGGGTTACATCGTCACAAAGAGAGGCATCGAAGCCAACCCCAAAAAACTAACAGCGATCCTGGAGCTCTCATCGCCGAAGAACACGCGAGAAGTCCAACGTCTGACCGGCCGAATCGCGGCTCTCAATCGCTTTATCTCCAGGTCAACAGACAAATGCTTACCATTCTACCAACTACTGCGGGGGAACAAACTCTTCGAGTGGGACGCCCAATGCGAAGACGCGTTCCAGGAGCTAAAACATTATCTTTTGACCCCTCCGGTCCTCTCCAAACCAGAGCAGGGCGAGACACTTTATCTTTATATCTCGGTATCCAGATCGGCGGTCAGCAGCGTACTCATCCGAGAAGACAGAGGCGATCAAAAACCGATCTTCTATATCAGCAAAACCCTCGACGACACCGAGACGCGATATCCAACGCTTGAAAAGCACGCCCTCTCCGTCGTCACATTGGCTCGTAAGCTCCGGCCATGTTTTAAATCTCACTCGGTAATCCTCCTCACAAACCTACCCCTTCGAACGATCTTACATAGCCCGACGCAATCCGGCCAAATAGCGAAGTGGGCGGTCGAACTAAGCGAGTACGACATCGAATATGGTAACCGAACGTGCGCCAAATCCCAAGTCCTAGCCGATTTTCTCATCGAGCTACCACCAGAAATGATCGGCGCCGACCCAAACATACAAAAAAGCTGGATCTTGCATGCAGACGGCTCGTCATCTCGCTTTCTCAGCATCCAACAACGAGGCGGAATATGAAGCACTAATTGCCGGCCTACGATTAGCAAAGGAAATCGGCGCGAAAAATATCCAAGCATATTGCGATTCACAGCTCGTCGCCAACCAGTACAGCGGAGAGTACACAGCCAAGAACGATCGTATGGACGATTAGCTAACTTTAGTCCGACGGCTCGCCAACGAATTCGAATCATTCGCCCTTACGAAAATTCCCCGCAGTGATAATTCATCCGCAGACGCACTTGCCGCCCTCGCCTCTACATCCGATCCCGACCTAAAAAGAGTAATACCCATAGAAAGCATCAATAGACCCATCATCGAGATCGATCTCAACGACTCGATAATGGCAATCGTCACTCTCGAACCAGGAATCGACGACGCCGAAGACTTGAACGAGCCCATAGAAACCGAGGAAATACTGCGACCAGCGGACTGGAGCGACGGAACCGTGCCGACCGACCGATGGGCTGCCCGTCGCCTGAAGGCCCGATGCGCCATTACAGTATGCTAGACGACAGTCTTTACAGAAGAAGCGCGTTCGGCCCCCTACTACGCTGCATCGCCGGGTCCGAAACACGATCAATAATGGAGGAGACGCACTCCGGCGCAGGTGGTAACCACACAGGCGGATGATCTCTCGCCCTAAAGATAAAGAAGAACGATCATTTCTCGCCGACCATGATAGCAGATTGCGAGGATTTCGCCAATAAGTGCGAGCCTTGCCAAAGACATGCGCCGATCATCCACAGGCCAACATAAGAGCTCACCACGTCTACAGCGCCGTATCCATTCATGCGATGGGCCATGGACATAGTCGGACCACTTCCCCGGTCCCTTCAAAAGCGATTCCTTCTCATCGTCACCGATTATTTCACCAAGTGTGTGGAAGCTGAATCATATGCCAACGTCCACGCCGAAGACGTTAAGAAATTCATCTGGAAGAATATCATCTGCCGACACGGGCTCCGTTACGAGATCGTCACAGACAGTGGCACGCAGTTTACCTCGGCAATCGTTGAAAATTTATGCGTAAAATGGAATATAAGGCTCAGTAAATCAACGCCACGATACCCACAAGGGAACGGACAAGCAAAGGGCGACCAACAAAACCATATTAGCTGGACTTAAAAAACGGCTAGAAGACAATAAGGGAGCTTGGGCCGACGAAATCGACGGAGTACTATGGTCACACCGAACAACACCCCGCCGATCAACAAATCAAACCCCTTTCTCACTATCGCACGGCATCGAAGCAATGTCACCAGCCGAAGTGACACTCCCGAGCCTCCGCCGATCCCATCTGCCGAAAAATCCCGAACTCAACAACAACATGATCAAAGATTCGCTCGACTTTGCAGAAGGATCACGCGACCAAGCGCTCCTCCGAATCCAAAACTACCAGCAACTGGCGGCCAAATACTACAACAAGAAGACATTCGGCCGCCACTTCGCCGAAGGCGACCTCGTCCTATGCAAGGTCTTCGAAAATACACGTGAAACGAACGCAGGAAAACTCGGCGCCAACTGGGACGGACCATACATCATCGCCAAGATCGTCAAGCCAGGAGTTTATCAGCTCGTCACCATGGCCGGTACCAAAATCCCAAGATCTTGGAACTCAATGAACCTCAAACGGTTCTACTACTAACAGACTCGACAGCTGAGCGCCAAAAAAAAAAAAAAAAAAAAAAGTCCCTTGTACAATGAACTACGGTCGGCTTGATCCCTCGCGGGTACGTAGGCAACCCTCTGCAAAAAAAGAGGGCTCAGCTATATCTAATAAAACAAAAACATCTTTTTAAAAGACCGTCTCCTCGCAAAAAACACGTTCCGCACGAACGTCATGGCTCGTCCATGTTAGCTCGTTCCGCACGAACGTCATGGCTCGTCCATACGAGCCATGCTTCCTCGACACTTGGCGTAAAAACCTAAGTCTCGTAGAAGAGCCTAAAAGCCGAGCCCGACATCGCAAAATACACGTTCCGCACGAACGTCATGGCTCGTCCATGTTGGCTCGTTCGGCACGAACATCATGGCTCGTCCATACGAGCCATGCTTCCTCGACACTTAGCGTAAAAACATAAGTCTCGTAGAGCCTAAAAGCCGAGCCCAACCTAAAAAGCATGGCATTGCATCATGCATGGGAATGGTTAGAAAACTTAGCATCCGGGGGTGAATGTGTAGGGACCATTGATATAGGTGGTGTGGCAACGCACACCTTATTTGACTCCGGGGCTACACATAGTTTTGTGAGTCCGGAGATGATAGGAAAAGGCGGGTTCA
The DNA here is from genome assembly GCA_026724425.1 of Erythrophleum ivorense. Taxonomy (NCBI): domain Eukaryota; kingdom Viridiplantae; phylum Streptophyta; class Magnoliopsida; order Fabales; family Fabaceae; genus Erythrophleum; species Erythrophleum ivorense. The sequence continues at coordinate 486,786 of JAIUCV010000212.1, read as the reverse complement.
GGAGGGAACCCGGGAAGGAGATTGGTATAGTGAATGTAGCCGGTGGGCAGGTCATGCATTCGCTAGGAATGGTCCGTAACATCGCGGCTACCATTGGAGGCATAGTAATGCCAATAGACCTAGTCATTGTCCAACTCAAGAATCACCAGGTGATATTGGGCATGGATTGGCTGGGAAAATACAAGGCATCGTTGGACTGCCACCGGGGAAGGGTGCGGTTCGAACGGGCCGGACATAAGCTAGAATTCCAAGGAATTCGACCCATGTCGGGAAGCCTAGTGGTATCGGCAATCCAGGCGGATGCTGGAACGGGGATGTGAAGCTTACCTAGCGACCATCTCAACCACGGAAGTAGGCAAGGACGTGTAGTTAATCGGTATTCCAGTGGCTAAGGAGTTCGAAGACGTATTCGCGGCCTTACAAGGTTTACCACCCGATAGGTCGGATCCGTTCACGATAGAACTAGAGCCGGGAACCGCTCCGCTCTTAAAGGCGCCTTTTCGGATGGCTCCGGCCGAGATGGCCGAGCTCAAGAAGCAGTTGGAGGAACTGTTAGATAAGGGGTTCATCAGGCCGAGTAGCTCTCCATGGGGTGCACCGGTGCTATTTGTTAAGAAGAAGGATGGTAGCTTCAGGCTATGCATCGACTATCGGGGATTTAATTGGGTTACGGTGAAGAATAAGTATCCCCTGCCTCGGATAGATGAGCTGTTGGACCAACTCAAAGGAGCTACTTGGTTTTCCAAGATCGATTTAGCCTCGGGATACCACCAAATCCCGATCGAACCATCGGACGTGCGCAAGACAGCATTCCGGACACGGTATGGCCATTACGAATTTGTGGTTATGTCGTTTGGCCTAACGAATGCTCCCGCGGCGTTTATGAAGATGATGAATGGGATCTTTCGTGATTGTCTAGATGAGTTCGTGATCATCTTCATAGATGACATACTCGTTTACTCGAAAGACCGAGAGTCCCATGAAGGCCATTTAAGAGCAGTGCTGGGACGGCTGAGAGAACAGCAACTTTTTGCCAAGTGAAGCAAGTGTAGCTTCTGGCAGAGAAGTATCGGGTTCTTGGGACACATAGTGTCGGATCAGGGCGTCTCAGTGGATCCGGAGAAGATCAGATTGATCAAGGAATGGCCAAGGCCAAGGAACGCCACGGAGGTAAGGAGTATCCTTGGACTGGCCGAATATTACCGGAGATTTGTACAAGGCTTTGCGAGTATGGCCCAGTCAATGACCAAGTTGACGGGTAAGAACGTAAAGTTTGTATGGACGGACAAGTGTGAGTTGAGCTTCTCGCGGTTGAAGGAGATGCTTACAAGCGCACCGATCCTAGCCTTGCCGGAAATGGACAAGCCGTACGTGGTTTATACGGACGCGTCTATCACAGGGCTCAGATGCGTCTTGATGCAAGAAGGGAAAGTAATAGCCTACGCATCAAGACAACTAAGGAAACATGAGGGGAATTATCCGACCCATGACTTGGAAATGGGAGCCGTGATATTCGCCCTTACCACTTGGCGGTCTTACTTGTATGGAGCCAAAGTACAAGTGTACACCGACCACAAAAGCCTGAAGTACATCTTCACCCAGCCAGAATTGAACTTGCGGCAAAGGAGATGGGTGGAGAAGGTGGCAGATTATGATGTGGATATCGCTTACCATCCGGGGAAGGCCAATCAAGTCGTGGACACCTTGAGTAGAAGGAGAACGGATGTTGATGTGGTCAAGGATGCGGAAATGCTAATTAGTGTCATCGGATCCTTACACCTGAATGCGTTATCCATGAACGTGGAACCTTTAGGCTTGGGTGCGGCCGACCAAGCGGACTTGCTTACAAGGATCCGAATTGCTCAAGAGCAGGACGAGACCTTGAAGGAGATGGCCAAAAATGAAAAGGCCGAGTATCAAACCTCAAACAACGGGACGATCGTGGTGAACGGCCGGGTGAGCGTACCAAATGTCAAGGAATTGAGGGAAGAGATACTTAAGGAGGCGCATCAGTCTAAGTTCTCAATCCACCCTGGGACCAATAAGATGTATCAGGACCTGAAGCGGTACTACCACTGGGTTGGCATGAAACGGGATGTGGCTGGATGGGTGGCCAAGTGTCCAACGTGTCAGTTGGTTAAGGCGGAGAACCAACTGCCGAGTGGCTTGCTGTAAAGCTTGCCAATCCCGGAGTGGAAATGGGACCATGTCACGATGGACTTCGTGACTGGGCTGCCTATGTCTAGAGCGAAGAAGGATGCGGCCTGGATTGTGGTCGATCGGCTGAACCACACTTTATCGCGATCAAGAAGACCGACAGCGTCAAAGCAATCGCGGATAAGTATATAAGCGAGATTGTCCGATTACATGGCGTGCCGGCCAGCATAGTCTCGGATAGAGACTCACGTTTCACATCTCACTTCTGGAAGGCCTTTCAGAAAGCCTTGGGAACGAGAGTAAACATGAGCACGGCATACCATCCGCAAACGCACGGACAATCGGAGCGGACGATCCAAACTCTAGAATACATGCTACGGGCTTGCATCCTGGATTGGGGCAGATCATGGGAAAGGTATTTGCCTTTGGCCGAGTTCGCTTACAATAATAGTTATCAAGCCAGCATAGGGATGTCACCATATGAAGCACTGTATGGTCGACCGTGTCGGACCCCGCTCTGTTGGACCCAAGTGGGTGAGCGGAGTATGATCGGTCCGGAGTTGGTAGAAGAAACCACGGAAATGATCAAGTTTCTGAGGATCAATATTAAGGAGGCTCAAGATCGTCAAAAGAGCTACGCGGACAAGCGTAGGAAGGCGGTGGAGTTTGCGGTCGGCGATCGGGTTTACCTTCAGATGATCACGTTCAAGGGCAGAGCCAGAACGTCGAAGAGAGGAAAACTTTATCCTAGGTACTTAGGACCGTTCGTAATACTGGAACGGGTTGGGATGGTGGCATATAAGTTAGAATTGCCATCGGAAATGGAGGCATTCCACAATGTGTTCCATGTGTCCCAACTAAGGAAGTGTTTGGCGGACAAGGATGTGGTGATCCGTGAAGTACCTTTGGATCTAAGGGGGAACCTCACCATCGAAGCCGTTCCTATCCGAATTGTGGATAGAATGGAAAAGTTCACAAGAAGGAATATGATCCGGATGGTTAAAGTTGTTTGGTTATGCAACAGCAAGGAAGAAACAACTTGGGAGACTGAAAACCGGATGAAGGCAGATTTTCCATAAAGGTTTGAAGAGTTAGAAGTTGAAGCACTTGGGTCGGATTTGGGGACGAATCCCATTCAGGTGGGGGAGACTTGTAACATCCCCGATCCGCGCTAGGATCGGCGGGATGGACCATGGTCGGGAAAGGGCGAGTAGGAGGTCGAAGAAAGGGAATAACCCGTTCCATGGTCCGAAAATGGCTAAGTCCGGGAAAGAAGAAGACTTAGCGTGTAAGGAAGAAGAGGGCAGCTGAAAACCAGCTAAAAACCAGCTGAGGGCAGCTGGATGGGTGAGCTAGGTCAGCTGGGGCAGCTCGACCAGCTGGTGGATAGCTCCGGTCAGCCAGGCCGAGTGTTCGGTAGCTGAGCTACCTACACTCAGATGGAGTGTGGCGGTTACTGCCGAATGGGTGCGATGAGCTGGGCGGTTAGGCTACGAACGGTTGTAACCGTTGGGTGGTCGAGTCTATAAATACAAGCCCTAGGGGTCGAAATCGCCATTCACGCATACACAGAAAAAGGGATAGCCCGATTGCAAAAGAGATCAGGCGAGTAAGAGAGAAACCGAGAAGAAGGATCGGCGGCCGAGCGGTTATCACCGGCGGCCGAACAGAGATGGAAGAACCGGAGAAAACTCCGACTAAGAAGGGCGATAAGGCGAGCGGGAAGAAGGTCTCCAAGACCCCGTACCCGCCCACCAAGGTATGAAGTTGGTCCGGCGTGATCGGCGATCATGGGCTGGTCGGATGGATCCGATCATGGCACGGCCATTTCCTTCTTACGTTCAATATATGTATCCCTATACTTCGTGTATTCTGTTTCTGTGGTCGGGTCAAGAAGGGTGATCGATCGGAATGATCCCTCGCTCATTCTGGATCAAACCATAGCCCGGACGGTTGGTCACCGAACGGTGATCCAATCGGACGAACGGTTCCATCGACCGGGGGTCGGTCAGGATGGTGGAATCGGTAAACGGTTGGTCACGGATGGATGATCAACCGAACACCAAATGGGTGAGATCGGCCGGGTGGACGGGACCGATCGCCCATGCGGACGTATGGATCGTTCGGTGCGATAGGCTGGTGGATCGGTATAGTTGGCCGAGCGATTGGCATATGATAACCGATGGAATGATCGACCGTTCCGACGGTGTGATCGTCCCGAACGGTTAAGACATGATTTGGTCGACGCCGAACAGGCGACTCGACCATTCCGATGTGATTAGGACGACGTGACCGATCAACATAATTGATACGATCGGTCAAGTCTAGAATGATAGTTAGGCGTGTTCGGCCCGGAATTGATATGGCCGATCATGAGTGTTAGAATGGATTTGTTAGGTTGTGGTTCAGATATACTTAGCCGTTTGAACAAGGTTCGGCGTGTGAGTTAGGAATCAGTCGGATTTACTAAGGCTCGACCGGGAACCTCATGATGGGTTCACGGCTATGTGTGTCTCGGCCAAACGATAGATCGGTGTAGATAACAAGGGGATTATTGGTTCATGAGCATGTAGATCGATAGATTACATATTCGGCTCAATTGATAGGATTAGAGAACTCATATCTCTTTGATTGTTATCAGGAACAGATGGTGATCGTGATACGGTCTAGGCGCGCGGAGCCAGTTGATGTGTGGATGTGTGGTGTAGTAGACTGTATTGTTAGGATCGAACACTTGTAATAGCTTATAGCAAACTCACTTGTTGTATCGAATCTTTTATCTTGTTAATAAGAAATACAGTTTAACTCTTTACTTAGTGAATCACAGAATGATCGTTTATAAATGAATATTGTTAAGGAATGGGCCCTTAAAATGAACAAGGTTGATCGGAACAAGTAGTGTTTCGATTGGAAGCAAACCTCACGGTTTAGAGGCCGGGATGGGTTGTTTCACTGGTGTCGCCCGACACCAATGTCTGTGAACGACAGATTGTCTTGTTTTCTAGCATAAATCCCCAAACAAGCTCTAAAATGCTCCATTATCTCCAATTAAGCTCCAAACACACCTATGATTTGTAAGGACTCAAAAAGATACCAAAAAAACTCTATATACAAGACCAATATCATGGCAAAACCAATAAAAACCATGATATATCAAAGATTCATGTGATTAGTGTGAATATTATGAACATGGTTATAGTGATTAGTCTTTATGTTAAATGATTCCATTAGATTAGTAATTAAGTAAATTCTATTACTATATAAATGTTTCTTCTTTATGAAAGCAATATACAAATCTTCTTAAACACTAGAGATTATTGGTAGATGGATTTTTAAGAATTGTCAAAATTTTCAACTTCTATTATTATTGGTTAATGGAATTTGGCACTCACTATTATGGGTCAGTTTCAAAAATAGACCAAGAATTGAGGTCAATTGCAAAAGTAACCCCATTGCAAAATGTGATTTTTTTTACCTTCTTCACCCTTCTCATATTTAAGTAATAACGAAAATGCCATTACTTTTTCCCGTGAAGTCTAACTGTGAAGTCTATTACGAAAATCAAATGTCCAAAGAAACCTCATCTTCTTCACTTATTCACGAAAATGCCATCACCATCAATTCATCCAACAACCAAGCTCAACCGAAATCAAGCTTTGAATGCATGATTTCCTCTTCAAACATATCTACAAACTCATTCTATCATCTCATAAACTTATATTCTTCAATTTCTTCTCCATTTTCACCCAAAAATCTCACATTTTCATCTTTTCAAAGTTTATGTTCTTAGATCTTGCCGTTATCGGTGTGAGAGATCATTCTAACGGTTGGGGAAGTTTGCTAAAGCTCTAAATCGAAATTCTTGGCCTTGAACGGAACTTAAGATCACGGCAAGGTAAAAATCCGGTCGATTTGAATGAATTTCACATATTTGTAGCAAAGTAGACTTCATTGTGAAGTCTACTGGTCAACGAATAGGTTAGTTTTGCAATTAACTTTCACAAAATTTTGGAGAGTATACTTCATTGTGAAGTCTACTTCGAAATCCTTTGGAAACAAAAAAATACAGGGTAGACTTCATTATGAAGTCTAACTATGAAGTCTATCTATGAAGTCTAATAGGTTATTTTTTGCAATTGATCAACCAAATAATTTTTTTGTGAAGTCTATCCCTGAAGTCTACTGAACAAAAAGGTTAGTTTTACAATTGACTTTCGCTTAAATTTTGGGGAAGTCTAACTGTGAAGTCTATTTAGGCCGATTAGACTTCATTGTGAAGTCTATTACGCGATAGACTTCCGGTTAAAATCTACTGGTCAACGTTTATCGAAATAGACTTCACGGTGAAGTCTACTTCCAAAGTCAAAATATTTCAATCAATTGCAAAACTAACCCGTCTGAAGTCTAATTATTGGCGTAGACTTGACCGATAGACTTCATAACAGAGTTAGACTTCATTTTGAAGTTTAATCGGCCTAAATAGACTTCACAGTTAGACTTCCCCAAAAGTCAAGCGAAAGTCAATTGCAAAACTAACCCTTTTTATTCAGTAGACTTCATGGATAGACTTCACCAAAAACGTATTTGGTTGATATATTGCAAAACTAACCTATTAGACTTCATAGATAGACTTCATAGTTAGACTTCATAATGAAGTCTACTATTGAATTTTTTATTTTTAAACACATTTTTGGAAAATGTATAATTAATTTTTAAGATTTTCTTGAACAATTAGTTGTATTAGTCTGTTTAGTTGCTTGTGTGTGGGTTTGACATGTTTATTCGTTATATACAAAGTGAAAATGGTTTTCTTGTTTGATTAGCACTTTAGATATTACCAAGTAGACTTTGTAGAGAAGTCTATCTGTGAAATCTAACTATGAAGTCTATGTTTTTCCTTAGCATTTCTAATTGATATATCCATATTTTACATGTTTTTTACCTTGGTTTTCTTTATATTTTCTTACCTAATAATAATGATTTTGTATCCAAGAGGTAGTTTTCTTGTATATTGTGGTTTTGGGAAGCAAACAGGTCAAAATGGAAAAAGGAAGGCAAAAGAGCTTCAAACAATGATCCATGCAAGTCCCCAAGTCAAGAGCTTCAACAAAACTCAAGTTAGCCGGTTTCCGCATTCGGACAGAATCAAAACATCCGAAAGATGACCGCGGCAAAGGGTCTTTCCGACGTCCAAATCATAAGATCTTTATATGGAAAGATAGATAAATGAGTCATGCGTCGCGGCGAAGTGGAATTGGGCTATTTGGAGCAGAAATGCGGCCTAGGATCGTTTCTCCCAAGACATGTCCGTCTGGCGAGTAAGTGAAGCCCATGGAGCTTGGATAAGCGAAATGGACCAGGATCACTGCGGGCCAAGCCTATACTTCATCACAACTCAAGCCCACATCTTTACTCGCGAAAAGAAGGCAGAAGCCGCGCCTCACTCAAGACTTGGTGAGCAAGTTCAAGCGAGGAGAAGAAATGGAAAGTTTCCTCTTCTCTTTTGCGCATTAACTCAGCCGACCTAGTCTCCCCTCACCTATATATACTTGCTTTTAGCCTCTTGTATCATCATCACGAGATCATAGACACAACTCTCTTCTTCTTTCAGTCAATAAACCGGAGCCACTTAGGTGGTCTCCTTGCTCTTTCTTTTCTTTTGCATCTTGTACATACTCGCATGTTTTAGCTTTAAGTCTAGGGTTTAGAGGTTTCTCTCTATGGGGGAGCCGCGGTTTAATCTCTACTACTCCGCCTCTTCCCATTAGAATTATGAGATCCTCTCTACTCCTTTAGACTCATTATTTAATCATGGATCTTTCAAAGAAGACATGACATGATAAGCTATCGAAAATCGGTTGTTAAAGAAAGGGAAACCTTATGGTTCACCATCTTTATTCACACCTAAAGCTTGTTGCTAGAGTAGCTAACTAGCGACTCGATCTAAGGTTGATATACTCTTCAAAAGCTTGTTATATCTCCAGTCCTAATATTTGATGGGCAATTCGTCGTAGGCTATGAAAGTTGACCTAAGGGGTTTTGTGAACAATCACTACCCGATTGTATTGCATGTTTCACTCTTCAATGACCATGTGAAAGCTGAGTCCATTGGTTTAAGAAACATAGGTGGTCGGAGCCACGAAAGTGGGATGACCACACCTTAGTGTTGTGAGTTCATAGAAATCGGATTTAACAAACTTTTCAATCGACTTGGCTTTTGTCTTTTGCGGATTGTCCTTTGTTTAATAATGGTGTTTGTATAGTTTGCATTTGTTATTTAATTTCCCTTATAAAAACAAAATACAAAACCCCTTGCATATTATTGATTTAGCTTAACCAAATCTTTACAAATGTGTAGTGTGTAATTCGCATTCTCTTGTGGATCGACCCCTAAGTACTACAACAACATGTTGTGCACTTGCAACCATGTTTAGCTTAGGGTTTTTATTACTTGCATATATACCACACCCATGTCTGGCACATCAAGTTTTTGGCGCCGTTGCCGGGTAATGCATTGCACTTACACGTTTATGAGGTTAAAAGTTAAGACTAGATCTTTTGTTTCATGTTTACTAACTTTTGCAATTTTGTTTCTCTTATGTTCCTTAGGTACTTTAAGGATGAGCGACTACTCGAGCATGAGTAACCACTTTGAAGGGAGAAAACCTCTTCCCCATGAAGTCCAAAGGCGGCCACATGATTCAAATCCGGCTGGAGACTTCATCCCAATGCCAATCCCACCAAATTTCCGCCATCCGCTCTTTGCCGAGACTAGCCGAGAGGAACATCATCACTATCATCAAAACCGATCACCGGTTTATCAAGGCCGACCTCACCAGCCACCTCATCATAATCACCGTCCACGCCCCAACCTTCCCACATACCAAGAGCATGCGCTTAATAGGCGGAGAGACGACAATCTCAAAGCCATGATAGAAGACTTCATGGAAATCCAAAGAAAGTCTAGCCAAAGTCTTGAGACAAGGTTAGAGTTTCTAAAGCATGACCTTGATAGAAAGTTCGGAAACCTCTCTGACCAAGTGGAGAGAGTCGAATCAAGGTGTATTGAAGTGGAAGGGGAGCTAAGGGAACAAGCCGCAACCGTTGGAGGCAACACCAAGGCAATCCGAGACTTGAACCTCAACTCAAAGGAGATGGATAGCCACCTGGATGAGAAGATCGACGGCCTAGAAGATAACCTCAATGGCACAACCCTAAGCCTCAACTCAATCTCACTTGTGGCTCACCGAGCCAAGAAGAGAGCATCGGAGGTTAACCAAAGAGAGAAGGAGCTTTACTCGACCATGGTGATGTTGGTGGAAGGGCAAGAGCAATTCAAGGTATCAATCAATGACTTGAAGCGTCTTGTGGAAGAGAGATACAAAGAGCTACTTGAGAAGACCACGCTATGGCAAGATACAACCGGAGGAGCCTCCGAAAGAGTCAAAGACCTCACCAAACGCTTGGAGGATATGGAAGAAAGAGACCGAGCTTCAAAAGGCACAAAAGCGGCCAACTCAAAGCCTAACAATGCTTTGGTTGCTTTTGGCGCTAGAGAAACTAATCCAAGAGTGGTTTGGGATGAGGATGAAAGGAGACAAGGCAAGCGGACAGCAAGGATAAGAGGAAGAAAGTTGCCGGAAGGAACACCACTCTCTCCAAGATCTTCACTACCACCCGTCCCTAAGGAGAAAAGGAAAGCGAGCTCATCAATGGATTACACCATTGATGACTTCCATTTTATGGCAAAAAGGTTCCCTAGCAATATGTCATTTGATGTCGCTTGCAACAAGAGCCCTTACCTTCAAGACTTTGTATGGACTCACGATTGGAGCTTAGCCGAGGTGGAGAAGATGTATAATGAAGCAAAGGAGGAAATGCATGCGCCAAGGACACTACACAAGCTTCATGACCCAGGTTACTTCCTTATACATTGCTCCATCAATGGCAAATTCTTTGATGATGCACTATGCGATTCCGGTTCAAGCGTGAACCTCATGCCGGCTGTGATAGCAAGAAGTTTGGAATTGATTGAGTCCATGGAGCGGACCAACATGGGCATAAAGCTTGCCAACAACTCTTCATTCAAACCACTTGGCAAGGTAAGAGATGTTCAACTTTCCTTTGAAGATTGCATCATCCCGGCCGATTTCTATGTTGTCACTATGGAGGATCCGGAAGACCAAGCCCTTCTACTTGGGAGATCCTTCTTAGCAACAGCCGGAGAAATTATGGATTGGCCAAACAGGAGAATCTCACTAGCCAATGTTGACAAGGATACCTATTATGCTGCTTGATATACCTCTATTTTGTACCCTTTTTATATGGTTTTACTATGCTTTTTATAAGGTTTTTAAAGGCTTTTCGATCTAAAAAGGTAGTTTTTGTGGATTTATAGTACTAAGAGTCTAAACAGGTCGAAAGATGCATTTCGGAGCAAAACCACAGGATTTGGACTTTACGCCGCTCCACGACACAGCATCAACTTTGAAAGAGCCCCAAAAACATTCTACTCAATGGATCTCACCAAAACCAGTTCGCCGCGATGCCTACATGAGTTAGCTTTCCAACACAATTGGAATCATGCAATTTGGACGTGTAGAATGGAAGATATTATCATTTTAGTGAAGAGTGTCAAATCAGCCGAAAACCGGACGTCTACACCAGCCGCTCGACCGAGCCGGTCGGACAGGGCCTCCAAGGCTCCCGTCCGACCCGACCTTCCTCCACGATCCGGTCGACCGAGCCGGTCGGACAGGGCCTCCAAGGCTCTCGTCCGACCCGACCTCTTTTCGCCATCCCGTGCGCGCCAGCTCGACCCGACCATCATCCCGTGCGACCGGTCGACCCCCAGCTCGACCCGAGCACCAGCCCGACCGACCGGTCGACCACCCCGCTCGACCGCCGCCGTCCCGCTCGACCCGGCTTAGCCGACTAAGGCCCGTTTCGCACGTTTTCACGATTTACTCGGCCCGTTTACCTAATCTCGACCCCTGGAAGACACAGCACTATAAATACACCTTTTTAGCCTCTTTAGAGACAAGAGAGACAAGAGAGACACAACAGAGCCGCACAGGAGAGGAGCCACAAGAGAGGGCCGCACTAGGGAGATCCCCTTAGAGGGATTCTCCATTGTTTTACTTCCTTCTCATTGTTTTCCTTAGGGAGAAGATCCCTTCTTTGTATCTCAACATAGAGAAGATTTCTAAACCCTGTTCTCCTTATAATAACATGATTTCTTTCTCAGATTTGTGCTTGTTTACTTGCATCATGATTGAGTAGATTTCTAGTTAGGTTTTAGGGTTTCAAAGAGTTCATATGCTGATTATGATTTGATGAATTAACTAGGGATATCATTAGAGTCTTTGTCTCGTTTTGTTCACTTATTAATGCTGATTGCTTTACCGCGCATCTAGCAATCCGATCCTAGGTTGATTTGAGCCACGGAAGTGCTGTATCATTCGCCGGACCTATTCTTTGACAAGCTAGGTTTCTTAGACTGCGGAAGTTGATTTACTAAGCCTAGTGAACTGTATCCGAACCTGATCGATTTAATGCTTGATTAACTATCTAAGGACATACCAAAAGTTTAGCGATTAGATAAGTTATCATAGGAGTCGGAGCCACGGAAGTGGAAAGACTTATTTTCGTGTTTTGTGTTCTAGACGGATCTTACATCCCATATCCCTACATAGATAGAAATCAATCATCAAACTTATCATCTATGAATCTCTGAGAATTACCTACTGCCTAGCGTCTTTCCACCTTGAACTTACACCGCTTTTATTCTTGCTTTTACTTAGTTTAGTTAATTTGCATCTCGAAACCCAAAACCCCCTCATTTGTCCTAGCTTGATTAGACTCGCATAGCTCGTAGTGCACTTATCTGCTCCTTGTGTTCGATATACCCGTTACTACTCTCGATCTGTGCACTTGCAGAAAAGGGATAGAAATTGGGAAAAGTTTAATCCCCATCAAGCTTTTTGGCGCCGTTGCCGGGGAGCAATACAGCTGCCTACGAGTTCCCGAGAATAGCCTAGTCTAGGATTTTCAATTTTAGTAGTTTTTGCATCATCAGTATCATTATAGTTTTTGCATTATCATCTTAGTTTTGCATCATCATCATATATAGTTTTGCATCATAGTTTTATTATCATCATCATCATTATAGTTTTGCATCATCATAATCATCCTAGTTTTTGCATTAATCACTTGTTTTAGTTTTTGTTTAAATTTTTCTTTAAGCCTTTATCTTTGTGTGTTTCAGGTGCAAACTTGAGTAAAAGATGAAAGCTATGATCTATGGCCAGACCCAAGATCATGTCCTCCTAAGGCGTGCCCCTCACTACCAAGAAACCATTGGAGATTTTGAAAAGGAGCAGTCACAAGAAGTTAATTATCTTGATGATTTCATTTACCCTCCTGACTTCCAGCAGCAAGCACCACGTTTTCAACAGCAAGGGAATCAATTCCAGACTATGCAGCAGTACAATCAACAAGGCATGTACCCCATGGATCAACCTTACAACTTTCATCCAACCGGACCTCACCCGGGTCAGCAAGACAACATGTTTGAAGGATCTCTTCAACAAATCTTAAACAGCCAAGAGAGGGTTAACAAGGTGTTGAATGAGCAGATAGACTTCATTTACAATGACCTTACTACAAAGTACGAGTCTGTAATTACTCAACTCAAGAAGATGGAGGTCCACATTGATCAAATTAATGAAGAATTGAAAAGACAAGAGATGAAAGAACAAAATAGCAAGATTCAAGCAATGCTTCAGCATATCGTGGATGATCAAATACAGAGCACTAAGGACTTGAATGAGAGGATGGAAATATTGGTCAACAGTTTCATTGTCAAGAACGAGTCTCTCGCTGGTCGAATCAAGAAACTTCACACCCAAATTGCTCAAACCGAAGAGTTAAAAAGACAAGAGATGGAGGAAAAGAAAGCCTTTTGTAAAGTCATCCCTACAAGAGAAGCTGAGTTCGTGCCCACCCATACACCACCCCAAACTGCTGTTAACATGGCTACAAGACCAGAACAAGAGCATTTCTCCTTGGACTCAACCGGAGGTTACAAGCCGAAGCCACTCAAGCGGAAGCTTGGATTACCTTGCATCATTAATGGAGTTTTGTTCAAGGATTCCTTATGTGACACAGAATCTCACATTAACATCATGTCTAAAGGAATAGCAAAGAAGGTTGGGATTGAAGAAATGAAACCCTCTAAGACACCCATGCCGTTTGGAGAGGATCCATCTATTATCTCACATGGTTTCATCTCGGATTTTCCACTATCCATCGGAGATCATGTCTTCAAGGCTGATTTCCACATCTTAGAGATGAAAGATGACCCTCACAAGCCACTGATATTTAGTTCATCATTTCTTCATGCCAATAGAGCTTTCGTGGAGCATTTGAATCAAAGAGTTTATCTCCCCAAACCCAAAAACGACAATTATCCGGTGGTTCCTATCAAAAGCACTCATTCTGCAGATGTATGTGCTAGAAAGGAGCCAATATCAGAGCCTAATAATGACCAAGAGGAGTTCATAGACGTCATATCAGCAGCCCCTCTCATCATACCTAAGGAAGTTGTTATACCAGCAAAGGCCAAGTGCATTGAGGTTTCAAGTCCAAGCCAAATTTTGACACCAAGGGAGTATAAGGAGGACGTGATTGATGCCACATCACAGCCTACAAGGTCTTCAAGATGCTTCTCTAAGTTCAGAATCAGTTCCTCAAATAAGGAAAACGAAGAACCCAACAAAGATAAGCTACACAAGAGGAGGAATCTCTTTCCCGATATGATTGTTTCTTGCAACTACATTCAAGAACTTCAAGATGTCAATAGGAGGATTTTCAAACCGTCGGGTCCGGACTGTAGAGAAGCTAAAGGAGCCTCAAATCTTCTAGTTGATCCATTGGATAACTAGAAAGAGAAAGAGTCAAGCTAAAAGACTATAAACAAGCGCTATATGGGAGGCAACCCATAAGGTCATTTCTCTCCATTTTTACCTTTTTGTTTTAGTTTAATGGTTTTTGTTTTGTTTTTGAAGTTTTGGATACAGAGATTTGAGAATCTAGCATGAAAATTTGAGAAGAAACCTAGAAAATGAAGAAAGGAGCAATCGAGTGGCCGGACCAATAGAGTAGAAGCAACACAGCCAAGCTCGGTCGACCAAACTCGGTCGATCAGGGGATCTAAGGACCTCGCTCGACCTGCCAGCCAAGCTACCTGGTCGACCAAACACGTTCGAGCAGGAGCTCCAAGAGATTCGGTCGATCGGTCGACCAAAACATTCAAGGTCGACCAAAACCAATCGACCGAACTATCATCCATTCCGTCCCATCATACCATTCCACCATAACATCCCATACCACCCATTCCGTCCCATCATCCCATCCCACCATCCCACTAATCCCATCACACCATCCCATCCTATCCCACTTATCCCATCCCACCTCGCCACCACCTATCCCACTTCACCCTTTGTCCAGCATCCATTCCAAAGTCCCAAAACACATCAACAATGATTGTGGCATGAATTCACCATGATCACTCATCCGTTTGCTTCAAGTCCAAGGCTAATCCCACCTATGCCTCACCTTAGGCGGTACTTAAAGAGATTTTACCGTGGACGCATGGTACTTGATCATCTTAGCCGGGATACAAGCCATTATTTGGAGTTCATTCAAACGCAACGTGGGAGAAGGTTTGCCATGCTTATCTCAAAGGACAAGGACAGCAACATACCACCAATGGGTCATTTCTTCATGGACTTAATGTCTAATCAGGTTACATCTTTCCTCTCATTCACAAACGCCTTATTACCTCTTTCTTTTACCTCCCTTAATCGGATTTGCTTTCACCGGGACGGTGCAAGTTAAGTCTGGGGGGATTGTCGGTACTAATGCGTTTGTTCATGTCTTGTCTTCATCTCATATCTATTTCTCTTATTAACCTTTTCAAAATTTCATGTTTTATTGAGTCAAAACTTTAGTTGTAAATTATGATTTATCTCTATGATTCTCCGGTGTTGTGCTAACAATCTATGACCCTAGAGCGGACATCAGTTGCAGACATAAGCCTAACAGAACCTCTAACGGTGGATCGACCTACTGACTTGGCAACATTTCTAAGGTACCCGGACAATCTAACGTTAACTCCACCCTAATCAATCTAGTTTTTCTTGTCAAGGGGCTTGGCATACATATGAGTCGTTCCTCACTTGATCTCAAAAGGGTGTGTCCAATACAAAGTGCAGTTCTCCTCTCTCTCAGAAAAATAAAAATCAAAAGCTTTTAAGCACAAGGAAAACGTGTAAGCAAGAGGAATGCATACGTCTGCACCTTCTTATCTTATGGAGACCTACCAAAAACAAGGAAAAAGCAAAAGCCTATCCTATGTTATTCCCTAAAAGAAAAAAAGAAAGGGAAGAAGGATCGATAGAAAAAATAAAATGATACCCTAGAAAAGTAGGGAAAAATCGATCCTTCAAAAGAAAAAGAGAGAGGAAAAGAACTCAAAAGCTTCAAAAAGGACTATCCTGGAGAGACTCAAGTGGGTAAGAACAAGTGCTTAATGATCGATACTCCCTTGATAAAGACCGCACGTTTTAAATTTATGCAAGGAGTTAACAATGGAAAGTCTGGAGTGCTGGATGAGACTAGTTGAGTTTGGTATGGTTCGCTAAGCTTGCCGAGCATTATGTGAAGCTAGTCTAACATTGGGTATGTTTTTAGTGGAATACAGGAGAGGAAGCCACCACAGGTTTCTCAAAAAGGATAAGGACTTTCTACGTTTTCAAACCTCTTTCTCTGATTTGGATTCTATTTGCTTGAGGACAAGCAAAGATCTAAGTCTGGGGGAGTTGATATACCTCTATTTTGTACCCTTTTTATATGGTTTTACTATGCTTTTTATAAGGTTTTTAAAGGCTTTTCGATCTAAAAAGGTAGTTTTTGTGGATTTATAGTACTAAGAGTCTAAACAGGTCGAAAGATGCATTTCGGAGCAAAACCACAGGATTTGGACTTTACGCCGCTCCACGACACAGCATCAACTTTGAAAGAGCCCCAAAAACATTCTACTCAATGGATCTCACCAAAACCAGTTCGCCGCGATGCCTACATGAGTTAGCTTTCCAACACAATTGGAATCATGCAATTTGGACGTGTAGAATGGAAGATATTATCATTTTAATGAAGAGTGTCAAATCAGCCGAAAACCGGACGTCTACACCAGCCGCTCGACCGAGCCGGTCGGACAGGGCCTCCAAGGCTCCCGTCCGACCCGACCTTCCTCCACGATCCGGTCGACCGAGCCGGTCGGATAGGGCCTCCAAGGCTCTCGTCCGACCCGACCTCTTTTCGCCATCCCGTGCGCGCCAGCTCGACCCGACCATCATCCCGTGCGACCGGTCGACCCCCAGCTCGACCCGAGCACCAGCCCGACCGACCGGTCGACCGCCCCGCTCGACCGCCGCCGTCCCGCTCGACCCGGCTTAGCCGACTAAGGCCCGTTTCGCACGTTTTCACGATTTACTCGGCCCGTTTACCTAATCTCGACCCCTGGAAGACAAAGCACTATAAATACACCTTTTTAGCCTCTTTAGAGACAAGAGAGACAAGAGAGACACAACAGAGCCGCACAGGAGAGGAGCCACAAGAGAGGGCCGCACTAGGGAGATCCCCTTAGAGGGATTCTCCATTGTTTTACTTCCTTCTCATTGTTTTCCTTAGGGAGAAGATCCCTTCTTTGTATCTCAACATAGAGAAGATTTCTAAACCCTGTTCTCCTTATAATAACATGATTTCTTTCTCAGATTTGTGCTTGTTTACTTGCATCATGATTGAGTAGATTTCTAGTTAGGTTTTAGGGTTTCAAAGAGTTCATATGCTGATTATGATTTGATGAATTAACTAGGGATATCATTAGAGTCTTTGTCTCGTTTTGTTCACTTATTAATGCTGATTGCTTTACCGCGCATCTAGCAATCCGATCCTAGGTTGATTTGAGCCACGGAAGTGCTGTATCATTCGCCGGACCTATTCTTTGACAAGCTAGGTTTCTTAGACTACGGAAGTTGATTTACTAAGCCTAGTGAACTGTATCCGAACCTGATCGATTTAATGCTTGATTAACTATCTAAGGACATACCAAAAGTTTAGCGATTAGATAAGTTATCATAGGAGTCGGAGCCACGGAAGTGGAAAGACTTATTTTCGTGTTTTGTGTTCTAGACGGATCTTACATCCCATATCCCTACATAGATAGAAATCAATCATCAAACTTATCATCTATGAATCTCTGAGAATTACCTACTGCCTAGCGTCTTTCCACCTTGAACTTACACCGCTTTTATTCTTGCTTTTACTTAGTTTAGTTAATTTGCATCTCGAAACCCAAAACCCCCTCATTTGTCCTAGCTTGATTAGACTCGCATAGCTCGTAGTGCACTTATCTGCTCCTTGTGTTCGATATACCCGTTACTACTCTCGATCTGTGCACTTGCAGAAAAGGGATAGAAATTGGGAAAAGTTTAATCCCCATCACTGCTGCACCTCCCGGTTTCTCATCCAAAAGATTTTGGTACACAAGTGGAGGAGAAAGCTCGCAACAAGGTTACTTGATCAAAGAAGTGTTACAAGACAAGATGCACTTGGAGCCATCCAGTACTAGGAGCTTTCTACAACCTCCACACTTGCCTAACACCTAAGGAACACAAGGAGTCGAGCTATAAAGACTTTAAACTAGCGCTTATGGGAGGCAACCCATATCTTTTCTTTTCTTTTTAACTTTTGTATTGATTTTATTATTAACTTGAATTTTTTGGGAATTTTATAAAATCCACAAAAAAAAACAAAAAACATGTTTTATGATTAAGTGCCAAAGAAGACCATCAAAGGAGTTTTGCATGAGCCGGTCAAATCCCACCCAATCATCCCGCCCTTGTTCCGGAACACCAACATTGCGGTCAACACCTTGGGATGCTAAAGGAAGATCACGGAGACAAATCGGTCGAAGAAAATAAACGAAAGGTCGGGTCAAATGGAAGATATCAAGTCCGGTAGCACCTTCCCGGCCAAACGGGTAACACGGAGGACCCAATCGACCCATCTCACAAACGGCTCCACCAAAGTCCACCAAACTTCACAGGCGACCAGACAACACCATGTTGGTCGGCAAATCCAAAGGATAGGACGGAAGAATGTTGACGGATAAGGAGATACGCACAAATTCCACATCCGGTCGATGGCGGGCAACCGAAGGCCGACGAAAACCAAAATCACGGCACGAAGACACCACCACCTGGAAATGGATTCTTGAAGTTTCACTAACAGTTTTCCACAAGAAAATCAACGGACGGACGTGCCAAATTCAAGAATGGTCAAAAATCTCTTCCCGGAGCCGATTTGACCACGTTGTCCAGAAAATCTCAAACCGATCGTCCGTTTGACCTCAAACTTCTCCAGTGGTCATAAAATATGAGGTTGGTCGACGGAATTTCAAGCTTGGTCGGAGAATTCGTTTTCATTTGAGCTGTGGTCTATTGCACTCTCTCCGGATCGTTCGGCTGAAGCACCAAGTGACGAATATCTCAAACCGCTCGTTCGTTTGGCCTCAAATTTCGCCACTGCTCCTAAAATATATGATTGGTCGGTGGAATTTCAAGATCGGTCAGCGAAATGTTCACGGTTCGAGCTGTTGTCCATCACATCACCTTCCGGCCAACCGAAGGATCCACCCGATGACGAATTTTTCCAAACCGCTCGACCAAATCACCTGCAACTTCACCGGCGGCCCTAAAACATCATATTGGACAGTAAGTTTTCGATCCCGTTCATAAAATTCTTAACGGTTTGTCGTGTGGTTCAGAGCCCTCGTTTTTGGCCGACCCACGGGCCTTACACGACCAAACGGCACACCGGTCGGAATCACACCTTAGGATTGAAAACTCACCGACCAAATACATCTAAGGAATGATTTAATGCTGTCATACCACACTTGGGGTCCCTCAAAACGCAAAACCGCTCTTCATGACCTATGGTCACACTTTGGTAACACAATCCGCAACACTTTCCCAACAAATTCAATTTTCTTTTTAACCTCTCTTAATTGGATTTGCTTCCACCGGGACGGTGCAAGTTAAGTCTGGGGGGATTACTAACACGTTTGCTCTCTTTGATTTTTCTTTTCATTTTCCCTTTTTCTTTGAGTCGTTTTTTTGAGTCAAAATTTTGTCCGAGAACTATGACACTTTCTTTGAAACTAACCATGTTACACTAATGTTTAAGTGACCATTGAAACAGTATTTGGCATCACATTCACTCAATGTACACTTTGAGCAGATCGGTTTACCAAAAAAGGCCACATTTCCAAAAAAACCGATGGAGGATCCACCTTTGACTCCGCACCTAAATGAACTTAACCTTCTCAGCTAGGGGCTTGGTTTTACAAAGGGCACGACTCCTCATCCTCACCAAATAGTGAAAGTCTATGTGAGTTCGGTTTCCCCCCTCTCTCCCCTCCAATTTTAAGAAAAAGCATCAAGGTCCAAGTAACCGGGGATTAGGTGGCAACCACCATCAATACTCGCGTATATGGAAGACCTTTTGATCCAAGTAACCGGGGATTAGGTGGCTACAACTATCAATACTCGCGTCTATGGAAGATCCATCAAAAACATCCACAAAGAGGAGAAGAAGTCGAATAAAAAAAAATACCTTGCTACCCTAAAAAAGGGATCAATCGACTTAAGGAGTGAGAAGAGAGAGAGGTGAAACAAGGGCCAAGACAAGTGTTTAAACACAAGAGGATGAGAAAGAGATCATAAACCCTTTGATCGATACCCCCTAGTTGAGACCGCACCTTTAAAACTAAAGGAGTCAAAGGAAGTGAGCCCGGATGGTCATATGGAGTGTGGGTTACTTTGGGATAACTGCTAAACTCAATGTAAGTACTTATGTTCCTCATCATAAAGCCAAAACCGTTTTTCATGTGGATTACTAATACGAAAGCTAACATGGATTTTCAAAATGCATTGAGAGTTCTCATGTTTTCAAACCTCTTTTCCTTTCTTAGTTTGCTTGAGGACAAGCAAAAGGCTAAGTCTGGGGGAGTTGATATATCCATATTTTACATGTTTTTTACCTTGGTTTTCTTTATATTTTCTTACCTAATAATAATGATTTTGTATCCAAGAGGTAGTCTTCTTGTATATTGTGGTTTTGGGAAGAAAACAGGTCAAAATGGCAAAAGGAAGGCAAAAGAGCTTCAAACAATGATCCATGCAAGTCCCCAAGTCAAGAGCTTCAACAAAACTCAAGTTAGCCGGTTTCCGCATTCGGACAGAATCAAAGCATCCGAAAGATGACCGCGGCAAAGGGTCTTTACGACGTCCAAATCATGCGATCTTTATATGGAAAGATAGATAAATGAGTCATGCGTCGCGGCGAAGTGGAATTGGGCTATTTGGAGCAGAAATGCGGCCTAGGATCGTTTCTCCCAAGACATGTCCGTCTGGCGAGTAAGTGAAGCCCATGGAGCTTGGATGAGCGAAATGGACCAGGATCACTGCGGGCCAAGCCTATACTTCATCACAACTCAAGCCCACATCTTTACTCGCGAAAAGAAGGCAGAAGCCGCGCCTCACTCAAGACTTGGTGAGCAAGTTCAAGCGAGGAGAAGAAATGGAAAGTTTCCTCTTCTCTTTTGCGCATTAACTCAGCCGACCTAGTCTCCCCTCACCTATATATACTTGCTTTTAGCCTCTTGTATCATCATCACGAGATCATAGACACAACTCTCTTCTTCTTTCAGTCAATAAACCGGAGCCACTTAGGTGGTCTCCTTGCTCTTTCTTTTCTTTTGCATCTTGTACATACTCGCATGTTTTAGCTTTAAGTCTAGGGTTTAGAGGTTTCTCTCTATGGGGGAGCCGCGATTTAATCTCTACTACTCCGCCTCTTCCCATTAGAATTATGAGATCCTCTCTACTCCTTTAGACTCATTATTTAATCATGGATCTTTCAAAGAAGACATGACATGATAAGCTATCGAAAATCGGTTGTTAAAGAAAGGGAAACCTTATGGTTCACCATCTTTATTCACACCTAAAGCTTGTTGCTAGAGTAGCTAACTAGCGACTCGATCTAAGGTTGATATACTCTCCAAAAGCTTGTTATATCTCCGGTCCTAATATTTGATGGGCAATTCGTCTAAGGCTATGAAAGTAGACCTAAGGGGTTTTGTGAACAATCACTACCCAATTGTATTGCATGTTTCACTCTTCAATGACCATGTGAAAGCTGAGTCCATTGGTTTAAGAAACATAGGAGGTCGGAGCCACGAAAGTGGGATGACCACACCTTAGTGGTGTGGGATGACCACACCTTAGTGTTGTGAGTTCATAGAAATCGGATTTAACAAACTTTTCAATCGACTTGGCTTTTGTCTTTTGCGGATTGTCCTTTGTTTAATAATGGTGTTTGTATAGTTTGCATTTGTTATTTAATTTCCCTTATAAAAACAAAATACAAAACCCCTTGCATATTATTGATTTAGCTTAACCAAATCTTTACAAATGTGTAGTGTGTAATTCGCATTCTCTTGTGGATCGACCCCTAAGTATTACAACAACATGTTGTGCACTTGCAACCATGTTTAGCTTAGGGTTTTTATTACTTGCATATATACCACACCCATGTCTGGCACATCACTAATGTGGTTGATATTTGTTTACTTGCAGATAATGGTGTACATCGCTTCAATTGAACCGTTTTGGGTAGGTAAAATGGAGCTTTTGGACTTGAATACTTGTTATATTTGAAAATATGAAGTCTAACGCTGAAGTCTAACTCTAAAGTCTAACTCTGAAGTCTAACTATGAAGTCTAACTCTGAAGTCTAACTATGAAGTCTAACTCTGAAGTCTAATATTATTTCTCATTTGAACCGTTTTAGGTAGGTAAAATGGAGCTTTTGGACTTGAATACTTGTTATATTTGAAAAATATGAAGTCTAACTCTGAAGTCTAACGCTGAAGTCTAACTCTGAAGTCTAACACTGAAGTCTAACTATGAAGTCTAACTCTGAAGTCTAATATTGGCTTCGATTGGTGACATGTGGTATTACTGTTGAGTTAGAAGAAGTGGTATAATTTGATGTAAATTACAGTAAAAATTATGTGGTAGAAACTGTTGATTTATGTCGTGAGTTTGCTGTAGAAACATGACTGTTAATTCGATGTAAATAGTTGATTGGTAACTTTTTTGCTGTATAAATTGCATAATGTATTATTAAAAATAAATATGGTTTAAAATTAATAATAATGGTGATATTTTTTTATAAATTCAATTATAATAAAAATTGAATAAAAATTAATGTTAACTTACATTAAATAAATAAAAATCTTCAAACATATAGTTCATATCAAATCATAAAAATTTAATAACGAAATAAAAAGAAAACCAGATCTTAAACTTGCAGAGATGAGTGTATTTGGCAATTGCTAATGAACATTAGCCAACGATATATATGTATATTATATATATTTATAAGAGATACCAAATAAAATCAACAATTTAGATTCTAAGAGAAACAACTTTTTTTTTTGAATTTCAAAAAGTAACAAGAATTGCTAAATATCTGAAACGATAATTCTAGTAAACAAACAAAAGAAATTAATATGTTAATGAACTAGATACGTGAATTCTCTTAAACGATAATTTAAAAAGTGGAAATAATAATAAAAGAAATTAAAAAAAATTCTAACTCAATCCCTACTACATTCTAATACATGCCATCTTCCATGTTGTACAAATTTGAGTTGAGGTACCTAATTTATGAAGAACACACATCAAAATTCTAACTCAACCATACCACATTCTAACTCAAACTCTAAAGCAAAAAGTTAAAAATAAATCATGATTGGTAACATTTTTGAGTTATGGCCATAAATCAAACTTACCACATGATAACTCATGTTACCAATCAAAGCCATTATTTCTCAATTGAACCGTTTTAGGTAGGTAAAATGGAGCTTTTGGACTTGAATACTTGTTATATTTGAAAATATGAAGTCTAACTCTGAAGTGTAACGCTGAAGTCTAACTCTGAAGTGTAACGCTGAAGTCTAACTCTGAAGTCTAACTATGAAGTCTAAAATGGGTTTTTTTTTTTCTAAAAAATGTGAAGTCTAGACGAGAAGTCTATTCATGAAGTTTAGTTATAAAGTCTAATTATTTTTTCCAACTTGATCCGTTTTAGCTAGTAAAATGGCATATGAAAGCTTGAATTTGTATTTTTCAAAAATAATGTGAAGTCTACACGAGAAGTCTACTCATGAAGTCTAACAATTTTTTCCGAACTTGGTCCATTTTAACTAGGTAAAATGTATGAAAAAGCTTGAATTTGAGTTTATTGATGATGTATTTGTTTGATTTTTGTCTGAAAACTACTTTGATTTGGTTAAGTGTCTAAGATATGTTGTTTGAAAATAAAATCACTAATCTCCAAAGTAACATTAAGAATGGGTAAGTGAGTGAAAATACAAAATTTGATTTACAATTCAACAATACAAAATATGTTGTACCAAGAAAGAGATCAATAAAAACTTAAGTGTAGGTCTTAAATTGACTTGTTATCTTAGCCCAATTGTAATGTTAAGTGTAGGCTACAACAAAAACTTCCATAAACTGTATTTTTTTTTTTGTGGTAACATACATGGCTGCATATAAGCCTTTCACCCAAAAAAAAAAAAAAACATTGGTCTTGATCAGCAATCTCTGGCCAGTAAAACAAAGGAAGCTGATTACGTTAGAAGGGGCTTGGAGCAAAGAGTAAGCAAGAATACCATTTAGCAATCCATGCTGCTTGAAGAACACCTGAGCTCGGTTGTTGCCACCAAACCACATCGTCCTCAGCTGCCACGGCTCCATAAGAAACTAAGTGAGACATCAAAACCTATCAACTATATTGCAGTTAATAAGAAAAAAAAATGCAGATACTCCAAGGTTTAAGAATCAAGACTCAATGCCTTTAACCTACAGTGTCGTAATTAATTCACAAAATAACCAAATATAAGATTCAAGATAGATTATGATGCAAATTTGGACTTGAATACTTGTTATATTTGAAAATATAAAGTCTAACTATAAAGTCTAACTATGAAGTCTAACTATGAATTCTAACTGTGAAGTTTAACTGTGAAGTCTAACTGTGAAGTCTAACTGTGAAGTCTAATAACTGTGAAGTCTAACTGTGAAGTCTAACTGTGAAGTCTAACTATGAAGTATATTCATGAAGTCTAACTATGAAGTTTAACTATGAAGTCTAACTATGAAGTCTAACTATGAAGTCTAACTATGAAGTCTAACTATGAAGTCTAACGGATCTTCCCTGATAATATCAGCAACCTGCAACAAGACGAGATCTCTGAGCTCAAAAATGGGCAGACAACAAACATCATGTTTTAACTTATAATAACAAGACAGTAAGTAGAGGAGCATATACCTCATCATGAATCTCATTTTCGCTATGTTGATCATCAGTAAACCAAGTAAAGAAGCTGAAGAGATAGTAGAGTGGAAAAGGCGTTAATTTGTATGCAAATTAATAGTAAAGAAAAGACTTAATATATTAAAGAACAATACCTCCCCTCCTCCACCATTTCCATTGGATCCAGCTCCGGTTCACGCTTCTTCACAATCAGAGGCCGAGGTTCAAGGAGAGATGAGAGAGAGAAAAGCGCAGCAAGATACAGATTTTGTTTCTATAAAATTAGGGTTATTCCTTTATATACCAAGGTAAAATTTATGGTTAGATGAAAGAAAATTTTCGGTTAAATGAAACAAAATTTTGGTTAAGTTCGGTTAAACAGGCTTTATCATGAAGTCTACACACGAAGTCTACGCAGGAAGTCTCCGAAATCGATTAAATTTGTTTTGATTCCCGCTAATTCTTCCAAAAAAAATCATTTCCTGCTCGATTTGTAGACTTCATGAGTAGACTTCACACAATTTGTTTTTGGGTTTTAACATAATTTGTCTTACTTGATTTAAATTGATTAATTTTTGTGCAATTTTACTTTTCATATATGCTAAATGTTTACATCTTATTTATCTATAAAATTTTTTTAATCAAAAGAATTTGTTATAATTTTATAATTTAAATTTAAATAGTGATTAGGAAATAGAATTCATAACAAAGTCTAACTATGAAGTCTACTTATGAAGTCTAACTAACCCTAATAATTCTGGTTCCCGCCAAAATATTTCGTTTCCCGCTCGTTTTTTTTTTACTTTTAAACTTCATAACGAAGTCTAACTATGAAGTCTAACTAACCCTAAACCCTAAATCGAAATTTTAAGTAAAAACTTATAGTAAACGTTAATTATGTTTATATAATCGCAATTAACATTATAAAGTACGAATTCATGACCTCTAAATCGTTAAACGAACCACAAACATTTTTTTTTTTGCAAAATTCTCTAAATCCTAACAATGACAATCATAAACCCTATACATTAAAACTCAAACACTGTGCTTGGTGATTGGTTTACTCATGAAACTTATAAATTGATTCATTTTCATGAAATTTTATTTTACATAGATAGAATTTGTGTTTATTTAAATTATCCATAAATTTTTTTATCAAAATTATTTTCTATCGATTTTAAACTTTAAATTTAAGATTTTTTTATTTGACAGACTTCATGAGTAGACTTCACACATTTTTTTTTTTGGTTTTAAAATAATTTGTCTTACTTGATTTAAATTGATTATTTTCTTTGCAAATTTATTTTACATGGATTGTAGTTGTCTGTGTTAAAATTATGTGTAAATAGTTTATCCAAATAGGTTTTATAAATTTTAAACTTTAAATTTAAGATTTTACTATATAGTAGACTTCATGAGTAGACTTCACACAGTTTATAGGTTACATACATAATTTATCTTAGTTCACTTATATGGATTTATTTTTATGCAATTTTATTTTTCATAGATGCTAAATGTTTACATCTTATTTATGTATAAATTTTTTTAAACAAAAGAATTTATTATAATTTTATAATTTAAATCTAAGTAGTGATGAGGAAATAGACTTGATAACGAAGTCTACTACATAGTAGACTTCATGAGTAGACTTCATACGGGGTAAAACAGTCAAAAGCCTAGCGTTTTTTTCTTTGTTCAGAAGGGTGAGTTTTGTAATTTTGCAACCCCAAAAGACTAGTTTAGACATAAGTGCAATAAGGGGTCTATTTTTGCATTTCAAATCAAATTGTTGTCTTTTTGAGGCAATTCCCACCACTATTATTGGTTTGGTGATTCCGCTAAAATTTTTGTTATTCAAAAAATTTAGGTTTTATTGATTTTATGATTCCGCTAAAATCTTTGTTATTAGAACATGAATTTTAAACAACTTAACTTATGAGACTAAACTTTCAAAATACTATATATATCCCTTAGATTCTCAAAGTCATTTGAATTCAAATATATGATAGGTTGTCTAAATATGCTATCTCTCAACAAATCTAATTAATTAAACTCCTTACTGTTATAGAAGAAGAGAGAACAAGAGAAGAGAGGAATTGATTGTGTTCTTATTCATGAGTAAGAAATCCTTTATATAGGAATACAAGACTAGGGTTTCCTTCGAGAGGAATACCTTATAGAATATGGGCCGATAATGGGCTTCCACATAAACTATTTATAACACTCCCCCTTGGAAGTCCATTATCTAAAAATATCTTCAAAGTGCGTAGTATGCTGCCTCGTTAAAACCTTACCAGGAAAACCCAATGGGAAAAAACTTAGTTAAGGAAAAAGAGTACAGCGCGCAACTACTCCCCCTCATGAGGACATCCGTGTAGATCTTTGACGTGATATAATCCAATAAGGTGATCTAACTTCTTGAAAGTAGCAGATAGAAACTCCTTTAAAATCTTCACTTGAACAACTTTAGAACATTGACATCGCCATTCTTCTTGGGTTTGGTGATGAATCTACTTTATCATTCTCTTCACTCCACTTGATCTCATAAGTAAAAGACAAGGACTTTGGAAAGGAGATAGACCTCCCGCGTTTCTTATTTGTGTGTTCTTTGTTGCCTCATTAAAACCTTTCGTGGAAAAACTCAATGGGATAAAAACCATGATAAGGAAAAAGAGTACAACCACACACATCGTCATATATCTCCCCCTTGGAAGCATCTTCTTCAGGAGATGCATTCCAATCATCTAAACCATATTTTGGCAATCATTATAAGTATAAGTTTAATGATAAAAGTCATGTGATTATCTTATAATCTCTTAGGTTATTGGACTTCTGGTCCATAACAACTTTTCACAAAAACAATTACTTCTTGATCTTTTGAACTTCGGGTCCAAACTTTATTTCACATGAAAAGATCAATTTATTGCTCAATTAACATTTTAAATATGGTACTTCGGGACCAAATATATATGAGCATTCTTTATGTATATACTACAAAGATCTTTTAAGATAACATATATTTTGCTAAATTGTCTATTTGAGATAACCGAAGACAACTTTGTCTTCCAAAATCTATTATCTCAAATTTTTGCATCATACTATTTTTGATAACTCTTCAAGAGTTTGATATTCATATTAAAGATCTCTTTTGATCCATAATACTTTGATAAATATACATGGGTATTAGTTAGCCTTATATATTCACTTTTGTGATTATACCCATGAAATATATTTCTATTCATTTGATTGAATAGCTAGTGTTCTCCAGGAACATAACGGTTAAGTCATTAATTCTTCAATGATTATATCCTTCAGGGACTTTTATATAAATGTCATTATTTAATGGGTCATGTAAGTATTTTTTTTTCTTTCAATTCTTCTTTCATTGCCAGACTTAATGAACTTGAAAGTTGCATCCACCACATGAGATTGTATCTCTTCGTATTCATTCTCTTTCGGCACAAAGGCCTATTTATAACCCACTCGTTTTACACTTTTTAGGTGTAAGGACTTCTGGTCCAAATACTTTTCTCTTTCTAAGAGATTTTAGTTCTGCGTCTAGTGTTTCTTTTCGATTTGGCCAAATCATTACTTTGTGTACACAATACAATAGACTTTGTTTCGCGATCCTCTTTCTCATTCATAATATCAACTGCTACATTGCATGCAAATATTTTATTTACGACGTCGATTTGCTTTTCTGGTTCCAATTTATTCCAAACATGACATAATTAATTCTCGAGATCTTTTCATTGTCTCAGGTACCTGAATATCTTATTTGTCATGTTTATTGTCTCTTCTGGAGATCACTCAAAAATATTTGTTTCCTCGGTTTGACCATTGTCAATTTATGCTCATTTACTTTTCTGAGGATTTTAATATTCGGAACCAACCGGTCTATCACGCTTCATGCGTTCTTTAGACTTACTAGCAACTTGATATAGTCCTTCTGGGATATCAATTCTTATTAGAGCATTTACAGCTGGTAAGTGACTCAATATCACTATATTTAGGTCAGCAAATGTATCTGGCAACTGATACAGTAAGTTTTGTGAATGAATTATCTTTAGGACATCTATTTCACATTCTATAGTCCGAGGATCAATGATAATTCATTCCAACTTTAATCTTTCTCCAACTGTTTATTTTCTCCCCCTGATGTTGGAAAGATTGGCTTACTAAAATGACAATATGCATATCAAGCCATATTTAAATTCTTCATGGATAGCTATAGATATTATCAAAGGAGATTCATATCCAACATATATCTACCACCTCTTTCGAGGATCCATCTTATATTGCTGTGGTGGAGCAATATTGATGTATATTGTACATCCAAATACTTAAAGATGGAATATATTAGGTTTCTGACCTAAAACCAATTTCGATGGGGATAACTAGTAGTTACTCGTTGGCTTTATGCGAATTAATACTTCTGCATTATGTGTATGAACATTTGCTACTGGATGTTCGACATTTATTCTTACAAACATGATTTTCTCATCAAAGACTTAAGATGTGAATTCACTAGTACTACCAAGTAATCTCGCAAACTTCAGGTTGCAGATTTATAGCATTAATACATACAACCATTTTGTTGATGCATTAAGAAACACAATAAATTTTCTTCTAGAGGATGATTAGTCCACGAAATGGGTTATTAAACCACATATTAAACCACATATGTTTCTTGTATACTCTAGAAAATGAATAGACTCTAAATCTATTTTGGCTACTGATAATTGTTGTATTATCATAATCTCTTATGATAAAATATCATATTAGAAATCATTAAGAAGAATCTTCTAGTTCTTCAATAAATGTCTACATGTTGTATTTTACTTCGCATAATTCTTGAACCGGAATGGTCTAACCAGTTCATGCCAAAGTATGTTATATTCGGTAAACTTCTGGTTTACTATATAACATCTATTTAACTTTTCTTCATATATTGTCTTAACTTGATTAACTTTGAAATCTCTTGGAGTTACTTTATATATGATTCATTAAGATCATTTATCTTTGAATATAATCTTCCGGACTATGATTTAGGGATTGTTATATTTTTCTTGATCAATGATCAAGTTTATCTTGAGTGTGAACATAATCTTCTAGATGTTCCACTTATTATTGATTGTGGGATTCATCCATTCTCCCCATCGAGATGATGACACTTCAGATTCATCTATCTCGAATTGAATCCTATTATAGAATCAGTAACAAATCCAAGTTGGATCATGTCTAATATCTTTGATTCTTTAAGCTTTTAAGACTTGGGATAAGCAATGCATCAATGATTGCATTCTTATAGAATAATATATCTACTCTTCTGGAGATTTTATTACCAGCTCTAACTTTTCACTTGAGTTCTTGAAATAAAACTC
Source organism: Erythrophleum ivorense (assembly GCA_026724425.1). Taxonomy (NCBI): domain Eukaryota; kingdom Viridiplantae; phylum Streptophyta; class Magnoliopsida; order Fabales; family Fabaceae; genus Erythrophleum; species Erythrophleum ivorense. Next base: position 456,733 of record JAIUCV010000212.1, on the reverse strand, counting down.
GTTGATCTTGACTTTGACATTATTCATCCATATTTATATTCATATTTATGTATTGATTTTCTTACTCAGTATAGGATATTCACTTCAGGGAATAGATCAATTAGACAAGATTCATGATTTTCATTATTTTCTCAAAATGATATTGTGTCTGCAGGACAACATTATTTGTCTAAGATTAGAGTATACCTTTTAGCATCTTTACATCATTGATATTCTCTTCCCATAATCTTCAAGATAAATAATGATTATGTATAGACTTCAGGTCTTATAATCTTATATGCAAAGACTTATATAAGCTTTAACTAATGTCGCATTATAGTGATCATATCCTTAGATTTGTGTAAAGAACTTCAGGTTCTTCTACAATCAAATACAAAATATTCATATAAATATAAAAATAATAGAGAAATAAAAATTATTAAACTACATATATGTATAAACAAAATATAGTAAAGAAAAATAACTAATATCCATAACAAGTATCATCTTATTATCACTTCAGGTGACAAATTCAATAAAATAATAACAGATTAAATATTAATAATAAGAATTCATTTGCTATTATGTCTGCTGGACAACAATATTTTAAAACTACTTCTCAAACATATTTTTGCTATTGTGTCTGCAGGACAACAATATTTTTGTGATGTATTTTAACATCTTTGTATTAATAGTATTATTCTTACTTATAGACTTCAAATCATGTGATTTTATAATACAATCACTTTCTTTAGATTACTCTTTACATTATATCACTTCTGGTGATTATTCATTTTCTATAGATTTATGTATATCACTTCTGGTGATTAATCATTTTCTGTAGATTACTTTATAATCAATTATTTGATTTTAATATCATCAAAAATATGATGATAGATAAATCTGTATATTTGTAAAATATATGATCTACACATGATATAAAAAATGATAATAATGTCATATAATAAAATAATTCAATCATTCTATCAATTATTTAACGATTTTCTAACAAATAAAATAATAAAATAACAATATCTTTGGTTTGAGAAAATGATCGAAACCAATTTAAGATAATCAAACCAAATATATCCCAACTAAATCATATCAAATTGTGAAAATTATATCGGTTTCTTTGCACAAACTTCTATGGCTTTAAGCAAATCAAGTTACGAAATCAAATTATAAACTTTGATGATAATCAAATTATAGTGATGATTGATCGCGTAAAATGAGTCTCTACTAATCAACTTAACCATGGTCAAACATATGGTTGATTCTAGACAATAAAAAGATAGTGGGTTTCGATCAATGAAGAAGCAATTTTCAAGCAATAAAGCACATGACAAAACCATTAAAAATTATGACCCAAATATAATATCATGTTTAGATTAAATGCAATCAACGAAAAGATCAAACATGATTTGACTCTAATCAGTTTATTTTGAACAAATCAAGTATGACAACATAGATCTACTGTATATGGTGATGGTTTCAGATTCTAAAAACCAGAATTTATACTTGGATTTGAATTATAAAAATTATAAAAAGCCATAGGTTGACTTTGGTTTAATATTTACAAAGTAGTCATCAAACAATTAAGGCATCGAAACTAAAACAAGAAAAGTACGAGTCAATCATATTTCATATTGATACAATGGATTATTCTTCTACCATGTTTCGATTAAAATATGATTAAGCATGACCAATATTAAATGATGAATAATAGTGCATCTTATAAAGCATAAGCATGAGTAATAGGAAGTGTCACTTATCTGAGAATTTGGAAACGTCCTTCGATGATGGTGGAGAGGTTGATTAGGGTTTTACTCACACGGCTACTCTTCAATCGGTGGTTAGGGTTTCACTGAAAGTTACTCACCGGCTAGATTGCAAAGTATGAAACAATATATATGCGAATGAAATAATAAACAATATAACATCTTTCTAAGATAAAATATAAATTTTTCTAGGATAAACAAATATAAATATAATCCTTCAGGGATTTATAGATCGATATATTGATGCCTTATTATTTTATAAACATATCAATATTAAACAATATATCAACAATAATCCTTCTGGGATACATATATTAATCCTTCTGGGATTGAGATGATAAACACAGATCAACAAAGTAATATGAATTACTCATCGTATCTAGTGAATTCGATCTTTGAAGAAAGAATAAGGAAATTTGATTTCCTCTTACCTCTTAGCTTAGACGGCTAGGGTTTTAACCTAATGGTTAGAGACTCGTGCTGATAACGTGTTATAGAAGAAGAGAGAACAAGAGAAGAGAGGAATTGATTGTGTTCTTATTCATGAGTAAGAAATCCTTTATATAGGAATACAAGACTAGGGTTTCCTTCGAGAGGAATACCTTATAGAATATGGGCCGATAATGGGCTTCCACATAAACTATTTATAACACTTACAAATTTAACCATTTTCTCCAATTTTTAAAATCAATCAACTCCATATAAATTCAACTTCCATTGGTTCGGATCCAGTTTTCTTAAGAGAAAAACAAAATCCCAAATTCGTACAAATGACGATAAAAAAATAACAAATAAAAAAAATCATCTATCTAGAAAATATTGGATAATGCCCACGTTTAAAGCGATGCTGAATGACAGAGAAAAATATACATAGATAAACCATATATGTTAGGAAAGTTGAGAGACAATATCTTTGTAACATTCGTAAACCATTTTCTCGCTTTGGGAGAGAGGTGTCGAGCGACACCAAGAGGGTGTCAGTCGACACTGGTCCGGCGAATTGATTTTGGTTTGATTAAATTCGTTCGGTTTAGCGGCTGGTTAAAGGGAAAAGCCTTAAGTTCGAGATTAAAAGGGGTGGAGCCGCGTTTCTTTTGTGGTTTTCGAGAAAAAGAAGAAAGAGAAGAGGAAGTGCAGATTTCTGGGAGATTTATGAGGTTTTCGGAGCTGTTCGTTGCTGTTCTTCGATGTTCATCTTTTTTTTCCTCTTGTCCAATCCTTTGTCAATGTGAGTGTGTGACCGTAGGCTCGTGATTGCTAGACTGGTCGTCTTGTGGTTGATTGTATGATGATTTCGTGAGTGTTTATGTGATAATCGTGCTTTTGATCGAGCTTGATGGTGTCTGATTGTTATTTTCGTGTTTTCGCACTGTTCAATCGCGTCTGGTATCGCCCTGCAAATCGGGTGTCGAGCGACACCAAGGTGGTGGATGTCGACCGACACCGAGTGCTGATCGGTTTTATGGTTCGGTTTAATTGGTTTAATTGAATTTAAGTGGTTTAATTGGTGTAATTAATTATTTAATATTTTAGTTAATTAATTAATTGGTTCAAAAATAATTATATAAATTATTTTAATAATTGTAGAAATTATTTAAATAATAGCTTATCTGGAAATTGCGTAATTGACATGTAGACGGGATGACCGTCTCACTAAGTATTTATGAAATACTTATGCATCTCTTTTTCCTTAATGTGATGCAGATAAAAGAAAAGTGTGATCGCGAAATCGAGGCTCCAGAAGGGGATGATAGGATTTTATTGTTTTATTTGTTTACATTTTTTGTCTAATATAACATGGTGTTTAAGTTGATAGTATTTTATATTATTTCTGGAATTGAATTGTTGAAAATTGGTTATTTATTTACTGATCTCTCTTTGAGAACTTCCGCATTAATAAATATTAAAAAAAAAGGCTTGGTTGTTTCATTTTGGTATCAGAGCTATTACGGTTTTAGAACTGTTAGAATTGGGTGAACCGAAACTATGTGTTTAATTGATTATATGTGTTTTAGTCAGTTAGAAGTCTTAGTATCATCCTCTTCAGCCTTCAATGTGATTATGCGGTGAGTTGTTTGTTTCTTTGTGTGTTTTTTTTCTAGTTTGCTCATCTTCTGTTCTTTGGAACTGCAGCGAGATGGATGCAGGTGCTAGAGGTCGTTGTGTCAGAGGTCGGGGTAGTGCCCGTGGTGGCAGAGTCGTTGGTCGTGGTGGCCGAACTGCTGGCCCTGAAGGCCGGGGTCATGGTCGTGGTGCGGCGGCGGAGTCAAGGGAGAGTGCGACGCTTCTCAGTGTCAGTGTCTCATTAAGTGGGGTATGCGAATCAGGCTAGTTTGGGTGCCAGTGCTTGTGTGGGGACTGGTGCCGGTGGTGGTGTTGGGGCTGAGGCGGACCCAGGTGGGGGTGCTGCTCCTGCTCAGGGTCGCGATGACCTGGTTGTGGGATTACTGACGCAGCTGTTGGCACGTTTTCTGCCAGTGGTTCCAGAGCAGTCTCCGGGTGCACCTCTGATGGTGGATCAGGTTTTACCCAATCCTAACTAGATACCGCAAGTGCACGTGTAACAGCCCGCTCCCGCTGGCTCTGGCCCCACCGGCACTCCCGCCAGCCCGGCGCTGTTATGGGCTGCAGCCCAATACACCCCAACCCCTCTGGTGTATAAGGCCACGGCCACTATACCAACCTAGGTTGTTGGTGAGACTCGAACCTGAGACCTCATCCTTTAAGTAGCCCTTCCCACAAGAAGCTACCACCAAATGATCTTCAACAACCTAGGTTGGTATAGTGGCCGTGGCCTTATACACCAGAGGGGTTGGGGTGTATTGGGCTGCAGCCCATAACAGCGCCGGGCGGGCCGGTGGTGCCAGTGGGGCCGAGCTGTTACAGCACGGGTCGTAGTGTAGTAGGGTTATCGAACACAAGGAAGAGTGATCTCGTTTCAAGTCTATGTTGAGTGATGAGTAGCTAGAACAGAGAATATGATTTGTGGTGATCTTGATATCAAACGAGAACAAGTAAGTAAGAGAATGAGATTGTAAACAATATGAGAATGAAGTTAGGCAAAGGATAATCAATGGAAACACTCAATGAAATGACAAGATTGCATGGGATAAATTATAGACCGCCTTGAACTCACAACACTAAGGTATAGCCTTTCCACTTTCGTGGCTCCGGCCACTATGCTTAAACAACCTAATAGACTCAACTTTCGATGGTTATTACAAGTTATAAGCATGCATTAATCAGTGTTTAAGTTGTGATTGTTCACTAAGTTCATTAGGTCGACTTTTGGAAGCCTAAGACACTTAGCTCATCAAATACTAGTTTCGGCAATACAACAAGTTTTTGGAGAGTGTATATCAACCAAAGATCAAGTTGTTTAGGCGCGCTTTCCTAACAACAAGCATTAAGAGCAAGCAAAGATGAAGGACCAAAAGAGTAAATCCCGTTTTATGCAATCAAACAAGTCAAATCATGTCAAGAGTCCATCGATCTCCCTCGGCCTAACAAGGGGATCTACTCGGACATACTAAGATCAAGCAAGCAAGGCGAGATTGATATCATTATGCAAGTATGAAAATAGATAAGGGATTGAAAGAGGCTTCTCTGATGAAGAACAAGTCGAATCCCTTGATAACTTTCGATCCAAAGTACAAAAGAGAAAAAGAAAAGATAAAAGAACAAGAATGAGATGCGAGTGCAATGAGTTGAGCGGCGCCTCCTTCTTCCTTCTGGACTGCGCACCACCTAGGGCTTCTCCTCCTTGACGGCTTCTCTCTCTCTTGCACACACACTCGCGGCTCTCCTTTAGGTCGAGGCTAAAAGCTTGTATTTATAGGGTAGAAGTCGCTAGGTTTATGAAGTGTTGAAAAAGGAAACTTTCCGGTTAACCGGCCTTGATGATTTGCGACGTGATTGGACCGGTTTCAGGACAAGTAAACCACCAAAAGTAAGCTGGGCTTGTGTTAGGTCGAGAAAAGGTCCATGCCGCGGAATTCCGGGCTGTTTGTGGCGCCAAGTCTCCATGGGCTTCGTTTGCTCGCCTGGCGGACACGTCTTGGGGGAAAAAGGGTTTCTCCCTGATGGTTGATCCAAATGGCTTGAATCCACTTCGCCGTGATTCATGACTCACATATCTATCCAGAAAGACCAAGATCATGATTTTTGGACGTCGGAAAGACCTTCAACCGCGGCCATCTTTCGGATGCTCCGGTTCAGTCCTAATACGAGAATCGGACAAATGGAGTTATATTGATGCTCTTGGCTTGGAAACTTGCATGGATCATGGTTTGAGGCTCTTTTGCTCTTTTTTGAATCCTTTTTGATGTTTTAACCTGTTAAGACTCCAAAACCAACAAATACAAGAAAACTACCTCTAAAGGCATAAAACCTTATTGAAAATACTTGAAAACATAGATAAATACTAAGTAAAATCATGCAAAATATGGATATATCAACTCCCCCAGACTTACCTTTTGCTTGTCCCCAAGCAAACTAAGCATGGAAAAGAGGTTTGAAAACGTGAGAACTCTTAAATCCTTTTGGAAATCCATATTGATCTTTATTTTAGTGATCCACATAAACTAGCAACGGCATTTAGAATTAAGAACAAGAAAGTACATAATATGAGTTTTTCAATCATCCCAAAGCAATCCACTTCTCTTTAGGCCGTCCAAATTCTCCACCTTTGACTCCTTTAGTTTCTAAAGGTGTGATCACAACTAGGGAATATCGATCAAAGGGGTTATAGACTCTTACTGTAACATCCGTGAACCTGGAAGTTGTTTTGGAAGTGGTGTTGGACGACGCTAGGGGTTCGGGAGTAGTTGGCACATGCTCTTAGAGGTGTGAATTGAGGGTTGGCTGTACATGTTCTTGTTTGATTGTTGTGCAGTCGGTCTAAGGTTCAAGCATCGCGAAGAAAGTGTGTTAAATTCTTCTGAACGACTAGTATCGATCGACACCGGTTATCGGGTTTGATTTCCGGTTTAAGTCGATCGATTTGCAATTGGAGTTGGTTTGGTCGATTGGTGTCGACCGACACCAAGGGAGGGTGTCGATCGACACCGGTTATGGTGAAATCGGCCGGTTCGATTCAAGTGATTGCGGTTTGGTCGGTTAAGGGCGAGGGAACCCTATTTTGTGCGAGAAAACACTGTAGCCGCATCACTTTTCACGTTTTTCGAGGCAGAGAGTTTCCAGAGAGAGGCAGGGCGATTTTGGTTGATTTTTGGAGTTTCTGGGCTTGATCTGTTGCTGTTCTTCGCTGTTTCATCTCTTTTCCTTGTTTCCAATCCAATCTAAGGTGAGTGCGTGACTGTAGGCCCGTTAGCATTAGAGATTGTTTGATTTCGGTTTTGTTATTGAGTTTTTTCGAGTTGTTCTTGAGTATGATTGAGTTATTGTGTTGATTGATCGATGTGGGGGTTGAATCCCACGATTTTGGATGTTTTATGCGATTTTCGTAGCTTCTGGTTTCTGGGCGTCGAGCCGGTGTCGAGCGACACTCGAGGAGTGTCGATCGACACTCGGGAGGCTGGCGTTGATCGACACCATTCAGGTGTCGGTCGACACCGACCTGGGTGTCAGGAAACGTGGGTTTCCTGACAGGTAGTTGATGTATTGGTTATTGCATTGTCATTCTGGTTGTTTATTGTGATGTATTGTCTATTGTTTGACGTAATTGGCCTGTAGGCAGGATAATCCACTCACTAAGTATTTATGATAATACTTACGCATCTCTTTCGTAATGTGATGCAGGTAACAGCAATGTTCATCCGCGGAAAGAGACCGAGAGAAGAGGATGATGAGATTAGGATTTGGATTCTGGCGTGTTTGATGTGGTTGATTGAGAACTCATGAGTTTAGGGTGTTAGACTTTATTTTAATAATGTAGCAAACCGGTTTAGGTTGCTTATTGGTTATTGGTTTTATTGGTTTTATTCTTTATTGGTTATTGTTGAATAATTATTTATGATTTAATAATATTGGTTTTCTTCCGCATTATGTTGTTGAATTAGCTGTTGAGGATTAATGTTTATGGGAATATTAATCTGGGCTAATTATATAAAAAAAAAAATTAGGCTTGGTTGTTTCATTTTGGTATCAGAGCGTAGTCGGTTTTAGGACTGTTAGTTTGGGTGAGCTGGACTATGTGTTAAAATTGATTATGTGTGATTAGTCAGTTAGTAGTCTAGTATCATCCTCTCGGTCTCGGCTTTCCGCGGTAAGTGAGTGGAATTTGGTGTTTGTGGTGTTTTGTTTTGTGCTGACTTTGCTCATTTTCTGTACTTGGTAGTAGTGCAGAGAGATGGACGCAGGTCGTGGTCGTGGCCGTGGTCGTGGTCGCGGTGCAGCCCGTGGGGGCAGAGGAGCTGGTCGCGGTGGGCGAGCAGCGGGTCGTGGAGGTCGGGGTGCTGGTCGTGGTTTGCCAGAGGCTGAGGCTTCAGCGGAGAGTGCAGTACCGAGTGTGGAGACTGCGTCGGTGACACAGTCTGTTTCGTTAGCCGGTGGGGCTAGTTTGGGCGTCGGTGGTGGCGCGGGGGCAGGAGCAGTTCCCGGTGGGGGCGCGGCTCTTGCTCAGGGTGATTTGATTGTGGGGCTACTGACGCAGCTTTTGGCACGTCTTCCAGAGGCAGTTCCACAGCAGGCTCCGGTTGCACCTCCAGCGGCCGGGGTACAGGCAGGTGCCGGTTTTGTTCAGCAGCAGGGGGCTGCAGGTTTTGTTGGGCAGCATGGTGCTGCAGATGATCATTTTCCCTATCGCGAGATGATGAGGGAGATGCAGAGGATTGGCACGCCGACGTTTGAGGGCGGTGTCACTCCGGAGCAGGCTGACGAGTGGCGTCAGAGGTTAGAGCGGAACTTCGGTTCGGTCCGTTGTCCAGAGCAGTTCCAGGTTGAGCTTGCGGTGCATTATCTTGGAGGCGATGCACATTTGTGGTGGAGGTCTGTTAGGACCAGGAGGGCGGCTTGGACTTGGGTTGACTTCGTCGAGGAGTTCAACTACAAGTTCTTCCCGCAGGAGGCTCGTGACAGGTTGCGAGTGAGGTTTATGGGGCTGACTCAGGGCGAGAGGTCAGTACGGGAGTACGATGCAGAGTTCTGCAGGTTGGTGGTCCACACCAGGAGTGAGCTGGTGGGTGAGAGAGAGCTGATGTCGAGGTTTCTTCAGGGACTTCGGAGGAGCATCAGGACTTAGTGCAGGGGTGGGATGTACCACTCCAGAGTTGAGCTAGTGGAGTTGGCAGCTTCCATCGAGGAGGATCTGCGTGAGCCGGCGAGTACGGCAGTTGTTCCAGCGGCAGTTGTTCCTGCTACCTAGCCTAGGGGCCAGCAGCGGCAGCAGCAGCGTGGAGGTTACAGTTCTGGTTTTAGCAGGGGCGGCAGGCCTGCGCAGGGCCAGAAGAGGAGAGCAGATGAGATGTCTGCGAGTGGCCAGAGTACCGGCGGTTGTTTTGGTGTTGGGAGCTTGGATCACCGAGTTGCTTCTTGTCCCAAGAGGGCGGGGCCCAGGGAGCCCATTGTGTGCTACTACTGCAGAGAGGCGGGGCATGTCAAGACTATGTGTCCCAAGTTGCAGCAGAAGGCGTTGGCAGCGATGCAGCCATTGGCTATCCAGCCAGTAGCTCAGATTGCAGCGTTGCAGTCAGGCGGGGCGCCGCGTGTGTACACTTCGGCGGAGGTGGGCCAGACCAGCCAGTCAGGCCAGATCACAGGTAAAATTTTTGATTCAGACTTGTCAATTCTTAGTGTGGAATTTTCGGTGTTGTTGTCTGTTTCTTTTATTTTACTGTGATAGAGTTAGAGGTTCTCAACACTTGTGGAATTGTGTAGGGACCTTGTTAGTTGGTGGATTTGAGTCTCACGTGTTGTTTGACTCGGGAGCATCTAATTGCTTCATAACTCCGGAGAGAGCTGAGGGTAGTGGTATTCGGAGTAGCGAGGGCGAGGCTTCAGGCTTTGTCAAGGTGGCCGGAGGTGGTTATTTGGCCACTTCGGGCAGAGCTAGAGCAGTTGATGTGCGTATTGCGGGGCAGTCTATGCCAGCAGATTTGGTCATCAGTCCAGTGGAACTGTATGACGTGATCTTGGGGATGGACTGGTTATCTCTATACCGGGTCCATCTGGATTGTTACAGAGGTAGAGTGGCGTTTGAGCAGGATGCAGGGAAGTTGGTTTATCAGGGAGTGAGACCGACTTCGGGGAGTATAGTGATTTCAGCTATTCAGGCAGAGCAGTTGTTAGAGCGGGGCTGCGAAGCCTATTTGGCGACGATCACTATGACAGAGTCCAGTGGTGAGGTGAGTCTGCAGGATATTCAGGTTGTCCAGGATTTCGAGGATGTATTTCGGTCGCTGAAGGGATTGCCACCATCTCGGTCAGATCCTTTCACGATTGAATTAGAGCCCGGGACAGCTCCGATATCGAAGACACCTTACAGGATGGCTCCAGCAGAGATGGCAGAGCTGAAGAAGCAGCTAGAGGACCTTTTGAGTAAAGGGTTCATCAGACCTAGTGTTTCGCCATGGGGAGCGCCAGTGTTGTTTGTGAAGAAGAAGGATGGTAGTTTCAGGCTGCGCATTGATTACCGGGGACTTAACCGAGTCACAGTGAAGAACAGGTACCCACTTCCGAGGATCGATAAGTTGTTGGATCAGTTGAGAGGGGCTACTTGGTTCTCCAAGATTGACTTGGCATCGGGATATCATCAGATTCCGATAGATGAGGTAGATGTCCGGAAGACAGCTTTTCGGACGAGGTATGGGCATTTCGAGTTTGTGGTCATGCCTTTTGGTTTGACTAATGCGCCGGCAGCGTTTATGAGGTTGATGAACGACGTGTTCAGGGAGTTTCTGGACGTGTTTGTCATTATTTTTATTGATGACATTTTGGTGTATTCGAGGAGTCCAGAGGAGCATGCAACTCATTTGAGGCTTGTTTTGGAGAAGCTTCGAGAGCAGAAGCTGTATGCTAAGTTGAGCAAGTGCAGCTTTTGGCAAAGAGAGATGGGGTTTCTTGGCCACATTGTTTCTGCAGAGGGAGTTTCTGTGGATCCGGCTAAGATTGAGGCTATCAGGGATTGGCCTAGACCGAGTAGTGCTACCGAGATCAGGAGTTTTTCTGGGTTTAGCAGGCTACTACAGGAGGTTCGTCAAGGGGTTTGCGAGTATGTCTCAGCCGATGACGAGGTTGACTGGCAAGGATGTGCCGTTTGTGTGGTCGCAGGAGTGCGAGGAGAGCTTTGGGAAGCTCAAGGAGATGTTGACTAGTACACCAGTGTTGGCATTACCCGACCCGGGGAAGCCATATGTAGTGTACACGGACGCTTCAGGTGTTGGACTTGGTTGTGTGTTGATGCAGGAGGGCAGAGCGACTGCCTATGCTTCGAGGCAGTTGCAGGGCAGTGAGCGCAACCGTCCTACACATGATCTTGAGTTGGGAGCAGTGGTTTTTGCACTCAAGATTTGGAGGTCGTATCTTTATGGTGGTAGAGTGCAGATCTTTACAGATCACAAGAGTCTACAGCATATTTTCACTCAGCCTTTGCTGAATGCGAGACAGACGCGTTGGGTGGAATTTCTGGCAGACTACGACTTGGATATTGTTTATCATCCAGGCAAGGCCAACTTGGTGGCAGATGCTTTGAGTCGACGGAGGGTTGATTCAGATAGAGAGCGTGGCGTTGAGGCTTTGGTCAGCGAGATTAGTACATTGCGTCTATGTGCTATTTCAGAGGAGCCTTTGGGTTTAGAGGCAGCTGATCAGGCAGACTTACTCAGCAGGATCAGAGTGGCTCAGCAGGATGATCCGATTTTGTTGGATGCATCGCGGGCAGCTGGTTCTGAGTATCAGGTCTCTTCGAATGGAACTATTTTGGTTCGTGGGCGAGTTTGTGTGCCCAAGGATGAGGAGTTGAGGCAGGAGGTTTTGAGAGAGGCTCATTCAAGCAAGTTTTCGATTCATCCGGGTGCTACCAAGATGTACCGTGACCTCAAACGGTATTATCATTGGGTTGGGATGAAGAGGGATGTGGCAGATTGGGTTGCGAGGTGCAACACTTGTTCTTTGGTCAAGGCAGAGCATCAGGTGCCTAGTGGTCTTTTGCAGAGTTTACCCATTCCAGAGTGGAAGTGGGATATGATCACTATGGATTTTGTTGTGGGATTACCTATCTCACGGACTTTTGATGCGATTTGGGTCATCGTAGATCGCTTGACCAAGTCAGCACATTTCTTGGCCATCAAGAAGACAGATGGAGCAGCTGTCTTGGCTAGGAAGTTTGTGCGAGAGATTGTGAGGCTGCATGGAGTGCCAGCCAGTATTGTGTCGGATAGAGATCTGAGGTTTGCTTCAGAGTTTTGGAGGGCATTTCAGACTGAGATGGGCACTAAGGTGCATATGAGTACAGCGTATCATCCGCAGACAGATGGGCAGTCAGAGAGGACTATTCAGACTTTGGAGGATCTGCTTAGGATGTGTGTGCTGGATTGGGGTGGTCATTGGGCTGATCATCTGTGTTTGGCAGAGTTTGCTTATAACAACAGTTTTCAGTCTAGTATTGGCATGGCTCCTTATGAGGCTTTGTATGGGAGGCCATGTAGGACACCCTTATGCTGGACCCAAGTGGGGGAGCGCAGCATGTTTGGAGCTAGTTTTGTTCAGGAGACGACGGAGAAGATTCGTGTCTTGAGGCTGAACATGAAGGAGGCTCAGGATAGACAGAGGAGTTATGCAGATAGGCGGCGACGTGAGCTTGAGTTTCAGGTGGGAGATAGAGTTTATCTCAAGATGGCTATGTTGAGGGGCCCTAACAGGTCCATAGCAGAGAACAAGCTCAGTCCGCGCTTTATGGGTCCGTTTCCAGTGGTGGAGCGAGTTGGGCCAGTGGCTTATCGGTTGGAGTTGCCACCGATTATGAGCGCCTTTCATAAGGTGTTTCATGTTTCGATGTTGAGGAGGTGTTTGCGTCCTTCAGAGGAGGTAGTGGTTGAGATTCCAGAGGATCTTCAGCCAGATATGACAGTTCCGGCAGTTCCTGTGAGGATTCTTGAGAGGAGAGTCAAGGTTCTGCGGAACAAGAGGGTGCCATTGTTGAGAGTCTTGTGGGACTGTAGTGGCACAGAGGAGCAGACTTGGGAGCCAGAGGCAAAGATGAAGCTGAAGTTCGGAAAGTGGTTCGACAAGCAGGCTGTGGAGTGATTCATCTTTGTGGTTCCAGTCTTGTTTTGGTTTTGTTGTTGTTGGTTTTGGATATATGTATTTTCGTTTTGTTGTACGATATACATTTTGGAGTTATATGAGATGGAGTTTTGCCTCATATTTTTGGTTTATGTTGGGATGTTACAAGCTCTTTGGCCAGTGGGGTCATTGGAAATTTTAGTCATTTGTTGGTACGCGTTTCGGATTTATTACTCGTTTGGTTTGGGTAGACTTTGGGTCTACAGTTTGGGGGCGAGTGGTGCCCGGCAGACTTATATTGGGGGTCGCTACCTCGGTATAAGTGGTTTTAGTGGCTTCGGTCACATTTTGGTTGTGACAGGGATCACATTTTGGTTGTGACTTCGGGTCACGTTTGGTTTTGTGACATTGGTCACATTTCAGTACTGGACTGCGGGTCGCAGTACGGATGTCATGACTGCGGTTATGGCATTGAGAGTAATAATATCTTGGAAACATGCGTATAACATAGGACTAAAATTTGAGTTTTGAGGTCTTGGAGAGACGTTGTGTTGGGATTCGAGGACGAATCCATTTTAATGGGGGAGAATTGTAACATCCGTGAACCTGGAAGTTGTTTTGGAAGTGGTGTTGGACGATGCTAGGGGTTCGGGAGTAGTTGGCACATGCTCTTAGAGGTGTGAATTGAGGGTTGGCTGTACATGTTCTTGTTTGATTGTTGTGCAGTCGGTCTAAGGTTCAAGCATCGCGAAGAAAGTGTGTTAAATTCTTCTGAACGACTAGTATCGATCGACACCGGTTATCGGGTTTGATTTCCGGTTTAAGTCGATCGATTTGCAATTGGAGTTGGTTTGGTCGATTGGTGTCGACCGACACCAAGGGAGGGTGTCGATCGACACCGGTTATGGTGAAATCGGCCGGTTCGATTCAAGTGATTGCGGTTTGGTCGGTTAAGGGCGAGGGAACCCTATTTTGTGCGAGAAAACACTGTAGCCGCATCACTTTTCACGTTTTTCGAGGCAGAGAGTTTCCAGAGAGAGGCATGGCGATTTTGGTTGATTTTTGGAGTTTCTGGGCTTGATCTGTTGCTGTTCTTCGCTGTTTCATCTCTTTTCCTTGTTTCCAATCCAATCTAAGGTGAGTGCGTGACTGTAGGCCCGTTAGCATTAGAGATTGTTTGATTTCGGTTTTGTTATTGAGTTTTTTTCGAGTTGTTCTTGAGTATGATTGAGTTATTGTGTTGATTGATCGATGTGGGGGTTGAATCCCACGATTTTGGATGTTTTATGCGATTTTCGTAGCTTCTGGTTTCTGGGCGTCGAGCCGGTGTCGAGCGACACTCGAGGAGTGTCGATCGACACTCGGGAGGCTGGCGTCGATCGACACCATTCAGGTGTCGGTCGACACCGACCTGGGTGTCAGGAAACGTGGGTTTCCTGACAGGTAGTTGATGTATTGGTTATTGCATTGTCATTCTGGTTGTTTATTGTGATGTATTGTCTATTGTTTGACGTAATTGGCCTGTAGGCTGGATGATCCACTCACTAAGTATTTATGATAATACTTACGCATCTCTTTCGTAATGTGATGCAGGTAACAGCAATGTTCATCCGCGGAAAGAGACCGAGAGAAGAGGATGATGAGATTAGGATTTGGATTCTGGCGTGTTTGATGTGGTTGATTGAGAACTCATGAGTTTAGGGTGTTAGACTTTATTTTAATAATGTAGCAAACCGGTTTAGGTTGCTTATTGGTTATTGGTTTTATTGGTTTTATTCTTTATTGGTTATTGTTGAATAATTATTTATGATTTAATAATATTGGTTTTCTTCCGCATTATGTTGTTGAATTAGCTGTTGAGGATTAATGTTTATGGGAATATTAATCTGGGCTAATTATAAAAAAAAAAAAAATTAGGCTTGGTTGTTTCAGTGCCCGCCCTCTTGGTGTCGCCTTTTACAAGGGTGGGATGAATGGGTGGGACATGTTCGTGTTTGGTCTCCTCTTGGGTCTTCATCCTGACAAAATGCATGCAATAATGATGTGAAAACTGAAAATGAAAAAGAAAAAGAAAAATACCGTGTGGGTTGCCTCCCACAAAGCGCTTGTTTTAAAGTCATCTAGCTTGACTCCCTTTTTTATTTGTTTGGTTAGGTGCGGATGTGATCGGCCAAAGGGTTTGGGAGTCCTTTGGTGTCTTCACACACTGGTTCAGGTGGATCATGAGGTGGTTTGGGCTCTCCATGATTATCCTCCATGTCATCCTTGAAGACCAAAGCTCTCGGAAAAAGTTTTAGGGTTTTTCCGAGTTTCTCCTTTGCGGTTTGCTCATCTTTGGGATCCGGATCCTTTGGGAAAAGGACTCTTATGCTGGCAAATGACTTAGGCACACCGCCAGGCTCTTCTTCAGCTCCATGATCGTCAAAGGATGGTGACAAGACCGAGTGAACATCCTTGAAGACATTCTCATGCTTCGGCTTAAACGGTTTCATTGCTTCCTTCGGTTTTGGATAATGCTCACCCTTCTTGGTGCTTCTAGGTCGCTCGGCTCCTTCTCTTGGCGTGAGTGTGCTTCTTTCTTGTGGTAATTTGACTGCACTTGGAGCTTGTTTGAAGTTGATGCTTGGGAAAATTACATCTTGCCGGACATGACCAAGTGTTAGTTGGTTTCTCATGTAATTGATGATTGCCCCGGTTGTGGCTAAGAATGGGGTTCCAAGAATCAACTGATTTCGCTTTGACCCTTCCCATACCATGATTTGAAAGTCGGTGGGGACATGCCTCTCTCCGATCTCTAGCATAACATCTTCAAGCACTCCATAAGGCTCCATACTTGATAGATCCGCAAACTCCACTCTCACCTTAGGCTCCCTGAAAGATTTGAATCCCAAATCTTTGGCTAATGCAAGAGACATGAGGTTCACATTAGCTCCACTATCGCATAGGCAATCCGTGAGTTGGTACCCATTGATACCAGCCGGGATCACAAACTTGCCCGGATCCTCTTGTTTTAACAATGGCTTGTTCTCGAGCCTTCTTTTGTAAGCTCGCCTTGACTCCCATGTGTATCTCTCCGATTTGTGCCTCTCCTTAGGCTCTTCTTCACTTCCTTCTTCTTTAGATGGTACGGAGACAATGGCCGGTGGATCCTCCTTGGATGAAACAACACTACAAAACTTTTGCGGATTCACCTCGTGTTGCTTCTTGACCGCTTCGGCCGTTTGAGAGATTTGAACTTCCAATTTCTGGACATGGGTTGACAACGCCCCAAACTTATTGTTTAGATCACCAAACATGTGATCCATCTTCTCATGTAAGCTCTTGGTAGCTTGTCTTTGCTCCTCCATGTATTTCTTGACCGCCACATCTACTTTTTCTTCTTGTTGAGCCGGTGCAACTCCTTGGGGGAAAGTGAGTGGCTGCTTCACTTGGTAGACTCCCTTAGGATAGAATTGTTGCTTAGGTTGGTACTGACCTCCTTGGTATGTGTTTTGGCCTCCTTGATAAGTGTTTTGGCTCGGATAGACTTGATCATTTGGGTTCTCCACATTGGTGCTTCGGTAAGAGAGGTTGGGATGGGGGCGGAATGGCTGGTTGTATCCTCTATTACCATAGTTACCTCCTATGTAGTTGACTTCCTATTGATTCTCTTCTGCTCCATCTCTCATAAACTCCATGAGAGGCTCTTCATTAGTAGCCAAAACATCATCAATGGCATGCACTCCTCGGTTGCTCTTTAGTAGTTGTGAGACCATGTTCTTCAACTCCAATATTTGAGCTGATTCTGATGATGAGCTTGTGGTTCTCACTCCTCTATTGTACTCAGGGCAGGCATTGGAATCACTTGCAGCAAGGTTTTCTATTAAAAGCTTAGCCTCCGGAACCGATTTGGTCATGAAGTTACCATTGCTCGCGGTGTCAAGATGTTCCAAAGGTTACCTTCTGAGAAGCCATGGTTAGGGCAATCTCTTGCATACTCCTTGAAGCGCTCCAAAGCTTCATAGAAGGACTCCATTGGTGCTTGCTTAAACCCGGATATCTTGCTCCTTATAGAGTTTGATCTTTGCTTGGTTTAGAATTGGTTTAAGAAAGCTCCCTTGTATTCATTCCATGTTGTAATGGATTGAGGTGGCAGAGACTTTACCCACCTAAGTGCCTTGTCACTTAGAGAGAAGGTAAATAACTTGCACTTGAAGTAGTCCGGTGACACTCCATTGATCCGAGTAGTGCTACATATCTCCTCAAAGGTATCGACATGGTCAAGTGGGTGCTCGGTGGACAAACCATGGAATTGGTTTTGTTTCACCAAGGCAATGATTTGTGGCTTGATCTCAAAGTCGTTCCTTGGAGGCTGAGGTGGTCGGATTGGATTCCGATCCAAGAAAAATGCATCGGAGGAATCAAAATCTCCCATAGTCGGGTGCCTTGGATGCTGAGCGAGTTGTGCTCTCCTTGGAGGCACATGCGGTTGGGCTTGAGGCATCCCTTGGTGACCGCCATGGGGGTTTTGATGATGCTGGTTTTGTTGCTGACCGGCGTCTTGTTGACCCGGTAGTTGTTGTTGCGGCTGTTGCGGTTGATCGGCTGCACCCGGAGGTTGTTGTTGAACGTTTGGTTGAGGAATGGCTCCTCCTTGTGCCGCCTGATCAGCTCCAGCTCCTTGTGGGACGTGGGGGGCTTGTGGTTGTTGCTCTTGGTCAGCGGCTTGCTGTTGGCCACCTTGTGCCACTCCTTCTCCGGCTTGATTCATTCTTTCTCTTCTTTGCCGCCTAAGTGTTCTTTCAAGTTGGTCAATGTCAAGATCTTCTTCTATGGTATTATCTGGATTGGACCTTCTTGTCATGCACCTAAGAGACACAAAGTAAGAGTATTAAGTAAAATTTTTATGGTTTTTTTTAGAGTGTTATGAAAAACAAAAAGTAAAATGCAAGAATAAAAAGAACTAGACTAAAAATCAATCAAGAAACTTGAAAGAAATGCAACTCTTCCCCGGCAACGGCGCCAAAAACATGATGGTGGATCAGGTTTTACCCAATCCTAACTAGATACCGCAAGTGCACGGGTCGTAGTGTAGTAGGGATATCGAACACAAGGAAGAGTGATCTCGTTTCAAGTCTATGATGAGTGATGAGTAGCTAGAACGGAGAATATGATTTGTGGTGATCTTGATATCAAACGAGAACAAGTAAGTAAGAGAATGAGATTGTAAACAATATGATAATGAAGTTAGGCAAAGGATAATCAATGGAAACACTCAATGAAATGACAAGATTGCATGGGATAAATTATAGACCGCCTTGAACTCACAACACTAAGGTATAGCCTTTCCACTTTCGTGGCTCCGGCCACTATGCTTAAACAACCTAATAGACTCAACTTTCGATGGTAATTACAAGTTATAAGCATGCATTAATCAGTGTTTAAGTTGTGATTGTTCACTAAGTTCCTTAGGTCGACTTTTGGAAGCCTAAGACACTTAGCTCATCAAATACTAGTTTCGGCAATACAACAAGCTTTTGGAGAGTGTATCAACCTAAGATCAAGTTGTTTAGGCGCGCTTTCCTAACAACAAGCATTAAGAGCAAGCAAAGATGAAGGACCAAAAGAGTAAATCCCGTTTTATGCAATCAAACAAGTCAAATCATGTTAAGAGTCCATCGATCTCCCTCGGCCTAACAAGGGGATATACTCGGACATACTAAGATCAAGCAAGCAAGGCGAGATTGTTATCATTATGCAAGTATGAAAAGAGATAAGGGATTGAAAGAGGCTTCTCTGATGAAGAACAAGTCGAATCCTTGATAACTTTCGATCCAAAGTACAAAAGAGAAAAAGAAAAGATAAAAGAACGAGAATGAGATGCGAGTGCAATGAGTTGAGCGGCGCCTCCTTCTTCCTTCTGGACTACGCACCACCTAGGGCTTCTCCTCCTTGACAGCTGCTCTCTCTCTTGCACACACACTCGCGGCTCTCCTTTAGGTCGAGGCTAAAAGCTTGTATTTATAGGGTAGAAGTCGCTAGGTTTATGAAGTGTTGAAAAAGGAAACTTTCCGGTTAACCGGCCTTGATGATTTGCGACGTGATTGGACCGGGTTCAGGACAAGTAAACCACCAAAAGCAAGCTGGGCTTGTGTTAGGTCGAGACAAGGTCCATGCCGCGGAATCCCGGGCTGTTTGTGGCGCCATGTCTCCATGGGCTTCGTTTGCTCGCCTGGCGGACACGTCTTGGGGGAAAAGGGTTTCTCCCTGATGGTTGATCCAAATGGCTTGAATCTACTCCGCCCTGATGCATGACTCAAATATCTATCCAGCAAGACCAAGATCATGATTTTTGGACGTCGGAAAGACCTTCAACCGCGGCCATCTTTCGGATGCTCCGGTTCAGTCCGAATACGAGAATCGGACAAATGGAGTTATGTTGATGCTCTTGGCTTGGAAACTTGCATAGATCATGGTTTGAGGCTATTTTGCTCCTTTTTGAATCCTTTTTGATGTTTTAACCTGTTAAGACTCGAAAACCAACAAATACAAGAAAACTACCTCTAAAGGCATAAAACCTTGTTGAAAATACTTGAAAACATAGATAAATACTAAGTAAAATCATGCAAAATATGGATATATCAACCTCCAGTGGCCGGGGCGCTGCAGGGTGCTGCAGTTGTTGGCAGCCAGGGGCTGCAGTTGGTGGGCGTCCGCTTTATCTTGAGATGATGGGGCAGATGCAGAGGATTTCTACGCCTTTCTTCGAGGGTAGAGTTGGGCCTGTGGAGGCCGATCTGGAGCGGAACTTCCGGTCTATCAGATGCCCTAAGGAGTATCAGGTGGAGTTGGCTGCGCATTATCTGGGTGGAGATGCACATTTGTGGTGGAGAGCCATTGGGGCTAGGAGGGCAGTGTGGAATTGGGGCGAATTCCTAGAGGAGTTCAATGCCAAGTATTTCCCTCAGGAGGCTCGAGATCGTCTTCAGATGCGGTTTATGGCGTTGTCTCAGGGAGAGAGTTCAGTGGGGGAGTACGACGCCGAGTTCAGCAGGCTGGTAGGTCCATAGAGGTCGTGATATGGAGGACGATCAGGCCGTGGTACAGAGGTTCTTGCAGGGACTTCGGTTGAGTATATGGACTCAGTGCAGAGGTGGCGTGTACACCGAGGGCGGATCTGGTGGAGTTAGCAGCTTCGATTGAGGAAGACCTTAGTGAGCAGGTTGGTTTGGTAGCTGTTTCAGCTGTAATTTCTCGGAAAAAGGGTCATTTCATACCCAAACATGGACCATATGTTCGATTCATACCTAACTTATACCCTCCGGCCAATCCATACACAAACTTACCAAAAATTTGAATTTCATACATTATGTTTTGTTTTTTGGCGAAATCATACATTGCCGCCACGTGGATGCCATGTGTGCGCCACGTATTTTTTTTTTTTTTAAATAGAAAATTTAAAATTTAAAAGAAAATCTTATTTTTAATAAGTATTTATATTTTTAATAAAATTAAAAGTAATAATTAAATCAATTTATAAAAAAAATATTTTATATAAGTTTTTAACCCAATCAATATAGTTATAATTAATAATATCGTATTTACAGGTAACTCGGTAGGAGACCAGGTCCGGTACACTATAAAAGTAAAATTTCCGGTTTTGAACAAAGTTGAACCCAATATGAAATGGCCGTTTGGGTATGAAATGGCCGTTTGGGTATGAAATGGCCGTTTTTCCGTAATTTCTCCTGCTATCCAGCCAAGGAGTCAGCAGCAGCAGCGCAGAGGTTTTGGTTTTGGCAAGGGCGGTAAACCTGCGCAAGCCCAGAAGTGGAGGTCAGATTTCTGCAAGCAGCCAGAGTGGTTGATGCATGCGTGGGTGTGGGATGTATGCAAGTAATAAAAACCCTAAACAAACATAGTTGCAAGTGCACAACTTTGTAGTTGTAGTACTTAGGGGTCGAACCACAAGAGAATGCAAATTACACATAACACACTTTGAAAAGATTTGGTTAAGCTAAATCAATTTGCAAGGAGTTTTGTGTTTGGTTTTCTTTAGTGAAATAAGAGAAACAATGCAAATCTATACAAGCAACATTAAAGAACATAGATAACTCGCAAAGAATATATGCCAAATTAATTGAAAATATTGTCAAATCCGATTCTTAAACTCAAAACACTATGATGTGGTCATCTCACTTTCGTGGCTCCGACCACCTATGTCTCTTAAACACAATGGCTCAGTTTTCGTTGGTCATTGAAGAGTGAGACATGGTTTAAGCTTAAGTACTGATTGTTCACAATAGTCCTCAAGTCTACTTTCATAGCTTAAGGCGTATTGCTCATCAAATACTAGATCCGGAGATATAACAAGCTTTTGGAGAGTATATCAACCTTAGATCAAGTCGCTAGTTAGCTACTCTAGAAACAAGCATGAGGCGCAATTAAAGATGAAGAACCATAGGGTTTTCCCTTTATTCAACAACCTATTATTGAAGACAATTATGTCATGTCCTTATTGAAGGATCCATAATTCAGTAATAAGTCTAAGGAAGTAGAAGGAATCTCATGGTTCTAATGGAGAGAGACGGAGTGATAGAGATCAAACCGTGGCTCTTCCATAGAGATAAACCTCTAAATCATAGACTTAACTAAATAAACATGTAAATATGTACAATGCAAAAGAAGAAAAGAAAGAAGCAAGGAGACCACCTAAGTGGCTCCGATTTTATTGAGAGGTGTCTGAATTCTAGGATCTGATCATCGATACAAGAGAATAAAAGCAAGTATATATAGATAAGGGGAGGCTTAGGTCGGCTGAGTTAAGGCGCGGATAAGAAGATGAAAGTTTCCATTTCTTCTCCTCGATTGAGCTTGCTCACCAAGTTCGCGGATGGGCCAAGACCGCTGCCTTCAAAATGCCTCATAGAGTGTGGGCTTCAGTCCTGATGAGGCTTAGGCTTGCCCCGAAGTGGTCCCAGTCCATTTTACTCATTCAATCTCCATGGGCTTCATTTCCTCGCCAGACGGACATATCTTGGGAGAAAAAAAAGTCTAGACCGGATGTGAACTCCAAATGGCTCCATTCTACTTTGCCACGATGCATGACTCAATTATCTATCCATCCGTATCAAGATCATAAGATTTGGACGTCGGGAAGACCTTCAACCGCGGCCATCTTTCTGATTTTCCGATTCTGTCCGATTGCGGAAATTGGACACTTAGTGTTTTATTGAAGCTCCTGAATTGAAAACTTGCATGGATTATGGTTTGAGGTTCTTTTGCTCCATTTTGTCTCCTTTTTGCCATTTTGACCTGTTTGCTTCCTAAAACCAAAATATACAAGAAAATTACCTCTTGGATACAAAATCATTATTATTATGCAATAAAATATATTAAAAACTATAGTAAAAACATGTAAAATATGGATATATCAACTCCCCAGACTTAGTCTTTTTCTTGTCCTCGAGCAAACTAAGAAAGAAAGAGAGGTTTGAAAAACATGAGAACTCGCAATCCTTCTTGAAAATCCAAATTAACTTATGCTTTAGTAAACCACATGAAAAACAGAATTGTCATTTAAATGAGATACTAGTGAAACAACCAAGCTTTTTTTTTTTTTAAAAATTAATTAAGTGCGGAAAACTCAATTAAAATAAACTCAAACAAATAAACATTAAATAATTAATTCCAAAACAACCAAATTCAATTCAAGAATAATATTAAAATAACTAGCAACCTAAACACCAGGTTTGCAATAACAACATAAACAAAAACGATAATCACCAAAATCCTATCATCCTCTCTCTGGCCCGATTCCGGGATCACACTTTCTTTTTACCTGCATCACATTAGGGAAAAAAAGATGCATAAGTATTTAAGAACTACTTAGTGAGGCAATCACCCCGCCTACAGGCCAATTACGCATTTTAAACACATTTAAATCTTTATATTAATTACCACAATTTTTAAAATAATTCTTTTTAATTATTAAATAATTTCCACAATTAAATAATAATTTTTAAACACTTAAATAATTTCCACAATTATTTTCAATCAATTCATTAATTAAGTTCACCATTTAATAAATAATTATAAATAATTATCGAATCAAACCACTTAATTCGAATTAAACCGATTACACCATTAATTAAATCAAATTAATCAATTTGCCAGAAAATCGGATTAAACCGGACCAATGTCGATCGACACCGCTTGTCCAGCTTGGTGTCGATCGACGCCCAAATCGATTTCTCAACACAGAAACACCAAATCACACAATCATCACAATAGACTCGATCAAACGCACATATGTCTCATAAACCATCACGAAACTCATCATAAACTCAACATAAATCCACCAACTTCACAAATCTATCCTTTTGCGAGCCTATGGTCATACACTCACCTTGATAACGGATTAAGAAGAAGGAACAAGGAAGATGGTGAAACACAGCAACAAACAGTCTCAGAAATCACACAAGCTCTCCAGAAACTCAATTCTCCTTCTCTGCCTCCTTTTGTCTCGAAAAACGTGAAGAGATGTTGCTCCTTCTCTTTTAAAACGCGACCTATGGCTTTTTCCCACAAAACCAGCCCAAATTGGAAAATTAAATCAAACCGACATTCAATTTCCGGACCGGTGTCGACCGACACCCTCCCTGGTGTCGCTCGACACCCGTCCAAACGACACGTCTCTGGTTTACGGATGTTACAATTCTCCTCCACTAAACTGGATTCGACCTCGAATCCCAATACAACACGTCTACCACAGACGACAAAATCCGGCCCACATGGCCAAACACACGAGATCCTCACTTGATCCCTAAGACTCACATCTAATTCTATGTCATACGCATGTTTCCCAGACCTCTTTACTCTTAACTCACTCTGCCGGAGAACACTATCTCCAAAGGACATGCAGGAGAACACTATCTCCCCAAGAGGAACACTATCCCTTCGTTACTTACTACGCGACACACTAGTCACTAGTAAATAAACATACCGTATCACTTATACTTGAGGTAGCGACCTTATCGTACAAGTCTATCAGAGAACACTATCTCTATAAGAGAACACTATCTCTTGGCAAAGAGTTATTCGGGGACACCACGACCCCTAGAGTAAAAACTCTGAAACGTCTATAACATACGTGAATAGATTATCTAACGACCCACTGGTCAACACACTTGTAGCATCCAAACCACGAAACAAATATGAGGCAAACACCATCTCATATAACTCAAAAATGTAAATCGTTACAACGCAAAACGAAAATACATAAGCCACAACAACAATAACAAAAACATAGCACCACGCTATCACAACTAGAACCACAAAGACGAAGAAGTTCACTCCACGACCTACTTGTCGAACCACTTCGTGAACTTCAGCTTCATCTTTTCCTCTGGCTCCCAAGTCTCCTCCTCTCTGCCACTACAGTCCCACAAGACTCTCAACAATGGCACCCTCTTGTTCCGCAGAACCTTGACTCCCCTCTCGAGAATCCTCACAGGAACCGCCGAAACTGTCATATCTGGCTGAAGATCCTCTAGAATCTCAGCCACTAGCTCCTCTGAAGGATGCAGACACCTCCGCAACATCGAAACATGAATAACCTTGTGAAAGGCGCTCATAATCGGTTGCAACTCCAACCGATATGCCCCTGGTCGAACTCGCTCCACCACCGGGAACGGACCCATAAACCACGGACTGAGCTTGTTCTCTGCTATGGACCTGTTAGGGCCCCTCAACATAGCCATCTTGAGAGACACTCTATCTCCCACCTGAAACTCAAACTCACGTCTCCGCCTATCTGCATAACTCCTCTGTCTATCCAGAGCCTCCTTCATGTTCAGCCTCAAAACACAGATCTTCTCCGTCGTTTCCCGAACAAAGGTAGCTCTAAATATGCTGCGCTCCCCCACTTGGGTCCAGCATAAGGGTGTCCTACATGGTCTCCCATACAACACCTCATAAGGAGCCATGCCATGCCTCACGGTACATCTTGGTCGCACCCGGATGAATCGAAAACTTGCTCGCATGAGCCTCTTTCAAGACCTCCCGTTTAAACTCCTCAACCTTGGGCACACAGACCCGCCCACGAACCAAAATCGTCCCGTTCGCCGAGACCTGATACTCAGAACCAGCATCCCGCGATGCATCAATCAAACCCTGATCATCCTGCTGAGCCACTCTGATCCTACTGAGTAAGTCTGCCTGATCAGCTTCCTCCAAACCCAAAGGCTCCTCTGAAATAACACAAAGACGCAATGTACTAATCTCGCTGACTAAAGCCTCCACATCCTGCTCTCTAGCTGAATCAACTCTCCGTCGACTCAACGCATCTGCCACCAAGTTGGCCTTGCCTGGATGATAGACAATATCCAGATCATAATCTGCCAGAAACTCTACCCAACCCGTCTGCCTCGCATTCAGCAAAGGCTGAGTAAAGATATGCTGCTAACTCTTATGATCTGTAAAGATCTGCACAGCTCCACCAAAGAGATAAGACTTCCAAATCTTGAGTGCGAAGACCACCGCTCCCAACTCAAGATCGTGTGTAAGGCGGTTGCGCTCACTGCCCTGCAACTGCCTCGAAGCATAGGCAATCACTCTGCCCTCCTGCATCAAGACACAACCCAAACCAACACCTGAAGCATCTGTATACACCACGTAAGGCTTCCCCGGATCGGGTAATGCCAACACTGGTGTACTAGTCAACATCTCCTTGAGCTTCCCAAAGCTCTCCTCACACTCCGGCGACCACACGAACGGCACATCCTTGCCAGTCAACCTCGTCATCGGCTGAGACATACTCGCAAAGCCCCTGACAAACCTCCTGTAGTAGCCTGCTAAACCCAGAAATCTCCTGATCTCGGTAGCACTACTCGGTCTAGGCCAGTCTCTGATAGGCTCAATCTTAGCCGGATCCACAGAAACTCCTTCTGTAGAAACAATATGGCCAAGAAATCCCAACTCTCTCTGTTAAAAGCTGCACTTGCTCAACTTAGCATACAGCTTCTGCTCCCGAAGCTTCACCAAAACAAGCCTCAAATGAGTCGCATGCTCCTCTGGACTCCTCGAATATACCAAGATAACTTCAATGAAGATGATGACAAACACATCCAAATACTCCCTGAATACGTCATTCATAAACCTCATGAATGCTGCCGGCGCATTAGTCAACCCGAACGGCATGACTACAAACTCGAAGTGCCCATACCTCGTCCTGAACGCCGTGTTGCGAACATCTGCCTCATCTATCGGGATCTGATGATAACCCGATGCCAAGTCAATCTTGGAGAACCAAGTAGCACCCCTCAACTGATCCAACAACTCATCAATCCTCGGGAGTGGGTACGTGTTCTTCACTGTCACTCGGCTGAGTCCCCGGTAATCGATGCACAACCGGAAACTGCCATCCTTCTTCTTCACAAACAACACTGGTGCTCCCCACGGTGAAACACTCGGCCGAATGAACCCCTTGCTCAAAAGGTCCTCTAGCTGCTTCTTCAGCTCTGCCAACTCTGCTGGCGCCATCCTGTAAGGTGTCTTCGATATCGGAGCTGTCCCGGGCTCCAACTCAATCGTGAAAGGATCTGACCGAGATGGTGGAAATCCCTTCAGCGATCGAAAAACATCCTCGAACTCCTGGACAACCTCAATATCCTCCAGAGCCACCTCACCACTAGACTCCGACATCACTATCGTCGCCAAGTACGCCTCGCAACCTCGCTCTATCATCTGCTCAGCCTGAATAGCCGAGATCACAAGACTCCCTGAAGTCGGTCTCACCCCCTGATAAACCAACCTCCCTGCATCCCGCTCAAACACAACTCTGCCTTTGTAGCAGTCCATATGAACTCTGTAACACGACAGCCAGTCCATCCCCAAAATCATGTCATACAGCTCCACCGGACTGATGACCAAATCCGCTGGCATAGACTGCCCCGCAATCTGCACGTCGAACTGCTCTAGCACGGCCCAAAGTAGTCAGGAAACCTCCACCGGCCACCTTGACGAAACCCTTGCGCTCACCAGCACTACTCTGGATGCCTCTACTCTCGGCACACTCCGGAGTGATGAAGCAATTCGATGCTCCCGAGTCAAACAACACATGAGACTCAACACCGCCCACTAACAAGGTTCCTACACAAATCCACAAGTGTTGAGAACCCTAAATTCTATCACAGTAATAAAGGAACAGACAAACACAACCTCAATTCTACACTAAGAATTTATGAAGTCTGAATCAGAATTTTACCTGTGATCTGGCCTGACTGACTCATCTGGCCCACCTCTGCTGAAGAGTACACCCGCGGCGCTACCCCCATATGATCCAACGGCTGCACCGCTGCGATCTGCGACACCGGCTGAACTGACGCTACTGACAACTGCTGCAACTTGGGACACATCGGCTTGAGATGTCCCGACTCTCTACAATAGAAGCACACTCTTGTGTCCCGAGACGCACCACTCTTGGGACAACTAGCCACCCGATGCTCCAAGCTCCCGGAACCGAAGCAACCACCACGACCGCTCTGGCTGCCTGCAGCAACCTCCTTGAACCTCCTCTTCTGACCCTGCGCAGGCTTGCCGCCCTTGCCTGCTGCTGCTGCTGGCCCCTCGGCTGGGTAGCAGGAACAACCGCAGCTGGAACAACTGCTGAGCCCACCTGCTCTCGCAAATCCTCCTCAATGGAAGCTGCTAGCTCCACTAGCTCTGCCCTCGTAGTGTACGTACTACCTCTGCACTGAGTCCTGATACTCGACCGAAGACCCTGTAGGAACCTCGACATCAGACTCTGCTCGCCCTCAAAACCGAAACCAGTATACGCCACGAGTCTGTCGAACTCAGCGTACTCCCGCACTGACCTCTCTCCCTGAGTCAATGCCAAGAACCTCATCTGGAATCTGTCTCGAGGCTCCTGAGCAAAATACTTGGCGTTGAACTCCGCTAAGAAGTCACACCAAGTCCACACTGCCCTCCTCAACACGACAGACCGCCACCACAAATGTGCATCCCCACCAAGGTAATGCACAGCCAACTCCACCTGCTACCCCTCTGGACACCTGACCGAACGGATGTTCCGTTCCAGTCTCTGACGCCACTCATCAGCCTCCTATACCCTCAAAGAATGGTGTCCCGATCCTCTGCATCTCCTTCATCATCTCAAGATAGGACGGATGCCCAACCACCGCAGCACCATGCTGCCCAATATAAGCGCCCTGCTGTGCCCCCACCACCGGAGGAACACCCGGAGCCTGCTCTTGAATCGCCTGCGGAAGACGTGCCAACAGCTGCGTTAGAATTCCCATCAACACGTCACCAAGACCATGAGCCAGAGCAGCACCCGCACCCGGGGCAGCCCCAATTCCCGCGCCTCCACTAGCGCCCAAACTGGCCTCACCCGCCATCGACTGGGTCGCTGACGCAGTCGCCACACTAGGCACTGATAGTAAGATTTTACTACGAATTAACCTATAACGCTATCATGTCGATGCAGCACTTAAAGGTGTCAAATCCGAATTGGGTGTGATGCTATGCAATCAGAATATGATCAAGAAAAGCTAAGTCAAGCCAAATGTTTAAAAGGTGTGAATTCTAAACTATCAACCTAAAGACAGAAATGGAAATGCAAATAGCATAATGAAATTGGACTTCGCGGCGTCCAGACGCGACGCTATCAAGTTCACAAAGGTAAAATGCAATGATATTCAAACTATGAACCAGAAGCTAGAATGAACAAATATAACAAGATAAAAAGATAAAAGCTTTGAGATTTGAAACCAAGATCGAAATCAAATTAAACAAAGATCCTAAGAATGGGTGTTATGGATCAATGAAATTCCATGGTCAACGCTACGGTGTTCAACAAAACTCAGACAGAGCTGTTCCCTTGGCTGCGAACTCGACAGCAAGCCAATCCACTCTCGTGGTAGAAGCTATCGAGTTGGTGTGTGTTCCTGACCCACTCTCATGGCGAAATCCACACCAACAAGCATTAGGAATCAGTTCGCAAATGCTAAAGTGCAATCAAAAACTCTAGTATCCTAGGTATGATATGCAAAATTCTTGTAAAAGCTGGTTCATGCATTTCATCAAACACCTTCTGGGTGCTGAAATAAATGCCTAGCTTCGGATTCCAAATGATCAAGAGGGAATCAGCATTAAGAACACTAGTCAAGAAGGGAAACTATGAAATCAAGGCTTGAACACTCTAGGTAACCATGAAACTTCACTAATCTATCCCATCCTTAGGAATCTAAGAACACTACTCAGAAACCGACTTCATCAAGTCGAACTCGGATTGCTGTAAAACTAGCATCAGAAGATAGACAGAAAGGAAGCAATCAATTTCAAAGAAGGAAGCAAGCACAAATTGATTATAACTTAGAAGGAATCTGGAATTCAAAGCAAGAACACTACAGAGGCGATTTTGTGTTTTTCAGAAAGTTAAAGCAGGAATTAAAATTAAGATCCTTCTAATCTCACATTACAGAGTACTTATAGTAGGTTACAGAAAGGTAAAATAGGTCACGCGCCCTTCGACTCGATGTACCAACTCGACGTGCATATGTGGACGCCGTCGAGTTGGCATATATGGACACACCCTTGCTTCGACTCGATGTGCCAACTCGACGTGCATGTGTGGACGCCGTCGAGTTGGCATATATGGACACACCTTTGCTTCGACTCGATGTGCCAACTCGACGTGCATGTCTGGACGCCGTCGAGTTGGCATATATGGACACACCTTTTCTTCGACTCGATGTGCCAACTCGACGTGCATGTCTGGACGCCGTCGAGTTGGTATATGGACACTGTCAAGTGCGCTGCCTTTTCTCCCAAGCAACAGGTTCTGGACTCCACTTCACCTCTCTGGTTCAGGCACTAATCCTCAACCCTCAAACGCTCCAAGTAAACCTGAAAACAACTCCAAAGCAACGAAATATGCAATGCTTATGCGAACGCTACGAAGTGCGGTATGTGGATGCAAATAGAGATGAAACGTGACGAAGTGGTGTGATATGAATGCAGAAGTGATGAATAAATGATGCTAAAATATGGTGAAATATGTGTACATCAACACCCCCAAACTTATCTTTTGCTTGACCTCAAGCAAACAAACAAGAATAGCGAAAGGGATGAGGTTTGAAAACGAGTTGATACAGCCAAAAATAACGAGCAAAAACGATTTGATATACGTCCAAGTTCACGGTTCTAAAATGCGGCAAGGTGAGAACTACTTCTTCGAAAATCAGTTTCATGTTTAACATGATCAATCCAACTTCACAGTCTCTCAAACAATGCATTCCTATCAGCAAATCCCTTTGACATTCATTAAAGTGAACAATGAATCATAAACATGCAAGTCAGCAACTCATTTGGCTCAAGGTAAAGGTCAAGAGAAAAAGATGGTTTCTCAAAGTCATGAAACGGTATAAAGAGCAGGGATCTCTCAGTATAATGACAATGCTTTGGCAGAATGCTAAGAGTAATAACCAAGGATGATGCAAGAGCAGAACCTCTAGCTACCTAGCACCGACTTGACAGCGTCAATACACGAACCCCATAAGAAAACAAGAACAACTCCTAACTACCCTTTAGGCTTTGCGCCTTTAGACACAGAGGAGCAATTGCTCTTTTCTTTTTCTTTAGTAAACTAGCCAAGGGAGAGGCGATCTTATGGTAACATCTAGCGGTTTGGGAATTCTATCACTAAGGGAAAATTTTTCTTTATTTTAACTAATGGAGGCAATTTGCCTTCTTTTCTTTTATACTTAGAACCCTTTTTCTTTTCTTAAACAGTTCCCAAACCTTTACTAGACCCTTTTGAAACACAAACCAACTCCCTTGCTTTAAAACAAAAACTTTTCTTTTCCCACTTTCTAGATATGAAACCGTAGCGTTCAAAACGTCACCCCCAAACTTAGCCTGAAAATAAACCCAAGAACGAACTAGATACCTAGAAATCCTACTCTTGCCGGTTTAAACTCAACACGTTCTGCTAAGCATGATCGAAACAAGGCCTCACAAGCACACACAAGAGTAATGCGGGTTTGAAAGAAAAGGCTATAGCGTTCAGGGTGTGGGGAAAAACTATCTGGACAAACAAAGAAGAATAACAGAAGGGAAAAGATTGCCCAGATATGTATGTTATCCATGAGTTGCTTTCAATGCATGCTATGATATTTAAAAGTCAAGATTAAGGTTCAGATAAACAGGGATAAGCATCAATTCGCAGCAGTGATCAAGTGAGATGTGCATGTCATGACGTGATCAAGTTAAGCATGGTTTCGTTTTAAAATGCTTCAATCTCACCGTAATGCAACAGAGAATCAAGAACCAAGACACATACCACATCGCATGAGATGGTTATTTTTCAAGGCCATATCAACAATGCAGCATGAATGTAAAGCTATGTGATGCAATTGAGACTTAATCTAACAAATATGAATGCAACTACATGAATATTTTTGGATTTTTCGAAATTTTTCAAATTTTTATGGTTTTTTTCTATGCCTTATATGATGCAAAAATTTGAGATAAGAAGAACATAAAACATGAGTTAAATACATCTCAACCCCTCCCCCAAACTTGAATTACACAGTCCCTTGTGTAACAAAAGAAAGGAGAAGAGTTCAAGAATCAAAACCAATAAAACAGAGATGAAATGGTATATACAATGGTTTAGAGTTGTTACCTCAATGCTGAGAGAAGAAGGAGTCGAGAGACGCCTCCATACTTTCGCGTGTGTAAGCGGGAAGTGAGTGGTCGTGTTCGGTTCCCAACTCGGCGTGTGGGTCAACTCTGTAGCTTGAGGTCGTGCCACCGTCAGTCGGAAATGGGACAGCTCTCCTTTTCTTGCTTCGGTCTCTAGGCTCAAAGGAAGATGCCCGTGGCGGGTCTGTTGGATGATGTGACTCTACAGAGTGGCTCTGTTCCTCATGTTCGTGATCAGACTCTACAGCGTCCTCATCGTCACTGGAAATTACTTATGTTCCCACTGGTCTCTTCCCTTGCGCAATATCGTCTCTGTTGCTCGTAATCGTGGTTCGCGCGAGGGCGCTTAATCTTCTTTTTCCTGAAAGGTTGACAACGGAAAAATTAGTCCCCATACTACACACTCGACAGCGTCACTCAAAATTCAAGTCGAGTTTATTGAATAATATGCCGTGGAATAGCAAACTCGACCAAGTGATAGAGTGTAGCCATCGAGTTAGAAAAAGAACGAGAACAGGATAATCAATTTGAAACAGACATCGCAAATCAATAAGCCTAATAATCAGACGCTATCAAGTTCCTATGCAGTTCAATTCAGCTCAAATAACTAGAACAGAGAACATTTATTGTGGCAAACAGAGCAAGGCTAGCACACCCGACTCGACAGTGTCTACGAAAATCAATTCAACCAACTCGACGGCGTCAAAGAACCAACTCGACAGCGTCTACGAAAATCAATTCAACCAACTCGACGGTGTCAAAGAACCAACTCGACAGCGTCTAACAAAAAGGAAATAAGAAGACCCAGAATTCGAAACAGAGTGTCGTGAATCAAGAAAATGAAACAGGGAGCTATGAAATTCAATCAAGCGAATCAGAGCAAAACATCTCAACTCAAGCAATCAGTTCAATAAAACCTCAACTCGACAGCCTTGCTTTAAATGAATCCAACCAACTCGATGGTGTCAATGAAAAAGTGTTCAACCAACTCGACAGCACAATGAACCAACTCGACAACTCTTATGTAAAACAGTTCAACCAACTCGACAGCACATATATCTCAACTCGACAGCGTCAACAAGGGAATACAAGCAAAACCGAAAACCAAACTCAAGTGCTGAAATTGTAAACTTACGCTTTCCAAAAACGTTCCAATTTGTCAATCATCTTCACGAAATTGCAAAGAAAAGAGGGGAAGTTCTTGGGGGTGTTTGAAACGAAATCGATGGTGTGGGAATTGAAAGGAATTGAAAGGAACTCGACGGTGTCAATCTCAAATCGATCGAGTGGGAAGTGAAAGGAATTGAAAGGAACTCGACGGTGTGCAAGCTGAATTCGTTGAGTGGGAAGTGTTTCAGAGAGAAAGATGAGAGAGAGTGATGAAGTTCAATGGCGAACAAAAGGTGAATAAAAGGAATCGTGAAATGCAAAGGATAAAGGATAAAGGATGAGTGGTGGAGAAGAGCTGCGGTTTTACTAAAGGAATTTAATGGTTAAAACCGCATAGGTAAAAGAGGAGACAAAAGTTGCTGTAATTTCTGAACGAAGAGCAGTGAAAAGGATAAAGGAGAAAGCTTAATTAAACACCACATGCTCCAGGGAGAGTGAAATTCACACACTAACCTTGAAAAATCAAAAGTTTAAATTTCATCCTAAACCTGGTCAACTCGACGGCGTTCGTCGAGTTAGCACGTCAAGTGTGTCTTGAATCCTTTCTTTCTTTGTTTCCCGAATCACAACATGCTCATACTCTTTAGTTTCCTGCCACCAAAAACACTAGAAAGCAAAAACATAACATAATTTAAAGAATATGTACAGAGATAGTCATGGGAATTCCTCCCAAGTGAGCTTGTTTTAGGTCTCTAAGCTTGACCGCTTTACCTCTGGCTAGTTAGGGCGGGTTGAAATCTGGCCTGCCTTCAAGAGTGATGGTCAGAACCTGAGAGAGAAGCTCTTGTAGCTTGATTGGATCTTTCTGGAGTTCAGGACTGATGATGGCTCTAGCGCTTGAGAAATGTTTAGATTTTCCCTTGCACCTGACTTTGTACTCAATCTTCCCACCTTTGGGTTCCAGAGGCAATAGAGTCATTGTGAGCTGAGATGGGTTAGAGGAAGGAGGCTGAGGTTCATTGCTCTTCTTTTTCTTTGTGGGAGTAGCTTTTGAAACCATACAAACCCTCTCCTTTTTAGCACTTCCCAGCTGCTCACTGAACAATGCCTGAAGGCTCTCACCATCAAAAATGCCTGTCTCACGCTCATCAAGCTTCGTAGACACACTATGCAGCACCTTCACAACTTCGTCAAGTCCAGATTCGATCACTTTGGATCCCAACTCTGCAGTTGTTATAGTTCCACAATACTCAGTAGTGTAACCCTTAAGTGGGTAGCAGACCTTGTTGTTGACATTGTGA
Organism: Erythrophleum ivorense; assembly: GCA_026724425.1. Taxonomy (NCBI): domain Eukaryota; kingdom Viridiplantae; phylum Streptophyta; class Magnoliopsida; order Fabales; family Fabaceae; genus Erythrophleum; species Erythrophleum ivorense. Next base: position 422,676 of record JAIUCV010000212.1, on the reverse strand, counting down.
AGGATCACCATCCTGTTTGGGAAATCGATTGAAGCTCCAGCTGTGGTAAGGAATGGAGTTCCAAGGATTAATGGGACTTCCCTCTTATCAACCATATTCAGAACAGTGAGGTCTGTTGGTATGGTGCATTTTCCAACCTTCAGCGGATAGTCTATGATAAGACCAAGTGGAGGTTTAGAAGAAGCATCCCCAAACATGATAGAGGATCTAGGCTGCTGCATCATACTCTGTGCATCCAGCTTCTTAACCATATCCAGCGAAATCAAATTAACACTTGCCCCAGAATCCACAAGTGCATCATCTAGCTGCAACTCACCAAGTGAGCAGGGCAGAGTAAACTTTCCTAGATCTTCGAGCTTAGGAAGTGAGGTTGGTGTGACTTGGGGTTCACTAGAGAGTTCCAGAAGTTTAGTGACTTTCTCCTTGTTTGTAAGAACATCCATAATCAGCTTCATTTGGAGATGAGCTTCTTTCATGGTTCCCATATTTGGTAAATCAACACCAATCTCACTCATATTAGCTCTAAACTTGGAGATGACTTTCTTTTGAGCCTTGGTGAGGATTCTTCCTGGAAATGGGAGCGGGGGTTTATAAGGAGGTGGAACAACTTGTTCAGGACCTGAGGTCGACTTGACTCTATCAACATGTCGAGCTTGCAAGCGGCTTATACCAGTTTCGCCTTGTTGTGCTCTGACTCGATCAAGTGATAGAGTTTGCTGATCAAGTTTACCCTGTAACCCATATTTCAGCTTACTTTGACTTCCACTCTGAACCTCATCTGCATTGCAGTCCTCCCCTTCTTTAAGCGTAATGTCCTCATTACAGTTTGTACCATGGAGAAGGCTGGCGATCTCTTGGATGGCGCTTTCATTCTCAGCTGCCTGGTCTATGTCATCGTTTGAGTAGATGACATGGCAATGGTCCTTGGGATTCTGGATAGCTTTTCCGGGAAGCTGTCCTGGCTTGACAGAGGACGAAGAAGCGGCATTGCTTTCCACGTGTTGGACTCTGGAGTTCAACGTCTCAATTTTGTTGTTTATGTCAGCCAGCTTCTTACTCAACTCCATAGCACCATTCGCTTGACCTTGAAGAAGCTGTTGTAACATCGCCTTCATGTCGGGTTCCTGAAGCTGCGGCGCTTGTACCTGCTGAGGAGCAAACCCTGGTGGTGCTCCCTGCTGCTGTCTATGTTGATACCCGCCCTGTTGGCTCACAAACTGTCCTCGCGGAACAAACACTTGCTGCGGCTGTGATGGACCCTGCTGTTGCGTAGGCTGACTCTGCGGTGTCGGTTGAGGATAGACCTGGTCCTGAGGATTGGCGACATTCGTGCTTCTGTAGGACAGATTCGGGTTGGCTTTGTACGTGTAATAGCCTTTGTTGTAGCCACCCTGGTTGTTGTGAATGTAACTAATCTCCTCAATTTGCTGGTCAACCTCCCCTTCTTGGACAGGAACAAAATCGTCTTCAGAGATGAAATGAACGTGCTTCATTGTGGACTGAGCCTGAAGTAGCTTATCCAACTTTTCATTCAAGCCCTTCACTTCCTTTTTCAACTTATCATCAGACTCGACAGATCTGCGGTTCGTGCGGTCGTACTCTTCGTTGTTGTTGCCATCTGAGCGAGCTATGTTCTCCACAAGCTGCCAGCCGTCCTTAACGTCTTTGTTCAGGAAGTCTCCGTTGCTCGCGGTATCGAGCATCTGTCTGTACCTCGGGAGAACACCTCTATACAGAGTGCTCAGCAGGGATTCATTACTAAAACCGTGGTGTGGGCACTGACTCGTGTAGCATTTGAAACGTTCCCAAGCCTCAGAAAATGTCTCTCCATTCTTCTGATGTAACCCAGAGATCTCTGTGCGAAGCTTTGCGGTACGTCCGGTGGAAAAGAACTTTGCAAGGAACGCCTTCTTGCATTCGTTCCAGGTGGTGATAGAGTTATGGGGCAAGTTTTTCTCCCACTGGTGGGCTTTCTCTCCAAGAGTAAGCGGGAACAAACGCAACTTGATGGCGTCTTCCGAAACGCCATTCACCTTGGTGAGATTACACAAACGGTCGAACTCGTCCAGGTGATCGATCGGATCCTCACAAGGCAATCCGTGGAACATCTTGTTCTGCACGAGGTTGATCATACCCAGCTTGATCTCAAAGTTATTGTTCTGGACAGCTGGGGGTATGATCCCCTGTCTCTGAGTATGCGTGTTCGGAGCATCACCAGCTCCGATTGGTCTGACCGCTCTAGCGTCAGCCCCGCCATTACCCTGATGGTCTGCCATGGCTTCTCTACACTGCGCAGTTTCTGTATGTTCTGCCTGATTCTCTGTTCTGACCCGTTCACGTAGGACCCTGTCAATACTGTTCCGGCGGTTGATGTTGTCAATCAAAGGAAACAAGCTGTCACTGCCCTGAGATCGAGTTCGCATACAACGACAGACTACCAACTCGATGGTGTACAGAGACTGTCACGTCGAGTTCGTGCTGTAAGGTACCTGAGAAAACAGAGATAAAGGCAGAGAGAGTAGGCAATTTCTGTATATATTGGTAAACCACCAACTCGATGGTGTACAGAGTCTGTCACGTCGAGTTGGCAATGTAAGGTACCTGAGAAAACAAAAGCAGAGAGAATAGGCAAGTTTAATATATGGGAAACTGGATATGAACTTGATCTTAAGTTACTCGAAATCCTAAATGTAGCAAACTAACACCCAATCGGCAACGGCGCCAAATTGATAGTAAGATTTTACTACGAATTAACCTATAACGCTATCATGTCGATGCAGCACTTAAAGGTGTCAAATCCGAATTGGGTGTGATGCTATGCAATCAGAATATGATCAAGAAAAGCTAAGTCAAGCCAAATGTTTAAAAGGTGTGAATTCTAAACTATCAACCTAAAGACAGAAATGGAAATGCAAATAGCATAATGAAATTGGACTTCGCGGCGTCCAGACGCGACGCTATCAAGTTCACAAAGGTAAAATGCAATGATATTCAAACTATGAACCAGAAGCTAGAATGAACAAATATAACAAGATAAAAAGATAAAAGCTTTGAGATTTGAAACCAAGATCGAAATCAAATTAAACAAAGATCCTAAGAATGGGTGTTATGGATCAATGAAATTCCATGGTCAACGCTACGGTGTTCAACAAAACTCAGACAGAGCTGTTCCCTTGGCTGCGAACTCGACAGCAAGCCAATCCACTCTCGTGGTAGAAGCTATCGAGTTGGTGTGTGTTCCTGACCCACTCTCATGGCGAAATCCACACCAACAAGCATTAGGAATCAGTTCGCAAATGCTAAAGTGCAATCAAAAACTCTAGTATCCTAGGTATGATATGCAAAATTCTTGTAAAAGCTGGTTCAGGCATTTCATCAAACACCTTCTGGGTGCTGAAATAAATGCCTAGCTTCGGATTCCAAATGATCAAGAGGGAATCAGCATTAAGAACACTAGTCAAGAAGGGAAACTATGAAATCAAGGCTTGAACACTCTAGGTAACCATGAAACTTCACTAATCTATCCCATCCTTAGGAATCTAAGAACACTACTCAGAAACCGACTTCATCAAGTCGAACTCGGATTGCTGTAAAACTAGCATCAGAAGATAGACAGAAAGGAAGCAATCAAGTTCAAAGAAGGAAGCAAGCACAAATTGATTATAACTTAGAAGGAATCTGGAATTCAAAGCAAGAACACTACAGAGGCGATTTTGTGTTTTTCAGAAAGTTAAAGCAGGAATTAAAATTAAGATCCTTCTAATCTCACATTACAGAGTACTTATAGTAGGTTACAGAAAGGTAAAATAGGTCACGCGCCCTTCGACTCGATGTACCAACTCGACGTGCATATGTGGACGCCGTCGAGTTGGCATATATGGACACACCCTTGCTTCGACTCGATGTGCCAACTCGACGTGCATGTGTGGACGCCGTCGAGTTGGCATATATGGACACACCTTTGCTTCGACTCGATGTGCCAACTCGACGTGCATGTCTGGACGCCGTCGAGTTGGCATATATGGACACACCTTTGCTTCGACTCGATGTGCCAACTCGACGTGCATGTCTGGACGCCGTTGAGTTGGTATATGGACACTGTCAAGTGCGCTGCCTTTTCTCCCAAGCAACAGGTTCTGGACTCCACTTCACCTCTCTGGTTCAGGCACTAATCCTCAACCCTCAAACGCTCCAAGTAAACCTGAAAACAACTCCAAAGCAACGAAATATGCAATGCTTATGCGAACGCTACGAAGTGCGGTATGTGGATGCAAATGGAGATGAAACGTGACGAAGTGGTGTGATATGAATGCAGAAGTGATGAATAAATGATGCTAAAATATGGTGAAATATGTGTACATCAGGCACTGCACTCTTACCCGAATCCGCCTGCGCTCCACGACCACGGCCTCTGCCATGGCCTCTGCCACGACCTCTAGCACGACCTGCCTCCATCTCACTGCACTACCAAAGTACAGCAGATGAGCAAGCTAGAAAAAACACAAACACACAACTTACCGCGGAATCACTAAAGGCCGAGAGGATGATACTAGACTACTAACTGACTAAACACAAATAATCAATTAAGCACATAGTCCAGTTCACCCAATACTAACAGTCTTAAAACCGTATACGCTCTGATACCAAAATGAAACAACCAAGTTTTTTTTTTTTTTTTTAATTAAGTGCAGAAAACTCAATTAAAATAAACTCAAACAAATAAACATTAAATAATTAATTCTAAAATAACCAAATTCAATTCAAGAATAATATTAAAATAACTAGCAACCTAAACACCAGGTTTGCAATAACAACATAAACAAAAACGATAATCAACAAAATCCTATCATCCTCTCTCTGGCCCGATTCCGCGATCACACTTTCTTTTTACCTGCATCACATTAGGGAAAAAGAGATGCATAAGTATTTAAGAAATACTTAGTGAGGCAATCACCCTGCCTACAAGCCAGTTACGCATTTTAAACACATTTAAATCTTTATATTAATTACCACAATTATTAAAATAATTCTTTTTAATTATTAAATAATTTTCACAATTAAATAATAATTTTTAAACACTTAAATAATTTCCACAATTATTGTCAATCAATTCATTAATTAAATTCACCATTTAATAAATAATTATCGAATCAAACCACTTAATTCGAATTAAACCGATTAAACCATTAATTAAATCAAATAAATCAATTTGCCAGAAAACTGGATTAAACCGGACTAGTGTCGATCGACACCCGGCCCGATTGGTGTCGATCGACGCCCAAATCGATTTCTCAACACAAAAACACCAAATCACACAATCATCACAATAGACTCGATCAAACGCACATATGTCTCATAAACCATCACGAAACTCATCATAAACTCAACATATGTAACATCCGTGAACAAGAAAGTTGTTTTGGAAGTGGTATCGGACGACATTAGGTATTCGGGAGTAGATTACATATGCTTTTTGAGGTGTGAATCAAGGATTGGCTGTGCATGTTCTTGCTTGATTGTTGTGCAGTCGGTCTAAGGTTCGAACATCGCGAAGAAAATGTGTAAAAAGCTCTTGAATGACTAGTGTCGATCGACACCTAAGGGAGTGTCGATTGACACTGGTTTGAGAAATCAATTCCGGTTTAAGTCGATTGCGCGTCATTTGTTGGTTTGGTCGAGTGGTGTCGACCGACACCAAGGAGTGGTGTTGATCGACACCGGTTATTGGAAATTAAGCCGGTTTGATTTAAGTTGGCTGGTTTTGTCCGGTTTAGGGTTGGAAGCCCTAGGTTTCGCTTTAAAAGCTTGTGGCCGCGCAGAAAAGTCACTTTTCGAGAAAACAAAGTTTCAGAGGCAATTTTGGGGAGATTTCGCGATTACTGTTCATCGCCGGAGTTACTGTTCATCGCGCACTGTTCATAGACGGAGTTACTGTTCATCGCAGTGTACTGTTCATCGTTTTTCCTCTTTTCCCTTTGTTCAATCGGTTGTCGAGGTGAGTGCATGACCGTAGGCTCGCAAATAGTAGAAATTGTGAAAGTGAATTGTTGATTTGATGAGTTTATGTGTTGTTCGTGGTGGTTTATGTGTTAGTAGTACCTTTGATCGATTGGATTGTGAAAATTTCGTGTTTTTGGGTGTTTTTGTGTTAGAAATCGATTTGGGTGTCGATCTCCTGGATCGGTGTCGATCGACACCAAGCCGGTGTCGCTCGACACCAATCGGGCCGGGTGTCGAGCGACACAAGCTGTGTCGATCGACATTGGTCCGGTTTAATCCGGTTTTCTGGCGAATTGATTATATTGAATTAATTAATGGTTTAATTTGGTTTAATTGGAATTAAGTGGTTTAATTCCGAAATTAATTAATTAGTTATTAATTAATTAATTAAAGTGGTTTATAATAATTGTGGAAATTATTTTATGTGATGAAAATTATTATAATAATTGTGGAAATTATTTAATAATTGTGGAAATCATTTTAAGGGTTAAAAATTATTATTTAATTGAAGAAAATTGTTTAAAAATTAAAAGAAGTGAATTTAATAATTGTGGTAATTATTTATATTATTTATAAGTGTTTTAAATTGCGTAATTGGCCTGTAGGCGGGGTGATTGCCTCACTAAGTATTTATGAAATACTTATTCATCTCTTTTTCCCTAATGTGATGCAGGTAAAAAGAAAGTGTGATCGCGGAATCGGGCCAGAGAGAGGAGGATAGGATTTTGTTGTTTATCATTTTTGGTTTATGTTGTTATTTGCAAACCTGGTGTTTAGGTTGCTAGATTATTTTATGGTATTCTGGAATTGAATATGGTTGTTTGAATTATTAATTTTATGGAGTTTATTTTATTGAGAATTTCCGCACTTGAAAAAAAAAAAAAAAAAAAGCTTGGTTGTTTCATTTTGGTATCAGAGCATATACGGTTTTAGGACTATTAGTATTGGGTGAACTGGACTATGTGTTCATTGATTAATAGTGGTTTAGTCATTATTAGTCTAGTATCATCCTCTCGGCCTTCCAGTATTCCGCGGTGAGTGAGTTTTGGATTTGTGTTTTGTTTGTGGTGTTTTCTAATTGCTTGTCTACTGTTCTTTGGGGAACAGTGAGATGGATGCAGGTACTAGAGGTTGCGACTTTAGAGGTCGTGGTAGTGTCGGTGCCAGTGGTGGCAGAGTGTTACCCGCAGTGGCGGAGTGGTTGCCAGTGAGGGCAGAGCAGTTGGCCGTGGTGGCCAAGTTGCGGGCCGTGGAGGCTGGAGTTGTGATCGTGGAGTAGCGGCTGAGTCGGGAAAGAGTGCAGTGCATTGTGAGGCGTATGCGTCAGTGGCCAGACGCTTTTAGCGGGAATGGCAGGTGATGCCAGTTTGGGTGCCGGTGGTGGCACGGGAGTTGGGGCGGCCCGGTGGGGGCGCGGCTTCAACTCGGGGTCATTGTGACCTGGTTGTGGGGTTACTGACGCAGTTGTTTGGCATGTTTTCCCGTCAGCGGTTCCAGAGCACACTTCGGGTGCACCTCCAGTGGCCGGGGCACAGTAGGGTGCCGGTTTTGTTGGGCAGCAGAGTGCTGCAGAGTTGGGCAGCAGAGTGCTGCAGTGTTTGGAGAGGGCAGCAGGGAGCTGCAGTCGGTAAGCGTCCGCCTTATCTAGTGCTGATGGGGCAGATGCAGAGGTTTGGTATGTTCTGCGAGGGCAGAGTTGGGCCTGAGGAGGCCATTAAGTGGTGTTTGAGACTGGAGCGGGACTTCAAGTCTGAGAGATATCCTAAGTGGTATTAGGTCGAGTGGGCGGTGCATTATCTGGGTAGAGATGTACGTTTGTGGTGGCGAGCCATAGAGGCTCGGAGGGCAGTGTGGACTTGGGCGAATCCCTAGCGGAGTTAAAAGCCAAGTACTTCCCTTAGGAGGCTCGAGTTTGTCTCCAGTTGCGGTAGATGGCGCTGTGTCAGGGAGAGAGGTCAGTGTGGGAGTATGATGTGGAGTCTAGTGACTCGTGGTCCATACGGGTTCTTGTTTAGAGGCGGTCAGTGTGGTTGTAGTGGATGTTATGGCTATAGTAGCGGTTCAGCCGGTGGCGGTTCAGCCAGTGGCTCAGTTTGGAGCGGCACCGCGAGTGTGTTCTTCAGTGGAGGCTAGCCATACTAGTCAGTCCGGGCGGATCACAGGTAAAAGTCTGGACTCAGACTTTTAAATTCTAAGTGGTAGAGTTTTGGTGTTGTCTGTTTCCTTTATTTTACTGTGATAGAGTTAAAGGTTCTAAACACTTGTAGTTATGTAAGAACGTTGTTAGTAGGTAGTATCGAGCCTCATCGTTGTTTGACTCGGGAGCATTTAAATGTTTCTCTACTTGGAGTGTGCCAAGTGTAGCGGCATCCGGAGCTGTGAGCGTTCAGGTTTAGTCAAGGGGACCGGTGGAGGGTTCCTGGCTACTTATGGCTATGCTAGAACAGTGGATCTTCGAAGTGTGAGGCAGTCGATGCCAGTTAGTTTTGGTCATCAGACCGGTGGGGTTGTATGGCGTCTTTTGGAGTTGGACTAGTTAGTGTGTTTCAAGTCCAACTGAAGTGTTATCGAGGTTATCCGAGTTGTTGAGGAGCTCGAGGAGTTCCAAGGAGCATAAAGCTCGTTTGGGTTTTATGTTGGAAAGGCTGTAGGAACAGAAGCTGTATGCTAAGTAGAGCAAGTGCAGTTCTGGCAGCGATAGTGGGTTTTCTGGATCATGTGTTTTGCAGAGGGAGTTTCTGTAGATCCGGCAAGGTTTGAGACTTTCAAGGTTTAGGTTTAGCTTGAGTAGTACTACCAGTATCAGGAAGATTCTGGGTTTAGCAGAGTACTGCGGGAGTTTGTTAAGGGTTTCGCGAGTGTGTCGCAGCCAATGACGAGGTTGACGGGCAAGGATGCGCCGTTTGTGTCGTCGCCAGAGAGCGAGGAGAGCTTTGGGAAGCCTAAAGAGTTGTTGAGTAGTACACCAGTTTTGGCATTACCCGAGCCGGGGAAGCCTTACGTAGTGTACACAGTTGTTGCAGGAGTGGGTTTAAGATTTGAGTGTCGAGTCCTTAGCAGACTACGACCTAGAGTTTATCTATCATCCAGGCGAGGTTTTAGGTGGCAGTCGCGTGGAGTCGAAGGAAGATGATTCCGCTGGGAAGCTGGATGTCGAGGCCTTGGTGGGTGAGATTAGCACATGTGTCGTAGTGCTATTTCGGAGGAGCCTTTGGGCTTAGAGACAGTGGATCAGGCGGATCTACTTAGTAGAATCAGAATGGCTTAGCGGGGTGAGCATAGTGTGTTTGGTGCATCGCAAGCAGTTGGCTCCGAGTTTTTAGTCTCATCGAAGAGACATTTTGATGCGTGGTCGGGCTTGTGTACCCGAGGTTAAGAATTGAGACATAAGGTCTTGAGAAAGGCTCAGGCGGGAAAGTTCTTATTCATCCATGTGCTACCAAGATGTACCCTGGTCTCAAGTGATGTGATTACTATGCCGGGATGAAGATAGTTGGAGCTTGTTTTGGTTGCGGGGTGCAACTCGTGTTTTGTTAGTCAAGGCAGAGCATCAGATTTCGAGTGGTGTTCTGCAGAGTGGAAGTGAGATAGGATCACGATGAATTTCGGGATGGAATTACATATCTTGCGGACTTGAGAGGTTTGAGTGGTTGTTGGTCGGTTGACCAAGTTAGTACATTTTCTGGCCTTTGAGAAGGCAGAAGCTGCTGTTTCGGCTGGGAAAATTGTACAAAAGGATGTAAGGCTACATGGTGTGTCAGCCAGTATTGTGTCGGACAAGGATCCGAGTTTTGTTTCGAGACTCGCCTCGGAGTTTGGAGGGCGTTTCAGACAGAGATGGACACTAAGGTGTTGCTAGTACAGTTTATCGTTACAGTCAGAGGGGTAGTCAGAGAGGATTATCCCGACTTCTAAGTTTTGTTCAGGTTGCGTGTGTGGTTTGAGATGGCCAATGGACTAGTCATCTGTGTCTGGCAGTGTTGTCACGACAAAAGTTATCAGGCGAGTTATTGGGCCTGGTTTCGTGTGAGGCTTGTTTGGAAGGCCATGTGAGTTGTCTGTGTGCTGGACCCAAGTGGGGGAGCGCAGCACTTATGGAGTTACTTTGTTCAGGAACGGCAAAGAAGGTCTGTGTTTTGAGACTGAACGTAAAAAGGACTCATGTTATGCAGAGGAGTTACGCCGTTGGGCGGAAACGAAAGTCTAAGTTTCAGGATTTGGAGATAGAGTGTATCTCAAGATAGCTATGTGGAAGGTTTCTATCAGAACCATAGCAGAGAGCAAGCAGACTGCGTGGTTTGTGGTTCCGTTCCGGTGGTGGAACGAGTTGGGCCAGTGGCGTATCAGCTTGAGTTACTTGTGTTTTATGAGTGTTTTTGGTAAGGTGTTTCACGATGTGATGTTGAGAAAATGTCGTTATCCTTCAGGGGAGTTAATGGCTAAGATTTCAGGGGATCTTAGGCCAGACTTGGCGGTTTTTTTGAAGATTCTCGAGAGGAGAGTCAAGGTTCTGCGGAACAAGAGAGTGTCGTTGTGAAAACTTGAGGCAAAGATGAAGTTGGATTTCTGAAAGTGTTCGACTAGTAGGTCGAGGAATTAGCTCTTCATCTTTATGGTTTCAGTTGGTTAGCCTTAGGCTATGTTGTTGCTGTGGTTTATGTATTTTCGTGGTGGTACGAAATACATTGTTGGAGATTTATAAGATGGAGTTTTCCTTATAAATTTGGGTTCGGATGTTACGGGTTGTTTTGACCAGTTTTGGGTCTTGAGTCAGTTCTAGTTGATTATGTTATAGGCGTTTCGGATTTATTACTCTTTACATTTAGGAGATTGTTTCTCCTGCAGACCTATCTGAGACGGTGGGTGCTCGGTATGGGTGGTGGCGGACTTATCTGCAGATAGGTGCCGCGGTTTGTTTTTGCAGACTTATCTGGGGCTAGCAACCTCAATATAAGTGGGGAGATTGAGATCTCCGTGCGGCCTTACCTGGGATTAGCTACCTCAGGGGAAGTGCTTGCAGACTTATACTTGGTATAAGGGTGCTGCTTACTAGTGGCTGACGAGTTACGAAGTGAGCATCAAGGGGTGGTGGATCCCTTGAGAGAGACAAGTGGGTCTCTTGCATTTATATGGGTATTGTGACGGTGGTGTCACGGTACAGATATTGTGACAGTGGTGTCACGGTATAGATATTTGTGATGGTGGTGTCACGGTTTGGGTACTTGTGACGGTGGTGTCACGGTACAGATATTGTGACGGTGGTGTCACGGTATAGATATTTGTGACGGTGGTGTCACGGTTTGGTTTTGAGTAAAGAGTAATGAATGTCTGGAAACGTGCTTATAACATAGGATTAGATGTGAGTCTCTGGGATCAGTGGTGGATCTCTTGTGTTTGGCCAGTGGAGGGCCGGGTTTTGTCGTCTTGAGTAGACGTTTTGTGTTAGGATTCGAGGGCGAATCCAGTTTAGTGGGGGAGAATTGTAACATCCATGAACCAGAAAGTTGTTTTGGAAGTGGTATCGGACGACATTAGGGGTTCGGGAGTAGATTACATATGCTCTCTGAGGTGTGAATCAAGGATTGGCTGTGCATGTTCTTGTTTGATTGTCGTGCAGTCGGTCTAAGGTTCGAACATCGCGAAGAAAATGTGTAAAAGGCTCTTGAATGACTAGTGTCGATCGACACCTAAGGGGAGTGTCGATCGACACCGGTTTGAGAAATCAATTCAGGTTTAAGTCGATTGCGCGTCATTTGTTGGTTTGGTCGAGTGGTGTCGACCGACACCAAGGAGTTGTGTTGATCGACACCGGTTATTGGAAATTCAGCCGGTTTGATTTAAGTTGGCTAGTTTTGTCCGGTTTAGGGTTGGAAGCCCTAGGTTTCACTTTAAAAGCTTGTGGCCGCGCAGAAAAGTCACTTTTCGAGAAAACAAAGTTTCAGAGGCAATTTTGGGGAGATTTCGCGATTACTGTTCATCGTGCACTGTTCATAGCCGGAGTTACTGTTCATCGTGCACTGTTCATCGCCGGGGTTACTGTTCATCGCCGCGTACTGTTCATCGTTTTTCCTCTTTTCCCTTTGTTCAATCGGTTGTCGAGGTGAGTGCATGACCGTAGGCTCGCAAATAGTGGAAATTGTGAAAGTGAATTGTTGATTTGATGAGTTTATGTGTTGTTCGTGGTGGTTTATGTGTTAGTAGTACCTTTGATCGATTGGATTGTGACAATTTCGTGTTTTTGGGTGTTTTTGTGTTAGAAATCGATTTGGGCGTCGATCTCCTGGATCGGTGTCGATCGACACCAATAATTGATTTAATCCGGTTTAATCCGGTTTTCTGGCGAATTGATTAAATTGAATTAATTAATGGTTTAATCTGGTTTAATCGGTTTAATTGGAATTAAGTGGTTTAATTCCGAAATTAATTAATTAGTTGTTAATTAATTAATTAAAGTGGTTTATAATAATGTGGAAATTATTTTATGTGATGAAAATTATTATAATAATTGTGGAACCGAGGGCGGAACCGGCGGATCGGATCAGGACGGACCCAGCAGACCATCCGTCGATTTTTAGTTTTCGTTTTATTGTTTTTTGTGTTATTTATGAATATTTTTGTTTAATGATATTTGAATTAAAATTTAATTTCGTTTTTTAAATTTTAGTTATTTATTTAAAAAAAAAAAATTAAAAAACCAATTTAATAATTAAAAAATTAAAAACTTGCGACGGAATTGATTCCATCGCAAGTTTGCGATGGATAGTTTGAGTCGCAAGTTTGCGACGGAATCAATCCCGTCGCAAGTTTGCGATTGATTGAATCTGTCGCAAACTTGCGATGGATTGCGACGGAATACGGTCCGTCGCAAATCGATCGCCAAATTGCGACTGAATAAATATGGTCGTAAATCCGTCGCAATATTGAAACTTTGCGACGGAGAAGCTTCCATCGCAATCTTGCGATGGAGAAGCTTCCATCGCAATCTTGCGACGGAGTTGCGACGGAAAAGTCATTGCGATGAACGATTTGCGACGGAAATTTTTGTCTCGCAAATCCGTCGCAAATAGTCATTTGCGACGGAATTGTGACGGGAATTTCCGTCGCAAATGGCCTATATTTCTTGTAGTTGTTTTCATTGGCTAAGAATTTTAAATGACGTGTCAGCTTCTCCTTGCACAAAAAAGCTGATGTGTCAGCCCCGGGAGCAACACCAGGAGTTTTATGTATTGAATTCCTAAGATGATGACGTGGCAGCGCGAGAGTGAAGCTTAAAATGCTTAGGTGGGTGGCCTGAGAGACCGCAAACAGCTATTTTAAGTTATTATAGATTCGCTGTTACACGTCTACGGCTTGCCGTCATGCATTCCTTTTGGATATTCACGTAAATAGATAACTTTACAATTGCAAAATTTCTACCCATCCTTCTCCATGGACCCGTGTTTGGATATCTACTGGAGAATTCACTTTTTGAAGATCACTTTGTTGATCTTGCGCCACGGCCACATTCATTCTTCAGAAAACAGAGAGGTTCGTAATAATGAAAATTGATCGTTCAAATCTTAACCCAAAAATCAAATTTTAATTTCTTTTCTTTTTTTGTCTCTCAATATTCGAGATAAGTCTTCTTCTGTTGCTCTATGAATCCAACGCAATTGTCACCTATATTGTGATGCAAAGAAATGGACGATCTAACAACTTTGTCTCACTTGGTATGTTTCTCATTCTCAGTTATAACACTACTTTTATGTCACAAGCATGGCTTATTGTCTAACATGAAATTTCGATGGTAGCCATCTTCACGTTTGTTGCGAGAGCTAGGATGCAAGAGCAAATGATAGTTTCCACTTTTTTTTTTTTTTTTTTGGTTTTACAGATTCATCTAAGTTTTAAATTACGGTCCCCAACTTATGCTTAAGTTACTTAAATGATAGTTGTGCTATCTTGAGCGAAAACATGAAATATATATATCAACTTATATTCATATGCTTTTTCAAGGTTTAGGTCTTGAAAAGTCATGGCCGGCCAACTAGATGGATGAAACAAAACTACGTTCATATGATTCGTGTTTTCATTATCATTTAAGCTTTTTGTTATGTACTTAGTGTCTTTGGTGTTTTATAGAAAACATTGAGGTGGGGAAGTTTGAAATACGAATGGTGGCCTGGTGGGTGTCGTGATAATTTATCAAGGATGGAGTAGGAACTAGGAAGGCGCAAACCTTTGGGAAAGAGCTTCAAACATCAAGACAATAAGAGATTTTACCGGAGACACGGATGACCCAAGAAGAAATGCTACTGGAAGCTGCTCAAACGGGTTTGGGTTATGATGCTACATCCTTTTTCTTATCATAAACTTCAATGGCTAAACTCTGGTTTTGCAGAAATCATGAACTTGAGGAATTTAGAATGTGAACTTGGTATGGGAGGATGAAGTTAAAAAGAAAGCGATTGTGCATAAAGAGGTCTACAAGGGTCCTCAGGTTCGGTATCTTTCGAAAGATGGTAAGCTCTCCAGCAAAATAATTCTCTTATCTAATTGCTTCTTTCCAGAAAATTAGGAATTAGTATTTGATTAACTATCTAGCTTTGCGTACAGGATCCAACTTTTTAGAGTTCTGTAATGGTGCATCATTTAATTCAGAGATTTCGACGAAGTCTATTCCATGTAAGTAATTTTGTTCGAGTGGTGTTTGAAGATGAACATAAGTGTGTTCTGTTACCTGTACACCATATTGATTTCAATCTTTGGATTTTATTTTCTTTCTAAGCTTGAAGTGTTTATTTAAATTCAGTCAGGTGTCTTGAGTCAAGAATGTTGTATATAAGGCTGCTTTTGCTGGATTTTAAGTGTCTATTGAACATTGAAATACCACGGGTTGGTATTTGGGGAAGTGTTGATGTATCTGCTAACTTTTCGCATGTACTGAAAGACAAACCTGATTTATCTCGCTGGACCTAGATCATTTTCTTCTTGATGCTCTGTTTTTTAATGTTGTTCGTATTGTTTATGTCTTCTTTATTTGGGTCCATAGATATTAGTAGTTGATTTTTGCAGGTTACAATAAGTCCAGAAGTGTCATCAAAAGGTGTAAACAGAGCTGTAATTGCTGAGTTAGTCAAACTTATGAAGACCGGAAAAGTCATTACACCGCTGATACTAGGATTTTTCTATCAATTTTCCTAAAGCAATGTATCTATCGCTGCAGTACTTTAGGTATCAATCCAATCAGGTGTGATGCTAGCAATCAAGATATGACAGAACTACTTAATTCAAGCCAAATCTATCAGTTGGTGGTGGTTTACAAACGAAGAGATCGAGTCGAGTAGGGACTCGATCGAGCTAAAGCAGCAAATCAAAGCGATCGAGTTCGATCAAGTCAGGAATGAGTGCAATCGAACCAAATCAATAAAATAACAGATGCAACTATCAGAGAAAAGCAAGCTCCTAAGGATGGGGTAATCGATCTGTAACTACTCCTAACGTGGTCTCGTCGCTTAACAAACCCAAACAAGGGCTAATCCCTCAACAACGAACTCGATAAACAAGATCAATTCACTTTCATGATAGAGATCAACAACCTAGTGAATTCTCAAGACCTAATCATCATTAGCGAAGAAAACACAAGTAAGCATTAAGTTCAGGTTCGATAGAGTCGAAATACTCTCTAGACATCTAATCCCTTAGGCTAGAACAGTAAATCTCTGAATCAGCTAGTTCCGACATCTCATCAAACACCTCGTGAGTGTGGAGACGTCTAGAATCCAGATAGAGTTGATCAGACAGAATCCGGTTTTAAGATCACTAATCCAGAAGGGATCTATTAGAAAACAAATCTTAAGCAACTCGATCACGCTAGGGTTCGTTACGGATCTATCCCATCCCTAGAAACTTAAAGAAAACTACTCGCTAGAACTCATGAGACAGAGTTCAAAGTCAAAAGAGATAGAATGCATAAAAAGATTAAAGCAGAGAGATAGATTCGAGAACACTAAAATACTTAAAACGCAAAAGAAATCTGAATTACAACTTGGTTTCTCGAAGCGAAAGTAAAAACGAAGATGTCTGTAAAAGAGGTTCACCTTACTATTTATAATACAAAAGAAAAACCCTCAGAAAAAGAAAATAGAAGAAAAGGTAAATTTGCTGAAACAAGGTCGGTCTCCTTAATGGGCTGGATCTCTCAGGTCGACACCAGCGCGATCAAGCCCACTCAACCAGGCCCAACTCGATCGATCCTGCGTGTACCAGCTCGATCGATCCCGCATGTACCAGCTCGATCGATCCCGCATGTAGCTAACTCGATCGCGCTCAGTTGTACCGTGGCTTGATCTCGTTACTCGATCTCCAGCTTGATCTCGCTCTAGCTCAGCTTGATCACCCCAGCTATAGCGCAGCGCGATCACTCCCGTTCGTTGCAGCGCGACCACACCAGTTCGTTGCAGCGCGAGCTCGATCTCTCCTTCCAGATTGCAGCGCGAGCACTCCAGTTCGTTGCAGCGCGAGCTCGATCTCTCCTGCCAGATTGCAGCGCGAGCTCGATCTCTCCTGCCAGATTGCAGCGCGAGCTCGATCTCTCATGCCAGATTACAGCGCGAGCTCGATCTCTCATGCCATATTGCAGCGCGATCACTCCAGCTACAGAGTAGCTCGATAACTCCACTCCATCACTCCACTCCATCACTCCACTCCAGAAAACACCTAAAACTGACACAAATGTACAAGATGCAAGAGTGCTAGTCCTAAATGCGAAATATGAGTGAAGGTGAGTGGAAACAATGCAAATGAATGATTATGAATGCAAAAACATACGAAATCGAATGCTAAAGACATGCAAATTATAAACACATCAACCGCGGGAGAGCTTCCTTTCACTTGGAAAGAGTTCACTGTTAAGATCTTTGATGAAGACGTTGGTATCATCAATGGCCCTCGGTAAATGCCTTTTTTAGGTGATTTAGTTTGATATGTGTCTGATTTGTCTTTTTTAAGGTGATTAAGTTTTATTTGCCTGATTTTAGTTTGCTACATTTTGTCTGTTTCTTTTGGTAGAAGGGAGAGATCGCTTTTGGTAGAGCTGCTTGCTTAGTCACATGAAAGAGTAGTATATCCTATCCACAGGTCAATCAAAACTGTCTTTCTTTGGCCTTCTCAAAGTCTTATTTTTCCGTTCTGGTATTATATTATGGACTGATAATAATATCGTTGCTCGCAGGTTTGAAAAGGTCAAGGCTCAAGGAAGTGGAAACTCGGACAAAACAATGGGATATTTGTTCAATTTGCATTTCCCAGTATTCGAAAGAAAAGTGTCACACTTTATGCAGGTTCATTTCACTCACACTTGCGACTACACAAAAGCTGTTGTATTTATCGCCAGTGTATATATATAGATGTTGTAAAGATTCAAAGCTATGTAAAAAACATGTTTTTAAAGTTGCTGCAAAATTTGATGCCACTGCCAAAACTAAAGGAGGTCACAGTGGACCGTAAACGTCTAATTCTAAATATTTAAATGTAATTCCAAAAACGTAATTAAAAAGTCTTGAACTCTATTTGAAAAGTCTGAAGTACAGCCGTTATAGCCATTGTATTTGAGCCTGAGGAGCCCAACAATTTAAATGTTTTAAATGTATTAGACCTAGGGTTTACTAAGGGTTTCAATGTCTCAACCATTGTTTTCTCTCAATATTTCTTCTCTCAACATATTTGAGCCCTTAGTAACTCCTTACAAAATAAGTAATTGCAATTTGCTTCAGCTCTCCTCCTTCAAATGCAGTCAAACGTACGTGGTGAAACGAACAAAAAAAATACAATGTCATTGGAATTTAGAAAAAAGAGCACGTTAATGAAAACACAAATAAACATGTTATGAAGAATTGATTAATGATGAAATAAAGAAAATAAACATGCCAAAAGAAATATATTACAGTAAGACATTATTAAGAAGTACTAAATTTAACATATGTTTATATATGGTGTTCTTTAGAACCTCTTTTATTTCCCATCACGAGGTTAAAAAAGTTAAGAGATTTAATTAAAGGAGAATAGATTGATCATACTATAATTCATATGTAAAAACATGTTGAAGCAATATAACAAAGGAGAAGTTCTTTTAAAAATGATCATAAAATTTGTAGATATATATATATGGTATATGTCGACTGATTTACTGATTAAAATTAACATCAAACATCAACATTTGTAAATAATAATAATTAGTAGCAACTTATATCTAAATTAAAAAAATATATAATATATGCCCCGCGGTAGCACGGGATAACTCCTAGTCTAATCTGAAAGAATTTAAAAAAACTGCGAAAGACCTGAGTTAGTTTGAGAAAAGGAGGAACCAGAAGTAAGAAACGTATTTAAAAGAACCTGTATAAGATTGCTCACTTTTCCTATCCCATTACGTGTTTGACTCTGAAGCTCCTATCTAAGAAAGTTTTCAGTTTTCGCGTACGGTTCCATCACTTTCTTCGAATTTAATTGTAACCATGTGTATCATAGCAGGAAAATGATTTTGATGATGACCAACATTAAGGATGTGGTAATCTTTCCCTTTCCCTGATCCTTATCACCTAAAAAGACCAAAAATGAGTACAACAAAGAATGCGGAGAAGTCTCATTTTTATCTGATGACTTTCTTTGATATATATTACTCCCCTACAGAAAAAGGAAAAAGGAGTGCTTAAACAAAACGGACCCATTTTTTTAAATTGCAAACAACATGAAAGGGGTTGCGAGCTTATATAAGTCAAGTTCCATGAACATGAAAAGACGATATAAACTGTACGGCATACTTGTTATTAGCTCCTATCTCTCTATTACAAAACACAATAACAATTGCAGCTACTAACTCTTACACGATACTATGTTGGTTTACATATCGTACCTCAAAGTGTGCATCACAAGTTCATCACATGATCACCTACTTCAAATTGGGCTCGATTATATATGGATATATATACTTATTTTGCACCTAATATACTGGTAAATTTTTTTGTCAAAACCTAGAATGAAAAAACTTCATTTCAGAAAAAAAATGGAAGATAAAATATTAGCTATTTATACCAAGCTCAAATAAATTCAAGATAATGCAAAAGCAGAATTTGACATTCTAAGCTGGGTCATTACAGGAATTGACAGTAAAAGATTTATTTTTTAAAAGCTAGGAGTCCTTTTCTTAAGCTTGCAAATGCTTACCAGCAATGGCGATCATGTGAACTGACTTGCATATGGAAAAGAAAAGAAAAGAAAAGAAAAGAAAATGTGAACTGACTTGCAAATGCGAGAGTAGAGGAGTAAGGAAAAGAAAAAAGAGAATGTGATTTGCGTTTATGTCTAGAAATGGGAAGAACTTAGAACACATGACGCAAAACCAAAGACAGTGGATTACGGAGATTTAGTGAAGTTACTCAGTAAATGAAGGTTGCAAAAAACGTGTCTTCTTCTATAAAGGTTTTACAAATAAAAGAAAACAAAGCCTCTAAGCTACACAAGTACCAAACTTGAGAAAACAATAGCAAACAATAGAAGAAAATTTATAAAACACGTTGTGAGAGAGGAAAATCGAAAATCAATTTAAAAGGTTAACATCGAGCTCTTACTGAATCTGGTTTGGCTCGTCTTAGCCCAAGGGAACTGTTCAGAAACTGTAACATTTAGGCTTCTAACTGTAGGAATCTTCCCCTTTTATAGATCACTGGGTTTCCGATAGAAGCTGGGAAGAAGAACGAACAATATATATATTAGCTTCGTATTTCTGCAAACAAAAGTGAGACACATAGAAGCAAATTAAAAAAAAAATAAAAACAAAAACATGTATTAAGATCACATATCTTCTTTGTCAGGCCTATCATCAAAACAATGACTCTAGTCTCTAGGTAAACTAACCAATTTAGATGATAAAGATATACATTCATCTAACTGCACCAGCGTTTATTCCTTTAAAAGGAGAACGATCATGCAACATGACAGATATCTTCTGAGGGTTGAATTACAAATATGCATTGAACAAATTAACCAGGTTTAGAAAACCAAACGGCAAAGACGATTAAAAAAAACATGAAATATATTAATTAGAGAAAGATGACTTGCAGTTGACTGATCTGCAGACTGACGAATGAAGGAGGAGTAGCTGCAGGAGAGGCCGTGGACGCAAGGGGTTTGCTTCTGCTAATTGCTTGTTTTGGTGTTCCTTCAAGCTTTAGTAATAAGGATTTGCTGGATTTGATACGGCAGAGTGGTACTGCTGAGATTGCGGTTGCTCTAAAATGGTCACCTTTTCTTGTCACTATACTTTCAGGTACCATGTTCTTTTCTTTGACTTCAAGGTGAGATTTAGGGTTCCGATTTACTGAAATGGCTGTAGAGTATGAATGCTGCGAAACCAACTTCTTCATACGCATCGTCGTGATAGTGTTGCTTTGTCTTGTTCGCTGGACTCATGTCTGGTCTTACCTTGGGTCTTATGTCCATGAGTCTCGTTGATCTTGAGGTTCTTGCTAAATCCGGTACACCCAGAGATCGTAAACATGCTGGTAAATTCCGATTTCTCTTTCTGCTGCTTGATGCTGTCACTATCTGAGAGATTTTTGATTTTTGTTCTTAAATGTGTTTGCTTTAATTTTAAATTCTTAAGGAATCTCTCTCGCATGGGTTTTGGTAGGTAGACGTCACGAGGTTCTCTCTGTGATTTCGATTCTCTGTTTTAGTTATTAGTATACGTTGCTTAATTATGTTAATTAAATTGGGTCCAGATTGATTTCTGGGAATATTTTAAGTGTAGCTTTGTGAAATTTGGTGCTTGCTTCATGGTTGCGTGATAAATTTGAATGTTTTTGATGCATTTTCTGTTACTTTATGCTTCTCTTTAGTGACCAAAAGTGTTTTCTTTTTGGCTTTGATGCAGCAAAGATATTGCCAGTTGTGAAAAATCAGCATCTTTTACTTTGTACTTTACTGATATGCAATGTAGCTGCTATGGAGGTAATATTTTTTTTTTTTGGCTCAACAACAACTTTCATTCATTAACCAATGGTAATACAAAGTCATTACAACGTCATTAGACCACGAAAGACTTGTAACCAAAATCAGTGAATCCGGCTAATAGCACCCTGAATCACTAAGTTGGATTCAGCGTTATCCGAGCGAGATTCACTGAATTTTTTACCACAGCAAGTTGAGTTTCACTCCACGACCCGGAATGGAACCAACTCTTAGACCACCTAATTAGACCTAATGACGCGAAAACACCTACTAACCGAGATAAATCAAATCCTAATCTGAACCTCAATCCAAAGCCCAGCTATTGGACCATAAAGATTAGAATGGAAAAACATGTCCTAATAGCATCTACACGTAACCGCGCGTAATTAGATAGAAAAGTCTTCTCGGTTTTCGCTGTTTCGGTCCTACACCTAAAACGGACAGAACATCCGACTGACTCTCAAACCGGATAACCGACTGAGACAAAAGATCTTCCGGAATAACCGGCCTGGAATGTCAAAACCCTAACCCCGGTCAACCCACTAACCGAGAATAACCGAGGATACAAACCCTAGATCTAAGAAGCAGCTGCCGCCTTCGACCTAGAGGATGTAGCCGCCGTGAATCGATCCGCCACTTCACAGAGAGAGAACCACTCCATAGATCTGCCGTGAAAACAAACAGTCTCTCTACACGCCGCCACCATGGACTTCCGGAGGGACAAGTAAGGAAGCGGGTTATCAGATCCGCCGCCGCCAGGAGTCCCCAGACAAGGATCTCAAGCGAACAGCCTTCAAACTCTCTAGAACTCCACCACCGCGACCAAGACTCATTCTCCATGAATCCGCCACCGTCAAACCTCCGTGAAGAGAGGCGGAGAAGGAAGAAACGGCACACACCTGCTTGAGGAATCTTCATCGGATCTTGAAATCAACAAATCCGGATCTGCAAAGCTTTCCACCGGAGACACCTTCACCACCTCTAGGAAGAGCCACCACCGAACGGCTAGGAAAGACATCGACGACGAGGATGAAGCCCGAGCAAAGAAGAAAGCGAAAAAGGAGAAGGAAATGAGGGGGCCCTCTCACGGAGCCGACGAGAGACGCCGGTCACCGGAGAGGCAGGCGGCTACTCTTGCGTTGTTCTCTTCTCTCGCTATCTTGTCTATGGAGGTAATATTTTAGGAACTTGATCTTGGCCAAATGTAAATTTATAAGACTCATGAATGTTGTTTTAATTTTTTTCTTTTTTACAAACACTTCTCCAAATGGACCGGCCCACATCAGAGGAAGCCCATTAACTATTTCAGACCCGCCGAACCGAACTGCCTTTTGCTATAAATAGCGTAATAACTCCGCTTCAGAAAGTAGGTTGGAAATTGAGAAAACCACACTTTAGTAAAATACTTTGCCGAGCTCCCTGTTCGCCACATAAAGGCCTGTCAATCGATTGACCGCCGAACTCACAGTTCCTGTCGAGTTCGTCAATCAACCGATCGCCGAGCTCTTTGCTTATTAACTTAATCTATCGATCAACCCGCCAGCTCGGAATCGAGCTCTTTCGCCAAGATTGTTCATCGACTAATTGCCGAACTCCTTACTTAGCAATACGAGATCGTCTTCGACCGATCTTATCCGTGTAATTCGCCGATCATCTTACTTCTCATAACGAAAGTCTTAGCCCTCTATCTCCGACCCCAAACGAACCTACCACCGTTATCTGTACTCCAACAATTGGCGCCCACCGTGGGGCAAAGACTTTCTCTACTTAAAGATAGATCGGTCATTCACCGAATAGATCAGCGGTTGAAAACCGACCTCAAACTAAAGACAGGATGTCAACGGAACCCAACGCAGCTCTTCGCCAAAAGCCACACCCCCACTAAGGCGCCGCCCTCCAAAGATAAAGCGAGAGATGATTACTACGAGCCTCGGCAACACTACGACAAGAGCTACCGAAGCGACGAGAGGAAGCCAATAAACTGCTACGTCGGAAACGATCGACCGAGCGGAAACAATCGACCGAGCAGAAACGATCGACCAAGCGGAAACGATCGCCAAGGCAAATCGAGCCAACCATGGAACAAGTACGTCCGGCAGGACGACACGAAGCCAAACCAACCTTTCTGCGAATATCATAAAAAGCCAGGTCACGCAACGGCCCAGTGTAGACACCTCCATGAATACCTGCTCGGCAAATTTACCAGGGGCGAGATAGGAGAGCCGAACCCTGCCTCGTCCTAGCGAGCCTCTTACTACCTACCTGCATCCACTGGAGACGAGCTATCCCAACGCCGAAGATCGCCGAGAAAGACAACCCGTCGAGAATCCAAATCGAGAACTCGTCCTCCGAGGACCGGAGCCACAAAAAATAAACCACGAAGAAAGCAACTCCCGCTCTACGCCACCACCGCCCCCGCGAAGGAGAATTAATATGATCATGGGAGGCCTGCCGACCTGCAATGACTCTGTGCGGTCGATTAAAGACTATGGCCGCAAAACCATAACAACTCAACAATGGAAGCACGACATCGGAAGCGAACTGGACGAAGCCAGTAGCATCGTCTTCCGAGAATCAGACACACAAGGCTTACATACGCCCCACAATGATCCCCTAGTAATCGAACTCACGATTGGCGACTGCGATGTCAGCCGAATATTAATCGACACAGGGAGCACCGTCGACCTAATATTCGAAGAAACACCGCGCAAGATGGAGTTGCAAGGCTACAGGGTAAAGCCGAACAAAAAACCTCTGACCGGTTTCTCGGGAGAAACGACAATGACGGTCAGGAAGATCAAACTCCCTGTCCGCGTCGGCCAAGTAACCAAGATCGTCAAGTTTGTGGTCGTCGACAAACCGGCCATCTACTACGCGATAATGGGAACGCCTTGGCTGCATGCGATGAAGGCAACACCATCCACATACCACCAGTGCCTGAAGTTCCCAACTCCAGACGGACCGGTCACAGTGCGGGGCAGCCAAGAGATGTCCCGAATTTGCTTCGTGGCCGAACACAAACTGCGACACTCGTCCCATGCCTACGTCATCTCGGAATCAGCAGCAACCATCAGCACAGAACTCCCCCCACAAAGCGAGCCGCCGCGCGAACTCGTTGTTCAAGAAAACATCGATCCAAGCGATCCAACCCGGTGCGTCGGAATCGGGACAGAAATCGGTACAGAGCTACGCAGCGAACTATTGATTTTCTTGCATCAGAACGCCTCGACCTTCGCATGGAGCACCAAGGACATGGTCGGCATCAATCCTGATATAACCAACCACGAGCTAAACGTCGACCCAACATACAAGCCGATCAAGCAAAAGAGGAGAAAGTTGGGCCAAGAAAGGCCGTCAACGAAGAGGTCGAATGACTGTCCAAAGCAGGATCAATCGTGGAAGTACGCTATCCTGAGTGGCTCGCAAACCCAGTCGTGGTTAAAAAGAAGAAAGGAAAGTGGCGCGTCTGCGTCGACTTTACCGACCTCAATAAAGCCTGCCTAAAAGACAGCTACCCCCTTCCACATATAGATCGGCTCGTCGAGGCAAAAGCCGGTAACGAACTACTATCATTCATGGATGCTTTCTCAGGATACAACCAAATCCAGATGCACCCGGACGACCACGAAAAGACGGCGTTCATAACCGACCGCGGAACGTACTGCTATAAAGTGATGTCGTTCGGTTTAAAAAATGCCGGGGCAACCTACCAACGCCTCGTCAACAAAATGTTCGCCGATCAACTAGGGAAAACAATGGAAGTATATATCGATGACATGCTTGTCAAGTCACGACACACCGGGGAACATATCAGACATCTCCGAACATGCTTCGACAGTCTGAACGAGCACGGCATGAAGCTCAACCCCACCAAATGCACTTTCGCAGTCACGTTAGGCGAATTCCTGGGTTACATCGTCACAAAGAGAAGCATCGAAGCCAACCACACAAAAATAACAGCGATCCTCGAGCTCCCATCGCCGAAGAACACGCGAGAAGTCCAACGTCTGACATGCCGAATCGCGGCTCTCAATTGCTCTATCTCCAGGTCAATAGACAAATGCTTACCGTTCTACCAACTACTGCGGGGGAACAAACGCTTCGAGTGGGACGCCCAATGCGAAGACGCGTTCCAGGAGCTAAAACATTATCTTTCGACCCCTCCGGTCCTCTCCAAACCAGAGCTGGGCGAGACACTTTATCTTTATATCTCGGTATCCAGATCGGCGGTCAGCAGCATACTCATCCGAGAAGACAGAGGCGATCAAAAACCGATCTTCTATATCAGCAAAACCCTCGACGACACCGAGACGCGATACCCAATGCTGGAAAAGCTCGCCCTCTCTGTCGTCACATCGGCTCGTAAGCTCCGGCCACATTTTCAATCTCACTCGGTAATCGTCCTCACAAACCTACCCCTCCGAACGATCTTACATAGCCCGACGCAATCCGGCCGAATAGCGAAGTGGGCGGTCGAACTAAGAGAGTACGACATCGAATATCGTAACCAAACGTGTGCCAAATCCCAAGTCCTAGCCGATTTTCTCATCGAGATACCACCAGAAATGATCGACGCCGACCCAAACATACAGAAAAGCTGGATCTTGCATGCAGACGTCTCGTCATTTCGCAACGGATCTGGAATCGGCATTCGCTTGGAGTCTTCGACAAGCGAAATTCTCGAGCAATCATTCCACCTCGCTTTCTCAGCATCCAACAACGAGGCGGAATATGAAGCACTAATCGCCGGCCTACGATTAGCAAAGGAAATCGGCGCGAAAAATATCCAAGCATATTGCGATTCACAGCTCGTCGCCAACCAGTACAGCGGAGAGTACACAGCCAAGAACGATCGTATGGACGCTTACCTAACTTTAGTCCGACGGCTCGCCAACGAATTCGAAACATTCGCCCTTACGAAAATTCCCCGCAGTGATAATTCATCCGCAGACGCACTTGCCGCCCTCGCCTCTACATCCGATCCCAACCTAAAAAGAGTAATACCCGTAGAAAGCATCAATGGACCCAGCATCGAGATCGATCTCAACGACTCGATAATGGCAATCGTCACTCTCGAACCAGGCATCGACGATGCCGAAGACTTGAACGAGCCCATAGAAACCGAGGAAATACTGCGACCAGCAGACTAGAGAGACGAGATCAAGTCCTACATAAGCGACGGAACCGTGCCAACCGACCGATGGGCTGCCCGTCGCCTAAAGGCCCGATGCGCCCATTACAGTATGCTAAACGACAGTCTTTACAGAAGAAGCGCGTTTGGCCCCCTACTACGCTGCATCGCCGGGTCCGAAACACGATCAATAATGGAGGAGACGCACTCCGGCGCAGGTGGTAACAACACAGGCGGACGATCTCTCGCCCTAAAGATAAAGAAGAACGATCATTTTTGGCCGACCATAATAGCAGATTG
This sequence comes from Erythrophleum ivorense, assembly GCA_026724425.1. NCBI lineage: Eukaryota > Viridiplantae > Streptophyta > Magnoliopsida > Fabales > Fabaceae > Erythrophleum > Erythrophleum ivorense. The sequence continues at coordinate 396,257 of JAIUCV010000212.1, read as the reverse complement.
CGAGGATTTCGCCAATAAGTGCGAGCCTTGCCAAAGACATGCGCCGATCATCCACAGGCCAACATAAGAGCTCACCACGTCTACAGCGCCGTATCCATTCATGCTATGGGCCATGGACATAGTCGGACCACTTCCCCGGTCCCGTCAAAAGCGATTCCTTCTCATCGTCAACGATTATTTCACCAAGTGGGTGAAAGCCGAATCATATGCCAACGTCCACGCCGAAGACGTTAAGAAATTCATCTGGAAGAATATCATCTGCCGACACGGGCTCCCTTACGATATCGTCACAGACAATGGCACGCAGTTTACCTCGGCAATCGTTGAAAATTTATGCGCAAAATGGAATATAAGGCTCAGTAAATCAACGCCACGATACCCACAAGGGAACGCACAAGCAGAGGCGACCAACAAAACCATATTAGCCGGACTTAAAAAATGGCTAGAAGACAAGAAGGGAGCTTGGGCCGACGAAATCGACGGAGGACTATGGTCACACCGAACAACACCCCGCCGATCAACAAATCAAACCCCTTTCTCACTATCGCACGGCATCGAAGCAATGTCAGCAGCCGAAGAGACACTCCCGAGCCTCCGCCGATCCCATCTGCCGAACAATCCCGAACTCAACAACAACATGATCAAAGATTCGCTCGACTTCGCAGAAGGATCACGCGACCAAGCGCTCCTCCGAATCCAAAACTACCAGCAACTGGCGGCCAAATACTATAACAAGAAGACATTCGGCCGCCACTTCGCCGAAGGCGACCTCGTCCTACGCAAGGTCTTCGAAAATAAGCGTGAAACAAACGCAGAAAAACTCGGCGCCAACTGGGAAGGACCATACATCATCGTCAAGCCAGGAGTTTATCTGCTCGTCACCATGGCCGGTACCGAAATCCCAAGATCTTGGAACTCAATGAACCTCAAACGGTTCTACTACTACGGTCGGAAACGACCTACGGTCTGCTTGATTCCTCGTCGGGTAGAGATCTTCAAACCCTTTAGGGAGAGCCGCCCGCTCCGAAACAAACGATGCGCGCCGAACAGAAATCGGTATGTGATCTACCGAGTCCGGCGAGTCCACCAGGTTCGGCACAACTATTGTTGCGATCGGCGATTGAGCAGGCGTGGAGGACAAATCACCACCAGAGGTCGGCGCGATGCCGAATCGACCACCAGAGTCTGCCGACAAACTATGACTAGTCTCCGGCAGGGAATCGTCCGATCCCGTGTTGTAACAATCTTGAAGAGAAGTAGAAGATTGATCGGATTCGATCCTCATTATCACAGACAGATCGGAAACTAAAGAAGATCGGCGAAAAGCTCAGATCTAGAGAGAAGGCAGAGAAATCTAGAGAGAGAAAATGTACCTTCACAGAAGACGAAAACTGAATATGGGTAGAGCGAAGGAGGCCTTTTATAGAAAAATGTTCGGAAGACGAAGAGGCGTCATGATGATTTCCCCAGCAGGCGTGACCCTTCACCAAAAGACGCCAAATGCATGATTGACACGTGGTCTTCCTCTTCTCCATGCCGACCCAACTCTTCTCCGCAACGCTTCGAGCGAAGCCTTCGCTGCCCGTCTCGACTGTAAAAGGGAGGAGGGGGGGGGGGGGGCATTGTTGGAGGTGGGCTTAGCACCCCTCCAAATGGGCTGGCCCACATCAGAGGAAGCCCATTAACTCTTTCAGGCCCGCCGAACCGAACTGCCTTTTGCTATAAATAGCGTAATAACTCCACTTCAGAAAGTAGGTTGGAAATTGAGAGAACCACACTTTAGTAAAATACTTTGCCGAGCTCCCTGTTCGCCACATAAAGACCTGTCAATCGATTGAACGCCGAACTCATAGTTCCTGTCGAGTTCGTCAATCAACCGATCGCCGAGCTCTTTGCTTATTAACTTAATCTATCGATCAACCCTCCAGCTTGGAATCGAGCTCTTTCGCCAAGATTGTTCATCGACTAATTGCCGAACTCCTTAATTAGCAATACGAGATCGTCTTCGACCGATCTTATCCGTGTAATTCGCCGATCATCTTACTTCTCATAACGAAAGTCTTAGCCCTCTATCTCCGATCCCAAACGAACTTACCACCGTTATCTATACTCCAACAACTTCCTATTTATATCTCTATATATCCCTGGAAAAACGGTCAATTCATACCCAAACTTGTTCCGAATGTTCAATTCATACCCAACTTATACCACTATGCAAATCCATACATAAACTAACAAAAATTCAAATTTCCTACACACAGTTTAAGTTTTTCGTTAAATCATACATTGTCCGTGACCGTTTACTCATTCCGTCTGTAACAGATTATGTGGATGCCACGTAATAAACGACGTCGTTTTGGGTCAGAAGAACAAACATTTTTTTTCTCAGAAAACGACGTCGTTTTGGCTCTTAATTGAAAGCTTTTGTCGAGTGTAAGGAAGAAAATGTCGTTCCTCTTCTAATTTCTACTTCCACTTTCTTCTCATGGAAATAGAGAAATTCGATTGTTTTCAGTAAATTGAAGGGGTGAGTTGAAGTCATTGTCGAGCTTTAAGAGTATTCGTCGGTACCGAGTTCGAAAATGAGGTAAATTTTCAGTCTTCAGTTTGGCACTCGATTTCTAATTAGGTTTTCAAATTCTGAGACATTAGTTGTTGCATGTCGGTTTTAATAACTTGATTGAATCCGTGAGTACATACAATTGCATTCAGTTACATATAATTGCATTCAATTTCAGTTATTCATTCTTTTTGAGCAGAAAGGAGAGTGTAGAGGTTTATAAACACCAAGTGTTCGACAAAATTACTGAATAATTTTTCTGTGGATTGTGCAGCGAATATGATGTCAGTTTCACAATATACCATGGTGGGATGTTCGAAATTGCTGAGGGTGTCACTTCATATAAGGGAGGAGAGGTTCTTGACCTTAAAAGCGATCCACAAATGGTGCTTACAAACTTGGTAGATGCACTCGGAATCAATCTGTGTTGAAGATGATGTGTAGTGGAGATGCAATGTTTCAGAAAATGGTGCAGTCATCAGTTTGGACAAAAGCGGCTGAAATCTTTCTGGAGAATGATGAGGACTTTAGTGACATAGCTGACAATGGTTATGGAGGTTCTGGTATTGCAGATGAAGCGCCTGCAAATGGTGAAATGCTTGAAGAAGATGCACGAGTAGAGCAAAATGTTGCTGGATTTGAAGATGAAGATGAGCATTACAATTCTGAGGCAACTCCGCCGAATTCAGATTGTGAAGATGATGGTGGTCCACACTATGAGAGGTGCCATAAAGGTAGCAGAGATCTTAAGTTAGGTATGACATTTGACAGTATTTCTGAATTCAAAGAAGCTGTGCTTGATTATAGCTTGAAGTATAAATACAATGTGAGGTTCACAAGGTGGGGGTCTGAAAAATCTGAGGTGAGGTGTGCAGTTGTTAGTGGAAAGGATAAGGGTGATGGAGATGATGATACTGAGATTAGAGCTGATGGCGATGAAGGTAGAGGTCTTGTTGCAGTTCAGCCTCGAGAAGCTCATGTTGATGATGGTGGAGCCTATGGTGATGAGAATGGAGCTTCCGACGATAAGGGGTGTCAATTCAGAATCTATTGCTCCTTTGAGAATTCTGCGGGAATGTTCCTGATTAAAACCTTCAATGATGAGCACTCATGCATCCCAGACGGCTACAACAAGGTTCTTAAGGGAAGAAATATTGCGAAATTGTTGCTGAATGAGATCAGAAGAGATCCTACTTTCAAACCAAAGGCAATGCAGGAAGCTCTTGAAGAGAAATATGATTTGATCGTGTCAAACGACCAATGCAGAAAAGCAAAGAAAATAGCTTTAGGGATGATTCAAGATGAACATGATGAGCAGTTTTCAAGGCTAAAAGACTACAAGACAGAAATTATAAGGCAAGTACAATGTCCTATCCCAAATTACTATTTTAAACTTTGCTTTTGTTGTTTTGATAACTTTGCTTATGTTGTTTTGCAAAGATCTAATCCAGAGTCTACTGTAGAGGTTGGGACAATGACTAATGAAGCTGGTTTAGAGACATTCGATAGGATATACATTTGCTTAGGGGCCCTGAAAAGAACATGGAAAGCTCATTGTCGTCCAATATTTGGGATAGATGGTTGTTTTATGAAGAACAATGTCCACGGACAACTTTTAGCAGCTATAGGACGAGATGCCAACAACCAAATATTTCCTGTAGCTTGGGGTATCATGCAAGCAGAGACTACTGACAGTTGGGTTTGGTTCATTCAGAGGCTTAAGCTGGATTTAGGACTCTGTGATGGAGAAGGATTCACTATAATCTCGGATAGGCAAAAAGTAAGCTACTTCACCTCTGTTTTATTATACTTTTGCACTTGTTTATCAGAATATTAATTTTTTTATTTGACAGGGACTGTTAAATGTTGTTGAGAAAGAGTTACCTAAAATTGAACACCGCATGTGTGCTCGCCACATCTATGGCAATCTAAGAAGAGTTTACCGTGGGAAGGATCTGCCTAAAAAGTTGTTTTGGGCAGTCGCAAAAAGCTTCAACATTGGTGAATATGAAGCAGCTCTCAAAGCTTTGAAGGACTTTAATGTTGGCGTTTATGAAGCATTGATGATGAAGAATCCTCATAACTGTAGTCGTGCTTTCTTCACCTGCAACTCAGTATGTGAAGATGTTTCTAATAACTTTTCTGAGTCGTACAACAACACAATCAACAAAGCAAGGGAAATGCCATTAGTAGAGATGTTGGAGACGATCAGAAGGCAAGCCATGATCCGTATGGATATAAGAAAGAGGAAGGCCTTCAGGTGGAAAGCAAAGTATACTGAAAAAGTTGTCGAAACCATCAAGGCCGAGCAACTCAAAACGAAGCATTATCGGGTAATCCCTAGTGGCAATGGGCTGTATGAGGTTAGTGTCAACAATCAAGGTTTTACAGTTAATATGAATTCGAAGACATGTGCTTGTAGAAGGTGGAGTATGACAGGGATCCCTTGCCGTCATGCATTGAAAGTGATAAACAAAAGGAAGAATGATCCCCTGAATTATGTTTCACATTGGTTTTTGACCACTACATTCAAGAAGCAATATAATGATCCAATTCGTCCAATCAATGGGATTAATTTTTGGAGAAGATCCGTTGAAGCTACCATTCAACCACCGCCAAGAGAAGGCAAGCTGCCTACAAAGGCAGAAAAGAAAAGAAAGAAAGGAAAGAATGAGTCTCCAAAGAAGAAGAAAGGAAGGGAATAACAGAGCCTTCTGAGAAGGTGATAAAGCTGTCTATAGAAGGAAAAATTTCGTATTGTGGTCGGTGTGGATCCCCAGGGCATAACGCAAGAAGATGTGATCAGGTAGGATGTTTTTTTCCAAGACCAAAGAAACAACCATCTGGTCTAAGTGAAGGAGAAGGACAGAGCCAGCAAAGCCAGCCATCTCAGAGTTCACATTTAGATTGAATGTATGTCTTTTAATTTTGTTGGCTTCATGTGAGTTAGTGATGATTATGTTGGCTTACACCTGTTTGTTTGTTTGTTATGATTTTGCAGGATTTCACTGGTTGTCTGAGGAGAAGATTACAAACAATACTTGTTTTAGAGTATGTTTTTGGGATTACAAGACTTGTTTTGGTGTAGGTTTTTGGAGGTTTAGTTAGAAAGCACGGTTTTAAGACTTGTTAATGCTTCGGATTTGGCTTCTTAATGCCTATGATATGGCTTGTCTATGTTTCCGATATGGCTTGCTAATGCCAAAACTTTTGTTTTTGTCTTAGAATTTGGTTTGTTAAAGCAGTCGATATGGCTTTGTTTATTTGGCTCTTTCTTCTCTCAATTTGACAATCCATTACGATCACAAAGTATAAACACAAGACCTAAACCATGTTTTGATGCATTACCGACACAAAGTACACATACAAGACCTAAACCACAATCGTGTTTTTCTAGCAAAATACGTTACCAACACAAAGTACATAACCTAACCTGACATGAAATAGAAGAATAAGACCACTCCCAAACCACATATAATCACGTTTTTGCAGCAACTCATGCCAGATTTTAGCTGCTCTATCTCTTGCTCACAACATTTGACAACTGCTTTCCGCTCCTCTATCTCTTTCTTGCATCCTTCTGCAAGTGTTTTCGTTGCTTGGACGTCATCTCACCTGAACTAGCTGAAGAAGACATCTCAGAGCTCTCGATTTTTTCTGTCTAAAAACCCTCAATTGTTGATTTCGTCGCTTTAGATGGTTTGGAGAAGATGAACCAAACGACGTCGTCTCAATTAGCATAGACAAAACGACGTCGTTTTAGCTCCATCGTTAATCTTGGAGATTTCCCCTAATCCACGTCGACAACTTTTAACATGCAATTAACGGACAAGTTAGCCACGTAATCTTCTTTTAACGGAGAAGAGGCCATGTCACGGAAAACGTATGAAAATCCAAAAAATTGAAAGTTTATGTATGAAATTTAAATTTTATGTAAGTTTGGGTATGGATTTTGACGATGTTATAGTTGAGGTATGAATCAAACATACGTCTTTAGTTTGGGTATGAAATGGCCGTTTTGTCATATATCCCTCTTTATTCCAATATTTGGCCTAAAACAGATTAACAATTTATATTATTTTCGGCTATTTTCAATTTATATTTTAACAATTTTGTGAAAGCTAATATATCATCTTCTACATGTTACTGTTAATAATGTTAGATATATACCAATAGAAAAAATAAGTTAAACAACATTATGGAATCGAAAAAGGGATTGAATACCAGGCCATGTTTTTTGAATAATTAGAACATATGTTGTTATTAAAGGTCTGCGCAAATGTGTTATCCAAAAGTCAGTACTTAGCGGTGATCAGAGTAGAGGAGTAAGGGACATATGTTCTAATTATCCATGCCGACCTTCCATAATAATGTATATAACATATCAACAATGGCGTAAAAGTGAAAACTAAGTGTAACTTATGTCAAAAAATGGAACGTCCATGTTTTAGGACATCGAAAAAGCGAGACTTATGGAACTGGTTCGAGCATGGCATGATGGCTTAATAAAGCCTTGCCAGTCAATCCCCTTCCTGTTAGAGGTGAAATGAGCACATTTCCCCGAGCCCGTCGCAATGATTAACAGCACCAAGGCCCAGCCCGTCTTAAGCCCTAGCCTCCTTACAGAAATGGAAAGCCTTGAGGAGGAAGGCAATACCTTAAGCAAAAAGGAAAAAGAAGCAGCCGCCATTCGAAGAAAGGAAAGAAATCAAGAGAAGAAGAAGTTTTCCTTTACGATCAAGAGGAGAATATTCAGAAGAGAATCGCCTTAACTCAACTATATAAGGAGAGGTCTTCATTCCCTGAAGACCAAGTCACGCAGCCCCAAAAACCCTAAAGCAATTCGCTCATCTTTTCTCTGTTTTCTCTTGTTCTTCGCATTACGTCTCGTCAAGGCCTGTTTGACGAGACGATCTCTTGTATTCGATCCTCTTTTCGAGTAATTAATCCAAAGCTTCCCAAGTCTCCCATCCGAAATATCCCGTCATACTAACGTGTGCTATTTCTGGAATCAACAATTGGCGCCGACTGTGGGGACTGGGAATACCTTTGCCGGATTAAGCATCTCAAAAGAAGCTTGGACGATGTCTCACTCAGCGGGAAGCTCCCCCGAAAGAGAACCGCGACACAACCACAAGACTCTCCCGGAGAATCTTCCCGAAGACAGAGAAGACCTTCTCGAACAAGAGAAGAACCACGTCGAGCACGACGAAAACACACAGCGCGACGAGCCCGAAGACACAATTCCGCAGCCAGCTCCCGCTCGCCGCAGACCCAGAGCAAAGGTCGTCAAGCACGACGACCTGATGAAGACGATCCAAAGGGCTATGAAGCCATTCTCCGAAGAAATCCAAACGATGCAAGCATGCCAGAAGAAGACGCAGGATTTCATCGACTCGGTAACAGCGGATGACGGAAAGTTTTCGCCGGTTCGCCGACTCTCGTTCGATACACCGACAGGTCATGCCACGAGGACCGCGGTAGCAGACGCAACTGCTAATCGGACAGACGCGACGAGCCGAATCTCACGGGCCAGCAAGCAGACTTACGCCGAGCTCGATAGGATTAATCGTCGGCTAGACGAGTTTAATTCCAGAGTGCACCTCGTCACGAGCGCTGCACCAGAATTGGCAAAAATCCTTGCCGACACCCGGAGGAGTCCGCTGACGGCAAGGATTCGCAGAATCCGGCTCCGCGACAGAGTCCGACTGAAGATCGAGCCCTTTGCCGGCGAAGAAGACCCGAAGAAGTGGTTGACAGCTTTCAACCTCGCTATGACAAGAGAACAATACGCCACTCCCGGGGAGAGAGAGGCGAACTATTGTCAAGTCTTCATCGAGCATATGACGAAAGAAGCACTCGGATGGTTCTCCAGCCTCCCTGCCGAGTCGATCGATAACTTCGACGACTTGACGAGCGCATTCGTAAAACACTACTCCATGAACATGACCAGGGTAACCCGAAACATGTTTACCATGACGCAATCAAGGGGAGAACCGCTGCGAAGTTTCATGGAAAGGTTTAAGAAAGCCGCGATGGATCTCGGCGACATGCCAGATAGCGTTCCGCTGGAGGCACTCCGCAACGGCCTCCGATACGACTCTAAGTTTAAAGCGGATCTCTCTCTCCAACCATCGCCGACCCTCGAAGATGCGCTCCATCGATCCCAGAGGTATATCTTCCTCGAAGAAGACACCGACTTCTACGCCGAGAAGAGCGGTGAGAAAAAGCCCGCCATCGCCAGACCTAGGGAAGAAGGTCATGAACAGCGACGAAGGCCAGAGGTCAGGAGATCACTCTCTTTTGCCGTCGACGACGACCTCAACCACTGGGACCCAGCAGAGCAGCCGCAAGCACTCGCACTGACGTCGTCTCGTCCAACCGTCGTCGACCCGGATGACGACAATAATCATGACCTGTTCTGCAGCTTCCACGGTCGAACCGGTCATGCAACGGAGAACTGTAGGCATCTCATCGGCAGCCTCCTCAGGAAGTACCGAGAAGGAGTCGTCGCGGTAGAAGGCGACCGATCTCAAGGCAAAGATTTCGCGCCGAAGCCGACCAAAGGGGGGCAAAAGGGAAAGCGACCCCGTCAGTTTCGCCCCCAAAAGCAGGGGAAGGTAAATCCGAAGCCAGCGTCTGAGAAGGAAGATCACGACCATCCCGAAGATTTGCCGCCCCCACCAAAGCGACAGGTCAGCATGATCATGGGAAGTCTCTTAGACAACAACGATTCCATCTCGGCAATCAAGGAGTACGAGCGAAAGGCCGTCTCGGCCCAGCGCCGCCCCTGTTCCCATCAGGATGGAGAACCCCTACTCAACCAACTTGTCCATCAAGACACGAGCATGATATCCTTCACGGACAAGGATGCGGAGGGGCTGGATACCCCGCATCTCGACCCGCTAGTGGTCAAAATACAAGTCCACGATTGCGATGTGGCAAAGATACTAGTTGACACTGGGAGCACGGTGAATCTGATCTTTAAGGAGACCCTAGACCGGATGGGGATTGAAGAAGAAACCATCAAGCCAGCATCTCGTCCGCTGACTGGATTCACCGCCGACACCGTGTTCAGTATCGGCACTATCCGCTTGCCCGTCTACGTCGGAGGAATTTCCAAGCTCGTGAAATTCATCGTCATAGACAGACCAGCAATATATAACACGATTCTAGGAACGCCGTGGATCCACGAGATGAAAGCCGTCGTCTCGACGTTTCATCAGTGCGTCAAATTTCCAACACCGTTGGGAATCTTCACATTACGCGGCAGCCAAAGAGTGTCAAGATCCTGTTTCCTCCAAGAACGCCGAGTCCGCTCTTCATCCTCATGCATGATCAATGAAGAGCTCGACCCGCGACTCCCCTACCATCAGAGACCTAAACCCGATCTCATCGACCAGGTCAGCATCGACGAGACGAAACCGGAAAGGAGCGTTGGCATCGGCAGCAACCTCAACGCCGAAATCAGAACCCAGCTGGTGGATCTACTGAAGGAGAACGTGCATCTCTTCGCATGGTCAATGGAGGATATGAAAGGAATAGATCCCAGGATCACCTCGCATGAGCTCAACGTTGACCCCACCTACAAACCAATCAAGCAGAAGAGGCGCAAGCTCGGCACCGACAAAGCTCAAGCAGTCAATGACGAAGTCGAAAAGCTACTACGAGCCGGATCAATCACCGAAGTAAAGTACCCCGACTGGCTCGCCAATCCGGTCGTCGTCAAGAAGAAGAACGGGAAGTGGAGAGTATGTGTGGACTTCACCGACCTGAACAAGGCTTGCCCAAAGGATAGCTTTCCGCTGCCACATATCGATCGCCTCGTCGAAGCTACGGCGGGGAACGAACTACTCTCCTTCATGGATGCATTCTCCGGCTACAACCAGATATTCATGCACCCAGACGACCGCGAGAAGACAGCCTTCATCACTGATCGAGGCACATACTGCTACAAAGTCATGCCCTTCGGCCTGAAGAACGCTGGCGCCACTTACCAAAGATTGGTCAACAAGATGTTTGCAAAACAGCTCGGCAACAGCATGGAAGTCTACATCGACGACATGTTGGTAAAATCTGCTAAAGCCGAAGATCACGTCAAAAACCTTCAAGAATGCTTTCAGGTTCTGACAAAATACGGAATGAAGCTCAACCCGGCGAAGTGCAATTTCGCCGTCACCTCCGGAGAATTCCTCGGCTACATCGTAACTCAGCGCGGCATTGAGGCAAACCCGAAGCAGATCTCGGCAATTCTCGACCTCCCCTCGCCAAAAAACTCAAAGGAGGTCCAGAGACTCACTGGCCGAATCGCCGCACTAAATAGATTCATCTCGCGTTCGACCGACAAGTGCCTCCCCTTTTACCAACTGCTCCGCTCCAACAAGCTCTTTAAATGGGACGAGAAGTGTGAAGACGCATTCAAGCAACTGAAAGAGTATCTCACTACCCCGCCGATCCTCGCAAAACCCGAAGATGGCGAGACGTTGCTCCTCTACATCGCCATATCAAGCACAGCCGTTAGCGGCGAGCTGGTCCGAGAAGATCGCGGCGAGCAGAAGCCCATCTTCTACGTGAGCAAAACCCTTAACGATGCCGAGACGAGATATCCTACCCTCGAAAAGCTGGCATTAGCGGTAGTGATCTCGGCAAGAAAATTGAGACCATACTTCCAGTCCCACGCAATCATCGTCCTCTCAAGCCAACCGTTGCGCCAAATTCTTCACGGCCCAAACCAATCGGGTCGCATGGCAAGATGGGCGGTAGAACTGTCAGAGCACGACATCGAATTCAAAGGCCGAACCAGCGCAAAATCCCAGGTTCTCGCCGACTTCATTGTCGAGATCCCACCAGAGCTCGTCGTGAACGAAGCCGAGCATATCGCCAAATGGCTCCTGCACGTTCACGGAGCTTCGTCCAAGCAAGGATCTGGTGTCGGCATCCGCCTCGTATCCCCTACAGGCGAGGTTCTCGAACAGTCCTTCAAACTCGACTTTCCAGCATCCAATAACGAGGCCGAATATGAGGCAGTCATCGCAGGACTACGTCTCGCAAAGGAAGTCGGGGCCGAGCACGTGCACGCATTCTGCGATTCTCAGCTCGTGGCAAAGCAATTCAGCGGAGACTACGACGCTAAAGACGACCGCATGGACGCATATCTCAAGGTAACGACGGAACTGTCCAAGCAATTCAAGTCGTTCGATTTGACAAAAATTCCCCGCGCCGAGAACACAGAAGCCGACGCGCTCGCTGCCTTAGCCTCGAGGACCGACTCCGCTTTGCGGCGAACGATTCCCGTCGAAACAATTGAGCAACCTAGCATCAAACTTCCTAAAGGAGCGTTTATCATGACGATATATCAAGAAGAGGAGGAAGATGAAGAAGACGAGCCAATGACCCCCGAGTCAGAAGAAGACCAATCTCGCTCGTGGCAGGACGAGATCAAAGATTATCTGATCAACGGCACGATTCCAGCCAATCGTTGGGCAGCTCGTCGACTACGCCGCAAAGCCGCCTACTACTTCCTCCAAAACGACGAATTATTCCGGTGGACCACAAACAAAGTCATCCTACGTTGTTGCGACGAGACGCAGGCCAAGAAGGTGATGATTGAGACTCACGAAGGAGCCGGAGGAAACCACGCCGGCGGAAAATCCCTGGCCTCTAAGATTAAGAAGCACGGACTGTTCTGGCCAAAGATGATCGAAGACTGCGAAAATCACACCGCGAAGTGCATTCCCTGCCAAAGATACGCCCCGATCATTAACGCCCCGACGCAAGAACTTCAAGCGTCCGTCCCGGCATATCCCTTTATGCGCTGGGCGATGGATATCGTCGGCCCGATGCCACGGTCCCGGCAATGTGCATACCTCCTGATCGTCACCGACTACTTCACCAAGTGGGTAGAAGCTAAAGCCTTCCCGAACCCCAATGCCAAAGACGTGCAGAACTTCATCTGGCAGTACGTCATCTGCCGACATGGTCTACCATATGAAATCGTCACCGACAATGGTGGCCAATTCGTCGCGGCAAGCTTCCGCGAGTTCTGTGCCAATTGGAAGATCAAGCTCGTTTATTCCACACCAAGATACCCCCAAGCCAATGGGCAAGCCGAGGCAACAAACAAAACTATCGTCGACGGCCTGAAGAAAAGACTCGAGAGCTACAAAGGAACGTGGGCAGACGAACTTGACGGCGTACTTTGGTCTCACCGCACAACACCCAGGTCGGCGACAGGCGAAATCCCATTCTCCCTATCTCATGGTTGCGAAGCATTAGCCCCTGCCGAGCTACACGTTGCGAGCTTACGCCGATCACTAATGCCCCTCAACTCCTCGTTGAACGACGAATCTTTGCACGACAGTCTCGTCAACACTGAGGAGCTAAGAGATCACTCCCTCTTGCGTATGCAAAACTATAAGCAGAAAGCAGCAAGATACTACGCCAAGAAGATTCGCAACCGCCGCTTCGCACTACATGACCTCGTCCTGAAAAAAGTCCACGACTTCACCAAGCCCGAGCACGCCGGCAAATTTGGTTTCAACTGGGAGGGACCTTACCGCATCACGGGAATCATCAAACCAGGAGTGTACCAGCTCGAAGATGACGACGGAAGCATACTCCCTCGCTCGTGGAACTCCATGAACTTACGCAAGTTCCGCCACTAGACGCGTAGCTTCGCGTCTCGTCAACAAAAAAAAAAAAAAAAAAAAAAGAGACATGTCCACTACGTGAACACTTGTAACGAACTACGAATGGCTTGATCCCGGCACGGGTACGTAGGCAGCCTTTTCACCGAGGCGCAGCTATAACTTAATAAAAATAAAAAAGCTTTTTTATTTTATTAATTCGCTTGTATGCATGCATCTTTTTCTGAATCCTTGAGAAACATTCCATCTCTGCAGAAAAACCCAAGCAAGAATTTCCTGATTGACTTAGGTCAAAAACAGATGTTTTGGTGTGCCTAGTGAACTCGGCAAAATCAGAGTCATAAAATCCCTTTAGTACTCGGTAAATTAATGAGTCTCAAAGCCTCTGGAACTCGGCAATATAACGAGTCCTTGTTTATGAGCTCGGCAAAAAAAGAGAGTCTCAAAGCTACTCTGAAGCGCACGCATAAAAGAGTAGTGTCGACGTTCTGGCCAAACGGTCGACCGCACATCGCACCCAGTGGACTGATCATCCCCCATTCTTCAAGAATGACGCACTACAAGTCGAGAGCACGCATATCTCGCACGACCCTAAGCCATATGGGCAAGAAAAAATCGCTACCTTGTTAATCATATTCGACTTAGCGGCGTAGGAGTAATTCGAATTTCTAGACTTCGGTTCCTGTTACCGGCCTAAAAAGCGCCACCGCAAACAGATCCAACAAGCACGGATCGGTGTCTCTTAAAAACGAGAATTCTGACGAACTGCGTGACTTCGCATCTCGTCAGATGCATAGCATTGTCATAGCGAGAAGCATCTCGTCACGACAGAACTTGAGCATGCCAAGTTGTCTCGGCACGTTGAACCACTTGTCTAACGACGGTTAGACGCTTGGATCATTCCGCTAGATTGACAACACAGTGCACCTCATTAAAGGGTATAGATTAAAAGCAGGATGTTTCAAAAAGCACGAAATCATCAACTATATTCGCGATATTCATCTCGCACAAAGCAAAACGATGAACGAGGAAGTAAAGCAAATACTTAAGTTTTAAATCCTGAAAAGCATACGGATTAAAACCCTCCCGGGCAATGTTGTTACATCGGCATGAATCGCCGCGACTAATAAAAAGAAGAATTCTTAAAAAGCAGAAAAGGGAGAGAATAGAGGCGAAGTCCTAAACGGCCTCAGAAGCATCCAGACCCGGTTTCGTCCCGGCTTCAGCACTGGCCGCTCCCGAACTCTCTCTCGTCGGCGATCCACCAATTATAAGCTCGGCAAGATTGGGCCTGAGAGTATTATACATTGTACCAAATTGATTAAAACCCTTCGGTGTAACCCAAGTGTTATCAAAGTAGAAATTGGCAAGATCAAAGAGGCAACTTAACCTGTGTGGCGCTGCATAGTCGTCCGCTCCGATTTCAACCTCGTCGATCGAGTCCCCGGCAGCTCTGCTCTCCTTGACTTTAGCCTCCAGCTTCGCAATAACGAGGTCAAGATCCTGAGAGACACCTCTCGTCCGCTGCACATAATCGAGCAACGCTTCGTCAACCGCAATCTTGACCACTGCCTTTTCCACCTCGTCACACTGCGCAACGAACTTGCCGAGACGATCTAAACGAGGAGCATACCAGTCCCGCATGTCGTCGTAGACACGAGTGGCGACATACTCAGCCTGCTTCTGGCGGGACTGTCGAAGACGGGAAGCCTCAGCCGCAGCATTTTCCGCGTCTCGGCGGGACTTCTCTTCGAGCTCTGCAACTTGGGCGCGCAACTTGACCACCTCATCCTGAAGGACAGCCGCCTTCAGGATCTCGCCATTTAGGACGCCGACCTTCCTCTCAAGATCAGCCTTCTCTCTCTCAAGGAACTCAAACCTCGGACCCTTAGATCCCTCGCTCTGCAGTTTGGCGATTTCCCCCCGAGCCGCCTTCAGCATGGTGTCGTATTGCTGGACAACTGAAGAGAACTTCCCAGCAGCATTGACGAGGTCCGAAGAAACATCGACAACATCGCCCTTCAGCTCGATCTTCTTGAGCGGAACCCCCCAGTGAGGTTTAGGTTTGCAGCTCCAAACCAACTCGGCGCAGAACTTCTTGTTGAGCATAAGAGGAGAGCCCCCTGACCAGACAACTGCGACCGCATCCGGGTCCGGGACCTCAGAGTCAGCAGGCTCGACCTTAGGGCCTGACGAGCCCGCGCCGACACTGGAAGGGCCTCCCGGCAGCTCAGACAGATCCTCGCCAAGATTGTCGTCACCTGACTGACGAGACGGATCCTCGCCGACCTCGTCACCATCGTCTCGACGAGATGGGTCATCGCCACCGGGAGGAACATCTCCCCCGTCAAGCACGACTTCAGGTGTCATCTCGGCAGCCGACGACCTCTCCTTGACCTTCCTCTCTCTCTCGATCTTGGCCCTCTTCGAAGCCCTGCAGAAATGATAGCATATCAGCGGCACATACCGAAACTACAATGAAAAACAAGTTCTCCGTAAGAAAACTTACTTCGTCCTCGACGCAATCGAGGAAGCCGGACGCTTGGCCGGTCCGCCTGACTCGGCAGCCGAGTCGGTCTTCTTCTCCCTCGGAGGAGAGTCCGGGATCAGAATGGCGTCATCAGCAGACATGGGAGTCCTCTTCTTAAGCCCCATCTTCTTGGTTTGACGGGACGATTTAGCTGCAAAAGATCAAGCAAGGATCAACGACAAGCATAGTCGTAACGCAAAATCTGAACCAAAAAGCGATTGGGTTCTCACCAGTTGCTGGAGTAGAAGCGGGCTTGACCCTACCCTCTCTCTTCCTCTTCCTCCGCTCCTCGGATTTAGCGGCAAAGTCGGCCCAGATGATTCTGCTTCGATCTCGCAAAAGCTCGCACTTCTTCCGGAACGCGGCGGACGTTGGTTTCGGCACGACCCTCTCTGCAAAACGAACAAAGGAAAAAGGTTAACATACCAAAACTGAACTCAATCTATGACGCGACGAAATCTACAAACAATCTACCAGCTTCATCGACCCATCTCGTCAAGACATGGTCGGGGTTAAAATCCCCAATCGACGCAGCACTTTTCTTGACATAGAAGTAGTAGTGCTTCCAGTGGTGAATCTTGTCCTTGTGGGCGCCGTAAACGATGCCGTGCTTCATCGTGGTACAGAATCGTCTGAACCGCTCCTCCTTCGCACTAGCACGAAAGTCAGTAAGGCGCTCGAAGAGCTCTCGGTCGAAGGCGATCCCGAGATGATTGGCCAAGGCCTCGGTAAAAACCATATGCCGGACCACGCCATGAGTCAGCTGACTCATGGGGATGCCACGCTGATAAGCGTAATCCAGCAGATGATGGAAGATGGGAAACCGTACCCCAAATTCCGTGAACCAGCACTCATAAGCGCAGAACCATCCCGGCGGAGCATCGAAAGGCCTTTGCTCCGCAGAAGGAATCCGGTTCTCCACGACATCAGGGATTGAGCATCTCGACCTGAGTGCCGTGACGATCCCTTCGTCAATCCAAGATCGACCATCGGCGGTCAAGGAAGTCGCCGGAGTGCGCCAAGGCATCTCGACGACTGACGGAAGACCCTCGAGTTCGACGTCATCCGGAGGCGGCACTTCCTCCAGTCCTACCTCGGAATCCGCGTCCGAGTCATTCTCCGAGATCTCATCGCGATACCCGGAACTCTCACTATTCCCGTCCCGCAAGGACGGAGCATCGAAATCAGCACGGACCCCCGAAGAAGGGTCCTTGGCCGTAGGATCCGGCCTTTCCGCCGTCGCCGCCCTACGACGACTCTCCAGGATCCGGCTCGCTCGGACCGCATCACCGAGAAAGCCCGGGATTAGATTCGAAAGCGGGACGTCATCGTCGTCCCGCGCTATGGCTTTCCCTTTCCCCTTTCGATCCGACGGATCCATCAGACAAGAATCAGAAGACGAAGAGCCAAGATTTGACGAGAAACCCTAAAAATTCTGACGAAGAGGGAGAATCGAGGCGAGGAGAGAAAGGATTTCAAGTCAAGGATCAAGCGAACCTAAAACAATTACGCAAAACCTATCGGCTTAATCAAGCAATGCAACTCAGATTCAAGATAGGAGAAGGAAATTACCTTTTCTTTTTCAGGACGGTTGAAGGTAGTGAGCAGGCAAAAAAGGAATTAATGTGGAGGAGAAATCCGAACGGTCCCTTTAAGAGAAGTTTCCCGACTTCCAAGGAAAAAACTTCCCTTCCTTTTTCCCGCTTGGAAAAGCCTAACGGGACTTGGGCCTTTTTTGCAAAATCTCAACCGCCGAACCACTTTAGCAGTTTTAATAAGATGTGCATTGATGACGTGGCAATCCCACTCCTGACGAACCGCCTGCCAAGCGGTATAGCTCCTTCTTTTGACGAGCTGACGTTAAAATGAGGATGAACGGTCATTCTCTTCGACGAGCTGACTCGAATGAGACCGTTATAGATGGTTGATCCTTTTTGACGAGCTGATGTCAAAAACAATCATCGAAATGCATATTCTTTCGCGGACAAGATGACGTCAACGTACTCATTTCCCTTCCTATGGTTTTTATCCCAAACCGGGTTTTTCTATATCAAGGTTTTAACGAGGCGGTACGAATCTAAAGTCAATCGCACCTAAGACGAGCTAGCACTGGCGCCTTGTGCTGTTATTAATAACTCTCGAGCTCAACTCCCATTCATGAAGTTCGCCGAGACCAAATTGCATTTGACTCGCCAAACTGGGGGGGGACTTATTGTTAGAGGTGAAATGAGCACATTTCCCCGAGCCCGTCGCAATGATTAACAGCACCAAGGCCCAGCCCGTCTTAAGCCCTAGCCTCCTTACAGAAATGGAAAGCCTTGAGGAGGAAGGCAATACCTTAAGCAAAAAGGAAAAAGAAGCAGCCGCCATTCGAAGAAAGGAAAGAAATCAAGAGAAGAAGAAGTTTTCCTTTACGATCAAGAGGAGAATATTCAGAAGAGAATCGCCTTAACTCAACTATATAAGGAGAGGTCTTCATTCCCTGAAGACCAAGTCACGCAGCCCAAAAAACCCTAAAACAATTCGCTCATCTTTTCTCTGTTTTCTCTTGTTATTCGCATTACGTCTCGTCAAGGCCTGTTTGACGAGACGATCTCTTGTATTCGATCCTCTTTTCGAGTAATTAATCCAAAGCTTCCCAAGTCTCCCATCCGAAATATCCCGTCATACTAACGTGTGCTATTTCTGGAATCAACACTTCCCATCGCTTCGAATGAATATCTATGTACTAAAATCAAGTCACATTTGCGCAAGAACATCAAATTTAGAATCAAATATCAAAATGTGACTCTTTAATTTATTCATAAGCAACCCCACTAACACTTAATCATAAGAGATACATGCAACGTTAATAAGCTTGTAATTTGATACCTCGGCTTGATGGCCAAAAAGCCATGCAACTTATTTTACTGGAAGCCTTCTTTCAAGGTCAGATGGTAGACCAACACGTCATATTTGTAAAGTTGCAACAGAAACAGCCTCGTATGTTCTGTATGTATCAAAAATATCAAAATTTAAAGAGATTCCATTTACCGTATTCTGATGTCATACTATTGTTTGATGCCAACGCCATGAACTCTTGAACGCCTTGTACAAATTCATCTGTCAATTCACCCGTCGATGTATTAAAGCGATTTTTATCCATCCACGAACGAAAATAATTGTAAGGATTTGAGGTACTCATTCTGTTTTTTTTTTACTCCTTTATTGTGAATGACGATGAAAGGATTTTTATAGTGGATTACTTGTGATAATCGACGGTTCTCCAACGCATTTCCGACGGCTCTGATAATTTAAAGGGCCATAAAACGGCTACTTCGAACGGTATATTTTTGTCGGTATACGGACGGTAATCCGTCGGTAATTATACCCGTCGGTAAGTCGTCGGAAAAAAGCAACGGATTTCCGACGGATATTTCAAAATTCAAACCACTGCTTCTGACGCTTGACATAGCCTCATTAAGTCGTCGGTATTTACCGACAATTGTTATTTCCTCGGTAATCAGTTGGTAATTATCAACGAATGTTCCGACGACCAATTATCCGTCGGAAATTTGCGATGGATTACCGACTAAAGTTTTCCGGTCTGTAAAGCCTTGGGAAGCCGTCGGAAATTCACGACGGATATTTGTTCGTTGGAAATTCCGTCGGGAAAACCCCTGTTTTCTTGTAGTGAACAACATTCTGAAATCTTTTCAGAGAGAAGCTGAATTGTTAAATTACCAGGCCGATATGTGGAGCCCATGACCATGTATGACTAATTCTGCTGCTCCCAAGTAATCTGTAATAGGACTCCAAGAAACATATGCAGATAAGCGTGCAAGTTTCCCAATAGTTGTTAGAAAATCGATCACATTATGAAACTTGGCATGTATAGGTTATGAGAAATAAGAAGACAATAATGTGCTAGAGAATGATAGAAATAAAATGGATAGAGATTAAAGAGACCACCTTTTCATAACTGGATTTCTCCTTTTGTCCATAACCTTGGAAGTTTGCACAAGGTAAAGATATCAACTCCTTGCCATTATAAATCAATTGTAGAACCTGGATAGTAACAAAAACATATAAAAAAGATATTAGTAAAAAACTTAGAGAGAAAACAGATACTATGTTGTATCTTTCCCTTCTTTCCATTCCTAAGAGTTCTCGATGTTTGTCAATCGTTTTTGTTGACATAAAATAGAAAATCTGCTTGTGTTGTTTTGATTTGGTCTCAGGTACTAACTTTAACTTCAGGTTTCCTAACAACGCTGGTATTCTTTGAGGAACACCGTTGTTCTCTTCTATTGATAAGCGTATAAGAAGACGATGAAAGAACATAGAAAGCTAAACAATTTTTTTGTTTCTTGTAAAGAAACACCTTGAATCAGTTAAACACTATTACATCGATCAGATGTTGATTCCAGAAATAGCACGTGTTTTTAGGACGAGATACTTTGGATGGGAGACTTGGGAAAGCGTGGATTTATTACTCGAAAGAAGGTTTAAACACAAGAGTTCGTCTCGTCAAACAAGCCTTGACGAGACGTAATGCGAATGATGAATAAAACAGAGAAAAAGTGAGCGAATGCTTTAGGTGTTTGCCGGGTTGCGTGACTTCGCTTCAGGGAATGAAGACCTCTCCTTATATAGTTGAGTTAAGGCGGTTCTCTGCTGAATATTCTCCTCTTGATCATAAAGGAAATCTTCTTCTTCTCTTGATTTCTTTCCTTTCTTCGAGTGGCGGCTGTATCTTTTTCCTTTTTGCTTAAAGTATTACCTTCCTCCTCAAGGCTTTCCATTTCTATGAGGAGGCTAGGGCTGAAGACGGGCCTGGCTTTTTGGGTTGTTACTCATTGCGATGGGCTCGGGGAAATGTGCTCATTTCACCCCTAACAATAAGTCCCCCCCCCCCAGTTTGGCGAGTCAAATGCAGTTTGATCTCGGCGAACTTCATGAATGGGAGTTGAGCTTAAGAGTTATTAGTAACAAGTGCGAGATGCCAACGCTGGCTCGTCTTCGATGCGATTGACTTTAGATTCGTACCGCCTCGTTAAAACCTTGATATGGAAAAACCCGGGTTGGGATAAAAACCATAAGAAGGGAAAAGAGTACGTTGACGTCATCTTGTCCGCAAAAGATCATGCATTTTAGTGCTTTTTCTCAAACTTGACATAGGCTCGTCAAGGAGATTTACCTGTTTAGCTCCATTTATCGGACCAGCTCGTCGGGGTGGATGTTATGCTATTCAATGGGCATCTCGTCAAGAGTGGGGTTGCCACGTCATCGATGCGCATCTTATTAAAACTGCAAAAGTGGGTCGGCGGTTGAGATTTTGCAAAAAAGGCCCAAGTACCGTTAGGTTTTTCCAAGCGGGAAAAAGGAAGGGAAGTTTTGTCCTCGAAAGCCGCGAAAATTCTCTTAAAGAGACCGTTCGGATGTCTTTTCCACATTAATTCCTTTTTTGCCTGCTCATTGCCTTCAACTGCCCTG
This sequence comes from Erythrophleum ivorense, assembly GCA_026724425.1. Lineage (NCBI taxonomy): Eukaryota > Viridiplantae > Streptophyta > Magnoliopsida > Fabales > Fabaceae > Erythrophleum > Erythrophleum ivorense. Next base: position 375,046 of record JAIUCV010000212.1, on the reverse strand, counting down.
AAAGAGAAAAAATAATTTCTTTCTTCCATTTTCCTTGAATTCGAGTCGCGTTGCTTGGTTAAATCGATAGGTTTTGCGTCATCGTCTTAGATTCGCTTGCTTCTTGACTCGGAATTTCTTCTCTTCTCGTCTCAATCCTTCCTCTCGTCAGAATTTCTAGGGTTTTTCTTCGTCGAATTTTGTATTTTCGTCTTCCGATTCTCGTCTGTCGGTGCGCGATGGATCCGTCGGACCGAAAAGGGAAAGGGAAGGCCGTCGTGCGGGACGATGATGACGTCCCACTCTGAAGTCTAGTCCCGGGTTTTCTCGGGGATGCGGTTCGAGTCAGTCGGAGGAAGCGGCGGCGGAGGAAGCGGCGGTGGCGGAGAGAGCGCCTGAGGCTAAGGGTTCTTCTCACCGGGTTCGCGATGATTTCGAGGCTTCATCCTTGCGGGATGAGGATTCCGAGAGTTCTGGGTACCGTGACGGGATCTCGGAGGATGACTCGGATGCGGATTCCGAGATAGAACTGGACGAAGTGCCGGTTCCGGATCAGGTCGAGCTCGAGGGTCTTCCGCCGACCATCGAGATGCCTTGGCGCACTCCGGAAACCTCCTTGACCGCCGATGGTCGGTCTTGGATTGATGAAGGAATTGTCGCAGCACCCAGGTCGAGATGCTCGATCTCCGATGCTGTGGAGATTCAGATTCCGTCAGCCCAGCAGAGGCCGTTCGATGCTCCGCCGGGATGGTTCTGCGCTTACGAGTGCTGGTTCACGGAGTTTGGGGTGCGGTTTCCCCTCTTTCGCCTCCTGCTGGATTATGCTTTCCAGCGCGGCGTTTCTATGAGTCAGCTGACTCACGGCGTGATTCGCCATATGGTTTTTACCGGGGCTCTCGCTAAGCATCTCGGGATTACCTTTGATCGGGAGCTCTTTGAGCGCGTCACTGATCTTCGTGCCAGTGCGAAGGAGGGAAGCTTCCGACGCTTTTGCACGACAATGAAGCACGGCATTGTCTTTGGTAATCATCGGGACAAGATCCACAATTGGTCGCGCTTTTATTTCTTTGTCAAGAAAAACAGCGCGTCAATTGGGGATTTTGACCCTGACCACGTTTTCACGGGATGGGTTCACGAAGCTGGTAGATCGCTTATAGGTTTTACTTTGGCATCCGTGATCTGTTTTTGCAGCTGACCCGTCTCGTCGTCCTAAGAAGATGGTGCTTAAGAAGAGAACTCCGGTGGCCGTTGACGACACCATTCTTATATCCGACTCCCCCCCGAAGGAGAGGGAGACCAGATCGGCTGCTGAACCGAGCAATCCATCTAAGCGTTCGGCTTCCTCGATTGCTTCGAGGACGAAGTAAGTTTTCTTAGGACGGGTTTGATTCTCTACTAAAGCTTTAGTAAATGCTGCGACCGTAACGTTGCTCTTGTAGGGCTGCGAAGAGGGCCAAGCTTGAGAGAGAGACCAAGGCCAAGGAGACGTCGCCTGCTGCCGGGACGACACCTAAGGTCGTGCTTGATGAGGAAGACATTCCTCCTGGTGGTGACGACCCATCTCGTCAAGGAGGTAGTGACCAGAAGGCCGTTCTGGTCTTGATACTGGGGCAATCCCGTCGGGTCCTACGGTTGAGCCTGCTGATCCCACGGCTCCAGATCCAGACGCAGTGTTCATAGTGTGGTCGGGTGGTGTGCCTCTCATGCTTAACCCGAAGTTCTGCGCCGAGTTGGTATGGAGCTGTAAGCCGAAGCCTCATTGGGGAATCCCACTTAAGAAGGTCGAGCTGAAGGATGACTTCTGCGATGGTTCTGCGGATCTCGTCAGTGCTGCTGGGAAGTTTTCTTCGATTATCCAGCAGTACGACACTATGCTGAAGGCGTCTCGGGAGGAGATTAGAGGGCTGCAGTCCGAGCAATCTAAGGGGAAGGAGGCAAGGATGGAGTGTTTTGAGCTGGAGAGGGCTGACCTTGAGCGGAAGGTTGGCGTCCTGAATGGTGAGATCCTGAAGGCAGCTGGCCTTCAGGACGAGGTGACTAAGTTGCGCGCCCGAGTTGCGGAGCTCGAGGAGAAATCTCGCCGAGATGCGGAGAATGCTGTGGCTGAGGTTTCCCGTCTCCGACAGTCCCGCCAGAAGCAGGCTGAGTACATCGCCACTCGTGTGTATGACGACATGCAGGACTAGTATGCTCCTCGCCTGGATCGTCTCGGCAAATTCGTTGGCCAGCGCAAAGCGGTGGAGAAGGCTGTTGTCAAGATCGCGGTCGATGAGGCGTTGCTCGACTACGTTCGGAAGACGAAGGGGGTCTCCCAGAATTTTGACGCCGTGATTGCAAAGCTGGAGGCTAACGTCGAGGAGATCAGAGCTGCCGGGGATGAGATCGACGAGGTCGATATCGGCGCGGACGATTATGCAGCGCCACACAGGTTAGACTGCCTCTTCCATCTTGCCGATTTTTGTTTTGACAACACTTGGGTTACTCCGAGGGGCTTTGATTAACTTGGGACAATGTATCATACTTTCAGGCCCAATCTTGCCGAGCTGATAATTGGTGGGTCGCCGACAAGAGAGAGTTCGGGAGCGGCTAGTGCTGAGACCGGGATGAAATCGGGTCCGGATGCTTCCGAGGCCGAGGCTTTTTAGGACTTCGTCTCAGTTCTCTCCTTTTTCTGCTTTTTAAGAACTCTTCTTTTTTATTAGTCGCGGCGACTCATGCCAATGTAACAACATTGCCCGGGAGGGTTTTAATCCGTATGCTTTTCAGGATTTAAAACTTAAGTATTTGCTTTACTTCCTCGTTCATCTTTTTGCTTTGTGCGAGATGAATATCGCGAATATAGTTGATGATTTCGTGCTTTTTGAAACATCCTGCTTTTAATCTATATCCTTTAATGAGGTGCGCTATGTTGTCAATATAGCGGAATGATTCAAGTGTCTAATCGTCATTAGACAAGTGGTTCAACTTACCGAGACAACTCGGCATGCTCAAGTTCTGTCGTGACGAGATGCTACTCGCTATGACAATGCTATGCATCTGACGAGATGCGATGTCACGCAGCTCGTCAGAATTCTCATTTTTAAGAGACACCGATCCGTGCTTGTTGGATCTGTTTGCGGTGGCGCTTTTTAGGCCGGTAACAGGAACCGAAGTCTAGAAATTCGAATTACTCCTACGCCGCTAAGTCGAATATGATTAACAAGATAGCGATTTTTTCTTGCCCATATGGCTTAGGGTCGTGCAAGATATGCGTGCTCTCGACTTGTAGTGCTTCATTCTTAAAGAATGGTGGATCATCAGTCCACTGGGTGCGATGTGCGGTCAATCGTTTGGCCAGAACTTTGACACTACTCTTTTATGCGTGCGCTTCAGAGTAGCTTCGAGACTCTCTTTGTTTGCCGAGCTCGTAGACAAGGACTCATTATACTGCCGAGTTCCAGAGGCTTTGAGACTCATTAATTTACCGAGTACTAAAGGAATTTTATGACTCTGATTTTGCCGAGCTCACTAGGCACACCGAAACATCTGTTTTGACCTAAGTCAATCCGGAAATTCTTGCTTGAGTTTTTCTGCCAAGATGGAATGTTTCTCAAGGATTCAGAAAAAGATGCATGCATACAAGCGAATTAATAAAATAAAACAGCTTTTTATTTTTATTAAGTTACAGCTGCACCTCGGTGAAAAGGCTGCCTACGTACCCGTGCCGGGATCAAGCCAAGTGTTCGTGCAGTGAACATGTTTCTTTTTTTTTTTTTTTTTTTTTTTTTTTTGCGAGACGCGAAGCTACGTGTCTAGTGGTGGAACTTGCGCAAGTTCCACGAGCGAGGGAGTATGCTTCCGTCGTCATCTTCGAGCTGGTACACCCCCGGTTTGACGATTCTCGTGATGCGGTACGGTCCTTCCCAATTGAAGCCAAATTTGCCGGCGTGCTCGGGTTTGGTGAAGTCGTGGACTTTCTTCAGGACGAGATCATGTAGTGCAAAGCGGCGGTTGCGAACCTTCTTGGCGTAGTATCTTGCTGCTTTTTGCTGGTAGTTTTGCATACGCAAGAGGGCGCGATCTCTTAGCTCCTCAGTGTCGACGAGACTATCGTGCAAAGATTCGTCATTCAATGACGAGTTGAGGGGCATTAGGGATCGGCGTAGGCTCGCAACGTGTAGCTCGGCAGGGGTTAATGCTTCGCAACCGTGAGATAGGGAGAAAGGGGTTTCACCAGATGCTGACCTGGGTGTTGTGCGGTGAGACCAAAGTACTCCGTCAAGTTCGTTTGCCCACGCTCCTTTGTAGATCTCGAGTCTTTTCTTCAGGCCGTCAACGATAGTTTTGTTTGTTGCCTCGGCTTGCCCATTGGCTTGGGGGTATCTTGGCGTGGAATAGGCGAGCTTGATCTTCCAATTGGCACAGAACTCGCGGAAGCTTACCGCGATGAATTGGCCACCATTGTCGGTGACGATTTCATATGGTAGACCATGTCGGCAGATGATGTATTGCCAGACGAAGTTCTGCACGTCTTTGGCAGTGGGTTCGCGAAGGCTTTAGCTTCTACCCACTTGGTGAAGTAGTCCGTGACGATCAGGAGGTACGCGCATTGCCGGGATCGTGGCATCGGGCCGACGATATCCATCGCCCAGCGCATAAAGGGATATGCCGGGACGGAAGCTTGAAGCTCTTGTGTCGGGGCGTTGATGATTGGGGCGTATCTTTGGCAGGGAATGCACTTCGCGGTGTGATTTTCGCAGTCTTCGATCATCTTTGGCCAGAAAAGGCCGTGCTTCTTGATCTTAGAGGCCAGAGATTTCCCGCCGGCATGGTTTCCTCCGGCTCCTTCGTGAGTCTCGACCATCACGTTCTTGGCTTGCGTCTCGTCGCAACAACGTAGGACGACTTTGTTTGCGGTCCACCGGAATAACTCGTCGTTTTGGAGGAAGTAGTAGGCGGCTTTACGGCGTAGTCGATGGGCTGCCCAACGATTCCCCGGAATCGTCCCGTTGATCAGATAATCTTTGATCTCGTCCTGCCACGGGCGAGGTTGATCTTCTTCTAATTCGGGGATCATTGGCTCGTCTTCTTCGTCTTCGTCCTCTTCTTGATATATTGTCATGATAAACGCTCCTTTAGGAAGTTTGATGCTGGGCTGCTCGATCGTTTCGACGGGAATCGCTCGCCGCAAAGCCGAGTCGCTCTCGAGGCTAAGGCAGCGAGCGCATCGGCTTCTGTGTTCTCGGTGCGGGGGATTTTTGTCAATTCGAACGACTTGAACTGCTTGGATAGTTCTGTCGTTACCTTGAGATATGCGTCCATGCGGTCGTCCTTAGCATCGTAATCTCCGCTGAATTGCTTTGCTACGAGCTGAGAATCGCAGAATGCGTGCACGTGCTCGGCCCTAACTTCCTTTGCGAGACGTAGTCCTGCGATGATTGCCTCATATTCGGCCTCGTTATTGGATGCTGGGAAGTCGAGCTTGAAAGATTGTTCAAGAATCTCGCCTGTAGGAGATACGAGGCGGATGCCGACACCAGATCCTTGCTTGGATGAAGCTCCGTCAACGTGCAGGAGCCATTTGGATACATGGTCGGCTTCGCTTATGACGAGCTCTGGTGGGATCTCGACAATGAAGTCGGCGAGAACCTGGGATTTTGCGCTGGTTCGGCCTTTGAATTCGATATCGTACTCTGACAGTTCTATCGCCCATCTTGCCATGCGACCTGACTGATTTGGGCCATGAAGGATTTGGCGCAATGGTTGACTATAGAAGACGATGATCGCGTGGGACTGGAAGTATGGTCTCAATTTTCTTGCCGAGATCACTACCGCCAATGCCAGCTTTTTGAGGGTAGGGTATCTTGTCTCGGAATCGTTGAAGGTTTTGCTCACGTAAAAGATGGGCTTCTGCTCGCCACGATCTTCCCGGACCAGTACGCCACTAGCGGCTGTGCTCGATATGGCGATGTAGAAGAGTAACGTCTCGGCATCTTCGGGTTTTGCGAGGATCGGCGGGGTGGTAAGATACTCTTTCAGTTGCTTGAATGCGTCTTCACACTTGTCGTCCCATTTGAAGAGCTTGTTGGAGCGGAGCAGCTGGTAAAAGAGGAGACACTTGTCGGTTGAGCGCGAGATAAATCTATTCAGCGCGGCGATTCGGCCAGTGAGCCTCTGAACTTCCTTTGCGTTCTTCGGCGTGGGGAGGTCAAGAATTACCGAGATCTGCTTCGGGTTTGCCTCGATGCCGCGCTGAGTTACGATGTAGCCAAGGAATTCTCCGGAAGTGACGGCGAAATTGCACTTTGCCGGGTTGAGCTTCATTCCGTACTTTGTCAGAACCTGAAAGCATTACCAACATGTCGTCGATGTAGACTTCCATGCTGTTGCCGAGCTGTTTTGCAAACATCTTGTTGACCAATCTTTGGTAAGTAGCGCCAGCGTTCTTCAAGCCGAAGGGCATGACTTTGTAGCAATACGTGCCTCGGTCAGTGATGAAGGCTGTCTTCTCACGGTCGTCTGGGTGCATGAATATCTGGTTGTAGCCGGAGAATGCGTCCATGAAGGAGAGTAATTCATTCCCCGCCGTAGCTTCGACGAGGCGGTTGATATGCGGGAGCGGAAAGCTATCCTTTGGGCAAGCTTTGTTCAGGTCGGTGAAGTCCACACATACTCTCCACTTCCCGTTCTTCTTCTTGACAACGACCGGATTGGCGAGCCAATTAGGGTACTTTACTTCAGTGATTGATCCGGCTCGCAGTAGCTTTTCGACTTCGTCATTGACTGCTTGAGCTTTATCGGTGCCGAGCTTACGCCTCTTCTGCTTTATTGGTTTGTAGGTGGGGTCGACGTTGAGCTCGTGCGAGGTGATCCTGGGATCTATCCCTTTCATATCCGCCATTGACCATGCGAAGAGGTGCACGTTCTCCTTCAGTAGATCCACCAGTTGGGTTCTGATCTCGGCGTTGATATTGCTGCCGATACCGACGCACCTTTCCGGTCTCGTCTCGTCGATGCTGACCTGGTCGACGAGATCGGTTTTAGGTCTGTGATGATAGGGGAGTCGAGGGTCCAGCTCTTCATTGATCATGCATGGTGATGAAGAGCGGAGTCGGCGCTCTTGGAGGAAGCAGGATCTTGACACTCTTTGGCTCCCACGTAATGTGAAGATTCCCAATGATGTTGGAAATTTGACGCATTGATGTAAGGTCGAGACGACGGCTTTCATCTCGTGGATCCATGGCGTACCTAGAATGGCGTTATATATCGCTGGTTTGTCTATGACGACGAATTTCACGAGCTTGGAAATTCCCCCGACATAGACGGGTAGGCGGATAGTGCCGATGCTAAATACGGTGTCGGTGGTGAATCCAGTCAGCGGACGAGGTGCTGGCTTGATGGCTTCTTCTTCGATCCCCATCCGGTCTAGGGTTTCTTTGAAGTTTAGGTTCACCGTGCTCCCGGTGTCGACTAGTATCTTCGCCACGTCGCAATCGTGGACTTGTATTTTGACCACCAGCGGGTCGAGATGCGGGGTATCCAGCCCCTCCGCATCCTTGTCCGTGAAGGATATCGCGCCTGTGTCCTGACGGATAGATTGGCCAAGCAGGGCTTCTCCATCCTGGTGGGAACTGGGGCGGCGCTGTGCCGAGACAGCCTTTCGCTCATACTCCTTGATTGCCGAGATGGAATCGTTATTGTCGCTTTGGCGGAGGCGGCAAATCTTCTGGATAGTCATGATCTTCCTTCTCAGATGCTGGTTTCGGGTTTGCTTTCCCCTGCCTTTGGGGGCGAAACTGGCGGGGTCGCTTTCCCTTCTGGCCTCCTTTGGTTGGTTTTGGCGCGAAATCTTTGCCTTGAAATCGGTCGCCTTCCACCGCAAAGACTCCTTCTCGGTATTTCCTGAGGAGGGTACCGATGAGATGCCTACAGTTCTCCGTTGCGTGACCGGTTCGACAGTGAAAGCTGCAGAACAGGTCATGATTGTTGTCGTCGTCTGGATCGGCGACGGCTGGACGAGACGACGATAATGCGAGTGCTTGCGGCTGCTCTGCTGGGTCCCAGTGATTGAGATCGTCGTCGACGGCAAAGGAGAGTGATCGCCTGACTTCGGGCCTTCGTCGGTGTTCGTGATTTTCCTCCTTAGGTCTGGTGATAGCGGGCTTTTTATCACCGCTTCTTTCGGCGTAGAAGTTGGTGTCTTCTTCTAGGAAGATGTATCTCTTGGACCGATGGAGCGCGTCTTCGAGGGTCAGCGATGGTTGAATCGAGAGATCTGCTTTGAATTTAGAGTCGTACAGGAGACCGTTGCGGAGCGCCTCCAGCGGGACGCTATCGGGCATGTCGCCGAGATCCATCGCGGCTTTCTTAAACCTTTCCATGAAGCTCCGCAGGGGTTCCCCCCTTGATTGCGTCATGGTGAACATGTTTCGGGTAACCCTGGTCATGTTCATGGAATATTGTTTCAGGAATGCGTTCGTCAAGTCGTCGAAGTTATCGATCGACTCGGCAGGGAGGCTGGAGAACCATCCGAGTGCTTCTTTCGTCATATGCTCGACGAAGACTTGGCAATAGTTTGCCTCTCTCTCTTCGGGAGTGGCATACTGTTCCCTTGTCATAGCGAGGTTGAAAGCTGTCAACCACTTCTTCGGATCTTCTTCGCCGGCAAAAGGCTCGATCTTTAGTCGGACTCTTTCGCGGAGCCGGACTCTGCGAATCCTTGCCGTAAGCGGGCTTCTCCGGGTGTCAGCAAGGATTTTTGCCAATTCTGGTGCAGAGCTCGTGACGAGATTCACTCTGGAATTGAACTCGTCCAGCCGATGATTAATTTTGTCGAGCTCGGCATGGGTCTGCTTGCTGGCCCGCGAGACTCGACTCGTCGCTTCTGTTCGATTAGCAGTTGCTTCTGCTATCGTGGTTCCCGTGGCATTACTTGTCGGTGTATCGAACGAGAGTCGACGAGCTGGTGAGAACTTGCCGTCGTCCGTTGTCACCGAGTTGATGAATTCCTGCGTCTTCTTCTGATATGCTCGCATCGTCTGGACTTCTTCGGAGAATGGCTTCATAGCCTTTCGGATTGTTTTCACCAGGTCGTCGTGCTTGACGTCCTTTGCTCTGGGTCTGCGGCGAGCGGGAGCTGGCGGCCGAATTTCATCCTCGGGTTCCGGCTCGTCATGCGGCGTGTTTCCGTCGTGCTCGACGCGGTCCTCCTCATGCTCGAGAAGGTCTTCTCCGTCTTCGGGAGGATTCTCCGGGAGGGTCTTGTTCGCATGTCGAGGTTCTCTCTCAGGGGAGCTTCCTGCTGAGTTGGACATCGGCTGCTTTTCTTGGCGTCCGAGCTTCTTTCGAGATGTTTAATCCGACAGAAGTATTCCCAGTCCCCACAGACGGCGCCAATTGTTGATTCCAGAAATAGCACGTGTTTTTTGGACGAGATACTTTGGATGGGAGACTTGGGAAAGCGTGGATTTATTACTCGAAAGAAGGTTTAAACACAAGTGTTCGTCTCGTCAAACAAGCCTTGACGAGACGTAATGCGAATGATGAATAAAACAGAGAAAAAGTGAGCGAATGCTTTAGGTGTTTGCCGGGTTGCGTGACTTCGCTTCAGGGAATGAACACATCTTCTTATATAGTTGAGTTAAGGCGGTTCTCTACTGAACATTCTCCTCTTGATCATAAAAGAAATCTTCTTCTTCTCTTGATTTCTTTCCTTTCTTCGAGTGGCGGCTGTATCTTTTTCCTTTTTGATTAAAGTATTACCTTCCTCCTCAAGGCTTTCCATTTCTGTGAGGAGGCTAGGGCTGAAGACGGGCCTGGCTTTTTGGGTTGTTACTCATTGCGATGGGCTCGGGTAAATGTGCTCATTTCACCCCTAACATCAGATATTAAAATTTAACTTCATAACATTCCCACCAAAATAATACAGATGAAAAACTCAAACTTGATAAGATTATCTTTTCCTCCCTGTTTATATTTTTTTTTCCATTAGAAACTACAATTGAGAAGATAAGTGTTTGAAGGAAAGACCTGGAATTTAGGGTAGTTTGCTGATTATCATTGCTTTAAAAACACTTTTAGTCACCCGATTATCCACACACTAACTACCAAAATTAGACACAACACTTAAGAAAACAATTCCTAAGTATAGTAATGGAAACTCCGCCTCACGATTTTATAACTAAGTGTCTCCTAAACTCAGCTTCATTAATAAGTTTGCTTGAGCCTACTTGTTAAGAGCTACGACATTACATAGACATTTTTCAGTTAATCTTAAGAGCGAAGAATATGATATAATTTTACCCGTTCTTAGAGAAAATCTGTTTTTGGTGTTCGTCTTGATCTCACCTCCTGAACCTCCTACGGTGCCCAAATTCATGTATCTGGCGACTCTCTCTACAGATGGAGGACTTTAAACAAAACATTGAAAAATAACTTTTTAGTAAAGAATAAAAGAAAACATTGAAAGTCAACTGAACAAGAGGGAATTGCCTCATATAACCCACAATTTGATTTGAAATGCAAAAATAGACCCCCTATTGCACTTATGTCAAAACTAATCTTTTGGAGTTGCCAAATTACAAACCTCACCCTTCTGAACAAAGAAAAAACGCTAACCTTTTGACTGTTATACCCCGAAGTCTAACTCTGAAGTCTAACTCTGACGTCTAACTCTGAAGTCTAACGCTGAAGTCTAACTCTGAAGTCTACTCATGACGTCTAACTGTGAAGTCTAACTATGAAGCCTAACTATGAAGTCTAACTCTGAAGTCTAATATATAATAAAATCTTAAATTTAAAGTTTAAAATTTATAAAAAATATTTTGATAAACTTATTTACACATAAATTTAACACAGACAATTACAATCCATATAAAATAATATGCAAAGAAATTAATCAATTTAAATCAAGTAAGACAAATTATGTTAAAATACAGTTAGAAATTTGTGTGAAGTCTACTCATGAAGTCTACCAAATAACAAAATCTTAAATTTAAAGTTTAAAATCGATAAAAAATAATTTTGGAAAAAAAATTTATGGATAATTTAAATAAACACAACTTCTATCTATGTAAAATAATATTTCATGAAAATGAATCAATTTATAAGTTTCATGAGTAAACCATCACCAAGCTTAGTGGTTGAGGTTTAATGTGTAGGGTTTATCATTGTCATTGTTAGGGTTGAGAGAATTTTGCAAAAAACAAAATGTTTGTGGTTCGTTTAACGATTTAGAGGTCATGAATTCGTACTTTATAATGTTAATTGCGATTATGTACACATAATTAACGTTTACTAGAAGTTTTTTCTTAAAAATTCGATTTAGGGTTTAGGGTTAGTTAGACTTCACAGTTAGACTTCACAGTTAGACTTCACAGTTAGACTTCTTTATGAAGTATGAAACCCAAAAAAAACAGGGGGGAAACGAAATATTTTGGCGGGAAGCGGAAATAAGGGTTAGTTAGACTTCATAAGTAGACTTCATAGTTAGACTTCACAGTTAGACATTTGTGTGAAGTCTACTCATGAAGTCTACCAAATAACAAAATCTTAAATTTAAAGTTTAAAACCGATAAAAAATAATTTTGAAAAAAAAATTTATGGATAATTTAAATAAACACAACTTCTATCTATGTAAAATAATATTTCATGAAAATGAATCAATTTATAAGTTTCATGAGTAAACCATCACCAAGCTTAGTGCTTGAGGTTTAATGTGTAGGGTTTATCATTGTCATTGTTAGGGTTGAGAGAATTTTGCAAAAAACAAAATGTTTGTGGTTCGTTTAACGATTTAGAGGTCATGAATTCGTACTTTATAATGTTAATTGCGATTATGTAAACATAATTAACGTTTACTAGAAGTTTTTTCTTAAAAATTCGATTTAGGGTTTAGGGTTAGTTAGACTTCACAGTTAGACTTCACAGTTAGACTTCACAGTTAGACTTCTTTATGAAGTATGAAACCCAAAAAAAACAGGGGGGAAACGAAATAGTTTGGCGGGAAGCGGAAATAAGGGTTAGTTAGACTTCACGGTTAGACTTCGTGTTGTAGTCTACTTAATAAACACAACTTAAATTTAAATAATTAAATTGTAGCAAATTCTTTTGATTAAAAAAATTTATACATAAATAAGATGTAAACATTTATCATCTATGAAAAATAAAATTGTATAAAAATGAATCCATATAAGGGTCAGTTAGACTTCATTACTAGAGTTTATAGTTAGACTTCACAGTTAGACTTCACAGTTAGACTTCACAGTTAGACTTCATTATGAAGTATGAAACTAAAAAAAAAACAGGGGGGAAACGAAATATTTTGGCGGGAAGCGGAATATTAGGGTTAGTTAGACTTCATTATTAGACTTCATAGTTAGACTTTACTGTTAGACTTCACATTTAGACTTCACGGTTAGACTTCATAGGTAAAACCGGCATATTAACTGTTCAATGGTTGGTCGAATTGGGTATAATAAAATGTTAACCGGCCACAATCGAGATCTAACCGGTAATCACAATCTCACGAATTACTGACCCAAAATTAGGGTTTCACTTTCACATTTCACAATTCACTTTCACTTTCACATCCGTCTGTTCCGTTCCGTTCTCTATCTCTCTCGAATAGGCGATTTGCAAATCCGTCGGCTCCGTCTCGTTCTATCTCTCTCATTCCCCGTCGATCTCCTTCGCTGTCGAAGTCAGACAGATCCACCATTGTCGCCACCGCCGCAGTTTCCTCTTCCTTCTCTCAAGTATACTTCTGTAAGTCCTATTCATCTATATATCTTGATACAAGTCACTTTCCCTATATTCCCGTTATACTCACTCAGTTTCTCCGTTTTGAACTCGACCGCCGCCGTGGTTTCCGCTGGCCGTGGTTTTCCCTCGCTTTTGCACCTGTGTAATCGAACGACCTAAACCTTCGCTTTTTGCCGGTGGTGAGTTCTCCCTCTTTAACTATTTTCTATCTCTATACCTCCATCTAACACTCGTCTAAACGATTGTATTCTGTCGCAGGTCTGCATATACCCGTTCCACGTTTTTTAGTAGGTAAAAAACTCTTTCCCTTGGGCTTTGCTGGCTATTTTACGTATGAAATTAGGGCGGCTTATAAATTAGACTTTCTATTTAGACTTCGTAGTTAGACTTCATAGTTAGACTTCATACCTTCAGAGTTAGACTTCAGAGTTAGACTTCATAGTTAGACTTCAGAGTTAGACTTCAAAATTAGACTTCATAGTTAGACTTAAACTGTTAGACTTCATAAATTTGCTATTGTCTCCCTGTTTTTTTCCTTTACATCTAATATGCTTCTCCATGTTTTAACTGTGTTTACAGGATGGAGCCGGTTATATTTCCCAGGAGGTTTTTCACAGAAGGAGAAGAACCGGAATATGACCGAAGCATTGGTTATTTCAGCAAGAACAGTGAGTTGTGGGCGAAATTGCATCTTCTACTGACAGAGGATGAATGGAGTGAGCTTGAGAGTTCCAAGCTCGGTGTCCTCTTTAAGTTCACGAAGATCAACTTCAAGTGGGCATCGAAGGTTGTGCAAAGTCTGCTCGCTATGGGCGTAGAATGCGATAAGAAGTTTGAGATATGGAGTGTTGTGGGTGTACACCCACTGCGTTTTTCATTGCACGAGTTCGAACATATCACCGGGCTCAACTGTGAGTATAAAGAAGCATTGACGAGGCCCGAGACAGTTGAGACAGACGATATGATAGCTTTCTGGCAGAAGCTTGGTGTGAATACCAAGATTGGTCCGAGCATTGAAAACCTTGTAGCAGCGTGCAGAAATGCTGGAAATTGGAGCAGAGAGGATAGGCTGAGGTTGGCTTATTTGGCCATATACGCTGGCTTTGTTCATGCTCGCAAACCCAGCACCCATACACGAGTGGAACTGGCTAGTCTAGTTATGGACTTAGACAGATTTGAAAGTTACCCATGGGGGCGAGTAGCTTTCAAGACCCTCATCAAGTCTGTAAAGAGGGTAGATCAGACCAAACCGTATACTCTGAACGGGTTTGCTGAAGTTTTGCAAGTGTGGGCGTACCATGCTATGCCACAATTCGGACAAGACAACGGTGATCCGAGGCCTAATAATCCTGAGCCACCGCTGCTGGCATTCAACGGAATCAAAGGGAAGCGATATATTATAGAAAACATGAAGAAGCAGGTAATCCCTTGCCTAATAGTGTTTGCATATATTCTGTTTGCATATATTCTGTTTGCATTAGACTTCAGAATTAGACTTCAGAGTTAGACTTCACAGATAGACTTCAGAATTAGACTTCATATATTCTGTTTGCATTTCCTTGACCTGTTTTTAATAATTTTCATTTACAGACTGTGTTCAATCACATGACAATGGTGGGTAGGGAAGAGATGTACCCACTTTGGGACAACGATGTAGAGGACTTGAAGGTTGACAACATCCTTGGGGCTCTGTATGGTGAATTTGGTGGACCATGGATCTGGAAACCAGCTGACTGGGCCCCGATTGGGATATACATGGCAAAGACCGTGAAGTCAGGGAAGTCTGCGAAGTCAGAGAATGTCGAGAAGTCTTCTGGCTTGAAGAGACTTCATGATAGCGTTGCCGATGATGATTATGAAGCTGAAGCATTCAGTCTTCATAAAAGGGGTCGGACGTCTGGTTATCCATCCGTGGAGCCCTCTGGTGATGGGTGGAAGAGTCTGGAGGCGAAGATAGTGGAGCTGTTTGATCGGTTCTCCAAACAGCACTTTGCCGAGCTGAAGCAAGGGTTTGAAAGGTGCGATGAGAAGATTCAAATCCTCACTACGGAGGTGGTTGCGATGGGGAGCCTTCTCGAGAAGCTGAGGCATCCAGCGGCTGAAGAGCATGTGAAGTCTAACGATGCCAATCTCAAGCAGGATCAAACCGGTGGTCCGGTTAGTCCCGTTCATTCCCCGCAAACTTCTAAATGTGATAACAATCATAGGCGTAAGAATAGAAGACTTCCTACTAGAATTAAGCCGCATTGTGTTTACCAATTGTTCAGATAGATGGCGATGAGGCGGAGAAGGTTCCTTGCGAGGAGAGTGTTGGCAATGAGGATTCGGATTGCCATTTTCTCCGAACACATATACCAACTGCCGCTGATGATGCCGAGGAGAAAAGGAAGCAAGAAACTCGAATCCGGACTGAAAATATTGCCGCACGAGCCAGAAATGCGATAACGAGGAAACTTGCGCCCTCACAGCAAGGTGATTTTGAAGGGAACAGCACAGTTAAGAGGATTATCCCTAACATGCCAGCTTCTGATCCACCTGAGCTCCCTATCCCTAACAAGCCGGATCCACCTGAGCTCCCTAAAGCGAATACTGATATCGTCATATTTTACATGTTTTCACTAAGTATTTATTGGTGTTTTCAAATGTTTTCAATAAGTTTCTATGCCTTTAGAGGTAGTTTTCTTGTATTTGTTGGCTTTGGAGTCTTAACAGGTTAAAACATCAAAAAGGATTCAAAAAGGAGCAAAAGAGCCTCAAACCATGATCCATGCAAGTTTCCAAGTCAAGAGCATCAATAATACTCCATTTGTCCGATTCTCGCATTTGGACAGAACCAGAGCATCCGAAAGATAACCGCGGCAAGGGGTCTTCCCGACGTCCAAAAATCATGATCTTGGTCTTGCTGGATAGATATTTGAGTTATGCATCACGACGAAGTGGATTCAAGTCATTTGGATCAACCATCACGGATATACTCTTTTTCTCCCAAGACGTGTCCGCCAGGCGAGTAAACGAAGCCCATGGAGACTTGGCGCCACTAAATGGCCCGGGATGCAGCGGCATGGACCTTGTCTCGACTTAGCGCAAGCCCAGCTTTCTTTTGGTGGTTTACTTGTCCTAAACCCGGTCCAATCACGTCGCAAATCATCAATGCCGGTTAACCGGAAAGTTTCCTTTTTCGACACTTAACAAACCTAGCGACTTCTACCCTATAAATACGAGTTTTTAGCCTCAGAAAAAGAGGAGAGCGTGTGCGCCGTCAGAGGAGAAGAGAGAGCTGTCCTAGAAGCAGAGAGAAGAGGTTTTCTCAAGATCCAAGACGCACACACACTTGTTCTTATAAAATCCTTACACTTGTTCTTTCTCTTTGACTTTTGTATTGAATCCGAGAGAGTATTGAGGAGGAATCGACCTTGTTCTTCGACCTAGAGAAGCTTTCTTCACCCTTTCTCTCTTTTTCATTACTTATCATGTCTATACTCATCATGCCTTGTGTTAACCGCGCCATGATTGAGTAGTTTACCCGCTAGGTTAAGGGCTAAGCCGAAAGGCTCATGAATTTATTAACTTGATCTTTTGAGTTGGGATAATTTATTTGGTTTCATCACCTTTACTTGAGCATAATGCCGCTTGCTTTTCTGATCAATTAGCATCGGATCTTGGGTTAATATACTCTCCAAAAGCTTGATATATTGCCGGACTTAGTATTTGGTGAGCGATGAATCACAACCACCGAAAGATGAGTTGTGAGTCATTGTGAACAATCATAACTTGAACATCTTTAATGCATGTTTTCAACTTGTAATAACCATCGAAAGTTGAGTCTATTAGGTTGATTTAACATAGTGGTTTGATCCACGAAAGTGGGATAACTATATATTAGTGTTATGAGTTCATGAACGGTTTTTATCATATCCCTTCCATTCGATTAACTTGTTAATGTTTCATGATGCCTTGAGGTTAGCCCAATGCCTAGTATCTCCACTTATTGATTTCCATTTCTCTCTACTTGTTTGCCACTTTCATTCTAGCTAAAATCCGAACCAAACACCATTTTGTTTTAGCTTGATTCAACCTCCTCACAATTTGTAGTACAACCGATAGGTCCTTGTGGATTCGATCCCATCTATACTTACCTCGTTGCTGTGCACTTGCAGGTAGCTCTAGTGGGTAAAACTTGAAGCAATCCCACGCTTACACCAAGTTTTTGGCGCCGTTGCCGGGGACCTTCTTGTCTACAAGTTTGGACTAGAATCTAGACTAAAACGTTTTTCCTTTGTTTTGTCACTTAACATTTTTCTTTAGTTTGTTTTCAAGCTCTTGTAGGTACAACTTGAGCTGACCTATGGATCAGGAAGCACATGATCAAGGGCCGCCGCTTGGTGTTTTTCTTGGAGCAAATCGCATTGATGACCACCCTTTGATTGGAGTTCAAAACCGTTTACCACAAAACGGCAATGAACCGGAGCTCGACATTGACGGGCCGGCGCACCAACCACCCCAAGCCGACCACCGAGAGGGGCCAAATCAAGAGTACATTGGAGATAGTGACTCCAGACCAGAGCTTCTACAAAGCCGTAGCCCCATCCGGATGCAAGACGGCCAACGTTATGAGATTAAGCCGCGAGTTATCGCATTGGCGAAGCAAAGTCAATACCATGGACTTCTTGAGGAGGATCCTTTGGATCATGTTGATTCTTTTGAGGAGTTGTGCAGCACTACAAGCGCCAATGGGGTTCCAGTGGACTACCTGAGGTGCCGGCTCTTTGCTTTCACTTTGGCGGGCAAAGCACTTAGATGGCTAAAATCTTTGCCATCTCGCTCAATCAACACATGGATGGAGTTCAAAAAGGTTTTTCTAGGACAATTCTACACCAAACAAAGGGCAACCTTGATGAGGAGCAAAATCTCAGGCTTCCAGCAAGGTCCTATAGAGCCATACCATGAAGCTCTAGAACGTTTCAAGGAATACATAAGAGATTGTCCACAACACGGCTTTTCGGATGTCAATCTATGGAACACCTTCTATGATGGGATTAGGCGAGAGCACAAGCTATGCCTTGACATAGCTAGCAATGGGGACTTCATGAGCAAGACCATTGAAGAAGCAAAGACATTGATAGACAACTTGGCGGCCAGTGATAGCAAGAACCAGCCGAGCTATGAGGAAACCATTAAGGCGATCAACACAAGACCGGAGCAAACCGAGTTCAAGGAGATCAAATCCATGATCTCTAAACTTTTGGAGAGGCAACCGAGGCAATGCCAAGTCTTTGAAGACAACCAACCCTTGGATGAGGAGATGGACCGGGAGATCTTTGGCAATCTTCAAAGAGACGTGAACTTCATCAGCAAACATGAACCCGGAGAAAGAAGTCTTACGCCATTTCTCAACACACGAGACCGTTACTATGGTGAAAAGAATTCTTCTAGCTACCCTCTTCAGCACTCCAATCATCAGCTCATGCACATCCCTAAGGTGACCTTACCTAACCCGGGGCACCAGCCGGTGCATAGAGACAATCAAGAAGGTGATCTTAAATCTTATATCTACGAGTTCATGCATGAGCAAAGGCAAGCCAACAAGGAGATTCATGAGAAGATACACCACATGTACTATGACCTGAATAGTAAGTTTGATTCTCTTGAATCCCACGTAAAGCGGCTTGATCTCCAAATAGCCCACATCGCCGGTTCAATCAAGAGGCCAATCGGAGTCCTTCCCGGCCAACCCGAGGTAAATCCAAGAAAAGAGCACATTGCCGCCATCACTCTTAGGAGTGGGACGCAACTAGATGAGGTGCAAATGCCGGAGGGAGTTGAGAAGGAGTCGACCCAGCACACAATCGTGATAGATGAGAATGAACCGGAAGACAACAATGCGGCCAATGGAGAGTTAGAAGAAGAAATCATCCCACCGGTGATATCTCGAGTGTACAAGCCGAAACCACCCTTCCCTAGGGTTGTGAAGAAGCCTAAGAAGGAGAAGGAGCAAGCAAAGCTAAGAGATCTTGTGAGCCAGCTAAGTGTTAGGCTACCATTTGTTGACGCTTGCATGATCATACCGTCTTTAAAAAAATACATGAAGAGTATCTTGACAAGCAACCTAAGCTTGGAAGAAGGTGTGATGCTGATAACTCAAGAATGCAGTGATGTGCTTCAAAACCAAACAACGGAGAAGCTTGATGATCCGGGCAGCTTTGTGCTATCTTGTCAAATCGGAGGTACCACTTTCAAGCGATGCCTTTGTGACTTGGGCTCTAGCGTGAATTTAATGCCTTACACGGTGGCCAGACGTCTTGGGATAACTAATTTCAGACCAACAAAGATTCAACTAGTCTTTGCGGATCGATCGGTTAGAAGACCGGTTGGAATTGTAACCGATGTTCAGGTCATGATCGGTAAATGTTCCATACCAGCTGATTTTGTGGTGTTAGAGCTTGATCAAGAGCCTAGAGACCCCTTGATCCTTGGACGACCATTCTTAGCCACCGCCGGTGCCATAATTGACGTCAAAGGAGGAAAGATCGACTTGCATTTGGGAGACCTCGTGATGAAATTTCAAGTGGACAAGTCACTCGGCAAGCCGACAATAGACGGGCATTTGTTTTTGGTGGACAACATGAGCGAGGTTTCTGAAGGTATCTATCAAGAGCTCATCCGGAATGACCCATTAGAGATAGCTTTAACCGGGGGTGAAGGAGATAACGACCATTTGAATGAAGAAGCACACCGGCTGACCAAGATTCTAGATGGCGCCGCCACTTATGACAAACTAGTAGCGTATATCAGCTTGGGGGAGGATGTAAAGAAGCCGGGAGCAACTAAGAACCTCACCAAAGTTTCGAATGATCCTTGGAGCGAGCATAGGGCACCCAAGGTTGAGCTTAAAGAGCTTCCAGTTGGACTAAGGTATGCGTTTCTCGGACCTAATAATACATATCCGGTCATTATCAATTCAAACCTAACCAATGTGGAGACGGCTCTATTGCTTTGTGAGTTGAGAAAACACCGTAAAGCCCTTGGGTATACCCTTGAGGATATCACGGGCATCTCTCCGGATCTATGCATGCACAGGATACACCTTGAGGACGAGTCAACATCGTCCATAGAGCACCAAAGAAGATTAAACCCGAACTTAAAAGATGTTGTGAAAAAGGAGATAATGAAACTCTTGGACGCGGGGATCATATATCCAATCTCGGATAGTACGTGGGTAAGTCCGGTGCATGTGGTCCCTAAAAAGGGAGGAGTCACGGTGGTAAAGAACGAGAATGAGGAGCTGATCCCCACTAGAACAATCACCGGCCACCGAATGTGCATCGACTACCGCAAGCTCAATACCGCGACCCGGAAGGATCATTTCCCTTTACCATTTATAGACCAAATGCTAGAAAGGCTTGCTAACCACCCTTACTATTGTTTTCTAGATGGCTATTCAGGTTTTTTCCAAATACCAATCCATCCGGATGACCAAGAGAAGACAACATTTACATGTCCTTATGGCACGTTCGCTTACCGGCGAATGCCTTTTGGATTGTGCAATGCCCCGGCCACATTCCAAAGATGCATGATGTCTATCTTCACCGACTATATAGAGGACATAATGGAGGTATTCATGGATGACTTTTCAGTTTATGGCTCATCCTTTGATGCTTGTTTATCAAATCTTAGTAAGGTTCTCAAAAGATGTGAGGAGCAACATCTTGTCCTCAATTGGGAGAAATGTCATTTCATGGTGCGAGATGGGATAGTGCTTGGCCACCGGATATCAGAGAGAGGGATTGAAGTGGATAAAGCAAAGATAGAAGTCATGGTAACCTTAGAACCGCCAAAGAATGTAAAGGGGGTAAGGAGCTTCCTCGGACATGCCGGTTTCTATAGGAGATTCATCCAAGATTTCTCCAAGATCGCACGACCATTGACTCAGCTCTTGTGCAAAGATATCCCATTTGAATTCGACGATGATTGCCTCACGGCTTTCAAGAAGATCAAGGCAGCACTAATAAGCGCACCGGTTGTGCAATCACCGGATTGGGAGCTCCCGTTTGAGATCATGTGCGATGCAAGTGACTATGCTGTCGGTGCCGTGCTAGGACAAAGGAAAGAGAAGAAGCTTCATGTCATATACTATGCAAGCCGAACCCTGGATGAAGCACAATGCAACTACGCCACCACTGAGAAGGAGCTGCTCGCTATTGTCTTTGCGTTTGAGAAGTTCCGATCTTACCTTGTCGGATCTAAGGTGATCGTTCACACCGACCATGCTGCCCTCAAATACCTCCTATCTAAGAAAGATGCAAAACCACGTCTCATAAGGTGGATTCTCTTACTACAAGAGTTTGACTTAAAGATCATCGATAGAAAAGGTGCGGAGAATAGTGTAGCCGACCACCTCTCCCGGATGCGGATAGAAGAGCAGCTCCCCATAAACGACTCGTTGCCAGAAGAAACGGTCTATTCCGTCAGCGCCATACCAATCACAAGGATCACCAGTGCACCACCACCCGTTCCGGACAAGAGAGTCGCCCTCGGTACACCTTGTTATGGCCACATAGCAAACTACCTTGCAGCCGACATTGAACCTCCGCAATTTTATGGCTACAAGAAGAAGAAGTTCTTGAAAGACATACGGTTCTACTTTTGGGATGAGCCGTACCTCTACAAGAAATGCCAAGATGGGATGTTCAGAAAATGTGTCCCGGAGGAAGAAATCCCGGGAATACTTCATGGTTGTCATGGATCGGCTTATGCCGGCCATTTTGCCACATTCAAGACGGTTTCAAAGGTTTTACAGGCCGGTTTCTGGTGGCCAACAATGTTCAAAGATGCCCAGGTATTCATTTCAAAATGTGATGCTTGTCAAAGGATGGGTAACATTAGCAGAAGAAATGAGATGCCACAAAACTTTATACTGGAGGTAGAAGTCTTTGACGTGTGGGGAATTGATTTCATGGGACCCTTTCCCACGTCTTTTGGAGACCAATACATCCTAGTGGCTGTTGACTATGTGTCCAAGTGGGTGGAAGCTATTGCCGTCCCAACAAACGACTCTAGTGTCGTTATCAAGCTGTTCAAATCGGTAATCTTCCCGAGGTTTGGAGTACCGCGAGTTGTGATTAGTGATGGCGGTTCCCACTTCATAAACCGAGTGTTTGCCAAACTATTGAGAAAATATGGGGTTAGACACAAGGTTGCAAGCCCGTATCACCCACAAACAAGCGGACAAGTGGAGATTTCCAACAGAGAGCTAAAGAACATCCTCCAAAAGACAACCGGGGAAAACAAGGAAGGACTGGTCAGCCAAGTTAGATGACGCTCTTTGGGCTTACCGGACAGCCTTCAAGACACCACTAGGAACAACACCTTTCCATCTTGTTTACGGGAAAGCGTGCCACTTACCAGTAGAGCTGGAGTATAAGGCGGCTTGGGCGGTCAAGGAGCTTAACTTCAATCTCAAAACCGCAGCTGAGAGGCGCTTGATACAACTGAATGAATTGGAAGAGATAAGACATCTGGCATACGAGAACACAAAGATTTACAAAGAGAGAACTAAGGCGTTTCATGACCGAAAGATAGTACCAAAGTCTTTTGCTCCAAACGACCAGGTTTTGCTCTTTAATTCACGGCTCAAGCTCTTTCCCGGTAAACTCCGCTCAAGATGGTCCGGTCCGTTCAAAATTAAAGAGGTGAAACCATATGGAGCAGTGGTTCTTTGGGACCCTAGTGGAGGAGACTTCACTGTCAACGGACAGAGGCTAAAGCCGTACTTAGCAAACACGGACAAAGGAGAAGAAGAGGTCATCCCCTTAGCCGATCCACCTAACGCCTAAACCGTCAAGAGTCAAGCTAGATGACTTTAAAACAAGCGCTTTGTGGGAGGCAACCCACACGGTATCTTTCTTTTCCTTTTTCATTTTTAGTTTTTACATCATTATTGTATGCATTTTGTTAGAATGAGAAACCAAGAGGAGACCAAACAAGAAAATGTCCCACCCGTTCATCCCACCCTTGTCCGAACCAACACCACGGAGCGGGCAACGGCTGGGAATACTAAAGGAAGGAAGCAGAATCATTTCGGTCAAAGAAGATCACAAAACGGTCGAGAAGAATTCAAGATATTCCATCCGGGGTAATTTTCTCGGCCACACGGGTGCAACGGAAGACCAATTTGCCTTACCTCACAATCCGTGTTACCAAAGTCCACCAAACTTCACAGGCGACCAGACAATACCATATTGGTCGGCAAATCCAAAAGATAGGACGGAGAAATGTGAACGGATGAGGAGATACGCACAAATGCCACATCCGGTCGATGGCGGGTAACCCAAGGCCGACAAAAACCAATATCACGGCATGGCGACACCACCACCTGGAAATGGATTCTTGCAGCTTCAAAAACACCATTCCAAAAGAAAATCAAGGAACGAACGAGCCAAATTTAAGGACGGTCAAAAATCTCTTCCCGGAGCCGTTTACACCACGTTGTGAAGGAAGTCTTACACCGCTCATCCATTTGACCTCAAACTTCACCAGTGCTCATAAAATATGAAGTTGGTCGGTGGAATTTCAAGCTCGGTCGGGAATTTCGTCACTGTTTGAGCTGTGGTCTATTGCACTATCATCCGGTCGACCGCATGGACCACCAAATGATCCAACTCCAAAACCGCTCGTTTGTTTGACCTGAAACTTCACCACTGCTCCTACAATATATGATTGGTCGGTGGAATTGCAAGATAGGTCGACGGAATGTTGACGGTTCGAGCTGTGGTCCATCCCATCACCTTACGGCCGTCCGAGAGATCCACCCGACACAGGATTTTCACATTTGCTCGACCAAACGATCTGAAACTTCACCAGCGGCTCTAAAACATCATATTGGACGACGAGATTCGGGCCTTGACCTTCAACATTTACCGACCACTCACGCCTAAAGAAGAGCCCAATTCAGCTACCTGACTATGATCTTCATTCCACTTGGTCATCACTTGGTAACATCATCCTAACCTTTCCCTTTTTCAAATTTATTATGTCTTTCACCCCTCTTAATCTGATTTTTTCTTACACCGGGACGGTGCAAGTTAAGTCTGGGGGGGATTATACTAATAAGTTTGTTCATTTTGATATTTTTGTTTGCATTGTGTTCATCTCATCGAGTCGTTTTTATTGAGTCAAAACTTTTGTCGAGAATTATGACTTTATCTTGGACCTAACCATTGTTTTGCATGCGTTTAAGTGACCATTGATCAGTATTTGGCAGTCTACTCCATCACATGTGCACCATGAGTGGATCGATCTACCAAAAACGTCCACATCTCCAAGGGCTTAAGAAGGATACATCTTTGACTCCGCACCTTAATGAACTTAACCTTCTCAGCTAGGGGCTTGGTCTTACAAAGGGTACGACTCCTCAACCTCACCAGATAGTGAAAGTCTATGTGAGTTCGGTTTCCCCTCTCTCTCCCCTTCAAATTTAAGAAAAAGCACCAAAGTCCAAGTAACCGGGGATTAGGTGGCAACCACCATCAATACTCGCGTCTATGGAAGACCTTTTGATCCAAGTAACCGGGGATTAGGTGGCTACAACCATCAATACTCGCGTCTATGGAAGATCCATCAAAAACCTCCACAAAGAGGAGAAGAAGTCGAATAAAAAAATACCTTGCTACCCTAAAAAAGGGATGAATCGACTTAAGAAGTGAGAAGAGAGAGAGGTGAAACAAGAGCCAAGACATGTGCCTTATAAAAGAGGATGGGTAAGAGTCTATAACCCCTTTGATCGATACTCCCTAGTTGAGACCACACCTTTAGAAACTAAAGGGGTCAAAGGTGGAGAATTTGGATGGCCTAAAGAGTAGTGGATTGCTTTGGGATGATTGCAAAACTCATGGTATGTACTTTCTTGTTCTTAATTCTAAATGCCATTGCTGTCTTATGTGGATCACTAAGATAAATGTCGACATGGATTTCCAAAAAGATTTAAGAGTTCTCACGTTTTCAAACCTCTTTTCCTTTCTTAGTTTGCTTGAGGACAAGCAAAGGCTAAGTCTGGGGGAGTTGATATCGTCATATTTTACATGTTTTCACTAAGTATTTATTGGTGTTTTCAAATGTTTTCAATAAGGTTCTATGCCTTTAGAGGTAGTTTTCTTGTATTTGTTGGCTTTGGAGTCTTAACAGGTTAAAACATCAAAAAGGATTCAAAAAGGAGCAAAAGAGCCTCAAACCATGATCCATGCAAGTTTCCAAGTCAAGAGCATCAATAATACTCCATTTGTCCGATTCTCGCATTTGGACAGAACCAGAGCATCCGAAAGATAACCGCGGAAAGGGGTCTTCCCGACGTCCAAAAATCATGATCTTGGTCTTGCTGGATAGATATTTGAGTTATGCATCACGACGAAGTGGATTCAAGTCATTTGGATCAACCATCACGGATATACTCTTTTTCTCCCAAGACGTGTCCGCCAGGCGAGTAAACGAAGCCCATGGAGACTTGGCGCCACTAAATGGCCCGGGATGCAGCGGCATGGACCTTGTCTCGACTTAGCACAAGCCCAGCTTTATTTTGGTGGTTTACTTGTCCTAAACCCGGTCCAATCACGTCGCAATCATCAATGCCGGTTAACCGGAAAGTTTCCTTTTTCGACACTTAACAAACCTAGCGACTTCTACCCTATAAATACGAGTTTTTAGCCTCAGAAAAAGAGGAGAGCGTGTGCGCCGTCAGAGGAGAAGATAGAGCTGTCCTAGAAGCAGAGAGAAGAGGTTTTCTCAAGATCCAAGACGCACACACACTTGTTCTTATAAAATCCTTACACTTGTTCTTTCTCTTTGACTTTTGTATTGAATCCGAGAGAGTATTGAGGAGGAATCGACCTTGTTCTTCGACCTAGAGAAGCTTTCTTCACCCTTTCTCTCTTTTTCATTACTTATCATGTCTATACTCATCATGCCTTGTGTTAACCGCGCCATGATTGAGTAGTTTACCCGCTAGGTTAAGGGCTAAGCCGAAAGGCTCATGAATTTGTTAACTTGATCTTTTGAGTTGGGATAATTTATTTGGTTTCATCACCTTTACTTGAGCATAATGCCGCTTGCTTTTCTGATCAATTAGCATCGGATCTTGGGTTAATATACTCTCCAAAAGCTTGATATATTGCCGGACTTAGTATTTGGTGAGCGATGAATCACAACCACCGAAAGATGAGTTGTGAGTCATTGTGAACAATCATAACTTGAACATCTTTAATGCATGTTTTCAACTTGTAATAACCATCGAAATTTGAGTCTATTAGGTTGATTTAACATAGTGGTTTGATCCACGAAAGTGGGATAACTATATATTAGTGTTATGAGTTCATGAACGGTTTGTATCATATCCCTTCCATTCGATTAACTTGTTAATGTTTCATGATGCCTTGAGGTTAGCCCAATGCCTAGTATCTCCACTTATTGATTTCCATTTCTCTCTACTTGTTTGCCACTTTCATTCTAGCTAAAATCCGAACCAAACACCATTTTGTTTTAGCTTGATTCAACCTCCTCACAATTTGTAGTACAACCGATAGGTCCTTGTGGATTCGATCCCATCTATACTTACCTCGTTGCTGTGCACTTGCAGGTAGCTCTAGTGGGTAAAACTTGAAGCAATCCCACGCTTACACCAAATACACCGCCTCCGGTCATCCCTAAAGCGAAGACACCAGCTCCGGTCATCCCTAAAGCGAAGACACCACCGGCGAGCAAGCCTAACCCTAAAGCGAAGACAACACCTGGTGGATATGATCCATTCGCTGTAGCGGTAGAGGAAGAAAAGAGGCCAATGTTGGACTACTTGGCCACATTACCGTGAGTCTCCTAAAACGTGATCCTTTATGCTGTGATAAATTACGACTGTTACTAAAGAACTTCTCACTGTTTCAGGGGGTATCCGACTGTCAAACCGGATGCGGAGCAGTTCCCAATCTGGTCATGGTGGTATCTGTTGCTTACAACGGAAGAGTGGCTTAGAGATACGGTAAGACTTCTGCATTAGACTTAACAATTATACTTCTGCATTAGACTTCACATTTAGACTTCACGGATAGACTTCACATTTAGACTGCAAATGTAGGATTTTTCACATTTAGACTTCACATTTAGACTGTGAATGTGCGGAATTATCACATTTAGACTTCACAGTTAGACTTCACAGATAGACTTCACGGATAGACTTCACATTTAGACTGTAAATGTAGGATTTTTCACATTTAGACTTCACATTTAGACTGTGAATGTGCGGAATTATCACATTTAGACTTCACAGTTAGACTTCACAGATAGACTTCACGGATAGACTTCACATTTAGACTGTAAATGTAGGATTTTCATATATAGACTTCACAGTTAGACTTCACTGATAGACTTCACATTTAGACTTCACAGATAGACTTCACTATCTAACAATGTATTTTTCTGAATGTAGCACGTGGATGCTTGGGTCAGAATGATGAATATGAGGCTGCAGCAGCATCCAGAATGGTTTAGGAGTGACCGGATATGCTTCTTGGATACTAAGGTCCCCCAATATTGGGGGAGAGACTGGCACAGGTTTGAAACATGCGAGCTTCTGCCTGCTTTGGCGCTGGACTACTACTACGGTAGGAAACCGAGCTACTGCGCGACCGACAAGCGCTGGGGAGTTGATATCGATGATATATACATTCCCCTGTGTGTAAGACAGACGCATTGGGTCGCCCTGCATATCTCCATACCAAAGAGGCACATTGTGGTATACGACAGTCTACCGAGTACCATCAGGAAAGCTGAGATCACTAAAGTGGTGGAACCGTATGCTGTGATGATCCCGCACCTTCTTAACGAGGCGGCTCTGAGCGAAGACAAACATCGCTTCCCGAAGGATAAATTCACGATCGACCGTCCGACAAAAGGTGTGCCACACCAAGATAAATGTGGAGATTGCGGTCTGTTTGTCTTGTAGTACATAGAGTGTCTCTCACTTGGATATGACACCTTTCCAACATCCTTGCGCCCACGAAATGTCCCTTCGATGAGGGAGAAGATTGCATCTGATTTGTTCAGCGAGGTCCAATGTCGCGGACCCATAGATAACGATGACTGGGAAGGTTTGGACATATATGATGAGTAATGATGTTAATAGATTGTATTTATGGTATATAGTAGACTCTAATTTAACGGTTACGCTCTTTTGTACCTAGTGATAGGGTTAGGCTAATTATTTTTTTGTAACCTATCAACAAACATTGTATTGTATTTATATTATGAAGTATATAACATTTCAGGTATTGTATTGTATTGTATTGTTCCTTTTGCATATAGACTTCACGGTTAGACTTCACAGGTAGACTTCACAGTTAGACTTCACAGATAGACTTCACATTTTCAAATATAACAAGCATTCAAGCTCCAAAAGCTCGATTTTAGCTACCTAAAACGGTTCAATTCTGAAATAATTTTAGACTTCACAGATAGACTTCACGGTTAGACTTCACAGGTAGACTTCACGGTTAGACTTCACAGATAGACTTAAAGGCTTCATTGGTGTCCCTGTTTTCTATGACGAAAGAATCCAAGAAAGTATTCACTTTGCAACTAAGTATTCACTTTTCAACTAAGTGAATACTTTCTGGATTCTTTCGTCTTAGAAAACACTAGAGTACGAAGCGCCGGAGATCGAAGAGGACAAATATCGGAGAAAGGAAAGAGCGACAACGAGAGAAACAAGAAGAAAAAGAAGAAAAAGAAGAATAAGAAGAAGCAGAGGAAGAAGAGGACGAAGAACAGCGACGAGGGTAGAGATTGAAGAAGAAGATCGGGTTTCATCAGAGCGAAAGAGAGACGGAGAAACCGAAGTGTTTTTTTTTACAAGTACTTAATTACCCTTTTTTTACAATAATATTAGACTTCACAGATAGACTTCACATTTTCAAATTTTCAAATATAACAAGCATTCAAGCTCCATTTAAGCTACCTAAAACGGTTCAATTCTGAAATAATATTAGACTTCATAGATAGACTTCACGGTTAGACTTCACAGATAGACTTCACGGTTAGACTTCAGAGTTGGACTTCACATTTTCAAATATAACAAGCATTCAAGCTCCATTTTAGCTACCTAAAACGGTTCAATTCTGAAATAATATTAGACTTCACTGATAGACTTCACGGATAGACTTCACAGATAGACTTCACGGTTAGACTTCAGAGTTGGACTTCACATTTTCAAATATAACAAGCATTCAAGCTCCATTTTAGCTACCTAAAACGGTTCAATTCTGAAATAATATTAGACTTCACTGATAGACTTCACGGATAGACTTCACAGATAGACTTCACGGTTAGACTCCAGAGTTGGACTTCACATTTTCAAATATAACAAGCATTCAAGCTCCATTTTAGCTACCTAAAACGGTTCAATTCTGAAATAATATTAGACTTCATAGATAGACTTCACAGATACACATATTCAAGCGTTCACACATCATAGTTTTAAAAACAACACATAAAATAGAATTCATGGGTTTACTTCAAAGGTAGACTTCCGTAAGGCCATATCAGTCTTCAGCGACCTGTAGGATTTACAAACGGGAAATTGTCAATATCTGTCGATGGGGGTACAAACCAGGACAGTAGAAAAAAAGCTTACACAGTTAGGGCGAGTATGTCCCGGTTCCCCGCACTTGGAGCAGCTGTACTTCCTATGCATTTTCCTTGGTCTAATGTTTTTCTTCCTAGACATTTCTAGCCAAGATTGCCACCGTGATTTCTTCTTCCTACCAGGAAGGATCTTACCTACGGGAGGCAAACATGGTTGTTTCTTGACGTCAGAGTCGCATCCCGATTTGGGGTAAATTGGATGCGCGTATGTCGAGTACAAGGAGTTCTTCGAATGAGTGCCGCACACGTAATAGGACATCTGTATTTCCTATGCATTTGGAGCAGCTGTACTTCCTATGCATTTTCCTTGGTCTAATGTTTTTCTTCCTAGACATTTCTAGCCAAGATTGCCACCGTGATTTCTTCTTCCTACCAGGAAGGATCTTACCTACGGGAGGCAAACATGGTTGTTTCTTGACGTCAGAGTCGCATCCCGATTTGGGGTAAATTGGATGCGCGTATGTCGAGTACAAGGAGTTCTTCGAATGAGTGCCGCACACGTAATAGGACATCTGTACGTTAGCTTCCGCTGCAGCTGCAATAACATGAGAGCAAGGAATTTTCTCAATGTTATACACACAACATGAGCACGTTCTTTGTTCCAAGTCAACATTGCAATCTCGTTTTCCGCCCTTGACGTGAAAACGCCAGTTGTCTATGCGTTCCACGATCATACTTTCCGCGTAGTGTGAACGTATGGCTAATATGTACTCAACTCCTCTACTGTGGGCGGTAGTGAGACTCAATGCATCTTCACGCCGGCTGT
The DNA here is from genome assembly GCA_026724425.1 of Erythrophleum ivorense. Taxonomy (NCBI): domain Eukaryota; kingdom Viridiplantae; phylum Streptophyta; class Magnoliopsida; order Fabales; family Fabaceae; genus Erythrophleum; species Erythrophleum ivorense. The sequence continues at coordinate 344,880 of JAIUCV010000212.1, read as the reverse complement.
TAAACCATCTACCAAGCTTCTCCCTAATAAACTCCAAAAGCATCGGAATGGGAAATACCTTTGCCTTCTTAACCGCCGCATTAATAGATTCCGCGATGTTGCTCGTCTTTATATTGTATCTATCACCGGGAAAATGAACTCTTGACCATAATTGAGGATCTGCTTCGTCTAAGTAATCTGCAAGCTCAGGTTTTGAAGCTCGTATGAGGTCCATGTAGCGGTCATATTCGGGAACCGTATGGGCGTACGCAGCACCTTTTACCATATACATGATGTCCTTTGCATGGAAATCCTTTACTATGTTACCCTGTAGATGATAGTAGCATATACCTCTTGATGCCCAAGGTAGAACGATTCCACATGCCCTAGCTATGGAGTGGTGCCGGTCAGAGACTATAGCCATTGGAAAAAGATGCGTAAAACAATCTCGAAGCTTGGTGAAAAACCATTCCCATGACTCATTATCCTCAGTATCAACAATCGCAAAAGCTAATGGGAATATTTGAAAGTTGTCGTCCTGTCCGGCAGCGACAACTAGAACTCCCCCATACTTCCCAGTAAGATGAGTCCCATCCACCACAATCACTCTCCTCAAATACTGAAAGCCAGCTATTGAAGCTCCGAAAGATATAAAACAGTACTTGAAACGGTCCATTGAGTCGCACACCAAGTCAGTCACACTTCCCGGGTTTATTTCCTTAATTCTTTGCAAGTAAGAAGGCAGATTCGCGTATCCATCTTCTGCTGTTCCCCACACCAATTCTTGAGCGTGTTTAAGAGCTCTGTACGAAGCAGTATAGTTGAGCTTCATTCCAAACATAACCCTCATTGAGTCTCTGATGTGTTGCGGCACAATTCCGTCGATGATTCCGACCCGCTCGACAAATAGATGTCCAATATAGTTCGCTGTACAGCGTCTACGATTACCTACTCGGTCAGACACAGAACATGTATGCGACTTCATGTACTTTGTCACCCAAAACGTAGTGGCTTCGTTCTTGACAGCCGCTCTAACCATCCAAGCGCATCCAGCCACTTTGCATTTGGCCACAAACAGTTTTGTAGTAGACTTATCTACTCTGAACGTGAATCTTAGCATCACCGCCGTCAAACGCAACTCAGACAGAAGTTCTGCCTTGCTGTCAAAACTCTGGTGCTCATAGATATTGTCTTCCCAATTATCCGTCCGTCTACGCTGACCACCAAGACGCCCTCTAAGACGGGCATCATCGAAAGGAATTTTTGTCTCACACACGTCTTCATCTTTCACTTTACCGTACTCACTATAGTCCGCGTGAGTATCATCGTCCACATCATAAGCTTTTTCCCTTGTATCACCCTCATCATCACAACCCGAATATAGTCCTTCTTCATAAGCTTCATCTGAGTTCGCGGCCCATTCTTCATCGAACTCTTCATCCTGATTTTCAGTCTTAGGTCCATCAACGTGGTCTTGATCCTTCCCTTGGCTAGAGACACAAAGTCATACAACATGAGTTCTACTTAGCTGGATCAAGCTTTGGACTTGTCTGTCATTTGTGACAAACATAGGAGGAGAATCAATAGGCAATTGCTGACTGAATGCATTTGGTAATGGATATGATAAATCCAGACGCTGTCCGTTCATGCTCACCGAATAATCATCTAAGGCCATTTGAACAAGCTCATCATGTGTACAACCATCCGTCAAATGAGAACATTCGACCTCCTTTGCGATGATCAACCTCAAAATGCCATGACATATTGTCCTTTTTTACCCATTCTCCATAAACAGAAGCAATGTACACCATTATCTGCAAGTAAACAAATATCAACCACGTTAGAAATGTTAAGGAAAAAACATGGTAGACTTCGCAGTTAGACTTCACAGTTAGACTTCACAGTTAGACTTCACAGATAGACTTCACCGTGAAGTCTACTTGGTAATGTCTAAAGTGCTAATCAAACAAGAAAACCATTTTCACGTTGTATATAACGAATAAGCATGTCAAACCCACACACAAGCAACTAAACAGACTAATACAACTAATTGTTCAAGAAAATCTTAGAAATTAATTATACATTTTCCAAAAATGCGTTTTTAAAAAAACATTCAATATTAGACTTCATTATGAAGTCTAACTCTGAAGTCTATCTGTGAAGTCTAACCGTGAAGTCTATCTGTGAAGTCTAACAGTGAAGTCTATGTGTGAAGTCTAATAGGTTAGTTTTGCAATATATCAACCAAATACGTTTTCCGTGAAGTCTACTGAGTAAAAAAGGTTAGTTTTGCAATTGACTTTGGCTTGACTTTTGGGGAAGTCTAACTGTGAAGTCTATTTAGGCCGATTAGACTTCAAAATGAAGTCTAACTCTGTTGTGAAGTCTAACTGTGAAGTCTACGCCAATAATTAGACTTCAGACGGGTTAGTTTTGCAATTAATTGAAATGTTTTGACTTTGGAGGTAGACTTCACTGTGAAGTCTATTTCGATAAACGTTGACCAGTAGACTTCAACAGGAAGTCTATCGCGTAATAGACTTCACAATGAAGTCTACTCGTGAGTAGACTTCATTTTGAAGTCTAATCGGCCTAAATAGACTTCACAGTTAGACTTCCCCAAAAGTCAAACGAAAGTCAATTGCAAAACTAACATTTTTTACTCAGTAGACTTCACGGATAGACTTCACGAAAAACGTATTTGGTTGATATATTGCAAAAACTAACCTATTAGACTTCATAGATAGACTTCACGGTTAGACTTCATAATGAAGTCTACCCCGTATTTTTTTGTTTTCAAAGGATTTTGAAGTAGACTTCACAATGAAGTCTACTCACCGAAATTTTGTGAAAGTCAATTGCAAAATTAACCTATTCGTTGACCAGTAGACTTCATTGTGAAGTCTACTTTGCTACAAATATGTGAAATTCATTCAAATCGACCGGATTTTTACCTTGCCGTGATCTTAAGTTACGTTCAAGACCAAGAAATCCGATTTAGAGCTTTAGCAAACTTCCCCAACCGTTAGAATGATCTCTCACACCGACAATGACAAGATCTAAGAACATAAACTTTGAAAAGATGAAAATGTGAGTTTTTGGGTGAAAATGGAGAAGAAATTGAAGAATATAAGTTGATGAGATGATAGAATGAGTTTGTCGATATGTTTGAAGAAGAAATCATGCATTCAAAGCTTGATTTCGGTTGATCTTGGTTGTTGGGTGAATTGATGGTGATGGCATTTTCGTGAATAAGTGAAGAAGATGAGGTTTCTTTAGACATTTGATTTCATAGTTAGACTTCACAGTTAGACTTCACGGAGAAAAGTAATGGCATTTTCGTTATTAAGTAAATATGAGAAGGGTGAAGAAGGTAAAAAAAATCACATTTTGCAATGGGGGTTATTTTTGCAATTGACCCCAATTCTTGGGTTATTTTTGAAACTCTCCCACTGAACAACGTATATTTAGCCAAATAGAACGAAGACGTGACAATGGGAAATCTCAAGATTTGCAGGAAGGATACATCTGTTATCACCTCAAGAATGAAATAAGATGTTTGTACTCATAATCTGGCTATAAAATACATCAACCCAAAGAATCTAACTTAGTGCTATTAATCGTCCTTTACTTATATACAACGAATGCCTACTATTCCTATATATTTATATACAACTCCCATGGCTTAACTAAATTCGAGAACCAAATAAAGTTTCAACCAATGTAATAAGATTTAAGATGAATTGCAAATCTTAGATCCTGTTTGAAAATCAAGCAAAAAAAAGAAGATCATATTATTAGTGCTGTATTCACTCTTTTCTCGGATTAAGATATACCTCTGTAGACGAATTTTGACATGTGGCCGAGATGAAATCCGCGCTGGCATATAGATTCTTCAGGGTTGATACAAGATATGAGAATTGTAGAACCGCGAAAATCCAGATTGAAAAATACTAATGAAAATCTAATAGTATGGATATTAAATAGTAATAAAACGATTGAAAAAACTTTTAAGAAAAGAGACGAATACGTAGATGCGAGATTTGATATCTTTCCTTAACTCAATAAATTTCCCGCAATGTGGCGGTTTGATGAGATTGAGAGTCCCAAGATACAATTACGTGAGACTATAGTCGCGACACTCGACTATAGAATCTGCGAACTATTATTCTACGCTATACTCTCGAGACACTTACGTTTAGAGAAGAAGAAAGATGTAGAAGATTTTTCGAGTGAATGAATAATGAGAGAGGTGAGACCCTTTATTTATAGTTGAGAGAGGCTTGATCCGCAAGGGATATGCTCTACGCGCAGGGAAAAATATTCGGAGAATATCTTTTTTTACTTGGCGTGGAAGCGAAGCAGCCGACAAGGAATATGGATTTATTCCATATTTATTTTCGTGTTAATCAAACCGAAAATCCGAACTTAATCTTCTAGAAGTTTCTGGAAGATTTATTCTCGACATTATGCGATTTCGTTTTGGGCTTTAACAAAAAACGTTGATAGGAATTTGGCCCAAAAAAATAGTCTTTTGTGGGCGAAGACCCACAAGACCCGAGCCCGGCACGGCAGCAGGTGCGCGTGTGTGTTTGTGCATAATGGCCCCCTTTCTCTCAACCTCGATAGTCTCCCACTAAAGGCTATTGAACATTGTTTGGAAATGTCTATATTTAAACAAGAGGAAAAAGTTCATTCTTTCCAATGTGGGACAAATGAAGTGCTCCTTCATTTAACTCACATAACTTTCTCATTCATTTTACATGAGCCAAAGCCCATTTCTTTTCACACTTGTCCACAATTTTATTCAGCCCATTTGGCTTAAAATTTGGTTCCAACAATCCCCCACATGAATAGAAATGACTCTAAACATATGCATACTCTACTAACTCGAAAGACTATGCAGACTCTACAGACTCGACAGAAGGACTTTCGAAAGTATAGGCGAAAATTAACTGTGTATGAGGTAGTGGCATATTTCAGCCTTGAACCACTCATTGTTAATATCTGTCGGGTTTACTTAGCCAGGAGGTGAACATGATATCTTGAACCACCCGGATGTTTATGTAAACCGAGACAACAGCTATAACCCAGCTTCATTTCCTCGTAGAACTAAGTTCTCTGTTGCGTTCGTTGTGGCCTTGAACTTTGCTTGGTTGATCATGAGTGAACTTAGATAATATAGCCTGGACTTCATCCTCCTAGAAACGGCCCCATTTCACACTCACTAGGTGATTTTATTGAGCTCCTGGCATATAAGAAAAGTATCCTGTTAATACTCTGTATATATATGAAAGCTACTCATATCATTAAAAGCAACGCTTATCCTTTAAACTTACAGGAAGCACTGTGCATCATTTTGGGAGCTGGGCTCAGACATGTCGTCTTGCAGTGCTGTAAACAGATTATGTTTGATTTAAATGTCCCTTTGAACCAGCCTCTTGGGATCTCCAATCGCGAAGGTTGGGTGTCCATCGAACATCCTCTTAAGTCATAGGCAAAAGACCCATTCCCTTTGATGATTTCAAAACTTGATCTCTTGTTAAACCTTTTGTAAACGGATCCGCTAAGTTATCAGCTGAGTTAATGTAATCGACCGAGATTACTCCAGTTTTGATCAAGTGTCTAATGGTTTTATGTCGTCTCCTAATGTGACGAGACTTACCATTATAGAGAGTATTCAGTGCCCGGGCTATAGCCGACTGGCTATCACAGTGTACACGCAGTGCCAGTACTGGTTTCTCCCACATTGGAATATCTTCCAAGAAATTTCGAAGCCACTCTGCTTCCTCTACCGCTTTGTCTAAAGCAATGAACTCAGATTTCATTGTAGATCTGGCCAGTAGAGTTTGATTGGAAGATTTACAAGATATTGCTGCACCTCCTAATGTAAAGACATATCCACTTGTGGATTTTGAGTTCTTTGAGTCCGATATCCAGTTTGCGTCATTGTATCCTTCAAAAACTGCAGGTTCTTTACCATAGTGCAATCCATAACTTTTAGTGTATCTCACATAATTCAACACTCTTGTTATGGCTTTCTAGTGTGTATGACCAGGATTGCTTGTGTAGCGACTTAATACATTCACTGCATGCGCTAAGTCAGGCCTGGTACAATTGGTCAAGTACATCAGACTTCCAATTACCCTTGCATACTCAACTTGTGACACTGCTTCACCAGAGTTTTTAGTCAAGTGTAATTGTGTATCCATTGGAGTTTTCGCAGTACCAATCGAATAATTTTTGAACCGCTCAAGTATCTTATCAGCATAATGCTCCCGAGATAAGGTGATTCCCTCAGAATTCCTTATGATCTTAATACCGAGAATAACATCCGCAAGACCCATGTCTTTCATGTCAAACTGTCCACTAAGCATGTTCTTGGTATGTTGAATTATATCCTTGTTACTACCCATGATGAGCATGTGGTCAACATAAAGACACAGCAGAATGTACCCGTTGGGAGTATTCTTGACGTAGATGCATTTGTCACACTCATTGATGCTGAATCCATTTGACATCATCACATGGTCAATTTTTTCATGTCATTGCGTTGGAGCTTGTTTCAGTCCATACAGTGATTTCACAAGTTTACAAACTTTGTGTTCTTGACCTGGTACCACAAAACCTTAAGGTTGTTTCATGTAGATTTCCTCTTCTAAATCACCATTAAGGAAAGCTGTTTTAACATCCATCTGATGGATTTCCAGGTCTCTTAAAGATGCAATTGCTATCAATATTCTGATTGAAGTTATTCTCGTCACTGGAGAATAAGTGTCAAAGAAGTCTAGACCTTCAACTTGTCTAAATCCTTGCACCACAAGTCTTGCCTTGTACTTATCAATAGCTCCATCAGTTTTGATCTTCGTTTTGAAGATCCATCTACACCCTAGTGTTTTAAATCCTGGAGGTAAATCAGTGATTATGTATGTATGGTTCTGCAAAATAGAATTCATTTCACTGTTGACAGCTTCTTTCCAGAAGTTTGCGTCTGGTGTAGACATGGCTTCAGAATATGTCCTTGGCTCATTCTCACAGAGAAATACCACTAAGTATTCTTCACCAAATGATTTTTCCTTACGAGCTCTCTTGCTACGTCTGGGTTCAACTTCATTTTCTTCTGCTTCATTTACTGAAGTACCAGATGTACTAGTCTCATTAGCAGAAACAATTGCATCATGAGTTAGCTTCAGCTTCTGTCTATCTTTACACGGAAAGATATTCTCAAAGAATGACACATTCCTTGATTCAATAATTGTATTTGCATGGATATCTGCTATATCTGACTTGTGCACCAGAAACCGATAGGCACTACTGTTGTGCGCATATCCAATGAAAATACAGTCCACAGTTTTAGGTCCAATCGAAACCTTTTTAGAAGGCGGTACTTGAACTTTTGCTAAGCACCCCCACACTTTCAAGTATTTGTAAGAAGGTGATGAACCTTTCCAAAGCTCATATGGCGTTTTGCCAGTTACATTGTGTGGTATTTTGTTGAGGATATAGTTTGTGGCTAGCAGCGCTGCCCCCCCACAGATTATGCGGTAGCCCAGATTCCTGCAACATTGCATTCATCATCTCTTTCAGAGTTCGATTCTTTCTTTCTGCAACTCCGTTAGATTCAGGTGAATATGGAGCAGTGGTTTGATGTATGATGCATTTCTCCTGACAGAATGCATTAAAAGGTCCATCATACTCACCACCTCTATCACTCCTAACCATTTTGATGGTTCTCCCCAGTTGGTTTTCAACTTCAGTTTTGTACTCCTTGAATTTTTCCAAAACTTCATCTTTACTACGCAGCAAGTAGACGTAGCAGTATCTTGTACAATCATCTATAAATGTCACAAAATACTTTTTACCACCTCTAGTTTGTACATACTTCAAGTCGCACAAATCTGTGTGTATTAATCCCAGAGGTTCAGTTGTTCTTTCGACATGAGGAGATGGTGTTTTAGTGAGTTTTGCTTGTACGCATACTTCACATTTATCTTTGTTTATTTTGCATTTCGGAATTAGGTTCAAATTCATCAGTCTTTCAATATACTTATAATGTACATGTCCTAATCGTTCATGCCAAATATTAGAAGACTCAACCACATAAGCAACTGGTTTCTTATTAATCAAAATCATTGGAAACAGGTACATCAATTTTTGTCTGGACTGGAGATACACACATCTTAATCATTCCATCCTTAACAAAACCTTTTCCAATAAAAACACCATGCTTCCTGAGCATCAGCTGGTCAGACTCGAAATTAATCGTGAACCCATGCTTGCTCATCAGAGTGCCAGAAATCAGATTCTTCCTCATGTCTGGAACATGCTTCACATTATTGAGTGTGAGTTCTCTTCCTGATGTCATCTTAAGGACCACTTTTCCAGTGCCTTCAATTTTGGAGTGGGACACATTTCCCATCAGCAGACGATCATCTCCCTTGCTTTTCTGGTAAGTGCTGAACATCTCTCTGTCAGTGCAGATGTGTGTGGTAGCACCAGTGTCATACCACCATAACATCGGATTTTCTTCAACCATGTTAGCTTCTGTAACAACAGCCACCATGTCAGACTCTGTCAGGTTGGCTTGGTTCTTTTCCCTAGCCTTTCTGCGACAATCGGCTCCGCGATGTCCAATCTTGCCACAGTGATTGCACTTCCCTGAGAATTTCTTCTTTGGGAATTGGGGGGCTTGGGATTGGGCTTTTTTCTTGAAGCCCGTGGAAGCCTGATTAGCAACCTTGTTCAGCGCATCCTTGTTAGGGTTCAGCCTGCCTTTTGGTTTGTTGCGATATTCAGCCACATTCGCATCATGAGTCTGAACTGGTTCAGATTTTTCACGCTTTAGTGACTCATTCTGCAACCTAGAAGTCAAGTTAGCTAAAGTCAGAGGCTTTTGCTTGAATGCAAGATAGTTCTTGAAGTCTACCCAGCCAGGGGGTAGCTTCTCGATGAAACAATTCACTGTGAAAGTCTCACAGATCTTCATTCCTTCATCTCATATCTATTGGAGTATCATATGTAGGTCATGCACTTGGTCCATAATGGGTTTTGAGTCCACCATGACGAAGTTAAGAAATTTCCCAGCAGCGAATTTTCCTGAACCCACATTGAACGATTTGTACTTCTTATCCAGGGCATCCCACAGCTCCTTGGATGTTTTGACCTCACTGTAAACATTGTACAGTTGGTTTTCTAGGCGATTTTGAATGTAGCCTTTGCATAGGAAATCTCCTTGCGTCCAGTTTTCCACGGTCAAAACATCACGTGCATCTGGATTTGCATCTGCAGGCAGCTCAAGTTTAGTCTCAATGAGATACCTTACCAAATTCAGCGTGGTCAGAAAGAAGTGCATCTTCTGCTGCCACTGCTTGAAATTCTTGCCATCGAATTTGTCAGGCGTAAGCCCTGCGCTTATGTTGCTAGGCATAGTTGGTGCAGCAAGTATAGCAGAAACACCAGTGCCGTTAGCAGAAGGCAGATTTCCAACAGTCCCATTGTTTGTGTTGTCAACACCACCAGACATTGTGGATGTGTTTCACAAAAGACAGATTTTGTCAGTATTGATAACATATGTAGGGTAAGCGATTAAAATAATTTGCTAAGTTCACAAAGACATGCTCTTAAACATTATATTAGATCAGAGATCAGATATAATCGAGTTGAAAAAACGTTTAGCGATCCTGCTAAAAGCTGCCGCGTGAATCGTTTTATCAAATAATGGTATTCGTCCTTTTTTGAGATCGAAACTTTCTGCTGAATAGCTACAGAGCGTTCGCAGAAAATTTAGATCTAAAAAACGTTTTATAAAACCGTTTTATAATATCATATAAGAAAAAACTGTTTCGCAATTTTCAATCCGATTCAAGCGATAAGCAGGTATCGGATTTATTGAGTTAAGACTGTAGGACCGCGAAAATCCAGATTGAAAAATACAAATGAAAATCTTATAGTAGGATACTAAATAGTAATAAAACGATTGAAAAAACCTTTAAGAAAATAGACGAATACGTAGAGGCGAGATTTGATCTCTTTCCTTAACTCAATAAATCTCCCGTAGCATGGCGGTTTTATGAGATTGAGAGTCCCAAGATACAACTACGTGAGACTATAGTTGCGACACTCGACTATAGAATCTGCGAACTATTATTCTACGCTATACTCTCGACACACTTACGTTTAGAGAAGAAGAAAGATGTAGGAGATTTGCTGGAGAGAAGATTTTTCGAGTGAATGAATAATGAGAGAGGTGAAACCCTTTATTTATAGTTGAAAGAGGCTTGATCCGCAAGGGATATGCTCTACGCGCAGGGAAAAAATATTCGGAGAATATCCTTTTTTACTTGGCGTGGAAGCCAAGCAGCCGACAAGGAATATGGATTTATTCCATATTTATTTTCGTGTTAATCAAACCAAAAATCCGAACTCAATCTTCTAGAAGTTTCTGGAAGATTTATTCTCGACATTATGCGATTTTGTTTTGGGCTTTAACAAAAAAATATTGATAGGAATTTGGCCCAAAAAGAATAGTCTTTTGTGGGCGAAGACCCAAAAGACCCGAGCCCAGCACGGCAGCAGCAGCGGCGGCGCACGCGCGTGTGTGTTTTTGCATAATGGCCGCCTTTCTTTCAACCTCGATAGTCTCCCACTAAAGACTATTGAACATTGTTTGAAAATGTTTATATTTAAACAAGAGAAAAAAATTCCTTCTTTCTAATGTGGGACAAATGAAGTGCTCATTCATTTAACTCACTTAACTTTCTCGTTCATTTTACATGAGTCAAAACTCATTTCTTTTCACATTTGTCCACAATTTTATTCAGCCCATTTGGCTTAAAATTTGGTTCCAACAAGACTTACAATTCCGCCAATCGACCATCAATTTTTTATGTTTGAAAGTGAGACGGGTTCTAGGTTCCTGCATCATAAGCAAAGCCAATTTTTTGGATTGATGCTCGGTAATTACGTAGTTGCTATTGTGAGGTTAGACAGTTAAAGTCGTAGAAAAGCACCAAAGAGAGGGGAAAAAACATATGATTTACATAATCATAAAATGAAATTATTATTTTTTTTTTTTTTTTTTACGATCCCATGCTATTTTATTACTCATGCTTGAGGTGGTGTGGTAATCCTAAAATGAAATCTAAGTAGGAGAACCCAAGATAATCAGAGACTGGCACATATCCGAACACTGTCCATTCCAGCTTATGTACTCCGGAAAGTAAAAGTGACATCTGATTAAAATGCAAACAGAGAACAAAATTGAAGATCGTAGAGGAGTTACTAAACCATATCAAAATTCTGTAAAATATCTTACCCTTGTTTTGCTGGAGTGCAATTATTTTGTTCTTTTATTCCTCTGCTCTCCTCTCCTCTCCTCTCCAAGTAAAATCCGTTTCGGTGGTGAGGTCCGTCCCAAAGTTTTGATTTTGAAATGAAAATATATATAGATTTTCCACAATCAATAATTCCAATCGGAATTTGTAGAGGCAAGAGTAAGACTTTGAACTGAGGGGGAGGAGAGGAGAGGATTGGAATAAGAAGAGACGTGTTTTTCTAAACGCAAAGGAACGTGAAGAGCATCGAACAGATTAATTTTTACTTTTTTTCTTCGTTTTTTTTCACCAGATTTTCAGCAAAAAAAAAAAAAGGCCACGTGACACTATCTCCAATGCTAATGTGTTAAACAGATGGTATAAATTTTTTATTTAAGCCAAAGTGTTTCCATAATTCAAGTTTATCATGGGTCTTTGAATTTAAGTCATGGAACTTCTAATTCAAAGTGTTTCCATACTTCAGTTTATCATGGATGTTTGAATTTAAGTCATGGAACTTCTAATTCAAGAAATCATTTTTTCTCGTTTTCAAAGAAAAAAAAAAAACAACAACAACAAATTATCATTTTCTGCAGATTTTTGTTGTAACACCACATGATATTTTCTGTGTAACACACAACCTCACTTTTTATTTCTTCTTCGTTCTCCCTTTTCTTCCTATTTTTCTATTTTTTTCTTTTCTTAAATTTGAAAAAAAAAAAAAAATAAGTAATCGAATTTTTTGATATTTTTTTTCCTTTTTTTTACACCATCTCTTTCCCTCTTTTGTTTTCACTTCCAAACCAAAGTGTTTATGTTTCCACGGCAAGCGTTTTGTTGCATGAGAAAAGTATAAAAAAATATATATATATATATATATATATATATTCTTCATGTTCGTCCCCGTATGAGATTTTTGATTTCTCTCGCTCAACGTTGCAGCAGCTATTCCAGAATTGGTTGTCTCAACGTTGCAGCAGCTATTCCAAAATTGGTTGTCTCGGCTTCACCATCACAGCAACAACCTTCCATCACATTGCATTGTCACACTTTGTGCCGTATTTTGTTGCATTTCATCGCGTTATCTACGACTATCCATTTACACAAGAATGATACCGTCAATCTCAAGTCGCTAACTCCAGTTTACTCCATCACATCCTTGAGTTTGAAGGAGCATATTAAAAATCTAGAAGATTGGTAGGTTTTTTATCCTAAATTATCACTGCAAGTGCACAACAAATCAATTCTAGTATAAAGGGTTATCGAATTCCAAACATCAAATTGTTGCACAGCAAATTCTCATTTCAAATCAAGCTAAGTGAGAAATAGTAAATGTAATGCAAATAAACTAAAGAACAGCAGCAAGTAGTTGATTTAAGAACTTAAATTTAATGAGACAAACGCTAGACCTTGGAAATTCTCAGGTTGAATTCGAATTGCAGGGTGAAAATATTAGGATATTAATTAAGAATCATTCTAGAACTCAAATCACAATTGTAAAACCAATAAACTTTCGTTGCAGAGATTATTTATGTCGAAACCTAGAATCTCAAATTTCTTTGCAAATTCAACAATTCAAACAAGCATTAATGATCAGGTTTGATAAGTTCACAAAATCTCTAAACCAAATTTCTTTACAGATAGATATTTTGCTCATCTAAGATAGTTCAGGAAATCAATAACACTTTCGTGTCTACCAATTAACCTAACATCAGATTCTAGGTTGCGAAATTAGAATAAGCAATAAACACAATCCATATGAAGAACTCTAATGATTTATCCTAAAAGTATTGCAATTCTTCTTCAACCTTTGAAAAACCCTAAACCTAACAAAGAATCTACTCATACATGGTGATTGTAACAAACATCATGAATAAAATAGATTGCATAAAAGAAATAAGAAAAGAGATAAAAGAGTTCAAAATCTTCTGTGAAAGAGTCTGATTTGTCTCTCCAAAGCTCTGCTACAAATCTTTCTCTAAATCTCAATAGAATCAAGTCTGAATAAGATAATAGTCTAACAATGGCTTTTAAAACCTAAAATAATGTCTAAAACACTATTTGGAGCAGTTTTGCAAATAGGAGAACTTTTGGGCCAAAGCTGTAATTCTTCCAAAGTGTGGATTTTCGGCTTTTAGTGGTGTCGACCGACACCAATGTCTGTGTACGACAGATTGTCATGTTTTCCAGCAGAAATCCCCAAATAAGCTCCAAAATGCTCCATTATCTTCAATTAAGCTCCAAACACATCTAAGACCTGTAAAGACTCTAAAAGACACCAAAAATACCAAAAAGAATCTATATACAAGACCAATACCATGGCAAAAACCCATAAAAACCATGATATATCAACTCCCCCAGACTTAGATCTTTGCATGTCCTCATTAAAATCGAATCCAAGACATTTGAGAAAGAGGTTTGAAAAGCAGAAACTCACTTACCCTTCAGAACTTGTATCAACCTTTGACCCTGCTCTCACTCACAACATAACCAACATTAGACCAGTTTCACATAGCGACACTAACTTACGATTCAAAACAAACCAAACACTAAATCTCATGAGGTAACTCAAAACTCTAAAGCCAACTCCTTCAAATATTTAAAGCGTGAGTTCTCAACAAGGGGTTATCGATCAAGTAGCATTTCTGATTCTTACCCTCCAAGTACCAATCAAGACAAACTCCTAGAACTAATACTGAATATATTTTTCATTTTCTCTTTTTTCATTCCTTTTTTATTTATTTTTTCTTCTTCTGTCTCTTTCCCTTTGTTCGGATAAGCTTTTATTTAGAGCGCGAGTAGTGATGGTTAGAGCCACCAATTTCCGATCCTTTTTATGACTTTCATCCTGAGTTTCCATGGAGTCAGAAGACCAGTTGGACTGACATTCATCCACTTCGTTTTCTAGAGGGTGTCGTTAGACTTCCCTTTGAGTTAGGAAAAAAGATATATACATAATATATATAAAGCAATAAATGAACATAATATATATATACATAAGTTTGTCTTGACTAGATTGAAAGAGAAATCATACTCATATGTATACCAAACCCCTTGCTAAGAAATTTAAAAGTCAGGTTTATGCGAGGAGTTAGACGTTAGAGAGTTGAGTACCTTAGAGATACGGTTGTAATCTGGCAATCGATCCGCTAAAGCCATTCTGATCGGCTAAGTCTGTTGCTGATGTCTGCCCCTTGCGATTGCAAGAACATCAGTTTGATAAGGTAAGCTCAAAGAGAAGGTCGTCATTTCCTGACTGATTTTGACTCAATAAAACAATTTGAACTTGACACAAAATGACACAATTGACTCTCAAAATCAAAAACAATGTTAGTAACCACCTTCCTCAGACTTAAACAACACTATCCCCAGTGTCATCCAGTCTGAAGTTGGTTAAAAGAATATTTAAAACTGAATTAATAAAGAAAAACAGAAAACTCACCTTTCTGCAGATCTAGTTTTGGGCGACACCAGGATTGGTGTCGGTCGACACCAAACTAGTGTCGACCCTATGTCGACTGGGGGTCGATTTTTGTCTGTCTCGTCGTTGGTCGACACCACGGTCGATACTAACAAAAAATAATTTTTTTTTCAAAGGAAAAGCAAAACCAAAAATTAGTGAAAACAAAACGAAATTCAAAGAGAATTCTACCTACAAGTGGGTTGCCTCACACTAAGTGCTTGTTTTCAGTTATTAGCTTGACTGTGTTGAGGTTCATGCATCTGGTGGATCAGACAGTGGCACCAAATGCCTCTGAGAAAAATGTTTCCTCATCCATGGTGGTGTATAAGCATTAGGTGCATGAGATCGACCAAGGAAGTGAGGAACAACAGCAGGGCGGGATTTGAGTTTGGGTGGGACACTAGTTTTTCCTGCAAAATCATCAAAAGAAACACCAAGCCCTCTACGAGAATCTCGATGCTTGCATATGTGTGAAGTAGCTTGTACACCTTTAAAATTTTTATTGATGAGATCAGGGGGTTTTGAATTGATTCCAGGAAGTACATACTTTTGCATTATTGGAGGCTTTTGGTCTGTGAGATGATCTGGAACTAAATCTCCACTCAAATCTTCCAGCTTGTTCCCTTGCTCATTAGTATCCAGCTCCTTGACATACCCAACAATAATGTCATCTGAATGCTCTCTAATTAGATCTTCATCCTTAGAAGTTTCTATAGAAAAAGTCTGACCATCAATGGTGGACCTTCTCCTTAACTTGTCCATGTCAAAATTCATGACAACATCACCCAAATCTAGCTATATATTCCCTTGTTTCACATCAATAATGGCACCAGCTGTAGCCAAGAATGATCTTCCCAGAATAAGAGGATCTATAGGCTCTTCACCATATTTTAAAACCACAAAGTCTGTAGGAATCATGTGACCTTCAATTTTGAGTGGAACATCTTCTAATACACCTTTTGGGATAATTTTGGATCGATCAGCTAGGATTAAAAAGATCTTAGTTGGCTTGAAATCCGTCATTCTAAGGCTAGCAGCAATAGAGTAAGGCATTAAGTTCATACTTGAACCTAGATCACAAAGAGAATGAGGAAACCTTCTTGTTGAGATTGAGCAATCTAGTACAAAGTGTCCTGGATCATGTAACTTCTCAGGAATCTTGTTCTGAATTATAGCACTAACTTGTTCAGAGACCATCACCTTCTTCTTCTTTGGGATTGTGTTCAAGAGAACTGCACTAATGTCTCTGGTAAGAAATGCTCTTTCCTCAGGACTCACACCATTCATAACCATTCTCTTAACAAATCTTCTTAGTGCAGGTGAAAGATTGACTACATCAACTAAAGGTATCTCAATCATGAGGTTGTCTATCATTGCCTTGACTTTGGCATCTTCCAGCTCTTGTGTAGACATCCTAGGACCTTTTGGGTAAGGAATTTTAGGCTTGTACTCTTTCTTCAGCTGATTTGGAGGTTTCAGGAAGATCTAGTGCGTACTGTAATTTGCAGAAATTTGCCTAAAACCTGAAAATTGCAAGAAAAAGTTCTGGCAGATCTCTGGTGTCGCCCGACACCACTTATCCAGCTCGAAAGTCACTTGAAATCTCTTCCAAATCCACCAAATTAGCTCTAGTTTCCACCAGAACAGCATGACAAGAATGTTTGGGATTGGTATTGGTCTTTCTAGGAAGAAATCCCTCTTGTATTTTGATAGACTCGACACTATGAGCAACTTGAACATCCAACTTCTTGACATGGGTATTCAAAACTTAAAATTTTCCATTCATGTCTTGGTATATGGCATCCATCTTCCCATTAAAGCTCACAATCATCTTCTGCTGGCCTTCTAAAAGCTGCTCAAGCATTGACTTCATCTCACTATCATGTGTTTGTGCAGGAGGAGTTTGGTAAGAAGAAGAACCATAACTTCTTGTGAAATTGTTGTTCAGAAAAGGCTTCTTGTAAGAGGAACCATATCTTTGTTGATTGCCCCATCTCTGTCCTTGAAACCCAGCTCCATTGATTTAATTAACATCTTCTTCCTCACATTATCTAGCTGGCTCAAAAGTCTCCACTTCAGCAGCAAATTGAACTGACTTCTTACCCACAAGAAGGCTATGCACAGAGTATAGCTTAGCCTTAACCTCAGCAATCTGATTTCCATCCATGTTTCCACCTAGCTTCTTCCTCTGAAAATCAGCATTCTTGGTACTATTTCTAGATGCCAAGTTCTCAATCAGTTGGTAAGCCTCTTCTGGATATATGGTGTTGAAGTTTCCATTGCTTGCAGCATTGAGAGCCATCTGATACCTCCAATCAATTCCTCTGAAGAAAATGCCCATAAGTTGAACCTTAGTGAAGCCATGGTGTGGACAATCTCTTTGATAAGATCTGAATCTCACCCAAGCAGCTTTAAATGCTTCAGTTGGTCCTTTAGAAAATTGTGATATATTATTTCTCAGCTCCCCATACCTCGCATCATCATAGAAATTGTTCAAGAAAGATTTCTTGGTGTCTTCCCAATTTGTCAAAGATCTTGGTTGCAACTGCTTAAGCTAATATGCTGCATCCCCAGCAAGAGAGTATGGGAAGAGCTTGCAGAAGAGGTAGTCAGTATTGACTCCATTGGCTTTGATGCTAGTTGTCAAATCTTCAAACCTCTCAATATGATCCATAGGATGTTCATGGGAATGATCATGAAAAGGATGCTAACCTACAAAAGTGTAGTATGCAGGTTTCAGCTCAAAGTCATTTCGCTGAAACGAAGGAGGTCGAATCGCAGACCGATTAGCATAGAACAAATCATGTCTGTTGTAATCACCCAGTGTACGATTGTGTGCAGGCAGATTTTGCACAGGCACATTAGGTACAGGCTGAGCGGGGGGTGCTTCGACGATCATATTCCCATCAGCATCGAGTTTCTGCCCTTGCGCATCTCATGATTTGGACGTCGGAAAGCCCCTTTTCTGCGGTCATCTTTCGGATGCTTCGATTCTGTCCGAATGCGGATTTTGGACTTTTGGAGTTTTATTGAAGCTCTTGACTTGGAAACTTGTATGGATCATTGTTTGAAGTTCTTTTGCTCCATTTTGCCATCTTTTTGCCATTTTGACCTGTTGGTACCTCAAAACCACAATATACAAGAAAACTACCTCTTGGACACAAAAACCTTATTATTTATGTTATAAAAGATATTAAAAACCATAGTAAAAACATGTAAAATATGGATATATCAACTCCCCCAGACTTAGCCTTTGCTTGTCCTCAAGCAAACTAAGAAAGGAAAAGAGGTTTGAAAACGTGAGAACTCTCAAATCTTTTGGAAATCCATGTTGACCTTTGTTTTAGTAATCCACACAAATCAGCAGCGGCATTGAGAATTAAGAACGAGGAAGTACATACCATGAGTTTTGCAATCGTCCCAAAGCAATCCACTTCTCTTTAGGCCATCCAAATTCTCCACCTTTGACTCCTTTAGTTTCTAAAGGTGTGGTCTCGACTAGGGAATATCGATCAAAGAGGTTATAGACTCTTACCCATCCTCTTTTGATAAAACACATGTCTTGGCTCTTGTTTCACCTCTCTCTCTTCTCACTTCTTAAGTCGATTCATCCCTTTTTTAGGGTAGCATAGTATTTTTTTTATTCGACTTCTTCTCCTCTTTGTGGAGGTTTTTGATGGATCTTCCATAGACGCGAGTATTGATGGTTGTAGCCACCTAATCCCCGGTTACTTGGATCAAAAGGTCTTCCATAGACGCGAGTATTGATGGTGGTTGCCACCTAATCCCCGGTTACTTGGACCTTGGTGCTTTTTCTTAAATTTGAAGGGGAGAGAGAGGGGAAACCGAACTCACATAGACTTTCACTATTTGGTGAGGATGAGGAGTTGTTCCCTTTGTAAAACCAAGCCCCTAGCCGAGAAGGTTAAGTTCATTAAGGTGCGGAGTCAAAGATGTATCCTTCTTAAGCCTTTGGAGGTGTGGACATTTTTGGTAGATCGATCCACTCATGGTGCACATGTGATGAAGTAGACTGCCAAATACTGATCAATGGTCACTTAAACGCATGCACAACAATGGTTAGGTCCAAGATAAAGTCATAATTCTCGACAAAAGTTTTGACTCAATAAAAACGACTCGATGAGATGAAAACAATGCAAACAAAAAATGTCAAAATGAACAAACTTATTAGTATAATCCCCCCAGACTTAACTTGCACCGTCCCGGTGTAAGAAAAATCAGATTAAGAGAGGCAAAATGTGAGATAAAATGGAAAAGGGAAAGGTTAGGATGATGTTACCAAGTGTTGACCAGTTGTGATGAAGATCAGGGTCAGATAATGGATTGGGGCTCCTCTGTAGGCATGATTGGTCGGTGAATTTTGAATTTCCTGGTCTGATTCTCGCCGGTTGGCGTTTTGGTCGAGTTGGGCTCATTTGGTCGACCCGAGAAGAGTGCCATGAACCACAGCTCAAACCGTGACGATTTTACTGACCCATATTGAAATTGCATCGACCAACCTCATGTTTTAGGAACACCGGTAAAGTTTGGGGTCAAACGAACGAGCGGTTTGGGAGATTCTTCATTTGGTGGTCCATTCGGTCGACCGGATGATAGTGCAATAGACCACAGCGCAAATGATGAAGAATTCTTCGACCTATCTTGAAATTCCATCGACCAACCCCATATTTTATGACCACTGGTGAAGTTGGAGGTCAAACGAACGAGTGGATTGAGAGTTCCTTCACAAGGTGGTCAATTATGCTCCGAGAAGAGTTTTCTTGACTTCTTTGTGATTGACTCGTTCGTTCCTTGATATTCTTCTGGAATAATGATTTTTAAGCTCCAAGGATCCATATCCATCTGGTGGTGTCTCCATGCCGTGATTTCGGTTTTGCCGGCCTTTGGGTTCACCGCTATCGACCGGATGAGGCATCTTTGCATATCTCCTGATCCGTCAACATTCCTCCGTCCTATCTTTTGTATTTGCCGACCAACATGTTCTTGTGTAGCCGCCTGTGAAGTTTGGTGGACATCGGTCACGTGGTTTGGAAGATGGTTGATGTTTGTCCTCCTTTGCACCCGTTTAGCCGAGAGAATCTCGCCGGATGGGATATCTTGAAATCTACTCGACCGTTTTGTGATTTTCTTCGACCGAAATGATTCTTTGGTCCTCCTTTATCATTCCAGAGTGTGCCCGCCATGTCCTTTGTTCCTTTGTTTGGTTCTCCTTTGAAACCGCCTGTAAACCGCCATGTGGTTTGTGGTTTTGGTTGGTTACAGCATCTCTCATTTGTTTCCTTCCTGTCAAAGATTGAAGTCCTTGCAAAATACTTGAAACCACTGTTAAGTCCGGTCTTAGATTGAGATCTCCAAGTAACCAACTTGAAGTTCACAATCTAAGAGAATATGGTATAAACTATAAAAACATGTGGGGTCTTGGTTAGGGATCCCAAAGTTCTGAAATAGTTTTATCATCAGTGAAATCAATGTATAATTCAGTTTGACAAGTCAAGATTCATTCTCATTCATTAACCATCAATATTAAGCAATTTAAACCATTAAATGTAACTAATGAAGTTCAAGGTTCAAATGCTTATCAAGTGAGGATCAAAAATGGTTTTGAATGAATGCATGAGGAGAATTTACTTACCTTGATTGGAGATTTCGCCTTCTACAAGGGTGGGAACAAAGGGTGGGTCACTTTCTTGTTTTGGTCTCCTTTTGGTTCTTCATCCTAAAAACATTTTTTTTTTGTATTTTTATGCAATTTTTAAAAACTCCTGAAAAATAAAACTAAGTAGTTATGCATGCAATAATGATATGAAAATAAAAACCATGTGGTTTGCCTCCCACAAAGCGCTTTGTTTTAAGTCATTTAGCTTGACTCCCTTTTTTTTTTTTTTAGGTGCGGGGGAAGATCAACTAAAGGGTTTGGGATCCCTTTAGCTTCTCCATTCTCTGGTTCAGGGAGCTCATATGGTTGTTTGGGCTCTCCATAATGATCTCCCATGCCGTCCTTGAAGACAAATGAACTCGGGAAAAGTTTTAAGGTGTACCCGAGTTTCACCTTTGCATACGCTTAGAAACCGCTATGGACTCCATTGTTTCTTGTGGTTTTGAAACCATTGTAATCCTTCTTTTGACAACTTTATTTCTGCGTCCACAGCAAGTGGTCTTTACATCTTTCATGTCAAACATTGAAGCTCTTGCAAAAACACTAGAAATCACTCGTCAAAGCATTCTTAAATCGAGATCCTCAAGTAGTCAACTTGAAGTTCTTTATCTAAGATAAAATAGTATAAACTATAAAAACATTGTGGACCTTGACTAGAGATCCCAAAGTTCTAGATATAGTTTAATCTTAAGTGAAATCAATGCAGAAAATGAGTAAGACATAGAAATCAATATTCATTCATTCAAAGACCACCAATTTTAAGCAATTTAAACCACCAAAGATAATCAATTAAGCGTATGGTTCAAATGCTTATAAAAGGGAAAGATAGTATTGATTGAATGATATAGAAGGAAGTACTTACCTTGGATGGCGGAATCAAGGTATTCATGTTTTGGTCATGCCTAAGCTTAGGCTTCAAGATCCGGGGCATGACCATAAACCCTTTGATGCTTTAGTGATGAATCTCCTAGCTCTTGATGAATACAGCCATGATCTCATCTTGTAGAGAGACTCCCAAAAGTCCTCATTAAGATCATACCTTAGAAACTCCAACTTTGATCCAAGATCTCGGTTAGATTATCTTTGGCTTTCCATGAACTCTTCTAGGATAGTTTCGAGATTGGTACCTCTAGGCTCATTAGGGACGTAGTCATGGTATTGATGAGGGTCCAGGCGTGAGTAGTGATTCATCTTTAGGTACCTATCAAACACAAAAACACCAAAATAACAATTTAGAAAGCATGAAAATAAAAGATCTAGTCTTAGCTTTTATCAAGAAAACTTGAAGGTACAAAGCAATCCCCGGCAACGGCGCCAAAAACTTGATGTGTGTGGGATATGCAAGTAATAAATAACCCTAAAACAAACCGTGAGTTGCAAGTGCACAACAGTCAATTGTAGTATTTAGGGGTCGAACCACTGAGGATTGCGGAATGTACACTTCAAGATCATGAGATGCAAACTAAGCTAGATCGACAATATGAAAAAGGGGTTTTGTGTTTTTTGGTTTTTGTAAAACATAAAGATATTAACAATGCAAAACATAAAGCAAAAGATAAATATTGTTGAAAGGAACCATTCGCAAAGGCACGTGCCAAATCGATTGAAAAGATTGTTAAATCCGATTCATGAACTCAAAACACTAATGAAGGATTTTCCCACTTTCGTGGCTCCAATCCCCTATATATGTCTCTTAAACCAATGGGCTCAGCTTTCGCATGGTCATTGTAGAGTGAGACATGCATTACGGTTAGGTAATGATTGTTCACAAAACTTCTTAGGTCTACTTTCATAGCCTAAAACGATTTGCCCATCGAATATTAGATCCGGAGATATAACGAGCTTTTGGAGAGTATATCAACCTTAGATCAAGTCGCTAGTTGATCATCTCTAGCAACAAGCATTAGGTTTAAATAAAGATGGAGAACCACAAGGTTTCCCCTTTATTTAACAACCGAATAGCGAAGGCAATCATGTCATGTCCTCATTGAAGGATCCATAATTCAACAATAGATCTAAGAGATAGAAGGAGTCTCATGATTCCACTGAAAAGAGGCGGAGTGATAGAGATCAAACCGTGGCTCCTTCATGGAGAGAAACCTCTACTCATAGATGTATGCAAAACTTAAAGAAACATGTAAATATTTACAATGGGAAGAAAAGAAAAGGGAAGAGAGGAGACCACCTAAGTGGCTCCGAAATTTATTAAGAGATTCAAGGAATTGTAGGATGATTGATACAAGAGGCTAAAAGCAAGTATATATAGGTGAGGAGGAGTCTAGGTCGGCTGAGTTAATGCGTGGGCGAGAGGAGGAAAGTTTCCTTTTCTTCTTCTCCTTTGAGCTTGCTCACCAAGTCTTGAGAGAGGCGCGGCCGCCACCTCAAAATCGCGTGTAAGGATGTGGGCTTGAGTCCTGATGAAGTTTAGGCTTGGCCTGAAGTGATCCCGGTCCATTTCGCTCATCCAAGCTCCATGGGCTTCACTTACTCGCCAGACGGACATGTCTTGGGAGAAAAAGCTCCTAGGCCGCATTCCTACTCCAAATGGCCCAATTTCACTTCGCCTCGACGCATGACTCATGTATCTATCTTTCCATATAAAGATCTCATGATTTGGACGTCGGAAAGCCCCTTTTCTGCGGTCATCTTTCGGATGCTTCGATTCTGTCCGAATGCGGAATTTGGACTTTTGGAGTTTTATTGAAGCTCTTGACTTGGAAACTTGTATGGATCATTGTTTGAAGTTCTTTTGCTCCATTTTGCCATCTTTTTGCCATTTTGACCTGTTGGTACCTCAAAACCACAATATACAAGAAAACTACCTCTTGGACACAAAAACCTTATTATTTATGTTATAAAAGATATTAAAAACCATAGTAAAAACATGTAAAATATGGATATATCACTTCACGATTGAGTTGGAGCCCGGGACAGCTCCGATATCGAAGACACCTTACAGGATGGCGCCAGCAGAGTTGGCAGAGCTGAAGAAGCAGCTGGAGGATCTTTTGAGCAAGGGGTTCATTCGGCCGAGTGTTTCACCGTGGGGAGCACCAGTGTTGTTTGTGAAGAAGAAGGATGGCAGTTTCTTGTTGTGCATCGATTACCGGGGACTTAACCGAGTCACAGTGAAGAACATGTATCCACTCCCTAGGATTGATGAGTTGTTGGATCAGTTGAGGGGTGCTACTTGGTTCTCCAAGATTGACTTGGCGTCGGGTTATCATCAGATCCCGATAGATGAGGCAGATGTTCGCAAGACGGCGTTCAGGACGAGGTATGGGCATTTCGAGTTTGTAGTCATGCCGTTCGGGTTGACTAATGCGCCGGCAGCGTTCATGAGATTGATGAACGACGTGTTCAGGGAGTTTTTGGACGTGTTCGTTATCATTTTCATTGATGACATCTTAGTGTATTCGAGGAGTCCAGAGGAGCATGCGACTCATTTGAGGTTTCTTTTAGAGAAGCTTCGGGAGCAGAAGCTGTTTGCTAAGTTGAGCAAGTGCAGCTTTTGGCAGAGAGATATGGGTTTTCTTGGCCACATTGTTTCTGCAGAGGGAGTTTCTGTGGATCCGGCTAAGATAGAGGCTATCAGAGATTGGCCTAGACCGAGTAGTGCTACCGATATCAGGAGTTTTCTGGGTTTAGCAGGATACTACAGGAGGTTTGTCAGGGGCTTTGCGAGTATGTCTCAGCCGATGACGAGGTTGACTGGCATGGATGTGCCGTTTGTGTGGTCGCCGGAGTGCGAGGAGAGCTTTGGGAATCTTAAGGAGATGCTAACTAGTACACCAGTGTTGGCATTACCCGATCCGGGGAAGCCTTACGTGGTGTATACAGATGCTTCAGGTGTTGGGTTGGGTTGTGTCTTGATGCAGGAGGCCAGAGTGATTGCTTATGCTTCGAGGCAGTTGCAAGGCAGTGAGCGCAACCGCCCTACACACGATCTTGAGTTGGGAGCGGTGGTCTTTGCACTCAAGATTTGGAGGTCTTATCTTTATGGTGGTGCAGTGCAGATCTTTACATATCACAAGAGTTTGCAGCACATCTTTACTCAGCCTTTGCTGAATGCGAGGCAGACGCGTTGGGTGGAGTTTCTGGCAGATTATGATCTGGATATTGTGTATCATCCAGGCAAGGCCAACTTGGTGGCATATGCGTTGAGTCGGCGGCGAGCTGATTCACCGAGAGAGCAGGCTGTGAAGACTTTGGTCAGCTAGATTAGTACGTTGCGGCTGTGTGCTATTTCAGAGGAGCTTTTGGGTTTGGAGGCAGCTGATCAGACAGACTTACTCAGTAGGATCAGAGTGGCTCAGCAGGATGATCAGGGTTTGGTTGATGCATCGCGGGCAGCTGGTTCTGAGTATCAGGTCTCGGCGAATGGGACGATTTTGGTTCGTGAGCGAGTTTGTGTGCCCAAGGATGAGGTGTTGAGACGAGAGGTCTTGAGAGAGCTCATGCGAGAAAGTTTTCGATTCATCCGGGTGCGACCAAGATGTACCGTGACCTCAAACGGTATTATCACTGGGTGGGGTGAAGAGAGATGTGGCAGATTGGGTTGCGAGGTGCAACACGTGTTCGTTGGTCAAGGCAGAGCATCAGGTTCCAGGTGGACTTTTGCAGAGCTTACCCATTCCAGAGTGGAAGTGGGATATGATCACGATGGACTCTGTGGTGGGATTACCTATCTCACGGACGTTTGATGCGATTTGGGTCATTGTGGATCGTTTGACCAAGTCCGCGCATTTATTGGCCATCAAGAAGACAGATGGAGCTGCTGTTTTGGCTAGGAAGTTTGTGCGATAGGTTGTGAGGTTGCATGGTGTGCCAGCTAGTATTGTGTCGGATAGAGATCCGAGATTTGCCTCAGAGTTTTGGAGGGCATTTCAGGCAGCGATGGGCACCAAGGTGCATATGAGTACGACTTATCATCCGCAGACAGATGGGCAGTCAGAGAGGACTATCCAGATTTTGGAGGATCTGCTGAGGATGTGTGTATTGGACTGGGGTGGCCATTGGGCTGATCATTTGTGTTTGGCAGTGTTTGCCTATAACAACAGTTTTCAGTCTAGTATTGGCATGGCTCCTTATGAGGCTTTGAATGGGAGGCCATGTAGGACACCCTTATGCTGGACCCAAGTGGGGGAGCGCAGCATGTTTGGAGCGACCTTTGTTCTAGAAACGACGGAGAAGATCCGTGTTTTGAGGCTGAACATGAAGGAGGCTCAGGATAGACAGAGGAGTTATGCAGATAGGCGGAGGCGTGAGCTTGAGTTTCAGGTGGGAGATAGAGTGTATCTCAAGATGGCTATGTTGAGGGGCCCTAACAGGTCCATAGCAGAGAACAAGCTCAGTCTGCGGTTTATGGGTCCGTTCCCGGTGGTGGAGCGAGTTGGCCCAGTGGCTTTTCGGTTGGAGCTGCCATCGATTATGAGCGCCTTTCGCAAGGTGTTTCATGTGTCTATGTTGCGGAGGTGTCTGCATCCTTCAGAGGAGTTAGTGGCTGAGATTCCAGAGGATCTTCAGCCAGATATGACAGTTTCGGCGGTTCCTGTGAGGATTCTCGAGAGGGGAGTCAAGGTTCTGCAGAACAAGAGGGTGCCATTGTTGAGAGTCTTGTGGGATTGTAGTGGCACTGAGGAGGAGACTTGGGAGCCAGAGGCAAGGATGAAGCTGAAGTTCAGGAAGTGGTTCGATAAGCAGGTCATCGAGTGAGCTTCTTCGTCTTTGTGGTTCTAGTTGTGATAGCGTGGTGCTATGTTGTGTTGTTGTTGTTGGATTTATGTATTTTCGTTTTTGGTGTTGTAACGATATACATTTTTGAGTTATGAGATGGTGTTTGCCTCATTTTTGGTTTTGTGGTTTGGATGTTACAAGTGTATTGACCAGTGGGTCGTGAGACAATCTTTTCAGTTATGTCATAGACGTTTCCGAATTTTTACTCTAGGTGCGTGGTGTCCCCGATTAACTCTTTGCCAAGAGATAGTGTCCTCTGATAGACTTGTACGAGAGGGTCGCTACCTCAAGTATAAGTGATATGTTTATTTACTAGTGACTAGTGTGTCGCGTAGTAAGTAACGAGAGGATAGTGTTCCTCTTAGGGAGATAGTGTTCTCCGGCAGAGTTGAGTTAAGAGTAAAGATGTCTGGGAAATGTATGTATGACATAGAAATAGATGTGAGTCTCAGGGATCAAGTGAGGATCTTGTGTGTTTGGCCATGTGGGCCGAATTAGGTCGTCTGTGGTAGACGAGTTTGTTGTCTGTGGTAGACGAGTTTGTCGTCTGTGGTAGACGAGTTGCGTCTGTGGTAGACGTGTTGTGTTGGGATTCAAGGTCGAATCCAGTTTAGTGGGGGAGAATTGTAACATCCGTAAACCAATCTGTCGTTTCTGAGGAGGGGTGTCGATCGACACCAAGGGTGTGTCGCTCGACACCAGCGGTTAAAATCGATTTCGGTTCAATTTGAGTTCCGGTTTGGGCTGGTTTTGTGGGAGAAGCCCTAGATCGCGTTTTAAAAGTGTGTGGCCGCATTGGTTTTGTCTTTTTCGAGAAAACAAAATGAAAAAGAGGCAGAGAGAGAGTTTGTGGTGATTCTGGAGATTTCTGGGTGATTTCTGAGGATTCAGAGGCTGTGGTTGTTGTCCTTCATCTCTTCCTTCCTTTCAATCCGTTGTCAAGGTGAGTGCATGACCGTAGGCTCGCAAGTGAATAGATCTGTGAATTTGGATTGTGTTTATGGCTGAAAATCGTGTGTTCTTGAGTTGGATTGTGTGATATTCGCGTGTTGAATCGCGTGGGATGTGTTGTTTGTATGATTTGGTGTTTTTGTGTCAAAAATCGAATTAGGCGTCGATCTCCTGGATCGGTGTCGATCGACACCAAACGGGCAGGCGTCGAGCGACACAAGTGTGTGTCGATCGACACCGTCCGGTTTAATCCGGTTATCTGGCGAATTAAAGGAGTTAATTGGATTAAGTGGTTTAATCCGGTTTAACACGGTTTAATGGAATTTAAATGGTTAAATCTGAGGATTAATTAATAATTGGTGAAATTAATTAATTAAATTATTTAAAATGATTTTGGAATTTATTTAAGTGTCTGAAAATTATTACTTAATTGTGGTAATTATTTAATAATTAAAGTGAAAGATTTTAATAATTGTGGTAATTATTAATATGATTTAAAATTACTAAAATTGCATAATTGGCCTGTAGGCGGGGTGATTGCCTCACTAAGTATTTATTAAATACTTATGCATATCTTTTTCCCTAATGTGATGCAGGTAGAAAGAAAGTGTGATCGCGGAATCGGGCCAGAGAGAGGATGATAGGATGTTGTTAGTTATTGTTTTGTTTAAGTTGTTGTGCAAACCTGGTGTTTAGGTTGCTAGTTATTTTTAATATTATTTATGGAATTGAATTTGGTTGTTTGAATTAATTATTATTTATTGAAGTTTATTTTCATTGAGTTTTCCGCACTTAATTATTTTTTTTTTATAAAAGGCTTGGTTGTTTCATTTTGGTATCAGAGCCGAACCCAGACGAGAGTGTGGAGTCAAGTGTGGGACTTGACTCACACCGTCAGGGGTGACGAACCTGGTGCGCAACGAGGACGTTGCGCTCAGTGAGTGGGGGTGAATTGTAACATCCCGGTTTGTGGAGAAACTTAAGAGAATTGATTTGACTACCTATATCGACAAAGTTCACTTACCTTTTCGGTCAGAGGCCCATAAGTAACTCCAGAGTTAAGCGTGCTTGGTCTGGAGTAGTAGAAGGATGGGTGACCTTCCGGGAAGTGGTATGCGGCACCGTGTAAGTGAGGAAAAAACACGGGGAAAGGTCGGGTGTTGATTGTAGGGGCAGTAAACAAGTCTCTAAAGCCTAAGAAAAATAATGGACCGGCCGTCGGACAGGGGTGGATCCCACATGTCGAGAAAGGGCGTGGGTGGCTCACCGGGGTGGGCGGTCGGGGCGTTATACTATATATAGCCCTTAGATTCTCAAAGTCATTTGAATTCAAATATATGATAGGTTGTCTAAATATGCTATCTCTCAACAAATCTAATTAATTAAACTCCTTACAAATTTAACAATTTATCCAATTTTTAAAATCAATCAACTCCATATTAATTCAACTTCCATTGGTTCGGATCCAGTTTTCTTAAGAGAAAAACAAAATCCCAAATTCGTACAAATGACGATAAAAAAATAACAGATAAAAAAAATCATCTATCTAGAAAATATTGGATAATGCCCACGTTTAAAGCGATGCTGAATGACATAGAAAAATATGCATAGATAAACCATGTTAGGAAAGTTTTGAGACAATCTCTTTGTAACATTTGTAAACCATTTTCTCGCTTTGGGAGAGAGGTGTCGAGCGACACCAGGAGGGTGTCAGTCGACACTGGTCCGGCGAATTGATTTTGGTTTGATTAAATTTGTCCGGTTTAGCGGCTGGTTAAAGGGAAAAGCTTTAAGTTCGAGATTAAAAGGGGTGGAGCCGCGTTTCTTTTGTGGTTTTCGAGAAAAAGAAGAAAGAGAAGAGGAAGTGGAGATTTCTGGGACATTTATGAGGTTTTCGGAGCTGTTTGTTGCTGTTCTTCGATGTTCATCTTTTTTTTCCTCTTGTCCAATCCTTTGTCAATGTGAGTGTGTGACCGTAGGCTCGTGATTGATAGACTGGTCGTCTTGTGGTTGATTGTATGATGATTTCGTGAGTGTTTATGTGATAATCGTGGTTTTGATCGAGCTTGATGGTGTCTGTACGAGCCGAAACTTGCGCAATATTGTTTAGTTCGTTTTTAGGGAGAGCCGAGGAAATCTATTGATTAAATACGAAGAGGACGAGCCAAAGATGGTTTTATTTATAGCTGTTATGCGAGCTGTGAAATTTGTGGCGTATGCCTTTGATGTGGGTAAAAAAGTGATGCCTAAAACAATTGACATCGATTCCTATTTATAAGAGAATAGGAACCGACTTTACAAGATTTAAGTAAACTTTCAATAATGAAACTTTCCATTTCTGCTCGCACCGACTCGTGTTTATGGCAAGCTCTGAATATGGGCCCTCTTCGATGGGCCTCGGCTCGAATCGCTTTGCTGGATGTTGGCTCGGCCCATCGATAAATTTCTTCCCGGTTTTCTGGTTTAGTTGACGGTTCGGCCCGGCTCGCTTTGATCACGCCGGTTCGAATGACGATGTGATGGAGGGAAATCCGACCCCAACAATTTGCCCCCAGCTCGCTAGTCTTATGTGTAAGAGTGGCGAGCTACAAGTTATCAGAAAAAAGCATTGTCATTCGAATCGAGCCATCGACATATTCGGCTCGTCTCTGAGAGAAATTGGTTCGTCTTTCTTCTAAACAACGTCGAAGAATTTTCGCTTTAATCAGTCGAGGAATCCGAAGCGTCTCGGGGCCCGCTGATTTCGGCAGAAAACCCTAGAAATCGGGCGGGAATTAGGTCGTGCCGTTTCGTCTTCCCGAACCGACGCGCCCACGCGCCAAGACTTCTATAAATATTGGACTCCGGGGTTCACTTTTCTCATCTCGCTCTCTCTCCAAATCAAGAAAAAGGTAGAATTCTCTTTCTCTCTCTAGCTTTTTCTTTTCCGTTCTCAAATTTCATTAGCGTTCTTTGTTTGCTTCGCCGGTGTGAATCGTTTCACATCGCAATCTTCAAACTTTCCGATCTTCCTCTGATCCATCTTCTTCCGAGCCGATATATCTTCCAGTAGTCGTACTCCTTCGGTCGGGGTCGATCATTCTGAGGATCGCTCCAACAATTCAAACGATTCTGAGATCTCGGTTCGCCGTTCGTCTTCTTCCTCCGAGCCATCCGATTCGGTGGGATCTCACAACTCCTACACTCCGCAGGGTCGGAAGGTAGTTAATTCACCTCGATCTGAAGAGGGAAATCAATCTGTCAGGGTCGCCGAGACCGCTGAGGTTAATGTATTGAGGAGCGAGCCGTCAGTTCTTCATCGCGATGGTTCGAATGGAGCGTCCGAGCCGAACGTGAACAAAGGGGACGAGCTGGCCCTTCTTCGTGCTGAGGTGGAGTTTGCTCAGGATCAGTCGGCTCGTCCTGGGATACCACTTGACCCGGTATATAATCCTGAGGAGATTAAACTCGAACAGATGATGTCTGAAGGGGCGATTGGAGATATCCTCGGGCCGCTTAAACCCAGGCCTCCTCAGCTGCCGAGGAGAACCCTTCTGGATGACGCATCTCTCGATTACGTCTTATCCAGCGCCTTCGGTGTCGGTTCGTCAAAGGGGGTGAGGAAATGCTCCTCGAAGAGACGGGTCTCAAGGAAAGTTACTCATAGGCGAGCCGCGAAGAGGAAGGTTCCAAATCCTCCTGGGTCGACGCTTTGCACTGAATCGTCTCTGGAAACGCTTCGTCGGTGTTTCCACATATCCGAAGGAGTCGACCTTCTTCTGCCGGCGAGCCATCAGAGGGCTGACGATCCTCCCGTGGGGTGTCTGACGCTCTATGAGAGCTTCTTCTACGGCTGCTTCCTATGGTTTCCAATCCCGAGCCTGATCATGCACTACTTGAGCAAGTATGGGCTCGCCATTGACCAGATCATGCCGCGAGGTCTCCGTCATCTGATCGGGCTTATCGTCCGCAGTTTTGAGACCGGCATCTCGATCGTGATTCATCACCTTCAGAATCTTCTGGAAATTCGAGCCGGATCGAAGAAGTCGCTCCGATACTACATTTCTTATAAGAAGAATCAGAGGATCATCGATGGTTTTCCCAACAAAGACAGTGGTTGGGAAAATTACTTTTTCTTCGTCCCAATATGTGGGGCGACCGTTGGGAGCGTTGCCAGAAAATTTGTCAAGCAGAGTTGGCAGTCAATTGGTAGCCGAACCGAAAAACAATCATCGTTTTTGTTCGTGTGGATCGTTTCTAACTTTTTTCTGTTTATTTTGCAGTTCGACGAGCCGTATTCCGTCTCCCCAGCGATTTCTCAGAAGCCGTGGAAAGTTTTCGCGCAGGGAAAAACGACTCGGAGAAAGATTTCTCCTTGGAGCGAGTAGAAAGTGCCCGAGCCCAAGCCTACGATTCTTTCGATGACTCAGACAGCTCGGACGAAGAAATCCCGGAAGTTTCCGAGCCCTCGGACGATGAAATGGAGAAGAAAAGCATCCGACAGAGACTTCAAGAGAAAAGGGATGAGGAAGCTCGCATGAAAGCCGATGAAGCGGCTCGCGCTAAGGCCTCGGAGGCGGCCGCCAAATCTAAAGCCGAGGGCAAGCGGGCTACGGCGCGGAGTCCTCCGAAAAAGGGTCCGCGAAGCGAGGGGCCCATAAACCTTGGAAAGGCCGTGAAGCGCGCCAAAGAAGCCATGGCTTCGAAGAAAAAGGGTCCCGCTGTGCCCTCCTCTCCAGGTCGCTCGGACGCGTCCAGGGACTCGGGGACTCTGGTCCTCAATCGGAAAGCGAAGAAGGTTTCCGAACCCGCTGGCGCGCCGGCGATGAACAAGCCTTCCGAAGCGGGAGGAAAGAAAAGAGCGGCAACTGGCGAGCTCAAAGAGAAAGCTCCGAAGAAAGCCAAGGAGGATGCTTCTTCTGGTTTGCTCGCCGATCCGATCCAGACTCAGCTTCTCCGGAGAGCTGAGGCGGCCAGCTACCTTGCAAGTAGCACTTCGACGGTTCGTCTCCTTCCCCCGATACTCTATTGGAGAGTGAGGTTTATGGAGAGGCGGCCCTCAAACTTCTTTCGGTGAGTCTTCTTCCCGTTTAAGTTATATGAGAAAGATGCGCGTGTTCTTATATATTTTTTTGTCTCAGTTCACGGAATCCTTCAACGGTCTCGTGGCGGGATACGAGGCCAGGGCTCGTTCTGATCGGTCTGCTCTCGACGATCTTCAGAAATCGCTAGACAATCTGAAGCGGCTTCATGAGGCTTCGGAGAGAGGTCATGCCGAGGAGTTGACTCAAGCCAAAGAGGAGATCGCCAAGATCGAAAGTGAAGCGGAGGTTCATAAGGAGAACGCTATCAAGATGGCGTCCTCGAATCTTAGGATCGCGGAGAGGACTAAATCCCTCGAAGCTAAGGTCAGCTCGCTCCAGGAACTAGTGCGGGCCAAGGATGCTCTCCTCGAGGCTGAGGTTAAAAGGGTGAGGTCCGAGGTGGACAGTCGGTACGTCTCTCTGCTCGAGACAGTTAAATCTGACGCGGAAGGGCTCAAGGAGATGTTCCCCCGAGCCGTTTATCTCGCCCAAGCTCAGGGTAATATCGAGCTGATCGGTGATATCCGAAGCGCGAGCCCTCCTGATCTGGAAATCGAGCTCGCCGGACTCAAGGAGCACGTTGCTTCTGATCCCAAGGCCGGTGAGGAGGCCGAAGCGCTGCTTGCAAAAATGATCGACCGCCTCGACGTCTCCATGGGCTCTTCCAATCCGCCCGAGGTACATCTCAGAGATGAGAAGGTTACCTGGTCAGACAGATTCAAGATCGGAGTATGTTCGCAGTACGGTACTAACTTTGGTTCTTCTATCTTTCAGAGCAGAATCGAGCCGGTGGCAGTTCCTGACCCGTCTTCAGTTGAAGGAGCTTCGGAGCCGACGAGCGAAGCTATCGTTAGCGTTCAGGAAGGGCCGGATCAAGCTGTTGGCGAGCCGAATTCAGAGCTCGCGAATACCGTTGATGGAGCTCCGACTGTTGCTTGAGATTTAGATTTTGTAAATACTCTAGATTTTTGAACATGGTGCCTGGATGGCATTATCCATTTATCAACTCGTTCGACTATATTAATCAAAAACCGAAGTTTGTTTGGGTGTCAATGAGTGTATACTTGTCGAGGTCAATTTTAATTCTAAGTGTTGGGCTTAGTTCCTTTAAAACCATCTTTACCGATGTAACGTCGAGCCGTTTTTTAATCGGGTTTAAGTTGACTTGTTCCAACTTCAATCGCGTATTAAGTTAACTGTGACTCGGGATAGCGATGAATTTAAAATACTCAAGCAATGTCACCGCGAGGCGTTTCCGTATATTGGGTTTATGCCAACTAGTTTCTGTTTTTTCCGCGTCCCCATGAATCAATGAGTTACGAACCGAAACAGTGGCGATTTAACTGTTGAACCAACGTTGTAGCGAACCGTTTTGGATGTTGGGTTTCTGATCTGTATGTTCAAGTTTTTGCTGCGTCCTTATCTATTAGTAATTAGCGGGTCGGAACAGACGATGAATGATCAATTTATATAGCGCGCGCATGATATAATGTTAAGGTAAGATGATTAAGATCGGGTGGTGTGGCCAACAACACCCGGCTCGGAATAGATTAAGAATGTATTCCGATTTGTACCAAGTGGCGTAGATGGTTTGATTATGTTGACAAACTGAAGTAATAAAAACTTGAATTTTTATTAGCTATCATGTTTTAGCGGAGAACCGCGTTACAAGAAAATTGTTTTTTTGACCAGTCGTGTTGACGGCGAGCCGTGTTACGAGGGACGAAAATGCGTTTAACGGAGAACCGTGTTGCGAGCTGAAAATGCGTTTAACGGCGAACCGTGTTGCACGCGAAAGGGAGTGTATATGTACACATACCCACTCCCCCCTTTTTTTGGAGGGGGGCAACTGAATCCACTCGAAAGTGAACTGCATACGTACCCCTTGTGGGGATCAAGTCACGCGTAGTTCTAGGTAATGGCGCGTTGTGCCTTACTAATAATATTTCTTGAGGTGCATCACGTTCCATGGCTTCGAAATTGCTTCGCCGGCCATATTTTCGAGTCGATAGGCTCCGGGACGAACCGTTTCAATGACCTTGTACGGGCCCTCCCAGTTTGCTCCTAACTTTCCGGCATTTCGTTCAGCGGTGTTCTGGAATACTTTTCTGAGAACCAGATCGCCTTCTCTAAATCTTCGGGGTCGGACATTGGAGTTGTAGTATTTAGCGACGGATTGTTGATACTTTTGGATGCGAACGAGCGCCTGGTCGCGTCGTTCGTTGATTAGATCCAGCTCGTCTAGCAGCATCAGGTGATTGTAGCCTTCTTGTTCTGGTAGTAACCAGCGACGAACTCCGGGAAAGTGTACCTCCGGTGGGATTACACATTTTGTTCCGTAGACAAGCGCGAATGGTGTTTCGCCGGTGGCTCTTCTCGGAGTCGTTCGATGGGACCAAAGGACACCTTCCAGTTCGTCTGCCCAGCGGCCCTTTTTAGCATCGAGCCGTTTTTTGAGTCCATCGAAAATCGTCTTGTCAGTCGCTTCGGCTTGACCATTCCCTTGCGGGTAGCGAGTCATCGACTTGCTAAGGCGGATCTTCCATTTGTCGCAGAAGTTTTGAGATCGAGCCGAGATAAACTGCGAGCCATTGTCCGTGACAATTTCGTAAGGGACACCGTGCCGACAGATGATGTTCTTCCATATGAATTGCTCAACTTGGGTGTCCTTCATATTCGCGTATGATTCCGCTTCGACCCATTTAGAGAAATAGTCGGTTAAGACTAGCAAAAACCTTTTTTGCTTCGATTTGTGCAGCGGTCCGACAATATCCATCGACCATCTCATGAACGGATATGGTGCGGAAATAGAAGACAACAGCTCGGCTGGCTGATGTATCGTTGGAGCATGACGTTGGCATTTTTCGCACTTCTGAGAGTACTTTTCGCAATCGCTGATCATTGTCGGCCAAAAATAGCCGTGCCGTTTGATTTTGATTGCCAGGGCTCGTCCTCCGGAATGATTTCCACACGATCCGCTGTGAACTTCTTTCATTATTTCTCTCGCCTTTTTTCCTTCTACGCACGCGAGCAGCGGTCCCGAAACCTCCACCGGAACACGGCGTCGCGTATCAGAATATATCGTGCTGCTTGAGCTTTCAGCTTGCGAGCCGCCCACTTATCCGCTGTTACTTCTCCATCGGCTATGTATACACGGATCAGAGCGAGCCACTCTTTGTCACAACCGTATTCCGTATCTTCTTCGATGTCCATATCCGCGGGCTGATCGCCATCGAGTATACCATTATCGTCCGGCTCGTCTGCGACTACGGTCATTAGGATTTCGGGCTCGTCGGTATCGATACTGGGACGTTCGATAAACTCTACGGGAATTATTCTTTTCAAGTCTGGGTCGGAGGTCGAGGCCAGTGATGCCAGAGCGTCGGCTTGAGTATTGTCTCCACGCGGTATCTTCTCCAATGGAAATTTTTCGAACTGTCCGGCTAGATTCTTAACTACTTCGAGGTAGGCCTCCATTCTTTTGTCTTTGGTAGCGTACTCTCCACTGAATTGGCTCGCTACGAGCTGAGAATCACAGTAAGCATGTATGTTTCGAACTCCAATCCCGAGCGCCAACTTTAACCCAGCTATTAACGCTTCGTACTCTGCCACGTTATTTGACGAGCCAAAATTTAAGCGAATAGATTGTTCCAAGATTTCGCCTGTTTGGGAAGTGAGTCGAATTCCGACTCCAGCGCCTTGCTTCGACGATGAGCCATCGACATGAAGTAACCAGTCAGCGGGAAGATTCGGCTCTCCGCTGGTGGCGATTGGCAACTCGATTAAGAAGTCAGCCAAGAAGCGCTCGTTCAACTTCGATACTCGATATCGTATTCGCTCAGCTCGATTGCCCACTTCGCCAGCCTTCCTGATTGGCTCGGGCTATGTAAAATCATTCGTAGCCGACATAACGACTGCTAGCGCGAACTTCTCGGTTTGAGGGTATCTCGTTTCTGCGTCTGTCAGGCTTTTACTCACGTAAAAAACCGGTTTTTGGGTTCCGCGATCTTCGCGGATTAGGACTCCACTAACCGCCGTTAAAGACACAGCGACATATAAGTATAAGGCTTCCCCGTCCTCCGGTTTCGCCAGTATTGGGAGGCTCGCCAAATAAGACTTCAGCTCGAGAAAGGCTTCCTCGCACTTTTCTGTCCACTCGAATTTCTTGTTGCCTCGCAGAGTATCGTAGAAAGGGAGACATTTATCTGTGGATCGCGAGATAAATCGGTTGAGCGCGGCTATACGTCCGGTTAACAGTTGAATTTGCCTTTTTGTCGCCGGCGATGGCATTTGGATCAAGGCCTGAATCTGCTTTGGATTCGCCTCGATACCTCGCTAAGTTACCAGATAACCCAAGAACTCTCCTTACGTTACGGCGAAGCTACACTTCGTTGGATTCAACTTCATATTGTATGAGTTCAATTGCTCGAAGCATTCGCGGAGATGCGTTACGTGACTTTCTTTCTTCAGCGATTTCACTAGCATGTCGTCAATGTATACTTTCATCGTTTTTCCGAGCTGGGGAGCGAACATTTTGTTCACGAGCCGTTGGTACGTCGCTCCTGCGTTCTTGAGTCCGAACGGCATTACTTGGTAGCAATAGATGCCTCGCTCCACTTGGAAGGCGGTTTTTTCTCGATCTTCGGGGTTCATCTTAATCTTGTTGTAGCCTGAGAAAGCGTCCATGAAGGTTAACAGCTCGTTTCTTGCAGTTGCCTCTACGAGGCGGTCGATATGCGGAATCGGGAAGCTGTCCTTTGGGAACGCTTTATTTAGATATGTGAAATCTATACACACTCGCCATTTTCCATTCTTCTTTTTAACCACGACTGGATTTGCGAGCCATTCGGGGTATTTTGCTTCGACGATCGAGCCCACTTTCAATAGACGCTCCACTTCGTCGTTCACGGCCTTTTGACGCTCGTGCCCTAACTTTCGTCGCTTCTGTTTGACTGGTTTAAAGGTCGGATCGACGTTCAGCTCGTGACAAGCGACATTGATATCTATTCCAGGCATATCCTCTGCCGTCCAAGCGAAGGTGCTGATGTTCTATTTTAAGAAAGAGATTAGTTCTTTTTGGATCGCTTCCTCCAGGTTTGCTCCGATTTCCACACATCTTTCTGGGTTCTGTTCGTCAATGCATACGGAGATTACGGCTTCGCAGGTTGGTTCCTTGATGACGGTTTCCTTGCCTTCGACTAGCGTATTCTGGGCGGGCTGGCTGTTTGTTGGCTCGCCGTCATCTGCTATCTGTAATTGCTATAAGAGGTTGGCTAGGTCGTTTGCCGTCTCTCGGCTCGTCTTGACCTTCTTCCTGTTCGCTTCGGGGAGTAGTTTCGGCAGAGGATTCTGGAGTTTATGCTCCGTCATGAAGCATATTCTCGACTCCTTTTGCGAACCGAGTATGGTTTTTACTCCAGATGGAGTGGGAAACTTGATGCACAGATGATAAGTAGATGGTACGGCTATGATGATGTTGTAGATTGGCGGGTTATCCGAGACGGAGAAGCGCACCATTTTGGTTATTCCACCTGCTTCGACCGGAAGCGTGATCGTTCCCATGGACATCGTCGTCTCGCCCCCGAACCCTGTTAATGGTTTTGGTGCTGACCTTACGTCGGACAGATCGATTCCCATTCGCTCCAAGGTTCCTTTGTAAATTATGTCGGCAGTGCTTCCCGTGTCGATGAGGATCCGAGCTACGTCGAAGTTTCCCACGGCTAGCATCATTACGAGGGGGTCGTCGTGTGGTTTATCAATGCCGATAACTTCGTTCTCCGTGAAGGTGATTTCGGCGTTTGGCAGCTTTGGGGGTTCGTACCAATTGACCGCTGCGTCGGCTCGTCGTTGAAAGGCTTTGATCGATGACACGGAGTCCGGGCAGTATTGCGAGCCGCCCATTATGAGATGGATTCTCCTCCGAGTTCCAGCTTGATCATTCGAGTCCTCCCGTCTTCCGCGCTTCGGTTGGTCGATCGGTCGATCTGATTATTCTGGTCGTTCTCTCGGTTCGGGTCGCTCCAGATCCTCCAGTTTCAGGTCACCTTTCAGTTCTCCACTAAGCAGCTTCTTTGCGAGCTCCGCTCCTAGATGGCGGCACTTCTCGGTAGAATGGTCGTAGCATTGGTGAAACTCGCAGTAGGCTTTGTCGTCGTAGTTCGGAGAACTTTGGTTACTCACCCATGTGTTGCTTTTTAGCGCTCTTCCCCTTCCAGCGCCTACTTGGTTTACGACGTCAGACTGTTGGCTCGCCTCCACTTGATAATTATGCGCCCCAGACAAGTTTCGCCCTTCGTGATACACGTATCCGCCTCGCTGGTTATGACGCTTCTGATTAGTCTGCGGCTGTGCTGCTGCTGGTGGCTTAACTGTTACCTTGGATGAGCTGTGAAGCGCGGTTAACAATTTCATATCTTCCTCTTCTGCTACGAATGCTACGGATCGATGGATTGCGTCGGCGATCGACTTAGGCTTATTGAGGGCGAGCTCTTTTCGGAAATCCGATTGGAACCACAACCCCTTTTTGAGTGAGTCGACGGCAATTTCGTCGTTGATCGTTCCTGCCTTCGACATAGTCGTTTTGAATCGCTCCATGAAGCTGCGAAGGGACTCTTCTTCTCCTTGGACCATATTCCACAGATTAATCGCCGAGGTTGATCTCTCTATAAACATGGAGTATTGTTTAAGGAAGAGAGCCGTCAGCTGCTGGAAGTTTTCGATCGAATTCGGCTCGAGGTTTAAGAACCAGTCCAGGGCCGCGCCCTTCAGATACTCAGCGAATAATAGGCAGAATCCAGCATCCTTTTCTTCTATGCTTCTGAATGCAGCTCGACTAAGTGCGACCCGAAACGCGTTAATATGATCCTTAGGATTGGTCGAGCCATCATACTTCTGGATGCTCAATTTCCCTGGATCGATTACCTTGGTGTTAATTATCCGAGCCGAGAAAGGTGTATGTTCCTCGTCCTCGCATATTTGAGCGATTTTTGGTGCCGACTGAGTGCTCTGTGGATTTGAGATCGAAGCAGTTTAGCTTCGTTATCAGATTTTTCAAGACGAGCCCGAATTTTGGCCAATTCGGCTCGGCTCATATTCAGTTCCTTGCTAGGAGTATTTTTCCTTGAGGTGCTCGGGCCTCGAGGCAGCCGATCCTCGTTTCGAGTACCGTGGGGAGTCGGTGTTCGTTTCTCGAGTAGGAGACGCGTAATGGCTTCCGCACACGTTTCCGCAGGGGGTAAAGTAGGCGAAACGTCCGTGTTTTGTTCGGCAATCTTAGTTGGTTGATTCGGATCACCAATTGAGTTGCTCGGGGCGGATTCCCCTTGACTCGACAGTATCTGCCTGAGCATCTCAGCCAGTGATTCTGGGGTGATATCGCTGGGGATCTGGTCTCCCAAGTTGATCCGTATCGGGTTAATCGGTTGAGTATCCTTGCGCTTTGTGTCCTGCTTCTTCATGCGGAGACACGGTGGCGAATCATCTGGCTCGGAATTAGTCTCGCTTTGCTCGAGGTTTTTTTCCTCTTCACCCTCTCCCTCTGTTTCATCGGCTGGAGAGTCGAAGGCCAGATTCTTTAAGTCGAGTTTCTTTCGTCGCCTGGCGTCTCGTTCTTCTCTTTCTTTCAGTTGGGTTCGCAGATTTTCAAGCTCTTGAGTCAACGTGCTGTTCAGGGCTCCTTGCTCTTCAGTTTGTTTTTTCAGGGCAGCGATCATCTCTGCTTCCGTTTGGCTCGCCGCCGTGCTTCCTTTGTGTTGCTGACCGGTTGGGTTGGTCTCGTCTAGATTTGTGTCTGTCATCCTGCTTCGTATTCCTTGTGTATGAATTCTCTCTCCCCTCCTTCTAGCGCCAAATTGTGCGAGCCGAAACATGCGCAATATTGTTTAGTTCGTTTTTAGGGAGAGCCGAGGAATTCTATTGATTAAATACGAAGAGGACGAGCCAAAGATGGTTTTATTTATAGCTGTTATGCGAGCTGTGAAATTTGTGGCGTCTGCCTTTGCTGTGGGTAAAAAAGTGATGCCTAAAACAATTGACATCGATTCCTATTTATAAGAGAATAGGAACCGACTTTACAAGATTTAGGTAAACTTTCCATAATGAAACTTTCCATTTCTGCTCGCACCGACTCGTGTTTATGGCAAGCTCTGAATATGGGCCCTCTTCGATGGGCCTCGGCTCGAATCGCTTTGCTGGATGTTGGCTCGGCCCATCGATATATTTCTTCCCGGTTTTCTGGTTTAGTTGACGGTTCGGCCCGGCTCGCTTTGATCACGCCGGTTCGAATGACGATGTGATGGAGTGAAATCTGTCCCCAACTGTGTCTGATTGTTATTTTCGTGTTTTTGCACTGTTCAATCGCGTCTGGTATCGCCCTGCAAATCGGGTGTCGAGCGACACCAAGGTGGTGGGTGTCGACCGACACCGAGTGTTGATCGGTTTTATGGTTCGGTTTAATTGGTTTAATTGAATGTAAGTGGTTTAATTGGTGTAATTAATTATTTAATATTTTAGTTAATTAATTAATTGGTTCAAAAATAATTATATAAATTATTTTAATAATTTTAGAAATTATTTAAATAATAGTTTATCTGGAAATTGCGTAATTGGCATGTAGACGGGATGACCGTCTCACTAAGTATTTATGAAATACTTATGCTTCTCTTTTTTCCTAATGTGATGCAGATAAAAGAAAAGTGTGATCGCGGAATCGAGGCTCCAGAAGGGGATGATAGGATTTTATTGTTTTATTTGTTTACACTGTTAGTCTATTATAACATGGTGTTTAAGTTGATAGTATTTTATATTATTTCTGGAATTGAATTGTTGAAAATTGGTTATTTATTTACTGATCTCTCTTTGAGAACTTCCGCATTGATAAATATTAAAAAAAAAAGCTTGGTTGTTTCATTTTGGTATCAGAGCTATTACGGTTTTAGAACTGTTAGAATTGGGTGAACCGAGACTATGTGTTTAATTGATTATATGTGTTTTAGTCAGTTAGAAGTCTTAGTATCATCCTCTTCGGCCTTCAATGTGATTATGCGGTGAGTTGTTTGTTTATTTGTGTGTTTTTTTCTAGCTTGCTCATCTTCTGTTCTTTGGAACTGCAGCGAGATGGATGCAGGTGCTAGAGGTCGTTGTGTCAGAGGTCGGGGTAGTGCCCGTGGTGGCAGAGTCGTTGGTCGTGGTGGCCAAATTGCGGGCCCTGAAGGCCGGGGTCAAGGTCGTGGTGCGGCGGCGGAGTCAAGGGAGAGTGCGACGCTTAATGTGGCGTCAGTGTCAGTGTCTCATTAAGTGGGGTCTGCGAATCAGGCTAGTTTGGGTGCCAGTGTTTGTGTGGGGACTGGTGCTGGTGGTAGTGTTGGGGCTGAGGCGGCCCCAGGTGGGGGTGCTGCTCCTGCTCAGGGTCGCGATGACCTGGTTGTGGGATTACTGACGCAGCTATTGGCACGTTTTCCGCCAGTGGTTCCAGAGCAGTCTCCGGGTGCACCTCCAGTGGCTGGGGCGCAGCAGGGTGCTGCAGTTGTTGGCAGCCAGGGGCTGCAGTGTGGAATTGGGGCGAATTCCTAGAGGAGTTCAATGCCATGTATTTCCCTCAGGAGGCTCGAGATCATCTTTAGATGCGGTTTATGGCGTTGTCTCAGGGAGACAGTTCAGTGGGGGAGTACGACGCCGAGTTCAGCAGGCTGGTAGGTCCATAGAGGTCGTGATATGGAGGACGAGCATGCCGTGGTACAGAGGTTCTTGCAGGGACTTCAGTTGAGTATATGGACTCAGTCCAGAGGTGGCGTGTACACCGAGGGCGGATCTGGTGGAGTTAGCAGCTTCGATTGAGGAGGACCTTCATGAGCAGGTTGGTTGTGCGAGCCGAAACTGCACTACGATACTTTTAGTGTTTTTAGGGAGAGCCGAGAATTTCGTCAGTAAACACAAGAATCGATCCAAATGATGGTTATTTGATTAGCTGTTATGCGAGCTACAATGTGTGTGGCGTGTGCCTTTTTCTATGTGTAAAAGTGATGCCTCAAATAATGACTATCGGTTCCTATTTATAAGAGAATATGAACCGACTTTTACAACCGACTTTACGCAAAAATGTAAACTTTCCTTTTTGGCTCGCGCCGACTTCAGTTTAAGGAAAGTCTTTGATGGGCCTCGGCTCGAATCGCTCAGTCGGATGTTGGTTCGGCCCATCGAGAAGTTTCCGGCTGGCCTTCGGGTTGACGCCCGGTTTGGCCCGGTTCGGTGCGGTTCGGTTCGGTTTTCCTCCATTTGCCCAATCCAAATGACGATGTCTCGGGGTGGAATCCGACCCCAACAGTTAGCCCCCAGCTCGTTAGTCTTAGGGGTAAGAGTGACGAGCTAAAAGTTGAAAGTGAGAAGGCATTGTCATTTGATTCTTCTATGGAGGTGGCTCGCCAAATGTTGCTTCGCTCGATATTTGACGCGAGATATTTGGCTCGCTGAGAGTCGCCTCGCTGTTTGCTTCTGATAAAACGATGTCGAGTTGCTTTATCGATATATGGGCTTAGAATCCGAAACGTTTCCGGGCCCACTAATCTTCAATGGAAGCCCTAAAGTTTAGGCGGGAATTAGGTCATGCCGTTTCGTCTTCCCGAGCCAGCGCGTGGATTAGGTCGCGCCGTTTCATCTCCCCGAACCGACGCGCCCACGCGCCAAAACTTCTATAAATACGAGGCCCGGGGCTCATTTTCTCCA
The DNA here is from genome assembly GCA_026724425.1 of Erythrophleum ivorense. NCBI lineage: Eukaryota > Viridiplantae > Streptophyta > Magnoliopsida > Fabales > Fabaceae > Erythrophleum > Erythrophleum ivorense. The sequence continues at coordinate 301,980 of JAIUCV010000212.1, read as the reverse complement.
TTTCGCTTCTCTCTCCAAAAACTGCCCAAGGTAGATCTCTCTCCCTTCTCTCTACTTTTCTCCTTTGTTTTTTGATTTTGCTCGTGTTTTCTGCCCTATCCGTCGCATCTTCACGCCTTCCGGCCGATATTCGAACATTCTGATTCATCTTCTTCCGAGCCGATATGTCTGATAATAGCCGTACTCCTTCTGTCGGAGCGAACCACTCAGAGGACCGCTCCTACAACTCAAATGATTCCGACGGGTCGGTACGTCGTTCGTCTTCAACTTCTGAATCGTCCGACTCGGCGGGTTCGCACAGTTCTCATACTTCACACGGTGGGAGGACGGTGAGTGCGCCTCGATCCGAAGGCGGAGATCGGTTGGATCGAGTTGACGAGATGGCTGAAGTTAATCCGTTGATGAGCGAGCCGCAGATTTCTTTTCACGACGGTTCGAATGAGGCTTCCGAGCCGAACGTTGACGAGGAACAGGTTGATGTAAATGAGTGGGCTCTCGTCTGTGCTGAATCAGGGTTCGCTAGGGATCAATCGGTTCGTCCCGGGGTGGGAATTGATCCGGCGTTCTGCCCCGAAGAGGTCAAGCTCGAAGAGATGATACTTGAGGGGGCCGTTGGCGATGTTCTCGGGCCGTATGGACCCAGTTCCTCTGAAGTGCCGAGGCGATCATTATTGAGTGATGCGTCGCTCGATTGTATTCTTTCTGGGGCCTTCCCAGCCAGCTCGCCTCGTAGAAGAAAAAGAGGTCCGACGAAAAGGCGCGGTCCGAGAAAGACTTCGGGCGGGCGAGCTTCTAAAAGGGCGGTTCCAGTTCCACCTGGGTCGACCCTTTGTACTGCGGATTCTCTTGAGGAGCTCCGGACCTGCTTCCGCATTTCTGAGGAGGTCGAACTCATTCTTCCTGCGAGCCATCAGCGAGCCGACAATCCTCCTGGAGGATGCCTTACGCTATACGAGAGTTTCTTCTACGGAACCTATCTGTGGTTTCCAATCCCGAGCCTGATTCTTCACTACTTGGGCAAGTATGAGCTCTCCATAGGTCAGATTTTGCCGCGAGGCATGCGGCATCTAGTCGGGTTAATCGTCTTGAGTTTCGAGGTCGGTGTTCAGCTCGGAGTCCATCATCTTCAAAACCTGTTGGAGATTCGTCCTAGCGGGAAGAATACGCTTCGCTATTACATCTCGAACAAGAAGAACAAGAAGATCTTCGACGATTTTCCCAATAAAGATGAGGGTTGGAACAACCATTTCTTCTTTGTCCCGATCAGCGGCGCTTCCGTCGGGGATGTGCCAAGGAAATTCGTAAAGCAAGAGTGGCGACCCATTGGTAGCCACGATGAAGCGATCTCTTCGACTTTCCTTATCATCATCGTCATCTGATGGATATTTTTGTTTTGCAGATCGTAGGCTCGTACTTCGCTGTCCGTCAGATATTAACATCGTCGTTGATAGCTTCCGAGGAGAACAAACCGAGTGGATAAGGCATTTCAACTTCCAACGAGTTGAGAGTGCGCGAGCTCAAGCCTATAGTTCTTTTGGTGATTCAGACAGTTCGGACGAAGAGTACCCAGAAATCCCCGAACCCTCAACCAAGATGCAGATAAAGAGCGTTCGTCAGAGATTGGAGGAGCAAAGGAAACAAAAGGCCCGCCCGAGGACTGAAGAACCAGCTCAGTCAAAACCCCTAAGGACGACTGGTCAGTCGAAGACCGAAGGGAAGAAGGCTCAAGAGTCTGCGGATGTTGGCCGGGCCGTGGAGCTCGCCAAAGAAGCCATGAAGAAGAAGAACGTTCCCGCTTCTTCGGATAGCTCGAATGCTTCCGGGGATTCTGGGACACTCGCTCTTACTCGAAAGAATAAGAAGGGCGTTCCAACTCCTACTGCCGCGCCGTCTGCGATCATGCTGTCCGAAGCGGATAAGAAAAAGAGGTCGGCGCCGAGCGAGCTTGCCCGAGCTGACCTCAAGAAGGCTAAGACGACCACTGGCTCGGGCGCTGTTGCGGATCCTGATCAGGCTCGGGCCAAACGGAGGGCCGATGCAGCTAGCCGTCTTGCCGATTTCTCTTCCTCGGTTCGTCTTCCTCCACTTGACACGCTTCGGGAAAGTGTGGCTTTCGGAGAGGCGGCTCTGAAGCTCCTTTCGGTAAGGTCCCCTGCCCAGAAGTCGTCGCTTGCCGTTTAGTTTTTCCACCTAACTCGCGTTTATTTGTTTCAGTTCGCCGAGTCTTTTAGTGGTCTTGTCCTCAATTAAGAGGATAGGGCTCGCTCAGATGAGTCGGCTCTCAAAGACCTTCAGAAGGCTCTGGATATAATGAGGAAGTCGCACGCCGTCACGACGAAAGGGCACCAGGACGAACTGAAGCGAGCCAAGGACGAAGCTGCCAAGAACAAGGACGAGGCTGACGCGCACCGAGCGAATGCCGTCAGGATGGCCGATTGCAATATTAAGATCGCAGCGAAGTGTGAGTCGCTTGAGTCGGAGATCAAATTTTTGAAAGAACAAGTTCGAGCCAAAGACGCTCTCCTTGCCGACAAGGTTAAAAGGGCGAAGGCTGACCTGACCGGGAGGTATGGTTTGCTTTTTGACAATGTCAAATTCGACTTGGAGAGTCTCAGGGGGGTTCAGGAGCGCGCCGCTCTTCTCGCTCAGGCCGAAGGAAATGTCGAACTGATCAAGGACTTCAAAAGCGGAAAACCGATGGATCTCGACACCGAGCTCGCCGACCTCGAGAATCACATCGCTTCTGATAGCGAGGCCGGGAAGGAGGCCGAGTCGTTGCTTGAGAAGGTGATTGAGCAGCTGGTCGTTCTTCCAGTCTCACCCGAGCCCGCTGAGGTACTTTTTAAAGACGAAAGGGTTACAGTTTTTGAACGAGCCTGGCTCGGCATCCATTCACAACGTGGTACTAATTTTGGTTCCTCTATCTTTCAGTCCGATGTCAATGAGAAGGCCATTATTGACGTCCCGGAGGCGTCGAGCCAAATTCAGAATGTTCCTGCAGCGACTGGCGCACTGGAGCCTACGGATGTCAAGGAGGCTGCTGTTGAAGATTTAGGACCGAGCCAACTTGCCGTTTGAGCTCTTTTCTTCTTTTTTTTTTTTTTTCTTCTTTGAATGATGCCTGGATGGCTTTATCTGTTTTTGTACTTTAGTGCCTGGATGGCTTTATCCAATGGTGTTGTTATTAATTGAATCGAGATAAATATTTAATGATTATTCGATCGGGTTGTGTACTTCGAGCTTTGACAAGAGTCGTCTCGAATCGTGCTGAGTTTATGTTAAGGCATTATACCGATGTTGCTGCGGAGCTTTTTGGGGATCGGGTTTTAAGTCAACTAATTCCAATTTTTACCGCGAACCTATTAATTAGTAAGCCGCGGGTCGGAGTAGTGACGGATTGCATCAAGTATTGAACCAATGTTGCTGTGAAGCGTTATATGTATTGGGTTTTGGTTGTCTTGCTCCAGTTTTTGCCGTTTCCTTATCTATTAGTAAGTAGCGGGTCGGAGCAATGACAAGTGATCACATTTATATAGCGCGCTTACGAGATAGTGTTTGGATAATCGTTAAAATCGAATGTCGTGGCCAACGACATTCGGCTCGGAGTGGTTTTGTGAACGTCTGTCGAGCTATGGAAATTGAACTGAAAGTGGCAGATTTTGCCTTTAAGTTGATGTAATGAAACCCGGAAATTTCATTCATCGTTGCGTTTAGCGGCGAGCCGCGTTACAAAGTAAATGAAAATGTGTTAACGGCGAACCGTGTTACATGGAAGTGGTTTGTTTTAGCGGCGAACCGCGTTGCGCGATCATAATGCGTTTAACGGCGAACCGTGTTGCAAATGAAAAAGTGATAGGGGGTGTAAGTGTACACGTACCCCACCCCCCCCCCCCCCCCCCCTTTTTTTTTGGTGGGGGGCAACTGAATCCACCAAAAGGTGAACTGCCTACGTACCCCTTGCGGGGATCAAGTCACGCGTAGTTCTAAGTGATGGCGCTTCGCGCCTTATTGATAGTACTTCTTGAGATGCATAACGTTCCATGGCTTCGGTATTGCTTCGCCAGCCATGTTTTCGAGCCGATAAGATCCCGGGCGAACTGTTTCGGTGATCTTGTAAGGACCTTCCCAATTCGCACCTAGCTTTCCAGCGTTTTCCTCTGCGGTGTTTTGGAACACTTTTCTGAGAACTAGGTCTCCTGTTCTGAATCTCCTGGTTCGGACATTAGAGTCGTAGTACTTAGCCGCGGATTGCTGATAGTTTTGGATCCTGATAAGTGCTTGGTCGCGCCGTTCGTTGATCAAATCCAGCTCGTCCAGCATCATCATATGGTTGCAGTCTGCTTGTTCTGGTAACAACCATCGGCGTACTCCGGGAAAATGCACTTCGGGGGGAATGACACATTCCATTCCGTAGACAAGTGCGAATGGCGTTTCGCCGGTGGCTCGTCTCGGGGTTGTCCGATGAGACCAAAGGACTCCTTCTAGTTCGTCTGCCCAGCGGCCCTTTTTAGCGTCGAGCCGTTTTTTAAGCCCATCGAGAATCGTCTTGTTAGTTGCCTCGGCTTGACCATTCCCTTGCGGGTAGCGAGGCGTTGACTTGCTAAGGCGGATCTTCCATTTGTCGCAGAAGTTCTGAAATCGAGCCGATATAAATTGCGAGCCATTGTCCGTGACAATTTCATAAGGAACACCGTGCCGACAGATGATGTTTTTCCAAATGAATTGTTCAACCTGCGCGTCTTTTATACTTGCGTAGGATTCAGCTTCGACCCATTTAGAAAAGTAGTCAGTTAAAACCAACAGAAACCTTTTCTGCTTTGATTTATGTAGTGGCCCGACAATATCCATCGACCATCTCATGAATGGGTATGGTGCGGAGATGGAAGACAACAGCTCGGCCGGCTGATGTATCGTTGGAGCATGACGCTGGCATTTCTCGCATTTCCGCGAGTATTTTTCGCAGTCACTGATCATAGTTGGCCAAAAATAGCCGTGCCGTTTGATTTTGATAGCCAAGGCTCGTCCTCCGGAATGATTTCCACATGATCCACTATGAACTTCTTTCATTATCTCTCTCGCCTTCTTTCCTTCTACGCACGCGAGCAGCGGTCCTGAAAACCTCCATCGGAATACAGCGTCCCGTATCAGAATGTATCGCGCTGCTTGAGCCTTCAGCTTGCGAGCCGCCCACTTATCTGCTGGTACTTCTCCATCGGCTATATATACACGGATCGGAGCGAGCCACTCTTTGTCGCAACCGTATTCCGTATCTTCCTCGATTTCCATATCCGCGGGCTGATCTCCATCAAGTATACCGTTATCGTTCGGCTCGTCTGTGATGATGGTCATTAGAACTTCGGGCTCGTCGATGTCGATAAATTCTATGGGGATTATCCTTTTCAAGTCTGGATCGGAGGTCGAAGCTAGGGATGCCAAGGCGTTGGCCTGAGTATTGTCTCCACGCGGAATCTTCTCCAAGGCAAATTTTTCGAACTGTCCGGCTAGATTCTTGACTACTTCAAGGTAGGCTTCCATTCTTTTGTCTTTTGTAGCGTATTCTCCAGTGAATTGGCTCGCGACGAGCTGGGAATCACAGTAAGCATGTATGTTTCGAACTCCAATTTCGAGCGCCAACTTTAATCCAGCTATTAATGCTTCGTACTCTGCCTCGTTGTTTGACGCGCCGAAATTGAGACGAAGAGACTGTTCCAAGATTTCGCCCGTCGGGGAGGTGAGTCGAATTCCGACTCCGGCGCCTTGTTTCGACGACGAGCCGTCAACGTGAAGTAGCCAATCAGCGGAAAGATTTGGTTCCTCGCTGGCGGCGATTGGCAGCTCGATTAAGAAATCAGCCAAAACATGTGATTTTGCGCTCGTTCGATTTCGATATTCGATATCGTATTCGCTCAGCTCGATTGCCCACTTGGCTAATCTTCCGGATTGGCTCGGGCTGTGCAGGATCGTTCTTAATGGTAGCGCCGTTAGAACTACGATCGTGTGAGACTGGAAATACGGGCGTAATTTGCGGGCCGCCACTACGACTGCTAGTACCAGTTTCTCGGTCTGGGGGTACCTCGTCTCTGCGTCAGTCAAACTTTGGCTTACATAGAAAATGGGTTTCTGGATTCCTCGATCTTCGCGAACCAGGACCCCACTGACTGCTGTTACCGATACGGCGATGTACAGATATAATGGCTCTCCTTCTTCTGGTTTCGCCAGTATCGGTGGGTTCGCTAGGTACAACTTCAGCTTGCGGAAAGCCTCCTCACACTTCGCTGTCCACTCGAACTTCTTGTTTCCTCGCAAAGTGTCGTAGAAAGGGAGACACTTATCCGTGGATCGTGAAATGAAACGGTTGAGCGCGGTGACACGTCCGGTTAGTTGTTGTATTTCCTTCTTCGTCTCCGGCGACTTCATTCTGATTAGAGCCTGGATCTGCTTCGGGTTAGCTTTGATGCCTCTGTAGGTAACCAGATATCCCAAGAATTCTCCGGATGTTACAGCGAACCGACACTTCGTTGGATTTAGCTTCATATCGTGTGAGTTCAGCTGCTCGAAGCAGTCGCGGAGATGTGCCACATGTTCTTCCTTTTTCAGAGATTTCACCAGCATATCGTCGATATAAACTTCCATCGTCTTCCCAAGCTGCGAGGCGAACATCTTGTTTACGAGCCGCTGGTATGTCGCTCCCGCATTCTTGAGTCCGAACGGCATGACTTTGTAGCAATAGATGCCTCGCTCTGTTTGGAACGCTGTCTTTTCTCTGTCGTCGGGGTGCATCCGGATCTGATTATAACCTGAGAAGGCATCCATGAAGGTCAGCAGTTCGTTTCCCGCCGTTGCTTCTACGAGCCGGTCGATATGAGGGAGTGGGAAACTATCCTTTGGGCACGCCTTATTCAGATCCGTGAAATCTATGCAAACCCGCCATTTTCCGTTCTTCTTTTTGACCACTACTGGGTTAGCAAGCCACTCTGGGTATTTTGCCTCGGTGATCGAGCCCACTTTCAGGAGACGTTCCACCTCGTCGTTTACTGCCTTTAACCGCTCATGCCCCAATCTTCTTCGCTTCTGTTTCACCGGTCTGAACGTTGGGTCGACATTCAGCTCGTGGCAGGCGATGTTGATATCTATCCCCGGCATATCTTCGGCTGTCCAAGCGAATGCGTTGACGTTTTCTTTCAAAAAGGAGATCAATTCCTCTCTTATTGTCTCGTTTAGGTTCGCTCCGATCTCCACACATCTTTCTGGGTTCTGCTCGTCTATGCAGACGGATATTACCGCTTCACAGCTTGGTTCTTCGATGACGGGATCCTCATTTTTGCCTGCTTTCTTTCTAGGCGGCTCGATCTCGCCGGTGATCTGTAATTGCTATAAGAGATTGGCTAAACCGTTCGCTGACTCTCGGTTCGTCTTTACCTTCTTTCGGTTCTCCTCTGGAGTTGGTTTGGGTAACGGGTTGCGGAGTTTATGTTCCGTCATGAAACAGATTCTCGAATCTTTCTGCGAGCCGAGGATGGTCTTGACTCCTGTCGGAGTGGGAAACTTGAGACAAAGGTGGTAAGTAGATGGCACGGCTCGCATCGAATTTATCCAAGGAGTGCCCATGATGATATTGTAGATTGGAGGATTATCCGAGACGGAAAAGTTCACCATCTTAGTAATCCCTCCAGCTTCGACTGGGAGTATGATACTTCCCATGGACATCGTCGTCTCGCCCCCGAACCCGGTCAATGGTTTTGGCGTCGTCTTTACGTCGTTCGGATCGATTCCCATTTTTATCAACGTGCTCTTGTAGATTATATCGACTGTGCTTCCTGTATCGATCAGGAGCCGAGCTATGTCGTAATTACCGACGGCAAGCATGATTACGAGCGGATCGTCATGCGGTCTATCGATCCCGATGACTTCATTTTCCGTGAAAGTGATTTCGACGTTTGGGATTTTGGGTGGTCCATACCAGTTAACCGCTGCGTCGGTTCGCCGTTGAAAAGCTTTGATCGACGTCACCGTATCCTGACAGTATTGCGAGCCACCCAATATGAGGTAGATTTTTTGTCGCGATCCCGATGGTTCGTCCGAATCATCGCGTCTCCCGCGTTTCGGTCGATCCGCTGGTTGGCTCGGTTGTCGATCTGATTGTTCCGGCCGTTCTCTTGGCTCGGGACGTTCCAGATCTTCCAGCTTTAGATCGCCTTTCAATTCACCGCTGAGTAGTTTTCTTGCGAGTTCTGCTCCGAGATGGCGGCATCTCTCTGTCGAATGGCCGTAGCATTGATGGAATTCGCAATAAACCTTCTCGTCTTGTGGCGCGGGATTTTGGTTCCTTGTCCAGACATAGTTTTTCGATCCTCGCCCCCTTCCGTCGCCTGCTTGGCTCGTGCCGCCTGTCTGTCGGCCCGTTCCGATCTGATAGTTATGCGATCCGGAGAAATTTGGCCCTTCGTGATGGATGTAACTGTTCTTTCCGCGCCGATGGCTGAAGTGATTGGGATGTTGATTCGATGGCTGATGAGCTGTCGGCGGGTTAGGCGGTTGTTTGGTGGCTGCCTTCAATGTGGGATGCGAGGCAGCGAGCAACTTCATATCTTCCTCTTCTTCGATGAACACGACCGATCGGTGGATGGCATCGGCGATCGACTTGGGTTTGTTGTACGCGAGCTCCTTCTGAAACTCCGATTTGACGCCTAAACCCTTTTTTAGAGAATCTATGGCGATCTCGTCATTGACCGCCCCGGCTTTTGACATGGTGGTTTTAAAGCGATCCATGAAACTGCGAAGCGACTCGCCTTCGCCTTGCAACATGTTCCACAGATTAATCACCGAGGCCGATTTCTCGATGAACATGGAGTACTGCTTAAGAAAGGAAGCCGTCAACTGCTGGAAGTTTTCAATCGAATTTCGCTCGAGACTTAGGAACCAGTCCAGAGCCGGACCCTTCAGGTATTCAGCGAATAGGAGGCAGAAGCCGGCATCTTTCTCTTCTGTGTTTCGGAATTTGGCTCGACTCAAGGCGACCCGAAATGCGTTGATGTGATCTTTCGGGTTCGTCGAACCGTCGTACTTCTGGATGCTTAGTTTCCCGGGATCCATTATTTTGGCGCCCATCACTTTCGCCGAGAAAGGAGTGTGTTCGGCGTCTTCGCATATCTGAGCAATTTCCGGTGCCGAGCTGAGTACCCTGTGGATCTGTGATCGAAGTAATTTGGCCTCGTTGTCGGATTTTTCAAGACGAGCTCGGATCTCGGCCAATTCGTCGCGACTCATGCTCTGACCCTTGCCTTTTCTTGCCGTACTCACGCCTCGGGGTGATCGCTTTTCGGTTCGTGTTTCCAACAAGAGACGTGATACTGCTTCGGCGAGCTCCGCATGATCTAAGCTTGGTGAATCTCCAGTTTCCTGTCCCGTCGCCTTATCAGTTCCTTTGCTTTCCAACATTATCTGCCTCAGGGCTTTGGTTAGCGCCTCGGGAGTGATTTCGCTGGGGAGCGGATCTCCTAGGTCAATTCGTATTGGTTTGGTTGGCGGCGCGCTCTTGACTTTATTTTGCTTCTTCTTCTGAAGTGGCGGTGGCGAACCATCTGATTCGGATTCTGTTTCCTCTCGTTCCGGGGTTTCTTCCACGTCGTCCCCTTCTTCTCCATCTACTTCGTCAGCCCGGGAGTCGAAAACCAGATTTTTTGGATGGGAATTTTTACGTCGCGCGACACCTCGTGCTTCTTTCTCTTTTAGTTGGGCTCGCAAGGTTGCGAGCTCTTGCGTCAACGAGCTGTTCAAAACCTCTTGTTCTTCGGTCTGCTTCTGAAGGGCAGCGATCTTTTCTGCTTCCGTCTGAACTGTTGTCTCGCTATCCCCGTTCTGCAAACCGGTTGGTGTGGATCTGTTCAATTCTTCGTTGGTCATCTCGTCGAGCTCTTGTGTTTTCTAGTTTCAAATCCCCCTCCTTCTAGCGCCAAATTGTGCGAGCCGAAACTGCACTACGATACTTTTAGTGTTTTTAGGGAGAGCCGAGAATTTCGTCAGTAAACACAAGAATCGATCCAAATGATGGTTATTTGATTAGCTGTTATGCGAGCTACAATGTGTGTGGCGTGTGCCTTTTTCTATGTGTAAAAGTGATGCCTCAAATAATGACTATCGGTTCCTATTTATAAGAGAATAGGAACCGACTTTTACAACCGACTTTACGCAAAAATGTAAACTTTCCTTTTTGGCTCGCGCCGACTTCAGTTTAAGGAAAGTCTTTGATGGGCCTCGGCTCGAATCGCTCAGTCGGATGTTGGTTCGGCCCATCGAGAAGTTTCCGGCTGGCCTTCGGGTTGACGCCCGGTTTGGCCCGGTTCGGTGCGGTTCGGTTCGGTTTTCCTCCATTTGCCCAATCCAAATGACGATGTCTCGGGGTGGAATCCGACCCCAACATTGGTCTGGTAGCTGTTTCAGCTTCAATTGCTCCTGCTATCCAGCCGAGGAGTCAGCTGCAGCAGCAGCAGCAGCAGCGCAGAGGTTCTGGTTTTGGCAAGGGCGGTAAGCCTGCGCAAGGCCAGAAGAGGAGGTCAGATTTCTGCAAGCAGACAGAGTGGTTGATGCATGCGTGGGTGTGGGATGTATGCAAGTAATAAAAACCCTAAGCAAACATAGTTGCAAGTGCACAATTTTGTAGTTGTAGTACATAGGGGTCGAACCACAAAAGAATGCAAATTACACATTACACACTTTGAAAAGATTTGGTTAAGCTAAATCAATATGCAAGGAGTTTTGTGTTTGGTTTTCTTTAGTGAAATAAGAGAAACAATGCAAATCTATACAAGCAACATTAAAGAACATAGATAACTCGCAAAGAATATATGCCAAATTAATTGAAAAGATTGTCGAATCTGATTCTTAAACTCAAAACACTATGATGTGGTCATCCCACTTTCGTGGCTCCGACCACCTATGTCTCTTAAACACAATGGCTCAGTTTTCGTTGGTCATTGAAGAGTGAGACATGGTTTAAGCTTAAGTAGTGATTGTTCACAATAGTCCTCAAGTCTACTTTCATAGCTTAACGCGTATTGCTCATCAAATACTAGATCCGAAGATATAACAAGCTTTTGGAGAGTATATCAACCTTAGATCAAGTCACTAGTTAGCTACTCTAGAAACAAGCATGAGGCGCAAATAAAGATGAAAAACCATAGGGTTTTCCCTTTATTCAACAACCGATTATTGAAGACAATTATGTCATGTCCTTATTGAAGGATCCATAATTCAGTAATAAGTCTAAGGAAGTAGAAGGAATCTCATGGTTCTAATGGAGAGAGGAGGAGTGATAGCCATAGAGATAAACCTCTAAATCATAGACTTAACTAAATAAACATGTAAATATGTACAATGCAAAAGAAGAAAAGAAAGAAGCAAGGAGACCACCTAAGTGGCTCCGATTTTATTGAGAGGTGTCAGAATTCTAGGATCTGATCATCGATACAAGAGAATAAAAGCAAGTATATATAGATAAGGGGAGGCTTAGGTCGGCTGAGTTAAGGCGCGTATAAGAAGAAGAAAGTTTCCATTTCTTGTCCTCGCTTGAGCTTGCTCACTAAGTTTGCGAATGGGCCAAGACCGCTGCCTTCAAAATGCTTCATAGAGTGTGGGCTTCAGTCCTGATGAGGCTTGGGCTTGCCCTGAAGTGGTCCCGGTCCATTTTACTCATTCAATCTGCATGGGCTTCATTTCCTCGCCAGACGGACATATCTTGGGAGAAAAAAAAGTATAGACCGGATGTGAACTCCAAATGGCTCCATTCCACTTTGCCACGATGCATGACTCAATTATCTATCCATCCGTATCAAGATAATAAGATTTGGACGTCGGGAAGACCTTCAACCGCGGCCATCTTTCCGATTTTCCGATTATGTCCGATTGCGAAAATTGGACACTTAGTGTTTTATTGAAGCTCTTGAATTGATAACTTGCATGGATTATTGTTTGAGGTTATTTTGCTCCATTTTGTCTCCTTTTTGCCATTTTGACCTGTTTGCTTCCCAAAACCAAAATATACAAGAAAATTACCTCTTGGATAAAAAATCATTATTATTATGCAATAAAATATATTAAAAACTATAGTAAAAACATATAAAATATGGATATATCAACTCCCCAGACTTAGTCTTTTTCTTGTCCTCGAGCAAACTAAGAAAGAAAGAGAGGTTTGAAAAACATGAGAACTGCAATCCTTCTTGAAAATCCAAATTAACTTATACTTTAGTAAATCACATGAAAAACAGAATTGTCATTTAAATGAGATACTAGTGAAACAAACAAGCTTTTTTTTTTTTTATTAATTAATTAAGTGCGGAAAACTCAATTAAAATAAACTCAAACAAATAAACATTAAATAATTAATTCCAAAACAACCAAATTCAATTCAAGAATAATATTAAAATAACTAGCAACCTAAACACCATGTTTGCAATAACAACATAAACAAAAACGATAATCAACAAAATCCTATCATCCTCTCTCTGGCCCGATTCCGCGATTACACTTACTTTTTACCTGCATCACATTAGGGAAAAAAAGATGCATAAGTATTTAAGAACTACTTAGTGAGGCAATCACCCCGCCTACAAGCCAATTACGCATTTTAAACACATTTAAATATTTATATTAATTACCACAATTATTAAAATAATTCTTTTTAATTATTAAATAATTTTTACAATTAAATAATAATTTTTAAACACTTAAATAATTTCCACAAGTATTTTCAATCAATTCATTAATTAAATTCACCATTTAATAAATAATTATCGAATCAAACCACTTAATTCGAATTAAACCGATTAAACCATTAATTAAATCAAATTAATCAATTTTCCAGAAAACCGGATTAAACCGGACCAATGTCGATCGACACCGCTTGTCCAGCTTGGTGTCGATCGACGCCCAAATCGATTTCTCAACACAGAAACACCAAATCACACAATCATCACAATAGACTCGATCAAACGCACATATGTCTCATAAAGCATCACGAAACTCATCATAAACTCAACATAAATCCACCAACTTCACAAATCTATTCTTTTGCGAGCTTACGGTCATGCACTCACCTTGATAACGGATTAAAAAGAAGGAACAAGGAAGATGGTGAAACACAGCAACAAACAGTCTCAGAAACCACCCAAGCTCTCCAGAAACTCAATTCTCCTTCTCTGCCTCCTTTTGTCTCGAAAAACGTGAAGAGAGGCTGCTCCTTCTCTTTTAAAACGCGACCTAGGGCTTTTTTCCACAAAACCAGCCCAAACCGGAAAATTAAATCAAACCGACATTCAATTTCTGGACCGGTGTCGACCGACACCCTCCCTGGTGTCGCTCGACACCTGTCCAAACGACACGTCTCTGGTTTACGGATGTTACAATTCTCCCCCACTAAACTGGATTCGACCTCGAAATCCAACACAACATGTCTACCACAGACGAAAAAATCCGGCCCACATGGCCAAACACACGAGATCCTCACTTGATCCCTGAGACTCACATCTAATTCTATGTCATACGCACGTTTCCCAGACTTCTTTACTCTTAACTCACTCTGCCGGAGAACACTATCTCCAAAGGACATGCAGGTGAACACTATCTCCCCAAGAGGAACACTATCCCCTCGTTACTTACTACGCGACACACTAGTCACTAGTAAGTAAACATACCATATCACTTATACTTGAGGTAATGACCCTCTCGTACAAGTCTATCAGAGAACACTATCTCTATAAGAGAACACTATCTCCTGGCAAAGAGTTATTCGGGGACACCACGGCCCCTAGAGTAAAAACTCTGAAACGTCTATAACATACGTGAATAGATTATCTCACGACCCACTGGTCAACATACTTGTAGCATCCAAACCACGAAACAAATATTAGGCAAACACCATCTCATATGACTCAAATGTGTAAATCGTTACAACTCAAAACGAAAATACATAAGCCACACCAACAACAACAAAAACATAGCACCACGCTATCACAACTAGAACCACAAAGACGAAGAAGTTCACTCGACGACCTGCTTGTCGAACCACTTCGTGAACTTCAGCTTCATCTTTGCCTCTGGCTCCCAAGTCTCCTCCTCTGTGCCACTACATTCCCACAAGACTCTCAACAATGGCACCCTCTTTTTCCGCAGAACCTTGACTCCCCTCTGGAGAATCCTCACATGAACCGCCGAAACTGTCATATCTGGCTGAAGATCCTCTAGAATCTCAGCCACTAGCTCCTCTGAAGGATGCAGACACCTCCGCAACATCGAAACATGAATAACCTTGTGAAAGGCGCTCATAATCAGTGGCAACTCCAACCGATATGCCACTGGTCGAACTCGTTCCACCACCGGGAACGGACCCATAAACCGCGGACTAAGCTTGTTCTCTGCTATGGACCTGTTAGGGCCCCTCAACATAGCCATCTTGAGATACACTCTATCTCCCACCTGAAACTCTAGCTCACGTCTCCGCCTATCTGCATAACTCCTCTGTCTATCCAGAGCCTCCTTCATGTTCAACCTCAAAACACGGATCTTCTCCGTCGTTTCCTGAACAAAGGTAGCTCCAAATATGCTGCGCTCCCCCACTTGGGTCCAACATAAGGGTGTCCTACATGGCCTCCCATACAACGCCTCATAAGGAGCCATGCCAATACTAGACTGAAAACTGTTGTTATAGGAAAACTCCGCCAAACACAGATGATCAGCCCAATGGCCACCCCAATCGAACACACACATCCTCAGCAAATCCTCCAACGTCTGAATAGTCCTCTCTGACTGCCCATCTGTCTGTGGATGATAAGTTGTACTCATATGCACCTTAGTGCCCATCTCTGTCTGAAATGCCCTCCAAAACTCTGAGGCAAATCTCGGATACCTATCTGACACAATACTGGCTGGCACACCATGCAGCCTCACAATCCCTCGCACAAATTTCCTAGCCAAAACAGCAGCTCCATCTGTCTTCTTGATGGCCAAGAAATGCGCGGACTTGGTCAAACGATCCACAATGACCCAAATTGCATCAAACATCCGTGAGATAGGTAATCCCACCACAAAGTCCATCGTGATCATATCCCACTTCCACTCTGGAATGGGTAAGCTCTGCAAAAGTCCACCTAGAACCTGATGCTCTGCCTTGACCAACGAACATGTGTTGCACCTCGCAACCCAATCTGCCACATCTCTCTTCATCCCGACCCAGTGATAATACCCTTTGAGGTCACGGTACATCTTGGTCGCACCCGGATGAATCGAAAACTTGCTCGCATGAGCCTCTCTCAAGACCTCCCATCTCAACTCCTCAACCTTGGGCACACAGACCCGCCCACGAACCAAAATCATCCCGTTCGCCGAGACCTGATACTCAGAACCAGCTGCCCGCGATGCATCAATCAAACCCTGATCATCCTGCTGAGCCACTCTGATCCTACTGAGTAAGTCTGCCTGATCAGCTTCCTCTAATCCCAAAGGCTCCTCTGAAATAGCACAAAGACGCAATGTACTAATCTCGCTGACCAAAGCCTCCACATCCTGCTCTCTAGCGGAATCAACTCTCCGTCGAGTCAACGCATCTGCCACCAAGTTGGCCTTGCCTGGATGATAGACAATATCCAGATCATAATCTGCCAGAAACTCTACCCAACCCGTCTGCCTCGCATTCAGCAAAGGCTGAGTAAAGATATGCTGCAAACTCTTATGATCTGTAAAGATCTACACAGCTCCACCATAGAGATAAGACCTCCAAATCTTGTGTGCGAAGACCACCGCTCCCAACTCAAGATCGTGTGTAGGGCGGTTGCGCTCACTGCCCTGCAACTGCCTCTAAGCATAGGCAATCACTCTGCCCTCCTGCATCAAGACACAACCCAAACCAACACCTGAAGCATCTGTATACACCACGTAAGGCTTCCCCGGATCGGGTAATGCCAACACTGGTGTACTAGTCAACATCTCCTTGAGCTTCCCAAAGCTCTCCTCGCACTCCGGCGACCACATGAACAGCACATCCTTGCCAGTCAACCTCGTCATCGGCTGAGACATACTCGCAAAGCCCCTGACAAACCTCATGTAGTAGCCTGCTAAACCCAAAAAACTCCTGATCTCGGTGGCACTACTCGGTCTAGGCCAGTCTCTGATAGCCTCAATCTTAGCAGGATCCACATAAACTCCCTCTGTAGAAACAATATGGCCAAGAAATCCCATCTCTCTTTGTTAAAAGCTGCACTTGCTCAACTTAGCATACAGCTTATGCTCCCAAAGCTTCTCCAAAACAAACCTCAAATGAGTCGCATGCTCCTCTGGACTCCTCGAATATACCAAGATATCTTCAATGAAGATGATGACAAACACATCCAAATACTCCCTGAATACGTCGTTCATCAACCTCATGAATGCTGCCGGCGCATTAGTCAACCCGAACGGCATGACTACAAACTCGAAGTCCCCATACGTCGTCCTGAACGCCGTCTTGCGAACATCTGCCTCATCTATTGGGATCTGATGATAACCCGATGCCAAGTCAATCTTGGAGAACCAAGTAGCACCCCTCAACTGATCCAACAACTTATCAATCCTCGGGAGTGGGTACCTGTTCTTCACTGTGACTCGGTTGAGTCCCCGGTAATCGATGCACAACCGTAAACTGCCATCCTTCTTCTTCACAAACAACACTGGTGCTCCCCACGGTGAAACACTCGGCCGAATGAACCCCTTACTCAAAAGGTCCTCTAGCTGCTTCTTCAGCTCTGCCAACTCTGCTGGCGCCATCCTGTAAGGTGTCTTCGATATCGGAGCTGTCCCGGGCTCCAACTCAATCGTGAAAGGATCTGACCGAGATGGTGGCAATCCCTTCAGCGATCGAAAGACATCCTCGAACTCCTGGACAACCTCAATATCCTCCAGAGCCACCTCACCACTAGACTCCGACATCACTATCGTCGCCAAGTACGCCTCGCAACCTCGCTCTATCATCTGCTCAGCCTGAATAGCCGAGATCAAAAGACTCCCTGAAGTCGGTCTCACCCCCTAATAAACCAACCTCCCTGCATCCCGCTCAAACACAACTCTGCCTCTGTAGCAGTCCATATGAACTCTGTAACACGATGATGCGGGATAAGCTTTTCCCAATTTCTATCCCTTTCCTGCAAGTGCACAGATCGAGAGTAGTAACGGGTTTATCGAACACAAGGACCAGTTAGTGCACTACAAGGTATGAGATTGAGATTTAGCTAGGAAAGCAATATGAGTTTGGTTGTTGTCACGATTAAAGCAAGTAAAGCAACCAAGTCAACAAAGAAAATAAAGTTGTAAATCAATGGATGGAAGGCGCTAAGCAATAGGATAATCGCGGCATGAGTGATTCAAGCAAGCAAGTTCGACTTGTTAGGGTTTTAAGAATGTGTACCACCTAGAACTCAAGACACTAATTTAGATCTTTCCACTTCCGTGGCTCCGACCCCTATGTTGATCTATCTAATCGCTAAACTTTCGGTATGTCCTTAGATAATCAAACAAGCATTAATTCGATCAAGTCTCAATTGTTCACAACCTCTAGTAAATCAACTTCCGCAGTCTAAGAGAGTTTGCCCACCAAATACTAGTTCAGGCGAATGATTCATCACTTCCGTGGCTCAAATCTACCTAGGATCATATGTTGATTGGCCAGATCAACACCAAGCAATGAACACAAGCAAAGGTGAAGAGTTTATGTAAACCCTAATTCTATATATCGATTATCAAGCAAGTATGAACACTATCATTTGATTTCCTATCACTTAACAAGGTAACTACTCAGACATAGAGAAGGAAGTCGAACTCATATTCATAAGAACAGAGGTTCGAAATCCTCTCTTGAAAGAGACAAAGAAAGAAAGTAAAACTATAAGAACTTGTATTGAAAATAATATGTTATTGTATCTCTATGTGCGGCTCTCTCTTTTACAAGGCTAAAAAGATGTATTTATAATGCTTCATAAGTTGAAGGGCGGCTTGACCTAGGTCTTGGTCGAAACATAAGAGGCGGTGTAAGTTTGGGCTTGAAAACATGCAAAACGTGCTTCGGAAACGAGCCAGGTCGATCGGGACATGTCATGGTTGAGCGGGGCGGTCGACCGGTCGGTCGGGATGGCGTCTGGGTCGAGCGGGGCGGTCGAGCGCGCGTGGAATGGTGAAGAAAGGTTGGGTCGGACGGGAGCGTTGGAGTCCCTGTCCGACCGGCTTCGGGCGACTGGATGTTCGTCGTCATGAAGGAAGTTCGGGTCGGACAAGGGCCATGGAGTCCCTGTCCGACCGGCTTTGGTCGAGCGGCTTTGATGATGTCCGGTTTTCGGCTCCTTTGACACTCTTCAATAAAACGATCATATCTCCCATTCTACATGGCCAAATTGCATGATTCCAATTGCGTTGGAAAGCTAACTCACGTAGGCATCGCGGCGAACTGGTTTTGGTGAAATCCATTTAGTAGAATGTTTTTGAGGCTCCTCCAAAGTTAATGATAGTGCATGAGGCTGCTTTGAGGACCTATTCCTTTGTTTTGCTCCAAATTGCATCGTTTGACCTAAAATGACTCTTGGCATTTTATATGCATAAAAAATACCTTTTAAAGCAAAAAGTCACGGTAAAACCATGCATAAAGTATATAAAAACGATGTAAAAAGGGTGTAAAATTGAGGTATATCAACTCCCCCAGACTTAGATCTTTGCTTGTCCCCAAGCAAATAGAATCCAAATTAGAGAAAGCGGTTTGAAAACGTAGAAACTCCTTATCCTTTTGAGAAACCTGTGGTGGCTTCCTCTCCTGTATTCCACTAAAAACATAACCAATGTTAGACTAGCTTCACATAATGCTCGACAAGCATAGCGAACCATACCAAACTCAACTAGTCTCATCCAGCATTCCATACTTTCCATTTTTAACTCCTTGCATAAATTTAAAACGTGCGGTCTTTATCAAGGGAATATCGATCATTAAGCACTTGTTCTTACCCACTTGAGTCTCTCCAGGATAGTCCTTTTTGAAGCTTTTGAGTTCTTTTCCTCTCTCTCTTCTTTTGAGTTCTTTTCCTCTCTCTCTTCTTTTGAAGGATCGATCTTTCCCTACTTTTCTAGGGTACCATTTTATTTTTTCTATCGATCCTTCTTCCCTTTCTTTTTCTTTTGGCGAATAACATAGGATAGGCTTTTGCTTTTTCCTTGTTTTTGGTAGGTCTCCATAAGACAAGAAGGTGCAGACGTATGCATTCCTCTTGCTTACACGTTTTCCTTGTGCTTAAAAGCTTTTGATTTTCATTTTTCTGAGAGAGAGGAGAACTGCACTTTGTATTGGACACACACTTTTGAGATCAAGTGAGGAACGACTCATATGTATGCCAAGTCCTTTGACAAGAAAAACTAGATTGATTAGGGTGGAGTTAACGTTAGATTGTCCGGGTACCTTAGAAATGTTGCCAAGTCAGTAGGTCGATCCACCGTTAGAGGTTCTGTTAGGCTTATGTCTGCAACTGATGTCCGCTCTAGGGTCATAGATTGTTAGCACAACACCGGAGAATCATAGAGATAGATCATAATTTCCAACTAAGGTTTTGACTCAATAAAACCGAAGTTTTGAAAAAGGTTAATAAGAGAAATATATATGAGATGAAGACAAGACATGAACAAACGCATTAGTACCGACAATCCCCCCAGACTTAACTTGCACCGTCCCGGTGAAAGCAAATCCGATTAAGGAAGGTAAAAGAAAGAGGTAATAAGGCGTTTGTGAATGAGAGGAAAGATGTAACCTGATATGGTATTAGAAACCGAAGAATGGTGTGATGGATGATATGTCCAGCTACTATGTTGCTCCATAATGTGGATGAGATCCCGGCTTAGATGGTCAAGTGCTGTTGTACACCAGCAAAGAGCTTTAAGGGCCGCCTGAGTGTAGGTGAAGTAGGATCATCATGTGGTAGAACAGCAAGTAGGCGTGGTATGTGATGGGGTTTGGAATGAAATTGTGGTGGGATGATGGTGGGGTGATATGCAAATGAGGTGGGATGGTATGCAATGAGGTGGGATGGAATGATGGGATGGTGGGTCGGCAAGAGGGGATACGGTCGATCGGGCGAGGCACCGGTCGATCGTCCTGGTCGACTCGACCATGGTGAGTGCTGCATTCTTCTTTCCTGAGGTTTTTTCTGCTTCTTTCATGCTGGATTCTCAAATTTCTGTATCCAAAACTTCAAAAAAACTATTAAATGAAAACAAAGATTAAAAAGGGATAGAAAATACCTTATGGGTTGCCTCCCATACAGCGCTTGTTTATGGTCTTTAGCTTGACTGTTTGGCTCTTCTAAGAAGAAGTGGAAGGACATGGCCTGAGACAGCCTTTTTGTGCTTGTCCCACCACGTCCTTGTTGATGATCAGGTGGTTCATGAGGAGATATGAACCGAGAATGCTTGGTAAAAGTGAAAACGGGGACGACATCATAGAAAACAGATTTGTTGACATTGGCAAGAGAGATGCGGCGGTTTGGCCAATCCATGATGGCTCCAGCAGTTGCCAAGAATGATCTTCCAAGTATAATAGGCATGTCACTTCCTCCATTGATATTCATGATATGAAAATCCACTGGTATCTTTGTATCTCCAATTTCGAGCAAGACATCATAAACAACACCTCTGGGTTGTGCAATGGTGAGATCAGCAAGTCCAATGCTGATTTGTGAAGGTTGTAGGCGTCCCCTTTGCATGGAAATCCTTTACTATGTTACCCTGTAGATGATAGTAGCATATACCTCTTGATGCCCAAGGTAGAACGATTCCACATGCCCTAGCTATGGAGTGGTGCCGGTCAGAGACTATAGCCATTGGAAAAAGATGCGTAAAACAATCTCGAAGCTTGTTGAAAAACCATTCCCATGACTCATTATCCTCAGTATCAACAATCGCAAAAGCTAATGGGAATATTTGAAAATTGCCGTCCTGTCCGGCAGCGACAAGTAGAACTCCCCCATACTTCCCAGTAAGATGAGTCCCATCCACCACAATCACTCTCCTCAAATACCGAAAGCCAGCTATTGAAGCTCCGAAAGATATAAAACAGTACTTGGAACGGTCCATTGAGTCGCACACCAAGTCAGCCACACTTCCCGGGTTTGCTTCCTTAATTCTTTGCAAGTAAGAAGGCAGATTCGCCTATCCATCTTCTGCTGTTCCCCACACCAATTCTTGAGCGTGTTTAAGAGCTCTGTACGAAGCAGTATAGTTGAGCTTCATTCCAAACATAACCCTCATTGAGTCTCTGATGTGTTGCGGCACAATTCCGTCGATGATTCCGACCCGCTCGACAAATAGATGTCCAATATAGTTCGCTGTACAGCGTCTACGCTTACCTACTCGGTCAGACACAGAACATGTATGCGACTTCATGTACTTTGTCACCCAAAACGTAGTGGCTTCGTTCTTGACAGCCGCTCTAACCATCCAAGCGCATCCAGCCACTTTGCATTTGGCCACAAACAGTTTTGTAGTAGACTTATCTACTCTGAAAGTGAATCTTAGCATCACCGCCGTCAAACGCAACTCAGACAGAAGTTCTGCCTTGCTGTCAAAACTCTGGTGCTCATAGATATTGTCTTCCCAATTATCCGTCTGTCTACGCTGACCACCAAGACGCCCTCTAAGACGGGCATCTTCGAAAGGAATTTTCGTCTCACACACGTCTTCATCTTTCACTTTACCGTACTCACTATAGTCCGCGTGAGTATCATCGTCCACATCATAAGCTTTTTCCCTTGTATCACCCTCATCATCACAACCCGAATATAGTCCTTCTTCAGAAGCTTCATCTGAGTTTGCGGCCCATTCTTCATCAAACTCTTTATCCTGATTTTCAGTCTTAGGTCCATCCACGTGGTCTTGATCCTTCCCTTGGCTAGAGACACAAAGTCGTACAACATGAGTTCTACTTAGCTGGATCAAGCTTTGGACTTGTCTGTCATTTGTGACAAACATAGGAGGAGAATCAATAGGCAATTGCTGACTGAATGCATCTGGTAATGGATATGATAAATCCAGACGCTGTCCGTTCATGCTCACTGAATAATCATCTAAGGCCATTTGAATAAGCTCATCATGTGTACAACCATCCGTCAATGAGAACATTCGACCTCCTTTGCGATGATCAACCTCAAAATTCCATGACATATTGTCCTTTCTTACCCATTCTCCATAAACAGAAGCAATGTACACCATTATCTGCAAGTAAACAAATATCAACCACGTTAGAAATATTAATGAAAAAACATGGGTAGACTTCGCAGTTAGACTTCACAGATAGACTTCACTGTGAAGTCTACTTGGTAATGTCTAAAGTGCTAATCAAACAAGAAAACCATTTTCACGTTGTATATAACGAATAAGCATGTCAAACCCACACACCAGCAACTAAACAGACTAATACAACTAATTGTTCAAGAAAATTATGAAGTCTAACTCTGAAGTCTATCTGTGAAGTCTAACCGTGAAGTCTATCTGTGAAGTCTAACCGTGAGGTCTATTTGTGAAGTCTAAAAGGTTAGTTTTGAAATATATCAACCAAATACGTTTTTCGTGAAGTCTATCCGTGAAGTCTACTGAGTAAAAAAGGTTAGTTTTGCAATTGACTTTCGCTTGACTTTTGGGGAAGTCTAAACTGTGAAGTCTATTTAGGCCGATTAGACTTCAAAATGAAGTCTAACTCTGTTGTGAAGTCTAACTGTGAAGTCTACGCCAATAATTAGACTTCAGACGGGTTAGTTTTGCAATTAATTGAAATGTTTTTACTTTGGAGGTAGACTTCACCGTGAAGTCTATTTCGATAAACGTTGACCAGTAGACTTCAACCGGAAGTCTATCGCGTAATAGACTTCACAATGAAGTCTACTCGTGAGTAGACTTCATTTTGAAGTCTAATCGGCCTAAATAGACTTCACAGTTAGACTTCCCCAAAAGTCAAACGAAAGTCAATTGCAAAACTAACCTTGTTTACTCAGTAGACTTCACGGATAGACTTCACAAAAAAATTATTTGGTTGATCGATTGCAAAAACTAACCTATGAGACTTCATAGATAGACTTAACAGTTAGACTTCATAATGAAGTCTAACCCGTATTTTTTTGTTTTCAAAGGATTTCGAAGTAGACTTCACAATGAAGTCTACTCACCAAAATTTTGTGAAAGTCAATTGCAAAACTAACCTATTCGTTGACCAGTGGACTTCATTGTGAAGTCTACTTTGCTACATATATGTGAAATTCATTCAAATCGACCGGATTTTTACCTTGCCGTGATCTTAAGTTAAGTTCAAGACCAAGAAATCCGATTTAGAGCTTTAGCAAACTTCCCCAACCGTTAGAATGATCTCTCACACCGCCAATGGCAAGATCTAAGAACATAAACTTTGAAAAGATGAAAAGGTGAGTTTTTGGGTGAAAATGGAGAAGAAATTGAAGAATATAAGTTGATGAGATGATAGAATGAGTTTGTAGATATGTTTGAAGAGGAAATCATGCATTCAAAGCTTGATTTCGGTTGATCTTGGTTGTTGGATGAATTGATGGTGATGGCATTTTCGTGAATAAGTGAAGAAGATGAGGTTTCTTTAGACATTTGATTTCATAGTTAGACTTCACAGTTAGACTTCACGGAGAAAAGTAATGGCATTTTCGTTATTAAGTAAATATGAGAAGGGTGAAGAAGGTAAAAAAATCACATTTTGCAATGGGGGTTATTTTTGCAATTGACCCCAATTCTTGGGTTATTTTTGAAACTGACCCAAAAATAATTATGAAAATTATTTTAATTATTGGGAATTATTTAAATAATGGTTTATCTGGAAATTGCGTAATTGGCCTATAGACGGGATGACTGTCTCATTAAGTATTTATGAAATACTTATGCATCTCTTTTTCCCTAATGTGATGCATGTAAAAGAAAAGTGTGATCGCGGAATCGAGGCCGAAGAAAGGGATGATAGAATTTTATTGTTTTATTTGTTTGCGCTGTTAGTCTAGTATAACCTGGTGTTTAGTTTGCTAGTATTTTATATTATTTCTGAAACTGAATAATTGAATTAATTGGTTATTTACTTATGGGACAGTTTCAAAAATAGACCAAGAATTGGGGTCAATTGCAAAAGTAACACCCATTGCAAAATGTGTTTTTTTTTTACCTTCTTCACGCTTCTCATATTTACGTAATAACGAAAATGCCATTACTTTTTCCCGTGAAGTCTATCCGTGAAGTCTATTACGAAAATCAAATGTCCAAAGAAACCTCATCTTGTTCACTTATTCACGAAAATGCCATCACCATCAATTCATCCAACAACCAAACTCAACCGAAATCAAGTTTTGAATGCATGATTTCCTCTTCAAACATATCTAGAAACTCATTCTATCATCTCATAAACTTATATTCTTCAATTTCTTCTCAATTTTCACCCCAAACAATCACCTTTTCATCTTTTCAAAGTTTATGTTCTTAGATCTTGCCATTATCGGTGTGAGAGATCTTTCTAACGGTTGGGGAAGTTTGCTAAAGCTCTAACTCGAAGTTCTTGGTCGTCAACGTAACTTAAGATCACGGCAAGGTAAAAATCCGGTCGATCTGAATGAATTTCACATATTTGTAGCAAAGTAGACTTCATAATGAAGTCTACTGGTCAACGAACATGTTAGTTTTGCAATTGACTTTCACAAAATTTTGGAGAGTAGACTTCATTGTGAAGTCTACTTCGAAATCCTTTGAAAACAAAAAAATACGGGGTAGACTTCATTATGAAGTCTATTTTGAAGACTTATCGCTGAAGTCTAATAGGTTAGTTTTTGCAATTGATCAACCAAATATTTTTTTTTTGTGAAGTCTACCCCTGAAGTCTACTGAACAAAAATGTTAGTTTTGCGATTGAATTTCCCTTGATTTTTGGGGAAGTCTCAGTGTTCAAGAAAGCGCTAGGCGCTAAGCGGGCGGTGGGTCAGTGCCTAGCGCCTAGAACGCCTAATCGGATATATTATACATATTTTAAATATATTAAGTTCAAAATACACTCAAAAATTAAAAAAGTATTAAAACTAAACTATAAAAGTATAATATTTTCATATTAGATAATATATCCATAAAAAATGAATTTTGTTAAACTATAAATAAAAATTTAGATCAAATCATGGTTTATAAATACCTAGGCGCCGAGAAGGTAATCGCTACGGTTTATGCGGCCGCCTAGACCGCCTTTTAGAACACTAAGTCTACATGTGAAGTCTATTTAGGACGTTTAGACTTCATTGTGAAGTCTATTACGCGATAGACTTCCGGTTGAAGTCTACTGGTCAACGTTTATCGAAATAGACTTCGCGGTGAAGTCTACTTCCAAAATCAAATTTTTTTATTAATTGCAAAACTAACCCGTCTGAAGTCTAATTATTGGCGTAGACTTCACCGATAGACTTCATAACAGAGTTAGACTTCATTTTGAAGTCTAATCGGCCTAAATAGACTTCCCAGGTAGACTTCCCCAAAAGTCAAGCGAAAGTCAATTGAAAAACTAACCCTTTTTATTCAGTAGACTTCATGGATAGATTTCACCAAAAACGTATTTGGTTGATATATTGCAAAACTAACCTATTA
Source organism: Erythrophleum ivorense (assembly GCA_026724425.1). Taxonomy (NCBI): domain Eukaryota; kingdom Viridiplantae; phylum Streptophyta; class Magnoliopsida; order Fabales; family Fabaceae; genus Erythrophleum; species Erythrophleum ivorense. The sequence continues at coordinate 276,309 of JAIUCV010000212.1, read as the reverse complement.
GACTTCATATATAAGCCGACAAACTTCATTATGAAGTCTACTATTGAATGTTTTTTTAAAAACGCATTTTTGGAAAATGTATAATTAATTTTTAAGATTTTTTCTTGAACAATTAGTTGGAGAGAATCGCGGATCAGTATGCTGTGGACTAGTTTCACTTCCTGTAGAGCTTACATTGCTGTTAAAACTCTGCTTCTCTTCTTCATCATCTTCATAGTCTTCCTCATACTCCTGATCTTCTTCTTCTTTTCTTACAAGATGTGATGAGTTTTCCTTGGAGATTGCTGTGATGACATTGCAAGGGAAAGGAGGTGGTTTGGGTGTGGGGCTTCTTTCTCTCTGGTTCTTAGAGAAAAGAGATCCTTCTACAGCTGACAGCCGGTTATAAATGATTCCAAGATGTTTGCAATTATCATCATTGAAGCTATGGGCACCAATGCTCTTGCTAAGTAGATCATGGTATTTTGCAACAACATCTAGCTTGACAAGGTTGAGTGATCGATCATGGTCTTCCTTGAGTTGCTTGATATCTTTGTCAAGCTTGATAATTTGGTTAAAAAGAATATCCATCTTTTCTCCAAGGGTGAGTTGAACATATTCGATCTTCTTCTCCATCTCTCTTGTACTTGTGACTTGATAGTCAAGGTACTCTTGTAGCATCTCTTCAAGCTTGGTTAGGCGTGGGCTGTGGGGTAATCCTTCTGTGGCTTGGGGCAGCTGCTCAATGTGCGGTGGAGGTTGGTGGTTACTATAGGGCGGGTGGTAGGGTTTGAGTAGCGGCACATAGGGTTGTCCACGGGCAAACTTGTTGAGGAAAGCTTCCTTGTATATTCTCCATGTCTTGAATTCATGTTGGGCAGAAAATCTAATCCACTCTTGAGCTCGGCCAGCTAGGGATGTTTGGAACAAGCTGATCTTCTTTGGGTTCTCTCCCAAACCATAGTAATCACAGAGATTTTCGAAGTTCTCAACATGTTCTTGAGCACACTCCGATATGAAGTCATCGAAAGGATCTCTTACTACATGTACTTGATCAGGTCGCCACTGATGGACTCCGGTTGTAAAGAGGCATCATCTTCTTCTTCATAAGATTGGTTGTGGTGAGGGTAAGAGCTTTGGTTATACTTGGATTTGAAAGGTGGGTTCCTGCTGAACCTCTTCAAGAAAGCTTCTCTGCAGTCTAACCAAGTGTTGATCTGAAAAGGGGGAGAGTATTGCGCCCACTCAAGAGCTCTCCCAGCTAAAGACATGCTGAATAGCATTAGCTTCTTTTCAAAACTATAGACTCCATAAGAATCACAAAGACCTTCAAAGTGATCAATGTGTTCTAGTGCATGCTCATTGTAGAGATCATGGAATTTGTCTCTCTTCACAAACTCAATCAGCTCTGGATCTATTTCTTCTTCTGGTGAGGCTACAAGGTGTTCTTCTCTTTCATAGTAGGCTTGGCTAGACGTCTCCAGTTCGGCCGCATTAGGGTAGGGGAGAAAGTTCTTCTTGGTCTTCAAGGGTGCTAGTCCGGGATGACTACTGCGAGAATCCCATGAAGGTGAAATAGCTGGAGGGTTCGACATCCTCTTCTCTATTGGACTGTCTCTAGGAGGAGATATGTGGCGTATAGGAATCGCCCTTATAGGACTAGGACTTCTCAAATCCTTTTCCATCTAGGAGAAAGACTTAAAACCTGAAAAACCAAAAACAAAAAGGAAAAACAAGATTAAATAACTTAAAACAGGAAAAACCTAGACTAGATCTCTTTCAAGAACTTGTAGGCACGATTTTGGTCCCCGGCAACGGCACCAAAAAGCTTGATGCGGGATAAGCTTTTCCCAATTTCTATCCCTTTTCTGCAAGTGCACAGATCGAGAGTAACGGGTTTATCGAACACAATGACCTGTTAGTGCACTACAAGGTATGAGATTGAGATTTAGCTAGGAAAGCAATATGAGTTTGGTTGTTGTCACGATTAAAGCAAGTAAAGTAAGCAAGTCAACAAAGAAAATAAAGTTGTAAATCAATGGATGGAAGGCGCTAAGCAATAGGATAATCGCGGGATGAGTGATTCAAGCAAGCAAGTTCGACTTGTTAGGGTTTTAAGAATGTGTACCACCTAGAACTCAAGACACTAATTTAGATCTTTCCACTTCCGTGGCTCCGACCCCTATGTTGATCTATCTAATCGCTAAACTTTTGGTATGTCCTTAGATAATCAAACAAGCATTAATTCGATCAAGTCTCAATTGTTCACAACCTCTAGTAAATCAACTTCCGCAGTCTAAGAGAGTTTGCCCACCAAATACTAGTTCAGGCGAATGATTCATCACTTCCATGGCTCAAATCTACCTAGGATCATATGTTGATTGGCCAGATCAACACCAAGCAATGAACTGATGTGGCCAGACATGGGTGTGGTATGTATGCAAGTAATAAAAACCCTAAGCTAAACATGGATGCAAGTGCACAACATGTTGTTGTAGTACTTAGGGGTCGATCCACAAGAGAATGCGAATTGCACATTACACATTTGTAAAGATTTGGTTAAGCTAAATCAATAATATGCAAGGGGTTTTGTATTTTGTTTTATAAGGGAGATTAAATAACAAATGCAAACTATACAAACGCCATTATTGAACAAAGGACAATCCGCAAAAGACATAAGCCAAGTCGATTGAAAAGTTTGTTAAATCCGATTTCTATGAACTCAAAACACTAAGATGTGGTCATCCCACTTTCATGGCTCCGACCACCTATGTTTCTTAAACCAATGGACTCAGCTTTCACATGGTCATTGAAGAGTGAAACATGCAATACAATCGGGTAGTGATTGTTCACAAAACTCCTTAGGTCTACTTTCATAGCCTAAGACGAATTGCCCATCAAATATTAGGACCGGAGATATAACAAGCTTTTGGAGAGTATATCAACCTTAGATCGAGTCGCTAGTTAGCTACTCTAGCAAGAAGCTTTAGGTGTGAATAAAGATGGTGAACCATAAGGTTTCCCTTTCTTTAACAACCGATTCTCGATAGCTTATCATGTCATGTCTTCTTTGAAAGATCCATGATTCAATAACGAGTCTAAAGGAGTAGAGATGATCTCATAGTTCTAGGGAAAGGAGGCGGAGTGATAGAGATCAAGCCGCCGCTCTCCCCTAGAGAGAAACCTCTAAAACCCTAGACTTAAGCTAAAACATGCGAGTATGTACAAGATGCAAAAGAAAAGAAAGAGCAAGGAGACCACCTAAGTGGCTCCGGTTTATTGAAGAGAGTTGTGTCTATGATATCGTGCTTCTGATACAAGAGGCTAAAAGCAAGTATATAGAGGTGAGGGGAGGCTAGGTCGGCTGAGTTAATGCGCAAAAGAGAAGAGGAAACTTTCCATTTCTTCTCCTCGCTTGAACTTGCTCACCAAGTCTTGAGTGAGGCGCGGCTGCCACCTTCTGATCGCGTGGAATGGCGTGGGCTTGTGTCTTGATGAATTCCAGGCTTGGCCCGCAGTGATCCCGGTCCATTTCGCTCATCTAAGCTCCATGGGCTTCACTTACTCGCCAAACGGACATGTCTTGGGAGAAAACGATCCTAGGCCGCATTTCTACTCCAAATGGCCCAATTCCACTTCGCCGCGACGCATGACTCATTTATATCTCTTTCCATATAAATATCTCATGATTTGGACGTCGGAAAGACCCTTTGCCGCGGTCATCTTTCGGATACTTCGATTCTGTCCGAATGCAGGAAAACGGCCAACTTGAGTTTTGATGAAGCTCTTGACTTGGGAACTTGCATGGATTATTGTTTGAAGTTCTTTTGCTCCATTTTGCCTTCTTTTTGCCATTTTGACCTGTTTACTTCCCAAAACCAAAATATACAAGAAAACTACCTCTTGAATACAAACTCATTATTATTAGGTAAGAAAATATAAAGAAAGCCAAGGTAAAAACATGTAAAATATAGATATATCATGAACACAAGCAAAGGTGAAGAGTTTATGTAAACCCTAATTCTATATATCGATTATCAAGCAAGCATGAACACTATCCTTTGATTTCCTATCACTTAACAAGGTAACTACTCAGACATAGAGAAGGAAGTCGAACTCATATTCATAAGAACAGAGGTTCGAAATCCTCTCTTGAAAGAGACAAAGAAAGAAAGTAAAACTAGAAGAACTTGTATTGAAAATAATATGTTATTGTATCTCTATGTGTGGCTCTCTCTTTTACAAGGCTACAAAGATGTATTTATAATGCTTCAGAAGTTGAAGGGCGGCTTGACCTATGTCTTAGTCGAAACATAAGAGGCGGTGTAAGTTTGGGCTTGAAAACGCGCAAAACGGGCTTCGGAAACGAGCCAGATCGATCGGGACATGTCGTGGTCGAGCGGGGCGGTCGACCGGTCGGTCGGGATGGCGTCTGGGTCGAGCGGGGCGTTCGAGCGCGCGTGGAATGGTGAAGACAGGTTGGGTCGGACGGGAGCCTTGGAATCCCTGTCCGACCGGCTTCGGTCGACCGGATGGTCGTCGTCATGAAAGAAGGTCGGGTCGGACGAGGGCCATGGAGTCCCTGTCCGACCGGCTTTGGTCGAGCGGCTTTGATGATGTCGGTTTTCGGCTCCTTTGACACTCTTCAGTAAAACGATCATATCTCCCATTCTACATGGCCAAATTGCATGATTCCAATTGCGTTGGAAATCTAACTCACGTAGGCATCACGGCGAACTAGTTTTGGTGAAATTCATTGAGTAGAATGTTTTTGAGGGTCCTCCAAAGTTAATGATAGTGCATGATGCTGCTTTGAGGACCTTTTCCTTTGTTTTGCTCCAAATTGCATCGTTTGGCATGAAATGACTCTTGGCACTATATATGCATAAAAACTACCTGATATACCTCTATTTTACACCCTTTTTACATCCTTTTTATATACTTTATGCACTGTTTTACCGTGGCTTTTTGCTTTAAAAGGTAGTTTTTATGCATATATAGTGGCAAGAGTCATTTCAGGTCAAAAGATGCAATTTGGAGCAAAACAAAGGAAAAGGTTCTCAAAGCAGCCTCATGCACTATCATTAACTTTGGAAGAGCCCCAAAAACATTCTACTCAATGGATTTCACCAAAACCAGTTCGCCGCTATGCCTACATGAGGTAGCTTTCCAACGCAATTGGAATCATGCAATTTGGCCACGTAGAATGGGAGATATGATCGTTTTACTGAAGAGTGTCAAAAGAGACGAAAACCGGACATCCGCTCGACCGAGCCGGTCGGACAGGGACTCCAAGGCTCCCGTCCGACCCGACCGTCCTTCATTGCACAAGGACACTGGTCGCACAAGGACACCGGTCGACCGAGCCGGTCGGACAGGGACTCCAAGGCTCCCGTCCGACCCGACCTTCTTTCAAGACTACGACCGATCCGGTCGACCAAGCCGGTCGGACAGGGACTCCATGGCCCTCGCCCGACCCGACCTCTTTTCACCATCCCGTGCGCGCCTGACCGCTATCCCGTGCGACCGTTTGACCGCCAGCTCGACCCGAACACCATCCCGACCGACCAGTCGACCGCCCCCGCTCGACAACGACGTATCCCGCTCGACCCGGCTCGTTTCCAAAGCCCGTTTTGCACGTTTTCAAGCCCAAACTTACACCGCCTCTTATGTTTCGACCAAGACCTAGGTCAAGCCGCCCTTCAAGTTCTGAAGCATTATAAATACATCTTTTTAGCCTTGTAAAAGAGAGAGCCACACATAGAGATACAAAACATATTATTTTCAATAAAAGTTCTTATAGTTTTTGCTTTCTTTCATTGTCTCTTTCAAGAGAGGATCTCGGATCTCTGTTCTTATGAACATGAATTCGATTTCCTTCTCTATGTCTGAGTAGTTCCCTTGTTAAGTGATAGGAGATCAAAGGGTAGTGTTCATGCTTGCTTGATAATCGATATCTAGAATTAGGGTTTACATAAACTCTTCACCTTTGCATGTGTTCATTGCTTGGTGTTGATCTGGCCAACCAACATATGATCCTAGGTAGATTTGAGCCACGGAAGTGATGAATCATTCGCCTGAACTAGTATTTGGTGGGCAATCTCTCTTAGACTGCGGAAGTTGATTTACTAGAGGTTGTGAACAATTGAGGCTCGATCGAATTAATGCTTGTTTGATTATCTAAGGACATACCGAAAGTTTAGCGATTAGATAGATCAACATAGGGGTCGGAGCCACGGAAGTGGAAAGATCTAAATTAGTGTCTTGAGTTCTAGGTGGTACACATTCTTAAATCCCTAACAAATCGAACTTGCTTGCTTGAATCACTCATCCCGAGATTATCCTATTGCTTAGCGCTTTCCATCCATTGATTTACTTGCTTACTTTACTTGCTTTCATCGTGACAACAACCAAACTCATATTGCTTTCCTAGCTAAATCTCAATCTCATACCTTGTAGTGCACTAACTGGTCCTTGTGTTCGATATACCCGTTGCTACTCTCGATCTGTGCACTTGCAGAAAAGGGGTAGAAATTGGGAAAAGTGTAATCCCCATCACTACCTTTTAAAGCAAAAAGCCACGGTAAAACCATGTATAAAGTATATAAAATAATGTAAAAAGGGTGTAAAATTGAGGTATATCACACGACAGCCAGTCCATCCCCAAAATCACGTCATACAACTCCACCGGACTGATGACCAAATCCGCTGGCATAAACTGCCCCGCAATCTGCACGTCGACTGCTCTAGCACGGCCCAAAGTAGTCAGGAAACCTCCACCGGCCACCTTGACGAAACCCTTGCGCTCACCAGCGCTACTCTGGATGCCTCTACTCTCGGCACACTCCGGAGTGATAAAGCAATTCGATGCTCCCGAGTCAAACAACACATGAGACTCAACACCGCCCACTAACAAGGTCCCTACACAAATAAGTGTTGAGAACCCTAAATTCTATCACAGTAAAATAAAGGAACAGACAAACACAACCTCAATTCTACACTAAGAATTTACGAAGTCTGAATCAGAATTTTACTTGTGATCTGGCCTGACTGACTCATCTGGCCCACCTCTGCCGAAGAGTACACCCGCGGCGCTACCCCATCTGATCCAACGGCTGCACCGCTGCGATCTGCGACACCGGCTGAACTGACGCCACTGACAACTGTTGCAACTTGGGATACATCGGCTTGAGATGTCCCAGCTCTCTACAATAGAAGCACACTCTTATGTCCCGAGACGCACCACTCTTTGGACAACTAGCCACCCGATGCTCCAAGCTCCCGCAACAGAAGCAACCACCACGACCGCTCTGGCTGCCTGCAGCAACCACCTTGAACCTCTTCTTCTGACGCTGCGCAGGCTTGCCGCCCTTCCCAGAACCAGAACCGAAACTCCTGCGCTGCTGCTGCTGCTGCTGCTGGCCCCTCGGCTGGGTAGTAGGAACAACCGCAGCTGGAACAACTGCTGAGCCCACCTTCTCTCGCAAATCCTCCTCAATGGAAGCTGCTAGCTCCACTAGCTCTGCCCTCGTAGTGTACGTACTACCTCTGCACTGAGTCCTGATACTCGACCGAAGACCCTGTAGGAACCTCGACATCAGACTCCGCTCGCCCTCAAAACCGAAACCAGTATACACCACAAGTCTGCCGAACTCAGCGTACTCCCGCACTGACCTCTCTCCCTGAGTCAATGCCAAGAACCTCATATGAAATCTGTCTCGAGGCTCCTGAGGAAAATACTTGGCGTTGAACTCCGCTAAGAAGTCACACCAAGTCCACACTGCCCTCCTCAACACGACAGACCGCCACCACAAATGTGCATCCCCACCAAGGTAATGCACAGCCAACTCCACCTGCTACCCCTCTGGACACCTGACCGAACAGATGTTCCGTTCCAGTCTCTGACGCCACTCATCGGCCTCCTCTACCCTCAAAGAATGGTGTCCCGATCCTCTGCATCTCCCTCATCATCTCAAGATAGGACGGATGCCCAACCACCGCAGCACCATGCTGCCCAACACAAGCGCCCTGCTGTGCCCGCACCACCGGAGGAACACCCGGAGCCTGCTCTGGAATCGCCTGCGGAAGACGTGCCAACTGCTGCGTCAGAAGTCCCATCAACTGGTCACCAAGACCATGAGCCAGAGCAGCACCCACACCCGGGGCAGCCCCAACTCCCGCGCCTCTACTAGCGCTCAAACTGGCCTCACCCGCCATCGACTGGGTCGCTGACGCAGTCGCCACACTAGGCACTGCACTCTTACCCGAATCCGCCTGTGCTCCACGACCACGGCCTCTGCCGCGACCTCTAGCACGACATGCCTCCATCTCACTACACTACCAAAGTACAGCAGATGAGCAAGCTAGAAAAAATACAAACAAAAAACACAAACACACAACTTACCGCGAAATCACTGAAGGCCGGGAGGATGATACTAGATTATTAACTGACTAAACACAAATAATCAATTAAGCACATAGTCTAGTTCACCCAATACTAACAGTCCTAAAACCGTATACGCTCTGATACCAAACAGCCAAGCTTTTTTTTTTTTTTAATTTAATTAAGTGCAGAAAACTCAATTAAAATAAACTCAAACAAATAAACATTAAATAATTAATTCCAAAACAACCAAATTCAATTCTAGAATAATATTAAAATAACTAGCAAGCTAAACACTAGGTTTGCAATAACAACAAAAACAAAAACGATAATCAACAAAATCCTATCATCCTCTCTCTGGCCCGATTCCGCAATCACACTTTCTTTTTACCTGCATCACATTAGGGAAAAAGAGATGCATAAGTATTTAAGAAATACTTAGTGAGTCAATCACCCCGCCTACAAGCCAATTACGCATTTTAAACACATTGAAATCTTTATATTAATTACCACAATTATTAAAATAATTCTTTTTAATTATTAAATAATTTTCACAATTAAATAATAATTTTTAAACACTTAAATAATTTCCACAATTCTTTTCAATCAACTCATTAATTAAATTCACCATTTAATAAATAATTATCGAATCAAACCACTTAATTCGAAGTAAACCGATTAAACCATTAATTAAATCAAATTAATCAATTTGCCAGAAAACCGGATTAAACCGGACCAGTGTCGATCGACACCGCTTGTGTCGTCCGACACCCGGCCCGATTGGTGTCGAGCGACACCAGCTTGGTGTCGATCAACACCGATCCAAGAGATTCGATCGACGCCCAAATCGATTTCTCAACACATAACACCAAATCACACAATCATCACAATAGACTCGATCAAACGCACATATGTCTCATAAACCATCACGAAACTCATCATAAACTCAACATAAATCCACCAACTTCACAAATCTATCCTTTTGCGAGCATACGGTCATGCACTCACCTTGATAACGGATTAAGAAGAAGGAACAAGGAAGATGGTGAAACACAGCAACAAACAGCCTCATAAATCATCCAAGCTCTCCAGAAACTCAATTCTCCTTCTCTGCCTCCTTTTGTCTCGAAAAACGTGAAGAGAGGCTGCTCCTTCTCTTTTGAAATGCGACCTAGGGCTTTTTCCCACAAAACCAGCCCAAACCGGAAAATTAAATCAAACCGACATTCAATTTCCGGACCGGTGTCGACCGACACCGTCCCTGGTGTCGCTCGACACCCTGTCCAAACGACACTTCTCTGGTTTACGGATGTTACAACTAGGGTACTTACATTGAGTTTAGCAATCGTCCCAAAGAAATCCACACTCCATAAGACCATCCGGGTTCCCCATCTTTGACTCCTTTAGTTTTTATAGGTGTGGTCTCAACTAGGGAATATCGATTAAATGGCTTATAGACTCTTACCCATCCTCTTTTGATTAAACACATGTCTTGCTTCTTGCTTCACCTCTCTCTCTTCTCACTTCTTCAAGTTGATTCATCCCTTTTTTAGGGTAGCAATGTATTTTTTTTATTCGACTTCTTCTCCTTTGTGGTTTTTGAAGGTTTTTCTTTGGGTGATCTTTCATAGACACGAGTATTAATGGTTGTAGCCACCTAATCCCCGGTTACTTGGATCGAAAGGCCTACCATAGACGCGAGTATTGATGGTTGTAGACACCTAATCCCCGGTTACTTGGACCTTGATGCTTTTTCTTTAAATTGAAGGGGAGAGAGAGGGAAACCGAACTCACACAGACTTTTCCTTGTTGGTGAGGACGAGGAGTCATGCCCTTTGTATGCCAAACCCATAGCTGAGAATATTAAGTTCATTAGAGTGCAGAATCAAAGATGGATCCTCCATCGATTTTTTGAAGATGTGGACATTTTTGGTAGACCGATCCGCTCAAAGTGTACATGGGGTAAGATGTATTGCCAAGTACTGCTTCAATGGTCACTTAAACATTAGTGTAACATGGTTAGTTCCAATGAAAAGGTCATAATTCTCGGACGAAATTTTGACTCAATAAAACGACTCAATGAAAGATGAGAAATGAAAAGCCAAAAAGAACAAACTTGTTAGTAATCCCCCAGACTTAACTTGCACCGTCCCGGTGTAAGCAAATCCAATTAAGAGGGGTTGAAAGAAAAACTGAAAAGAAATGACAGAGTTTAGAATTTTGTTACCAAAGTGTGACCATTGGCCATGAATAACTTTTTTGCTTCTTGGAGGTGCTCCAAGGATGAACTGATTGAACCAATTTAATCCTCATGTGTATTTGGTCGGTGCGTTTTCAATCTGAAGTCCTGATTCTCTCCGGTTTGCAATTTGGTCGAGGAAGGTTCAATTTGGTCCTCATCTTCACCAGTTTGGTCGAGAGATTGACACCGGATGGGATATCTCCAGTTTTACTTGGTCGTTTCGAAAGATCTTTCGACCGAAGTGATTCATTTGTCCTCCTTAATCATTCTCAAGTGGTGTCTGCCATGGTCCTTGTGAGGTTTGTGCTTCTCCTTTGAAACCGCCTAGAAACCGTCATGGTTTGTGTGGTTTGTTCGGCTTCATCAATTCTCTTTGATATCCTTCCTATCAAATACTTAACTCCTTTATTATGTGCGGTCTTAGATTGAGATTTTCAAGTAGTCATCTCGAAATTATTAATCTAAGATAAAAAATATAAACTATAAAAACATTATGGATATTGACTACATATTCCAAAGTTCTGAAAATAGTTTAGTATACGTGAAATCTTTGCATAAGTTGAGTTGGACAAGTTGAGATATGTTTTCATTCAAAAACCATCAATGTAAAGCAATTTAAACCGACAATATTAATGTTTTAAGTGTGAGGTTCAAAAGCTTATCAAGTTAAAATCAAAATGGTTATGCTTGAATGGACTTAGAAGGAGCAACTTAGCTTTGATGGAGAAGTGTTCCTTGAACAGGGGTGGGAACATTGGGTGGGATACATGTCTTGGATCGGCTCATGATGTATGCAAAACTCCTTGTATAGTCTTCTTTGGTACTTGATCCTAAAATATTTTTTTGGTATTTTTATGGGTTTTATAAAATTCTCAAAAATTTCAAATAGATAAATAGAACAATCAAGAAGTCCTTAAAATAAAAATCAAAAATAAAAATAAAATAAAAAGAAAAATATGGGTTGCCTCCCATAAGCGCTAGTTTAAAGTCTTTATACCTCGACTCCTTGTGTTTCTTAGGTGTTAGGCATGTATGGAGGCTCCAAGAAGCTCCTGGTGTTCGATGAATCAAATAGCATCTCATCTTGTAGGACTTCCTTAGAACAAGTCACTAGTTAGCTACTCTAGAAATAAGCATGAGGCGCAAATAAAGATGAAGAACCATAGGGTTTTCCCTTTACGCTGGCTTTGTTCATGCTCGCAAACCCAGCACCCATACACGAGTGGAACTGGCTAGTCTAGTTATGGACTTAGACAGATTTGAAAGTTACCCATGGGGGCGAGTAGCTTTCAAGACCCTCATCAAGTATGTAAAGAGGGTAGATCAGACCAAACCATATACTCTGGACGTGTTTGCTGAAGTTTTGCAAGTGTGGGCGTACCATGCTATGCCACAATTCGGACAAGACAACAGTGATCCGAGGCCTAATAATCCTGAGCCACCGCTGCTGGCATTCAACGGAATCAAAGGGAAGCGATATGTTATAGAAAACATGAAGAAGCAGGTAATCCCTTGCCTAATACTGTTTGCATATATTCTGTTTGCATTAGACTTCAGAATTAGACTTCAGAGTTAGACTTCAGAATTAGACTTCATATATTCTGTTTGCATTTCCTTGACCTGTTTTTATTAATTTTCATTTACAGAATGTGTTCAATCACATGACAAGGTTGACAACATCCTCAAGGCTCTGTATGGTGAATTTGGTGGACCATGGATCTGGAAACCAGCTGACTGGGCCACGATTGGGTTATACGTGGCAAAGACCGTGAAGTCAGGGAAGTCTGCGAAGTCAGAGAATGTTGAGAAGTCTTCAAGAGACTCCATGATAGCGTTGCCGAAGATGATTTTGAAGCATTCAGTTCAAAAAGGGGTCGGACGTCTGGTTATCCATCCGTGGAGCCCTCTGGTGATGGGTGGAAGAGTCTTGAGGCGGAGATAGTGGAGCTGTTTGATCGGTTCTCCAAATAGCACTTTGCCGAGCTGAAGCTTGGGTTTGAAAGGTGCGATGAGAAGATTCAAATCCTCACTACGGAGGTGGTTGCGATGGGGAGCCTTCTCGAGAAGCTGAGGCATCCAGCGGCTGAAGAGCATGTGAAGTCTAACGATGCCAATCTCAAGCAGGATCAAACCGGTGGTCTGGTTAGTCCCGTTCATTCCCCGCAAACTTCTAAATGTGATAACAATCATAGGCGTACGAGTAGAAGACTTCCTACTAGAATTGAGCCGCATTGTGTTTACCAATTGTTCAGATAGATGGCGATGAGGCGGAGAAGGTTCCTTGCGAGAGTGTTGGCAATGAGGATTCGGATGCGGACCAGTTCCCAATCTGGTCATGGTGGTTTCTGTTGCTTACAACGGAAGAGTGGCTTAGAGATACGGTAAGACTTCTGCATTAGACTTAACAATTATACTTCTGCATTAGACTTCACAGTTAGACTTCACAGATAGACTTCACATTTAGACTGTAAATGTAGGATTTATCACATTTAGACTTCACATTTAGACTTCACAGTTAGACTTCACGGATAGACTTCACAGTTAGACTTCACATTTAGAATGTAAATGTGCGTGATTATCACATTTAGACTTCACAGTTAGACTTCACAGTTAGACTTCATGGATAGACTTCACAGTTAGACTTCACATTTATACTGTAAATGTGCGGGATTATCACATTTAGACTTCACAGTTAGACTTCACAGATAGACTTCGCATTTAGACTGTAAATGTAGGATTTATCACAATTAGACTTCACATTTAGACTTCAGAGTTAGACTTCACGGTTAGACTTCACAGATAGACTTCACAGATAGACTTCACAGATAGACTTAACTGTATTGACTTCACAGTCTAACAATGTATTTTTCTGAATGTAGCACGTAGATGCTTGGGTCAGAATGATGAATATTCGGCTGCAACAGCATCCATAATGGTTTAGGAGTGACCGGATATGCTTCTTGGATAGTAAGGTCCCCCAATATTGGGAGAGAGACTGGCCCAGGTTTGAAACATGCCAGCTTCTGCCTGCTTTTGCGCTGGACTATTACTATGGTAGGAAACCGAGCTACTGCGCGACCAACAAGCGATGGGGAGTTGATATCGATGATATATACATTCCCCTGAGTGTAAGACAGACGCATTGGGTCGCCCTGCATATCTCCATACCAAAGAGGCACATTGTGGTATACGACAGTCTACCGAGTACCATCAGGAAAGCTGAGATCACTAAAGTGGTGGAACCGTATGCTGTGATGATCCCGCACCTTCTTAACGAGGCGGCTCTGAGCGAAGACAAACATCGCTTCCCGAAGGATAAATTCACGATCGACCGTCTGACAAAAGGTGTGCCACACCAAGATAATGGTGGAGATTGCGGTGTGTTTGTCTTGAAGTACATAGAGTGTCTCTCACTTGGATATGACACCTTTCCAACATCCTTGCGCCCACGAAATGTCCCATCGATGAGGGACAAGATTGCATCTGATTTGTTCAGCGAGGTCCAATGTCGCGGACCCATAGATAACGATGACTGGGAAGGTTTGGACTTATATGATGAGTAATGATGATTGTCAGGTTGTATTTATGGTATATAGTAGACTCTAATTTAACGTCATTATGCGGGTTTATTTTTGCAACCCGTATGCTATGCTCTTTTGTACCTAGTGATAGGGTTAGGCTAATTATTTTTTTGTAACCTATCAAACATTTCAGGTATTGTATTGTATTGTATTATGAAGTATCAAACATTTCAGGTATTGTATTGTTTCTTTTGCATTACAAGTATTGTATTGTTCCTTTTGCATATAGACTTCACGGTTAGACTTCACAAATAGACTTCACATTTTCAAATATAACAAGCATTCAAGCTCCAGAAGCTCCATTTTACCTACCTAAACCGGTTCAATTCTGAAATAATATTAGACTTCACAGATAGACTTCACGGTTAGACTTCACAGATAGACTTCACATTTTCAATTATAACAAGCATTCAAGCTCCAAAAGCTCCATTTTACCTACCTAAAACGGTTCAATTCTGAAATAATATTAGACTTCACATATAGACTTCACGGTTAGACTTCACAGATAGACTTCACGGTTAGACTTCACAGATAGACTTCACAGATAGACTTCACATTTTCAATTATAACAAGCATTCAAGCTCCAAAAGCTCCATTTTACCTACCTAAAACGGTTCAATTCTGAAATAATATTAGACTTCACAGATAGACTTCACGGTTAGACTTCACAGATAGACTTCACGGTTAGACTTCACAGATAGACTTCACGGTTAGACTTCACAGATAGACTTCACATTTTCAATTATAACAAGCATTCAAGCTCCAAAAGCTCCATTTTACCTACCTAAAACGGTTCAATTCTGAAATAATATTAGATTTCACAGATAGACTTCACGGTTAGACTTCACAGATAGACTTCACGGTTAGACTTCACAGATAGACTTCACATTTTCAATTATAACAAGCATTCAAGCTCCAAAAGATCCATTTTACCTACCTAAAACGGTTCAATTCTGAAATAATATTAGACTTCACAGATAGACTTCACGGTTAGACTTCACAGTTAGATTTCACGGTTAGACTTCATAGATAGACTTCACAGTTAGACTTCATATTTTCAAATATAACAAGCATTCAAGCTCCAAAAGCTCCATTTTACCTACCTTCAGAGTTAGACTTCAGAGTTAGACTTCAGAATTAGACTTCAGAGTTTGAAAATAACACATATTCAAGTGTTCCCACATCATATTTTTAAAAACAACACATATATTCAAGTGATATCCGCTAAATAGAATTCATGGGTTTACTTCAAAGGTAGACTCCCGTAAGGCCATATCAGTCTTCAGCGACCTGTAGGATTTACAAACGGGAAATTGTCAATATCTGTCGATGGGGGTACAAACCAGGACAGTAGACGAAAAGCTTACACAGTTAGGGCGAGTATGTCCCGGTTCCCCGCACTTGGAGCAGCTGTACTTCCTATGCATTTTCCTTGGTCTAGTGTTTTTCTTCCTAGACATTTCTTACCAAGATTGCCACCGTGATTTCTTCTTCCTACCAGGAAGGATCTTATCTACGGGAGGCAAACATGGTTGTTTCTTGACGTCAGAGTCACATCCCGATTTGGGGTAAATTGGATGCGCGTATGTCGAGTACAAGGAGTTCTTCGAATGAGTGCTGCACACGTAATAGGACATCTGTACGTTAGCTTCCGCTGCAGCTGCAATAACATGAGAGCAAGGAATTTTCTCAATGTTATACACACAACATGAGCACGTTCTTTGTTCCAAGTCAACATTGCAATCTCGTTTTCCGCCCTTGACGTGAAAACGCCAGTTGTCTATGCGTTCCACAATCATACTTTCCGGGTAGTGTGAACGTATGGCTAATATGTACTCAACTCCTCTACTGTGGGCGGTAGTGAGACTCAATGCATCTTCACGACGGCTGTTAAACCATCTACCAAGCTTCTCCCTAATAAACTCCAAAAGCATCGGAATGGGAAATCTCTTTGCCTTCTTAACCGCCGCATTAATAGATTCCGCGATGTTGCTCGTCTTTAAATTGTATCTATCACCGGGAAAATGAACTCTTGACCATAATTGAGGATCTGCTTCGTCTAAGTAATCTGCTAGCTCAGGTTTTGAAGCTCGTATGAGGTCCATGTAGGGGTCATATTCGGGAACCGTATGGGCATATACAGCACCTTTAACCATATACATGATGTCCTTTGCATGGAAATCCTTTACTATGTTACCCTGTAGATGATAGTAGCATATACCTCTTGATGCCCAAGGTAGAACGATTCCACATGCCCTAGCTATGGAGTGGTGCCGGTCAGAGACTATAGCCATTGGAAAAAGATGCGTAAAACAATCTCGAAGCTTGTTGAAAAACCATTCCCATGACTCATTATCCTCAGTATCAACAATCGCAAAAGCTAATGGGAATATTTGAAAGTTGCCGTCCTGTCCGGCAGCGACAAGTAGAACTCCCCCATACTTCCCAGTAAGATGAGTCCCATCCACCACAATCACTCTCCTCAAATACTGAAAGCCAGCTATTGAAGCTCTGAAAGATATAAAACAGTACTTGAAACGGTCCATTGAGTCGCACACCAAGTCAGTCACACTTCCCGGGTTTGCTTCCTTAATTCTTTGCAAGTAAGAAGACAGATTCGCGTATCCATCTTCTGCTGTTCCCCACACCAATTCTTGAGCGTGTTTAAGAGCTCTGTACGAAGCAGTATAGTTGAGCTTCATTCCAAACATAACCCTCATTGAGTCTCTTATGTGTTGCGGCACAATTCCGTCGATGATTCTGACCCGCTCGACAAATAGATGTCCAATATAGTTCGCTGTACAGCGTCTACGCTTACCTACTCGGTCAGACACATAACATGTATGCGACTTCATGTACTTTGTCACCCAAAACGTAGTGGCTTCGTTCTTGACAGCCGCTCTAACCATCCAAGCGCATCCAGCCACTTTGCATTTGCCCACAAACAGTTTTGTAGTAGACTTATCTACTCTGAACGTGAATCTTAGCATCACCGCCGTCAAACGCAACTCAGACAGAAGTTCTGCCTTGCTGTCAAAACTCTGGTGCTCTTGACTTGGGAACTTGCATGGATTATTGTTTGAAGTTCTTTTGCTCCATTTTGCCTTCTTTTTGCCATTTTGACCTGTTTACTTCCCAAAACCAAAATATACAAGAAAACTACCTCTTGAATACAAACTCATTATTATTAGGTAAGAAAATATAAAGAAAGCCAAGGTAAAAACATGTAAAATATAGATATATCATGAACACAAGCAAAGGTGAAGAGTTTATGTAAACCCTAATTCTATATATCGATTATCAAGCAAGCATGAACACTATCCTTTGATTTCCTATCACTTAACAAGGTAACTACTCAGACATAGAGAAGGAAGTCGAACTCATATTCATAAGAACAGAGGTTCGAAATCCTCTCTTGAAAGAGACAAAGAAAGAAAGTAAAACTAGAAGAACTTGTATTGAAAATAATATGTTATTGTATCTCTATGTGTGGCTCTCTCTTTTACAAGGCTACAAAGATGTATTTATAATGCTTCAGAAGTTGAAGGGCGGCTTGACCTATGTCTTAGTCGAAACATAAGAGGCGGTGTAAGTTTGGGCTTGAAAACGCGCAAAACGGGCTTCGGAAACGAGCCAGATCGATCGGGACATGTCGTGGTCGAGCGGGGCGGTCGACCGGTCGGTCGGGATGGCGTCTGGGTCGAGCGGGGCGTTCGAGCGCGCGTGGAATGGTGAAGACAGGTTGGGTCGGACGGGAGCCTTGGAATCCCTGTCCGACCGGCTTCGGTCGACCGGATGGTCGTCGTCATGAAAGAAGGTCGGGTCGGACGAGGGCCATGGAGTCCCTGTCCGACCGGCTTTGGTCGAGCGGCTTTGATGATGTCCGGTTTTCGGCTCCTTTGACACTCTTCAGTAAAACGATCATATCTCCCATTCTACATGGCCAAATTGCATGATTCCAATTGCGTTGGAAATATAACTCACGTAGGCATCACGGCGAACTAGTTTTGGTGAAATTCATTGAGTAGAATGTTTTTGAGGGTCCTCCAAAGTTAATGATAGTGCATGATGCTGCTTTGAGGACCTTTTCCTTTGTTTTGCTCCAAATTGCATCGTTTGGCATGAAATGACTCTTGGCACTATATATGCATAAAAACTACCTGATATACCTCTATTTTACACCCTTTTTACATCCTTTTTATATACTTTATGCACTGTTTTACCGTGGCTTTTTGCTTTAAAAGGTAGTTTTTATGCATATATAGTGGCAAGAGTCATTTCAGGTCAAAAGATGCAATTTGGAGCAAAACAAAGGAAAAGGTTCTCAAAGCAGCCTCATGCACTATCATTAACTTTGGAAGAGCCCCAAAAACATTCTACTCAATGGATTTCACCAAAACCAGTTCGCCGCTATGCCTACATGAGGTAGCTTTCCAACGCAATTGGAATCATGCAATTTGGCCACGTAGAATGGGAGATATGATCGTTTTACTGAAGAGTGTCAAAAGAGACGAAAACCGGACATCCGCTCGACCGAGCCGGTCGGACAGGGACTCCAAGGCTCCCGTCCGACCCGACCGTCCTTCATTGCACAAGGACACTGGTCGCACAAGGACACCGGTCGACCGAGCCGGTCGGACAGGGACTCCAAGGCTCCCGTCCGACCCGACCTTCTTTCAAGACTACGACCGATCCGGTCGACCAAGCCGGTCGGACAGGGACTCCATGGCCCTCGCCCGACCCGACCTCTTTTCACCATCCCGTGCGCGCCTGACCGCTATCCCGTGCGACCGTTTGACCGCCAGCTCGACCCGAACACCATCCCGACCGACCAGTCGACCGCCCCGCTCGACAACGACGTATCCCGCTCGACCCGGCTCGTTTCCAAAGCCCGTTTTGCACGTTTTCAAGCCCAAACTTACACCGCCTCTTATGTTTCGACCAAGACCTAGGTCAAGCCGCCCTTCAAGTTCTGAAGCATTATAAATACATCTTTTTAGCCTTGTAAAAGAGAGAGCCACACATAGAGATACAAAACATATTATTTTCAATAAAAGTTCTTATAGTTTTTGCTTTCTTTCATTGTCTCTTTCAAGAGAGGATCTCGGATCTCTGTTCTTATGAACATGAATTCGATTTCCTTCTCTATGTCTGAGTAGTTCCCTTGTTAAGTGATAGGAGATCAAAGGGTAGTGTTCATGCTTGCTTGATAATCGATATCTAGAATTAGGGTTTACATAAACTCTTCACCTTTGCATGTGTTCATTGCTTGGTGTTGATCTGGCCAACCAACATATGATCCTAGGTAGATTTGAGCCACGGAAGTGATGAATCATTCGCCTGAACTAGTATTTGGTGGGCAATCTCTCTTAGACTGCGGAAGTTGATTTACTAGAGGTTGTGAACAATTGAGGCTCGATCGAATTAATGCTTGTTTGATTATCTAAGGACATACCGAAAGTTTAGCGATTAGATAGATCAACATAGGGGTCGGAGCCACGGAAGTGGAAAGATCTAAATTAGTGTCTTGAGTTCTAGGTGGTACACATTCTTAAATCCCTAACAAATCGAACTTGCTTGCTTGAATCACTCATCCCGAGATTATCCTATTGCTTAGCGCTTTCCATCCATTGATTTACTTGCTTACTTTACTTGCTTTCATCGTGACAACAACCAAACTCATATTGCTTTCCTAGCTAAATCTCAATCTCATACCTTGTAGTGCACTAACTGGTCCTTGTGTTCGATATACCCGTTGCTACTCTCGATCTGTGCACTTGCAGAAAAGGGGTAGAAATTGGGAAAAGTGTAATCCCCATCACTACCTTTTAAAGCAAAAAGCCACGGTAAAACCATGTATAAAGTATATAAAATAATGTAAAAAGGGTGTAAAATTGAGGTATATCACACGACAGCCAGTCCATCCCCAAAATCACGTCATACAACTCCACCGGACTGATGACCAAATCCGCTGGCATAAACTGCCCCGCAATCTGCACGTCGACTGCTCTAGCACGGCCCAAAGTAGTCAGGAAACCTCCACCGGCCACCTTGACGAAACCCTTGCGCTCACCAGCGCTACTCTGGATGCCTCTACTCTCGGCACACTCCGGAGTGATAAAGCAATTCGATGCTCCCGAGTCAAACAACACATGAGACTCAACACCGCCCACTAACAAGGTCCCTACACAAATAAGTGTTGAGAACCCTAAATTCTATCACAGTAAAATAAAGGAACAGACAAACACAACCTCAATTCTACACTAAGAATTTACGAAGTCTGAATCAGAATTTTACTTGTGATCTGGCCTGACTGACTCATCTGGCCCACCTCTGCCGAAGAGTACACCCGCGGCGCTACCCCATCTGATCCAACGGCTGCACCGCTGCGATCTGCGACACCGGCTGAACTGACGCCACTGACAACTGTTGCAACTTGGGATACATCGGCTTGAGATGTCCCAGCTCTCTACAATAGAAGCACACTCTTATGTCCCGAGACGCACCACTCTTTGGACAACTAGCCACCCGATGCTCCAAGCTCCCGCAACAGAAGCAACCACCACGACCGCTCTGGCTGCCTGCAGCAACCACCTTGAACCTCTTCTTCTGACGCTGCGCAGGCTTGCCGCCCTTCCCAGAACCAGAACCGAAACTCCTGCGCTGCTGCTGCTGCTGCTGCTGGCCCCTCGGCTGGGTAGTAGGAACAACCGCAGCTGGAACAACTGCTGAGCCCACCTTCTCTCGCAAATCCTCCTCAATGGAAGCTGCTAGCTCCACTAGCTCTGCCCTCGTAGTGTACGTACTACCTCTGCACTGAGTCCTGATACTCGACCGAAGACCCTGTAGGAACCTCGACATCAGACTCCGCTCGCCCTCAAAACCGAAACCAGTATACACCACAAGTCTGCCGAACTCAGCGTACTCCCGCACTGACCTCTCTCCCTGAGTCAATGCCAAGAACCTCATATGAAATCTGTCTCGAGGCTCCTGAGGAAAATACTTGGCGTTGAACTCCGCTAAGAAGTCACACCAAGTCCACACTGCCCTCCTCAACACGACAGACCGCCACCACAAATGTGCATCCCCACCAAGGTAATGCACAGCCAACTCCACCTGCTACCCCTCTGGACACCTGACCGAACAGATGTTCCGTTCCAGTCTCTGACGCCACTCATCGGCCTCCTCTACCCTCAAAGAATGGTGTCCCGATCCTCTGCATCTCCCTCATCATCTCAAGATAGGACGGATGCCCAACCACCGCAGCACCATGCTGCCCAACACAAGCGCCCTGCTGTGCCCGCACCACCGGAGGAACACCCGGAGCCTGCTCTGGAATCGCCTGCGGAAGACGTGCCAACTGCTGCGTCAGAAGTCCCATCAACTGGTCACCAAGACCATGAGCCAGAGCAGCACCCACACCCGGGGCAGCCCCAACTCCCGCGCCTCTACTAGCGCTCAAACTGGCCTCACCCGCCATCGACTGGGTCGCTGACGCAGTCGCCACACTAGGCACTGCACTCTTACCCGAATCCGCCTGTGCTCCACGACCACGGCCTCTGCCGCGACCTCTAGCACGACATGCCTCCATCTCAACAAAAAACACAAACACACAACTTACCGCGAAATCACTGAAGGCCGGGAGGATGATACTAGATTATTAACTGACTAAACACAAATAATCAATTAAGCACATAGTCTAGTTCACCCAATACTAACAGTCCTAAAACCGTATACGCTCTGATACCAAACAGCCAAGCTTTTTTTTTTTTTTAATTTAATTAAGTGCAGAAAACTCAATTAAAATAAACTCAAACAAATAAACATTAAATAATTAATTCCAAAACAACCAAATTCAATTCTAGAATAATATTAAAATAACTAGCAAGCTAAACACTAGGTTTGCAATAACAACAAAAACAAAAACGATAATCAACAAAATCCTATCATCCTCTCTCTGGCCCGATTCCGCAATCACACTTTCTTTTTACCTGCATCACATTAGGGAAAAAGAGATGCATAAGTATTTAAGAAATACTTAGTGAGTCAATCACCCCGCCTACAAGCCAATTACGCATTTTAAACACATTGAAATCTTTATATTAATTACCACAATTATTAAAATAATTCTTTTTAATTATTAAATAATTTTCACAATTAAATAATAATTTTTAAACACTTAAATAATTTCCACAATTCTTTTCAATCAACTCATTAATTAAATTCACCATTTAATAAATAATTATCGAATCAAACCACTTAATTCGAAGTAAACCGATTAAACCATTAATTAAATCAAATTAATCAATTTGCCAGAAAACCGGATTAAACTGGACCAGTGTCGATCGACACCGCTTGTGTCGTCCGACACCCGGCCCGATTGGTGTCGAGCGACACCAGCTTGGTGTCGATCAACACCGATCCAAGAGATTCGATCGACGCCCAAATCGATTTCTCAACACATAACACCAAATCACACAATCATCACAATAGACTCGATCAAACGCACATATGTCTCATAAACCATCACGAAACTCATCATAAACTCAACATAAATCCACCAACTTCACAAATCTATCCTTTTGCGAGCATACGGTCATGCACTCACCTTGATAACGGATTAAGAAGAAGGAACAAGGAAGATGGTGAAACACAGCAACAAACAGCCTCATAAATCATCCAAGCTCTCCAGAAACTCAATTCTCCTTCTCTGCCTCCTTTTGTCTCGAAAAACGTGAAGAGAGGCTGCTCCTTCTCTTTTGAAATGCGACCTAGGGCTTTTTCCCACAAAACCAGCCCAAACCGGAAAATTAAATCAAACCGACATTCAATTTCCGGACCGGTGTCGACCGACACCGTCCCTGGTGTCGCTCGACACCCTGTCCAAACGACACTTCTCTGGTTTACGGATGTTACAACTAGGGTACTTACATTGAGTTTAGCAATCGTCCCAAAGAAATCCACACTCCATAAGACCATCCGGGTTCCCCATCTTTGACTCCTTTAGTTTTTATAGGTGTGGTCTCAACTAGGGAATATCGATTAAATGGCTTATAGACTCTTACCCATCCTCTTTTGATTAAACACATGTCTTGCTTCTTGCTTCACCTCTCTCTCTTCTCACTTCTTCAAGTTGATTCATCCCTTTTTTAGGGTAGCAATGTATTTTTTTTATTCGACTTCTTCTCCTTTGTGGTTTTTGAAGGTTTTTCTTTGGGTGATCTTTCATAGACACGAGTATTAATGGTTGTAGCCACCTAATCCCCGGTTACTTGGATCGAAAGGCCTACCATAGACGCGAGTATTGATGGTTGTAGACACCTAATCCCCGGTTACTTGGACCTTGATGCTTTTTCTTTAAATTGAAGGGGAGAGAGAGGGAAACCGAACTCACACAGACTTTTCCTTGTTGGTGAGGACGAGGAGTCATGCCCTTTGTATGCCAAACCCATAGCTGAGAATATTAAGTTCATTAGAGTGCAGAATCAAAGATGGATCCTCCATCGATTTTTTGAAGATGTGGACATTTTTGGTAGACCGATCCGCTCAAAGTGTACATGGGGTAAGATGTATTGCCAAGTACTGCTTCAATGGTCACTTAAACATTAGTGTAACATGGTTAGTTCCAATGAAAAGGTCATAATTCTCGGACGAAATTTTGACTCAATAAAACGACTCAATGAAAGATGAGAAATGAAAAGCCAAAAAGAACAAACTTGTTAGTAATCCCCCAGACTTAACTTGCACCGTCCCGGTGTAAGCAAATCCAATTAAGAGGGGTTGAAAGAAAAACTGAAAAGAAATGACAGAGTTTAGAATTTTGTTACCAAAGTGTGACCATTGGCCATGAATAACTTTTTTGCTTCTTGGAGGTGCTCCAAGGATGAACTGATTGAACCAATTTAATCCTCATGTGTATTTGGTCGGTGCGTTTTCAATCTGAAGTCCTGATTCTCTCCGGTTTGCAATTTGGTCGAGGAAGGTTCAATTTGGTCCTCATCTTCACCAGTTTGGTCGAGAGATTGACACCGGATGGGATATCTCCAGTTTTACTTGGTCGTTTCGAAAGATCTTTCGACCGAAGTGATTCATTTGTCCTCCTTAATCATTCTCAAGTGGTGTCTGCCATGGTCCTTGTGAGGTTTGTGCTTCTCCTTTGAAACCGCCTAGAAACCGTCATGGTTTGTGTGGTTTGTTCGGCTTCATCAATTCTCTTTGATATCCTTCCTATCAAATACTTAACTCCTTTATTATGTGCGGTCTTAGATTGAGATTTTCAAGTAGTCATCTCGAAATTATTAATCTAAGATAAAAAATATAAACTATAAAAACATTATGGATATTGACTACATATTCCAAAGTTCTGAAAATAGTTTAGTATACGTGAAATCTTTGCATAAGTTGAGTTGGACAAGTTGAGATATGTTTTCATTCAAAAACCATCAATGTAAAGCAATTTAAACCGACAATATTAATGTTTTAAGTGTGAGGTTCAAAAGCTTATCAAGTTAAAATCAAAATGGTTATGCTTGAATGGACTTAGAAGGAGCAACTTAGCTTTGATGGAGAAGTGTTCCTTGAACAGGGGTGGGAACATTGGGTGGGATACATGTCTTGGATCGGCTCATGATGTATGCAAAACTCCTTGTATAGTCTTCTTTGGTACTTGATCCTAAAATATTTTTTTGGTATTTTTATGGGTTTTATAAAATTCTCAAAAATTTCAAATAGATAAATAGAACAATCAAGAAGTCCTTAAAATAAAAATCAAAAATAAAAATAAAATAAAAAGAAAAATATGGGTTGCCTCCCATAAGCGCTAGTTTAAAGTCTTTATACCTCGACTCCTTGTGTTTCTTAGGTGTTAGGCATGTATGGAGGCTCCAAGAAGCTCCTGGTGTTCGATGAATCAAATAGCATCTCATCTTGTAGGACTTCCTTAGAACAAGTCACTAGTTAGCTACTCTAGAAATAAGCATGAGGCGCAAATAAAGATGAAGAACCATAGGGTTTTCCCTTTACGCTGGCTTTGTTCATGCTCGCAAACCCAGCACCCATACACGAGTGGAACTGGCTAGTCTAGTTATGGACTTAGACAGATTTGAAAGTTACCCATGGGGGCGAGTAGCTTTCAAGACCCTCATCAAGTATGTAAAGAGGGTAGATCAGACCAAACCATATACTCTGGACGGGTTTGCTGAAGTTTTGCAAGTGTGGGCGTACCATGCTATGCCACAATTCGGACAAGACAACAGTGATCCGAGGCCTAATAATCCTGAGCCACCGCTGCTGGCATTCAACGGAATCAAAGGGAAGCGATATGTTATAGAAAACATGAAGAAGCAGGTAATCCCTTGCCTAATACTGTTTGCATATATTCTGTTTGCATTAGACTTCAGAATTAGACTTCAGAGTTAGACTTCAGAATTAGACTTCATATATTCTGTTTGCATTTCCTTGACCTGTTTTTATTAATTTTCATTTACAGAATGTGTTCAATCACATGACAAGGTTGACAACATCCTCAAGGCTCTGTATGGTGAATTTGGTGGACCATGGATCTGGAAACCAGCTGACTGGGCCACGATTGGGTTATACGTGGCAAAGACCGTGAAGTCAGGGAAGTCTGCGAAGTCAGAGAATGTTGAGAAGTCTTCAAGAGACTCCATGATAGCGTTGCCGAAGATGATTTTGAAGCATTCAGTTCAAAAAGGGGTCGGACGTCTGGTTATCCATCCGTGGAGCCCTCTGGTGATGGGTGGAAGAGTCTTGAGGCGGAGATAGTGGAGCTGTTTGATCGGTTCTCCAAATAGCACTTTGCCGAGCTGAAGCTTGGGTTTGAAAGGTGCGATGAGAAGATTCAAATCCTCACTACGGAGGTGGTTGCGATGGGGAGCCTTCTCGAGAAGCTGAGGCATCCAGCGGCTGAAGAGCATGTGAAGTCTAACGATGCCAATCTCAAGCAGGATCAAACCGGTGGTCTGGTTAGTCCCGTTCATTCCCCGCAAACTTCTAAATGTGATAACAATCATAGGCGTACGAGTAGAAGACTTCCTACTAGAATTGAGCCGCATTGTGTTTACCAATTGTTCAGATAGATGGCGATGAGGCGGAGAAGGTTCCTTGCGAGAGTGTTGG
Source organism: Erythrophleum ivorense (assembly GCA_026724425.1). Classification (NCBI taxonomy): domain Eukaryota; kingdom Viridiplantae; phylum Streptophyta; class Magnoliopsida; order Fabales; family Fabaceae; genus Erythrophleum; species Erythrophleum ivorense. The sequence continues at coordinate 249,986 of JAIUCV010000212.1, read as the reverse complement.
CAATGAGGATTCGGATGCGGACCAGTTCCCAATCTGGTCATGGTGGTTTCTGTTGCTTACAACGGAAGAGTGGCTTAGAGATACGGTAAGACTTCTGCATTAGACTTAACAATTATACTTCTGCATTAGACTTCACAGTTAGACTTCACAGATAGACTTCACATTTAGACTGTAAATGTAGGATTTATCACATTTAGACTTCACATTTAGACTTCACAGTTAGACTTCACGGATAGACTTCACAGTTAGACTTCACATTTAGAATGTAAATGTGCGTGATTATCACATTTAGACTTCACAGTTAGACTTCACAGTTAGACTTCATGGATAGACTTCACAGTTAGACTTCACATTTATACTGTAAATGTGCGGGATTATCACATTTAGACTTCACAGTTAGACTTCACAGATAGACTTCGCATTTAGACTGTAAATGTAGGATTTATCACAATTAGACTTCACATTTAGACTTCAGAGTTAGACTTCACGGTTAGACTTCACAGATAGACTTCACAGATAGACTTCACAGATAGACTTAACTGTATTGACTTCACAGTCTAACAATGTATTTTTCTGAATGTAGCACGTAGATGCTTGGGTCAGAATGATGAATATTCGGCTGCAACAGCATCCATAATGGTTTAGGAGTGACCGGATATGCTTCTTGGATAGTAAGGTCCCCCAATATTGGGAGAGAGACTGGCCCAGGTTTGAAACATGCCAGCTTCTGCCTGCTTTTGCGCTGGACTATTACTATGGTAGGAAACCGAGCTACTGCGCGACCAACAAGCGATGGGGAGTTGATATCGATGATATATACATTCCCCTGAGTGTAAGACAGACGCATTGGGTCGCCCTGCATATCTCCATACCAAAGAGGCACATTGTGGTATACGACAGTCTACCGAGTACCATCAGGAAAGCTGAGATCACTAAAGTGGTGGAACCGTATGCTGTGATGATCCCGCACCTTCTTAACGAGGCGGCTCTGAGCGAAGACAAACATCGCTTCCCGAAGGATAAATTCACGATCGACCGTCTGACAAAAGGTGTGCCACACCAAGATAATGGTGGAGATTGCGGTGTGTTTGTCTTGAAGTACATAGAGTGTCTCTCACTTGGATATGACACCTTTCCAACATCCTTGTGCCCACGAAATGTCCCATCGATGAGGGACAAGATTGCATCTGATTTGTTCAGCGAGGTCCAATGTCGCGGACCCATAGATAACGATGACTGGGAAGGTTTGGACTTATATGATGAGTAATGATGATTGTCAGGTTGTATTTATGGTATATAGTAGACTCTAATTTAACGTCATTATGCGGGTTTATTTTTGCAACCCGTATGCTATGCTCTTTTGTACCTAGTGATAGGGTTAGGCTAATTATTTTTTTGTAACCTATCAAACATTTCAGGTATTGTATTGTATTGTATTATGAAGTATCAAACATTTCAGGTATTGTATTGTTTCTTTTGCATTACAAGTATTGTATTGTTCCTTTTGCATATAGACTTCACGGTTAGACTTCACAGATAGACTTCACATTTTCAATTATAACAAGCATTCAAGCTCCAAAAGCTCCATTTTACCTACCTAAAACGGTTCAATTCTGAAATAATATTAGATTTCACAGATAGACTTCACGGTTAGACTTCACAGATAGACTTCACGGTTAGACTTCACAGATAGACTTCACATTTTCAATTATAACAAGCATTCAAGCTCCAAAAGATCCATTTTACCTACCTAAAACGGTTCAATTCTGAAATAATATTAGACTTCACAGATAGACTTCACGGTTAGACTTCACAGTTAGATTTCACGGTTAGACTTCATAGATAGACTTCACAGTTAGACTTCATATTTTCAAATATAACAAGCATTCAAGCTCCAAAAGCTCCATTTTACCTACCTTCAGAGTTAGACTTCAGAGTTAGACTTCAGAATTAGACTTCAGAATTAGACTTCAGAGTTTGAAAATAACACATATTCAAGTGTTCCCACATCATATTTTTAAAAACAACACATATATTCAAGTGATATCCGCTAAATAGAATTCATGGGTTTACTTCAAAGGTAGACTCCCGTAAGGCCATATCAGTCTTCAGCGACCTGTAGGATTTACAAACGGGAAATTGTCAATATCTGTCGATGGGGGTACAAACCAGGACAGTAGACGAAAAGCTTACACAGTTAGGGCGAGTATGTCCCGGTTCCCCGCACTTGGAGCAGCTGTACTTCCTATGCATTTTCCTTGGTCTAGTGTTTTTCTTCCTAGACATTTCTTACCAAGATTGCCACCGTGATTTCTTCTTCCTACCAGGAAGGATCTTATCTACGGGAGGCAAACATGGTTGTTTCTTGACGTCAGAGTCACATCCCGATTTGGGGTAAATTGGATGCGCGTATGTCGAGTACAAGGAGTTCTTCGAATGAGTGCTGCACACGTAATAGGACATCTGTACGTTAGCTTCCGCTGCAGCTGCAATAACATGAGAGCAAGGAATTTTCTCAATGTTATACACACAACATGAGCACGTTCTTTGTTCCAAGTCAACATTGCAATCTCGTTTTCCGCCCTTGACGTGAAAACGCCAGTTGTCTATGCGTTCCACAATCATACTTTCCGGGTAGTGTGAACGTATGGCTAATATGTACTCAACTCCTCTACTGTGGGCGGTAGTGAGACTCAATGCATCTTCACGACGGCTGTTAAACCATCTACCAAGCTTCTCCCTAATAAACTCCAAAAGCATCGGAATGGGAAATCTCTTTGCCTTCTTAACCGCCGCATTAATAGATTCCGCGATGTTGCTCGTCTTTAAATTGTATCTATCACCGGGAAAATGAACTCTTGACCATAATTGAGGATCTGCTTCGTCTAAGTAATCTGCTAGCTCAGGTTTTGAAGCTCGTATGAGGTCCATGTAGGGGTCATATTCGGGAACCGTATGGGCATATACAGCACCTTTAACCATATACATGATGTCCTTTGCATGGAAATCCTTTACTATGTTACCCTGTAGATGATAGTAGCATATACCTCTTGATGCCCAAGGTAGAACGATTCCACATGCCCTAGCTATGGAGTGGTGCCGGTCAGAGACTATAGCCATTGGAAAAAGATGCGTAAAACAATCTCGAAGCTTGTTGAAAAACCATTCCCATGACTCATTATCCTCAGTATCAACAATCGCAAAAGCTAATGGGAATATTTGAAAGTTGCCGTCCTGTCCGGCAGCGACAAGTAGAACTCCCCCATACTTCCCAGTAAGATGAGTCCCATCCACCACAATCACTCTCCTCAAATACTGAAAGCCAGCTATTGAAGCTCTGAAAGATATAAAACAGTACTTGAAACGGTCCATTGAGTCGCACACCAAGTCAGTCACACTTCCCGGGTTTGCTTCCTTAATTCTTTGCAAGTAAGAAGACAGATTCGCGTATCCATCTTCTGCTGTTCCCCACACCAATTCTTGAGCGTGTTTAAGAGCTCTGTACGAAGCAGTATAGTTGAGCTTCATTCCAAACATAACCCTCATTGAGTCTCTTATGTGTTGCGGCACAATTCCGTCGATGATTCTGACCCGCTCGACAAATAGATGTCCAATATAGTTCGCTGTACAGCGTCTACGCTTACCTACTCGGTCAGACACATAACATGTATGCGACTTCATGTACTTTGTCACCCAAAACGTAGTGGCTTCGTTCTTGACAGCCGCTCTAACCATCCAAGCGCATCCAGCCACTTTGCATTTGCCCACAAACAGTTTTGTAGTAGACTTATCTACTCTGAACGTGAATCTTAGCATCACCGCCGTCAAACGCAACTCAGACAGAAGTTCTGCCTTGCTGTCAAAACTCTGGTGCTCATAGATATTGTCTTCCCAATTATCCGTCCGTCTACACTGACCACCAAGACGCCCTCTAAGACGGGCATCATCGAAAGGAATTGTCGTCTCACACACGTCTTCATCTTTCACTTTACCGTACTCACTATAGTCCGCGTGAGTATCATCGTCCACATCATAAGCTTTTTCCCTTGTATCACCCTCATCATCACAACCCGAATATAGTCCTTCTTCAGAAGCTTCATCTGAGTCTGCGGCCCATTCTTCATCGAACTCTTCATCCTGATTTTCAGTCTTAGGTCCATCAACGTGGTCTTGATCCTTCCCTTGGCTAGAGTCACAAAGTCGTACAACATGAGTTCTACTTAGCTGGATCAAGCTTTGGACTTGTCTGTCATTTGTGACAAACATAGGAGGAGAATCAATAGGCAATTGCTGACTGAATGCATCTGGTAATGGATATGATAAATCCAGACGCTGTCCGTTCATGCTCACCGAATAATCATCTAAAGCCATTTGAATAAGCTCATCATGTGTACAACCATCCGTCAATGAGAACATTCGACCTCCTTTGCGATGATCAACCTCAAAATGCCATGACATATTGTCCTTTCTTACCCATTCTCCATAAAAAGAAGCAATGTACACCATTATCTGCAAGTAATCAAATATCAACCACGTTAGAAATGTTAAGGAAAAAACATGGGTAGACTTCGCAGTTAGACTTCACAGATAGACTTCACTGTGAAGTCTACTTGGTAATGTCTAAAGTGCTAATAAAACAAGAAAACCATTTTCACGTTGTATATAACGAATAAGCATGTCAAACCCACACACCAGCAACTAAACAGACTAATACAACTAATTGTTCAAGAAAATCTTAGAAATTAATTATACATTTTCCAAAAATGCGTTTTTAAAAAAAACATTCAATATTAGACTTCATTATGAAGTCTAACTCTGAAGTCTATCTGTGAAGTCTAACCGTGAAGTCTATCTGTGAAGTCTCACCGTGAAGTCTATTTGTGAAGTCTAATAGGTTAGTTTTGCAATATATCAACCAAATACGTTTTTCGTGAACTCTATCCGTGAAGTCTACAGAGTAAAAAGGGTTAGTTTTGCAATTGACTTTCGCTTGACTTTTGGGGAAGTCTAACTGTGAAGTCTATTTAGGCCGATTAGACTTCAAAATGAAGTCTAACTCTATTGTGAAGTCTAACTGTGAAGTCTACGCCAATAATTAGACTTCAGACGGGTTAGTTTTGCAATTAATTGAAATGTTTTTACTTTGGAGGTAGACTTCACCGTGAAGTCTATTTCGATAAACGTTGACCAGTAGACTTCAACCGGAAGTCTATCGCGTAATAGACTTCACAATGAAGTCTACTCGTGAGTAGACTTCATTTTGAAGTCTAATCGGCCAAAATAGACTTCACGGTTAGACTTCCCCAAAAGTCAAACGAAAGTCAATTGCAAAACTAACCTTGTTTACTCAGTAGACTTCACGGATAGACTTCACAAAAAAATTATTTGGTTGATCGATTGCAAAAACTAACCTAAGACTTCATAGATAGACTTCACAGTTAGACTTCATAATGAAGTCTACCCCGTATTTTTTTGTTTTCAAAGGGTTTCGAAGTAGACTTCACAATGAAGTCTACTCACCAAAAATTTGTGAAAGTCAATTGCAAAACTAACCTATTCGTTGACCAGTAGACTTCATTGTGAAGTCTACTTTGCTACAAATATGTGAAATTCATTCAAATCGACCGGATTTTTACCTTGCCGTGATCTTAAGTTACATTCAAGATCAAGAAATCCGATTTAGAGCTTTAGCAAACTTCCCCAACCGTTAGAATGATCTCTCACACCGACAATGGCAAGATCTAAGAACATAAACTTTGAAAAGATGAAAAGGTGAGTTTTTGGGTGAAAATGGAGAAGAAATTGAAGAATATAAGTTGATGAGATGATAGAATGAGTTTGTAGATATGTTTGAAGAGGAAATCATGCATTCAAAGCTTGATTTCGGTTGATCTTGGTTGTTGGATGAATTGATGGTGATGGCATTTTCGTGAATAAGTGAAGAAGATGAGGTTTCTTTAGACATTTGATTTCATAGTTAGACTTCACAGTTAGACTTCACGGAGAAAAGTAATAGCATTTTCGTTATTAAGTAAATATGAGAAGGGTGAAGAAGGTAAAAAAAATCACATTTTGCAATGGGGGTTATTTTTGCAATTGACCCCAATTCTTGGGTTATTTTTGAAACTGACCCAAAAATAATTATGAAAATTATTTTAATTATTGGAAATTATTTAAATAATGGTTTATCTGGAAATTGCGTAATTGGCCTATAGACGGGATGACTGTCTCATTAAGTATTTATGAAATACTTATGCATCTCTTTTTCCCTAATGTGATGCATGTAAAAGAAAAGTGTGATCGCGGAATCGAGGCCGACGAAAGGGATGATAGAATTTTATTGTTTTATTTGTTTGCGCTGTTAGTCTAGTATAACCTGGTGTTTAGGTTGCTAGTATTTTATATTATTTCTGAAACTGAATAATTGAATTAATTGGTTATTTACTTATGGGACAGTTTCAAAAATAGACCAAGAATTGGGGTCAATTGCAAAAGTAACCCCCATTGCAAAATGTGTTTTTTTTTACCTTCTTCACGCTTCTCATATTTACGTAATAACGAAAAGCCATTACTTTTTCCCGTGAAGTCTATCCGTGAAGTCTATTACGAAAATCAAATGTCCAAAGAAACCTCATCTTGTTCACTTATTCACGAAAATGCCATCACCATCAATTCATCCAACAACCAAGCTCAACCGAAATCAAGTTTTGAATGCATGATTTCCTCTTCAAACATATCTACAAACTCATTCTATCATCTCATAAACTTATATTCTTCAATTTCTTCTCAATTTTCACCCCAAAAACTCACCTTTTCATCTTTTCAAAGTTTATGTTCTTAGATCTTGCCATTATCGGTCTGAGAGATCTTTCTAACGGTTGGGGAAGTTTGCTAAAGCTCTAACTCGAAGTTCTTGGTCGTCAACGTAACTTAAGATCACGGCAAGGTAAAAATCCGGTCGATCTGAATGAATTTCACATATTTGTAGCAAAGTAGACTTCATAATGAAGTATACCGGTCAACGAACATGTTAGTTTTGCAATTGACTTTCACAAAATTTTGGAGAGTAGACTTCATTGTGAAGTCTACTTCGAAATCCTTTGAAAACAAAAAAATACGGGGTAGACTTCATAATGAAGACTTCATCCTGAGCTCGGCCAGCTAGGGATGTTTGGAACAAGCTGATCTTCTTTGGGTTCTCTCCCAAACCATAGTAATCACAGAGATTTTCGAAGTTCTCAACATGTTCTTGAGCACACTCCGATATGAAGTCATCGAAAGGATCTCTTACTACATACTTGATCAGGTCGCCATTGATGGACTCCGGTGGTAAAGAGGCATCATCTTCTTCTTCATAAGATTGGTTGTGGTGAGGGTAAGAGCTTTGGTTATACTTGGATTTGAAAGGTGGGTTCCTGCTGAACCTCTTCAAGAAAGCTTCTCTGCAGTCTAACCAAGTGTTGATCTGAAAAGGGGGAGAGTATTGCGCCCACTCAAGAGCTCTCCCAGCTAAAGACATGCTGAATAGCATTAGCTTCTTTTCAAAACTATAGACTCCATAAGAATCACAAAGACCTTCAAAGTGATCAATGTGTTCTAGTGCATGCTCATTGTAGAGATCATGGAATTTGTCTCTCTTCACAAACTCAATCAGCTCCGGATCTATTTCTTCTTCTGGTGAGGCTACAAGGTGTTCTTCTCTTTCATAGTAGGCTTGGCTAGACGTCTCCTGATATGACTATGGCTGAGGTTATGGACGAGGGACATGAACCGGAGCTTGGAACAAAGGATGGAAAGCTTGTAGCCGAGGATCAGCTTGTAGCCGAGGAGGCCTTGACCGGACTTACGGGTCCAATGACTCGATCAAAGGCTAAGTCACTCAACCAAGCCTTTGGTTTGATACTTAAGCACTTGGGCCAGGATAAAACAAAGGTTACTCCAGCCACTATGGTTTTGGTAACAGCCCAAGAAGGTTGGTAATGGGATTAAGTGTTGCTTGGGCACTCTTTTTCCCTACTAAGGTTTTGTCCCAATGGGTTTTCCTTAGTAGGTTTTTAATGAGGCTTGAGTTAACACTTTCCCCATTCATCCCATTGCCAATCCGACCCAGCCCACTTCAAGAATATCCAGCGAGAGTTTTGGGTCATTTCATTTCGGTTTTTATCTTATGTTTTTCAAACTTGTGTGGTTTAATTATGTTGTGTTTCCGAGCTAGCTTGGAGTTTGTTCCAAGGCTAGTCTCTTCGCATTCTTTCCCTTCCCTTCTCTCTTTAAAATCGTGTGTAATCTCTTGCTGAAACTCATCTTTCTTTTTATCAAAAACCTTTTAAGTAAAGATCATCTCGTTGGTGTGTTATATCCATCGAAACCCTTATCCTTCTTTTGGTGTGTAATATCCTTGAGAAGCATAAGCCGGAGTTTAGAGATTCTTCCGCAAGTCTCTGATTTATCCATTCAACCATTGCTATCAATCCATCATCACGGTTCCTTGCCGAACCATATCTATCCCTTACTCAACCTCAAAGAGTGCCGGTCTTAGGAGAATCTCATCAAGTGGTATCAGAGCACGCTCTGAAGTTGAGTACTCTATCCATTTATCATTTTTATTTACCGATCTTACCATTTTTATCATTGACTGTTCATCTACCATTTTGTTCATCCCCGATCTCATCCTTTGTTGTTCATCGTCTCATCTCGTCATCATAGATCCATCTATCCTTGTCCGTTGTTTCATTGTTATTACTAGTTTAATCATTGAATCAACTCATCAACTGAATAATCATCATATTGACCACGGTTTTAGGCATCTATTTCGTTTGACCGTTCATCTTCTGGTCGCTCATAGTAATCATAGTTTGAAAACCATTGAATCGTATCATTTCTATATTTATGAAAGTGGTTTACCTTTGGAACTAGTTACTGGTGAGTTTGTGATCTTTGTTTCAGGATGTCCGAGGAGTCTTCATCCGGGAACACAGCCAACAACAAGATTTTGATCGATGCCATCACCAAACAAATGGAGGCAATGATGGAAGAGAAACTTAAACCCATCCACGACCAACTTAAAGGGAAAGAGAAGGTGCCGGGTGAACAAGTGATCATATCAGAAGGAGAGCACTCTCACAAACCTAAGGAACAAAACAAGAATCATGTTGGCAAGAAGGCTCAAAACTACTACAGCAGTCGCGGCTACTCATCTCACCGGAGCAATAGACGGCCGAGACGTGCGAGGGAAGAAAGAGACATCATGGTCGAGAATCTCGGTGGCTATAAGATGAAAGTTCCACCATTCCATGGAAGGAATGATCCTGATGCTTACTTGGACTGGGAGAAAAAGATGGAGTTAATTTTTAATTGTCAAAACTATGCCGAGATCAACCGGGTCAAGGTTGCCGCCACGGAATTCTACGACTACGCTCTCAGCTGGTGGGATCAGATTGTTACATCAAGGCAGAGGAGTGGAGAGTATCCCATAGAAACTTGGGCAGCTTTGAAGCTTCTCATGAGGAGAAGGTTTGTTCCGAGCCATTATCACCGAGAGCTCCATTCAAAGCTCTGCAAGCTTACCCAAGGGACACGGTCAGTTGAAGACTACTACCAGGAGATGGAAACGTTGATGTTAAGGGCCAATATTCAAGAAGACAAAGAGGCCACAATGTCAAGGTTTTTGGGTGGTTTGAACCGGGAAGTACAAGACCGTGTAGAAATGCAACAATATGAGCAACTTGAGGAAATGCTGCACAAGGCTATTCTGGTGGAACAACAAGTTAAGAGGAGGGTTCCCTCACGGACTAGTTATGACTCCAACCGATCAGGTTATCCCAGAGATGGTAAACTAGCTCTGGCCCCTAAAGTTGAGTCCAAACCCGTCACGGCCATTCAAGATAAATACAAATCCGAAGGCTCCACTTCTACAAGATCTCGTGATGTTAAATGTTTTAAGTGTCAAGGACGAGGTCATTATGCTAGTGAGTGCACTAACAGAAGGGTTATGGTCATTAGAGAAGATGGCGAGTATGAGTCTGAGGAAGAGCCCTTACAAGAAACGGTTTTATCATCCGGGGAATATGAAGCTAAACCGGTCAGTGGGAAACTTTTGGTGGCAAGAAAGATTATGTGGACTCCCGGCCAGAATGAAGAACATGATGAAATCTCATCCCCTGATGAGTATGAAGAGAGACCCGGAGGTCTTTATGTGGCTAGAAGGACTTTGAGCTTACAAACCCGGGCCGAGGAAGAAGAACAAAGGGAAAATCTCTTCCATTCAAGATGTCTTGTCCAAGACAAGGTTTGTAGTGTGATCATAGACGGAGGAAGTTGCACTAATGTGGCAAGTGAAACCATGGTGAAGAAGCTCGGTCTTAAACAACAGAAGCATCCCAAGCCTTATAAGCTTCAATGGTTAAATGATATCGGAGAGATGAGGGTCAAAAGTCAAGTGATGGTACCGATGTCCATTGGGAACTATAAGGATGAAGTTTTGTGTGATGTTTTACCTATGGATGCAGGTCATATCCTATTAGGCCGACCGTGGCAATCTGACAGGAGGGTCACTCATGATGGATTCACAAACCGCTACTCCTTTATGTTCAAAGGAAAGAAGGTTACCCTTATCCCTTTAACGCCACAAGAAGTTTATGAGGACCAAGTTCAACTTTCTACTAAGGATATCAGGTCAGATAAACAACCTAATCTTTTAATCAAGTCTAAACAGGTTAAGCAAGCTATGTTCTCTACAAAGCCTATTTTGTTATTTGTTTTCAAAGAAGCACTAACAAGTTTAGCTAACCTTCACTACACGAAACATACGTTATTTGCGACGGAAATTACTGTCGCAATTCCGTCGCAAATCGTGATTTGCGACGGAATTGCGAGACAAACAATTCCGTTGCAAATCTCACGTCGCAATGACCTTTCCGTCGCAAATCCGTTGCAAGTTTGCGATGGAATTATCTCCGTCGCAAGGTTGCGATGGAACTAAATCCGTCGCAAGTTTGCGACGGCGTTGCGTTGGAATTGGTTCCATCGCCAAATTGCGACGCGTTTGCGACTATTTATATTCCGTCGCCAACTTGCGACGGATTTGCGACCGAATATCTTGCGGGCGATTTGCGACGGATATGGTTCCGTCGCAAACTTGCGATGGATAAAACCCTCGCAAATTCCGGCGCGAACTTGCGACGGAACGAATTCCGTCGCAAAGTTGCGATGGATATTTTCCGTCGCAAATTTGCGATGGAACTGGTGCCGTCGCAAATTTGCGACGGAATAGTTTCCGTCGCAAGTTATTTTTTTATTTTTTTTTTTTGTTTTTTTAATTTTTCAATTATAAAATTAATTTTAATTTTAATTTTTAATGATAAAAAAATAAAATTATAAAAACAATAATTAAATTAAATAAAAATTTAATTCAAATATCATTTAAAAACATAAAAATATTCATAAAAAAAACAATAAAACATAAACTAAAATTCATCTGATGTTCCCGATCCACCGACTCCGCCATCATTCGGTCCGCTGGGTTCGCCTTGCTCCTCTTCTTGACGGATACTGTCCAACATCGCCTTGAGCACCGGATCCGTGTTGCCCAAGTGGTCGAACATCTTATCGAACGCAGCAACCTTACGCTCATTTGCAGCCAATTTCTTTTTCAATTGAGCAACCTCGTAGGGATCCGGTAGCTGACTCGAAGTGGAACTGCAAACATATCCGCTCCCAATATCAATTTGGGACTGAAGAGAACCAACCCCCCGAATCTTCCCCTTTCTACGGGGAGCGGACTGAAAACAAAAAAAAGAAACATTGAAATTAAGAAATCAACAATATACATAAGAATTAAAATAATTTAAACTAAAAAATATGATACAAATTTACCTCAATAAAAAGCTTGTTCTTCACGGCCACAGAAGAAGCAGAAGCGGAGCTTTCGGGATCATCATTCTGAGACAACTCTTGTAGTTGTGAGTGAACGGTGTTGTAGAGCTCCTCAGAATCCTCGTCCATGAATGTCCCATCCGGCCTCCGCTTTGCATAAACGAGAACCTCCAGCAAATCCGTCTCTGAATCCCCTCGTTCCTCGGCCTAAAAAAAAATTTTTTTGATTTGATAAAGATGATGAGAAATTAATGAACTAACTATAATATTTAAAAAAAATTAATTAGAAAAAAAAACTTACAAGCATTCGGGCGCGGGCTGCATATCCAGTTCGGCCGGATCGATGAGTAGAATTTTTGCTCTTCCCACGAGCGGACTTACCGCTGTCACTCCTTTTCTGGTGATCAGGAGTCAACCATGCCGCAACCATCCGATCCCACACATCCTGCTCCCAGTGAGGTGGCTTGGCATCATCACCCTTCGCCAACCACTGCTGCTTCTTCCGATATGCCATATCGGGCAACCGATCATGGACTTTGGCGCAGAACTCCTCGTAAACCCGAGGGGTAAAGCCCGATTCCCAGTGGTACTTGTGCTTGAAAAAAAAACAAAAAACAATAATATAATGCATGTTAGTGATCCGAAAAAAGGAAAAATTTTTTTTTTAAAATAAATAAGAATCAAATTAAAACTTACCGCAAAAGTACCGAACCAGCGTTTGAGAGAGGGTTCCTTTACTTCCCTCCACTTGGTATAAGGATCTTGGTAATCCTTTTCAAAGACATCCGTCACCGCAGAAGCGACGGAGGAATCCGTGAACCTGAAAAAGAAAACAATACCCTTTAACTTTAAAAAATGTACAATATCAAATACAACAAAAGTAATAAAAATTTAAAAAAAAATTACCATTTAGTTCTCAGCGGGCGGTCTGGATGAAGATGATCACGGAGGCGATCATGACCAGGCTCCTCTAAAACGCCCCTAATCTCCGCATAGAAAGGGGCTAGAGCGGCCTGATGGGCAGCCCGATATTGGGCCGACGGTCTCTGTGGAGACGGAGAGCGAGACCGGTCTCGCTCCTGCTGCTGCTCCAGCTCTCGTGCCGTAGAACAATAGGAACTACTAGCACGACCTCCGGAACGACCTCCTTGGGACCCACCTCCATGGGACTGAGCACGGGAACCCCCGGAGCCGCCGTGGGCCCCGGTCGCTCCCTGACTACGCTGGTAGTCCTGCAAAGAGTTTCGTCCCTCCATCTACAAAACACGGAATTGTGATTTAATTATCTAACAATTCTAAAAATTGTGATTTAATAATCTAACAATTCTAAAAAAATCGGTTTATTTATCTAACAATTCTAAAAAAATTCGGTTTAATTATCTAACAATTCTAACAATTCTAATAATTTTAAAAATTTCGATTTAATTATCTAACAATTCTAAAAATTGTGATTTAATAATCTAACAATTATAAAAAAATCGGTTTATTTATCTAACAATTCTAAAAAAAATCGGTTTAATTATCTAACAATTCTAAAATTATTCTATACATTTTATATAATGAAACTTTTTAAAAAAAAATATATTCCAAAAATTATTCTAAAACCCTAAAATTATTCTTAAATTCCCAATAATCTAACAATTCCAATAATCTAATAATTCTAGTAAATATATTCCAATAATCTAAAATCTAATAATTCTACTAATTAAAAAAACTATAAAATCTAACCTAGAAATTCGGTGAAGGCGGAGGCTGGCGGCGGAGGCTGGCGCGAGGAGAGGAGGAGGCTGGCGGCGGCACGGCGGCGCGGAGGAGAGGAGGCTGGCGGCGGCGGAGGAGAGGAGAAAGGAGAGGAGGCTGGCGGCGGCACTGCGGCGCGGAGGAGAGGAGGCTGGCGGCGGCGGAGGAGAGGAGAGAGGAGAGGAGGCTGGCGGCGGCACTGCGGCGCGGAGGAGAGGAGGCTGGCAGCGGCGGAGGAGAGGAGAGAGGAGAGGAGGCTGGCGGCGGCACTGCGGGGGCGGAGGAGAGGAGGCTGGCGGCGGCGGAGGAGAGGAGAGAGGAGAGGAGGCTGGCGGCGGCACTGCGGCGCGGAGGAGAGGAGGCTGGCGGCGTTTCGCGGAGACGAGAGAGAGAGTTGAGGAGGCTGGGCGAGAGTTGGGCGAAAGTTGGTTTGAGCTTCGCTCAAACCCGAGCGGTCTTTTATATATAAAAATTAAACTCCGTCGCAATTCCGTCGCAACATTGCGACGGAATTGCGACGGAATAACAAATGAAAACCCTAACTTTGCGGCGGAATTGCGACGGAATAACAAATGAAAACCCTAACGTTGCGACGGAATTGCGAGGAAAGGGGCACTTCCATCGCAATGCCATCGCACTATTGCGACGGAATTGCGACAGAATGAGAAATGGAAACCCTAACTTTGCGACGGAGTTGCGAGGAAGGGGGCACTTCCATCGCAATTCCGTCGCAATATTGCGACGGAATTGCGATGGACAGTAAGTTACGGTTTAGGGTTTAGAGATTTGACTACGGTGTAATAAGGGTTTTACATATTCAATATATATGCTTATTCGTAGATGAATTTGAATATGAATATAGAAATTGAACATTCATACATATATATAAACTATATATGCTCGATGTTGCAACAAAACCGTTTGTAATGTTATATACGTCGTAAGAGTCACTGAGCTTGATATGTACGGAGTTCAAAGGAAACCTATTTTATTTAGTAAAATACTTTTAGGGTTGAATAATATAGTGCACAATAAGATTATATTACCCAAAACCCTTGTTATATGAAAAATAGGAAACCCTAAACCCTAAAACTTATACAATCCATCGCAAATCCGTCGCAAATTTGCGACGGAATTGCGATGGACTATAAAAATTTTTTGTTTCCATCGCAACTCCCTCGCAAAATTTTAGAATCCGTCGCAATTCCGTCGCAAATTTGCGACGGATTTGCGATGGAAACAAAAAATTTTAGAATCCATCGCAATGCATCGCAAATTTGCGACGAAATTGCGACGGATTCTAAAATTTTTTGTTTCCATCGCAAATCCGTCGCAAATTTCTCCCCTTTTTCTTCGGCACGCCTCTTAAATTCATCAGCTTCATCTATAAATCACAAACCTGAGCTTCCGCTGCTTCAACCACTTTAGCCCTTTCTTCAAGTACAAAGCTTTTTCTTTCCAACTCAGACTCCTTCGACTCTAATTCCCTGAACCTCTTCTCCACTTCTCATTCCGCTGATTTCAGATGATCCTTATAAACCAAAGAGTTATAAGGTAAGTATACAGAGGGATCATATTTCTGTATGCTGAGAGCGAGGAAGAAAATGGTGGATAAAAAATGCTGCAAATCAAATTCCTTTCATCTTCTCGCCATTTGTCTCAATTAAGATGAAACTTTCAACCCAAGTTCCAATCAATTCTGGTCCTCTTAGACATCAGCACACAATCTTTCGGTGCTTTCTCGTACTCGTCATTCAACATTGAGAAAGCACGGAAAGATTGTGTGCTGATGTCTAAGAGGACCAGAATTGATTGGAACTTGGGTTGAAAGTTTCATCTTAATTGAGACAAATGGCGAGAAGATGAAAGGAATTTGATTTGCAGCATTTTTTATCCACCATTTTCTTCCTCGCTCCCAGCATACAGAAATATGATCCTTCTGTATACTTGCCTTATAACTCTTTGGTTTATAAGGATCATCTGAAATCAGCGGAATGAGAAGTGGAGAAGAGGTTCAGGGAATTAGAGTCGAAGGAGTCTGAGTTGGAAAGAAAAAGCTTTGCACTTGAAGAAAGGGCTAAAGTGGTTGAAGCAGCGGAAGCTCAGGTTTGTGATTTATAGATGAAGCTGATGAATTTAAGAGGCGTGCCGAAGAAAAAGGGGAGGAATTTGCAATTTAGGTAGACAAAATCAAAACAACTTAAAATACAAAACAACTTAAAATACAAAACAACTAAAAATACAAAGAAAAACATCAAAATTACTCATCAAAGTCATTTTCATCGTCATTTTCATCATTTTCAGCAGATACGTAAGAGTTTTCACTGTGCTCCCGTTCGTCTTCATCAGTCGCAGACTCTTCGAATTCATCGGCTTCTCCATCTTCAGTTGAATCGTCAACGACGTCTTCAACTTCTCTGTTCTCGGGGTCGACGTGTATGATATTTTCAGTGGATTCGATCGGGTTTGAAACTTCTGCAACTCTGTCATGCTGCATTGCCACTTCATCGTCTAAACCATATACATAACCTCTTGGATTGACCTTTATGACCGATAACCAAGTCTCCCGTCTTTGCCTAACCCGAGGATAAGGAATAAAACACACTTGCTCTGCCTGCGATGCAAGGATGAAGGGTTCGAACTTGGAATATTTCCGGGTTGCATTTACATCGGTGACACCTACCGTCTCGTTTCTGCGAACCCCTCGATTTGGTGTCGGATCATACCAATCACATTTGAACATAATACATTTCAAGTTGATAACTCCTGGGTATGTGACCTCGATGATCTCTTGCAAAACTCCATAGAATTCTGTTTCGCCCGGGACATGAATACCATAATTTGTTGTCGACTTCCTCATGCCATGCCTGTACGTATGGAAAATGTACCCGCGAGTACAGTACATTGGTGCTGTAGTGATCTTTCCTATTGGAGAGTTCACAATCTCACGCACCCACAGCGGTATTGGTTCGGGATGATAGCCCTCTCTCACCTATATATAGTGTTAGGTTTTAGTTTATATATGACTAATTTGAATGAATTAAGGGCACTTACATAGAATTTTAACCATCCAGCAAAGTGACATTCTTTATAAATCTCATACTCATGCTCTTGTAAATCAGGGTATGTTTGGCGGGAAAGATTATCAAATATTCTGCACAAAAATCTCGGGTTATATATATGTGTATATATATATATATATATATATATATAAACGAATGATCAATTAACTAATTTACCTCTCAAATTGGCGCAGTTCATCCAGATTACGCAATATGTAATTGTGAGCCGCATTCAAATCTTCACGCCTCCACGATTTTTCCTTCAACTTTCCAGAAAGTCGGCCTATTTCTTTGAAGATGCTGGGGACATCATGCCTATAAACAGGTGCAACGCCTCCATCATCGTATCGTTTCGTAGCTGTTCTTCTCGTTCTCACTTTTGGACTAAAATAGTAAGACGCAAAGTTAGATGTCTCCTCTGTCAAACTTCCTTGGACGATGGATCCCTCAACTTTTACTAGGTTTTTAGCCTTTCCCTTCAAGTGTCCCATAAAATGCTCGAACGGATACATCCATCTGAATTGCACAGGCCCCCCGAGATCCGCCTCATATGGCAAATGTACCGGTAAGTGTTCCATAACGTCGAAGAATGAGGGAGGGAAGATTTTCTCCATGTTACATAACAAGACAGCAATGTTTGCTTTTAACTTCTCTACCCCGTCTTCTGTCAGTGTTCGCGTGCAAAGATCTCGGAAAAATGCCCCAATACCTATAATATAATATACACCATGCACAAATTAATAAAAACATATTTAATTATATATATATATATATGTACATATATAAACTTAACTAAAAGAAATGTAAATACTTGTTTACCGTACCAGCAATTGCTTCGTGGACATGAGACGGCAATAGTTCTTCCAATGCAAACGGTAGTAGTCGCTGCATGAAAACATGGCAATCGTGGCTCTTCATACCAGAAAATTTTTGTCCTTGCTCTATACATCGCGAGAATTTGGAAACATATCCATCCGGAAATTTGACATCTGAGGCCACCAAATCAAATAGAGCTCTCTTCGCATCTGCAGACAATCGAAAACTTGGAACTGGCTGTTGGCCGTCATCAGTAATCTCCAACTCCTCTCTTTCGCATATGTCTGCTAAGTCCAGCCTCGATTTCCTATTGTCTTTACTTCTCCCTTGGACATTCAAAATGGTATGCATGATGTTATCAAAAAAATTCTTTTCGATATGCATAACGTCAAGATTATGTCGCAACAGGTGATCCTTCCAATATGGGAGTTCCCAGAATATACTCTTTTTGTGCCAATTGTGTGCTTGTCCATATCCGTCAGGCATGTTTGCAGTGCAATGCCAATTGCCCCCACGTTTGCATGTCTCTTCACCACCATAATGATCTATCTGATCAAGCAACTCCTGTCCTGAAAGATAATCCGGAGGGGGATCGCGTTTGCTTTTATTCTTCGTAAATAAAACTCTGTTCTTTCGGTACCTGTGATTGATAGGAAGAAAACGACGGTGACAATCAAACCAACAAATTTATTCTTTGTAAATAAAACCCTGTTCTTTCGGTACCTGTGATTGGGAGGAAGAAAACGACGGTGACAATCAAACCAACAAGGTTTTCTTCCATGCCTCAGCTGAAATGCTTCTGTCCTACCCAAACAGTGTGGACACGATAGTCTTCCGTGCGTAGTCCACCCTGACAACATTCCATACGCTGGAAAGTCGCTAATCGTCCACAATAAAACTGCGCGCATGATGAAGTTTTGTTGCTGCGAGTAATCAAATGTGCAGACTCCAGAAAACCACAGTTGTTTCAACTCGTCAATCAAAGGTTGCAGAAATACATCTAAGGATCGCTTCGGATGCTTAGGACCTGGCACTAAAATAGTTAAGAACAAAGATTCTCGGCGCATGCACATTGTCGGCGGAAGATTGTATGGCGTCAGTATGACGGGCCATAGCGAATATTGTCTCCCTGACATACCAAATGGAGCAAATCCGTCTGTGCACAATCCTAGGTAAACATTCCTGGACTCATTAGCAAAGTCTGAATGTACCGTCTGAAAGTGTTTCCACGCCTTTGCATCTGAGGGATGTGTTATCTCTCCATGATGTGTGGAATGTTCTACATGCCATCTCATTGACGCTGACGTCGTTTCCGATTGGTATAACCGTTTCAATCTTTCAGTGATTGGCAAGTACCACATACGTTGGTAAGGGACCCACCTCCTTCCTGTAGTGGGTTTGTATCTCGGCTTCCGACAAAATCGACATTCCTGCAGCTTATCATCATCTTTCCAGAAAATCATGCAATTGTCAATGCATACGTCAATCATTTCATAGGGTAACCCAAGACCCGCAACCAACTTCTGTATTTCATAGTAATTACCAGCAGAAAGATTATCTTCCGGTAAATACTCTTGAAATAGTTCAGCCCACTTATCCATGTTACTTTTGCTGCTGTTATCTTCACTTTTAATTGTCATCATCCTAGCTGCTAGTGACAATCTAGAAAGTCCCTCTCTACACCCATCGTAAAGTGGTTGATTTGCAGCATCTAACATATCATAAAACTTCTGTGCTTCCATGTTGGGTTCTTCCGACATTGTTTCCACAGGATAATCAGCAGGAGCATGTGTAGTTTCATGAAATGCATCTGTAACCATATCATGAAACCTATTCCCTTGCTGATACCCAATATCATTTTCCACTATATCAGGATCATGACCATAATAATCATAACTACCGTAGTTATAATTTTGTTCCTCAACCCCACGACTCGAACCACTAGTTCCCGCATCATGATGAGTAGTATTATACTGATTTTCCCCATGAAAATACCATACATAATAGTTTGGTACAAATCCTCTACTAAATACATGTGTTTTAGCAGTATCAACAGCGACATATTTCTTGTTCTTACATCTGGGACAGGGACAAAATATTTTACCAGTTTGCAATGCCTGTGGTTGATTTTTTGCTTGGTTAAAGAATCCATGTAATCCTTCAACAAACTCTCCCGTCACTTCGCCGCTCCCCGGATCTCTTTGATTATACATCCAGCTTCGTAACTCATATATACTCATTTTTTTTAGTTTTTTTTTTTTTTTTTCCTTTCTTCTCTCTTTTTTTTTTTCCTCTTCCTTCTCTCGGTCGTTTTTTTTTTTTGTCTGATTTCTGAAACTCACGACGTTGGCTATTTATAGAAGAAGTGTTTTTAATTGCGACGGATTTGCGACGGATTTCCGATGGATATTTTGCGATGGATTTGCGATGGATTTGATTTTGCGACGGAATTGCGACTGCCTTGCGACGAACTCCCGACGGCTTTGCGACGGAAATATTCCGTCGCAAAAGTTAGGTAAACTTCGTTTAGCACGTGCTTACCTAACCGGGCGCATGTCGGCCAACTACTTTTCGTCGCAAATCCGTCGCAAATTTGCGACGGAACACTTTGCGACGAAAAGATGTAACCGCAAAGTCGTCGCAAATTTGCGAAGGTATCTTTTTCTCGCAATTCCGTCGCAAATTTGCGATGGAATTGCGATCAAGTCTTCTTAAGTCGCAATTCCGTCGCAAATTTGCGACGGATTTGCGACGGAACACTTTGCGACGAAAAAATGTAACCGCAAAGTCGTCGCAAACTTGCGAAGGTATCTTTTTCTCGCAATTCCGTCGCAAATTTGCGATGGAATTGCGATCAAGTCTTCTTAAGTCGCAATTCCGTCGCAAGACGTTCGCAAAATTGCGACGGAATTAATTCCGTCGCAAATTTGCGATGGAGTTGCGACGATTGCTTATTCCGTCTCAACACCGTCGCAAATCCATCGCAACGTTGCGACGGAATTAATTCCGTCGCAAAGTTCCGTCGCAAATACGCTGTTTTCTTGTAGTGCTTGCACCGGTTGTGCCGAGTGAGATGTCTGATCTTTTGCAGGCTTTTAAGGATGTGTTTCCAGAGGATAGTCCCATGGGATTGCCCCCTGTCCGTGGCATAGAACACCAGATAGACTTTGTACCTGGATCCACACTTCCTAACCGACCAGCTTATCGCACCAATCCGGTGGAAACAAAAGAGCTACAACGTCAAGTTGATGAGCTTATGGAAAAGGGGCATATCAGGGAGAGTATGAGCCCTTGTGCCGTCCCTGTCTTACTTGTGCCTAAGAAAGATGGCAGCTGGCGTATGTGTGTTGATTGCCGGGCAATTAACAACATCACTGTAAAGTATCGCCATCCCATTCCTAGATTAGATGATATGCTTGATGAATTGCATGGTTCTAGCATCTTTTCTAAGATTGAATTAAAAAGTGGCTATCACCAGATTAGAATGAAAGAGGGAGATGAATGGAAAACTGCATTTAAAACTAAACATGGTCTCTATGAATGGCTTGTTATGCCATTTGGTCTTACTAATGCACCTAGTACATTCATGCGCCTAATGAACCATGTCCTTAGAGCATTCATTGGTCACTTTGTTGTTGTTTATTTTGATGACATTCTGGTGTATAGCAAGAGTCTAGCTGAGCATATTGATCACCTTGAATCTGTCTTGCATGTGCTTAGAAAGGAAAAGCTTTATGCTAATTTCAAGAAGTGTACATTTTGTACGGATAACCTTGTCTTTTTAGGTTTTGTTGTGAGTGCAGATGAAGTTAAGGTTGACAAGGAAAAGGTCAAGGCCATCAGAGATTGGCCAAGCCCAAAGAATGTTAGTGAGGTCCGAAGCTTTCATGGACTGGCCGGATTCTACCGACGGTTTGTGAAACAACCAAGCTTTTTTTTTTTATATTAAATAATTAGCCCAGATTAACATTCCCATAAATATTAATCCTCAACAGCTAATTCAACAACACAATGCGGAAGTTCTCAAAAGAATCAATAATATTAATCATAATAAACCGTTCAACAAATAACCAATAAAGAATAAAACCAACAAAACAAATAATCAACCTAAACCAGGTTTGCTACATTATTAAAAATAAACTAACACCCTAAGAATTCCTTGTCAACCACAACAATAACGCCAATATCAAATTCCTAATCTCATCATCCTCTTCTCTCGGTCTCTTTCCGCGGAAGAACATTGTTGTTACCTGCATCACATTGGAATAGAGATGCGTAAGTATTATCATAAATACTTAGTGAGTGGATCACCCTGCCTACAGGCCAATTACGTCAAACAATAGACAATACATCACAATAAACAACAACCATAACAATGTAACAACAATAACATCAACTACCTGTCAGGAAACCCACGTTTCCTGACACCCAGGTCGGTGTCGACCGACACCTCTATGGTGTCGATCGACGCCAGCCTTCTGAGTGTCGGTCGACACCAGCTCGACGCGCAGACACCAGAAGCTACGAAAATCGCAATCAACAATCACAAACTCATAATCAAGGGTTTTCAACGCCCCAATACAATCCAAAACACGATTTCCACTATAAACAACTCAAGAACACAACCAAAACTCGAAATCAAACAATCTCTAATGATTAACGGACCTACAGTCACGCACTCACCTTGAAAACAGATTGAAAGGAAGGAAGGGAGAAGGAACAATGAAGAACAACAACAGATTCAACCCAGAAACTCAGAAATCACCTCTAATCCTCCAAAAGTCGCCTCTGAAACTTGATATCTCGAAACTTGTGCCTTTCTCGCGGCCACAGGGCTTTAAAAACGCGAAATAGGGTTTCCACGCCCTAAACCAGCCCAAACCAGCCTACTTGAATCAAACCGGTCGATTTCTCAATAACCGTTGTCGATCGACACCCTTCCTTGGTGTCGGTCGACACCCATCGACCAAACCAACCCAAACTCAATCGAACGCGCAATCGACTTAAACCGGAATTGATTTCTCAACCCGGTGTCGATCGACACACCCCTTTGTGTCGATCGACACTAAGCATTTAGGAGCTTTTTACACATTTTCTTCGAGATGATTGAACCTTAAACCAATTGTACAATAATCAAACAAGAACATGTACAATCGATCCTCGATTCGCACCTCAAAGAGCATATGTAATCTACCCCCAAACCCCTAATGTCGTCCGATACCACTTTAAACACAACTTTCTGGTTCGCGGATGTTACAATTCTCCCCCCACTAAACTGGATTCGTCCTCGAATCCCAACACAAACGTCTCTCAAAGACCTCAAAACTCACATTTTTAGTCCTATGTTATACGCATGTCTCCAAGATATTATTACTCTCAATACCGTAACCCACCGTCACGATATCCATATTGCGGCCCACCGCCACAATATCCATACTGCGGCCCACCGCCCAGTATCCAAACCGCGACCCACCGTCACGAAAACAACCCATATCGAGGTAGCAACCCCAAATATAAGTCCGTCGGGCACCTACCGTCCCAACACAAATAGAACCACCGTCTACAAGGCCCACCGCCTCTAGACAAAACGAGTAATAAAATCTGAAACGCGTACCAACATATGACTGAAAACTTCCAATGACCCCACCGGCCAAAGAAACTTGTAACATCCAAACCATAACCAAAAATATGAGGCAAAAACTCCATCTCATATAACTCCAAAAATGTATATCGTACAACAAAACGAAAATACATAAACCAAAACCAAAAACAAGACTAGAGCCACAAAGATGAATCACTCCACAGCCTGCTTGTCGAACCACTTTCCAAACTTCAGCTTCATCTTTGCCTCTGGCTCCCAAGTCTGCTCCTCTGTGCCACTACAGTCCCACAAGACTCTCAACAATGGCACTCTCTTGTTCCGTAGAACCTTGACTCTCCTCTCAAGAATCCTCACAGGAACTGCCGGAACTGTCATATCTGGCTGAAGATCCTCTGGAATCTCAACCACTACCTCCTCTGAAGGACGCAAACACCTCCTCAACATGGAAACATGAAACACCTTGTGAAAGGCGCTCATAATCGGTGGCAACTCCAACCGATAAGCCACTGGCCCAACTCGCTCCACCACTGGAAACGGACCCATAAATCGCGGACTGAGCTTGTTCTCTGCTATGGACCTGTTAAGGCCTCTCAACATAGCCATCTTGAGATACACTCTATCTCCCACCTGAAACTCAAGCTCACGTCGCCGTCTATCAGCATAACTCCTCTGTCTATCCTGAGCCTCCTTCATGTTCAGCCTCAAGACAGGGATCTTCTCCGTCGTCTCCTGAACAAAACTAGCTCCAAACATGCTGCGCTCCCCCACTTGGGTCCAGCATAAGGGTGTCCTGCATGGCCTCCCATACAAAGCCTCATAAGGAGCCATACCAATACTAGACTGAAAACTGTTGTTATAGGCAAACTCAGCCAAACACAGATGATCAGCCCAATGACCACCCCAATCCAGTACACACATCCTAAGCAGATCCTCCAAAGTCTGAATAGTCCTCTTTGACTGCCCATCTGTCTACGGATGATACGCTGTACTCATATGCACCTTAGTTCCCATCTCAGTCTGAAATGCCCTCCAAAACTCTGAAGCAAACCTCGGATCTCTATCCGACACAATACTGGCTGGCACTCCATGCAGCCTCACAATCTCTCGCACAAACTTCCTAGCCAAAACAGCTGCTCCATCTGTCTTCTTGATGGCCAAGAAATGTGCTGACTTGGTCAAGCGATCTACAATGACCCAAATAGCATCGAAAGTCCGTGAGATCGGCAATCCCACAACAAAATCCATAGTGATCATATCCCACTTCCACTCTAGAATGGGTAAACTCTGCAGAAGACCACTAGGCACCTGATGCTCTGCCTTGACCAAAGAACAAGTGTTGCACCTCGCAACCCAATCTGCCACATCTCTCTTCATCCCAACCCAATGATAATACCGTTTGAGGTCACGGTACATCTTGGTCGTACCCGGATGAATCGAAAACTTGCTCGAATGAGCCTCTCTCAAAAACTCATGCCTCAACTCCTCATCCTTGGGCACACAAACTCGCCCACGAACCTAGATAGTCCCATTCGAAGAGACCTGATACTCAGAACCGACCGCCTGCGAAGCATCAATCAAACCCTGATCACTCTGCTGCGCCACTCTGATCCTACTAAGTAAATATGCCTGATCAGCTGCCTCTAAACCCAAAGGCTCCTCTATCTGAATCAACCCTCCGTCGACTCAAAGCATCTGCCACCAAATTGGCCTTGCCCGGATGATAAACAATATCCAGGTCATAGTCTGCCAGGAACTCCACCCAACGCGTCTGTCTCGCATTCAGCAAAGGGTGAGTGAAAATATGCTGTAGACTCTTGTGATCTGTAAAGATCTGCACTCTACCACCATAAAGATAAGACCTCCATATCTTGAGTGCAAAAACCACTGCCCCCAACTCAAGATCATGTGTAGGACGGTTGCGCTCACTGCCCTGCAACTGCCTCGAAGCACAGGCAATCACTCTGCCCTCCTGCATCAAAACACAACCAAGTCCAACACCTGAAGCATCTGTGTACACTACATATGGCTTCCCCGGGTCGGGTAATGCCAACACTGGTGTACTAGTCAACATCTCCTTGAGCTTCCCAAAGCTCTCCTCGCACTCATGCGACCACACAAATGGCACATCCTTGCCAGTCAAACTCGTCATCGGCTGAGACATGCTCGCAAACCCCTTGACGAACCTCCTGTAGTAGCCTGCTAAACCCAGAAAACTCCTGATCTCGGTAGCACTACTCGGTCTAGGCCAATCCCTGATAGCCTCAATCTTAGCCGGATCCACAGAAACTCCCTCTGCAGAAACAATATGGCCAAGAAAACCCATCTCCCTCTGCCAAAAGCTGCACTTGCTCAACTTAGCATACAGCTTCTGCTCTCGAAGCTTCTCCAACACAAGCCTCAAATGAGTCGCATGCTCCTCTGGACTCCTCGAATACACCAAAATATCATCGATAAAAATGATGACAAACACATTCAGAAACTCCCTGAACACGTCGTTCATCAATCTCATAAACGCTGCCGGCGCATTAATCAAACCAAAAGGCATGACCACAAACTCGAAATGCCCATACCTCGTCCGAAAAGCTGTCTTCCGGACATCTGCCTCATCTATCGGAATCTGATGATAACCCGATGCCAAGTCAATCTTGGAGAACCAAGTAGCACCTCTCAACTGATCCAACAACTCATCGATCCTCGGAAGTGGGTACCTGTTCTTCACTGTGACTCGGTTAAGTCCCCGGTAATCAATGCACAACCGAAAACTGCCATCCTTCTTCTTCACAAACAAAACTGGTGCTCCCCACGGCGAAACACTAGGTCTGATGAACCCTTTACTCAAAAGGTCCTCTAGCTGCTTCTTCAGCTCTGCCATCTCTGCTGGAGCCATCCTGTAAGGTGTCTTCGATATCGGAGCTGTCCCGGGCTCTAAATCAATTGTGAAAGGATCTGACCGAGATGGTGGCAATCCCTTCAGCGACCGAAATACATCCTCAAAGTCCTGGACAACCTGAATATCCTGCAGACTCACCTCACCACTGGACTCTGTCATAGTGATCGTCGGCAAATAGGCTTCGCAGCCCCGCTCTAACAACTGCTCTGCCTGAATAGCTGAGATTACTATACTCCCTGAAGTCGGTCTCACTCCCTGATAAACCAACTTCCCTGCATCCCGCTCAAACACAACTCTACCTCTGTAGCAATCCAGATGAACTCGGTATAGAGATAACCAGTCCATCCCCAAAATCACGTCATACAGTTCCACTGGACTGATGACCAAATCTGCTGACATAGACTGCCCCGCAATACGCACATCAACTGCTCTAGCTCTGCCCGAAGTAGCCAGAAAACCACCACCGGCCACCTTGACAAAGCCTGAAGCCTCGCCATCGCTACTCCGAATACCACTACCCTCAGCTCTCTCCGGAGTAATGAAGCAATTAGATGCTCCCGAGTCAAACAACACGTGAGACTCAAAACCGCCAACTAACAAGGTCCCTACACAATTCCACAAGTGTTGAGAACCTCTAACTCTATCACAGTAAAATAACAGAAACAGACACACAACAATTCTACCTTAAGAATTTAAAAGTCTGAGTCAAGATTTTACCTGTGATCTGGCCTGACTGACTGGTCTGGCCCACCTCCGCCGAAGTGTAAACTCTCGGCGCTCCACCCGACTGCAACGCCGCAACCTGCGCTGCTGACTGAATAGCCAACGGCTGAATCGCCGCTGCCACTGCTCTCTGCTGCAACTTGGGACACATTGTCTTGATATGCCCCGGCTCCCTGCAGTAGAAGCACATTGTAGTCTCTCTGGATCCCGCCCTCTTGGGGTAAGTCGCAACTCTGTGATCCAGACTCCCGCACCCAAAACAACCACCTGTACTCGGGCTACTAGCAGATATCTCCTCTGCTCTCCTCTTCTGGCCCTGCGCAGGCCTACTGCCCCTGCCATAACCAGAACTGTACCCTCTGCGCTGCTGATGCTGCTGCTGGCCCCGAGGATGGGTAGCAGGAGCAACTGCAACTGGAACAACTGCCGTACTCACCGGCTCACGCAAGTCCTCCTCAATGGACGCTGCCAACTCCACTAGTCCCGCTCTAGTGTGGTACATACCACCTCTGCACTGAGTCCTGATGTTCCTCCGAAGTCCCTGAAGAAACCTCGCCGTCAATGCCCGCTCACTGATCAGCTCACCACCAGAATGTACCAACAATCTGCAGAACTCTGCATCATACTCTCGAACAGACCTCTCACCCTGCGTCAAGTCCAGAAACCTCAACTGCAGCCTGTCACGAGCCTCCTGAGGGAAAAACTTGTGGTTGAACTCCTCGACGAAGTCAACCAAGTCCAAACCTCTCTCCTGGTCCTAACAGACCTCCACCACAAATGTGCATCACCTCCAAGGTAGTGCACTGCCAACTCGACCTGAAACTGCTCTGGACAACGAACAGAATCGAAGTTCCGCTCCAACCTCTGACGCCACTCGTCAGCCTGCTCTGGAGTAACACCGCCCTCAAACGTAGGCGTGTCAATCCTCTGCATCTCCCTCATCATCTCGCGATAAGGCGAAAACCCAACTGCAACACCCTGCTGCACCACAGCCTCCTGCTGCTCAACAAAACCGGCACCAACATGTGCCCCGGCACCAACCTGTGCCCCGGCCGCTGGAGGTGCAACCGGAGCCTGCTGTGGAACTGCCTGAGGAAGGCGTGCCAACAACTGCGTCAGTAGCCCCACAATCAACTCACCCTGAGCTAAAGCAGCGCCCCCACCGGGAACCGCTCCAGCTCCTGCGCCACCACTGGCACCTGAGTTAGCTGATATCATCATATTTTACATGTTTTCACTAAGTATTTATTGGTGTTTTCAAATGTTTTCAATAAGGTTCTATGCCTTTAGAGGTAGTTTTCTTGTATTTGTTGGCTTTGGAGTCTTAACAGGTTAAAACATCAAAAAGGATTCAAAAAGGAGCAAAAGAGCCTCAAACCATGATCCATGCAAGTTTCCAAGTCAAGAGCATCAATAATACTCCATTTGTCCGATTCTCGCATTTGGACAGAACCAGAGCATCCGAAAGATAACCGCGGCAAGGGGTCTTCCCGACGTCCAAAAATCATGATCTTGGTCTTGCTGGATAGATATTTGAGTTATGCATCACGACGAAGTGGATTCAAGTCATTTGGATCAACCATCACGGATATACTCTTTTTCTCCCAAGACATGTCCGCCAGGCGAGTAAACGAAGCCCATGGAGACTTGGCGCCACTAAATGGCCCGGGATGCAGCGTCATGGACCTTGTCTCAACTTAGCACAAGCCCAGATTTCTTTTGGTGGTTTACTTGTCCTAAACCCGGTCCAATCACGTCGCAAATCATCAATGCCGGTTAACCGGAAAGTTTCCTTTTTCGACACTTAACAAACCTAGCGACTTCTACCCTATAAATACGAGTTTTTAGCCTCAGAAAAAAAGGAGAGCGTGTGCGCCGTCAGAGGAGAAGAGAGAGCTGTCCTAGAAGCAGAGAGAAGAGGTTTTCTCAAGATCCAAGACGCACACACACTTGTTCTTATAAAATCCTTACACTTGTTCTTTCTCTTTGACTTTTGTATTGAATCCGAGAGAGTATTGAGGAGGAATCGACCTTGTTCTTCGACCTAGAGAAGCTTTCTTCACCCTTTCTCTCTTTTTCATTACTTATCATGTCTATACTCATCATGCCTTGTGTTAACCGCGCCATGATTGAGTAGTTTACCCGCTAGGTTAAGGGCTAAGCCGAAAGGCTCATGAATTTGTTAACTTGATCTTTTGAGTTGGGATAATTTATTTGGTTTCATCACCTTTACTTGAGCATAATGCCGCTTGCTTTTCTGATCAATTAGCATCGGATCTTGGGTTAATATACTCTCCAAAAGCTTGATATATTGCCGGACTTAGTATTTGGTGAGCGATGAATCACAACCACCGAAAGATGAGTTGTGAGTCATTGTGAACAATCATAACTTGAACATCTTTAATGCATGTTTTCAACTTGTAATAACCATCGAAAGTTGAGTCTATTAGGTTGATTTAACATAGTGGTTTGATCCACGAAAGTGGGATAACTATATATTAGTGTTATGAGTTCATGAACGGTTTTTATCACATCCCTTCCATTCGATTAACTTGTTAATGTTTCATGATGCCTTGAGGTTAGCCCAATGCCTAGTATCTCCACTTATTGATTTCCATTTCTCTCTACTTGTTTGCCACTTTCATTCTAGCAAAATCCGAACCAAACACCATTTTGTTTTAGCTTGATTCAACCTCCTCACAATTTGTAGTACAACCGATAGGTCCTTGTGGATTCGATCCCATCTATACTTACCTCGTTGCTGTGCACTTGCAGGTAGCTCTAGTGGGTAAAACTTGAAGCAATCCCACGCTTACACCAAGTTTTTGGCGCCGTTGCCGGGGACCTTCTTGTCTACAAGTTTGGACTAGAATCTAGACTAAAACGTTTTTCCTTTGTTTTGTCACTTAACATTTTTCTTTAGTTTGTTTTCAAGCTCTTGTAGGTACAACTTGAGCTGACCTATGGATCAGGAAGCACATGATCAAGGGCCGCCGCTTGGTGTTTTTCTTGGAGCAAATCGCATTGATGACCACCCTTTGATTGGAGTTCAAAACCGTTTACCGCAAAACGGCAATGAACCGGAGCTCGACATTGACGGGCCGGCGCACCAACCACCCCAAGCCGACCACCGAGAGGGGCCAAATCAAGAGTACATTGGAGATAGTGACTCCAGACCAGAGCTTCTACAAAGCCGTAGCCCCATCCGGATGCAAGACGGCCAACGTTATGAGATTAAGCCGCGAGTTATCGCATTGGCGAAGCAAAGTCAATACCATGGACTTCTTGAGGAGGATCCTTTGGATCATGTTGATTATTTTGAGGAGTTGTGCAGCACTACAAGCGCCAATGGGGTTCCAGTGGACTACCTGATTGTCAATATCTGTCGATGGGGGTACAAACCAGGACAGTAGACGAAAAGCTTACACAGTTAGGGCGAGTATGTCCCGGTTCCCCGCACTTGGAGCAGCTGTACTTCCTATGCATTTTCCTTGGTCTAGTGTTTTTCTTCCTAGACATTTCTTACCAAGATTGCCACCGTGATTTCTTCTTCCTACCAGGAAGGATCTTATCTACGGGAGGCAAACATGGTTGTTTCTTGACGTCAGAGTCACATCCCGATTTGGGGTAAATTGGATGCGCGTATGTCGAGTACAAGGAGTTCTTCGAATGAGTGCTGCACACGTAATAGGACATCTGTACGTTAGCTTCCGCTGCAGCTGCAATAACATGAGAGCAAGGAATTTTCTCAATGTTATACACACAACATGAGCACGTTCTTTGTTCCAAGTCAACATTGCAATCTCGTTTTCCGCCCTTGACGTGAAAACGCCAGTTGTCTATGCGTTCCACAATCATACTTTCCGGGTAGTGTGAACGTATGGCTAATATGTACTCAACTCCTCTACTGTGGGCGGTAGTGAGACTCAATGCATCTTCACGACGGCTGTTAAACCATCTACCAAGCTTCTCCCTAATAAACTCCAAAAGCATCGGAATGGGAAATCTCTTTGCCTTCTTAACCGCCGCATTAATAGATTCCGCGATGTTGCTCGTCTTTAAATTGTATCTATCACCGGGAAAATGAACTCTTGACCATAATTGAGGATCTGCTTCGTCTAAGTAATCTGCTAGCTCAGGTTTTGAAGCTCGTATGAGGTCCATGTAGGGGTCATATTCGGGAACCGTATGGGCATATACAGCACCTTTAACCATATACATGATGTCCTTTGCATGGAAATCCTTTACTATGTTACCCTGTAGATGATAGTAGCATATACCTCTTGATGCCCAAGGTAGAACGATTCCACATGCCCTAGCTATGGAGTGGTGCCGGTCAGAGACTATAGCCATTGGAAAAAGATGCGTAAAACAATCTCGAAGCTTGTTGAAAAACCATTCCCATGACTCATTATCCTCAGTATCAACAATCGCAAAAGCTAATGGGAATATTTGAAAGTTGCCGTCCTGTCCGGCAGCGACAAGTAGAACTCCCCCATACTTCCCAGTAAGATGAGTCCCATCCACCACAATCACTCTCCTCAAATACTGAAAGCCAGCTATTGAAGCTCTGAAAGATATAAAACAGTACTTGAAACGGTCCATTGAGTCGCACACCAAGTCAGTCACACTTCCCGGGTTTGCTTCCTTAATTCTTTGCAAGTAAGAAGACAGATTCGCGTATCCATCTTCTGCTGTTCCCCACACCAATTCTTGAGCGTGTTTAAGAGCTCTGTACGAAGCAGTATAGTTGAGCTTCATTCCAAACATAACCCTCATTGAGTCTCTTATGTGTTGCGGCACAATTCCGTCGATGATTCTGACCCGCTCGACAAATAGATGTCCAATATAGTTCGCTGTACAGCGTCTACGCTTACCTACTCGGTCAGACACATAACATGTATGCGACTTCATGTACTTTGTCACCCAAAACGTAGTGGCTTCGTTCTTGACAGCCGCTCTAACCATCCAAGCGCATCCAGCCACTTTGCATTTGCCCACAAACAGTTTTGTAGTAGACTTATCTACTCTGAACGTGAATCTTAGCATCACCGCCGTCAAACGCAACTCAGACAGAAGTTCTGCCTTGCTGTCAAAACTCTGGTGCTCATAGATATTGTCTTCCCAATTATCCGTCCGTCTACACTGACCACCAAGACGCCCTCTAAGACGGGCATCATCGAAAGGAATTGTCGTCTCACACACGTCTTCATCTTTCACTTTACCGTACTCACTATAGTCCGCGTGAGTATCATCGTCCACATCATAAGCTTTTTCCCTTGTATCACCCTCATCATCACAACCCGAATATAGTCCTTCTTCAGAAGCTTCATCTGAGTCTGCGGCCCATTCTTCATCGAACTCTTCATCCTGATTTTCAGTCTTAGGTCCATCAACGTGGTCTTGATCCTTCCCTTGGCTAGAGTCACAAAGTCGTACAACATGAGTTCTACTTAGCTGGATCAAGCTTTGGACTTGTCTGTCATTTGTGACAAACATAGGAGGAGAATCAATAGGCAATTGCTGACTGAATGCATCTGGTAATGGATATGATAAATCCAGACGCTGTCCGTTCATGCTCACCGAATAATCATCTAAAGCCATTTGAATAAGCTCATCATGTGTACAACCATCCGTCAATGAGAACATTCGACCTCCTTTGCGATGATCAACCTCAAAATGCCATGACATATTGTCCTTTCTTACCCATTCTCCATAAAAAGAAGCAATGTACACCATTATCTGCAAGTAATCAAATATCAACCACGTTAGAAATGTTAAGGAAAAAACATGGGTAGACTTCGCAGTTAGACTTCACAGATAGACTTCACTGTGAAGTCTACTTGGTAATGTCTAAAGTGCTAATAAAACAAGAAAACCATTTTCACGTTGTATATAACGAATAAGCATGTCAAACCCACACACCAGCAACTAAACAGACTAATACAACTAATTGTTCAAGAAAATCTTAGAAATTAATTATACATTTTCCAAAAATGCGTTTTTAAAAAAAACATTCAATATTAGACTTCATTATGAAGTCTAACTCTGAAGTCTATCTGTGAAGTCTAACCGTGAAGTCTATCTGTGAAGTCTCACCGTGAAGTCTATTTGTGAAGTCTAATAGGTTAGTTTTGCAATATATCAACCAAATACGTTTTTCGTGAACTCTATCCGTGAAGTCTACAGAGTAAAAAGGGTTAGTTTTGCAATTGACTTTCGCTTGACTTTTGGGGAAGTCTAACTGTGAAGTCTATTTAGGCCGATTAGACTTCAAAATGAAGTCTAACTCTATTGTGAAGTCTAACTGTGAAGTCTACGCCAATAATTAGACTTCAGACGGGTTAGTTTTGCAATTAATTGAAATGTTTTTACTTTGGAGGTAGACTTCACCGTGAAGTCTATTTCGATAAACGTTGACCAGTAGACTTCAACCGGAAGTCTATCGCGTAATAGACTTCACAATGAAGTCTACTCGTGAGTAGACTTCATTTTGAAGTCTAATCGGCCAAAATAGACTTCACGGTTAGACTTCCCCAAAAGTCAAACGAAAGTCAATTGCAAAACTAACCTTGTTTACTCAGTAGACTTCACGGATAGACTTCACAAAAAAATTATTTGGTTGATCGATTGCAAAAACTAACCTAAGACTTCATAGATAGACTTCACAGTTAGACTTCATAATGAAGTCTACCCCGTATTTTTTTGTTTTCAAAGGGTTTCGAAGTAGACTTCACAATGAAGTCTACTCACCAAAAATTTGTGAAAGTCAATTGCAAAACTAACCTATTCGTTGACCAGTAGACTTCATTGTGAAGTCTACTTTGCTACAAATATGTGAAATTCATTCAAATCGACCGGATTTTTACCTTGCCGTGATCTTAAGTTACATTCAAGACCAAGAAATCCGATTTAGAGCTTTAGCAAACTTCCCCAACCGTTAGAATGATCTCTCACACCGACAATGGCAAGATCTAAGAACATAAACTTTGAAAAGATGAAAAGGTGAGTTTTTGGGTGAAAATGGAGAAGAAATTGAAGAATATAAGTTGATGAGATGATAGAATGAGTTTGTAGATATGTTTGAAGAGGAAATCATGCATTCAAAGCTTGATTTCGGTTGATCTTGGTTGTTGGATGAATTGATGGTGATGGCATTTTCGTGAATAAGTGAAGAAGATGAGGTTTCTTTAGACATTTGATTTCATAGTTAGACTTCACAGTTAGACTTCACGGAGAAAAGTAATAGCATTTTCGTTATTAAGTAAATATGAGAAGGGTGAAGAAGGTAAAAAAAATCACATTTTGCAATGGGGGTTATTTTTGCAATTGACCCCAATTCTTGGGTTATTTTTGAAACTGACCCAAAAATAATTATGAAAATTATTTTAATTATTGGAAATTATTTAAATAATGGTTTATCTGGAAATTGCGTAATTGGCCTATAGACGGGATGACTGTCTCATTAAGTATTTATGAAATACTTATGCATCTCTTTTTCCCTAATGTGATGCATGTAAAAGAAAAGTGTGATCGCGGAATCGAGGCCGACGAAAGGGATGATAGAATTTTATTGTTTTATTTGTTTGCGCTGTTAGTCTAGTATAACCTGGTGTTTAGGTTGCTAGTATTTTATATTATTTCTGAAACTGAATAATTGAATTAATTGGTTATTTACTTATGGGACAGTTTCAAAAATAGACCAAGAATTGGGGTCAATTGCAAAAGTAACCCCCATTGCAAAATGTGTTTTTTTTTACCTTCTTCACGCTTCTCATATTTACGTAATAACGAAAAGCCATTACTTTTTCCCGTGAAGTCTATCCGTGAAGTCTATTACGAAAATCAAATGTCCAAAGAAACCTCATCTTGTTCACTTATTCACGAAAATGCCATCACCATCAATTCATCCAACAACCAAGCTCAACCGAAATCAAGTTTTGAATGCATGATTTCCTCTTCAAACATATCTACAAACTCATTCTATCATCTCATAAACTTATATTCTTCAATTTCTTCTCAATTTTCACCCCAAAAACTCACCTTTTCATCTTTTCAAAGTTTATGTTCTTAGATCTTGCCATTATCGGTCTGAGAGATCTTTCTAACGGTTGGGGAAGTTTGCTAAAGCTCTAACTCGAAGTTCTTGGTCGTCAACGTAACTTAAGATCACGGCAAGGTAAAAATCCGGTCGATCTGAATGAATTTCACATATTTGTAGCAAAGTAGACTTCATAATGAAGTATACCGGTCAACGAACATGTTAGTTTTGCAATTGACTTTCACAAAATTTTGGAGAGTAGACTTCATTGTGAAGTCTACTTCGAAATCCTTTGAAAACAAAAAAATACGGGGTAGACTTCATAATGAAGACTTCATCCTGAGCTCGGCCAGCTAGGGATGTTTGGAACAAGCTGATCTTCTTTGGGTTCTCTCCCAAACCATAGTAATCACAGAGATTTTCGAAGTTCTCAACATGTTCTTGAGCACACTCCGATATGAAGTCATCGAAAGGATCTCTTACTACATACTTGATCAGGTCGCCATTGATGGACTCCGGTGGTAAAGAGGCATCATCTTCTTCTTCATAAGATTGGTTGTGGTGAGGGTAAGAGCTTTGGTTATACTTGGATTTGAAAGGTGGGTTCCTGCTGAACCTCTTCAAGAAAGCTTCTCTGCAGTCTAACCAAGTGTTGATCTGAAAAGGGGGAGAGTATTGCGCCCACTCAAGAGCTCTCCCAGCTAAAGACATGCTGAATAGCATTAGCTTCTTTTCAAAACTATAGACTCCATAAGAATCACAAAGACCTTCAAAGTGATCAATGTGTTCTAGTGCATGCTCATTGTAGAGATCATGGAATTTGTCTCTCTTCACAAACTCAATCAGCTCCGGATCTATTTCTTCTTCTGGTGAGGCTACAAGGTGTTCTTCTCTTTCATAGTAGGCTTGGCTAGACGTCTCCTGATATGACTATGGCTGAGGTTATGGACGAGGGACATGAACCGGAGCTTGGAACAAAGGATGGAAAGCTTGTAGCCGAGGATCAGCTTGTAGCCGAGGAGGCCTTGACCGGACTTACGGGTCCAATGACTCGATCAAAGGCTAAGTCACTCAACCAAGCCTTTGGTTTGATACTTAAGCACTTGGGCCAGGATAAAACAAAGGTTACTCCAGCCACTATGGTTTTGGTAACAGCCCAAGAAGGTTGGTAATGGGATTAAGTGTTGCTTGGGCACTCTTTTTCCCTACTAAGGTTTTGTCCCAATGGGTTTTCCTTAGTAGGTTTTTAATGAGGCTTGAGTTAACACTTTCCCCATTCATCCCATTGCCAATCCGACCCAGCCCACTTCAAGAATATCCAGCGAGAGTTTTGGGTCATTTCATTTCGGTTTTTATCTTATGTTTTTCAAACTTGTGTGGTTTAATTATGTTGTGTTTCCGAGCTAGCTTGGAGTTTGTTCCAAGGCTAGTCTCTTCGCATTCTTTCCCTTCCCTTCTCTCTTTAAAATCGTGTGTAATCTCTTGCTGAAACTCATCTTTCTTTTTATCAAAAACCTTTTAAGTAAAGATCATCTCGTTGGTGTGTTATATCCATCGAAACCCTTATCCTTCTTTTGGTGTGTAATATCCTTGAGAAGCATAAGCCGGAGTTTAGAGATTCTTCCGCAAGTCTCTGATTTATCCATTCAACCATTGCTATCAATCCATCATCACGGTTCCTTGCCGAACCATATCTATCCCTTACTCAACCTCAAAGAGTGCCGGTCTTAGGAGAATCTCATCAAGTGGTATCAGAGCACGCTCTGAAGTTGAGTACTCTATCCATTTATCATTTTTATTTACCGATCTTACCATTTTTATCATTGACTGTTCATCTACCATTTTGTTCATCCCCGATCTCATCCTTTGTTGTTCATCGTCTCATCTCGTCATCATAGATCCATCTATCCTTGTCCGTTGTTTCATTGTTATTACTAGTTTAATCATTGAATCAACTCATCAACTGAATAATCATCATATTGACCACGGTTTTAGGCATCTATTTCGTTTGACCGTTCATCTTCTGGTCGCTCATAGTAATCATAGTTTGAAAACCATTGAATCGTATCATTTCTATATTTATGAAAGTGGTTTACCTTTGGAACTAGTTACTGGTGAGTTTGTGATCTTTGTTTCAGGATGTCCGAGGAGTCTTCATCCGGGAACACAGCCAACAACAAGATTTTGATCGATGCCATCACCAAACAAATGGAGGCAATGATGGAAGAGAAACTTAAACCCATCCACGACCAACTTAAAGGGAAAGAGAAGGTGCCGGGTGAACAAGTGATCATATCAGAAGGAGAGCACTCTCACAAACCTAAGGAACAAAACAAGAATCATGTTGGCAAGAAGGCTCAAAACTACTACAGCAGTCGCGGCTACTCATCTCACCGGAGCAATAGACGGCCGAGACGTGCGAGGGAAGAAAGAGACATCATGGTCGAGAATCTCGGTGGCTATAAGATGAAAGTTCCACCATTCCATGGAAGGAATGATCCTGATGCTTACTTGGACTGGGAGAAAAAGATGGAGTTAATTTTTAATTGTCAAAACTATGCCGAGATCAACCGGGTCAAGGTTGCCGCCACGGAATTCTACGACTACGCTCTCAGCTGGTGGGATCAGATTGTTATATCAAGGCAGAGGAGTGGAGAGTATCCCATAGAAACTTGGGCAGCTTTGAAGCTTCTCATGAGGAGAAGGTTTGTTCCGAGCCATTATCACCGAGAGCTCCATTCAAAGCTCTGCAAGCTTACCCAAGGGACACGGTCAGTTGAAGACTACTACCAGGAGATGGAAACGTTGATGTTAAGGGCCAATATTCAAGAAGACAAAGAGGCCACAATGTCAAGGTTTTTGGGTGGTTTGAACCGGGAAGTACAAGACCGTGTAGAAATGCAACAATATGAGCAACTTGAGGAAATGCTGCACAAGGCTATTCTGGTGGAACAACAAGTTAAGAGGAGGGTTCCCTCACGGACTAGTTATGACTCCAACCGATCAGGTTATCCCAGAGATGGTAAACCAGCTCTGGCCCCTAAAGTTGAGTCCAAACCCGTCACGGCCATTCAAGATAAATACAAATCCGAAGGCTCCACTTCTACAAGATCTCGTGATGTTAAATGTTTTAAGTGTCAAGGACGAGGTCATTATGCTAGTGAGTGCACTAACAGAAGGGTTATGGTCATCAGAGAAGATGGCGAGTATGAGTCTGAGGAAGAGCCCTTACAAGAAACGGTTTTATCATCCGGGGAATATGAAGCTAAACCGGTCAGTGGGAAACTTTTGGTGGCAAGAAAGATTATGTGGACTCCCGGCCAGAATGAAGAACATGATGAAATCTCATCCCCTGATGAGTATGAAGAGAGACCCGGAGGTCTTTATGTGGCTAGAAGGACTTTGAGCTTACAAACCCGGGCCGAGGAAGAAGAACAAAGGGAAAATCTCTTCCATTCAAGATGTCTTGTCCAAGACAAGGTTTGTAGTGTGATCATAGACGGAGGAAGTTGCACTAATGTGGCAAGTGAAACCATGGTGAAGAAGCTCGGTCTTAAACAACAGAAGCATCCCAAGCCTTATAAGCTTCAATGGTTAAATGATATCGGAGAGATGAGGGTCAAAAGTCAAGTGATGGTACCGATGTCCATTGGGAACTATAAGGATGAAGTTTTGTGTGATGTTTTACCTATGGATGCAGGTCATATCCTATTAGGCCGACCGTGGCAATCTGACAGGAGGGTCACTCATGATGGATTCACAAACCGCTACTCCTTTATGTTCAAAGGAAAGAAGGTTACCCTTATCCCTTTAACGCCACAAGAAGTTTATGAGGACCAAGTTCAACTTTCTACTAAGGATATCAGGTCAGATAAACAACCTAATCTTTTAATCAAGTCTAAACAGGTTAAGCAAGCTATGTTCTCTACAAAGCCTATTTTGTTATTTGTTTTCAAAGAAGCACTAACAAGTTTAGCTAACCTTCACTACAAGAAACATACGTTATTTGCGACGGAAATTACTGTCGCAATTCCGTCGCAAATCGTGATTTGCGACGGAATTGCGAGACAAACAATTCCGTTGCAAATCTCACGTCGCAATGACCTTTCCGTCGCAAATTCGTTGCAAGTTTGCGATGGAATTATCTCCGTCGCAAGGTTGCGATGGAACTAAATCCGTCGCAAGTTTGCGACGGCGTTGCGTTGGAATTGGTTCCATCGCCAAATTGCGACGCGTTTGCGACTATTTATATTCCGTCGCCAACTTGCGACGGATTTGCGACCGAATATCTTGCGGGCGATTTGCGACGGATATGGTTCCGTCGCAAACTTGCGATGGATAAAACCCTCGCAAATTCCGGCGCGAACTTGCGACGGAACGAATTCCGTCGCAAAGTTGCGATGGATATTTTCCGTCGCAAATTTGCGATGGAACTGGTGCCGTCGCAAATTTGCGACGGAATAGTTTCCGTCGCAAGTTATTTTTTTTATTTTTTTTTTGTTTTTTTAATTTTTCAATTATAAAATTAATTTTAATTTTAATTTTTAATGATAAAAAAAATAAAATTATAAAAACAATAATTAAATTAAATAAAAATTTAATTCAAATATCATTTAAAAACATAAAAATATTCATAAAAAAAACAATAAAACATAAACTAAAATTCATCTGATGTTCCCGATCCACCGACTCCGCCATCATTCGGTCCGCTGGGTTCGCCTTGCTCCTCTTCTTGACGGATACTGTCCAACATCGCCTTGAGCACCGGATCCGTGTTGCCCAAGTGGTCGAACATCTTATCGAACGCAGCAACCTTACGCTCATTTGCAGCCAATTTCTTTTTCAATTGAGCAACCTCGTAGGGATCCGGTAGCTGACTCGAAGTGGAACTGCAAACATATCCGCTCCCAATATCAATTTGGGACTGAAGAGAACCAACCCCCCGAATCTTCCCCTTTCTACGGGGAGCGGACTGAAAACAAAAAAAAGAAACATTGAAATTAAGAAATCAACAATATACATAAGAATTAAAATAATTTAAACTAAAAAATATGATACAAATTTACCTCAATAAAAAGCTTGTTCTTCACGGCCACAGAAGAAGCAGAAGCGGAGCTTTCGGGATCATCATTCTGAGACAACTCTTGTAGTTGTGAGTGAACGGTGTTGTAGAGCTCCTCAGAATCCTCGTCCATGAATGTCCCATCCGGCCTCCGCTTTGCATAAACGAGAACCTCCAGCAAATCCGTCTCTGAATCCCCTCGTTCCTCGGCCTAAAAAAAAATTTTTTTGATTTGATAAAGATGATGAGAAATTAATGAACTAACTATAATATTTAAAAAAAATTAATTAGAAAAAAAAACTTACAAGCATTCGGGCGCGGGCTGCATATCCAGTTCGGCCGGATCGATGAGTAGAATTTTTGCTCTTCCCACGAGCGGACTTACCGCTGTCACTCCTTTTCTGGTGATCAGGAGTCAACCATGCCGCAACCATCCGATCCCACACATCCTGCTCCCAGTGAGGTGGCTTGGCATCATCACCCTTCGCCAACCACTGCTGCTTCTTCCGATATGCCATATCGGGCAACCGATCATGGACTTTGGCGCAGAACTCCTCGTAAACCCGAGGGGTAAAGCCCGATTCCCAGTGGTACTTGTGCTTGAAAAAAAAACAAAAAACAATAATATAATGCATGTTAGTGATCCGGAAAAAGGAAAATTTTTTTTTTTAAAATAAATAAGAATCAAATTAAAACTTACCGCAAAAGTACCGAACCAGCGTTTGAGAGAGGGTTCCTTTACTTCCCTCCACTTGGTATAAGGATCTTGGTAATCCTTTTCAAAGACATCCGTCACCGCAGAAGCGACGGAGGAATCCGTGAACCTGAAAAAGAAAACAATACCCTTTAACTTTAAAAAATGTACAATATCAAATACAACAAAAGTAATAAAAATTTAAAAAAAAATTACCATTTAGTTCTCAGCGGGCGGTCTGGATGAAGATGATCACGGAGGCGATCATGACCAGGCTCCTCTAAAACGCCCCTAATCTCCGCATAGAAAGGGGCTAGAGCGGCCTGATGGGCAGCCCGATATTGGGCCGACGGTCTCTGTGGAGACGGAGAGCGAGACCGGTCTCGCTCCTGCTGCTGCTCCAGCTCTCGTGCCGTAGAACAATAGGAACTACTAGCACGACCTCCGGAACGACCTCCTTGGGACCCACCTCCATGGGACTGAGCACGGGAACCCCCGGAGCCGCCGTGGGCCCCGGTCGCTCCCTGACTACGCTGGTAGTCCTGCAAAGAGTTTCGTCCCTCTATCTACAAAACACGGAATTGTGATTTAATTATCTAACAATTCTAAAAATTGTGATTTAATAATCTAACAATTCTAAAAAAATCGGTTTATTTATCTAACAATTCTAAAAAAATTCGGTTTAATTATCTAACAATTCTAACAATTCTAATAATTTTAAAAATTTCGATTTAATTATCTAACAATTCTAAAAATTGTGATTTAATAATCTAACAATTATAAAAAAATCGGTTTATTTATCTAACAATTCTAAAAAAAATCGGTTTAATTATCTAACAATTCTAAAATTATTCTATACATTTTATATAATGAAACTTTTTTTAAAAAAATATATTCCAAAAATTATTCTAAAACCCTAAAATTATTCTTAAATTCCCAATAATCTAACAATTCCAATAATCTAATAATTCTAGTAAATATATTCCAATAATCTAAAATCTAATAATTCTACTAATTAAAAAAACTATAAAATCTAACCTAGAAATTCGGTGAAGGCGGAGGCTGGCGGCGGAGGCTGGCGCGAGGAGAGGAGGAGGCTGGCGGCGGCACGGCGGCGCGGAGGAGAGGAGGCTGGCGGCGGCGGAGGAGAGGAGAAAGGAGAGGAGGCTGGCGGCGGCACTGCGGCGCGGAGGAGAGGAGGCTGGCGGCGGCGGAGGAGAGGAGAGAGGAGAGGAGGCTGGCGGCGGCACTGCGGCGCGGAGGAGAGGAGGCTGGCAGCGGCGGAGGAGAGGAGAGAGGAGAGGAGGCTGGCGGCGACACTGCGGGGGCGGAGGAGAGGAGAGAGGAGAGGAGGCTGGCGGCGACACTGCGGGGGCGGAGGAGAGGAGGCTGGCGGCGGCGGAGGAGAGGAGAGAGGAGAGGAGGCTGGCGGCGGCACTGCGGCGCGGAGGAGAGGAGGCTGGCGGCGTTTCGCGGAGACGAGAGAGAGAGTTGAGGAGGCTGGGCGAGAGTTGGGCGAAAGTTGGTTTGAGCTTCGCTCAAACCCGAGCGGTCTTTTATATATAAAAATAAAACTCCGTCGCAATTCCGTCGCAACATTGCGACGGAATTGCGACGGAATAACAAATGAAAACCCTAACTTTCGGCGGAATTGCGACGGAATAACAAATGAAAACCCTAACGTTGC
This sequence comes from Erythrophleum ivorense, assembly GCA_026724425.1. NCBI lineage: Eukaryota > Viridiplantae > Streptophyta > Magnoliopsida > Fabales > Fabaceae > Erythrophleum > Erythrophleum ivorense. The sequence continues at coordinate 207,795 of JAIUCV010000212.1, read as the reverse complement.
GACGGAATTGCGAGGAAAGGGGCACTTCCATCGCAATGCCATCGCACTATTGCGACGGAATTGCGACAGAATGAGAAATGGAAACCCTAACTTTGCGACGGAGTTGCGAGGAAGGGGGCACTTCCATCGCAATTCCGTCGCAATATTGCGACGGAATTGCGATGGACAGTAAGTTACGGTTTAGGGTTTAGAGATTTGACTACGGTGTAATAAGGGTTTTACATATTCAATATATATGCTTATTCGTAGATGAATTTGAATATGAATATAGAAATTGAACATTCATACATATATATAAACTATATATGCTCGATGTTGCAACAAAACCGTTTGTAATGTTATATACGTCGTAAGAGTCACTGAGCTTGATATGTACGGAGTTCAAAGGAAACCTATTTTATTTAGTAAAATACTTTTAGGGTTGAATAATATAGTGCACAATAAGATTATATTACCCAAAACCCTTGTTATATGAAAAATAGGAAACCCTAAACCCTAAAACTTATACAATCCATCGCAAATCCGTCGCAAATTTGCGACGGAATTGCGATGGACTATAAAAATTTTTTGTTTCCATCGCAACTCCCTCGCAAAATTTTAGAATCCGTCGCAATTCCGTCGCAAATTTGCGACGGATTTGCGATGGAAACAAAAAATTTTAGAATCCATCGCAATGCATCGCAAATTTGCGACGAAATTGCGACGGATTCTAAAATTTTTTGTTTCCATCGCAAATCCGTCGCAAATTTCTCCCCTTTTTCTTTGGCACGCCTCTTAAATTCATCAGCTTCATCTATAAATCACAAACCTGAGCTTCCGCTGCTTCAACCACTTTAGCCCTTTCTTCAAGTACAAAGCTTTTTCTTTCCAACTCAGACTCCTTCGACTCTAATTCCCTGAACCTCTTCTCCACTTCTCATTCCGCTGATTTCAGATGATCCTTATAAACCAAAGAGTTATAAGGTAAGTATACAGAGGGATCATATTTCTGTATGCTGAGAGCGAGGAAGAAAATGGTGGATAAAAAATGCTGCAAATCAAATTCCTTTCATCTTCTCGCCATTTGTCTCAATTAAGATGAAACTTTCAACCCAAGTTCCAATCAATTCTGGTCCTCTTAGACATCAGCACACAATCTTTCGGTGCTTTCTCGTACTCGTCATTCAACATTGAGAAAGCACGGAAAGATTGTGTGCTGATGTCTAAGAGGACCAGAATTGATTGGAACTTGGGTTGAAAGTTTCATCTTAATTGAGACAAATGGCGAGAAGATGAAAGGAATTTGATTTGCAGCATTTTTTATCCACCATTTTCTTCCTCGCTCCCAGCATACAGAAATATGATCCTTCTGTATACTTGCCTTATAACTCTTTGGTTTATAAGGATCATCTGAAATCAGCGGAATGAGAAGTGGAGAAGAGGTTCAGGGAATTAGAGTCGAAGGAGTCTGAGTTGGAAAGAAAAAGCTTTGCACTTGAAGAAAGGGCTAAAGTGGTTGAAGCAGCGGAAGCTCAGGTTTGTGATTTATAGATGAAGCTGATGAATTTAAGAGGCGTGCCGAAGAAAAAGGGGAGGAATTTGCAATTTAGGTAGACAAAATCAAAACAACTTAAAATACAAAACAACTTAAAATACAAAACAACTAAAAATACAAAGAAAAACATCAAAATTACTCATCAAAGTCATTTTCATCGTCATTTTCATCATTTTCAGCAGATACGTAAGAGTTTTCACTGTGCTCCCGTTCGTCTTCATCAGTCGCAGACTCTTCGAATTCATCGGCTTCTCCATCTTCAGTTGAATCGTCAACGACGTCTTCAACTTCTCTGTTCTCGGGGTCGACGTGTATGATATTTTCAGTGGATTCGATCGGGTTTGAAACTTCTGCAACTCTGTCATGCTGCATTGCCACTTCATCGTCTAAACCATATACATAACCTCTTGGATTGACCTTTATGACCGATAACCAAGTCTCCCGTCTTTGCCTAACCCGAGGATAAGGAATAAAACACACTTGCTCTGCCTGCGATGCAAGGATGAAGGGTTCGAACTTGGAATATTTCCGGGTTGCATTTACATCGGTGACACCTACCGTCTCGTTTCTGCGAACCCCTCGATTTGGTGTCGGATCATACCAATCACATTTGAACATAATACATTTCAAGTTGATAACTCCTGGGTATGTGACCTCGATGATCTCTTGCAAAACTCCATAGAATTCTGTTTCGCCCGGGACATGAATACCATAATTTGCTGTCGACTTCCTCATGCCATGCCTGTACGTATGGAAAATGTACCCGCGAGTACAGTACATTGGTGCTGTAGTGATCTTTCCTATTGGAGAGTTCACAATCTCACGCACCCACAGCGGTATTGGTTCGGGATGATAGCCCTCTCTCACCTATATATAGTGTTAGGTTTTAGTTTATATATGACTAATTTGAATGAATTAAGGGCACTTACATAGAATTTTAACCATCCAGCAAAGTGACATTCTTTATAAATCTCATACTCATGCTCTTGTAAATCAGGGTATGTTTGGCGGGAAAGATTATCAAATATTCTGCACAAAAATCTCGGGTTATATATATGTGTATATATATATATATATAAACGAATGATCAATTAACTAATTTACCTCTCAAATTGGCGCAGTTCATCCAGATTACGCAATATGTAATTGTGAGCCGCATTCAAATCTTCACGCCTCCACGATTTTTCCTTCAACTTTCCAGAAAGTCGGCCTATTTCTTTGAAGATGCTGGGGACATCATGCCTATAAACAGGTGCAACGCCTCCATCATCGTATCGTTTCGTAGCTGTTCTTCTCGTTCTCACTTTTGGACTAAAATAGTAAGACGCGAAGTTAGATGTCTCCTCTGTCAAACTTCCTTGGACGATGGATCCCTCAACTTTTACTAGGTTTTTAGCCTTTCCCTTCAAGTGTCCCATAAAACGCTCGAACGGATACATCCATCTGAATTGCACAGGCCCCCCGAGATCCGCCTCATATGGCAAATGTACCGGTAAGTGTTCCATAACGTCGAAGAATGAGGGAGGGAAGATTTTCTCCATGTTACATAACAAGACAGCAATGTTTGCTTTTAACTTCTCTACCCCGTCTTCTGTCAGTGTTCGCGTGCAAAGATCTCGGAAAAATGCCCCAATACCTATAATATAATATACACCATGCACAAATTAATAAAAACATATTTAATTATATATATATATATGTACATATATAAACTTAACTAAAAGAAATGTAAATACTTGTTTACCGTACCAGCAATTGCTTCGTGGACATGAGACGGCAATAGTTCTTCCAATGCAAACGGTAGTAGTCGCTGCATGAAAACATGGCAATCGTGGCTCTTCATACCAGAAAATTTTTGTCCTTGCTCTATACATCGCGAGAATTTGGAAACATATCCATCCGGAAATTTGACATCTGAGGCCACCAAATCAAATAGAGCTCTCTTCGCATCTGCAGACAATCGAAAACTTGGAACTGGCTGTTGGCCGTCATCAGTAATCTCCAACTCCTCTCTTTCGCATATGTCTGCTAAGTCCAGCCTCGATTTCCTATTGTCTTTACTTCTCCCTTGGACATTCAAAATGGTATGCATGATGTTATCAAAAAAATTCTTTTCGATATGCATAACGTCAAGATTATGTCGCAACAGGTGATCCTTCCAATATGGGAGTTCCCAGAATATACTCTTTTTGTGCCAATTGTGTGCTTGTCCATATCCGTCAGGCATGTTTGCAGTGCAATGCCAATTGCCCCCACGTTTGCATGTCTCTTCACCACCATAATGATCTATCTGATCAAGCAACTCCTGTCCTGAAAGATAATCCGGAGGGGGATCGCGTTTGCTTTTATTCTTCGTAAATAAAACTCTGTTCTTTCGGTACCTGTGATTGATAGGAAGAAAACGACGGTGACAATCAAACCAACAAATTTATTCTTTGTAAATAAAACCCTGTTCTTTCGGTACCTGTGATTGGGAGGAAGAAAACGACGGTGACAATCAAACCAACAAGGTTTTCTTCCATGCCTCAGCTGAAATGCTTCTGTCCTACCCAAACAGTGTGGACACGATAGTCTTCCGTGCGTAGTCCACCCTGACAACATTCCATACGCTGGAAAGTCGCTAATCGTCCACAATAAAACTGCGCGCATGATGAAGTTTTGTTGCTGCGAGTAATCAAATGTGCAGACTCCAGAAAACCACAGTTGTTTCAACTCGTCAATCAAAGGTTGCAGAAATACGTCTAAGGATCGCTTCGGATGCTTAGGACCTGGCACTAAAATAGTTAAGAACAAAGATTCTCGGCGCATGCACATTGTCGGCGGAAGATTGTATGGCGTCAGTATGACGGGCCATAGCGAATATTGTCTCCCTGACATACCAAATGGAGCAAATCCGTCTGTGCACAATCCTAGGTAAACATTCCTGGACTCATTAGCAAAGTCTGAATGTACCGTCTGAAAGTGTTTCCACGCCTTTGCATCTGAGGGATGTGTTATCTCTCCATGATGTGTGGAATGTTCTACATGCCATCTCATTGACGCTGACGTCGTTTCCGATTGGTATAACCGTTTCAATCTTTCAGTGATTGGCAAGTACCACATACGTTGGTAAGGGACCCACCTCCTTCCTGTAGTGGGTTTGTATCTCGGCTTCCGACAAAATCGACATTCCTGCAGCTTATCATCATCTTTCCAGAAAATCATGCAATTGTCAATGCATACGTCAATCATTTCATAGGGTAACCCAAGACCCGCAACCAACTTCTGTATTTCATAGTAATTACCAGCAGAAAGATTATCTTCCGGTAAATACTCTTGAAATAGTTCAGCCCACTTATCCATGTTACTTTTGCTGCTGTTATCTTCACTTTTAATTGTCATCATCCTAGCTGCTAGTGACAATCTAGAAAGTCCCTCTCTACACCCATCGTAAAGTGGTTGATTTGCAGCATCTAACATATCATAAAACTTCTGTGCTTCCATGTTGGGTTCTTCCGACATTGTTTCCACAGGATAATCAGCAGGAGCATGTGTAGTTTCATGAAATGCATCTGTAACCATATCATGAAACCTATTCCCTTGCTGATACCCAATATCATTTTCCACTATATCAGGATCATGACCATAATAATCATAACTACAGTAGTTATAATTTTGTTCCTCAACCCCACGACTCGAACCACTAGTTCCCGCATCATGATGAGTAGTATTATACTGATTTTCCCCATGAAAATACCATACATAATAGTTTGGTACAAATCCTCTACTAAATACATGTGTTTTAGCAGTATCAACAGCGACATATTTCTTGTTCTTACATCTGGGACAGGGACAAAATATTTTACCAGTTTGCAATGCCTGTGGTTGATTTTTTGCTTGGTTAAAGAATCCATGTAATCCTTCAACAAACTCTCCCGTCACTTCGCCGCTCCCCGGATCTCTTTGATTATACATCCAGCTTCGTAACTCATATATACTCATTTTTTTTAGTTTTTTTTTTTTTTTTTTCCTTTCTTCTCTCTTTTTTTTTTTCCTCTTCCTTCTCTCGGTCGTTTTTTTTTTTTGTCTGATTTCTGAAACTCACGACGTTGGCTATTTATAGAAGAAGTGTTTTTAATTGCGACGGATTTGCGACGGATTTCCGATGGATATTTTGCGATGGATTTGCGATGGATTTGATTTTGCGACGGAATTGCGACTGCCTTGCGACGAACTCCCGACGGCTTTGCGACGGAAATATTCCGTCGCAAAAGTTAGGTAAACTTCGTTTAGCACGTGCTTACCTAACCGGGCGCATGTCGGCCAACTACTTTTCGTCGCAAATCCGTCGCAAATTTGCGACGGATTTGCGACGGAACACTTTGCGACGAAAAGATGTAACCGCAAAGTCGTCGCAAATTTGCGAAGGTATCTTTTTCTCGCAATTCCGTCGCAAATTTGCGATGGAATTGCGATCAAGTCTTCTTAAGTCGCAATTCCGTCGCAAATTTGCGACGGATTTGCGACGGAACACTTTGCGACGAAAAAATGTAACCGCAAAGTCGTCGCAAACTTGCGAAGGTATCTTTTTCTCGCAATTCCGTCGCAAATTTGCGATGGAATTGCGATCAAGTCTTCTTAAGTCGCAATTCCGTCGCAAGACGTTCGCAAAATTGCGACGGAATTAATTCCGTCGCAAATTTGCGATGGAGTTGCGACGATTGCTTATTCCGTCTCAACACCGTCGCAAATCCATCGCAACGTTGCGACGGAATTAATTCCGTCGCAAAGTTCCGTCGCAAATACGCTGTTTTCTTGTAGTGCTTGCACCGGTTGTGCCGAGTGAGATGTCTGATCTTTTGCAGGCTTTTAAGGATGTGTTTCCAGAGGATAGTCCCATGGGATTGCCCCCTGTCCGTGGCATAGAACACCAGATAGACTTTGTACCTGGATCCACACTTCCTAACCGACCAGCTTATCGCACCAATCCGGTGGAAACAAAAGAGCTACAACGTCAAGTTGATGAGCTTATGGAAAAGGGGCATATCAGGGAGAGTATGAGCCCTTGTGCCGTCCCTGTCTTACTTGTGCCTAAGAAAGATGGCAGCTGGCGTATGTGTGTTGATTGCCGGGCAATTAACAACATCACTGTAAAGTATCGCCATCCCATTCCTAGATTAGATGATATGCTTGATGAATTGCATGGTTCTAGCATCTTTTCTAAGATTGAATTAAAAAGTGGCTATCACCAGATTAGAATGAAAGAGGGAGATGAATGGAAAACTGCATTTAAAACTAAACATGGTCTCTATGAATGGCTTGTTATGCCATTTGGTCTTACTAATGCACCTAGTACATTCATGCGCCTAATGAACCATGTCCTTAGAGCATTCATTGGTCACTTTGTTGTTGTTTATTTTGATGACATTCTGGTGTATAGCAAGAGTCTAGCTGAGCATATTGATCACCTTGAATCTGTCTTGCATGTGCTTAGAAAGGAAAAGCTTTATGCTAATTTCAAGAAGTGTACATTTTGTACGGATAACCTTGTCTTTTTAGGTTTTGTTGTGAGTGCAGATGAAGTTAAGGTTGACAAGGAAAAGGTCAAGGCCATCAGAGATTGGCCAAGCCCAAAGAATGTTAGTGAGGTCCGAAGCTTTCATGGACTGGCCGGATTCTACCGACGGTTTGTGAAACAACCAAGCTTTTTTTTTTATATTAAATAATTAGCCCAGATTAACATTCCCATAAATATTAATCCTCAACAGCTAATTCAACAACACAATGCGGAAGTTCTCAAAAGAATCAATAATATTAATCATAATAAACCGTTCAACAAATAACCAATAAAGAATAAAACCAACAAAACCAATAATCAACCTAAACCAGGTTTGCTACATTATTAAAAATAAACTAACACCCTAAGAATTCCTTGTCAACCACAACAATAACGCCAATATCAAATTCCTAATCTCATCATCCTCTTCTCTCGGTCTCTTTCCGCGGAAGAACATTGTTGTTACCTGCATCACATTGGAATAGAGATGCGTAAGTATTATCATAAATACTTAGTGAGTGGATCACCCTGCCTACAGGCCAATTACGTCAAACAATAGACAATACATCACAATAAACAACAACCATAACAATGTAACAACAATAACATCAACTACCTGTCAGGAAACCCACGTTTCCTGACACCCAGGTCGGTGTCGACCGACACCTCTATGGTGTCGATCGACGCCAGCCTTCTGAGTGTCGATCGACACTCATCGAGTGTCGGTCGACACCAGCTCGACGCGCAGACACCAGAAGCTACGAAAATCGCAATCAACAATCACAAACTCATAATCAAGGGTTTTCAACGCCCCAATACAATCCAAAACACGATTTCCACTATAAACAACTCAAGAACACAACCAAAACTCGAAATCAAACAATCTCTAATGATTAACGGACCTACAGTCACGCACTCACCTTGAAAACAGATTGAAAGGAAGGAAGGGAGAAGGAACAATGAAGAACAACAACAGATTCAACCCAGAAACTCAGAAATCACCTCTAATCCTCCAAAAGTCGCCTCTGAAACTTGATATCTCAAAACTTGTGCCTTTCTCACGGCCACAGGGCTTTAAAAACGCGAAATAGGGTTTCCACGCCCTAAACCAGCCCAAACCAGCCTACTTGAATCAAACCGGTCGATTTCTCAATAACCGTTGTCGATCGACACCCTTCCTTGGTGTCGGTCGACACCCATCGACCAAACCAACCCAAACTCAATCGAACGCGCAATCGACTTAAACCGGAATTGATTTCTCAACCCGGTGTCGATCGACACACCCCTTTGTGTCGATCGACACTAAGCATTTAGGAGCTTTTTACACATTTTCTTCGAGATGATTGAACCTTAAACCAATTGTACAATAATCAAACAAGAACATGTACAATCGATCCTCGATTCGCACCTCAAAGAGCATATGTAATCTACCCCCAAACCCCTAATGTCGTCCGATACCACTTTAAACACAACTTTCTGGTTCGCGGATGTTACAATTCTCCCCCCACTAAACTGGATTCGTCCTCGAATCCCAACACAAACGTCTCTCAAAGACCTCAAAACTCACATTTTTAGTCCTATGTTATACGCATGTCTCCAAGATATTATTACTCTCAATACCGTAACCCACCGTCACGATATCCATATTGCGGCCCACCGCCACAATATCCATACTGCGGCCCACCGCCCAGTATCCAAACCGCGACCCACCGTCACGAAAACAACCCATATCGAGGTAGCAACCCCAAATATAAGTCCGTCGGGCACCTACCGTCCCAACACAAATAGAACCACCGTCTACAAGGCCCACCGCCTCTAGACAAAACGAGTAATAAAATCTGAAACGCGTACCAACATATGACTAAAAACTTCCAATGACCCCACCGGCCAAAGAAACTTGTAACATCCAAACCATAACCAAAAATATGAGGCAAAAACTCCATCTCATATAACTCCAAAAATGTATATCGTACAACAAAACGAAAATACATAAACCAAAACCAAAAACAAGACTAGAGCCACAAAGATGAATCACTCCACAGCCTGCTTGTCGAACCACTTTCCAAACTTCAGCTTCATCTTTGCCTCTGGCTCCCAAGTCTGCTCCTCTGTGCCACTACAGTCCCACAAGACTCTCAACAATGGCACTCTCTTGTTCCGTAGAACCTTGACTCTCCTCTCAAGAATCCTCACAGGAACTGCCGGAACTGTCATATCTGGCTGAAGATCCTCTGGAATCTCAACCACTACCTCCTCTGAAGGACGCAAACACCTCCTCAACATGGAAACATGAAACACCTTGTGAAAGGCGCTCATAATCGGTGGCAACTCCAACCGATAAGCCACTGGCCCAACTCGCTCCACCACTGGAAACGGACCCATAAATCGCGGACTGAGCTTGTTCTCTGCTATGGACCTGTTAAGGCCTCTCAACATAGCCATCTTGAGATACACTCTATCTCCCACCTGAAACTCAAGCTCACGTCGCCGTCTATCAGCATAACTCCTCTGTCTATCCTGAGCCTCCTTCATGTTCAGCCTCAAGACAGGGATCTTCTCCGTCGTCTCCTGAACAAAACTAGCTCCAAACATGCTGCGCTCCCCCACTTGGGTCCAGCATAAGGGTGTCCTGCATGGCCTCCCATACAAAGCCTCATAAGGAGCCATACCAATACTAGACTGAAAACTGTTGTTATAGGCAAACTCAGCCAAACACAGATGATCAGCCCAATGACCACCCCAATCCAGTACACACATCCTAAGCAGATCCTCCAAAGTCTGAATAGTCCTCTTTGACTGCCCATCTGTCTACGGATGATACGCTGTACTCATATGCACCTTAGTTCCCATCTCAGTCTGAAATGCCCTCCAAAACTCTGAAGCAAACCTCGGATCTCTATCCGACACAATACTGGCTGGCACTCCATGCAGCCTCACAATCTCTCGCACAAACTTCCTAGCCAAAACAGCTGCTCCATCTGTCTTCTTGATGGCCAAGAAATGTGCTGACTTGGTCAAGCGATCTACAATGACCCAAATAGCATCGAAAGTCCGTGAGATCGGCAATCCCACAACAAAATCCATAGTGATCATATCCCACTTCCACTCTAGAATGGGTAAACTCTGCAGAAGACCACTAGGCACCTGATGCTCTGCCTTGACCAAAGAACAAGTGTTGCACCTCGCAACCCAATCTGCCACATCTCTCTTCATCCCAACCCAATGATAATACCGTTTGAGGTCACGGTACATCTTGGTCGTACCCGGATGAATCGAAAACTTGCTCGAATGAGCCTCTCTCAAAAACTCATGCCTCAACTCCTCATCCTTGGGCACACAAACTCGCCCACGAACCTAGATAGTCCCATTCGAAGAGACCTGATACTCAGAACCGACCGCCTGCGAAGCATCAATCAAACCCTGATCACTCTGCTGCGCCACTCTGATCCTACTGAGTAAATATGCCTGATCAGCTGCCTCTAAACCCAAAGGCTCCTCTATCTGAATCAACCCTCCGTCGACTCAAAGCATCTGCCACCAAATTGGCCTTGCCCGGATGATAAACAATATCCAGGTCATAGTCTGCCAGGAACTCCACCCAACGCGTCTGTCTCGCATTCAGCAAAGGGTGAGTGAAAATATGCTGTAGACTCTTGTGATCTGTAAAGATCTGCACTCTACCACCATAAAGATAAGACCTCCATATCTTGAGTGCAAAAACCACTGCCCCCAACTCAAGATCATGTGTAGGACGGTTGCGCTCACTGCCCTGCAACTACCTCGAAGCACAGGCAATCACTCTGCCCTCCTGCATCAAAACACAACCAAGTCAAACACCTGAAGCATCTGTGTACACTACATATGGCTTCCCCGGGTCGGGTAATGCCAACACTGGTGTACTAGTCAACATCTCTTTGAGCTTCCCAAAGCTCTCCTCGCACTCATGCGACCACACAAATGGCACATCCTTGCCAGTCAAACTCGTCATCGGCTGAGACATGCTCGCAAACCCCTTGACGAACCTCCTGTAGTAGCCTGCTAAACCCAGAAAACTCCTGATCTCGGTAGCACTACTCGGTCTAGGCCAATCCCTGATAGCCTCAATCTTAGCCGGATCCACAGAAACTCCCTCTGCAGAAACAATATGGCCAAGAAAACCCATCTCCCTCTGCCAAAAGCTGCACTTGCTCAACTTAGCATACAGCTTCTGCTCTCGAAGCTTCTCCAACACAAGCCTCAAATGAGTCGCATGCTCCTCTGGACTCCTCGAATACACCAAAATATCATCGATAAAAATGATGACAAACACATTCAGAAACTCCCTGAACACGTCGTTCATCAATCTCATAAACGCTGCCGGCGCATTAGTCAAACCAAAAGGCATGACCACAAACTCGAAATGCCCATACCTCGTCCGAAAAGCTGTCTTCCGGACATCTGCCTCATCTATCGGAATCTGATGATAACCCGATGCCAAGTCAATCTTGGAGAACCAAGTAGCACCTCTCAACTAATCCAACAACTCATCGATCCTCGGAAGTGGGTACCTGTTCTTCACTGTGACTCGGTTAAGTCCCCGGTAATCAATGCACAACCGAAAACTGCCATCCTTCTTCTTCACAAACAAAACTGGTGCTCCCCACGGCGAAACACTAGGTCTGATGAACCCTTTACTCAAAAGGTCCTCTAGCTGCTTCTTCAGCTCTGCCATCTCTGCTGGAGCCATCCTGTAAGGTGTCTTCGATATCGGAGCTGTCCCGGGCTCTAAATCAATTGTGAAAGGATCTGACCGAGATGGTGGCAATCCTTTCAGCGACCGAAATACATCCTCAAAGTCCTGGACAACCTGAATATCCTGCAGACTCACCTCACCACTGGACTCTGTCATAGTGATCGTCGGCAAATAGGCTTCGCAGCCCCGCTCTAACAACTGCTCTGCCTGAATAGCTGAGATTACTATACTCCCTGAAGTCGGTCTCACTCCCTGATAAACCAACTTCCCTGCATCCCGCTCAAACACAACTCTACCTCTGTAGCAATCCAGATGAACTCGGTATAGAGATAACCAGTCCATCCCCAAAATCACGTCATACAGTTCCACTGGACTGATGACCAAATCTGCTGACATAGACTGCCCCGCAATACGCACATCAACTGCTCTAGCTCTGCCCGAAGTAGCCAGAAAACCACCACCGGCCACCTTGACAAAGCCTGAAGCCTCGCCATCGCTACTCCGAATACCACTACCCTCAGCTCTCTCCGGAGTAATGAAGCAATTAGATGCTCCCGAGTCAAACAACACGTGAGACTCAAAACCGCCAACTAACAAGGTCCCTACACAATTCCACAAGTGTTGAGAACCTCTAACTCTATCACAGTAAAATAACAGAAACAGACACACAACAATTCTACCTTAAGAATTTAAAAGTCTGAGTCAAGATTTTACCTGTGATCTGGCCTGACTGACTGGTCTGGCCCACCTCCGCCGAAGTGTAAACTCTCGGCGCTCCACCCGACTGCAACGCCGCAACCTGCGCTGCTGACTGAATAGCCAACGGCTGAATCGCCGCTGCCACTGCTCTCTGCTGCAACTTGGGACACATTGTCTTGATATGCCCCGGCTCCCTGCAGTAGAAGCACATTGTAGTCTCTCTGGATCCCGCCCTCTTGGGGTAAGTCGCAACTCTGTGATCCAGACTCCCGCACCCAAAACAACCACCTGTACTCGGGCTACTAGCAGATATCTCCTCTGCTCTCCTCTTCTGGCCCTGCGCAGGCCTACTGCCCCTGCCATAACCAGAACTGTACCCTCTGCGCTGCTGATGCTGCTGCTGGCCCCGAGGATGGGTAGCAGGAGCAACTGCAACTGGAACAACTGCCGTACTCACCGGCTCACGCAAGTCCTCCTCAATGGACGCTGCCAACTCCACTAGTCCCGCTCTAGTGTGGTACATACCACCTCTGCACTGAGTCCTGATGTTCCTCCGAAGTCCCTGAAGAAACCTCGCCGTCAATGCCCGCTCACTGATCAGCTCACCACCAGAATGTACCAACAATCTGCAGAACTCTGCATCATACTCTCGAACAGACCTCTCACCCTGCGTCAAGTCCAGAAACCTCAACTGCAGCCTGTCACGAGCCTCCTGAGGGAAAAACTTGTGGTTGAACTCCTCGACGAAGTCAACCAAGTCCAAACCTCTCTCCTGGTCCTAACAGACCTCCACCACAAATGTGCATCACCTCCAAGGTAGTGCACTGCCAACTCGACCTGAAACTGCTCTGGACAACGAACAGAATCGAAGTTCCGCTCCAACCTCTGACGCCACTCGTCAGCCTGCTCTGGAGTAACACCGCCCTCAAACGTAGGCGTGTCAATCCTCTGCATCTCCCTCATCATCTCGCGATAAGGCGAAAACCCAACTGCAACACCCTGCTGCACCACAGCCTCCTGCTGCTCAACAAAACCGGCACCAACATGTGCCCCGGCACCAACCTGTGCCCCGGCCGCTGGAGGTGCAACCGGAGCCTGCTGTGGAACTGCCTGAGGAAGGCGTGCCAACAACTGCGTCAGTAGCCCCACAATCAACTCACCCTGAGCTAAAGCAGCGCCCCCACCGGGAACCGCTCCAGCTCCTGCGCCACCACTGGCACCTGAGTTAGCTGATATCATCATATTTTACATGTTTTCACTAAGTATTTATTGGTGTTTTCAAATGTTTTCAATAAGGTTCTATGCCTTTAGAGGTAGTTTTCTTGTATTTGTTGGCTTTGGAGTCTTAACAGGTTAAAACATCAAAAAGGATTCAAAAAGGAGCAAAAGAGCCTCAAACCATGATCCATGCAAGTTTCCAAGTCAAGAGCATCAATAATACTCCATTTGTCCGATTCTCGCATTTGGACAGAACCAGAGCATCCGAAAGATAACCGCGGCAAGGGGTCTTCCCGACGTCCAAAAATCATGATCTTGGTCTTGCTGGATAGATATTTGAGTTATGCATCACGACGAAGTGGATTCAAGTCATTTGGATCAACCATCACGGATATACTCTTTTTCTCCCAAGACATGTCCGCTAGGCGAGTAAACGAAGCCCATGGAGACTTGGCGCCACTAAATGGCCCGGGATGCAGCGTCATGGACCTTGTCTCAACTTAGCACAAGCCCAGATTTCTTTTGGTGGTTTACTTGTCCTAAACCCGGTCCAATCACGTCGCAAATCATCAATGCCGGTTAACCGGAAAGTTTCCTTTTTCGACACTTAACAAACCTAGCGACTTCTACCCTATAAATACGAGTTTTTAGCCTCAGAAAAAAAGGAGAGCGTGTACGCCGTCAGAGGAGAAGAGAGAGCTGTCCTAGAAGCAGAGAGAAGAGGTTTTCTCAAGATCCAAGACGCACACACACTTGTTCTTATAAAATCCTTACACTTGTTCTTTCTCTTTGACTTTTGTATTGAATCCGAGAGAGTATTGAGGAGGAATCGACCTTGTTCTTCGACCTAGAGAAGCTTTCTTCACCCTTTCTCTCTTTTTCATTACTTATCATGTCTATACTCATCATGCCTTGTGTTAACCGCGCCATGATTGAGTAGTTTACCCGCTAGGTTAAGGGCTAAGCCGAAAGGCTCATGAATTTGTTAACTTGATCTTTTGAGTTGGGATAATTTATTTGGTTTCATCACCTTTACTTGAGCATAATGCCGCTTGCTTTTCTGATCAATTAGCATCGGATCTTGGGTTAATATACTCTCCAAAAGCTTGATATATTGCCGGACTTAGTATTTGGTGAGCGATGAATCACAACCACCGAAAGATGAGTTGTGAGTCATTGTGAACAATCATAACTTGAACATCTTTAATGCATGTTTTCAACTTGTAATAACCATCGAAAGTTGAGTCTATTAGGTTGATTTAACATAGTGGTTTGATCCACGAAAGTGGGATAACTATATATTAGTGTTATGAGTTCATGAACGGTTTTTATCACATCCCTTCCATTCGATTAACTTGTTAATGTTTCATGATGCCTTGAGGTTAGCCCAATGCCTAGTATCTCCACTTATTGATTTCCATTTCTCTCTACTTGTTTGCCACTTTCATTCTAGCAAAATCCGAACCAAACACCATTTTGTTTTAGCTTGATTCAACCTCCTCACAATTTGTAGTACAACCGATAGGTCCTTGTGGATTCGATCCCATCTATACTTACCTCGTTGCTGTGCACTTGCAGGTAGCTCTAGTGGGTAAAACTTGAAGCAATCCCACGCTTACACCAAGTTTTTGGCGCCGTTGCCGGGGACCTTCTTGTCTACAAGTTTGGACTAGAATCTAGACTAAAACGTTTTTCCTTTGTTTTGTCACTTAACATTTTTCTTTAGTTTGTTTTCAAGCTCTTGTAGGTACAACTTGAGCTGACCTATGGATCAGGAAGCACATGATCAAGGGCCGCCGCTTGGTGTTTTTCTTGGAGCAAATCGCATTGATGACCACCCTTTGATTGGAGTTCAAAACCGTTTACCGCAAAACGGCAATGAACCGGAGCTCGACATTGACGGGCCGGCGCACCAACCACCCCAAGCCGACCACCGAGAGGGGCCAAATCAAGAGTACATTGGAGATAGTGACTCCAGACCAGAGCTTCTACAAAGCCGTAGCCCCATCCGGATGCAAGACGGCCAACGTTATGAGATTAAGCCGCGAGTTATCGCATTGGCGAAGCAAAGTCAATACCATGGACTTCTTGAGGAGGATCCTTTGGATCATGTTGATTCTTTTGAGGAGTTGTGCAGCACTACAAGCGCCAATGGGGTTCCAGTGGACTACCTGAGGTGCCGGCTCTTTGCTTTCACTTTGGCGGGCAAACCACTTAGATGGCTAAAATCTTTGCCATCTCGCTCAATCAACACATGGATGGAGTTCAAAAAGGTTTTTCTAGGACAATTCTACACCAAACAAAGGGCAACCTTGATGAGGAGCAAAATCTCAGGCTTCCAGCAAGGTCCTATAGAGCCATACCATGAAGCTCTAGAACGTTTCAAGGAATACATAAGAGATTGTCCACAACACGGCTTTTCGGATGTCAATCTATGGAACACCTTCTATGATGGGATTAGGCGAGAGCACAAGCTATGCCTTGACATAGCTAGAAATGGGGACTTCATGAGCAAGACCATTGAAGAAGCAAAGACATTGATAGACAACTTGGCGGCCAGTGATAGCAAGAACCAGCCGAGCTATGAGGAAACCATTAAGGCGATCAACACAAGACCGGAGCAAACCGAGTTCAAGGAGATCAAATCCATGATCTCTAAACTTTTGGAGAGGCAACCGAGGCAATGCCAAGTCTTTGAAGACAACCAACCCTTGGATGAGGAGATGGACCGGGAGATCTTTGGCAATCTTCAAAGAGACGTGAACTTCATCAGCAAACATGAACCCGGAGAAAGAAGTCTTACGCCATTTCTCAACACACGAGACCGTTACTATGGTGAAAAGAATTCTTCTAGCTACCCTCTTCAGCACTCCAATCATCAGCTCATGCACATCCCTAAGGTGACCTTACCTAACCCGGGGCACCAGCCGGTGCATAGAGACAATCAAGAAGGTGATCTTAAATCTTATATCTACGAGTTCATGCATGAGCAAAGGCAAGCCAACAAGGAGATTCATGAGAAGATACACCACATGTACTATGACCTGAATAGTAAGTTTGATTCTCTTGAATCCCACGTAAAGCGGCTTGATCTCCAAATAGCCCACATCGCCGGTTCAATCAAGAGGCCAATCGGAGTCCTTCCCGGCCAACCCGAGGTAAATCCAAGAAAAGAGCACATTGCCGCCATCACTCTTAGGAGTGGGACGCAACTAGATGAGGTGCAAATGCCGGAGGGAGTTGAGAAGGAGTCGACCCAGCACACAATCGTGATAGATGAGAATGAACCGGAAGACAACAATGCGGCCAATGGAGAGTTAGAAGAAGAAATCATCCCACCGGTGATATCTCGAGTGTACAAGCCGAAACCACCCTTCCCTAGGGTTGTGAAGAAGCCTAAGAAGGAGAAGGAGCAAGCAAAGCTAAGAGATCTTGTGAGCCAGCTAAGTGTTAGGCTACCATTTGTTGACGCTTGCATGATCATACCGTCTTTAAAAAAATACATGAAGAGTATCTTGACAAGCAACCTAAGCTTGGAAGAAGGTGTGATGCTGATAACTCAAGAATGCAGTGATGTGCTTCAAAACCAAACAACGGAGAAGCTTGATGATCCGGGCAGCTTTGTGCTATCTTGTCAAATCGGAGGTACCACTTTCAAGCGATGCCTTTGTGACTTGGGCTCTAGCGTGAATTTAATGCCTTACACGGTGGCCAGACGTCTTGGGATAACTAATTTCAGACCAACAAAGATTCAACTAGTCTTTGCGGATCGATCGGTTAGAAGACCGGTTGGAATTGTAACCGATGTTCAGGTCATGATCGGTAAATGTTCCATACCGGCTGATTTTGTGGTGTTAGAGCTTGATCAAGAGCCTAGAGACCCCTTGATCCTTGGACGACCATTCTTAGCCACCGCCGGTGCCATAATTGACGTCAAAGGAGGAAAGATCGACTTGCATTTGGGAGACCTCGTGATGAAATTTCAAGTGGACAAGTCACTCGGCAAGCCGACAATAGACGGGCATTCGTTTTTGGTGGACAACATGAGCGAGGTTTCTGAAGGTATCTATCAAGAGCTCATCCGGAATGACCCATTAGAGATAGCTTTAACCGGGGGTGAAGGAGATAACGACCATTTGAATGAAGAAGCACACCGGCTGACCAAGATTCTAGATGGCGCCGCCACTTATGACAAACTAGTAGCGTATATCAGCTTGGGGGAGGATGTAAAGAAGCCGGGAGCAACTAAGAACCTCACCAAAGTTTCGAATGATCCTTGGAGCGAGCATAGGGCACCCAAGGTTGAGCTTAAAGAGCTTCCAGTTGGACTAAGGTATGCGTTTCTCAGACCTAATAATACATATCCGGTCATTATCAATTCAAACCTAACCAATGTGGAGACGGCTCTATTGCTTTGTGAGTTGAGAAAACACCGTAAAGCCCTTGGGTATACCCTTGAGGATATCACGGGCATCTCTCCGGATCTATGCATGCACAGGATACACCTTGAGGACGAGTCAACATCGTCCATAGAGCACCAAAGGAGATTAAACCCGAACTTAAAAGATGTTGTGAAAAAGGAGATAATGAAACTCTTGGACGCGGGGATCATATATCCAATCTCGGATAGTACGTGGGTAAGTCCGGTGCATGTGGTCCCTAAAAAGGGAGGAGTCACGGTGGTAAAGAACGAGAATGAGGAGCTGATCCCCACTAGAACAATCACCGGCCACCGAATGTGCATCGACTACCGCAAGCTCAATACCGCGACCCGGAAGGATCATTTCCCTTTACCATTTATAGACCAAATGCTATAAAGGCTTGCTAACCACCCTTACTATTGTTTTCTAGATGGCTATTCAGGTTTTTTCCAAATACCAATCCATCCGGATGACCAAGAGAAGACAACATTTACATGTCCTTATGGCACGTTCGCTTACCGGCGAATGCCTTTTGGATTGTGCAATGCCCCGGCCACATTCCAAAGATGCATGATGTCTATCTTCACCGACTATATAGAGGACATAATGGAGGTATTCATGGATGACTTTTCAGTTTATGGCTCATCCTTTGATGCTTGTTTATCAAATCTTAGTAAGGTTCTCAAAAGATGTGAGGAGCAACATCTTGTCCTCAATTGGGAGAAATGTCATTTCATGGTGCGAGATGGGATAGTGCTTGGCCACCGGATATCAGAGAGAGGGATTGAAGTGGATAAAGCAAAGATAGAAGTCATGGTAACCTTAGAACCGCCAAAGAATGTAAAGGGGGTAAGGAGCTTCCTCGGACATGCCGGTTTCTATAGGAGATTCATCCAAGATTTCTCCAAGATCGCACGACCATTGACTCAGCTCTTGTGCAAAGATATCCCATTTGAATTCGACGATGATTGCCTCACGGCTTTCAAGAAGATCAAGGCAGCACTAATAAGCGCACCGGTTGTGCAATCACCGGATTGGGAGCTCCCGTTTGAGATCATGTGCGATGCAAGTGACTATGCTGTCGGTGCCGTGCTAGGACAAAGGAAAGAGAAGAAGCTTCATGTCATATACTATGCAAGCCGAACCCTGGATGAAGCACAATGCAACTATGCCACCACTGAGAAGGAGCTGCTCGCTATTGTCTTTGCGTTTGAGAAGTTCCGATCTTACCTTGTCCGATCTAAGGTGATCGTTCACACCGACCATGCTGCCCTCAAATACCTCCTATCTAAGAAAGATGCAAAACCACGTCTCATAAGGTGGATTCTCTTACTACAAGAGTTTGACTTAAAGATCGTCGATAGAAAAGGTGCGGAGAATAGTGTAGCCGACCACCTCTCCCGGATGCGGATAGAAGAGCAGCTCCCCATAAACGACTCGTTGCCAGAAGAAACGGTCTATTCCGTCAGCGCCATACCAATCACAAGGATCACCAGTGCACCACCACCCGTTCCGGACAAGAGAGTCGCCCTCGGTACACCTTGGTATGGCCACATAGCAAACTACCTTGCAGCCGACATTGAACCTCCGCAATTTTATGGCTACAAGAAGAAGAAGTTCTTGAAAGACATACGGTTCTACTTTTGGGATGAGCCGTACCTCTACAAGAAATGCCAAGATGGGATGTTCAGAAAATGTGTCCCGGAGGAAGAAATCCCGGGAATACTTCATGGTTGTCATGGATCGGCTTATGCCGGCCATTTTGCCACATTCAAGACGGTTTCAAAGGTTTTACAGGCCGGTTTCTGGTGGCCAACAATGTTCAAAGATGCCCAGGTATTCATTTCAAAATGTGATGCTTGTCAAAGGATGGGTAACATTAGCAGAAGAAATGAGATGCCACAAAACTTTATCCTGGAGGTAGAAGTCTTTGACGTGTGGGGAATTGATTTCATGGGACCCTTTCCCACGTCTTTTGGAGACCAATACATCCTAGTGGCTGTTGACTATGTGTCCAAGTGGGTGGAAGCTATTGCCGCCCCAACAAACGACTCTAGTGTCGTTATCAAGCTGTTCAAATCGGTAATCTTCCCGAGGTTTGGAGTACCGCGAGTTGTGATTAGTGATGGCGGTTCCCACTTCATAAACCGAGTGTTTGCCAAACTATTGAGAAAATATGGGGTTAGACACAAGGTTGCAAGCCCGTATCACCCACAAACAAGCGGACAAGTGGAGATTTCCAACAGAGAGCTAAAGAACATCCTCCAAAAGACAACCGGGAAAACAAGGAAGGACTGGTCAGCCAAGTTAGATGACGCTCTTTGGGCTTACCGGACAGCCTTCAAGACACCACTAGGAACAACACCTTTCCATCTTGTTTACGGGAAAGCGTGCCACTTACCAGTAGAGCTGGAGTATAAGGCGGCTTGGGCGGTCAAGGAGCTTAACTTCAATCTCAAAACCGCAGCTGAGAGGCGCTTGATACAACTGAATGAATTGGAAGAGATAAGACATCTGGCATACGAGAACACAAAGATTTACAAAGAGAGAACTAAGGCGTTTCATGACCGAAAGATAGTACCAAAGTCTTTTGCTCCAATCGACCAGGTTTTGCTCTTTAATTCACGGCTCAAGCTCTTTCCCGGTAAACTCCGCTCAAGATGGTCCGGTCCGTTCAAAATTAAAGAGGTGAAACCATATGGAGCAGTGGTTCTTTGGGACCCTAGTGGAGGAGACTTCACTGTCAACGGACAGAGGCTAAAGCCGTACTTAGCAAACACGGACAAAGGAGAAGAAGAGGTCATCCCCTTAGCCGATCCACCTAACGCCTAAACCGTCAAGAGTCAAGCTAGATGACTTTAAAACAAGCGCTTTGTGGGAGGCAACCCACACGGTATCTTTCTTTTCCTTTTTCATTTTTAGTTTTTACATCATTATTGTATGCATTTTGTTAGAATGAGAAACCAAGAGGAGACCAAACAAGAAAATGTCCCACCCGTTCATCCCACCCTTGTCCGAACCAACACCACGGAGCGGACAACGGCTGGGAATACTAAAGGAAGGAAGCAGAATCATTTCGGTCAAAGAAGATCACAAAACGGTCGCGTAGAATTCAAGATATTCCATCCGGGGTAATTTTCTCGGCCACACGGGTGCAACGGAAGACCAATTTGCCCTACCTCACAATCCGTGTTACCAAAGTCCACCAAACTTCACAGGCGACCAGACAATACCATATTGGTCGGCAAATCCAAAAGATAGGACGGAGAAATGTGAACGGATGAGGAGATACGCACGAATGCCACATCCGGTCGATGGCGGGTAACCCCAGGCCGACAAAAACCAAAATCACGGCATGGCGACACCACCACCTGGAAATGAATTCTTGGAGCTTCAAAATCACTATTCCAAAAGAAAATCAGGGAACGAACGAGCCAAATTCGAGGAGGGTCACAAATCTCTTTCCGGGGCCGATTAGACCACATTGTGAAGGAAGTCTCACACCGCTCATCCATTTGACTTCAAACATCACCAGTGCTCATAAAATATGAAGTTGGTCGGTGGAATTTCAAGCTCGGTCAGGAAATTCATCATCGTTTGAGCTGTGGCCAATTGCACCATCATCCGGTCGACCGGAGGGACCACCAAATGATGCAACTCCCGAACCGCTCATTTGTTTGACCTGAAACTTCACCACTGCTCCTACAATATATGATTGGTCGGTGGAAGTTCAAGATAGGTCGACGGAATATTGACGGTTCGAGCTGTGGTCCATCCCATCACCTTACGGCCGTCCGAGAGATCCACCCGACACAGGATTTTCACATTTGCTCGACCAAACGATCTGAAACTTCACCAGCGGCTCTAAAACATCATATTGGATGGTAAATTTTCAATCCCGTTCATAAAATTCTTAACGGTTTGTCATGTGGTTCATAGCACTCATTTCGGGTCGACCGAATGAGACGCACACGACCGAAATGCAAACCAAAGGAATTCGGGCCTTGCCCTTCATCACTTACCGACCCATCCTGCCTACAGAGGAGCCCCAATCAGTCATATGACCCTGAACTTCATTCCCATTGGTCATCACTTGGTAACATCACCCTAATCTCTCCCTTTTTCAAATTTATTATGTCTTTCACCCTCTTAATCTGATTTTTTCTTACACCGGGACGGTGCAAGTTAAGTCTGGGGGGATTATACTAATAAGTTTGTTCATTTTGACATTTTTGTTTGCATTGTTTTCATCTAATCGAGTCGTTTTTATTGAGTCAAAACTTTTGTCGAGAATTATGACTTTATCTTGGACCTAACCATTGTTGTGCATGCGTTTGAGTGACCATTGATCAGTATTTGGCAATCTACTTCATCACATGTGCACCATGAGTGGATCGATCTACCAAAAACGTCCACATCTCCAAGGGCAATTTGCGAAGGAATCTGATTCCCTCCCAAGATTATATTCCATCGCAAATCCATCGCATATTTGCGATGGAAGAGTGATGTCGCAAATCCGTCGCAACGTTGCGACGGAATTAATTCCATCGCAAATTTGCGATAGAACTGATTCCGTCGCAATTTTGCGACGGATTTGCGACGGAACTTTCATTGCGACGAACAAATTGCGACGGAAATGCGATCTTCGCAATTCCGTCGCAAAGGGTCATTTGCGACGGAATTGCGACGTATTTTTCCGTCGCAAATTGCCTATATTTCTTGTAGTGGTACTTCAAGACAAACACACCGCAATCTCTACCATTATCTTGGTGTGGCACACATTTTGTCAGACGGTTGTAAGTGAATTTATCCCTCGGGAAGAGATGTTTTTCTTCTGTCAGAGCCGCCTCGTTAAGAAGGTGCGGGATCATCACAGCATAAGGTTCCACAACTTTAGTAATGTCAGCGTTCCTAAAGGTACTCGGTGACACAACCAAGCTTCTTTTTTTTTTTAATAATTAATCAAGTGCGGAAAACTTAATTAAATTAAACTACAATAAATAATCTTAAATAATTAATTCAACAATATTCTGAATAAAATAAAATACTAGCAACCTAAACACCAGGTTTACAATAATTCCGCGATAACACTTTCTTTTTACCTGCATCACATTAGGGAAAAAGAGATGCATAAATATTTCATAAATACTTAGTGAGGCAATCACCCCGCCTACAAGCCAATTACACAGTTTTAACACTTTTTAAATATTAGAAATAATTACCACAATTATTAAAACACTTCACTTTAATTATTAAATAAGTATCAAAATTAAATAATAATTTTTAAACACTTAAATAATTTCCAATTATTTTCAATCAATTAATTAATTAAATTCACCATTTAATAATTAATTATCAAATTAAACCACTTCATTCCATTTAAACCGAGTTAAACCAGATTAAACCACTTAATCCAATTAATTAAATTAAATCTCCAGATAACCGGATTAAACCGGACCAGTGTCGATCGACACCCGACCCGCTTGGTGTCGATCGACACCCGACCCGCTTGGTGTCGATCGACACTGATCCAAAAGATCGACGCCCAAAACGATTTCTCAGCACAACAACACAAAAACAATCTCACACAACAATCAACACGATCCAAGACACGATTTCCACATGAACAACACGAAAAACGACATAACTCCACCAAAATCATAATCCAATCCACAAATCCTCTTATTGCGAGCCTACGGTCATGCACTCACCTTGATAACAGATTGAGAGAAGAACGGAGATGAAGAACACCACATAACAGCCTCAGATCAGCCAATCTCTCCAGAAACCACCCAAAAAACCTCTCAGCTCCTTTTTCTCTTCTTCTTTCACGAAAACCGAGACAAAAAGCGGCTGCTCCACTTATAAAAACGCGACCTTAGGTTTTTAACCTAAACCAACCACTAAACCGGCAATTGAAATCGAAACAGAAATCAATTCGCCCGACCGGTGTCGACCGACACCCCCTTGGTGTCGCTCGACACCACACAAAAAAATCACACTTTTTCGGGTTACGGATGTTACAATTCTCCCCCACAAAACTGGGTTCGACCTCGAATCCCAACACAACACGTCTACCACAGACGACAACATCCGGCCCACATGGCCGAACACAAGGGATCCTAACCTGATCCCTGAGACTCACATCTAATCCTATGTCAAACACACGTTTCCCATACATTTTTACTCTTAACTCAACTCTGCCGGAGAACACTATCCCCAAAGATTATGCAGGAGAACACTATCTCCCCAAGAGGAACATTATCCACTCGTTACTTACTACGCAACGCACTAGTCACTAGTAAGTAAACATACCATATCACTTATACTTGAGGTAGCGACCCTCTCGTACAAGTCTATCAGAGAACAACACTATCTCTTGGCAAAGAGTTATTCGGGGACACCATGGCCCCTAGAGTAAAAACTCTGAAACGTCTATAACATACGTGAATAGATTATCTCACGACCCACTGGTCAACACACTTGTAGCATCCAAACCACGAAACAAATATGAGGCAAACACCATCTCATATAACTCAAAAATGTAAATCGTTACAACGCAAAACGAAAATACATAAGTCCATAAAAAACATTGAGGACATAGCACCACGCTATCACAACTAGGACCACAAAGACGAAGAAGCTCACTCGACGACCTGCTTGTCGAACCACTTCCTGAACTTCAGCTTCATCTTTGCCTCTGGCTCCCAAGTCTCCTCCTCTGTGCCACTACAGTCCCACAAGACTCTCAACAATGGCACCCTCTTGTTCCGCATAACCTTGACTCCCCTCTCGAGAATCCTCACAGGAACCGCCGGAACTGTCATATCTGGCTGAAGATCCTCTGGAATCTCAGCCACTAACTCCTCTGAAGGATGCAGACACCTCCGCAACATCGAAACATGGAACACCTTGTGAAATGCGCTCATAATCGGTGGCAGCTCCAACCGATATGCCACTGGTCCAACTCGTTCCACCACCGAGAACGGAGCCATAAACCGCGGACTGACTTTGTTCTCTGCTATGGACCTGTTAGGGCCCCTCAACATAGCCATCTTGAGATACACTCTATCTCCCACCTGAAACTCAAGCTCACGTCTCCGCCTATCAGCGTAACTTCGCTGCCTGTCCTGAGCCTCCTTCATGTTCAGCCTCAAAACACGGATCTTCTCCGTCGTTTCCTGAACAAAGGTAGCTCCAAATATGCTGCGCTCCCCCACTTGGGTCCATCATAAGGGTGTCCTACATGGCCTCCCATACAAAGCCTCATAAGGAGCCATGCCAATGCTGGACTGAAAACTGTTGTTATAGGCAAACTCCGCCAAACACAGATGATCAGCCCAATGGCCACCCCAATCCAACACACACATCCTCAGCAAATCCTCCAACGTCTGAATAGTCCTCTCTGACTGCCCATATGTCTGTGGATGATAAGCTGTACTCATATGCACCTTAGTGCCCATCTCTGTCTAAAATGCCCTCCAAAACTCTGAGGCAAATCTCGGATCCCTATCTGACACAATACTGGCTGGCACACCATGCAGCCTCACAGTCTCTCGCACAAATTTCCTAGCCAAAACAGCAGCTCCATCTGTCTTCTTGATGGCCAAGAAATGCGCGAATTTGGTCAAACGATCCACAATGACACAAATTGCATCAAACGTCCATGAGATAGGTAATTCCACCACAAAGTCTATCGTGATCATATCCCACTTCCACTCTGGAATGGGTAAGCTCTGCAAAAGTCCACCTGGAACCTGATGCTCTGCCTTGACCAACGAACATGTGTTGCACCTCGCAACCCAATCTGCCACATCTCTCTTCATCCCGACCAAGTGATAATACCGTTTGAGGTCACGGTACATCTTGGTCGCACCCGTATGAATCAAAAACTTGCTCGCATGAGCCTCTCTCAAGACCTCCCGTCTCAACTCCTCAACCTTGGGCACACAGACCCGCCACGAACCAAAATCGTCCCGTTCGCCGAGACCTGATACTCAGAACCAGCTGCCCACGATGCATCAGTCAAACCCTGATCATCATGCTGAGCCACTCTGATCCTACTGAGTAAGTCTGCCTGATCAGCTTCCTCCAAACCCAAAGGCTCCTCTGAAATAGCAAAAAGACGCTGATATACCTCTATTTTGTACCCTTTTTATATGGTTTTACTATGCTTTTTATAAGGTTTTTAAAGGCTTTTCGATCTAAAAAGGTAGTTTTTGTGGATTTATAGTACTAAGAGTCTAAACAGGTCGAAAGATGCATTTTGGAGCAAAACCACAGGATTTGGACTCTACGCCGCTCCACAACACAGCATCAACTTTGAAGGAGCCCCAAAAACATTCTACGCAATGGATATCACCAAAACCAGTTCGCCGTAATGCCCACATGAGTTAGCTTTCCGACGCAATTGGAATCATGCAATTTGGACGTGTAGAATGGAAGATATTATCATTTTAGTGAAGAGTGTCAAATCAGCCGAAAACCGGACGTCTACACCATCCGCTCGACCGAGCCGGTCGGACAGGGCCTCCAAGGCTCCCGTCCGACCCGACCGTCCTTAACTGCACATTGACGCCGCTCGACCAAGCCGGTCGGACAGGGCCTCCAAGGCCCCCGTCCGACCCGACCTTCCTTCACGATCCGGTCGACCAAGCCGGTCGGACATGGCCTCCAAGGCTCCCGTCCGACCCGACCTCTTTTCGCCATCCCGTGCACGCCCGACCGCATCCCGTGCGACCGCTCGACCGCCAGCTCGACCCGACCACCAGCCCGACCGACCGGTCGACCGCCCCGCTCGACCGCCGCCGTCCCGCTCGACCCGCCTTAGCCGACTAAGGCCCGTTTTGCACGTTTTCACGGTTTACTCGGCCCGTTTACCTAATCTCGACCCCTGGAAGACCTAGCACTATAAATACACCTTTTTAGCCTCTTTAGAAAGGAGAGAACAACAGAGCCGTATTGTATTTCAGTTTCATAGATCTACTTTTGTTTTAGAGATTTCAAGGAGAGGATCTCTCCTCCTCACTACAATTTGGAGATCTCTGAACCTTTATCTATTATCATGCTTTCTCCATCTCTCTGTGTTGTTACTTTGATCATGTCTGAGTAATTCACTTGTTAGGTTGCTAGGGTTACTAATTCAATGAGTTGTTTGCTTGATCTATGATTTCGATGAACTGTTAGGGATATCATTAGAGTCTTTGTCTCGTTTTGTTCACTAATTAATGCTGATTGCTTTACCGCGCATCTAGCAATCTGATCCTAGGTTGATTTGAGCCACGGAAGTGCTGTATCATTCGCCGGACCAATTCTTTGACAAGCTAGGTTTCTTAGACTGCGGAAGTTGATTTACTAAGCCTAGTGAACTGTATCCGAACTTGATCGATTTAATGCTTGATTAACTATCTAAGGACATACCAAAAGTTTAGCGATTAGATAAGTTATTGTAGGAGTCGGAGCCACGGAAGTGGAAAGACTTATTTTCGTGTTTTGTGTTCTAGAGGGATCTATCATCCCATCATCCCTAAATTGACTCATATCTATCATCGAACTGATCACTGCTTGCTTCTCTGCGAATTAGCCCCTAGAGACCTAACGCTTTTCCCTCATTGCTTTACAACTTCGATTTCTTAGCTGTAGTATTTAGTTATTAGACAACCAACCAATCATCCTTTATCTCATTCTAGCTTGATCCGAACTCCATAGATTTAAAGTGTATTCATTTTAGCCAGTCCTTGTGTTCGATAACCCGTACTTCTACGATCTGTGCACTTGCAGGATTCTAAAAAGTCGGTAAAACCTGACCACACATCAAGTTTTTGGCGCCGTTGCCGGGGACTGCAGCAGTACCTTTGAATCTCGATTAGGATCTAGTCTAGGATTTTATTGTTTTCTTGCATTTTCATTCTTTTTGCTTTTGGTTTTTCTAGTTTATTTTACTTTTCATTTGTTTTCTTCTTTTGTTTTTCAGGTGCATGACTAGACAGTCTAATAGGGACAATCTAGTTGAACCAGTTGCTGAAATCGACCGACTTGAAAAGACACTTAGACGACAAAGGGCTCAAGAGATGGCCCAAGCCGCTCATGATGCAGCAGTAGCTAGAGCTGTAGCTGAAGGGAGAGATCCACCTCCACCTTTAGTACCACAACCTCCTGCTGGGGAAGTTGATGCACAACCTCAAGCTAACAATCCAACCATTGGAGACTATGACTCCGCTGATGCCTTCTTTACGGATCGAAATCCGATCAACCCACCTCCACCTCAGAGGAATGACTATGAGATCAAGCCTCAAATCATAGCATTGGTTAAGCAAAACCAGTTTCATGG
Source organism: Erythrophleum ivorense (assembly GCA_026724425.1). Classification (NCBI taxonomy): domain Eukaryota; kingdom Viridiplantae; phylum Streptophyta; class Magnoliopsida; order Fabales; family Fabaceae; genus Erythrophleum; species Erythrophleum ivorense. The sequence continues at coordinate 179,325 of JAIUCV010000212.1, read as the reverse complement.
CCTACCAGTTGAGCACCCGCTTGATCACATAGATAACTTTGAAGAGATTTGCAGCACCACCCGAGCCAATGGAGTCTCAGCCGACTACCTAAAGTGCAAACTTTTCTCATTTTCTCTTGGCGACAAAGCCCTTAGATGGTTAAAGTCTCTTCCTGCCCATTCGATCACCACTTGGGACGAGTACAAGGCAGCATTCATCAACCATTTCTACACTAAGCAAAGATCGATTTCTGTTAGAAACAAGATCTCTGGATTTCGCCAAGGTGCAACCGAATCATTCTATGAGGCATTGGATCGATTCAAGGAATACATTAGGGACTGACCTAACCACGGTTTCAAGGATGGGAACCTTTGGAACATTTTCTATCGTGGCATAGACCACAAGTATAAGCTATCCTTGGACACTGCGAGCAATGGAAATTTTATGACAAAGACTGTTGAGGAAGCTAAAGTTTTGATTGAGAACCTTGCAGCAAGTGATTGCAACAACTGCCCGGCCTATGATAGATCACACCGCTCTACCAACGCACCCCCTGATGCTACTCAGATGGCTGAACTGAAGAATATGATGGCTCAAGTTCTAAAAGGACAGCAAAGACACATACATGCAGTTGAGGGCATAAATGATGTCAATGATGATCCTACAAGGGAATGCATGGGAGATTTCTCCAATGATCAACTTGAGGAAGAAGTTAACTACATTGGTAACTATGGAAACAGGGGATACAATCCCAACTACCGGTCCAACCCAAACCTTTCTTACCGCAGCACCAATGTGGAGAACCCACAAGACCAAACCTATCCCTCAAGATTCCAGCAGCAGAGACCGCCTTTCCAGCCCTATGGAGATCGATTCCAGCAGAAAGGAAACCAGTTTCAACCTAGGACGAACTACGACCAAAGAGCACCATACCCACCAAAGGAACCATATGGTTTACCCACCAGCCAACCTCCTTTAGCCCAGCCAAACAACAAGTTCGAGGGAATGTTTCAACAAATCATGGAAGGTCAAAAGAGAAACAACAAGGAGATGAATGAGAAGATGGACACTTTGTTCAATGATCTCCATGCTAAATATGATGCCATTGCCGCACATGTCAAGAAATTGGAAGTGCAAGCCGCTCAAACCGCAGAAGCAGTTAAGAAACAAGAGATGGAGTCCAAGAAATCTTTTTGTAACTCCGTTGCAATAGAAAAGAAGTTTGAGGATTCTATCCCCAAATGGAAGCTCTCCCCACCTAAGTATGATTGTATGACCTGGCCTGAAGAAATCTATCCCGAGAAAGAATCCAACCGCGCAAGGAAAAGACGCCTTTTCCCCAAGATCATCCCAAAGGCGGATAACTCTGGAAAGTTTGTAGTTCCATGTTCTATTAATGAAGTTAATCTCACCGATTCTCTTTGTGACACAGGAGCTAATGTGAACATCATGTCAAAGAAGATTGCAGACGAGATAGGCCTTACCAACATCCAACCTTCATCCATCTCCATCAACTATGCCGATTCATTCTCGCAAACACCTTACGGTTTCATCCCGGACGTGATGGTACGACTTGGGAACTGTTCTATTCCTACCGACTTTCAAATAGTGGAAATGAGAGAAAGTAGCCATAGACCCCTCATCCTTGGCACCCCTTTTCTATCAACCGTTGGAGCCATTTTCGATTTTCCCAACCGGAGGATCTCATTCAACAAGGTGAATAAAGAGATGTTTTTCCCCATGTGTTCAACAAAGAACCCATCAGTTGATATGGTGCAAGAGAATAAGATTATCCCCAAGCCTCCAGAAGAAGAGAAAATCCTGTCCAGCTTGCCCAGCAAAGACCTCGCCTACCAGCCCAAGCAACTTGCCCCGATAGCAAGAAGTAAGACTACGGCATCTTACCAGCCCAAGCAACTTGCCCCGATAGCAAGAAGTAAGACTACGGCATCCTACCAGCCCAAGCAACTTGCCCCGATAGCAAGAAGTAAGACTACGACATCTGACCAGCCCAAGCAACTTGCCCTGACAGCAAGAAGTAAGACTACGCCATTACCTAAGCACCCACCAAAAGGACCGATCAAGGATAAGACCGGGACATAGACCATTAAGAAGGTTAAGCAAACTAAAGGATTTGCAAAAGTTAGGATTCTCCTCCAGGAAAAGCTGAATGATGAAACTTTGGAAGAATTCAAGGAATAGTTTGCTAACACTATGAAACTCTTTCCTATGGCTGAAGTGCCCCGGGACAAGCATGGAGAGATTGTCTACCCCGCCGTGAATCATCCTCCCGATATAAATCCCAAGAAGAAAGATCTTGATGGACAAAAAGCTCCATTGATCACTACCCTCTCTTAAATCCTAAAGAGCATTACGGTCAAGCTAAAGACCTTAAACAAGCGCTGTATGGGAGGCAACCCATAAGGTAACACCTTTAAATTTCAGTTTTTAGTTTTAGTTTTACTTTGTTTTCTTTGTTTTTTCTTTTAGCAAGATAGGATAGAATGGATATCACAATGGTGCAAGAGGAACATAGAAGTGGAGCCGCCAAGCCGTTTGGGTCGACCAAACACGTTCGGGCAGGGACTCCAAGAGGTTCGGTCGACCGGTCTTCCCAAAACACTCCGGGTCGACCGAACCGATCGACCCAAAATAAAAAAAAAAAAAAAAAAATTTCAAGCTAAGTTTCTCCTTCTCCTTCCCACTTAAATTGAACCGGTTTTAACCAAACCAAACCGATTTTTCTAAACCAAAATCGATTTTAGGAAGGATTTAAAGAGATTTTGAGATTGAAAACACCACTTTTCATTCTCTTCTCCAAAGAAAAGCTTTTTGAAAACCCTAACCTCCATTGAAAGACCTTCATAATAATTTTTCTTAAAACTTTGGTATTTCTTCAATTGGATTTCAAATTTTAGCTCTCCCAATCCCCAATCTCTCTTTCCAACACAAGGTATGATCTCTAAAACCCAATATCTATGACTTTACACAATCCAAAAATATGAGAAAGTTTCTTGACTAGGCTTTGTTTAGACTTGAAATCTTTGCCCCTAATAGACTTATCTTAAGCTTATTTGTGTGAAATCAATGTGGTTTAGAGAATATAACATTCTAAGTTCAATTCTTGAATAGTTTTTCACAAAACTTATTTTGGGTATTCAAAACCTTTGATTCAAGGATGAGATTAGGGTATTCGTTGCTTGAACACCTAGAATATCATTAGGATTTGTGATTTATAACTTTGTTATAGCATGATTAGCTTATGAATTTCGAAATTTTAAGTTATATCATAGCATGAATAGTAAATCCGAAAATAGCTAGGATTTTGAACCTTGAAAGATGATTGTTCACTTGATTGGTTTTATGAGGCTTGATTTAGGTTGATAACACCTATCCCCTACTCTTTTCTTCCAACAAACTTTAAGAATACAAACTCATGTCTCTTGGTGAGAATTTGTTTTTGTAGGTACCATGGCAAGAACAAAGCTAACTGAGGCAATAAGGAAGAAGGATGACGCTTTAGAGCCACCAAGGAAACAAATCAAGCTCAATGCAAATCCACGCCTCACTGAACGAGCAAACACATCGAAATCGGCAATCAAAACCAACGAAAAAGGCAAGGAAATCGAGGAACATTCAAGTGATTCCGATAATCAACCCCTTGTCAAGTTTATTAACCATCCTATTCAATGCAATGGGGAGTATGGAACAGCAATGGAAAGAGTCATCATTGAACCATGTTTGACAATGGATAATCACACTCTTGATCTCCTAAACATCAGGAGTGATGTCATATGGTACCTAAAGAAGCTAGGCATGCGCAAGTTTTTCAAGATAGATTGCAAGGAGTACATTGAACTTACAAGAGACTTCCTCTCCACCGTCACTCTGGCCTTCCCCAACAACAATGATGACCAGCCCGCCGGCAATGGGATACTTTTCTTCAAGATTGGCGATCAAAGTGGTCGGATATCCATCGCCACCATTTGCAAGCTTTTTGGTTTCAACAATGAGACTTCTCATGACTTCAAGGAGAACCACCTCACTCGTGATAATGACTTCTCCAACTGGACCCACTTCGCTGATGAACCGTTCCTCGCTTCCCGATCAAAGGTTTCACGAATCTCTCATCCGGTAATCCGCTATGTACACCGCCTCATCACCACTACTCTACAGTGCAAACCGGAAACCAGCAAAGTCACAGCAGACGAGTTCTACATCCTGACAACGCCCTTCTCCCGCTACAAATACAATGCAAACCTTGGCCTTTTATTTGCAAAAACACTTGTCCATGTGAAGCTATTGGCACGGCACACCGACAACAAGAAAGTTGTTGTGCGTTTTGGGCGACTTATCACAGCAATTGTCAACCATTGCAAGATTGACATCTCACATTACCGGCCCAGTAACAACACCGCTCCTTTAGACCTCACAGCCCTTCAACATATTCGTTTCCTAAATGGCTGGACCAAGAACCCAACCCAGTTTTGCTATGTATGCCCCATTGGAACGTCTGACACTGCGCTTGTGCAACTGCCTTGTGACGACCTCCCACTCCTCAGCTCCGGTGCTGTTACATTCTCACCACCACCAGAGAAGTACTTCATTGAAACCCCTGACTCACCGCGCTACCAGATCAACACCTACTATCTCAAGCAGAGGACCATGAGGGCAAGGCGCCCCGTTCGGAACATCAACGTCATGACAGCCAGCCAAGCTGCCAACCAGGCTTTAGACCGCCTTGGCCATCTGGAGAGAACCGTCCAGTGCCAATCTCGCTTCATCTCGCGCCTCATCCGCGTTGTTCGCCACATCGCTCCCGATCGCCTTTTCCGCCCTTCCACATCAACCCATGAGCCAGACCTAGGAGAATTCTCACTCACCTCTACACTTGGCTATGATGAAGAATCTACAGACGAGGAGGAGAGCGCGGCCAGCCCTTACGCCTCCACCTAGGCACCCACGCTTCACTCGGTATCCGGTGCAATGGACACCTAACTCCATTTTCTATCCTTATCTTATTTTAATGAATTTCTTTTTATTTTTCTTTATTGAGTCTGTTTCCTCTCACCCTTAATTTGATTTGCTTTCACCAGGACGGTGCAAGTTAAGTCTGGGGGGAGTTTTACCCTTTACTAATGTATTCTTTTTCTTTTCTTATGTTATCTTCTTATGTTTTCATGTTTTATTGAGTCAAAACTTTAGTTGGAAATTATGATTTATCTCTATGATTCTCCGGTGTTGTGCTAACAATCTATGACCCTAGAGCGGACATCAGTTGCAGACATAAGCCTAACAGAACCTCTAACGGTGGATCGACCTACTGACTTGGCAACATTTCTAAGGTACCCGGACAATCTAACGTTAACTCCACCCTAACCAATCTAGTTTTTCTTGTCAAGGGACTTGGCATACATATGAGTCGTTCCTCACTTGATCTCAAAAGGGTGTGTCCAATACAAAGTGCAGTTCTCCTCTCTCTCAGAAAAATAAAAATCTAAAGCTTTTAAGCACAAGGAAAACGTGTAAGCAAGAGGAATGCATACGTCTGCACCTTCTTGTCTTATGGAGACCTACCAAAAACAAGGAAAAAGCAAAAGCTTATCCATTGTTATTCCCCAAAAGAAAAGAAAGGGAAGAAGGATCGATAGAAAAAATAAAATGATACCCTAGAAAAGTAGGGAAAGATCGATCCTTCAAAAGAAAAGAGAGAGGAAAAGAACTCAAAAGCTTAAAAAAAAAAGGGACTATCCTGGAGAGACTCGAGTGGGTAAGAACAAGTGCTTAATGATCGATATTCCCTTGATAAAGACCGCACGTTTTAAATTTATGCAAGGAGTTAACAATGGAAAGTCTGGAATACTGGATGAGACTAGTTGAGTTTGGTATGGTTCGCTAAGCTTGCCGAGCATTATGTGAAGTTAGTCTAACATTGGTTATGTTTTTAGTGGAATACAGGAGAGGAAGCCACCACAGGTTCCTCAAAAAGGATAAGGAGTTTCTACGTTTTCAAACCTCTTCCTCTGATTTGGATTCTATTTGCTTGAGGACAAGCAAAGATCTAAGTCTGGGGGAGTTCATATACCTCTATTTTGTACCCTTTTTATATGGTTTTACTATGCTTTTTATAAGGTTTTTAAAGGCTTTTCGATCTAAAAAGGTAGTTTTTTTGGATTTATAGTACTAAGAGTCTAAACAGGTCGAAAGATGCATTTTGGAGCAAAACCACAGGATTTGGACTCTACGCCGCTCCACAACACAGCATCAACTTTGAAAGAGCCCCAAAAACATTCTACGCAATGGATATCACCAAAACCAGTTCGCCGTGATGCCCACATGAGTTAGCTTTCCGACGCAATTGGAATCATGCAATTTGGACGTGTAGAATGGAAGATATTATCATTTTAGTGAAGAGTGTCAAATCAGCCGAAAACCGGACGTCTACACCATCCGCTCGACCGAGCCGGTCGGACAGGGCCTCCAAGGCTCCCGTCCGACCCGACCGTCCTTAACTGCACATTGACGCCGCTCGACCAAGCCGGTCGGACAGGGCCTCCAAGGCCCCCGTCCGACCCGACCTTCCTTCACGATCCGGTCGACCTAGCCGGTCGGACAGGGCCTCCAAGGCTCCCGTCCGACCCGACCTCTTTTCGCCATCCCGTGCGCGCCCGACCGCATCCCGTGCGACCGCTCGACCGCCAGCTCGACCCGACCACCAGCCCGACCGACCGGTCGACCGCCCCGCTCGACCGCCGCCGTCCCGCTCGACCCGCCTTAGCCGACTAAGGCCCGTTTTGCACGTTTTCACGGTTTACTCGGCCCGTTTACCTAATATCGACCCCTGGAAGACCTAGCACTATAAATACACCTTTTTAGCCTCTTTATAAAGGAGAGAACAACAGAGCCGTATTGTATTTCAGTTTCATAGATCTACTTTTGTTTTAGAGATTTCAAGGAGAGGATCTCTCCTCCTCACTACAATTTGGAGAAGATTTCTGAACCTTTATCTATTATCATGCTTTCTCCATCTCTCTGTGTTGTTACTTTGATCATGTCTGAGTAATTCACTTGTTAGGTTGCTAGGGTTACTAATTCAATGAGTTGTTTGCTTGATCTATGATTTCGATGAACTGTTAGGGATATCATTAGAGTCTTTGTCTCGTTTTGTTCACTAATTAATGCTGATTGCTTTACCGCGCATCTAGCAATCTGATCCTAGGTTGATTTGAGCCACGGAAGTGCTGTATCATTCGCCGGACCTATTCTTTGACAAGCTAGGTTTCTTAGACTGCGGAAGTTGATTTACTAAGCCTAGTGAACTGTATCCGAACTTGATCGATTTAATGCTTGATTAACTATCTAAGGACATACCAAAAGTTTAGCGATTAGATAAGTTATCATAGGAGTCGGAGCCACGGAAGTGGAAAGACTTATTTTCGTGTTTTGTGTTCTAGACGGATCTATCATCCCATCATCCCTAAATTGACTCATATCTATCATCGAACTGATCACTGCTTGCTTCTCTGCGAATTAGCCCCTAGAGACCTAACGCTTTTCCCTCATTGCTTTACAACTTCGATTTCTTAGCTTTAGTATTTAGTTATTAGACAACCAACCAATCATCCTTTATCTCATTCTAGCTTGATCCGAACTCCATAGATTTAAAGTGTATTCATTTTAGCCAGTCCTTGTATTCGATAACCCGTACTTCTACGATCTGTGCACTTGCAGGATTCTAAAAAGTCGGTAAAACCTGACCACACATCAGACGCAATGTACTAATCTCGCTGACCAAAGCCTCCACATCCTGCTCTCTAGCTGAATCAACTCTCCGTCGACTCAACGTATCTGCCACCAAGTTGGCCTTGCCTGGATGATAGACACTATCCAGATCATAATCTCCCAGAAACTCTACCCAACTCGTCTGCCTCGCATTCAGCAAAGGCTGAGTAAAGATATGCTGCAAACTCTTATGATCTGTAAAGATCTGCACAGCTCCACCATAGAGATAAGACCTTCAAATCTTGAGTGCGAAGACCACCGATCCCAACTCAAGATCGTGTGTAGGGCGGTTGCGCTCACTGCCCTGCAACTGCCTCGAAGCATAGGCAATCACTCTGCCCTCCTGCATCAAGACACAACCCAAACCAACACCTGAAGCATCTATATACACCACGTAAGGCTTCCCCGGATCGGGTAATGCCAACACTGGTGTACTAGTCAACATCTCCTTGAGCTTCCCAAAGCTCTCCTCGCACTCCGGAGACCACACGAACGGCACATCCTTGCCACTCAACCTCGTCATCGGCTGAGACATACTCGCAAAGCCCCTGACAAACCTCCTGCTAAACCCAGAAAACTCCTGATCTCGGTAGCACTACTCGGTCTAGGCCAGTCTCTGATAGCCTCAATCTTAGCCGGATCCACAGAAACTCCCTCTGTAGAAACAATATGGCCAAGAAATCTCATCTCTCTCTGTTAAAAGCTGCACTTGCTCAACTTAGCATACAACTTTTGCTCCCGAAGCTTCTCCAAAACAAGCCTCAAATGAGTCGCATGCTCCTCTGGACTCCTCGAATATACCAAGATATCGTCAATAAAGATAATAACGAACACGTCCAGGAACTCCCTGAACACGTCGTTCATCAACCTCATAAACGCTGCCGGCACATTAGTCAACCCGAACGGCATGACTACAAACTCAAAGTGCCCATACCTCGTCCTGAATGTCGTCTTGCGAACATCTGCGTCGTCTATCAGAATCTGATGATAACCCGATGCCAAGTCAATCTTGGAGAACCAAGTAGCACCCCTCAACTGATCCAACAACTCATCAATCCTCGGGAGTGGATACCTGTTCTTCACTGTGACTCGGTTAAGCCTCCGGTAATCGATGCACAACCGGAAACTTCCATCCTTCTTCTTCACAAACAACACCGGTGCTCCCCACGGTGAAACACTCGGCCGAATGAACCCTTTGCTCAAAAGGTCCTCTAGCTGCTTCTTCAGCTATGCCAACTCTGCTGGCGCCATCCTGTAAGGTGTCTTCGATATCGGAGCTGTCCCGGGCTCCAACTCAGTCGTGAAAGGATCTGACTAAGATGGTGCCAATCCCTTCAACGACCGAAAAACATCCTCGAATTCCCGGACAACCTCAATATCCTCCAAGGCCACCTGTAGTAACCCTGAAGTGGGATGAGAGATTATGACTGATGATCATATTGGAGAGGATCCAGAGATCATATAGAGTGTTTCGGTCGAAGAACATTTGAAAACGAACGAGTAAAATTGAAGATAGAACGGGAGAAACCGTTATGGGACGGTACGGTCGATCCGGGTAAAGACGGACAAGATCTCGATCGAGTGGGAAGAAGAGCCGACTGACCAAACGTGGTCCGAATGGGATGAAACCTTGGGGACAACAAGAAGACCCCAAAACAAACCATCTGGTCGAGACAGAAGTTGATTTGGACGAGCGGATCTTGAGATATGAGTTTTACTGCCTGATGGCTATGCCGAAGGGTGGGAAGCTTATATCGATGATCGGGTAACGACTCGGAGGAACTGAGTTTGGCCGACTATCAAGCGAAGTGATAGGGACGTGACCAAGGTGAGAAATGGTCATGAGAAGGTCAGCACGTAAGGATAGCCATGGATAAAAATTATTGGCCGCGGGACGATCGTTGGATGTGCACGATCGCGGTACGGATCGAGTGTGGGATGCGATCGCGGTACGGACGAAGAACGGGACGCGATCGTGGTCCGGATGGAGAGTGGGACGGATTGGTTGGGGAAAACCTATCCCCACATGTGTTAAAATACACATGTCATCCTATGATTGGTTGAAAGTTAAATGAGGACATATGTCACACCAAGAGAGTTTCTTAGGTGTGTGACTCCTTTAAGCTACTTGCTGACTTGTTGAAGCTACTTGCTGGAGGTGTTGGCTTGGGAAGGAGCATGGCAAGCTAGCCTAGGTGTGTGACTCCTTGAAGCTATTTGCTTGAGGTGTTGGCGTGGGAGTGAGCATGGGAAGCTAGCTTAGGTGTGTGACTCCTTAAAGCTACTTGCTGACTTGTTGAAGCTACTTGCTGGAGGTGTTGGCTTGGGAAGGAGCATGGCAAGCTATCCCAGGTGTGTGGCGCCCATGGAGGAAGCTAGCCATTAGGCCAGCACGAGGTGTCGCCGGTTTAAGGCTTGCTCCTCCGCATGTGAAGGAAACCTCGCCATTTGTCCGTGAAAGTGTCTGGACGGTATTGGACCGTCAATCACCCTCACTTGCCTATAAATAGAGCCTCCTGACCCCTTGTGCTTCCATTTACCATTCCTTGTTTTGCTCCTTTGCCTTAAAACCGAGCAAGAGAGAGTTAAGAGAGAAAAGAGTGTGAAATCTTTTCTTTAAGTGTGAGTGAGAGTAGAGAAGCTTTGGAGAGAAAGCTTAAGAGTGAGAATAGCTTGGTGGTGTGAGGCGTAGCTAGTGGTGAAGGCTAGGCTGTTCATCAAGCGGTTGTGGTGAGTTTTCGATGATAGCTCCGAGAGTAGCTATGTTTGTGTGATGCATGTAGAATCAAGTAGAAACTTGTAGGTTTCTTTTGATTAGGTGCATGCATATTGTGTGGCGGTTGTTAGTATGTGTTATACTAACTTTGTGGTTGCAGGAAGTATGTACGTTAAGCAAGTAGGCTAACGTTATACTTTGTGTGGTTGTGCGGTTTTAACTTCGGTTAAACCGATGTGGTTGCATGCATGTTCGGATCCAAGGAAAACATGGGTTGTTGTTCCTTGTGATTGATTGCATGTTGTGTGATATATGTGAGGTAGTGAAAGCATAGTAGAGATGCTTGTGTGTGATTTGACTAACGAGTTGTGGTGTAGGGAAGGAGAGAAACGCCTAAGTGTTGTCATGAACTAACGAATTTTAGTGCAGGGATGAAGAACACTTAGAGCGGTTTCTGTGTAACCTATTGCATGTTGATGCTCAGAGGTTGTGACATGATTATTCAAGTTTCTTTGTTGAATAATTATGTATTTTCTTAAGACTAACACATGTGACGTGATTCACTGTGTTAAGGTTGTTATGAAAATTGTTCGGTGGACATGGCATGTGTTGCATCGCTACACTTAGTACAAGTATGGTGGATAACAAGAGGTTATGCCACATACTGTGTCGAACATGTGGTGGTGGGTGCAAAGAAAGGCTAAACCTTATGCAGTCCAAGGGTGTGTTAAATGTGTATGTCTTTGGCAGCATATTGCACTCGCGGATGCATAGAGGAGGCTGAGTAGGGACTTAGACCCCACGATGTTCAGTGTAGGATGGCGAACAATGAATGTTGCACCAAGGGCTAGTGGTGAATAACAAGTGGTTATGTCACACTATGCCGGGAAGGACGTAAGGTGAGTGCCACGAGGGCAGGTCACGTACTTTCGTTCCTTGTGTGTGAGTTTTGGAACTAGGATCATGTATTCGTGTTTAGCATGATCTTTACGTTCTTTTGTGTGTGAGGAGAAGGACGTATGGAATAGACAGCCCGGGATGTGACCATCTGGGAGACAGAACTCGTGTGGGTTGTGATCCAACGGGATGTGACTGTCTGGGAGATGGAACTCGGGTAGTGATGTTCTATTCCGCGTGCCTTTGTGTGTGAGTTTAGGAGCTAGGATCATGTACTCGTGTTAGGCATGATCTTAGGGGTACACACGGTGTTCTTGCTGCCCTGACGGACGTTCACTGAGAAACCCTCTTGGATGGTCCTGAAGGATGACTCAGAGGGTACTTGGGTAGCTCCCATGGCTGAGTACACACGACGGTGTGTTTGGAAATGCCTAGTTGTGCTTTCGGCGCAGTGGAAGCGGCTAGGTGGGCTAATCGGCTGCCCGTGGTGTGGTGGGATTAGTTCGGGTTAACCGGTTAACTGGGTTAACGCGGTTAACTCCCGATTGCAGTTCAGGCCTAGTGTGACTTTGTGTTTGCTAGGTGCGGGTGTGCAGGTCTTCGGAAACCGTGGTGTACTATAGAGGCCTCTAGGTCGAGCGGGGCTCGATAGTGTGTGTGGTGTGTGTAGAGTGTTTCTTGTGTGTTAGAAACCTCTAGGTTGAGCAGTGGCTCGTTAGAGTGTTGTGTGTGTGTAGAGAGTGTTCTTCTGGGAAGAACCTCTCGGGTGTTAGATCACTAGTGTGTTGTGATCTTGGAGTTACTCGGGATGAGTAATCTCTTGTGTTGTTAGGATAACTTGTAAGAGTTATCCTTGTGTTTTGTCTTGGCAGGTTGAAGAGCGTGGTGATAGACTATACGGTTGTATTGGTCTATGGCGTGAGCTAGAGAGATTTGCTACGGCATTGTCGTCTCTAGTGTGTTTGATGTTATTTGATTCAAGCTTTCGCTTGTGCATTGCTCTGGTTGTGTATTGGTTGGGGATGATATATGTTGTTGTATTGTAGAGGGTTCCGATCTCACTAAGTAATTCTAGATTACTTATGATGACTCTATTTGTTTCAGGTAACCCTAGGTGTGGTGTGGTACTTGGACGTGGAAGGCCGGAGTAGATTGCGGTGTGTTTTGTAAAACTGTGTAAGATTACCGTTGTTTTTCTTTAAGTCTTTTGTTTTATATTCGTAAAACCCGGGTTGTAATTTACGGTTTTATGTAAGACGATGTTTATGTTTCATTAAAAGTAAGTTTTTATGTGTATTAAATACTCGGTTTTAATGATATTAGTCTTGTCCGGACTAACATAACTCTTGGCTTGAATACGGGTTGGCAAGCCTTAGGTTCTTGTCGAGAGGGTCGGATATCAAAGACGGACTGACCTCGGCTTTACTTTGTGTGTTGCCTTGAGGATGGATCGTCGATGGTATATCGGCATATTGTGGCATCCGACCGATGCGGGCTATGTCTAGCACGTGTCGGGGGTGTTACACCACCTCACCACTGGACTCCGACATCACTATCGTCGCGAAATACGCCTCGTAACCTCGCTCTATCATCGGCTCAGCCTGAATAGCTGAGATCACAAGACTCCCGGAAGTCGATCTCACTCCCTGATAAACCAACCTCCCTGCATCACGCTCATACACAACTTTGCCTCTATAGCAGTCCAGATGAACTCTGTAAAATGACAGCCAGTCCATTCCCAAAATCACGTCATACAGCTCCACCGGACTGATGACCAAATCTGCTGGCATAGACTGCCCCGCAATCTGCACATCGACTGCTCTAGCACGCCGCAAAGTAGTCAGGAAACCTCCACCGGCCACCTTGACCAAACCTGCACGCTCTCCAGCGCTACTCCGGATACCTCTACTCTCAGCACACTTCGGAGTGATGAAGCAATTCGATGCTCCCGAGTCGAACAACACGTGAGACTCAACACCGCCCACTAACAAGTTCCCTACACAATCCCACAAGTGTTAAGAACCCTAAACTCTACCACAGTAAAATAAAGGAACAGACAACCACAATTACAATTCTACACTAAGAATTTACGAAGTCTAAATTAGAATTTTACCTGTGATCTGGCCTGACTGACTCGTCTGGCCCACCTCTGCTGAAGAGTACACCCGCGGCACTACTCCCATCTGATCCAACGGCTGCACCGCTGCGATCTGCGATACCGGCTGAACCGACGCCACTGACAACTGCTGCAACTTGGGACACATCGGCCTGAGATGTCCCGACTCTCTACAGTAGAAGCACACTCTAATATCCCGAGACGCACCACTCTTGGACAACTAGCCACCCGGTGCTCCAAGCTCCCGCAACCGAAGCAACCACCACGAGCACTCTGGCTGCCTCCAGCAACCTCCTCAAACCTCCTCTTCTGGCCCTGCGCAGGCTTGCCGCCCTTGCTAGAACCATAACCAAAACTCCTGCGCTGCTGCTGCTGCTGATGACCCCTCGGCTGGGTAGCAGGAACAACTGCAGCTGGGACAACTGCTGAGCCCACCTGCTCTCGCAAATCCTCCTCAATGGATGCTGCTAGCTCCACTAGCTCTGCTCTCGTAGTGTGCGTACTACCTCTGCACTGAGTCCTGATGCTCGACCGAAGACCCTGTAGGAACCTCGACATCAGACTCTGCTCGCCCTTAAAACCGAAACCAGTATACGCCACGAGTCTGCCGAACTCAGCGTCATACTCCCGCACTGACCTCTCTCCCTGAGTCAATGCCATGAACCTCATCTGGAATCTATCTCGAGCCTCCTGAGGAAAATACTTGGCGTTGAACTCTGCTAGGAAGTCACACCAAGTCCACACTGCCCTCCTCAACACGACAGACCTCCACCACAAATGTGCATCCCCACCAAGGTAATACACAGCCAACTCCACCTGATACCCCTCTGGACACCTGACCGAACGGAAGTTTCGTTCCAGTCTCTGACGCCACGCATCGGCCTCCTCGGGCCCACCTCTTGATATCATCATATTGTACATGTTTTCACTAAGTATTTATTGGTGTTTTCAAGTGTTTTCAATAAGGTTCTATGCCTTTAGAGGTAGTTTTCTTGTATTTGTTGGTTTTGGAGTCTTAACAGGTTAAAACATCAAAAAGGATTCAAAAAGGAGCAAAAGAGCCTCAAACCATGATCCATGCAAGTTTCCAAGTCAAGAGCATCAATATAACTCCATTTCTCCGATTCTCGCATTTGGACAGAACCGGAGCATCCGAAAGATAACCGCGGCAAGGGGTCTTCCCGACGTCCAAAAATCATGATCTTGGTCTTGCTGGATAGATATTGGAGTCAAGCATCACGGCGAAGTGGATTAAAGCCATTTGGATCAACCATCAGGGAGAAACTATTTTTCTCCCAAGACGTGTCCGCCAGGCGAGTAAACGAAGCCCATGGAGACTTGGCGCCAACAAATGGCCCGGGATGCAGCGGCATGGACCTTGTCTCGACTTAAAACAAGCCCAGCTTGCTTTTGCACTTCAATACCCTAGCGACTTCAAGCTTATAAATACTCGCTTTTAGCCTCTGCAAGGGAGAGAGCCGCGAGTGTATTGTGCAAGAGAGAGAGCAGCCGTCAAGGAGGAGAAGCCCTAGGTGGTGCGCCGTCCAGAAGGAAGAAGGAGGCGCCGTTCAACTCATTGCACTCGCATCTCATCTTTGTTCTTTCATATTTTCCTTTTCTCTTTTGTACTTTGGATCGAAAGTTATCAAGGGATTCGACTTGTTCTTCATCAGAGAAGCCTCTTTCAATCCCTTATCTCTTTTCATACTTGCATAATGATATCAATCTCGCCTTGCTTGCTTGATCTTAGTATGTCCGAGTAGATCCCCTCGTTAGGCCGAGGGAGATCGATGGACTCTTGATATGTTTTGACTTGTTTGATTGCATAAAACGGGATTTACTCTTTTGGTTCTTCATCTTTGCTTGCTCTTATTGCTTGTTGTTAGGAAAGCGCGCCTCAACAACTCGAACTTAGGTTGATACACTCTCCAAAAGCTTGTTGTATTGCCGAAACTAGTATTTGATGAGCTAAGTGTCTTAGGCTTCCAAAAGTCGACCTAAGGAACTTAGTGAACAATCACAACTTGAACATTGATTAATGCATGCTTATAACTTGTAATAACCATCGAAAGTTGAGTCTATTAGGTTGTTTAAGCATAGTGGCCGGAGCCACGAAAGTGGAAAGGCTATATCTTAGTGTTGTGAGTTCAAGGCGGTTTATAAATTATCCCATGCAATCTCTTGTCATTTCATTGAAAGTTTCCATTGATTATCCCTTGCCTAACATCTTTCCCATCTTGTTTACAATCCCATTCGCTTACTCACTTGTTTTCATTGAATATTAAGTTCATCCCAAATCATATTCTTCGTTCTAGCTACTCATCACTCAACATAGACTTGAAACGAGATCACTCTTCCTTGTGTTCGACCCCGACTTACCACGGCTGTGCACTTGCCGCTCTACCAAGTTGGGTTATAAATTGTATTAGATTGAAGCATAAAACCCAACGCATCAAGCTCTTTGGCGCCGTTGCCGGGGAAGAGTTGCATTTCTTTCAAGTTTCTTGATTGATTTTTAGTCTAGTTCCTTTTGTTTTAGCATTTCACTTTCTGTTTTTCATAAAACTCTAAAAGAAAAACCCATAAAAATTTTACTTAATCCTCTTTCTTTGTGTCTCTTAGGTGCATGACAAGAAGGTCCAATCCGGATAATACCATAGAAGAAGATCTTGACATTGACCAACTTGAAAGAACACTTAGGCGGCAAAGAAGAGAAAGAATGAATCAAGGCGGGGAAGCCGCGGCACAAGGAGAACAACAACAAGCCACTGACCAAGAGCAACAACCACAAGTCCCCCACGTCCAACAAGGAGCTGGAGCTGATCAGGCGGCACAAGGCGGAGCCATTCCTCAACCAAACATTCAACAACAACCTCCGGGTGCAGCCGATCAACCGCAACAGCCGCAACAACAACAACCGGGTCAACAAGACGCCGGTCAACCACCAAACCAGCATCATCAAAACCCCCATGGCGGTCACCAATGGATGCCTCAAGCTCAACCACATGTGCCTCCAAGGAGAGCACAATTCGCTCAGCATCCAAGGCATCCGACTATGGGAGATTTTGATTCATCCGATGCATTCTTCTTGGATCGGAATCCAATCCGACCACCTCAGCCTCCAAGGAACGACTTTGAGATCAAGCCACAAATCATTGCCTTGGTGAAACAAAACCAACTCCATGGTATGTCAACCGAGCATCCACTTGACCATGTCGACACCTTTGAGGAGATATGTAGCACTACTCGGATCAATGGAGTATCACCGGACTACTTCAAGTGCAAGTTGTTTACCTTCTCTCTAAGTGACAAGGCACTTAGATGGGTAAAGTCTCTACCACCTCAATCCATTACAACATGGAATGAATACAAGGGAGCTTTCTTAAACCAATTCTACACCAAGCAAAGATCAAACTCTATAAGGAGTAAGATATCCGGGTTTAAGCAAGCACCAATGGAGTCTTTCTATGAAGCTTTGGAGCGCTTCAAGGAGTATGCAAGAGATTGCCCTAATCATGGTTTCTCAGAAGGTAACCTTTGGAACATCTTCTACAATGGGATTGATCACAAGTACAAGCTTTCACTTGACACCGCGAGCAATGGCAACTTCATGACCAAATCGGTGCCGGAAGCTAAGCTTTTGATATAAAACCTTGCTGCAAGTGATTCCAATGCCTGCCCTGAGTACAATAGAGGAGTGAGAACCACGAGCTCATCATTGGAATCGGCTCAAATCATGGAGTTGAAGAACATGGTCTCACAATTACTAAAGAGCAACCGAGGAGTGCATGCGGTCGATGATGTTTTGGCCACTAATGAAGAGCCTCTCATGGAGTTTATGAGAGATGGAGCAGAAGAAAATCAAGAGGAAGTCAACTACATAGGAGGTAACTATGGTAATAGAGGATACAATCAGCCATTCCGCCCCAATCCCAACCTCTCTTACCGAAGAACCAATGTGGAGAACCCAAATGATCAAGTCTATCCGGGCCAAAACACTTATCAAGGAGACCAAAACACTTATCAAGGAGGTCAATACCAGCCTAAGCAACAATTCTATCCTAAGGGAGTCTACCAAGTGAAGCAGCCACTCACTTTCCCCCAAGGAGTTGCACCGGCTCAACAAGAAGAAAAAGTAGATGTCGCGGTTAAGAAATACATGGAGGAGCAAAGACAAGCAACCAAGAGCTTACATGAGAAGATGGATCACATGTTTGGTGATCTTAATAATAAGTTTGGGGCGTTGTCAACCCATGTCCAGAAGTTGGATGTTCAAATCTCTCAAACTGCCGAGGCGGTTAAGAAGCAACACGAGGTGAGTCCGCAAAAGTTTTGTAGTGTTGTTTCATCCAAAGAGGATCCACCGGCCATTGTCTCCGTACCATCTCAAGAAGAAGAAAGAGAAGATGAGCCTAAGGAGAGGTACAAACCAGAGAGGTACACATGGGAGTCAAGGCGAGCTTATAAGAGAAGGCTTGAAAACAAGCCGTTGCTGAAACAAGGAGATCCCGGGATGTTTGTGATCCCCGCTTGTATCAATGGATACCAACTCACCGATTGCTTGTGTGATAGTGGAGCAAACGTAAACCTCATGTCTCTTGCACTAGCCAAAGATTTGGGATTCAAATATTTCAAGGAGCCTAAGGTGAGAGTGGAGTTTGCGGATCTATCAAGCATGGAGCCTTATGGAGTGATTTAAGATGTTATGCGAGAGATCGGAGAGAGGTCAAAGCGAAATCAGTTGATCCTTGGAACCCCATTCTTAGCCACAGCCGGGGCGGTCATCAATTACATGAGAAACCAATTAACACTTGGTCATGTCCGGCAAGATGTCTTTTTCCCAAGCGTCAACTTCAAACAAGCTCCAAGTGCAGTCAAATTACCACCAGAAAGTAGCACACTCACGCCAAGAGAAGGAGCCGAGCGGCCAAGAAGCATCAAGAAGGGCGAGCCCTACCCAAAACCAAAGGAAGGGATGAAACCGTTGAAGCCGAAGCATGAGAACGTCTTCAAGGATATTCACTCGGTCTTGTCACCATCCTTTGACGATCATGGAGCTGAAGAAGAGCCTGACGGTGTGCCTAAGTCCTTTGCCAGCATAAGAGTCCTTCTCCCAAAGGATCCGGACCCCAAAGATGAGCAAACCGCAAAGGAGAAACTCGGAAAAACCTTAAAACTATTTCCGAGAGCTTTGGTCTTCAAGGATGACATGGAATGATCATGGAGAGCCCAAACCACCTCATGAGCCACCTGAACTAGTGTGTGAAGACACCAAAGGGATCCCAAACCCTTTGGCCGATCACATCCGCACCTAACCAAACAAATAAAAAAGGGAGTCAAGCTAGATGACTTTAAAACAAGCGCTTTGTGGGAGGCAACCCACACGGTATTTTTCTTTTTATTTTTCATTTTTAGTTTTCACATCATTATTGCATGCATTCTGTTAGGATGAGGAACCAAGAGGAGACCAAATGAGAAAATGTCCCACCCATTCATCCCACCCTTGTCCAAACCGACATCAAGGAGCGGGCAACGGCTGGGACTACTAAAGGAAGGAAGCAGAATCATTTCGGTCAACGAAAATCACCAAACGGTCGAGTAAAATTCAAGATATTCCACCCGGCGTGATTCTCTCGACCAAACGGGTGCAACGGAGGACCATCTTGCCCTATCTCACAATCCGTGTGACCAAAGTCCAAGCGACCAGACAATGCCATATTGGTCGGCAAATCCAAAAGATAGGACGGAGAAATGTGAACGGATGAGGAGATACGCACAAATGTCACATCCGGTCGTTGGCGGGTAACCGAAGGCCGACAAAACTCAGAATCACGGCATGGAGACACCACCACCTGGAAATTGATTCTTGGAGCTTCAAAATCACCATTCCAAAAGAAAATAAGGGAACGAACGAGCTAAATTCAAGGACGGTCACGAATCTCTTCCCGGAGCCGATTAGACCACGTTGTGAAGGAAGTCTCAAACCGCTCATCCATTTGACCTCAGACTTCACCAGTGCACATTAAATATGAAGTTGGTCGGTGGAATTTCAGGCTCGGTCAGAAAATTCATCATCGTTTGAGCTGTAGTCTATTGCACTATCATCCGGTCGACCGCATGGACCACCAAATGATCCAACTCCCAAACCGCTCGTTTGTTTGACCTCACACTTAACCACTGCTCCTAAAATATATGATTGGTCGGTGGAATTTCAAGATAGGTCGGCGAAATGTTGACGGTTCGAGCTGTGGTCCATCACATCACCTTACGGCCGTCCGAAGGATCCACCCGATACCGGATTTTCAAATCTGCTCGACCAAACGACCTGAAACTTCACCAGCGGCTCTAAAAGATCATATTGGACGGTAAATTTTCAAACCCGTTCATAAAATTCTTAACGGTTTGTCATGTGGTTCATAGCACTCATTCCGGGTCGACCGAGTGAAACGTACACGACCGAAATGAAAACCCAGGGGATTCAGGCATTGCCCTTCAACATTTACCGACCAATCCTGCCTACAGAGGAGCCCCAATCAGTCATCTGACCCTGATCTTCATAACAATTGGTCATCACTTGGTAACATCATCCTACACTTTCCCTTTTTCATTTTACATTTTGCCTCTCTTAATCTGATTTCTCTTACACCGGGACGGTGCAAGTTAAGTCTGGGGGGATTGTACTAATAAGTTTGTTCATTTTGACATTTTTGTTTGCATTTTTTTCATTTCATCGAGTCGTTTTTATTGAGTCAAAACTTTTGTCGAGAATTATGACTTTATCTTGGACCTAACCATTGTTGTGCCTGTGTTTAAGTGACCATTGATCAGTATTTGGCAGTCTACTTCATCACATGTGCACCATGAGTGGATCGATCTACCAAAAATGTCCACACCTCCAAGGGCTTAAGAAGGATACATTTTTGACTCCGCACCTTAATGAACTTAACCTTCTCGGCTAGGGGCTTGGTTATACAAAGGGCACGACTCCTCATCCTCACCAAATAGTGAAAGTCTATGTGAGTTCGGTTTCCCCTCTCTCTCCCCTTCAATTTAAGAAAAAGCACCAAGGTCCAAGTAACCGGGGATTAGGTGGCAACCACCATCAATACTCGCGTCTATGGAAAACCTTTTGATCCAAGTAACCGGGGATTAGGTGGCTACAACCATCAATACTCGCGTCTATGGAAGATCCATCAAAAACCTCCACAAAGAGGAGAAGAAGTCGAATAAAAAAAATACTATGCTACCCTAAAAAAGGGATGAATCGACTTAAGAAGTGAGAAGAGAGAGAGGTGAAACAAGAGTCAAGACATGTGTTTTAAAAGAGGATGGGTAAGAGTCTATAACCCCTTTGATCGATACTCCCTAGTTGAGACCGCACCTTTAGAAACTAAAGGAGTCAAAGGTGGAGAATTTGGATGGCCTAAAGAGAAGTGGATTGCTTTGGGACGATTGCAAAACTCATGGTATGTACTTCCCTGTTCTTAATTCTAAATGCCATTGCTGTTTTATGTGGATCACTAAGATAAATGTCGACATGGATTTCCAAAAAGATTTAAGAGTTCTCACGTTTTCAAACCTCTTTTCCTTTCTTATTTTGCTTGAGGACAAGCAAAGGCTAAGTCTGGGGGAGTTGATATCATCATATTTTACATGTTTTCACTAAGTATTTATTGGTGTTTTCAAGTGTTTTCAATAAGGTTCTATGGCTTTAGAGGTAGTTTTCTTGTATTTGTTGGTTTTGGAGTCTTAACAGGTTAAAACATCAAAAAGGATTCAAAAAGGAGCAAAAGAGCCTCAAACCATGATCCATGCAAGTTTCCAAGTCAAGAGCATCAATATAACTCCATTTGTCCGATACTCGCATTTGGACAGAACCGGAGCATCCGAAAGATAACCGCGGTAAGGGGTCTTCCCGACGTCCAAAAATCATGATCTTGGTCTTGCTGGATAGATATTGGAGTCATGCATCACGGCGAAGTGGATTCAAGCCATTTGGATCAACCATCAGGGAGCAAATCGTTTTCTCCCAAGACGTGTCCGCCAGGCGAGTAAACGAAGCCCATGGAGACTTGGCGCCACCAAATTGTCCGGGATGCAGCGGCTTTGACCTTGTCTAGACTTAACACAAGCCCAGCTTGCTTTTGCACTTCAATACCCTAGCGACTTCAAGCTTATAAATACTCGCTTTTAGCCTCTGCAAGGGAGAGCGCCGCGAGTGTATTGTGCAAGAGAGAGAGCAGCCGTCAAGGAGGAGAAGCCCTAGGTGGTGCGCCGTCCAGAAGGAAGAAGGAGGCGCTGTTCAACTCATTGCACTCGCATCTCATCTTTGTTCTTTCATCTTTTCCTTTTCTCTTTTGTACTTTGGATCGAAAGTTATCAAGGGATTCGACTTGTACTTCATCAGAGAAGCCTCTTTCAATCCTTTATCTCTTTTCATACTTGCACAATGATATCAATCTCGCCTTGCTTGCTTGATCTTAGTATGTCCGAGTAGATCCCCTCGTTAGGCCGAGGGAGATCGATGGACTCTTGATATGTTTTGACTTGTTTGATTGCATAAAACGGGATTTACTCTTTTGGTTCTTCATCTTTGCTTGCTCTTATTGCTTGTTGTTAGGAAAGCGCGCCTCAACAACTCGAACTTAGGTTGATACACTCTCCAAAAGCTTGTTGTATTGCCGAAACTAGTATTTGATGAGCTAAGTGTCTTAGGCTTCCAAAAGTCGACCTAAGGAACTTAGTGAACAATCACAACTTGAACATTGATTAATGCATGCTTATAACTTGTAATAACCATCGAAAGTTGAGTCTATTAGGTTGTTTAAGCATAGTGGCCGGAGCCACGAAAGTGGAATGGCTATATCTTAGTGTTGTGAGTTCAAGGCGGTTTATAAATTATCCCATGCAATCTCTTGTCATTTCATTGAAAGTTTCCATTGATTATCCCTTGCCTAACATCTTTCCCATCTTGTTTACAATCCCATTCGCTTACTCACTTGTTTTCATTGAATATTAAGTTCATCCCAAATCATATTCTTCGTTCTAGCTACTCATCACTCAACATAGACTTGAAACGAGATCACTCTTCCTTGTGTTCGACCCCGACTTACCACGGCTGTGCACTTGCAGCTCTACCAAGTTGGGTTATAAATTGTATTAGTTTGAAGCAAAAAAACCCAACGCATCAGCTCTACCCTCAAAGAATGGTGTCCCGATCCTCTGCATCTCCCTAATCATCTCAAGATAGGATGCATGCCCAACAACTGCAGCACCATGCTGCCCAACACAAGCGCCCTGCTATGTTCCCACCACCGGAGGAACACCCGGAGCCTGCTTCTGGAATCGCCTGCGGAAGACGTGCCAACAACTGCGTCAGAAGTCCCATCAACTGGTCACTAAGACCATGAGCCGGAGCAGCACCCGCACCTGGGGCAGCCCCACCTCCCTTGCCCACAGTCGCGCCCAAACTGGCATCACTCGCCATCGACCACGACCTCTTCCACGGCCTCTGCCACGGCCTCTGCCACGGCCTCTAGTACCACCTGCCTCCATCTCACTGCACTACCAAAGTACAGCAGATGAGCAAGCTAGACAAACACAAACACAAACACACAACTTACCGCGGAATCACTGAAGGCCAAGAGGATGATACTAGACTACTACTGACTAAACACAATTAATCAATTAAACACATAGTCCAGTTCACCAATACTAATAGTCCTAAAACTGTATACGCTCTGATACCAAAATGAAACAACCAAGCTTCTTTTTTTTTTATAATTAATCAAGTGCGGAAAACTTAATTAAATTAAACTACAATAAATAATCTTAAATAATTAATTCAACAATATTCAACTCCATAAATAAAATAAAATACTAGCAAACTAAACACCAGGTTTGCAATAATTAAGTAACTCAAATGAATAAACAAATCCTATCATCCTCTCTTCGGCCCGATTCCGCGATCACACTTTTTTTTTACCTGCATCACATTAGGGAAAAAGAGATGCATATGTATTTCATAAATACTTAGTGAGGCAATCACCCCGCCTACAGGCCAATTACGCAATTTTACCACTTTTTAAATATTAGAAATAATTACCACAATTATTAAAACACTTCACTTTAATTATTAAATAATTACCACAATTAAATAATAATTTTTAAACACTTAAATAATTTCCACAATTATTTTCAATCAATTAATTAATTAAATTCACCATTTAATAATTAATTATCGAATTAAACCACTTAATTCCATTTAAACCGAGTTAAACCAGATTAAACCACTTAATCCAATTAATTAAATTAAATTGCCAGATAAGCGGATTAAACCGGACCAGTGTCGATCGACACAGATTGTGTCGCTCGACACCCGACCCGATTGGTGTCGATCGACCGATCCAGAAGATCGACGCCCAAAACGATTTCTCAGCACATCAACACAAAAACAATCTCACACAACAATCAACACGGTTCAAGACACGATTTCCACATGAACAACACGAAAAACCACATAACTCCACGAAAATCATAATCCAAATCCACAAATCCTCTTATTGCGAGCCTACGGTCATGCACTCACCTTGATAACGGATTGAGAGAAGAACGGAGATGAAGAACACCACATAACAGCCTCAGATCAGCCAATCTCTCCAGAAACCACCCAAAAAACCTCTCAGCTCCTTTTTCTCTTCTTCTTTTGCGAAAACCGAGACAAAAAGCGGCTGCTCCACTTATAAAAATGCGACCTTAGGTTTTTAACTCAATCCAACCACTAAAATGGGAATTGAAATCGAACCAGAAATCAATTCGCCCGACCGGTGTCGACCGACACCCCCTTGGTGTCGCTCGACACCACACAAAAAAATCACACTTTTTCGGTTTACGGATGTTACATTCGGTAGACTGTCGTATACGACAATGTGCCTCTTTGGTATGGAGATATGCAGAGCGACCCAATGTTTGTGTCTTATACTCAGTGGAATGTATATATCATCGATATCAACTCCCCAACGCTTGTTGGTCATGCAATAGCTCGGTTTCTTACCATAATAACAGTCCAGCGCATTAGCAGGCAAAAGTTGGCATGTTTCAAACCTGGGCCAGTCTCTCTCCCAATATTGGGGGACCTTACTATCCACGAAGCATATCCGGTCACTCCTAAACCATTACGGATGTTGTGACAGCCGAATATTCATCATTCTGACCCAAGCATCCACGTGCTACATTTAGAAAAATACATTGTTAACTTCATCATAATATTATGAAGTCTAACTATGAAGTCTAACTATGAAGTCTAACTCTGAAGTCTCACTATGAAGTCTAACTATGAAGTCTAACTATGAAGTCTATTTATGAAGTCAACCTATGAAGTCTAACAATGAAGTCAACCTATGAAGTCTAATTGTGAAGTCTACTGCAGAAGTCTACCGCAGAAGTCTAATTGTGAAGTATAATGCAGAAGTCTTACCGTATCTCTAATCCACTCTTCCGTTGTAAGCAACAAAAACCACCAATTCCAGATTGGGAAAAGGTCTGCATCCGGTTTAACAGTCGAATACCCCCTGAAATAGTGAGAATTATTTTAATAACAGTCGTAAGTTAGTAATCATAAAAGGATCACGCTTCAGGAGACTCAAGGTAATGTGGTACAGTAGTCCAACATTGGCCTCTTTTCTTCCTCGACCGCTACAGTGAATGGATCATATCCACCAGGTGTTGTCTTCGCTTTAGGGATGATCACCGGTGGTGTATTCGCTTTAGGATTGATCTCAGGTGGATTCGGCATGTTAGGGAAAATCCTCTTAACGGTGTTGTTCCCTTCGAAATCACCTTGCTGTGTGGACGCAAGCTTCCTCATTCTCGCATTTTTGCCTCGTGTGGCAATATTTTCCGCCCGGATTCAATTTTCTTGCTTCCTTTTCTCCTCGGCATCATCAGCGGCAGTTGGGATATGGGTCTGGAGAAAATGGCATTCCGAATCCTCATTCCCAACACTCTCGCAAGGAACCTTCTCCGCCTCATCCCCATCTATCTAAACAATGGGTAAACACAAGAAATGGACAATATATATTTCTTAGATTACAATCAAACAGCACGAAAAAAATCCAGAAGGGATCAAATGAACTCCCCAAATTTTATTATAACTAAAACATTAGTGTACAAATATTCAACGGAAATGTGTAATTTTCACAAATATTCTTATGGATCAGACATAAGTAAACCAGACTCTTCAATGCGGCTTAACTCTATTAGCCAATCTACTACTCCTACGCCTAAGATTGTTATCACAGTTAAAAGTTTGTGGGGAATGAACGGGACTAACCGGACCACCGGTTTGATCCTTCTTGAGATTGGCATCGTTAGACTTCACATGCTCTTCAGCCACTGGATGCCTCAGCTTCTCGACAAGGCTCCCCATCGCAACCACCTCTGTAGTGAGGAGTTGAATCTTCTCATCACACCTTTCAAACCCAAGCTTCATCTCTGCAAAGTGCTGTTTGGAGAACCGATCAAACAGCTCCTCTATCTTCACCTCAAGACTCTTCCACCCATCACCAGAGGGCTCCACGGATGAATAACCAAACGTCCGACCCCTTTTTGCACTTAATGCTTCATAATCATCATCATCATCGTCATCATGGAGTCTCTTCTTGCCAGTAGACTTCTCCGACTTCTCAACATTCTCTGACTTAACAGACTTCCCTGACTTCACAGTCTTTGCCACGTATAACCCACTCGAAGCCCAGTCAGCTGGTTTCCAGTTCCATCCTCCACCAAATTCACCTTACAGAGCCTTGAGGATGTTGTCAACCTTCCATTCAGCTACATCCTTGTCCCAAAGTGGGTACATCTCAGCCCTATCCACCATTGTCATGTGATTGAACACATCCTGTAAATGAAAATTATTCAAAGCAGGTCAACAGAAATGCACACAGAATATATGCATAGAGTATTAGGCAAGGGATTACCTGCTTCTTCATGGTTTCTATAACATATCGCTTCCCTTTGATTCTGTTGAATGCCAGCAGCGGTGGCTCAGGATTATTAGGCCTCAGATCACCGTTGTCTTTTCCGAATTTTGGCATAGCATGGTACGCCCACACTTGCAAAACTTCAGCAAAACCGTCCAGAACATATGGTTTGCTCTGATCTACCCTCTTTACAGACTTGATGAAGGTCTTGAAAGCTACTCGCCCCCATGGGTAACTTTCAAACCTGTCTAAGTCCATAACTAGACTAGCCAGTTCCACTCGTGTATGAGTGCAGGGTTTGTGAGCATCAACAAAGCTAGCGTATATGGCCAAATAAGCCAACCTCAGCCTATCCTCTCTGCTCCACTTTCATAGTTGAGCCTGGTGATATGTTCGAACTCGTGCAATGAAAAACGCAGGGGTGTACACCCACAACACTCCATATCTCAAACTTCTTCTCGCAAGCTACGCCCATAGCGAGCAGACTTTGCACAACCTTTGATGCCCACTTGAATTTTATCTTCGTGAACTTAAAGAGGACACCGAGCTTGGAATTCTGAAGCTCACCCTATTCATCCTTTGTCAGTAGAAGGTGCAGTTTCGCCCACAACTCATTGTTCTTGCTGAAATAACCAATGCTTCGGTCATATTCTGGTTCTTCTCCTTCTGTGAACAACCTCCTAGGAAATGTCACCAGCTCCATCCTGTAAACACATTTTAAACATGGAGAACATAGAAGAAGCATATTAAATGTAAAGTAAAAAATCAGGGAGACAATAGCAAATTTATGAAGTCTATTTATGAAGTCTAACTATGAAGTCTAACTATGAAGTCTAACTATGAAGTCTAACTATGAAGTCTAACTATGACGTCTAAATATGAAGTCTAACTATGAAGTCTAACAATGAAGTCTAACTATGAAGTCTAACTATGAAGTCTAACTATGAAGTCTAACTATGAAGTCTAATTTCTAAGCTCTAATTTCATACGTAAACCGCCGCCATAGCGCAAGGGAAAGAGTTTTTTACCTTCCTCTTAGCGAGAACGGATATATGCAGACCTGCAACAGAAATATAATATCGTTTAGACGAGGGTTTGATGGAGGTATAGAGATAGAAAATAGTTAAAGAGGGAGAACTCACCAGCAGCAAAAACCGAGGGTTTAGGTCGTTCGATTCCACAGGGGCAACCACGGCCAGCGGAAACCACGGCGGCGGTCGAGTTCAACACGGAGAAACTGAGTGAGTATAACGGGAATATAGGGAAAGTGACTTGTATCAAGATAGATAGATGAATAGGACTTACAGAAGTATACTTGAGAGAAGGAAGAGGAAACGGCGGCGGCAGCAACGATGGTGGATCTGTCTGTCTTCGACAGCGAAGGAGATCGATGGCGAATGAGAGAGATAGAACAAAACGGAGGGGACGGATTTGCAAATCGCCTATCCGAGAGAGAGAGAGAGAACGGAACGGAACGGCTAGATGTGAAAGTGAAAGTGAAAGTGAAATGTGAAAGTGAAACCCTAATTTTGGGTTAGTAATTCGTGAGATTGGGATTACCGGTTAGATCTTACCGATTGTGGCCGGTTAAAATTTTGTTATACCCAATTCGACCAAACATTGAACAATTAATATTCCGGTTCCCGCCAATTTATTCGTGAATATTCTGGTTCCTGCTCGGTTTTTTTTTAATTTCAGATTTCAACACGAAGTCTAACTATGAAGTCTAACTATCCCTAATAATTCTGGTTCCCCGCAAAATATTTTGTTTCCCGCTCTGTTTTTTTTTTTAGTTTCAGACTTCATAACGAAGTCTAACTATGAAGTCTACTAATAAAGTCTAACTACCCCTTATATGGATTCATTTTTATACAATTTTATTTTTCATAGATGATAAATGTTTACATCTTATTTATGTATAAATTTTTTTAATCAAAAGAATTTGCTAAAATTTTATTATTTAAATTTAAGTTGTGATTAGGAAGTAGACTTCAACACGAAGTCTAACTATGAAGTCTACTAATGCAGTCTGACTAACCCTAATATTCCGCTTCCAGCCAAAATATTTTGTTTCCCGCTTATTTTCTTTTTAGTTTTAGACTTCCTAACTATAACGCCCCGACCGCTCATCCCGTTGAGTCACCCACGCCCTCTCTCGGCCCATGGGCCCCATCCCTGTCTGACGGCCGGTCCGGTATTTTTGGAATGCTCTAGAGACTTGTTTACTGTCCCTGCAATCAGCACCCGACCTTTCTCCGAGTTTTTTCCTAACTCACACGGTTCCTCAGACCACTTCCCGGAAGGTCACCCATCCTTCCACTACTCCAACCCAAGCTCGCTTAACTCTGGAGTTACTTATGGGCCTTTGACCGAAAAGGTAAGTGCACTTTGTTGACATAGGTAGCCAAATCAATTCTCTTAAGCCTATCCTCATTTATCACAAACCGGAATGTTACAATTCACTCCCACTCACTGCGCGCAACGTCCTCGTTGCGCACCTGGATCGTCACCCCCTGACGGTGTGAGTCAAGGCCACTCCACTTGACTCCACACTCTCGTCTGGGTTTGGCTCTGATACCAAATTATAACGCCCCGACCGCCCATCTCGATGAGTCACCCACGCCCTCTCTCGGCCTGTGGGCCCCACCCCTGTCCGACGGCCGGTCCGTTATTTTTGGAATGCTCTAGAGACTTTTTTATTGTCCCTGCAATCAACACCCGACCTTTCCCCGTGTTTTTTCCTAACTCACATGGTTCCGCAGACCACTTCCCGGAAGGTCACTGATGTGAGCGTGGGATTGCTTCAAGTTTTACCCACTAGAGCTACCTGCAAGTGCACAGCAACGAGGTAAGTATAGATGGGATCGAATCCACAAGGACCTATCGGTTGTACTACAAATTGTAAGGAGGTTGAATCAAGCTAAAACAAAATGGTGTTTGGTTCGGATTTTAACTAGAATGAAAATAGCAAACAAGTAGAGAGAATGGAAATCAATAAGTGGAGATACTAGGCATTGGGCTAACCTCAAGGCATCATGAATCATTAACAAGTTAATCGAATGGAAGGGATATGATAGAAACCGTTCATGAACTCATAACACAAAGGTATAGTTATCCCACTTTCGTGGATCAAACTACTATGTTAAATCAACCTAATAGACTCAACTTTCGATGGTTATTACAAGTTGAAAACATGCATTAAAGGTGTTCAAGTTATGATTGTTCACAATGATTCACAACTCATCTTTCGGTGGTTGTGATTCATCGCTCACCAAATACTAAGTCCGGTAATATAGCAAGCTTTTGGAGAGTATATTAACCCAAGATCCGATGCTAGTAGATCAGAAAAGCAAGCGGCATTATGCTCAAGTAAAGGTGATGAAACCAAATAAATTATCCTAACTCAAAAGATCAAGTTAACAAATTCATTAGCCTTTCGGCTTAGCCCTTAACCTAGCGGGTAGACTACTCAATCATGGCGCGGTTAACACAAAACATGATGAGTATGGACATTATAAGTAATGAAAAAGAGGTAAAGGGTGAAGAAAACTTCTCTATATTTAAGAATAAGTCGGCCTCTCCACAATAATCTCTCGGATTCAATACAAGAGAAAAGAGAAAAGAACAAGTGTAAGGATGTCTTGAGTGCAAGAGTGTGTGCGCCTTCGATCTTGAGAAGAACCTCTTCTCTCTGCTTCCAGGATGGCTTTCTCTCCTTCTCTTGACGGCGCAGCTGCTCTCTCTCTTTTCCTGAGGCTAAAAACTCGTATTTATAGGGTAGAAGTCGCTAGGTTTGTTAAGTGTCGAAAAAGGAAACTTTCCGGTTAACCGGCATTGATGATTTGCGACGTGATCAGACCGGGTTTAGGACAAGTAAACCACCAAAAGAAAGCTGGGCTTGTGCTAAGTGGAGACAAGGTCCATGCCGCTGCATCCCGGGCCATTTGGTGGCGCCAAGTCTCCATGGGCTTCGTTTACTCGCCTGGCGGACACGGCTTGGGAGAAAAATAGTATCTTCGTGATGGTTGATCCAAATGACTTGAATCCACTTCATCCAGCAAGACCAAGATCATGATTTTTGGACGTCGGTAAGACCCCTTGCCGCGGTTATCTTTCGGATGCTCCGGTTCTGTCCAAATGCGAGAATCGGAAAAATGGAGCTATATTGATGCTCTTGACTTGGAAACTTGCATGGATCATGGTTTGAGACTTTTTTGCTCATTTTTGAATCCTTTTTGATGTTTTAACCTGTTAAGACTCCAAAACCAACAAATACAAGAAAACTACTTCTAAAGGCATAGAACCTTATTGAAAACACTTGAAAACACCAATAAATACTTGGTGAAAACATGTAAAATAAGATGATATCAACTCCCCCAGACTTAGCCTTTGCTTGTCCTCAAGCAAACTAAGAAAGGAAAAGAGGTTTGAAAATGTGAGAACTCTTAAATCTTTTTGGAAATCCACGTCGACCTTTGTTTTAGTAATCCACACAAATCAGCAGCGGCTTTTAGAATTAAGAACAAGAAAGTACATACCATGGGTTTTGCAATCATCCCAAAGTGATCCACTTCTCTTTAGGCCATCCAAATTCTCCACCCTTGACTCCTTTAGTTTCTAAAGGTGTGGTCTCAACTAGGGAGTATCGATCAAAGGGGTTATAGATTCTTACTCATCCTCTTTTTATAAGGCACATGTCTTGGCTCTTGTTTCACCTCTCTCTCTTCTCACTTCTTAGGTCGATTCATCCCTTTTTTAGGGTAGCATAGTATTTTTTTATTCGACTTCTTCTCCTCTTTGTGGAGGTTTTTGATGGATCTTCCATAGACGCGAGTATTGATGGTTGTAGCCACCTAATCCCCGGTTACTTGGATCAAAAGGTTTTCCATATACGCGAGTATTGATGGTGGTTGCCAACTAATCCCCGGTTACTTGGACCTTGGTGCTTTTTCTTAAATTGAAGGGGAGAGAGAGGGGAAACCGAACTCACATAGACTTTCACTATTCGGTGAGGATGAGGAGTCGTGCCCTTTGTATAACCAAGCCCCTAGCTGAGAAGGTTAAGTTCATTAAGGTGCGGAGTCAAAGATGTATCCTTCTTAAGCCCTTGGAGATGTGGACGTTTTTGGTAGATCGATCCACTCATGGTGCACATGTGATGAAGTAGACTGCCAAATACTGATCAATGGTCACTTAAATGCATGCAAAACAATGGTTAGGTCCAAGATAAAGTCATAATTCTCGACAAAAGTTTTGACTCAATAAAAACGACTCGATGAAATGAAAACAATGCAAACAAAAATGTCAAAATGAACAAACTTATTAGTATAATCCCCCCAAACTTAACTTGCACCGTCCCGGTGTAAGAAAAATCAGATTAAGAGAGGTGAAAGACATAATAAATTTGAAAAAGGGAAAGGTTAGAATGATGTTACCAAGTGATGACCAAGTGGAATGAAGATCGTAGTCAGGTAGCTGAATTGGGCTCTTCTTGGGGCGTGAGTGGTCGGTAGATGTTGAAGGTCAAGGCCCGAATTCCTTTGGTTTACATTTCGGTCGTGTACGTCTCATTCGGTCGACCCAGAATGAGTGCTATGAACCACATGACAAACCGTTAAGACATTTATGAACGGGATTGAAAATTTACCGTCCAATATGATGTTTTAGAGCCGCTGGTGAAGTTTCAGGTCGTTTGTTCGAGCAGATTTGAAGATCCGGTGTCGGGTGGATCTTTCGGATGGCCGTGAGGTGATGTGATGGACCACAGCTCGAACCGTCAATATTTCGCCGACCTATCTTGAAATTCCACCGACCAATCATATATTTTAGGAGCAGTGGTGAAGTTTGAGGTCAAACAAACGAGCGGCTTGGGATTTGCATCATTTGGTGGTCCATACGGTCGACCGGATGATAGTGCAATAGACCACAGCGCAAACAGTGACGAATTTCCTGACCGTGCTTGAAATTCCACCGACCAACTTCATATTTTATGAGCACTGGTGAAGTTTGGGGTCAAACGGATGAGCGGGGTGAGACTTTCTTCACAACGTGGTCCAATCGGCCCCGGGATGAGATTCTTGACCCTCCTCGAATTTGGCTCGTTCGTTCCCTTATTTTCCTTTGGAAAGGTGATTTTGAAGCTGCAAGAATCCATTTCCAGGTGGTGTTGTCGCCGTGCCGTGATTTTGGTTTTTGTCGGCCTTCGGTGACCCGCCATCGACCGGATGTGGCATTCGTGCGTATCTCCTCATCCGTTCACATTTCTCCGTCCTATCTTTTGGATTTGCCGACCAATATGGTATTGTCTGGTCGCCTGTGAAGTTTGGTGGACTTCGGTCACATGGATTGTGAGATAGGGCAAGATGGTCCTCCGTTGCACCCGTTTGGTCGAGAGAATTACGCCGGACTGAATATCTTGGATTTTACTCGACCGTTTGGTGATTTTCTTTGACCGAAATGATTCTGCTTCCTTCCTTTAGTATTCCCAGGTGGTGCCCGCTCCTTGGTGTCGGTTTGGACAAGGGTGGGATGAATGGGTGGGACATTTTCTTTTTTGGTCTCCTCTTGGTTTCTCATCCTAACAAAATGCATGCAATAATGATGTGAAAACTAAATTGAAAAAGGAAAATAAAAATACCGTGTGGGTTGCCTCCCAGAAAGCGCTTGTTTTAAAGTCATCTAGCTTGACTCTTGATGGTTTTAGGCGTGAGGTGGATCGGCTAAGGGGATGACCTCTTCTTCTCCTTTGTCCGTGTTTGCTAAGTACGGCTTTAGCCTCTGTCCGTTGACAGTGAAGTCTCCTCCACTAGGGTCCCAAAGAACCACTGCTCCATATGGTTTCACCTCTTTAATTTTGAACGGACCGGACCATCTTGAGCGGAGTTTACCGGGAAAGAGCTTGAGCCGTGAATTAAAGAGCAAAACCTGGTCGTTTGGAGCAAAGGACTTTGGTACTATCTTCCGGTCATGAAACGCCTTAGTTCTCTCTTTGTAAATCTTTGTGTTCTCGTATGCCAGATTTCTTATCTCTTCCAATTCATTCAGTTGAATCAAGCGCCTCTCAGCTGCGGTTTTGAGATTGAAGTTAAGCTCCTTGACCGCCCAAGCCGCTTTATACTCCAGCTCTACTGGTAAGTGGCATGCTTTCCCGTAAACAAGATGGAAAGGTGTTGTTCCTAGTGGTGTCTTGAAGGCTGTCCGGTAAGCCCAAAGAGCATCATCTAACTTGGCTGACCAGTCCTTCCTTGTTTTCCCGGTTGTCTTTTGGAGGATGCTCTTTAGCTCTCTGTTGGAAATCTCCACTTGTCCGCTTGTTTGTGGGTGATACGGGCTTGCAACCTTGTGTCTAACCCCATATTTTCTCAATAGTTTGGCAAACACTCGGTTTATGAAGTGGGAACCGCCATCACTAATCACAACTCGCGGCACTCCAAACCTCGGGAAGATTACCGATTTGAACAGCTAGATAACGACACTAGAGTCGTTTGTTGGGGCGGCAATAGCTTCCACCCACTTGGACACATAGTCAACAGCCACTAGGATGTATTGGTCTCCAAAAGACGTGGGAAAGGGTCCCATGAAATCAATTCCCCACACGTCAAAGACTTCTACCTCCAGGATAAAGTTTTGGGGCATCTCATTTCTTTTGCTAATGTTACCCATCCTTTGACAAGCATCACATTTTGAAATGAATACCTGGGCATCTTTGAACATTGTTGGCCACCAGAAACTGGCCTGTAAAACCTTTGAAACCGTCTTGAATGTGGCAAAATGGCCGGCATAAGCTGATCCATGGCAACCATGAAGTATTCCCGGGATTTCTTCCTCCGGGACACATTTTCTGAACATCCCATCTTGGCAATTCTTGTAGAGGTACGGCTCGTCCCAAAAGTAAAACCGTATGTCTTTTAAGAACTTCTTCTTCTTCTTGTAGCCATAAAATTGCGGAGGTTCAATGTCGGCTGCAAGGTAGTTGGCTGTGTGGCTATACCAAGGTGTACCGAGGGCTATTTTCTTGGCCGGAACGGGTGGTGGTGTGCTGGTGATCCTTGTGATTGGTATGGCGCTGACGGAATAGACTGTTTCTTCTGGCAATGAGTCGTTTATGGGGAGCTGCTCTTCTATCCTCATCCGGGAGAGGTGGTCGGCTACACTATTCTCCGCACCTTTTCTATCGACGATCTTTAAGTCAAACTCTTGTAGTAAGAGAATCCACCTGATGAGACGTGGTTTTGCATCTTTCTTGGATAGGAGGTATTTGAGGGCAGCATGGTCGGTGTGAACGATCACTTTAGATCCGACAAGGTAAGATCAGAACTTCTCAAACGCAAAGACAATAGCGAGCAGCTCCTTCTCAGTGGTGGCGTAGTTGCATTGTGCTTCATCCAGGGTTCGGCTTGCATAGTATATGACATGAAGCTTTTTCTCCTTCCTTTGTCCTAGCACGGCACCTACAGCATAGTCACTTGCATCGCACATGATCTCAAACGGGAGCTCTCAATCCGGTGATTGTACAACCGGTGCGCTTATTAGTGCTGCCTTGATCTTCTTGAAAGCCGTGAGGCAATCATCGTCGAATTCAAATGGGACATCTTTGCACAAGAGCTGAGTCAATGGTCGTGCGATCTTGGAGAAATCTTGGATGAATCTCCTATAGAAACCGGCGTGTCCGAGGAAGCTCCTTACTCCCTTTACATTCTTTGGCGGTTCTAAGGTCACCATGACTTCTATCTTTGCTTTATCCACTTCAATCCCTCTCTCTGATATCCGGTGGCCAAGCACTATCCCATCTCGCACCATGAAATGACATTTCTCCCAATTGAGGACAAGATGTTGCTCCTCGCATCTTTTGAGAACCTTGCTAAGATTTTATAAACAAGCATCAAAGGATGAGCCATAAACTGAAAAGTCATCCATGAATACCTCCATTATGTCCTCTATATAGTCGGTGAAGATAGACATCATGCATCTTTGGAATGTGGCCGGGGCATTGCACAACCCAAAAGGCATTCGCCAGTAAGCGAATGTGCCATAAGGACATGTAAATGTTGTCTTCTCTTGGTCATCCGGATGGATTGGTATTTGGAAGAAACCTGAATAGCCATCTAGAAAACAATAGTAAGGGTGGTTAGCAAGCCTTTCTAGCATTTGGTCTATAAATGGTAAAGGGAAATGATCCTTCCGGGTCGCGGTATTGAGCTTGCGGTAGTCGATGCACATTCGGTGGCCGGTGATTGTTCTAGTGGGGATCAGCTCCTCATTCTCGTTCTTCACCACCGTGACTCCTCCCTTTTTAGGGACCACATGCACCGGACTTACCCACGTACTATCGGAGATTGGATATATGATCCCCGCTTCCAAGAGTTTCATTATCTCTTTTTTCACAACATCTTTTCAGTTCGGGTTTAACCTCCTTTGGTACTCTATGGACGATGTTGACTCGTCCTCAAGGTGTATCCTGTGCATACATAGGTCCGGAGAGATGCCCGTGATATCCTCAAGGGTATACCCAAGGGCTTTACGGTGTTTTCTCAACTCACAAAGCAATAAAGCCGTCTCCACATTAGTTAGGTTTGAATTGATAATGACCGGATATGTATTATTAGGTCCGAGAAACGCATACCTTAGTCAAACTGGAAGTTCTTTAAGCTCAACCTTGGGTGCTCTATGCTCGCTCCAAGGATCATTCGAAGCTTTGGTGAGGTTCTTAGTTGCTCCCGGCTTCTTTACATCCTCCCCCAAGCCGATGTATGCTACTAGTTTGTCATAAGTGGCAGCGCCATCTAGAATCCTGGTCAGCCGGTGTGTTTCTTCATTCAAATGGTCGTTATCTCCTTCACCCCCGGTCAACACCATCTCTAATGGGTCATTCCCGATGAGCTCTTGATAGATACCTTCAGAAACCTCGCTCATGTTATCCACCAAAAACGAATGACCGTCTATTGTCGGCTTGCCGAGTGACTTGTCCACTTGAAATTTCATCACGAGGTCTCCCAAATGCAAGTCGATCTTTCCTCCTTTGACGTCAATTATGGCACCGGCGGTGGCTAAGAATGGTCGTCCAAGGATCAAGGGGTCCCTAGGCTCTTGATCAAGCTCTAACACCACAAAATCAGCCGGTATGGAACATTTACCGATCATGACTTGAACATCGGTTACAATTCCAACCGGTCTTCTAACCGATCGATCCGCAAAGACTAGTTGAATCTTTGTTGGCCTGAAATTAGTTATCCCAAGACGTCTAGCCACCGTGTAAGGCATTAAATTCACGCTAGAGCCCAAGTCACAAAGGCATCGCTTGAAAGTTGTACCTCCGATTTGACAAGATAGCACAAAGCTGCCCGGATCATCAAGCTTCTCCGTTGTTTGGTTTTGAAGCACATCACTGCATTCTTGAGTTATCAGCATCACACCTTCTTCCAAGCTTAGGTTGCTTGTCAAGATACTCATCATGTACTTTTTCAAAGACGGTATGATCATGCAGGCGTCAACAAATGGTAGCCTAACACTTAGCTGGCTCACAAGATCTCTTAGCTTTGCTTGCTCCTTTTCCTTCTTAGGCTTCTTCACAACCCTAGGGAAGGGTGCTTTCGGCTTGTACACTCGAGATATCAACGGTGGGATGATTTCTTCTTCTAATTCTCCATTGGCCGCATTGTTAACTTTCGGTTCATTCTCATCTATCACGATTGTATGCTGGGTCGACTCCTTCTCGGCTCCCTCCGGCATTTGCACCTCATCTAGTTGCGTCCCACTCCTAAGAGTGATGGCGGCAATGTGCTCCTTTCTTGGATTTACCTCGGGTTGGCCGGGAAGGACTCCGATTGGCCTTTTGATTGAACCGGCGATGTGGGCTATTTGGAGATCAAGCCGCTTCACGTGGGATTCAAGAGAATCAAACTTACTATTCAGGTCATAGTACATGTGGTGTATCTTCTCATGAATCTCCTTGTTGGCTTGCCTTTGCTCATGCATGAACTCGTAGATATAAGATTTAAGATCACCTTCTTGATCGTCTCTATGCATCGGCTGGTGCCTTGGGTTAGGTAAGGTCACCTTAGGGATGTGCATGAGCTGATGATTGGAGTGCTGAAGAGGGTAGCTAGAAGAATTCTTTTCACCATAGTAACGGTCTTGAGTGTTGAGAAACGGCATAAGATTTCTTTCTCCGCGTTCATGTTTGCTGATGAAGTTCACGTCTCTTTGAAGATTACCAAAGATCTCCCGGTCCATCTCCTCATCCAAGGTTTGGTTGTCTTCAAAGACTTGGCATTGCCTCGGTTGCCTCTCCAAAAGTTTAGAGATCATGGATTTGATCTCCTTGAACTCGGTTTACTCCGGTCTTGTGTTGATCGCCTTAATGGTTTCCTCATAGCTCGGCTGGTTCTTGCTATCACTGGCCGCCAAGTTGTCTATTAATATCTTTGCCTCTTCAATGGTCTTGCTCATGAAGTCCCCATTGCTAGCTATGTCAAGGCATAGCTTGTACTCTCGCCTAATCCCATCATAGAAGGTGTTCCATAGATTGACATCCGAAAAACCGTGTTGTGGGCAATCTCTTATGTATTCCTTTAAACGCTCTAGAGCTTCATGGTATGGCTCTATAGGACCCTGCTGGAAGCCTGAGATTTTGCTCCTCATCAAGGTTGCCCTTTGTTTGGTGTAGAATTGCCCTAGAAAAGCCTTCTTGAACTCCATCCATGTGTTGATTGAGCGAGACGGCAAAGATTTTAGCCATCTAAGTGCTTTGCCCGCCAAAGTGAAAGCAAAGAGCCGGCACCTCAGGTAGTCTACTGGAACTCCATTGGCGCTTGTAGTGCTGCACAACTCCTCAAAAGAATCAACATGATCCAAAGGATCCTCCTCAAGAAGTCCATGGTATTGACTTTGCTTCGCCAATGCGATAACCCGCGGCTTAATCTCATAACGTTGGCCGTCTTGCATCCGGATGGGGCTACGGCTTTGTAGAAGCTCTGGTCTGGAGTCACTATCTCCAATGTACTCTTGATTTTGCCCCTCTCGGTGGTCGTCTTGGGGTGGTTGATGCGCCGGCCCGTCAATGTCGAGCTCCGGTTCATTGCCGTTTTGCGGTAAACGGTTTTGAACTTCAATCAAAGGGCGGTCATCAATGCGATTTGCTCCAAGAAAAACACCAAGCGGCGGCCCTTGATCATGTGCTTCCTGATCCATAGCTCAGCTCAAGTTGTACCTACAAGAGCTTGAAAACAAACTAAAGAAAAATGTTAAGTGACAAAACAAAGGAAAAACGTTTTAGTCTAGATTCTAGTCCAAACTTGTAGACAAGAAGGTCCCCGGCAACGGCGCCAAAAACTTGATGTGAGCGTGGGATTGCTTCAAGTTTTACCCACTAGAGCTACCTGCAAGTGCACAGCAACGAGGTAAGTATAGATGGGATCGAATCCACAAGGACCTATCGGTTGTACTACAAATTGTAAGGAGGTTGAATCAAGCTAAAACAAAATGGTGTTTGGTTCGGATTTTAACTAGAATGAAAATAGCAAACAAGTAGAGAGAATGGAAATCAATAAGTGGAGATACTAGGCATTGGGCTAACCTCAACGCATCATGAATCATTAACAAGTTAATCGAATGGAAGGGATATGATAGAAACCGTTCATGAACTCATAACACAAAGGTATAGTTATCCCACTTTCGTGGATCAAACTACTATGTTAAATCAACCTAATAGACTCAACTTTCGATGGTTATTACAAGTTGAAAACATGCATTAAAGGTGTTCAAGTTATGATTGTTCACAATGATTCACAACTCATCTTTCGGTGGTTGTGATTCATCGCTCACCAAATACTAAGTCCGGTAATATAGCAAGCTTTTGGAGAGTATATTAACCCAAGATCCGATGCTAGTAGATCAGAAAAGCAAGCGGCATTATGCTCAAGTAAAGGTGATGAAACCAAATAAATTATCCTAACTCAAAAGATCAAGTTAACAAATTCATTAGCCTTTCGGCTTAGCCCTTAACCTAGCGGGTAGACTACTCAATCATGGCGCGGTTAACACAAAACATGATGAGTATGGACATTATAAGTAATGAAAAAGAGGTAAAGGGTGAAGAAAACTTCTCTATATTTAAGAATAAGTCGGCCTCTCCACAATAATCTCTCGGATTCAATACAAGAGAAAAGAGAAAAGAACAAGTGTAAGGATGCCTTGAGTGCAAGAGTGTGTGCGCCTTCGATCTTGAGAGGAACCTCTTCTCTCTGCTTCCAGGATGGCTTTCTCTCCTTCTCTTGACGGCGCAGCTGCTCTCTCTCTTTTCCTGAGGCTAAAAACTCGTATTTATAGGGTAGAAGTCGCTAGGTTTGTTAAGTGTCGAAAAAGGAAACTTTCCGGTTAACCGGCATTGATGATTTGCGACGTGATCAGACCGGGTTTAGGACAAGTAAACCACCAAAAGAAATCTGGGCTTGTGCTAAGTCGAGACAAGGTCCATGCCGCTGCATCCCGGGCCATTTGGTGGCGACAAGTCTCCATGGGCTTCGTTTACTCGCCTGGCGGACACGTCTTGGGAGAAAAAGAGTATCTTCGTGATGGTTGATCCAAATGACTTGAATCCACTTCGTCGTGATGCATGACTCAAATATCTATCCAGAAAGACCAAGATCATGATTTTTGGACGTCGGGAAGACCCCTTGCCGCTGTTATCTTTCGGATGCTCCGGTTCTGTCCAAATGCGAGAATCGGACAAATGGAGCTATATTGATGCTCTTGACTTGGAAACTTGCATGGATCATGGTTTGAGACTCTTTTACTCCTTTTTGAATCCTTTTTGATGTTTTAACATGTTAAGACTCCAAAACCAACAAATACAAGAAAACTACCTCTAAAGGCATAGAACCTTATTGAAAACACTTGAAAACACCAATAAATACTTGGTGAAAACATGTAAAATAAGATGATATCAGTCACCAATCCTTCCACTACTCCAGCCCAAGCACGCTTAACTCTGGAGTTACTTATGGGCCTTTGACCGAAAAGGTAAGTTCACTTTGTTGACATAGGTAGCCAAATCAATTCTCTTAAGCCTATCCTCATTTATCTCAAACTGGGATGTTACAATTCACCCCCACTCACTGCGTGCAATGTCCTTGTTGCGCACCTGGATCGTCACCCCCTGACGGTGTGAGTCAAGGCCACTCCACTTGACTCCACACTCTCGTCTGGGTTTGGCTCTGATATCAAATTATAACGCCCCGACCGCCCATCTCGGTGAGTCACCCACGCCCTCTCTAGGCCTGTGGGCCCCACCCTTGTCCGACAGCCGCTGCGCTATTTTTGAGAGGCTCTACCGATTTATTTACTATCCCTGCAATTAACACCCGACCTTTCCTCGTGTTTTGGCCTCACTTACACGGTTCCGCATACCACTTCCGGGAAGGTCACCCATCCTTCCACTACTCCAGCCCAAGCACGCTTAACTCTGGAGTTACTTATGGGTTTTTGACCGAAAAGGTAAGTGCACTTTGATTACATAAGCCTATCCTCATTTATCACAAACCGGGATGTTACACTAACGAAGTCTACCTATGAAGTCTAACTATGAAATCTGACTAACCCTAAACCCTAAATCGAATTTTTCAGTAAAAACTTATAGTAAACATTAATTATGTTTATATAATCACTATTAACATTATAAAGTACGAATTCATGAGCTTTAAATCGTTAAACGAACCACAAATATATTTTTATGTCAAAATTCTCTATACCCTAACAATGACAATCATAAACCCTATACATTAAACCTCAAACACTAAGCTTGGGGATTGGTTTACTCATGAAACTTATAAATTGATTCATTTTCATGAAATTTTATTTTACATAGATAGAAGTAGTGTTTATTTAAATTATCCATAAATTTTTTATCAAAATTATTTTTTATCGATTTTAAACTTTAAATTTTAAATTTTTATTTGACAAAATTCATGAGTAGACTTCACACATTTTGTTTTTGGTTTTAAAATAATTTGTCTTACTTGATTTAAATTGATTAATTTCTTTGCAAATTTATTTTACATGGATTGTAGTTGTCTGTGTTAAAATTATGTGTAAATAGTTTTATCCAAATATTTTTTATAAATTTTAAACTTTAAATTTAAGATTTTACTATATAGTAGACTTCGTGAGTAGACTTCACACAGTTTATAGGGTACATACATAATTTATCTTAGTTCACTTATATGGATTCATTTTTATGCAATTTATTTTTCATAGATGCTAAATGTTTACATCTTATTTATGTATAAATTTTTTTAATCAAAAGAATTTATTATAAATTTATAATTTAAATCTAAGTAGTGATGAGGAAATAGACTTCATGAGTAGACTTTATACGGGGTAAAACAGTTAAAAGGCTAGCGTTTTTTCTTTGTTCAGAAGGGTGAGGTTTGTAATTTGGCAACCCCAAAAAACTAGTTTAGACATAAGTGCAATAGGGGGTCTATTTTTGCATTTCAAATCAATATGTGGTATATTTGAGGCAATTCCCTCTTTATTTATTCATTTCTCTTTGAGAACTTCCGTATTGATAAATATTAAAATAAAAAAAGGCTTGGTTGTTTCGCTCTTTCTTGGAGGGCATTGATATATGGGCTAGTTTCAAAAATAGACTTAGAATTGGGGTCAACTGCAAAAGTAACCCCCATTGCAAAATGTGTTTTTTTACCTTCTTCACCCTTCCCATATTTACGTAATAACAAAAATGCCATTACTTTTTCCTGTGAAGTCTATCCGTGAAGTCTATTACGAAAATCAAATGTCCAAAGAAACCTCATCTTCTTCACTTATTCGCGAAAATGCTATCACCATCAATTCATCAAGCTTTGAATGCATGATTTCCTCTTCAAACATATCTACAAACTCATTCTATCATCTCATAAACTTATATTCTTCAATTTCTTCTCCATTTTCACCCAAAAAACTCACATTTTCATCTTTTCAAAGTTTATGTTCTTAGATCTTGTCATTATCGGTGTGAGAGATCATTCTAACGGTTGGGGAAGTTTGCTAAAGCTCTAAATCGAATTTCTTGGCATGGAACGGAACTTAAGATCACGGCAAGGTAAAAATCCGGTCGATTTGAATGAATTTTAGCAATAGGTTAGTTTTGCAATTGACTTTCACAAAATTTTGGAGAGTAGACTTCATTGTGAAGTCTACTTCGAAATCCTTTGAAAACAAAACAATACGGGGTAGACTTCATTATGAAGTCTAACTAAGAAGTCTAATAGGTTAGTTTTTGCAATTGATCAACCAAATATTTTTTTTGTGAAATATATCCCTGAAGTCTACTGAACAAAAATGTTAGTTTTGCAATTGACTTTCGCTTGACTTTTGGGGAAGTCTACTTATGAAGTTTATTTAGGCCGTTTAGACTTCACAATGAAGTCTACTCACGAGTAGACTTTATTTTGAAATATATTACGCGATAGACTTCTGATGTGTTCAACATTTGCATGCATTTAGGACCTTGAACTGCATAGTTTTATGTGTATTTGAGTCTCATTTCATACCACCTAGAGTAGGTTTCATCCACTTAGGAGCATTTAGTCCTTAGGAAAGCATTTTGCATTTGGAGTGTGTTTTGCAGGTGTAAAGAGCTGTAAGCAGAGGAGACGTGCAGAGGTGGTGGCCAGAGACATGATAGCCAGACGTGGGTGTGGTATGTATGCAAGTAATAAAAACCCTAAGCTAAACATGGTTGCAAGTGCACAACATGTTGTTGTAGTACTTAGGGGTCGATCCACAACAGAATGCGAATTGCACACTACACATTTGAAAAGATTTGGTTAAGCTAAATCAATAATATGCAAGGGGTTTTTGTATTTTGTTTTATAAGGAAGATTAAATAACAAATGCAAACTATACAAACACAATTATTGAACAAAGGACAATCCGCAAAAGACATAAGCCAACTCGATTGAAAAGTTTGTTAAATCCGATTTCTATGAACTCAAAACACTAAGATGTGGTCATCCCACTTTCGTGGCTCCGACCACCTATGTTTCTTAAACCAATGGACTCA
This sequence comes from Erythrophleum ivorense, assembly GCA_026724425.1. NCBI lineage: Eukaryota > Viridiplantae > Streptophyta > Magnoliopsida > Fabales > Fabaceae > Erythrophleum > Erythrophleum ivorense. The sequence continues at coordinate 135,792 of JAIUCV010000212.1, read as the reverse complement.
GCTTTCACATGGTCATTGAAGAGTGACACATGCAATACAATCGGGTAGTGATTGTTCACAAAACTCCTTAGGTCTACTCTCATAGCCTAAGACGAATTGCCCATCCAATATTAGGACCGGAGATATAACAAGCTTTTGGAGAGTATATCAACCTTAGATCGAGTCACTAGTTAGCTACTCTAGCAACAAGCTTTAGGTGTGAACAAAGATGGTGAACCATAAGGTTTCCCTTTCTTTAACAACCGATTCTCGATTGCTCATCATGTCATGTCTTCTTTGAAAGATCCATGATTCAATAACGAGTCTAATGGAGTAGAGAGGATCTCATAGTTCTAGTGGAAGGAGGCGGAGTAATAGAAATTAAACCGCGGCTCTCCCATAGAGAGAAACCTCTAAAACCCTAGACTTAATCTAAAACATGCGAGTATGTACAAGATGCAAAAGAAAAGAAAGAGCAAGGAGACCACCTAAGTGGCTCCGGTTTATTGACTGAAAGAAGAAGAGAGTTGTGTCTATGATATTGTGATGTCGATACAAGAGGCTAAAAGCAAGTATATATAGGTGAGGGGAGGCTAGGTCGGCTGAGTTAATGCGCAAAGGAGAAGAGGAAACTTTCCATTTCTTCTCCTCGCTTGAGCTTGCTCACCAAGTATTGAGTGAAGCGCGGCTGCCACCTTCTTTTCGCGTGTAAAGATGTGGGCTTGAGTCATGATGAGGTTCAGGCTTGGCCCGCAGTGATCCCGGTCCATTTCGTTCATCCAAGCTCCATGGGCTTCACTTACTCGCCAGACGGACATGTCTTGGGAGAAAAAGATCCTAGGCCGCATTTCTGCTCCAAATGGCCCAATTCCACTTCGCCGCGACGCATGACTCATTTATATATCTTTACATATAAAGATCTCATGATTTGGACGTCGGAAAGACCCTTTGCCGCGGTCATCTTTCGGATAATTTGATTCTGTCCGAATGCGGAAACCGGCTAACTTGAGTTTTTTTGAGGCTCTTGACTTGGGAACTTGCATGGATCATTGTTTGAAGCTCTTTTGCCTTATTTTTGCCATTTTGACCTGTTTGCTTCCCAAAACCACAATATACAAGAAAACTACCTCTTGGATGCAAAATCATTATTATTAAGTAAGAATATATAAGAAAAACTAGGGTAAGTGATATCATCATATTTTACATGTTTTCACTAAGTATTTATTGGTGTTTTCAAATGTTTTCAATAAGGTTCTATGCCTTTAGAGGTAGTTTTCTTGTATTTGTTGGCTTTGGAGTCTTAACAGGTTAAAACATCAAAAAGGATTCAAAAAGGAGCAAAAGAGCCTCAAACCATGATCCATGCAAGTTTCCAAGTCAAGAGCATCAATAATACTCCATTTGTCCGATTCTCGCATTTGGACAGAACCAGAGCATCCGAAAGATAACCGCGGCAAGGGGTCTTCCCGACGTCCAAAAATCATGATCTTGGTCTTGCTGGATAGATATTTGAGTTATGCATCACGAAGAAGTGGATTCAAGTCATTTGGATCAACCATCACGGATATACTCTTTTTCTCCCAAGACGTGTCCGCCAGGCGAGTAAACGAAGCCCATGGAGACTTGGCGCCACTAAATGGCCTGGGATGCAGCGGCATGGACCTTGTCTCGACTTAGCACAAGCCCAGCTTTCTTTTGGTGGTTTACTTGTCCTAAACCCGGTCCAATCACGTCGCAAATCATCAATGGCGGTTAACCGGAAAGTTTCCTTTTTCGACACTTAACAAACCTAGCGACTTCTACCCTATAAATACGAGTTTTTAGCCTCAGAAAAAAAGGAGAGCGTGTGCGCCGTCAGAGGAGAAGAGAGAGCTGTCCTAGAAGCAGAGAGAAGAGGTTTTCTCAAGATCCAAGACGCACACACACTTGTTCTTATAAAATCCTTACACTTGTTCTTTCTCTTTGACTTTTGTATTGAATCCGAGAGAGTATTGAGGAGGAATCGACCTTGTTCTTCGACCTAGAGAAGCTTTCTTCACCCTTTCTCTCTTTTTCATTACTTATCATGTCTATACTCATCATGCCTTGTGTTAACCGCGCCATGATTGAGTAGTTTACCCGCTAGGTTAAGGGCTAAGCCGAAAGGCTCATGAATTTGTTAACTTGATCTTTTGAGTTGGGATAATTTATTTGGTTTCATCACCTTTACTTGAGCATAATGCCGCTTGCTTTTCTGATCAATTAGCATCGGATCTTGGGTTAATATACTCTCCAAAAGCTTGATATATTGCCGGACTTAGTATTTGGTGAGCGATGAATCACAACCACCGAAAGATGAGTTGTGAGTCATTGTGAACAATCATAACTTGAACATCTTTAATGCATGTTTTCAACTTGTAATAACCATCGAAAGTTGAGTCTATTAGGTTGATTTAACATAGTGGTTTGATCCACGAAAGTGGGATAACTATATATTAGTGTTATGAGTTCATGAACGGTTTTTATCATATCCCTTCCATTCGATTAACTTGTTAATGTTTCATGATGCCTTGAGGTTAGCCCAATGCCTAGTATCTCCACTTATTGATTTCCATTTCGCTCTACTTGTTTGCCACTTTCATTCTAGCTAAAATCCGAACCAAACACCATTTTGTTTTAGCTTGATTCAACCTCCTCACAATTTGTAGTACAACCGATAGGTCCTTGTGGATTCGATCCCATCTATACTTACCTCGTTGCTGTGCACTTGCAGGTAGCTCTAGTGGGTAAAACTTGAAGCAATCCCACGCTTACACCAAGTTTTTGGCGCCGTTGCCGGGGACCTTCTTGTCTACAAGTTTGGACTAGAATCTAGACTAAAACGTTTTTCCTTTGTTTTGTCACTTAACATTTTTCTTTAGTTTGTTTTCAAGCTCTTGTAGGTACAACTTGAGCTGACCTATGGATCTGGAAGCACATGATCAAGGGCCGCCGCTTGGTGTTTTTCTTGGAGCAAATCGCATTGATGACCACCCTTTGATTGGAGTTCAAAACCGTTTACCGCAAAACGGCAATGAACCGGAGCTCGACATTGACGGGCCGGCGCACCAACCACCCCAAGCCGACCACCGAGAGGGGCCAAATCAAGAGTACATTGGAGATAGTGACTCCAGACCAGAGCTTCTACAAAGCCGTAGCCCCATCCGGATGCAAGACGGCCAACGTTATGAGATTAAGCCGCGAGTTATCGCATTGGCGAAGCAAAGTCAATACCATGGACTTCTTGAGGAGGATCCTTTGGATCATGTTGATTCTTTTGAGGAGTTGTGCAGCACTACAAGCGCCAATGGGGTTCCAGTGGACTACCTGAGGTGCCGGCTCTTTGCTTTCACTTTGGCGGGCAAAGCACTTAGATGGCTAAAATCTTTGCCATCTCGCTCAATCAACACATGGATGGAGTTCAAAAAGGTTTTTCTAGGACAATTCTACACCAAACAAAGGGCAACCTTGATGAGGAGCAAAATCTCAGGCTTCCAGCAAGGTCCTATAGAGCCATACCATGAAGCTCTAGAACGTTTCAAGGAATACATAAGAGATTGTCCACAACACGGCTTTTCGGATGTCAATCTATGGAACACCTTTTATGATGGGATTAGGCGAGAGCACAAGCTATGCCTTGACATAGATAGCAATGGGGACTTCATGAGCAAGACCATTGAAGAAGCAAAGACATTGATAGACAACTTGGCGGCCAGTGATAGCAAGAACCAGTCGAGCTATGAGGAAACCATTAAGGCGATCAACACAAGACCGGAGCAAACCGAGTTCAAGGAGATCAAATCCATGATCTCTAAACTTTTGGAGAGGCAACCGAGGCAATGCCAAGTCTTTGAAGACAACCAACCCTTGGATGAGGAGATGGACCGGGAGATCTTTGGCAATCTTCAAAGAGACGTGAACTTCATCAGCAAACATGAACCCGGAGAAAGAAGTCTTACGCCATTTCTCAACACACGAGACCGTTACTATGGTGAAAAGAATTCTTCTAGCTACCCTCTTCAGCATTCCAATCATCAGCTCATGCACATCCCTAAGGTGACCTTACCTAACCCGGGGCACCAGCCGGTGCATAGAGACAATCAAGAAGGTGATCTTAAATCTTATATCTACGAGTTCATGCATGAGCAAAGGCAAGCCAACAAGGAGATTCATGAGAAGATACACCACATGTACTATGACCTGAATAGTAAGTTTGATTCTCTTGAATCCCACGTAAAGCGGCTTGATCTCCAAATAGCCCACATCGCCGGTTCAATCAAGAGGCCAATCGGAGTCCTTCCCGGCCAACCCGAGGTAAATCCAAGAAAAGAGCACATTGCCGCCATCACTCTTAGGAGTGGGACGCAACTAGATGAGGTGCAAATGCCGGAGGGAGTTGAGAAGGAGTCGACCCAGCACACAATCGTGATAGATGAGAATGAACCGGAAGACAACAATGCGGCCAATGGAGAGTTAGAAGAAGAAATCATCCCACCGGTGATATCTCGAGTGTACAAGCCGAAACCACCCTTCCATAGGGTTGTGAAGAAGCCTAAGAAGGAGAAGGAGCAAGCAAAGCTAAGAGATCTTGTGAGCCAGCTAAGTGTTAGGCTACCATTTGTTGACGCTTGCATGATCATACCGTCTTTAAAAAAATACATGAAGAGTATCTTAACAAGCAACCTAAGCTTGGAAGAAGGTGTGATGCTGATAACTCAAGAATGCAGTGATGTGCTTCAAAACCAAACAACGGAGAAGCTTGATGATCCGAGCAGCTTTGTGCTATCTTGTCAAATCGGAGGTACCACTTTCAAGCGATGCCTTTGTGACTTGGGCTCTAGCGTGAATTTAATGCCTTACACGGTGGCCAGACGTCTTGGGATAACTAATTTCAGACCAACAAAGATTCAACTAGTCTTTGCGGATCGATCGGTTAGAAGACCGGTTGGAATTGTAACCGATGTTCAGGTCATGATCGGTAAATGTTCCATACCGGCTGATTTTGTGGTGTTAGAGCTTGATCAAGAGCCTAGAGACCCCTTGATCCTTGGACGACCATTCTTAGCCACCGCCGGTGCCATAATTGACGTCAAAGGAGGAAAGATCGACTTGTATTTGGGAGACCTCGTGATGAAATTTCAAGTGGACAAGTCACTCGGCAAGCCGACAATAGACGGGCATTCGTTTTTGGTGGACAACATGAGCGAGGTTTCTGAAGGTATCTATCAAGAGCTCATCCGGAATGACCCATTAGAGATAGCTTTAACCGGGGGTGAAGGAGATAACGACCATTTGAATGAAGAAGCACACCGGCTGACCAAGATTCTAGATGGCGCCGCCACTTATGACAAACTAGTAGCGTATATCAGCTTGGGGGAGGATGTAAAGAAGCCGGGAGCAACTAAGAACCTCACCAAAGTTTCGAATGATCCTTGGAGCGAGCATAGGGCACCCAAGGTTGAGCTTAAAGAGCTTCCAGTTGGACTAAGGTATGCGTTTCTCGGACCTAATAATACATATCCGGTCATTATCAATTCAAACCTAACCAATGTGGAGACGGCTCTATTGCTTTGTGAGTTGAGAAAACACCGTAAAACCCTTGGGTATACCCTTGAGGATATCACGGGCATCTCTCCGGATCTATGCATGCACAGGATACACCTTTAGGACGAGTCAACATCGTCCATAGAGCACCAAAGGAGATTAAACCCGAACTTAAAAGATGTTGTGAAAAAGGAGATAATGAAACTCTTGGACGCGGGGATCATATATCCAATCTCGGATAGTACGTGGGTAAGTCCGGTGCATGTGGTCCCTAAAAAGGGAGGAGTCACGGTGGTAAAGAACGAGAATGAGGAGCTGATCCCCACTAGAACAATCACCGGCCACCGAATGTGCATCGACTACCGCAAGCTCAATACCGCGACCCGGAAGGATCATTTCCCTTTACCATTTATAGACCAAATGCTAGAAAGGCTTGCTAACCACCCTTACTATTGTTTTCTAGATGGCTATTCAGGTTTTTTCCAAATACCAATCCATCCGGATGACCAAGAGAAGACAACATTTACATGTCCTTATGGCACGTTCGCTTACCGGCGAATGCCTTTTGGATTGTGCAATGCCCCGGCCACATTCCAAAGATGCATGATGTCTATCTTCACCGACTATATAGAGGACATAATGGAGGTATTCATGGATGACTTTTCAGTTTATGGCTCATCCTTTGATGCTTGTTTATCAAATCTTAGTAAGGTTCTCAAAAGATGTGAGGAGCAACATCTTGTCCTCAATTGGGAGAAATGTCATTTCATGGTGCGAGATGGGATAGTGCTTGGCCACCGGATATCAGAGAGAGGGATTGAAGTGGATAAAGCAAAGATAGAAGTCATGGTAACCTTAGAACCGCCAAAGAATGTAAAGGGGGTAAGGAGCTTCCTCGGACATGCCGGTTTCTATAGGAGATTCATCCAAGATTTCTCCAAGATCGCACGACCATTGACTCAGCTCTTGTGCAAAGATATCCCATTTGAATTCGACGATGATTGCCTCACGGCTTTCAAGAAGATCAAGGCAGCACTAATAAGCGCACCGGTTGTGCAATCACCGGATTGGGAGCTCCCGTTTGAGATCATGTGCGATGCAAGTGACTATGCTGTCGGTGCCGTGCTAGGACAAAGGAAAGAGAAGAAGCTTCATGTCATATACTATGCAAGCCGAACCCTGGATGAAGCACAATGCAACTACGCCACCACTGAGAAGGAGCTGCTCGCTATTGTCTTTGCGTTTGAGAAGTTCCGATCTTACCTTGTCGGATCTAAGGTGATCGTTCACACCGACCATGCTGCCCTCAAATACCTCCTATCTAAGAAAGATGCAAAACCACGTCTCATAAGGTGGATTCTCTTACTACAAGAGTTTGACTTAAAGATCGTCGATAGAAAAGGTGCGGAGAATAGTGTAGCCGACCACCTCTCCCGGATGCGGATAGAAGAGCAGCTCCCCATAAACGACTCGTTGCCAGAAGAAACGGTCTATTCCGTCAGCGCCATACCAATCACAAGGATCACCAGTGCACCACCACCCGTTCCGGACAAGAGAGTCGCCCTCGGTACACCTTAGTATGGCCACATAGCAAACTACCTTGCAGCCGACATTGAACCTCCGCAATTTTATGGCTACAAGAAGAAGAAGTTCTTGAAAGACATACGGTTCTACTTTTGGGATGAGCCGTACCTCTACAAGAAATGCCAAGATGGGATGTTCAGAAAATGTGTCCCGGAGGAAGAAATCCCGGGAATACTTCATGGTTGTCATGGATCGGCTTATGCCGGCCATTTTGCCACATTCAAGACGGTTTCAAAGGTTTTACAGGCCGGTTTCTGGTGGCCAACAATGTTCAAAGATGCCCAGGTATTCATTTCAAAATGTGATGCTTGTCAAAGGATGGGTAACATTAGCAGAAGAAATGAGATGCCACAAAACTTTATCCTGGAGGTAGAAGTCTTTGACGTGTGGGGAATTGATTTCATGGGACCCTTTCCCACGTCTTTTGGAGACCAATACATCCTAGTGGCTGTTGACTATGTGTCCAAGTGGGTGGAAGCTATTGCCGCCCCAACAAACGACTCTAGTGTCGTTATCAAGCTGTTCAAATCGGTAATCTTCCCGAGGTTTGGAGTACCGCGAGTTGTGATTAGTGATGGCGGTTCCCACTTCATAAACCGAGTGTTTGCCAAACTATTGAGAAAATATGGGGTTAGACACAAGGTTGCAAGCCCGTATCACCCACAAACAAGCGGACAAGTGGAGATTTCCAACAGAGAGCTAAAGAACATCCTCCAAAAGACAACCGGGAAAACAAGGAAGGACTGGTCAGCCAAGTTAGATGACGCTCTTTGGGCTTACCGGACAGCCTTCAAGACACCACTAGGAACAACACCTTTCCATCTTGTTTACGGGAAAGCGTGCCACTTACCAGTAGAGCTGGAGTATAAGGCGGCTTGGGCGGTCAAGGAGCTTAACTTTAATCTCAAAACCGCAGCTGAGAGGCGCTTGATACAACTGAATGAATTGGAAGAGATAAGACATCTGGCATACGAGAACACAAAGATTTACAAAGAGAGAACTAAGGCGTTTCATGACCGAAAGATAGTACCAAAGTCTTTTGCTCCAAACGACCAGGTTTTGCTCTTTAATTCACGGCTCAAGCTCTTTCCCGGTAAACTCCGCTCAAGATGGTCCGGTCCGTTCAAAATTAAAGAGGTGAAACCATATGGAGCAGTGGTTCTTTGGGACCCTAGTGGAGGAGACTTCACTGTCAACGGACAGAGGCTAAAGCCGTACTTAGCAAACACGGACAAAGGAGAAGAAGAGGTCATCCCCTTAGCCGATCCACCTAACGCCTAAACCGTCAAGAGTCAAGCTAGATGACTTTAAAACAAGCGCTTTGTGGGAGGCAACCCACACGGTATCTTTCTTTTCCTTTTTCATTTTTAGTTTTTACATCATTATTGTATGCATTTTGTTAGAATGAGAAACCAAGAGGAGACCAAACAAGAAAATGTCCCACCCGTTCATCCCACCCTTGTCCGAACCAACACCACGGAGCGGGCAACGGCTGGGAATACTAAAGGAAGGAAGCAGACTCATTTCGGTCAAAGAAGATCACAAAACGGTCGAGTAGAATTCAAGATATTCCATCCGGGGTAATTTTCTCGGCCACACGGGTGCAACGGAAGACCAATTTGCCCTACCTCACAATCCGTGTTACCAAAGTCCACCAAACTTCACAGGCGACCAGACAATACCATATTGGTCGGCAAATCCAAAAGATAGGACGGAGAAATGTGAACGGATGAGGAGATACGCACAAATGCCACATCCGGTCGATGGCGGGTAACCGAAGGCCGACAAAAACCAATATCACGGCATGGCGACACCACCACCTGGAAATGGATTCTTGCAGCTTCAAAAACACCATTCCAAAAGAAAATCAAGGAACGAACGAGCCAAATTTAAGGACGGTCAAAAATCTCTTCCCGGAGCCGTTTACACCACGTTGTGAAGGAAGTCTTACACCGCTCATCCATTTGACCTCAAACTTCACCAGTGCTCATAAAATATGAAGTTGGTCGGTGGAATTTCAAGCTCGGTCGGGAATTTCGTCACTGTTTGAGCTGTGGTCTATTGCACTATCATCCGGTCGACCGCATGGACCACCAAATGATCCAACTCCAAAACCGCTCGTTTGTTTGACCTCAAACTTCACCACTGCTCCTAAAATATATGGTTGGTCGGTGGAATTTCAAGATAGGTCGACGGAATGTTGACGGTTCGAGCTGTGGTCCATCCCATCACCTTACGGCCGTCCGAGAGATCCACCCGACACAGGATTTTCACATTTGCTCGACCAAACGATCTGAAACTTCACCAGCGGCTCTAAAACATCATATTGGACGGTAAATTTTCAATCCCGTTCATAAATTTCTTAACGGTTTGTCATGTGGTTCATAGCACTTATTCCGGGTCGACCGAATGAGACGTACACGACCGAAATACAAACCAAAGGAATTCGGGCCTTGACCTTCAACATTTACCGACCACTCACGCCTAAAGAAGAGCCCAATTCAGCTACCTGACTATGATCTTCATTCCACTTGGTCATCACTTGGTAACATCATTCTAACCTTTCCCTTTTTCAATCTTATTATGTTTTTCACCCCTCTTAATCTGATTTTTCTTACACTGGGACGGTGCAAGTTAAGTCTGGGGGGATTATACTAATAAGTTTGTTCATTTTGACATTTTTGTTTGCATTTTTTTCATCTCATCGAGTCGTTTTTATTGAGTCAAAACTTTTGTCGAGAATTATGACTTTATCTTGGACCTAACCATTGTTTTGCATGCGTTTAAGTGACCATTGATCAGTATTTGGCAGTCTACTCCATCACATGTGCACCATGAGTGGATCGATCTACCAAAAACGTCCACATCTCCAAGGGCTTAAGAAGGATACATCTTTGACTCCGCACCTTAATGAACTTAACCTTCTCAGCTAGGGGCTTGGTCTTACAAAGGGTAAGACTCCTCAACCTCACCAGATAGTGAAAGTCTATGTGAGTTCGGTTTCCCCTCTCTCTCCCCTTCAAATTTAAGAAAAAGCACCAAAGTCCAAGTAACCGGGGATTAGGTGGCAACCACCATCAATACTCGCGTCTATGGAAGACCTTTTGATCCAAGTAACCGGGGATTAGGTGGCTACAACCATCAATACTCGCGTCTATGGAAGATCCATCAAAAACCTCCACAAAGAGGAGAAGAAGTCGAATAAAAAAATACCTTGCTACCCTAAAAAAGGGATGAATCGACTTAAGAAGTGAGAAGAGAGAGAGGTGAAACAAGAGCCAAGATATGTGCCTTATAAAAGAGGATGGGTAAGAGTCTATAACCCCTTTGATCGATACTCCCTAGTTGAGACCACACCTTTAGAAACTAAAGGGGTCAAAGGTGGAGAATTTGGATGGCCTAAAGAGTAGTGGATTGCTTTGGGATGATTGCAAAACTCATGGTATGTACTTTCTTGTTCTTAATTCTAAATGCCATTGCTGTCTTATGTGGATCACTAAGATAAATGTCGACATGGATTTCCAAAAAGATTTAAGAGTTCTCACGTTTTCAAACCTCTTTTCCTTTCTTAGTTTGCTTGAGGACAAGCAAAGGCTAAGTCTGGGGGATTTGATATCATCATATTTTACATGTTTTCACTAAGTATTTATTGGTGTTTTCAAATGTTTTCAATAAGGTTCTATGCCTTTAGAGGTATTTTTCTTGTATTTGTTGGCTTTGGAGTCTTAACAGGTTAAAACATCAAAAAGGATTCAAAAAGGAGCAAAAGAGCCTCAAACCATGATCCATGCAAGTTTCCAAGTCAAGAGCATCAATAATACTCCATTTGTCCGATTCTCGCATTTGGACAGAACCAGAGCATCCGAAAGATAACCGCGGCAAGGGGTCTTCCCGACGTCCAAAAATCATGATCTTGGTCTTGCTGGATAGATATTTGAGTTATGCATCACGACGAAGTGGATTCAAGTCATTTGGATCAACCATCACGGATATACTCTTTTTCTCCCAAGACGTGTCCGCCAGGCGAGTAAACGAAGCCCATGGAGACTTGGCGCCACTAAATGGCCCGGGATGCAGCGGCATGGACCTTGTCTCGACTTAGCACAAGCCCAGCTTTCTTTTGGTGGTTTACTTGTCCTAAACCCGGTGCAATCACGTCGCAAATCATCAATGCCGGTTAACCGGAAAGTTTCCTTTTTCGACACTTAACAAACCTAGCGACTTCTACCCTATAAATACGAGTTTTTAGCCTCAGAAAAAAAGGAGAGCGTGTGCGCCGTCAGAGGAGAAGAGAGAGCTGTCCTAGAAGCAGAGAGAAGAGGTTTTCTCAAGATCCAAGACGCACACACACTTGTTCTTATAAAATCCTTACACTTGTTCTTTCTCTTTGACTTTTGTATTGAATCCGAGAGAGTATTGAGGAGGAATCGACCTTGTTCTTCGACCTAGAGAAGCTTTCTTCACCCTTTCTCTCTTTTTCATTACTTATCATGTCTATACTCATCATGCCTTGTGTTAACCGCGCCATGATTGAGTAGTTTACCCGCTAGGTTAAGGGCTAAGCCGAAAGGCTCATGAATTTGTTAACTTGATCTTTTGAGTTGGGATAATTTATTTGGTTTCATCACCTTTACTTGAGCATAATGCCGCTTGCTTTTCTGATCAATTAGCATCGGATCTTGGGTTAATATACTCTCCAAAAGCTTGATATATTGCCGGACTTAGTATTTGGTGAGCGATGAATCACAACCACCGAAAGATGAGTTGTGAGTCATTGTGAACAATCATAACTTGAACATCTTTAATGCATGTTTTCAACTTGTAATAACCATCGAAAGTTGAGTCTATTAGGTTGATTTAACATAGTGGTTTGATCCACGAAAGTGGGATAACTATATATTAGTGTTATGAGTTCATGAACGGTTTTTATCATATCCCTTCCATTCGATTAACTTGTTAATGTTTCATGATGCCTTGAGGTTAGCCCAATGCCTAGTATCTCCACTTATTGATTTCCATTTCTCTCTACTTGTTTGCCACTTTCATTCTAGCTAAAATCCGAACCAAACACCATTTTGTTTTAGCTTGATTCAACCTCCTCACAATTTGTAGTACAACCGATAGGTCCTTGTGGATTCGATCCCATCTATACTTACCTCGTTGCTGTGCACTTGCAGGTAGCTCTAGTGGGTAAAACTTGAAGCAATCCCACGCTTACACCAGTAAGAACATGTAAAATATGGATATATCAAGACAAACGGGATGCAGATCGGAGCTAAGACGCGTTCAGAGAAGGTGGCAAATCAGAGGACTTGAGAACGAGAAACAGAGTACTTGAGCAGCCTGACCAAGACTGATATACCTCTATTTTGTACCCTTTTTATATGGTTTTACTATGCTTTTTATAAGGTTTTTAAAGGCTTTTCGATCTAAAAAGGTAGTTTTTGTGGATTTATAGTACTAAGAGTCTAAACAGGTCGAAAGATGCATTTCGGAGCAAAACCATAGGATTTGGACTTTACGCCGCTCCACGACACAGCATCAACTTTGAAAGAGCCCCAAAAACATTCTACTCAATGGATCTCACCAAAACCAGTTTGCCGCGATGCCTACATGAGTTAGCTTTCCAACACAATTGGAATCATGCAATTTGGACGTGTAGAATGGAAGATATTATCATTTTAGTGAAGAGTGTCAAATCAGCCGAAAACCGGACGTCTACACCAGCCGCTCGACCGAGCCGGTCGGACAGGGCCTCCAAGGCTCCCGTCCGACCCGACCTTCCTCCACGATCCGGTCGACCGAGCCGGTCGGACAGGGCCTCCAAGGCTCCCGTCCGACCCGACTTCTTTTCACCATCCCGTGCGCGCCCGACCATCATCCCGTGCGACCGTTCGACCGCCCCGCTCGACCGCCGCCGTCCCGCTCGACCCGGCTTAGCCGACTAAGGCCCGTTTTGCACGTTTTCACGATTTACTCGGCCCGTTTACCTAATCTCGACCCCTGGAAGACCTAGCACTATAAATACACCTTTTTAGCCTCTTTAGAAAGAAGAGAGGGAGCCACAAAGAGAGACACAACAGAGCCGCACAGGAGAGGAGCCACAAGAGAGGGCCGTACTAGGGAGATCCCCTTAGAGGGATTCTCCATTGTTTTACTTCCTTCCCATTGTTTTCCTTAGGGAGAAGATCCCTTCTTTGTATCTCAACATAGAGAAGATTTCTAAACCCTGTTCTCCTTATAATAATATGATTTCTTTCTCAGATTTGTGCTTGTTTACTTGCATCATGATTGAGTAGATTTCTAGTTAGGTTTTAGGGTTTCAAAGAATTCATATGCTGATTATGATTTGATGAATTAACTAGGGATATCATTAGAGTCTTTGTCTCGTTTTGTTCACTTATTAATGCTGATTGCTTTACCGCGCATCTAGCAATCCGATCCTAGGTTGATTTGAGCCACGGAAGTGTTGTATCATTCGCCGGACCTATTCTTTGACAAGCTAGGTTTCTTAGACTGCGGAAGTTGATTTACTAAGCCTAGTGAACTGTATCCGAACTTGATCGATTTAATGCTTGATTAACTATCTAAGGACATACCAAAAGTTTAGCGATTAGATAAGTTATCATAGGAGTCGGAGCCACGGAAGTGGAAAGACTTATTTTCGTGTTTTGTGTTCTAGACGGATCTTACATCCCATATCCCTACATAGATAGAAGTCAATCATCAAACTTATCATCTATGAATCTCTGAGAATTACCTATTGCCTAGCGTCTTTCCACCTTGAACTTACACCGCTTTTATTCTTGCTTTTACTTAGTTTAGTTAATTTGCATCTCAAAACCCAAAACCCCCTCATTTGTCCTAGCTTGATTAGACTCGCATAGCTCGTAGTGCACTTATCTGCTCCTTGTGTTCGATATACCCGTTGCTACTCTCGATCTGTGCACTTGCAGAAAAGGGATAGAAATTGGGAAAAGTTTAATCCCCATCAAGCTTTTTGGCGCCGTTGCCGGGGAGCAATACAGCTGCCTACGAGTTCCCGAGAATAGCCTAGTCTAGGATTTTCAATTTTAGTAGTTTTTGCATCATCAATATCATTATAGTTTTTGCATTATCATCTTAGTTTTGCATCATCATCATATATAGTTTTGCATCATAGTTTTATTATCATCATCATCATTATAGTTTTGCATCATCATAATCATCCTAGTTTTTGCATTAATCACTTGTTTTAGTTTTTGTTTAAATTTTTCTTTAAGCCTTTATCTTTGTGTGTTTCAGGTGCGAACTTGAGTAAAAGATGAAAGCTATGATCTATGGCCAGACCCAAGATTATGTCCTCCTAAGGCGTGCCCCTCACTACCAAGAAACCATTGGAGATTTTGAAAAGGAGCAGTCACAGGAAGTTAATTATCTTGATGATTTCATTTACCCTCCTGACTTCCAGCAGCAAGCACCACGTTTTCAACAGCAAGGGAATCAATTCCAGACTATGCAGCAGTACAATCAACAAGGCATGTACCCCATGGATCAACCTTACAACTTTCATCCAACCGGACCTCACCCGGGTCAGCAAGACAACATGTTTGAAGGATCTCTTCAACAAATCTTAAACAGCCAAGAGAGGGTTAACAAGGTGTTGAATGAGCAGATAGACTTCATTTACAATGACCTTACTACAAAGTACGAGTCTGTAATTACTCAACTCAAGAAGATGGAGGTCCACATTGATCAAATTAATGAAGAATTGAAAAGACAAGAGATGAAAGAACAAAATAGCAAGATTCAAGCAATGCTTCAGCATATCGTGGATGATCAAATACAGAGCACTAAGGACTTGAATGAGAGGATGGAAATATTGGTCAACAGTTTCATTGTCAAGAACGAGTCTCTCGCTGGTCGAATCAAGAAACTTCACACCCAAATTGCTCAAACCGAAGAGTTAAAAAGACAAGAGATGGAGGAAAAGAAAGCTTTTTGTAAAGTCATCCCTACAAGAGAAGCTGAGTTCGTGCCCACCCATACACCACCCCAAACTGCTGTTAACATGGCTACAAGACCAGAACAAGAGCATTACTCCTTGGACTCACCCGGAGGTTACAAGCCGAAGCCACTCAAGCGGAAGCTTGGATTACCTTGCATCATTAATGGAGTTTTGTTCAAGGATTCCTTATGTGACACAGAATCTCACATTAACATCATGTTTAAAGGAATAGCAAAGAAGGTTGGGATTGAAGAAATGCAACCCTCTAAGACACCCATGCCGTTTGGAGAGGATCCATCTATTATCTCACATGGTTTCATCTCGGATTTTCCACTATCCATCGGAGATCATGTCTTCAAGGCTGATTTCCACATCTTAGAGATGAAAGATGACCCTCACAAGCCACTGATATTTGGTTCATCATTTCTTCATGCCAATAGAGCTTTCGTGGAGCATTTGAATCAAAGAGTTTATCTCCCCAAACCCAAAAAAGACAACTATCCGGTGGTTCCTATCAAAAGCAATCATTCTGCAGATGTATGTGCTATAAAGGAGCCAATATCAGATCCTAATAATGACCAAGAGGAGTTCATAGACGTCATATCAGCAGCCCCTCTCATCATACCTAAGGAAGTTGTTATACCAGCAAAGGCCAAGTGCATTGAGGTTTCAAGTCCAAGCAAAATTTTGACACCAAGGGAGTATAAGGAGGACGTGATTGATGCCACATCACAGCCTACAAGGTCTTCAAGATGCTTCTCTAAGTTCAGAATCAGTTCCTCAAATAAGGAAAACGAAGAACCCAACAAAGATAAGCTACACAAGAGGAGGAATCTCTTTCCCGATATGATTGTTTCTTGCAACTACATTCAAGAACTTCAAGATGTCAATAGGAGGATTTTCAAACCGTCGGGTCCGGACTGTAGAGAAGCTAAACGAGCCTCAACTCTTCTAGTTGATCCATTGGATAACTAGAAAGAGAAAGAGTCAAGCTAAAAGACTATAAACAAGCGCTATATGGGAGGCAACCCATAAGGTCATTTCTCTCCCTTTTTACTTTTTTGTTTTAGTTTAATGGTTTTTGTTTTGTTTTTGAAGTTTTGGATACAGAGATTTGAGAATCTAGCATGAAAATTTGAGAAGAAACCTAGAAAATGAAGAAAGGAGCAATCGAGTGGCCGGACCAATAGAGTAGAAGCAACACAGCCAAGCTCGGTCGACCAAACTCGGTCGATCAGGGGATCCAAGGACCTCGCTCGACCTGCCAGCCAAGCTACCTGGTCGACCAAACACGTTCGAGCAGGAGCTCCAAGAGATTCGGTCGATCGGTCGACCAAAACATTCAAGGTCGACCAAAACCAATCGACCGAACTACCATCCATTCCGTCCCATCATACCATTCCACCATAACATCCCATACCACCCATTCCGTCCCATCATCCCATCCCACCATCCCACTAATCCCATCACACCATCCCATCCTATCCCACTTATCCCATCCCACCTCGCCACCACCTATCCCACTTCACCCTTTGTCCAGCATCCATTCCAAAGTCCCAAAAACACATCAACAATGATTGTGGCATGAATTCACCATGATCACTCATCCGTTTGCTTCAAGTCCAAGGCTAATCCCACCTATGCCTCACCTTAGGCGGTACTTAAAGAGATTTTACCGTGGACGCATGGTACTTGATCATCTTAGCCGGGATACAAGCCATTATTTGGAGTTCATTCAAACGCAACGTGGGCGAAGGTTTGCCATGCTTATCTCAAAGGACAAGGACAGCAACATACCACCAATAGGTCATTTCTTCATGGACTTAATGTCTAATCAGGTTACATCTTTCCTCTCATTCACAAACGCCTTATTACCTCTTTCTTTTACCTCCCTTAATCGGATTTGCTTTCACCGGGACGGTGCAAGTTAAGTCTAGGGGGATTGTCGGTACTAATGCGTTTGTTCATGTCTTGTCTTCATCTCATATCTATTTCTCTTATTAACCTTTTCAAAATTTCATGTTTTATTGAGTCAAAACTTTAGTTGGAAATTATGATTTATCTCTATGATTCTCCGGTGTTGTGCTAACAATCTATGACCCTAGAGCGGACATCAGTTGCAGACATAAGCCTAACAGAACCTCTAACGGTGGATCGACCTACTGACTTGGCAACATTTCTAAGGTACCCGGACAATCTAACGTTAACTCCACCCTAATCAATCTAGTTTTTCTTGTCAAGGGGCTTGGCATACATATGAGTCGTTCCTCACTTGATCTCAAAAGGGTGTGTCCAATACAAAGTGCAGTTCTCCTCTCTCTCAGAAAAATAAAAATCAAAAGCTTTTAAGCACAAGGAAAACGTGTAAGCAAGAGGAATGCATACGTCTGCACCTTCTTGTCTTATGGAGACCTACCAAAAACAAGGAAAAAGCAAAAGCCTATCCTATGTTATTCCCTAAAAGAAAAAAGAAAGGGAAGAAGGATCGATAGAAAAAATAAAATGATACCCTAGAAAAGTAGGGAAAAATCGATCCTTCAAAAGAAAAAGAGAGAGGAAAAGAACTCAAAAGCTTCAAAAAGGACTATCCTGGAGAGACTCAAGTGGGTAAGAACAAGTGCTTAATGATCGATACTCCCTTGATAAAGACCGCACGTTTTAAATTTATGCAAGGAGTTAACAATGGAAAGTCTGGAATGCTGGATGAGACTAGTTGAGTTTGGTATGGTTCGCTAAGCTTGCCGAGCATTATGTGAAGCTATTCTAACATTGGTTATGTTTTTAGTGGAATACAGGAGAGGAAGCCAAATCAGGTTTCTCAAAAGGATAAGGAGTTTCTACGTTTTCAAACCTCTTTCTCTGATTTGGATTCTATTTGCTTGAGGACAAGCAAAGATCTAAGTCTGGGGGAGTTGATATACCTCTATTTTGTACCCTTTTTATATGGTTTTACTATGCTTTTTATAAGGTTTTTAAAGGCTTTTCGATCTAAAAAGGTAGTTTTTGTGGATTTATAGTACTAAGAGTCTAAACAGGTCGAAAGATGCATTTCGGAGCAAAACCATAGGATTTGGACTTTACGCCGCTCCACGACACAGCATCAACTTTGAAAGAGCCCCAAAAACATTCTACTCAATGGATCTCACCAAAACCAGTTCGCCGCGATGCCTACATGAGTTAGCTTTCCAACACAATTGGAATCATGCAATTTGGACGTGTAGAATGGAAGATATTATCATTTTAGTGAAGAGTGTCAAATCAGCCGAAAACCGGACGTCTACACCAGCCGCTCGACCGAGCCGGTCGGACAGGGCCTCCAAGGCTCCCGTCCGACCCGACCTTCCTCCACGATCCGGTCGACCGAGCCGGTCGGACAGGGCCTCCAAGGCTCCCGTCCGACCCGACTTCTTTTCACCATCCCGTGCGCGCCCCACCATCATCCCGTGCGACCGTTCGACCGCCCCGATCGACCGCCGCCGTCCCGCTCGACCCGGCTTAGCCGACTAAGGCCCGTTTTGCACGTTTTCACGATTTACTCGGCCCGTTTACCTAATCTCGACCCCTGGAAGACTTAGCACTATAAATACACCTTTTTAGCCTCTTTAGAAAGAAGAGAGGGAGCCACAAAGAGAGACACAACAGAGCCGCACAGGAGAGGAGCCACAAGAGAGGGCCGCACTAGGGAGATCCCCTTAGACGGATTCTCCATTGTTTTACTTCCTTCTCATTGTTTTCCTTAGGGAGAAGATCCCTTCTTTGTATCTCAACAAAGAGAAGATTTCTAAACCCTGTTCTCCTTATAATAATATGATTTCTTTCTCAGATTTGTGCTTGTTTACTTGCATCATGATTGAGTAGATTTCTAGTTAGGTTTTAGGGTTTCAAAGAATTCATATGCTGATTATGATTTGATGAATTAACTAGGGATATCATTAGAGTCTTTGTCTCGTTTTGTTCACTTATTAATGCTGATTGCTTTACCGCGCATCTAGCAATCCGATCCTAGGTTGATTTGAGCCACGGAAGTGCTGTATCATTCGCCGGACCTATTCTTTGACAAGCTAGGTTTCTTAGACTGCGGAAGTTGATTTACTAAGACTAGTGAACTGTATCCGAACTTGATCGATTTAATGTTTGATTAACTATCTAAGGACATACCAAAAGTTTAGCGATTAGATAAGTTATCATAGGAGTCGGAGCCACGGAAGTGGAAAGACTTATTTTCGTGTTTTGTGTTCTAGACGGATCTTACATCCCATATCCCTACATAGATAGAAGTCAATCATCAAACTTATCATCTATGAATCTCTGAGAATTACCTATTGCCTAGCGTCTTTCCACCTTGAACTTACACCGCTTTTATTCTTGCTTTTACTTAGTTTAGTTAATTTGCATCTCAAAACCCAAAACCCCCTCATTTGTCCTAGCTTGATTAGACTCGCATAGCTCGTAGTGCACTTATCTGCTCCTTGTGTTCGATATACCCGTTGCTACTCTCGATCTGTGCACTTGCAGAAAAGGGATAGAAATTGGGAAAAGTTTAATCCCCATCAAAGACCCGTGGAACGAGCAAAGTCAGAACCAGTGCGTTGACTGAGGGACCCCTCCTCTCTGTTACTATATAAATCGTGAAACCTAGTTGCAGAGCGACAACTTTTACCTTTTGGCAGCCGATTCTTTTTCTTTGTAAGAAAAGGATATTTTTCAAGAATCTTTGGCAAGCTTTTGTAAAACCTTTATGTTTAAGAAGTTTTAAGTTATTAATCTCTTTTTATGATGATTTCGAGTCTTCTCATTCCCTTCTTCTTCGATTTCGGAATGAGTAGCGAGTAGTTTCGTTGAGATTTCAAGGATGAGATAAGCAAGTTGCCGCTTTAGTCCCTTTGTTGCTCTGTTCTTATTCCGCTTGATCATCTTTTCCTTTGCTAGAGTTTAGTCATCTTAGTTCCTCTTTGATCATTTGGGGCTAAGAATCTAGACTAGCACGCCCATAAGGTGTTTGCGTTTTTGTCTAAGAGAGCTAGCTAAGGAGAGAATCACGTCCAACCTAAGAGATTGGTTGTTGGGGTGTTTCTTATGTTGAACTAGATTAGAATCTTGATTAAACCTACTCCTTTGGCTTCACTAACGAGAGTTAGGTTCGGGTCCAATTGAGTAGAGTGACTTGTCCATGAGAGTGGCTTGTTTACCAAATATCTGAGCATAAAGATTGATTCTTGCATAGATAAGAACTAGAGTTTTCGGGCTAAGGCGATCTTGACCAAGTCTCATCCAAGGAATCTCCTTTCTTTAATTTTCACTCCAAGTTTGCTTCTTTGCGCCATTTTAATATCTGTCTTTCATTTAAGTCGTTATTTCCTATTGCAAAACTTTCAAACTCTTGATTTCACTTGAAGTTTAGCTTTTCTTTGCATTCCTCTTAGCATAAGCTTCCATTTGGATTGATACCTAAAGTTCTACAATGATATGAGTGGGCTTTGGAGTAGTTGATTTACGAAAAAGATTTGTTATCAACTTGGCGCCGTTGCCAATTGGAAGATTTCGTGCATTAGGATTTAAGAATAGCTCTCGATCAAGTATTTTTCTTTACATTCCCAAACAAATCACTCACCTTCCCCCTTGTCCACTCTTTTTGCCCATAGGTGCATGCAAACGCGATCAAAAGGGCGAGACAACTTGCTGGGAATACGTGATTTGCAACAGGCTGAGCGTCTAAAGCGTACACGGACTCACCCACCCGCTGCACCGCAGCACCTTAAGGATATGGCTGACCCGCCCCAAGCAGCCGCTTTCCCACCCGGAAACAATGACCAAGGAGGTCCGCAACATCCTCTCCATCCTTTGCGACCTCCCCGAAATATAGGTGCTGGCGATGCGCCGAACACCCACATGAACCGTCAAGGGATCGTACCCCCGAATGTCCAAAACCACAACTTTGAGATCAAACTCGGCTTGGTCCAGATGATTCAGAACAAAATATATCATGGCCTACCTGCTGAAGACCCTCTAGACCACCTTGATGAATTCGACAGAGCATGCAGTTTGTGCAAGCTTAATGGTGTGAGTGAGGATGCCCTGAAACTGCGGTTATTTCCCTTCTCACTCAGCGGGAAAGCACATCAATGGGGAAAAGGTCTTCCGCAAGGCTCCATTACCTCATGGGACCAATGCAAGAAAGCTTTCTTAGCCAATTTCTTCTCCACAACCAGGACCGCAAAGCTGAGAAACGACATATCCAGCTTCAACCAGATGAACGGGGAAACCTTTTGCAAAGCCTGGGAACACTTTAAGAGCTACACCACACAGTGCCCCCACCATGGTTACTCCACTGAGTCCCTTTTGAGTACCCTATACCGAGGCGTTTTGCCCAAGTATAGACAGATGCTGGACACAGCAAGCGAAGGGAACTTCCTAGGCATGCATGTCGATGATAGACTAGCCCTGGTGGAAAATTTGGCAATGAGTGACGGTAATTATAATGAAGTGTATGACCGGACAGCCAGACCTTCGATGGAGACTGAGGAGAAACACAAGCGGGACCTCAAAACTCTCAACGATAAGCTTGACAAGCTTCTCCTAGGACAGCAAACGCAAACAGTCCACCTGGTTGAGGAGGCCGCTACTGCCCCAGACGAGCCATTCTTGACAGAGGAAATGAACTACGTAAACAACCAAGGCGGCTACAACTACCGCAACAACCCCAACCTGTCGTATAGGAGCACCAACGTCGAAAACCCACAAGATCAGGTCTACCCACCCCCGGTCCACCCGTATGGTCCGACCAAGCCATTCGTACCTTTCAAACCGCAAGGCGGTTTTGTGAAAAACCAGTACTACGGGAACCAAGGCAGCTACCCACCTAAGCAACCCTCTGCACCACCTGGTTTTGGGGGACAACAAGGACAAGGAAGCAATAGCACCACCCAGGAACCGAATGTACGGCAGATGCTCCAGCAAATTCTACAGGGACAATCTTCACGCGCTCTTGACATGAGCAAAAAGTTTGCCGAGGTGAACAACAGAGTTGATATGTCCTACACCGACCTCAACTCCAAGCTCGATACATTGTCGGGACGAATTCAGCAGCTCGAGAGTAAGGGAGCCCCATCTTCTTCAAAGCCGCTTGGCCAACTCCTTGGAAAAGCCGTCGACAACCCCAAGGAATACGCCAATGCAATCACCCTGAGATGCGGCAAGGAACTCCCACCACGGGTCACCCCGGTCCACATCAATGAGGACAATGATGTTCAAGAGGGGGAGCCTGCCATTGAAAATGCCATTCCGGAACCGCAGATTGAGGAAGGAACTCAGGTTGACCAGAAGAATCCGAAAGAAAACGCTTTTGTGCCACCTCCTTACAAACCCAAACTCCCTTTCCCTTCTCGTTTCAAGAAACAACAATTGGAGAAGTTTAAAGCATTATTTGATGAACAGTTGAAGGAAATTGAAGTGAAAATGCCCTTGCTTGATGCTTTTATGTTAATTCCCCCTTACCAGAAATTTTTGAAGGATGCTATCTTGGAAAGAACTAAAGAGGCACAAAGAATGGTCATTCTATCTCACGAGTGCAGTGCAATCATCCAGAGGAAAGTGGTCCAGAAGAAGCTGGGAGACCCAGGAAGTTTCACTCTACCTTGTTCACTGGGGCCTCTTGCGTTCCACAGCTGTCTATGTGACTTAGGAGCTAGCGTTTCGCTAATGCCCCTAACAGTGGCCAAGAAGCTTGGCTTTGAGAAATATAAAGACTGCAAAATCTCTTTGGTTTTGGTGGATAGGTCAATCCGACTCCCAGTCGGTATGCTTGAAGATCTACCTGTGCGCATAGGAAACGTTGAGATACCAACGGATTTTGTGGTACTAGAGATGGACGAAGAACCCAAAGACCCTCTGATCTTGGGGAGACCGTTTTTAGCAACAGCTGGAGCAGTGATAGACATCAAAAAAGGAAAAATTGAGCTGAACCTTGGGAAAGATTTCCGACTAAACTTTGACATCAGGGACATCATGAGGAAACCCACGATCGAAGGACAGTTTTTCTCGGTTGAGACTCTAGACCAACTAGCCGACGAGTACCTTGAGGAGTTGGCCACAGAAGATCAACTCCAGTTAACCCTGAGCAAAGAATCTGAGGAAAAGAGCTATTTTAACACTGAGCAGCGTGAGTATGCTAGACTCCTTGATTCCCACAAAATCTTGACTGATGAATCACCCGTTGAAGATGCAAAAGAGAGTCAGAACTGGTTAGTCGAGGTGGATCAATTGGAAGCTACAAGAAAAGGGACGGTTGAGCAAGTACCCGTGGATGATTGGAGCGAGCTAAAAGTGATATATCCATATTTTGCATGATTTTACTTAGTATTTATTTATGTTTTCAAGTGTTTTCAACAAGGTTTTATGCCTTTAGAGGTAGTTTTCTTGTATTTGTTGGTTTTGGAGTCTTAACAGGTTAAACCATCAAAAAGGATTCAAAAAGGAGCAAAAGAGCCTCAAACCATGATCCATGCAAGTTTCCAAGTCAAGAGCATCAATATAACTCCATTTGTCCGATTCTCGCATTTGGACAGAACCGGAGCATCCGAAAGATAACCGCGGAAAGGGGTCTTTCCGACGTCCAAAAATAATGATCTTGGTCTTGCTGGATAGATATTTGAGTCATGCATCACGCAGAAGTGAATTCAAGCCATTTGGATCAACCATCACGGAGATACTCTTTTTCTCCCAAGACGTGTCCGCCAGGCGAGGAAATGAACCCCATGAAGACTTGGCGCCACAAACAGCCCGGGATTCCGCGGTATGGACTTGGTCTTAACTTAACATAGGCCTAGCCTATTTCTGGTGGCTTCCTTGGCCTTATCTCGGCCCATTCATGTCGCGAGAGTCTTGATCCAGCTCACCGGAAACTTTCCTTTTCCGGCACTTCAATAACCTAGCGACTTCAAGCTTATAAATACTCGCTTTTAGCCTCTGCAAGGGAGAGAGCCGCGAGTGTATTGTGCAAGAGAGAGAGCAGCCGTCAAGGAGGAGAAGCCCTAGGTGGTGCGCAGTCAAGAAGGAAGAAGGAGGCGCCGCTCAACTCATTGCACTCGCATCTCATCTTTGTTCTTTCATCTTTTCCTTTTCTCTTTTGTACTTTGGATCGAAAGCTATCAAGGGATTCGACTTGTTCTTAATTAGAGAAGCCTCTTTCAATCCCTTATCTATTTTCTTACTTGCATAATGATATCAATCTCGCCTTGCTTGCTTGATCTTAGTATGTCCGAGTAGATCCCCTCGTTAGGCCTAGGGAGATCGATGCACTCTTGACATGATTTGACTTGTTTGATTGCATAAAACGGGATTGACTCTTTTGGTTCTTCATCTTTGCTTGTTGTTAATGCTTGTTGTTAGGAAAGCGCGCTTAAACAACTCGAACCTAGGTTGATACACTCTCCAAAAGCTTGTTGTATTGCCGAAACTAGTATTTGATGAGCTAAGTGTTTTAGGCTTCCAAAAGTCGACCTAAGGAACTTAGTGAACAATCACAACTTGAACATTGATTAATGCATGCTTATAACTTGTAATAACCATCGAAAGTTGAGTCTATTAGGTTGTTTAAGCGTAGTGGCCGGAGCCACGAAAGTGGAAAGGCTATATCTTAGTGTTGTGAGTTCAAGACGGTTTATAACTTATCCCATGCAATCTCTTGTTATTTCATTGAGTGTTTCCATTGATTATCCCTTGCCTAACATCTTTTCCATCTTGTTTACAATCTCATTCATTTACTCTCTTGTTTTCATTAGATATTAAGATCACCACAAATCATATTCTTCGTTCTAGCTACTTATCACTCAATATAAGCTTGAAACGAAATCACTCTTCCTTGTGTTCGACCCCGACTTACCACGGCTGTGCACTTGCAGCTCTACCAAGTTGGGTTATAAATTGTATTAGTTTGAAGCATAAAACCCAACGCATCAAACAGCCCCAAAGGTGGACCTGAAAACTTTACCCAAGGGCTAAGGTACGCTTTTCTTGGACCCAACTCCACCTACCCTGTAATTGTGAACCAAAACCTCAATCCTAATGAAATAACCTCCCTGTTAAGCGAGCTGAGGAAGTTTAGGAGAGCCATTGGTTACTCTCTTGAGGACATCAAAGGCATATCTCCTGAGCTCTGTACTCACCGAATACACCTTGATAATGAATCTAAAAGCTCGGTTGAACATCAGAGGAGACTTAACCTTAACCTGAAGGAAGTGGTGAAGAAGGAGATACTCAAGCTGTTGGATGCTGGGGTAATTTACCCAATCAGTGATAGCACTTGGGTATCCCCTGTTCACTGCGTTCCAAAGAAAGGGGGGATTACGGTCATTAAAAATGATAAAGATGAATTAATCCCTACCCGAACCATAACCGGTCACCGTATGTGCATTGACTATAGAAAACTCAACTCGGCAACGAGAAAGGATCATTTTCCACTCCCCTTCATCGATCAGATGCTTGAGCGGTTGGCAAATCATCCTTTCTACTGTTTCCTTGATGGGTATTCTGGTTTTTTCCAAATCCCTATCCATCCCAATGATCAAGAAAAAACCACCTTCACCTGTCCATACGGAACCTTTGCCTATAAAAGAATGTCATTTGGTTTATGCAACGCCCCAACAACCTTTCAGAGGTGTATGACCTCTATATTCTCTGACCTAATTGAGGACACCGTTGAGGTTTTTATGGATGATTTTTCCGTATACGGTGGTTCTTTTGTTTCTTGTCTGTCGAACTTGTGCAGGGTCCTCAAGTGCTGTGAAGAGACCAACCTCGTCCTGAACTGGGAGAAATGCCATTTTATGGTTCAAGAGGGAATCGTCTTAGGACACAAGATATCAGAGAAAGGCACTGAAGTTGATCAAGCCAAGATCGATGTGATGGTTCAATTGGCACCGCCTAAGTCAGTCAAAGACGTAAGAAGCTTCCTGGGGCATGCTGGGTTTTATAGGCGTTTCATCAAAGATTTCTCCAAGATTGCCCGCCCCTTGACGCGCCTCTTGTGCAAGGAGACCGAATTCTTGTTTGACGAGGATTGCCTGAAAGCTTTTAACTTGATCAAGGAAGCCCTAGTCACCGCTCCAATTGTACAAGCACCAAACTGGGATTACCCCTTCGAAATAATGTGCGACGCCAGTGACTATGAACCCATATCAGCGAAAGAAATTTTTTAGGGACATATACCATTACTTCTGGGACGAGCCATACTTGTTATCAGATGGGCTATTCAGAAGATGTGTTGCTCAAGAGGAAGTAAATGGAATCCTACAGCACTGCCATGGCTCCAGTTATGGTGGGCATTTCGCGACCTTCAAAACCGCAACAAAAGTTCTCCACGCTGGATTCTGGTGGCCCAGCTTGTTCAAGGATGCCCACGACTATATCCAGCAGTGTGATCGGTGTCTGAGAGAGGGGAACATCACTACGAGGAATGAGATGCCCCAGAACCCAATCCTGGAGGTTGAAGTATTCGATGTGTGGGGTATTGACTTCATGGGACCCTTCAACCCAACCTCCTATGGAAACGCTTACATCCTTGT
Organism: Erythrophleum ivorense; assembly: GCA_026724425.1. Lineage (NCBI taxonomy): Eukaryota > Viridiplantae > Streptophyta > Magnoliopsida > Fabales > Fabaceae > Erythrophleum > Erythrophleum ivorense. The sequence continues at coordinate 109,119 of JAIUCV010000212.1, read as the reverse complement.
TGCTGTGGATTACGTTTCCAAGTGGGTGGAAGCAGTGGCTTGTCCAACTAATGACGCCAAGGTGGTGATTAAATTATTCAAGAATATCATCTTCCCCAGATATGGCGTACCCAGGGTTGTGATAAGCGATGGGGGCAGTCATTTCATTAACAAAGTGTTCGAAAGCCTGCTGAAAAAGTATGGGGTTAAGCACAAGGTCGCCACCCCATATCATCCCCAAACCAGTGGTCAGGTTGAGGTTTCGAACAAGCAGATCAAGGGGATCCTCAGGACAATAGTGGGAGTGACTAAGAAGGACTGGGCAGCTAAACTTGATGACGCACTCTGGGCCTACAGAACAGCTTACAAAACGCCAATAGGGAGAACCCCCTTCTCGCTGCTGTATGGGAAGTCTTGTCACTTGCCAGTTGAACTTGAGTATAAGGCACTTTGGGCAATCAAGTTGCTGAACTTTGATATCAGAACAGCTCAAAAAAAAAAGAGAAGTGGATCTCCATGAGCTTGAGGAAATTAGGCTGGATGCTTATGAAAACTCTAGGATTTATAAGGAGAGAACCAAGGCCTTCCATGACAAGAAAATCCTACCCAAGGTCTTCAAAGAAGGGGACAATGCCTTGCTCTTTAACTCCCGGCTCAAGCTGTTCCCAGGAAAACTGAAGTCACGATGGTCTGGTCCGTTTAAGGTTAAGGAAGTTCTGCCTTACGGGGCCGTCACATTGCTCAATCAGAATGGGGACGAATTTACAGTAAATGGCCAGAGGCTCAAACCGTACTTGGGGAACAAAACTGTAGGAGGAAGAGTTTCGACTCTTCTACAAGACCCTCCCCAAGCCTAAAAGGTATGAAGAGTCAAGCTATGAAACTTAAAACAAGCTCACTTGGGAGGAAATCCCATGCCTATCACTGTACATATTTTTTTATTTCTGTTTGTTTTGACGTTTTCTCCTCTAGGTCTATAAAAAAAAAAGGAGAGAGGGAGAGAGAGAGCTTGATCAGTGCGCACTGCAATTTGACCATTTTGCTCAAGATACATGAGGGCAACGGTTTTGGGGAACGGTTTTTACCAATCCCTGACCGTTGCCAGGTAAGCCCATTTATTTCTCCTTAGGCGGCCCATTAGTAGGTTCAAATTTAACTTAGCGATTTTGTTTAAGAAAGGGAAAGTGGGAGAGAAAAAGAAGGAGGCGGTTTTCATTTATTGAGCATTATCGATTGGACAGTTTTACTTAAAATCGTTTCCGTCCGATCTCCTCGCCCCACCCCTCTCTCCTACTTTACCTTTCTTAAACTCCTAAATCCCTAATCTCTCTCTCACGCTCTTTAACTATAAACTTATTCGTTTTCGTTTTCTCTCTAAGCATTCTCATCTTGTTCTTTACATTTTATCTCAATCTCTTTTTCCGAACTCCAAGCGGTAAGCATCTGACTCTTGAAAAGGGATTGTGGTTTGATTTTTATTTTAGAGATGTTTAGGGTGGAAATTTTCGGTCACCGAGAGAGAGATAGTTCGATTTGACCATCGATTCCCACTTGCATGTATCTTTTTCTTGTTGAATCTAAGGGTTTGTGAGCTTACTTTGACAGCTATGAATTGATTTGAAGTCGCTTGAATCTCTTTCCTTGTATCTCGATTTAATTCCTCGACACCGCTACTTCTCTCACTTTGCATGTGTCGGATTTTGCCCAATCCTAACTTCTCTTGTGAATTTTAATCCATTTTGCAGAACATAACTACCACAAGGGAAAAGATTGCAAGAGCTGCGGCTGAAAAGGCTCAGGGCAAGAAACCGGCCGTTGAAGACGATGGCGGAAGCAAGGTCAAGGCTTCCGGTCCAACCCGCGTCCGCGCGAAGGAGTACCGGTCCATTTTCCGTCAGATGGTGTTCGTGGGGACCCGATACCCAGACCAAGACGCAATGGAGAGTCTGGGGATCCTCGATGACTGCCAAGAAGTTTTCGACATGATGGAGCTCGACAAGTTCATGTCGATGATGTACCCAACCTACAGGAATCAGACGATTGACTTCCTTTCATCTTTAAAGGTCCACCATTACGAGCCCGATGAAGTCATGCCGGAGGGAGAAGGAAGTGGCTTCATCACCTTCATGATAAAGAAAGATAAGCACCGAGTGACTTTCACCGATCTTGAAGAAGTGTACGGGTTCTCCCACAAGGACGGGAGGAAACTCACCACGACAATTACCAAGGAAGAGACCGACGCTCTCTGGGAGACAATTGCACAAGGAAAGTTCAAGTCGAGCACAGCGAAAAGCGCGCAGATCCGGAGCCCGGTCCTGCGCTACGTCCACAAGGCTCTAGCCCACACCTTCTTTGCACGGAGAGACACCGGTAACGTCACCGAGAGGGAGCTGGAAATGATCAACTCCGGCGTCTACTACTCTCTGGACCTGCTGAGCAACGGGAAGGCTCTGGTAGGCGACAACTCCAATTCCAGCCTTGTCGTGCACCTGATAAAGAGCTTCATGGGGTACAAAGACTGGGCACTCACTTTGGACAAGATGGGAAAGGCAAAGGTTGGACAAGTCAGTGTCGGAGGGGTCATCACGCCAATTTTGGTACACTGCGGAGTTGAGCTCGGAGAGCCAGACTTTCCGCCCCAGTTTATGACTCTCTCCTACTTGCGCAAGATTAACTTTCTCAGGGCCGAAGAAGTTGAAGGGAAATTCATCTACACATTCGTTCACCATGATTTTCCCATAGCTCACACACTCTTGCCCAACAAAGCCTTGACAGCAATTGAAGTGAAGGGTAACATCGAGTTCGAGCTCCAATTTGGCGCGCTCTATGATCCGACCCCTGGAGCACAACAACCCGCATACTCAGACGACGAGCCGATGCACATGGGAGAAGAGGCTGCTCCCGCGGATCAAGACGAGGTCCCTGATGAATACTTAACCAGCGAGTTCCACTTTGAGCCGTACCATGCCTCCGGGAAAAACGTCGCCCTGAACGCCGCACACAAGCATATCAACCTGCTGCAACAATGGAACAAGTGGCAGGCCAAGACGATCCAGAAGCTGGTTAAAACGGTCAAACGGCTGACTACTCAACTCCGGAACATCGCCCCTTGCACACCTCCACCGCAAGAGAGCTACTCCGATACCGAGCTCAACCGCGACACTCAGGCAAAACCACAAACCGCTCCTCCAGCCGAAGCAGTTCAGCCAGCACCAAGGAAGCGAAAGGCGTCATGATCTCCATCTCTAGCACGTTCTTTGGATGAATTAATCTCATCCGACTCTGCTGACTTATAATCGGTACACCTCCAAACTGTAAATAACATGCATTTTTTCTTTTTCTTTTGATTTCTCTTTTGCTTTGGTTTTCTCATCTTCCTTATTATCACACAAGGGACCGTGTGAATTCAGTGTGGGGGAGAGGGTCAATGGTACTTGACGAAGTGTTTTGGGTTCTTATTTTATTTTAGCATACTTGAGTCTCATGCATTTGCATCATGTAGAAAATTAGGATAAAATTTTCAAAATTTGCATTTAGTCTAAGTTCATTTCATTTAGTATTTGAGCAATCCTTGGTTAAGTTGAACAGTTGAATTGCGGGATTAGCTCATTGACCTAGTTTTAAGTTCTCTGGCGCAAATTGTTTGAGGTTGAAGTTATGGTAGAACCGCATCACTTGAGCGCATTTTGGTCATTTTGGTAAAACCGAATGCATTGCTTTGATTTGAATCCACTCCTTGCTCAAGAGAACCTTAATCTGATTTTAAATTATCATGCTCATGCCTGTCTAGTTTGCTCGTGGATTATACATACCTGAATCATCTTTACATATTGTTTCTCCATCTCTGTTGATTCAAGTAGAACTCCCCTCCCTTAACCAACCCTTTCCTTCAAGCTGAATGTTATTCTTGTGTGTTGTGAGGCCTCTTGGTGAAAGTTTGGCATAAAGTGTTAGGTCTTGAACTGACAAGGATAGGTGATCATGTAGATTCTGGTCCACGCCTTTTGGGCCAGACTAGGCTAAGATCGGGTTTGGGAATTCATCTTGGGTCGGGGTCTTGAGAAGAAAAAGAAAGTCTTGAGTAAAAAAAAGGGCAGCGAGAGTATTAAGGTTGATAGAGCCTGGTCTATGTATGTATAAGTTTAGCCCCCATCATTAAAAAAAAGAGGAAGAATAAAAGAAAAGATGGGTTAGAGCATAAATGAAAAAGTCTAGACCATGTCTCGTGTGTATTGTTGTAAGAAGCCTTTGAAAAGTTTTTCTTTGCTGCCCAAGCAGAAAGCTCTTGATAAAAGCGAATTAAAGAAAGTCAAATTCAGAGAAAAAAGGGTAGAAATAGGAGGGCTTTGAGTTGTTCTTCATTTGGGGTTTGGGATTCAGTTGTGATACAAAGGGTAGATGATCATTTTTCCTTGTACTCATCAGTTGGTTCTCGCCTTTAGCATTATGCCGAAGCTCGTTCACTTTATTTTGAGAGAACCCTTTCCTGTTTTGTTTGATTTGAGCGCATATTGTTCACAGTTGCTCTTCCTTTTCTTAGCCAAACGAGTATGCTTGACTTGCATGAGTTTTGATCACGGTTTTACGCTTTTAATGAATGTCAAAAGGAATGGAGGATTTGAACGCATGTTTAGGTTAAGCTATGCATTTGATTGCGTTTGAGTGGTGCAAGTAAGGATTTTGAAAAAGAGAACATCATTTGCGCTTTAGACCTTGGAACTAGGTTGTTGATCTGATCCCTCTTATCGGCTTTCGCTAAACCGGTTTGCTCAAGTCGACACTCTCGCGTTTGGTTTGTGTTTGCTTGAGGGCAAGCAAAGACTAAGTGTGGGGGTGTTGATGTGTTCAACATTTGCATGCATTTAGGACCTTGTACTGCATAGTTTTATGTGTATTTGAGTCTCATTTCATACCACCTAGAGTAGGTTTCATTGTTTGAAGCTCTTTTGCCTTATTTTTGCCATTTTGACCTGTTTGCTTCCCAAAACCACAATATACAAGAAAACTACCTCTTGGATGCAAAATCATTATTATTAAGTAAGAAAATATAAGAAAAACTAGGGTAAGAACATGTAAAATATGGATATATCAAGACAAACGGGATGCAGATCGGAGCTAAGGCGCGTTCGGAGAAGGTGGCAAAACAGAGGACTTGAGCACGAGAAACAGAGTACTTGAGCAGCCTGACCAAGACCCGTGGAACGAGCAAAGTCAGAACCAGTGCGTTGACTGAGGGACCCCTCCTCTCTGTTACTATATAAATCTTAAAACCTAGTTGCAGAGCGACAACTTTTACCTTTTGGCAGCCGATTCTTTTTCTTTGTAAGAAAAGGATATTTTTCAAGAATCTTTGGTAAGCTTTTGTAAAACCTTTATGTTTAAGAAGTTTTAAGTTATTAATCTCTTTTTATGATGATTTTGAGTCTTCTCATTCCCTTCTTCTTCGATTTCGGAATGAGTAGCGAGTAGTTTCGTTGAGATTTCAAGGATGAGATAAGCAAGTTGCCGCTTTAGTCCCTTTGTTGCTCTGTTCTTATTCCGCTTGATCATCTTTTCCTTTGCTAGAGTTTAGTCATCTTAGTTCCTCTTTGATCATTTGGGGCTAAGAATCTAGACTAGCACGCCCATAAGGTGTTTGCGTTTTTGTCTAAGAGAGCTAGCCAAGGAGAGAATCACGTCCAACCTAAGAGATTGGTTGTTGGGGTGTTTCTTATGTTGAACTAGATTAGAATCTTGATTAAACCTACTCCTTTGGCTTCACTAACGAGAGTTAGGTTCGGGTTCAATTGAGTAGAGTGACTTGTCCATGAGAGTGGCTTGTTTACCAAAAATCTGAGCATAAAGATTGATTCTTGCATAGATAAGAACTAGAGTTTTCGGGCTAAGGCGATCTTGACCAAGTCTCATCCAAGGAATCTCCTTTCTTTAATTTTCACTCCAAGTTTGCTTCTTTGCGCCATTTTAATATCTGTCTTTCATTTAAGTCGTTATTTCCTATTGCAAAACTTTCAAACTCTTGATTTCACTTGAAGTTTAGCTTTTCTTTGCATTCCTCTTAGCATAAGCTTCCATTTGGATTGATACCTAAAGTTCTACAATGATATGAGTGGGCTTTGGAGTAGTTGATTTATGTACGTTGTTAAATAACGTCGCTTCTACAACGATTTTAAGTGTGATTTAAATTTTGACGTAACATCGTCGCAAAATTCCAATGTTTTTACAACGAAAGAGTTAGGTGAGCATATGATTTATAACGTGTATTAAAGATTAACATGGGTTTTTTAACAACAGTTCAAATCGATGTTAAATCGTTGTAAAAAAATGAATTCGTTGCAAATTGGTTGGAAATTTTCGTTGCAAAGTCGTTGTAAAGTTCACAAAAGTTTCTATATATACCGTGAGTTCCAATGACGAAAATTTCACTCTCAAACACATAAACTTCTTCTCCCAAAAAACTAAAAAAATCTGAGAAAAAAATAGAATATGTCAATTTATCAACTACGGGAATGGATGTACAATCGTAACGATTCCGACGGGTTGCTGAGGAAAGAGTTCAGAGATGGCCTTGAAGGATTCATGTACCAGGCTAGCACATTGCAAATTACGATCGAAAGCGGTAATATAACGCCCCGACCGCCCATCCCGGTGAGTCACCCACGCCCTCTCTCGGCCCGTGGGCCTCACCCCTGTCCGACGGCCGGTCCGTTATTTTTGAGAGGCTCTACCGACTTATTTACTATCCCTGCAATCAACACCCGACCTTTCCCCGTGTTTTGGCCTCACTCACACGGTTCCGCAGACCACTTCCCGGAAGGTCACCCATCCTTCCACTACTCCAGCCCAAGCACGCTTAACTCTGGAGTTACTTATGGGCCTTTGACCGAAAAGGTAAGTGCACTTTGTTGACATAGGTAGCCAAATCAATTATCTTAAGCCTCTCCACAAACCGGGATGTTACAATTCACCCCCACTCACTGAGCGCAATGTCCTCGTTGCGCACCTGGATCGTCACCCCCTGATGGTGTGAGTCAAGGCCACTCCACTTGACTCCACACTCACGTCTGGGTTCGGCTCTGATACCAAATTATAACGCCCCGACCGCCCATCCCGGTGAGTCACCCACGCCCTCTCTCGGCCCGTGGGCCTCACCCCTGTCCGACGGCCGGTCCGTTATTTTTGAGAGGCTCTACCGACTTATTTACTATCCCTGCAATCAACACCCGACCTTTCCCCGTGTTTTGGCCTCACTCACACGGTTCCGCAGACCACTTCCCGGAAGGTCACCCATCCTTCCACTACTCCAGCCCAAGCACGCTTAACTCTGGAGTTACTTATGGGCCTTTGACCGAAAAGGTAAGTGCACTTTGTTGACATATGTAGCCAAATCAATTATCTTAAGCCTCTCCACAAACCGGGATGTTACAGGTAATAAGTACATGTACTGTCCTTGTCCAAAATGCATGAATAGAAAATTTTTACTTATCTCAAGAGTATGGTCGCATCAGTTGAATAGATGATTTATGCAGAATTATTATATTTGGTATTGCCATGGGGAAGGTCATGGAGGAAATGCAGCTAGTAGTAGCAGTAGTAATTATATTAATGAAAGAATGCATTTTGAGGAAAATGTGGATCCAGTAGTTGAACATCATCCTATTAATTACGGTAGTGAAGTTGATAGGATGCATGAAATGGTGATGGATGCATTTCCTGAAACCGCAAGTACATTTGGAGATCCTCATAATGTGGCGTATGAGGAACCCAATGCAGATGCAAGAAAGTTTTTTGATATTTTAGCAGCAGCATCAGCCTTTGTACGATGGATGTACTAAGGGGCACACTAAATTGTCAGTTGCAGTGATGGTAATCTAAGTCAGTTTATCATGGACGGTTGGGCTGATTTAATTCAGGATATCTTACCAGATGATAATGTAGCTGTTGATTCGTATTACGATATACAGAAATTGGTGTTTAGTCTTGGGTTGCCTTCTCAGATGATAGATGTCTGTGTTTATAATTGCATGCTATACTGGAAAGCTGATGATAAGTTGCAGGAGTGTCGATTTTGTCATAAGCCACAATACAAGCCACAAGGTCGTGGGCGAAACAAGGTACCGTACCAACGGTTGTGGTACCTACCAATAAAAGATAGATTGCGAAGACTGTATCAGTCTGAGAGGACGGCAGGATTGATGAGATGGCATGCCGATCATTCGCAGACAGAAGGAGAGATTAGGCATCCTTCTGATGCTAAAGCGTGTAAACACTTTCAGGCGGTGCATCCAGATTTCGCTAGCGAGAAAATAAATGTCTACTTGGGTCTTTGCACAGATGGATTTAGTCCTTTCGGCATGTCTGGTAGGCAATACTCTCTATGGCCGATAATATTAACGCCTTACAATCTCCTCCTGATATGTGCATGCAGAGAGAATTTCTATTTATGAGTATCTTGATTCCTGGCCCGAAGCATCCGCGGCGCTCCCTTGATGTTTTTTTACAACCTTTGATAGAGGAATTGAAAGAGTTGTGGTATACTGGAGCTCGGACGTATGATATTTCGCAAAAGAAGAACTTTACGATGCGGGCAGTGCTTATGTGAACAATAAGCGACTTCCCGACATACGGAATGCTTTCTGGGTGGACTACGCATGGGCGGTTATCTTGCTCGTATTGCCTCGATCGAACATATGCATTTCAACTTAAACACGGGAGAAAGACTAGCTGGTTTGACTGTCACCGCCGATTCTTATCGTTGAACCATAGATACCGGAGAAACAAGAGATTGTTTAAGAAGAACAAAGCTGTTCGTGTTCCTCCACCTGTGATTTTATCTGGAGAGGCTATAGAAGCGCAAATTGATCATTATGGTGCAGAGAGTACAGTTAGACGTGGTGGGAACTGGCACACCCCAGGGAATATGCCTGATGGATACGGGGAACAGTACAATTGGCATAAGAAGAGTATTTTTTGGGACCTTTACTGGAGCTCTCATCTTCTCAGACACAACCTCGATGTTATGCACATTGAAAAGAATTTCTTCGATAATATCATGCATACGGTGTTAAACGTAAAAGGTAAAACGAAAGACAGTGTAAAGACAAGATTGGACTTGCCTGAAATTTGTTCACAGAGTGAATTGCATATCTCTAACGAGGGGGAAGTACCAGTTGCTATATTTCAGTTAGGGGCTGCAGAAAAGTTTTCCTTGTTCAAATGGGCATGTCCGATGTGAAGTTCCCGGACGGGTATGTTTCTAATCTATCTAAATGTGTTCAAGGACTGCCATGTGTTATGGAACGATTACTTCCGTTTGCATTTGCGGAAATTCTACCCTCAGAAGTACATGCAGCAATAGCAGGTATATTTTATAAATTATATATTTGATATTTATTAAATAATATATATATATATATATATATATATATATATATATGTATATATATATATATATGTGGGGGATATGAAATAACGAAAGAAATATTTGTTTTGCAGCGATTTGAGCGTTTTTCCGAGATTTCTGTACCCGTACTCTTACCATAGATGTTATTGGTCAACTCCAACAAAATATTCCTATGGTGTTGTGCAATATGGAGCAGATATTTCCACCAGCCTTTTTTGATGTTATGGAACACCTAGCTGTACATCTTCCTTACGAAGCAGAGCTTGGTGGGCCAGTTCACTATCGGTGGATGTACCCGTTCGAACGATTTATGGGGTATTTGAAAGGAAAAGCCAAAAATCTTGCGAGGGTTGAAGGATCAATAGTGTCTGGAAGTTTGTCTCAAGAAACTTCTCATTTCACTGAATTCTATTTTCCTTCAAAAGTGCGTACACGGAAACGGGCTACTAAACGATATGAAGATGGTGGTGTTGGACGATCATATCCAATGGAAGGTGTACCAGATATATTCTCATCAGTCGGGCGATTAGGTGGATGCATTAAAGAAGTATTGTGGGCAGATGAGAACGATCGTCAAAGTGCACAAACGTATATGTTACTCAACTACGAGGAAGTTACTCCATTTGAGACGTAAGTCATATATTTTGCATTATATATATATATATATGATGATTCACATTGTATTTGTTTGTAAAACATATATTCTTTACATTTCTTGGATTTTCAGAAAATTTTGTAGACAGGTCCGGGAGTGTATCAACGGGGTTACAGAAACCGAAGTCAACAAACGTAAAGATCAACACTTTGCATCGTGGATTAAATCATCGATAAGTTTGACTTATATGTTTCTTCCTTCAATTACGTTTGTAATGACGATGTCTATATATATATATATATTAATTACGTTTTTGTGTCAACTTTTTGTTCAACACTATAGGTTACTCTTGGTGACGAAACATTTCCGCAATGGTTTCACGAGTTAATCAAAGGACCAATATGGAGAATAACTACTGCGCCTATGTATTGTACACGCGGATACGTGTTTCATACATTCAACTATGGAAATGAAAGGACTACTGCGAATTACGGGGTTTGCGTTAGGGGTGAGGTTGATTTCTATGGCGTGTTGCAAGATATTATAGAAGTTCAATACCCCGGCATACTTGGATTAAGATGTGTTATGTTCAAATGTGATTGGTTTGACCCAACACACGGCAGAGGCGTCCGAGAGAACAAATATGGAGTTGATGTAAACCAATCTCGGCGTTATAACAAATTCGAGCCGTTTATCCTGGCGTCGCAAGCTGAACAAGTAACATTCATCCCATATCCCCGTGTTCGAACATCAGGGATTATTTGGTTACCGTTGTCAAAGTTCCTCCCAGGGGCACGGTCGTTGGACCACATGATGATATTCCGCCAATGCATAAAGATCATTGTCCGGGTATAGCAGAAGCAGACGAAAACACATCAGGCTCCATCTTCTTAATAGATCCTCAAAACCCACGCCTCGTAAATGTAGTTGATGATTCCAGTGATGATGATGAAGAAGAGAGCGTTCCGGATGAATTTTCCGAAAGCGATGAATCGGATGATGCGTTTAGTGATCCAAATGACTCAGACGAGTATTGAGAGAAGATATTCCTACATTCAACTATATTTTACCCTATTAAATGTGTATTGTACCGTATATTATACAAATCCCGTTGATTATACAAATTCGTTGCGTCTCCGTTAGTTTTTAGGATTAAATTTTATCTTATCACTTTCTCAGTGATTACCCCATACGAAAATGATTAAGAAAACTTAATCATTTTGCATGGGATAAACTACTGAAAAAGAGATGAGAAAATTTTGGGAGATATGTTGCTACAATGGGGGGGTGGTGGTCCTTTTATAGGAAAATCTGCCCTTTTTGATTCGACGTAAAGTCGTTGTCAATAGCAACGACTTAGGGACTAATCGATGGTAATTCGATGTAAATTGCGACGACGTCCCGACGAGTAAGTTGCAAATTAGTCGTAAATATGTTCGATGTAAAGCCGTCGTAAATTACATCGAACTTACGACGAAAACTTAAACCCTAAACCCTAAATTCTAAAACTCTTTTAAATAGACTTCATATCTATTATAAGGCTAACCAACTAACAAACATCAATCTTTTAAACGTTGAAACCAAATTCATTTCACTTGTACATTGGAAATATGTTTTTGATAATGTTTTATATAGTATAAGGTTACTTATATGTATTCTAACAAGATATTGTGAAATTTGGGTTTTTGTATTTTTTTTTTTCAACTCAAGTTGCAACTTAATATTTACATGTTTTACGACGTTTCATACTTCCAGTTAAGCAAATCAGAGTTTGGGCGAGTTTAGGTTTAGGGTTAAATTTAGCGACTAATTTACAACGATTCGATGGTAAATCATCGGTAACTTGTGCAAGAAAAATAGATTTCATCGTATGAAATCGAAAGTAAGCCGTCTTATTTAAACAGGGTTCCATCGCGTTTACGACGATAATATCTTAATCGTCATAAATTAGTCGTTACGTTATAACACCAAAATTGGACTTTCCAGTTTCCCGCGTGCGGGAAGGAGAATAAATTTTGTAAAAACATTGCGATGATTTTGCAACGGAACATTAGGGGTCGTCGTAAAATCGTCGTAAAGTACCATCGAATTTACAACGACAATAAATTGGCAGTTGGAAATTGTGTCGACATTACGTCGACACCACCGAATAGTCGTTCTACATTTTCCATGCGGGAATATTAAGTTTTGTGCAAAAACTTTCCAACTGTTTTGCGACGAAACATTAAGTGTCGTCGTAAAATCGTCGTAAATGGCGACTATTTTACGAGGCGACAAAATTCTATATATATCTCGACGCCTCAGAACTCCATCGCCACAACTTCTACTCGCTAAAAAAAAAAAAAACCTCTCTAAAGAAAAAAAAAACTTTTCGGTTTCACGTTTCAATACTTTCCGTTACCAATTAAAAGGTTAGTTTTCTTTATTCTTACTTTAATTATCTTTATTTAATTTTGTTTGTATTAGTTTAGTTTATATATTGTGCTTTTGTTAGAACTGTTTAGAAACCGGATAATTAGTTAGAAATATATATATAGTGATATATAGAAATTAGAATTATATTCTCAAAATATGTTTGTTAATATTAATTTGCAGATGAGACCTCTAGCTCAACACCATTATTACCATCATTTCATGCCCGGTAATAATGCGTCTCAATCTGGACCTTCTACGGACGGTGGTTCTACTTCGGCGGATACGACGGTTCCGCAGACACAATCGCAGCAATATTTTCCACCGCCACCACCGCAACAGCAACAGCCGCCACCACCGCCGCCTCAGCAACAACAGCCTCGGCCGTATGCACATATGACCGTCGATGAATTGCTCGCCCTACCCGGACGAGTTAATCTAACTAGACTTCATCCGGATAAAGAAGATGGAGCTTTGTGGTACGTTAATTAAATTAATTAAATTTTTAATAAATTAATTAAATTTTTAATATATTTTTTAATAAATTAATTAAATTTTTATTACGGTATAACAAGTTTGGTGTCGAATGTGTGGTCGCACGCACCATCAGCGAGATCATAAAGTCGTATTTCTCAGAGGGTCATGCAAATTGGTCCCAAGTCAGTCAAGAAATCAGAGACACTTGGTTCAAAATGTTTGCGGTGATAAATTTTTTTACTTTTTCCAAATTATTTTTATATATTTATTTACTTATATTTCATATATCGAGATTTAATTATAAATTTGTTATTTTTTAGCAACGGTACAATTGGGATGTGGCTCACAATGAAGAGGTGAAGACCAAGTTTTTAGAGAAGGGCAAATTGCGCGTAAACAACACCGTCTGCGACTGTAAAAAAAAATGGAGGGCAAAGGGTATCGACGCAAAGCCGATTTTCATCAGTAACTAGGTGTGGGACGGCTTGGTTCAATTCTGGTGTAATCCACACTCCGTCGAGAAGTCGCTGAAATGCTCGGCTGCCCGTTTAACTCTTGATGCGGCGGGCAGACCGAAGGTCGTACCTCACATATCTGGCCAGACGCCTTTTGTCGGACGACGTTTAGAAATGGTAATATATATATTTTTTTTTCACTTATATAATTAAAATAAGTAAATAATTTAATCATAAACCATATAATTAAATTAATTTTAGGTGGCGGAGAATGGAGGTGTGCTCCCTCCATTGACGACAGTTTTTCAGAGGACACACACCAGGAAGGACGGACGTTATGTAAGTCCGAGAGCTGAGGAAATATGGAACGATGTCAACGCAAGGGTCGTTCAGGAACAAATACAACGCTCTCAGCAGTTATCTCCTGGCGGTTCCCAATCGGTGGAGTTGAGCACCCCCGACATTGACCGCATCTTAGAACAGGTACTCTTAAATCGATATATATATGAATATATGTATATATTTAAAGTTAATATTAACTTATTAATGTTTAAAATGGCAGGTTGCCCCTAAGAATAAGGGTAAAACTATTGGGATGGGATCAATTCGCCAAGTCCCTGTTGCTTCATCACTTGCTCCGCCACGCCGACTATCCGAGGATGATCCGACCCAACTGTGGGCCAAGATTACAAGTCTTGAGCAGGACATGCAAGAAGAACGTGCAGATAATGATGCCATTTTCGACCTCATGGCTATGGAAAACCCGCAGATTGCAGTGCTCTTGAGAGAGAAGAGACGTAAACGAGAAGCTGCAGCAAGAGCCCGGGAAGGTGTCGCAGAGGAAGAACTTACAGAAGAGCAACGGGAAACGGCGAACATGGCGGTTTGAATATTGTTTTTTAATATTTTTTGTTTTTCAAATTATTTCAAAAAAAAAAATTTATAATTTTTTAATAATTTCGTCGTAAATCCGACGCCTGTATTCGTATATTAATAAATAAAAAATTTAATTTTGCATCGATTTTACGACGATTTTTAGCGTCGACTGAACGACGATTTTTTTACAACTGGTTAACAACGAAATTCGTCGTAATTTTACGACGATTTAACGACGATTTTTGGTAAATCAGGTTTTCTAAATTTCTGATTTAACCGGTTTTTAAACCGGCTGTTAACGACGATTTGCAGTTTCGTCGTTATTTGCTTGTTACAGTAAGCATCGATATAACGACGACCGTACATGTTTCATAGTAAATTCGTTGTAAATAATACAACGAGTTTACGACGACTATTAACGTCGAATTAGCGACGATTTATGTATTGTCCCAACTTACGATGATTTTACGACGATTTTGAATTTACGTCGATCGTTTACCGACGATTTTGAAATCGATGGAAATTCGATGTAAAATAGTATTAACGTCGATTTTGCGACGTTTTCGGCAGTTGTAAAAGGCCTGTTTTCTTGTAGTGGTAGAACTCATGTTGTACGAGTTTGTGTCTTTAGCCAAGGGAAGGATCAAGACAATGTAGATGGACCTAAGACTGAAAATCAGGATGAAGATCTTGATGAAGAATGGGCCGCGGACTCAGATGAAGCTTCGGAAGAAGGATTATATGCGGGTTGTGATGATGAGGGTGATACAAGGGAAAAAGCTTACACTACAAAAATATTGACTTTTGGTAGCACTAAAAGATAGCGTTTATTCAGTAGTGCTATATTAGACTTACCCTGAAAACTTATATAGCGTTTTTTTATTAGGAAACGCTATGGTATATAGTCTCTGTATTACACGGGTCTCTTTTCCATCCTATAGTAGCAAAATATACACGGAAACGCTGTGATAGATTTGGGCGGAAAAATGAAAAGGAAAACCCGCGACACTTAGTAAAATTTAGCTCGAAAAATAAAATCCCCAAATTAATCTCAACTTTTCATCTTCTTCCTCGATCTAGGTTGTGTGTTCTTTAATCCCCAAATTAATCTCTGCACAATCTGAGTTCCTCTCAGAGAAATTCCAGGAAGAACACCTCTTAAACACCTCCTCTCCTCTCTTTCTACTCCGTTAAATTCGATCGATTCTAACACCCTTTACTGTAGATCGAGAAACCCAGAAACTGTGCTGATTTCGCTACTCTCTTCAACCTAGAATCCGAAGGTTGTCCTCTTTCTCACTCACCCATACAACTAATTTTGTTGCTTTCGAGTCTCCTTCATTTCGTTTTTAGGAAAACCTCCTGTGAATCCCATATCGAAGGTGAAATCATTTTAATGTCAGATTTTTGAATTGATTGTGGGTTCTGGCTTGTTTAATTGACCAATTGGGAATGATTTATCTCACATGCAGGAAGAAATCGGCGAAGATTATCTAGATTCTCAACAAAATCCGACAGGTATATATATTTCTCCACTTAGATTAACGCTTTCGATCAGTGTAGTGTATGATTTAATGCATTATCTGTGACAAAATACTTGTATCCACGTTTCGACGGAGCTGTTGTATCATGGATAAAGCTTGGGTTTGGTTACCAAGGTACGACATTCTTATTGTATTCATATCTTCTTTGATTCCTTACTACACATTTGCATATAATAAACTATGGATTGCTGTTATCTTTGAATGGTAGGGCTAGTCTTGAGTATGAACAAGGAGCAACTAAGTTTGTCTATGATTCATCTCTGAGATTGGGTAATCCTGCACACATGTTTTGCCCGTGTATGCATTGCCGCAATGTGTGCCATCAGTCGTTGGAAACGATATTGGAACATTTGGTGATTAGAGGGATGGATCAGAAATACAAGACAAGTCAGTGTTGGAGCAAACATGGGGAAACAAGGCTTCACAGGCCGACTAGTGTTCAACCATCTGATACCTAGGCTTACGACCTGTTTAGGAGTGCCTTTACATCTACAGAAGATAATCAGCCATCTCACAACCATAACGAAGGTCAGTCTGATAAGGTCAACAGCGAGGAAGACTCTGCTTTTAGAAAAAAGTTAGAAGATGCTGAAACTCCACTCTACTCGACATATCCTAACTACACCAAGGTCTCTGCAATCATGGGGCTATATCGCATAAAAGTCAAGAGTGGGATGTCTGAAAACTATTTTGATCAGCTTCTCACGCTAGTGCATGATATGCTTCCGGGTGACAATGTGCTTCCTAAATCGACTGATGAGATGAAGAAATTTCTGAAGGTGTTTGGTTTTGGTTATGAGAGCATTCACGCCTGTAAAAATGACTGCATTCTCTATCGGAATCAGTATGAGGACTTGTTAAACTGTCCAAGATGTGGGGATTCAAGATGGGAAAGGGATAAGCACACTGGTGAGGCGAAAAAAGGGATTCCTGCAAAGGTTCTTCGATATTTTCCTATTAAAGACAGATTAAAGAGAATGTTTAGATCACCACGGCTGGCAGAGGACTTGCGGTGGCATTCCACTAATGCTAGTACAAATGGTACTATGCGACATCCTGTGGACTCATTAACTTGGGTCCAGGTCAATGATAAGTGGCCAGAATTTGCTGCTGAAGCAAGAAACCTGAGACTCGGTTTATCTACTGATGGCATGAATCCATTCTCAATACAGAACACGAAGTACAGTACTTGGCCTGTCTTGCTTGTCAACTACAATATGGCGCCAACGAAGTGTATGAAGACAGAGAACATAATGTTGACAATGTTGATCCCTGGACCAACAGCACCTAGTAACAACATTGATGTTTATTTGCAACCGCTGATAGATGACCTAAAAGACTTATGGAATGAAGGTGTGGAGGTCTACGACGGTTACTTGAAAGAGAGTTTCAATACGAAAGCTATGTTGTTGTGGACTATCACAGACTATCCTGCGTTGGGGACATTGGCAGGATGTAAAGTGAAGGGGAAACAAGCTTGTGTTGTCTGTGGTAAGGATACACCCCACAGATGGTTAAAGTTCAGTCGTAAGCATGTGTATATGGGCAATAGGAAACGTCTGAGGCCTGCTCATCCTTACAGGCGTAAAAAAAAATGGTTTGACAATACTGAAGAGCTTGGCACGGCAAATAGAATTCAGAGTGGAGCAGAGATATTTGAGAGTCTCAAGGATTTTAGGAATGATTTTGGAAGACCATTAGATAAAAGAAACAAAAGAAAAAGAACAAATGGTGAAGATGAAGTGGTTTCCCAAGAAGAATACGAAGAAGATAATGATATGTGGCGGTGGAAAAAAAGATCCATCTTCTTCGACTTGCCGTAAAGGAATGACTCGACTAGCGGATGAGATGGTATGTGGCTTCCTTGTCAATGCTATATTCTCAGAATAACTATTATTAAACAGAATTGCGTCTTGTTTAAAAATTTCACATTTACAGAAGAAAAAGAGTTATGACCCAACGAAAGTGAGTAGAAGTAAGGTTTGGATAGCTGGACACACGCATTCTGACGGGAGACCTGTCAGATCAGAATATGCAGAAACTATTGTAAGAATTAATCAAATTTTTAATGGTGTTTCTCGTTTATATAGTATATAATGTGAACCTCTCAATTTCAGGAAAAGATTAAAACAATAGATAGTCAAATGGACTCCAACTCGAACGATAATATTAGAGACGATGCTGTGAGTCAAGTTCTTGGAAAAGACAAACCTGGAAGAGTGAGAGGGATGGGCAGAGGAGCTACTGTTACGAAGTTATCATTTTTACTGGCTAGAGACTCACACGTACAAAAGCTTGAAGCTACACAAGTAGAATTACTCAACAAACTTGAAGAATTGCGCCTTGTAGTCAATGATTTAGCTGGTAAAAAGGTACGATCTCAATCAAACCCTTTGTTTTTTCCTTTTTTGAAACCCAATATATAACATAAGGCATTCTAATATGTTCTGCTTGTGCCAAACTGTCAGGCTCACTCTCAATCAGTTTCGCAGTCTGAGCTTAGTGATGTTAGCAAAGAAGGAATTAGGTGTCAGCTACTAGATTGGTACTCGTCTGAAGATGTTGTCGTTGGAGAAGGAGAATTCTGCACTGCAGAACAAACATACAAGATTGGTCGCATCCCACTAGGTCCAAATGCGGCTGCTGTTATTGTCAAATATGCAGTCAAGTCAGAAGCCAATGTCTGGAGACCTACGCCAAGTATTGTCACGATTGGGCAAGCTGTAGGAGTGAAAATAGCATGGCCTAATGACAAGGTCATTTTGGACGAACTCAGTGAATCACCTGATGGAGCCAACAATAATGGATCAGAGGTAATTGCAGACCTAACTTCTTTAACTTGGAAAGTCAATGATTATATAACTAATATAGGTTGAAATATGTTATTCATAGGCTACAACTTCATCAACTGGAAAAGTGCACATTTTCGATTGGAATTTAGATGAAGTCCTAGTTGCTGAGGGTATATTGTGTTCAACTGACCCAAAAGAAATGGTCAATGATATTCCTCTGGGTCCGAATGCTGCAAGTGTGACGATCCTGAATGTGGTTAAAGCCGATGCTTTCTTATGGAGGCCAAGTGCTGAGATCTCGGTGATGGGTGATGCACTTAATGGGAATATCGCATGGCCTGTTGATAAAATACGTTTAGCTGCTATACCTTCTAGGGAAGAATCAGCCAAAAACTCACCTCAGGTAAACTATACTAACTCATGTTCTCATGTTTTAATACCGCAAGTGTTAGATAGTTGCTTGTGATGTCATTTTGCTGATTGTGTTGTATATTTGTGTTATTAGAGTTGTAGTCAGAGTACTGGTACCAGTAAATGTGCAAAACAGAAGTGCATATTGTTGGCCTGTGATGATAATTCCGGACAGAGAGTGGCGCTAGGTCGTGTTTCTTCTACAGATCCAGCAGACATGGTACATTTCGTCCCTCTAGGTCCTAATGCTAGTAAGGTTTGGGTAGAGGTTTCAAAGGTTGATAGTGCAAGAGTATGGAGACCAAATTCTGAAGTTGAGTTCATAGCAGATGCAATAGGAACCACGGTGGCTTGGCCAAATGATAAACTCATTTTGTGGTAATGCATACTATCTTTACTTGTTACAATTCAGATTTGATGTAATACTATTGTTGAGTTGGGATCTTTGTAGAATCATATGTTATGACCTTATGTTATTTGCTTCTTTCAATTAAATGCAGTGTTTTCATAATCGTGTGTACAACCCAAATGAATTGTGATTCAGTAATAACGATTGCATTTGAAAAAGTGCTATTAAAATAACAAAAATAACAATTCTTAAACGCTGTGTAAAATATTATTAATAGCAATTCTAAAGTGTTATAGTAGGTTATTTAATTGCACTTACTAAAACGCTATCGTATATAAAGTTACAGTAGCATCGACAAAAAACGCTACCTAAAGTGTCAGACCTATGGTCGCGGGCTCTGATATAGCGTTTATTAAAACGCTATAATATAATTAGATAGCGTTTTTCCGGCGCTACTAATACCCTTTTTTCCTGTAGTGTTATGAAATGGACAATGATACTCACGCGGACTATAGTGAGTATGGGAAAGTGAAAGATGAAGACGTGTCGAAAATTCCTTTCGATGATGCCCGTCTTAGAGGGCGTCTTGGTGGTCAACGTAGACGGACGAATAATTGGGAAGACAATATCTACGAGCACCAGAGTTTTGACAGCAAGGCAATATCTATGGTTCCCGAATATGACCGCTACATGGACCTCATACGAGCTTCAAAACCTGTGCTAGCAGATTACTTAGAGGAAGCAAATCCTCAATTATGGTCAAGAGTTCATTTTCCCGTGATAGATACAATATAAAGACGAGCAACATCGCAGAATCTATTAATGCGGCGGTTAAGAAGGCAAAGGGATTTTCCATTCCGATGCTTTTGGGGTTAAGATGCATTGAGTCTCACAACTGCCCACAGTAGAGGAGTTGAGTACATATTAGCCATACGTTCACACTACGCGGAAAGTATGATCGTGGAACGCATAGACAATTTGTAACATCCGTGAACCAGAAAGTTGTTTTGGGAGTGGTATCGGACGACATTAGGGGTTCGGGAGTAGATTACATATACTCTTTGAGGTGTGAATCAAGGATTGGATGTACATGTTCTTGTTTGATTGTTGTGCAGTCGGTCTAAGGTTCGAACATCGCGAAGAAAATGCGTAAAAAGCTCTTGAATACCTAGTGTCGATCGACACCAAAGGGAGTGTCGATCGACACCGGTTTGAGAAATCAATTCCGGTTTAAGTCGATTGCACGTTTGATTTGTGGTTTGAGTTCGTTTGGTCGATGGGTGTCGACCGACACCAAGGAAGGGTGTCGATCGACACCGGTTATTGAGAAATCGACCGGTTCGATTTAAGTCGGCTGGTTTTGGTCCGGTTAAGGGTTTGGAAGCCCTAAGTCGCAATTTAAAACCTTGTAGCCACGTGAGAGGCACAAGTTTCGAGGCAGAGAAGAAAAGAGGCGATTTTCTGAGAGAGGAATCCGATTTCTGAGTATCTGGGTTGGATCTGTTGCTGTTCATCTCCGTTCTTCTCCTTTCCTTCGTTACAGTCCGTTTCAAGGTGAGTGCGTGACTATAGGTCCGTTAATCATTAGAGATTGGTTGGTTTTGAGTTTATTGTTGAGTTTTTCGAGTTGTTCTTGAGCTATGGTTGAGTTATATTGCTGTTTGATCGATGTGGGGGTTGAATCCTACGATTTTGGATGTTTTTCGCACTGTTTCGTTGCTGTTGGTTTGGTGGCGTCGGGGCGGTGTCGATCGACACCTTCAGGGTGTCGAACGACACCGATGTGGCTAAGTGTCGCTCGACACCCTTTGTGGTGTCGGTCGACACCTTAGAAGGGGATCGACACCGGTGGGGGTGTCAGTGATGCGTTGGGTTTTATGCTTCAAACTAATACAATTTATAACCCAACTTGGTAGAGCTGCAAGTGCACAGCCGTGGTAAGTCGGGGTCGAACACAAGGAAGAGAGATTTCGTTTCAAGTTTATGTTGAGTGATAAGTAGCTAGAATGAAGATATGAGTGTGGGGTGGTGCTAAAATCAAAGGAAAACAAGTGAGTAAGTGAATGAGATTGTAAACAAGATGGGAAAGATGTTAGGCAAGGGATAATCAATGGAAACTTTCAATGAAATGACAAGAGATTGCATGGGATAATTTATAAACCGCCTTGAACTCACAACACTAAGGTATAGCCTTTCCACTTTCGTGGCTCCGGCCACTATGCTTAAACAACCTAATAGACTCAACTTTCGATGGTTATTACAAGTTATAAGCATGCATTAATTAATGTTCAAGTTGTGATTGTTCACTAAGTTCCTTAGGTCGACTTTTGGAAGCCTAAAACACTTAGCTCATCAAATACTAGTTTCGGCAATACAACAAGCTTTTGGTGTAACATCCGCAAACCAGAAAGTTGTTTTGGAAGTGGTGTTGGACGATGCTAGGGGTTCGGGAGTAGTTGGCACATGCCTTAGAGGTGTGAATTGAGGATTGGCTGTGCATGTTCTTGTTTGATTGTTGTGCAGTCGGTCTAAGGTTCAAGCATCCGGTTTAAGTCGATTGCGCGTTTAATTTGAGGTTGGTTTCGGTTTGGTCGAGGGGTGGGACCGACACCAGGGAAGGGTGTCGATCGACACCGGTTATTGGAAAATCGACCGGTTGATTCAAGTCGGCTGGTTTTGTCTGGTTAAGGGCTTGGAAGCCCTAAGTCGCGATAAAAAGCCCTGTGGCCGCGCAGAAAGTGACTTTTTCGAGTTTCAGAGAGGGAAAGGTGATTCTAAGGTGATTTTGAGAGTTTGGAGGAGTTTTGTGGAGTTTCTGAGGCTTGTGGTTGTTGTTCCTTCTCTTCTCCTTCCTTTCAATCCGTTTCTAAGGTGAGTGCGTGACTGTAGGTCCGTTAATCAATAGAGATTGTTTGATTTTTAGTTTATGTTGTTGTTCTTGAGTTGTTCTTCGGTTTTATGTGGTTTGATGCGTTTATGGGGGTTGAATCCCATTGATTGGTGTTTATTTTACTGTTTTCGCACTGTTTCGTCGCGTTTGGTGTCTGGGCGTCGAGCTGGTGTCGACCGACACTCGATGAGTGTCGCTCGACACTCAGGAGGCTGGCGTCGATCGACACCATAGAGGTGTCGGTCGACACCGACCTGGGTGTCAGGAAACGTGGGTTTCCTGACAGGTAGTTGATGTTATTGTTGTTGCATTGTCATTGTTGTTGATTATTGTGCTGTATTGTCTATTGTTTGACGTAATTGGCCTGTAGGCAGGATGATCCACTCACTAAGTATTTATGATAATACTTACGCATCTCTTTTCCAATGTGATGCAGGTAACAACAATGTTCTTCCGCGGAAAGAGACCGAGAGAAGAGGATGATGAGATTAGGAATTTGATATTGGCGTTATTGTTTTGGTTGACAAGGAATTCGTGATGTTTAGGGTGTTAGTTTATTTTCAATAATGTAGCAAACCTGGTGTTTAGGTTGCTAGAGTTATTTCTTTATTGGTTATTGGTTTATTGGTTATTTGTTGAACGATTGTTTATGATTTAATAAGATTGATTTATTTCTGAGAACTTCCGCATTGTGTTGTTGGATTAGCTGTTGAGGATTAATATTTATGGGAATGTTAATCTGGGCTAATTATATAAAAAAAAAAAAAAAAAGAGCTTGGTTGTTTCATTTTGGTATCAGAGCGCATACGGTTTTAGGACTGTTAGTATTGGATGAATTGGACTATGTGTTTAATTGATTATGTGAGTCAGTCAGTTAGTGGTCTAGTCTCATCCTCTCGGTCTTCTAGTTTTCCGCGGGTAAGTGAGTTGGATATTTGGTGTGTTGTGTTCTGGTTTTGTGAGTTGACTTTGCTCTTTTTCTGTACTTGGTGGTAGTGCAGAGAGATGGACGCAGGTCGTGGTCGTGGCCGTGGTCGTGGTCGCGGTGCAGCCCGTGGGGGCAGAGGAGCTGGTCGCGGTGGGCGAGCAGCGGGTCGTGGAGGTCGGGGTGCTGGTCGTGGAGTGCCAGAGGCTGAGGTTTCCGTAGAGAGTGCAGCGCCTAGTGTGGCGGCAGCGTCGGTGACACAGTCTGTTTCGTTGGCCGGTGGGGCTAACTCAGGTGCCAGTGGTGGCGCAGGAGCTGGAGCGGTTCCCGGTGGGGGCGCTGCTTTAGCTCAGGGAGAGTTGATTGTGGGGCTACTGACGCAGTTGTTGGCACGTCTTCCTCAGGCAGTTCCACAGCAGGCTCCGGTTGCACCTCCAGCGGCCGGGGCACAGGTTGGTGCCGGGGCACATGTTGGTGCCGGTTTTGTTGAGCAGCAGGAGGCTGCAGTGCAGCAGGGTGTTGCGGTTGGTTATTCGCCTTATCGTGAGATGATGAGGGAGATGCAGAGGATTGGTACGCCTACGTTTGAGGGCGGTGTTACTCCAGAGCAGGCGGACGAGTGGCGTCAGAGGTTGGAGAGGAACTTTGATTCGGTTCGTTGTCCAGAGCAGTTTCAGGTTGAGTTGGCAGTGCACTACCTTGGAGGTGATGCTCATTTGTGGTGGAGGTCTGTTAGGACCAGGAGAGAGGTTTGGACTTGGGTTGACTTCGTCGAGGAGTTCAACCACAAGTTTTTCCCACAGGAGGCTCGTGACAGGCTGCAGTTGAGGTTTTTGGACTTGACTCAGGGTGAGAGGTCTGTTCGAGAGTACGATGCAGAGTTCTGCAGATTGGTGGTCTTTTCTGGTGGTGAGTTGATCAGTGAGCGGGCATTGACGTCGCGGTTTCTTCAGGGACTTCGGAGGAACATCAGGACTCAGTGCAGAGGTGGTATGTACCACACTAGAGCAGGCTTAGTGGAGTTGGCAGCTTCCATTGAGGAGGACTTGCGTGAGCCGGTGAGCACGGCAGTTGTTCCAGTTGCAGTTGCTCCTGCTACCCATCCTCGGGGCCAGCAGCAGTAGCAGCAGCGTAGGGGTTACAGTTCTGGTTACGGCAGGGGCAGTAGGCCTGCGCAGGGTCAGAAGAGGAGAGCAGAGGAGATATCTGCTAGTAGCCCGAGTACGGGTGGTTGTTTTGGTTGTGGTAGTCTGGATCACAGAGTGGCGACTTGCCCCAAGAGGGCGGGATCCATAGAGTCGACAGTGTGCTACTACTGCAGGGAGCCGGGGCATATCAAGACTGTGTGTCCCAAGTTGCAGCAGAGAGTAGTGGCAGCGGCGATTCAGCCGTTGGCTATTCAGTCAGCAGCGCAGGTTGCGGCGTTGCAGTCGGGTGGAGCGCCGAGAGTTTATACTTCGGCAGAGGTGGGCCAGACCAGTCAGTCAGGCCAGATCACAGGTAAAATCTTGACTCAGACTTTTAAATTCTTAAGGTAGAATTGTTGGTGTTGTCTGTTTCTGTTATTTTTACTGTGATAGAGTTAGAGGTTCTCAACACTTGTGGAATTGTGTAGGGACCTTGTTAGTTGGTGGATTTGAGTCTCACGTGTTGTTTGACCCGGGAGCATCTAATTGCTTCATTACTCCGGAGAGAGCTGAGAGTAGTGGTATTCGGAGTAGCGAGGGCGAGGCTTCAGGCTTTGTCAAGGTGGCCGGTGGTGGTTATTTGGCTACTTCGGGCAGAGCTAGAGCAGTTGATGTGCGTATTGCGGGGCAGTCTATGCCAGCAGATTTGGTCATCAGTCCAGTGGAGCTGTATGACATGATTTTGGGGATGGACTGGTTATCTCTATACCGAGTTCATCTGGATTGCTACAGAGGTAGAGTGGTGTTTGAGTAGGATGCAGGGAAGTTGGTTTATCAGGGAGTGAGCCCGACTTCGGGGAGTATAGTGATTTCAGCTATTCAGGCAGAGCAGTTGTTAGAGCGGGGCTGCGAAGCCTATTTGGCGACGATCACTATGACAGAGTCCAGTGGTGAGGTGAGTCTGCAGGATATTCAGGTTGTCCAGGAGTTTGAGGATGTATTTCGGTCGCTGAAGGGATTGCCACCATCTCGGTCAGATCCTTTCACGATTGATTTAGAGCCCGGGACAGCTCCCATATCGAAGACACCTTACAGGATGGCTCCAGCAGAGATGGCAGAGCTGAAGAAGCAGCTAGAGGACCTTTTGAGTAAAGGGTTCATCAGACCTAGTGTTTCGCCGTGGGGAGCGCCAGTGTTGTTTGTTAAGAAGAAGGATCACAGTGAAGAACAGGTACCCACTTCCGAGGATCGA
The DNA here is from genome assembly GCA_026724425.1 of Erythrophleum ivorense. Classification (NCBI taxonomy): domain Eukaryota; kingdom Viridiplantae; phylum Streptophyta; class Magnoliopsida; order Fabales; family Fabaceae; genus Erythrophleum; species Erythrophleum ivorense. Next base: position 83,635 of record JAIUCV010000212.1, on the reverse strand, counting down.
TGAGTTGTTGGATCAGTTGAGAGGTGCTACTTGGTTCTCCAAGATTGACTTGGCATCGGGTTATCATCAGATTCTGATAGATGAGGCAGATGTCCGGAAGACAGCTTTTCGGACGAGGTATGGGAATTTCGAGTTTGTGGTCATGCCATTTGGTTTGACTAATGCGCCGGCAGCGTTTATGCGGTTGATGAACGACGTGTTCAGGGAGTTTCTGGATGTGTTTGTTATCATTTTTATCGATGATATTTTGGTGTATTCGAGGAGTCCAGAGGAGCATGCGACTCATTTGAGGCTTGTGCTGGAGAATCTTCGAGAGCAGAAGCTGTTCGCTAAGTTGAGCAAGTGCAGCTTTTGGCAGAGGGAGATGGGTTTTCTTGGTCATATTGTTTCTGCAGAGGGAGTTTCCGTGGATCCGGCTAAGATTGAGGCTATCAGGGATTGGCCTAGACCGAGTAGTGCTACCGAGATCAGGAGTTTTCTGGGTTTAGCAGGCTACTACAGGAGGTTCGTCAAGGGGTTTGCGAGCATGTCTCAGCCGATGACGAGGTTGACTGGCAAGGATGTGCCATTTGTGTGGTCGCCGGAGTGCGAGGAGAGCTTTGGGAAGCTCAAGGAGATGTTGACTAGTAGACCTGTTTTGGCATTACCCGACCCGGGGAAGCCATATGTTGTGTACACAGATGCTTCAGGTGTTGGACTGGGTTGTGTTTTGATGCAGGAGGGCAGAGTGATTGCTTATGCTTCGAGGCAGTTGCAGGGCAGTGAGCGCAACCGTCCTACAGACGATCTTCAGTTGGGAGCAGTGGTTTTTGCACTCAAGATTTGGAGGTCTTATCTTTATGGTGGCAGAGTGCAGATCTTTACAGATCACAAGAGTCTACAGCATATCTTTACTCAGCCTTTGCTGAATGCGAGGCAGACGCGTTGGGTGGAGTTTCTGGCAGACTATGACCTGGATATTGTCTATCATCCGGGCAAGGCCAACTTGGTGGCAGATGCGTTGAGTCGACGGAGGGTTGATTCAGATAGGGAGCGTGGTGTTGAGGCTTTGGTCAGCGAGATTAGTACATTGCGTCTTTGTGCTATTTCAGAGAAGCCTTTGGGTTTAGAGGCAGCTGATCAGGCAGATTTACTCAGTAGGATCAGAGTGGCGCAACAGAGTGATCAGGGTTTGATTGATACTTCGCAGGCAGTTGGTTCTGAGTATCAGGTCTCTTCGAATGGGACTATCTTGGTTCGTGGGCGAGTTTGTGTGCCCAAGGATGTCGAGTTGAGGCAGGAGGTTTTGAGAGAGGCTCATTCGAGCAAGTTTTCGATTCATCCGGGTGCGACCAAGATGTACCGTGACCTCAAACGGTATTATCATTGGGTTGGGATGAAGAGGGATGTGGCAGATTGGGTTGCGAGGTGCAACACTTGTTCTTTGGTCAAGGCAGAGCATCAGGTGCCTAGTGGTCTTTTGCAGAGTTTACCCATTCCAGAGTGGAAGTGGGATATGATCACTATGGATTTTGTTGTGGGATTGCCTATCTCACGGACATTCGATGCTATTTGGGTCATTGTAGATCGCTTGACCAAGTCAGCACATTTCTTGGCCATCAAGAAGACAGACGGAGCAGCTGTCTTGGCTAGGAAGTTTGTGCGAGAGATTGTGAGGCTGCATGGAGTGCCAGCCAGTATTGTGTCGGATAGAGATCCGAGGTTTGCTTCAGAGTTTTGGAGGGCATTTCAGACTGAGATGGGCACTAAGGTGCATATGAGTACAGCGTATCATCCGCAAACAGATGGGCAGTCGGAGAGGACTATTCAGACTTTGGAGGATCTGCTTAGGATGTGTGTACTGGATTGGGGTGGTCATTGGGCTGATCATCTGTGTTTGGCAGAGTTTGCCTATAACAACAGTTTTCAGTCTAGTATTGGTATGGCTCCTTATGAGGCTTTGTATGGGAGGCCATGCAGGACACCCTTATGCTGGACCCAAGTGGGGGAGCGCAGCATGTTTGGAGCTAGTTTTGTTCAGGAGACGACGGAGAAGATTCGTGTCTTGAGGTTGAACATGAAGGAGGCTCAGGATAGACAGAGGAGTTACGCAGATAGACGGCGACGTGAGCTTGAGTTTCAGGTGGGAGATAGAGTTTATCTCAAGATGGCTATGTTGAGGGGCCCTAACAGGTCCATAGCAGAGAACAAGCTCAGTCCGCGATTTATGGGTCCGTTTCCAGTGGTGGAGCGAGTTGGGCCAGTGGCTTATCGGTTGGAGTTGCCACCGATTATGAGCGCCTTTCATAAGGTGTTTCATGTGTCTATGTTGAGGAGGTGTTTGCGTCCGTCAGAGGAGGTAGTGGTTGAGATTCCAGAGGATCTTCAGCCAGATATGACAGTTCCGGCGGTTCCTGTGAGGATTCTTGAGAGGAGAGTCAAGGTTCTGCGGAACAAGAGGGTGCCATTGTTGAGAGTCTTGTGGGACTGTAGCGGCACAGAGGAGCCGACTTGGGAGCCAGAGGCAAAGATGAAGCTGAAGTTCGGAAAGTGGTTCGACAAGCAGGCTGTGGAGTGATTCATCTTTGTGGTTCTAGTCTTGTTTTTGGTTTTGTTGTTGTTGGTTTTGGATTTATGTATTTTTCGTTTTGTTGTACGATATACATTTTTGGAGTTATATGAGATGGAGTTTTGCCTCATATTTTTGGTTATGGTTGGGATGTTACAAGTTTCTTTGGCCGGTGGGGCCATTGGAAGTTTTTAGTCATATGTTGGTACGCGTTTCAGATTTTATTACTCGTTTTGTCTAGAGGCGGTGGGCCTTGTAGACGGTGGTTCTATTTGTGTTGGGACGGTAGGTGCCCGACGAACTTATATTGGGGGTCGCTACCTCGATATGGGTTGGTTTCGTGACGGTGGGTCGCGGTTTGGATACTGGGCGGTGGGCCGCAGTATGGATATTGTGGCGGTGGGCCGCAATATGGTTATCGTGACGATAGGTTACGGTGTTGAGAGTAATAATATCTTGGAGACATGCGTATAACATAGGACTGAAAATATGAGTTTTTGAGGTCTTTGAGAGACGTTTGTGTTAGGATTCGAGGACGAATCCAGTTTAGTGGGGGAGAATTGTAACATCCGCAAACCAGAAAGTTGTTTTGGAAGTGGTGTTGGACGATGCTAGGGGTTCGGGAGTAGTTGGCACATGCCTTAGAGGTGTGAATTGAGGATTGGCTGTGCATGTTCTTGTTTGATTGTTGTGCAGTCGGTCTAAGGTTCAAGCATCGCGAAGAAAGTGTGCTAAATCCTTCCGAACGACTAGTATCGATCGACACCGGTTATCAGGGTCGATTCCGGTTTAAGTCGATTGCGCGTTTAATTTGAGGTTGGTTTCGGTTTGGTCGAGGGGTGTCGACCGACACCAGGGAAGGGTGTCGATCGACACCGGTTATTGGAAAATCGACCGGTTTGATTCAAGTCGGCTGGTTTTGTCTGGTTAAGGGCTTGGAAGCCCTAAGTCGCGATAAAAAGCCCTGTGGCCGCGCAGAAAGTGACTTTTTCGAGTTTCAGAGAGGAAAAGGTGATTCTAAGGTGATTTTGAGAGTTTGGAGGAGTTTTGTGGAGTTTCTGAGGCTTCTGGTTGTTGTTCCTTCTCTTCTCCTTCCTTTCAATCCGTTTCTAAGGTGAGTGCGTGACTGTAGGTCCGTTAATCAATAGAGATTGTTTGATTTTTAGTTTATGTTGTTGTTCTTGAGTTGTTCTTCGGTTTTATGTGGTTTGATGCGTTTATGGGGGTTGAATCCCATTGATTGGTGTTTATTTTACTGTTTTCGCACTGTTTCATCGCGTTTGGTGTCTGGGCGTCGAGCTGGTGTCGACCGACACTCGATGAGTGTCGATCGACACTCAGGAGGCTGGCGTCGATCGACACCATAGAGGTGTCGGTCGACACCGACCTGGGTGTCAGGAAACGTGGGTTTCCTGACAGGTAGTTGATGTTATTGTTGCTGCATTATCATTGTTGTTGATTATTATGCTGTATTGTCTATTGTTTGACGTAATTGGCCTGTAGGCAGGATGATCCACTCACTAAGTATTTATGATAATACTTACGCATCTCTATTCCAATGTGATGCAGGTAACAACAATGTTCTTCCGCGGAAAGAGACCGAGAGAAGAGGATGATGAGATTAGGAATTTGATACTGGCGTTATTGTTGTGGTTGACAAGGAATTCGTGATGTTTAGGGTGTTAGTTTATTTTCAATAATGTAGCAAACCTGGTGTTTAGGTTGCTAGAGTTATTTCTTTATTGGTTATTGGTTTATTGGTTATTTGTTGAACGATTGTTTATGATTTAATAAGATTGATTTATTTCTGAGAACTTCCGCATTGTGTTGTTGGATTAGCTGTTGAGGATTAATATTTATGGGAATGTTAATCTGGGCTAATTATATAAAAAAAAAAAAAAAAGAGCTTGGTTGTTTCATTTGGAGAGTGTATCAACCTAAGTTCGAGTTGTTGAGGCGCGCTTTCCTAACAACAAGCAATAAGAGCAAGCAAAGATGAAGAACCAAAAGAGTAAATCCCGTTTTATGCAATCAAACAAGTCAAAACATATCAAGAGTCCATCGATCTCCTTCGGCCTAACGAGGGGATATACTCGGACATACTAAGATCAAGCAAGCAAGGCGAGATTGATATCATTATGCAAGTATGAAAAGAGATAAAGGTTGAAAGAGGCTTCTCTGATGAAGAACAAGTCGAATCCCTTGATAACTTTCGATCCAAAGTACAAAAGAGAAAAGGAAAAGATGAAAGAACAAAGATGAGATGCGAGTGCAATGAGTTGAACGGCGCCTCCTTCTTCCTTCTGGACGGCGCACCACCTAGGGCTTCTCCTCCTTGACGGCTGCTCTCTCTCTTGCACAATACACTCGCGGCTCTCTTCCTCCAAAGGCTAAAAACATTGTATTTATAGGCTTGAAGTCGCTAGGGTATTGAAGTGCTGAAAAAGGAAACTTTCCGGTTAACCGACTCTGAAGATTTGCGACGTGATTGGACCGGGTTTAGGACAAGTAAACCACCAAAAGCAAGCTGGGCTTTTTTTAAGTCGAGACAAGGTCCATGCCGCTGCATCCCGGGCCATTTGGTGGCGCTAAGTCTCCGTGGGCTTCGTTTACTCGCCTGGCGGACACGTCTTGGGAGAAAAATAGTATCTCCGTGATGGTTGATCCAAATGACTTGAATCCACTTCTTCGTGATGCATAACTCAAATATCTATCCAGCAAGACCAAGATCATGATTTGTGGACGTCGGTAAGACCCCTTGCCGCGGTTATCTTTCGGATACTCCGGTTCTGTCCAAATGCGAGAATCGGACAAATGGAGTTATATTGATGCTCTTGACTTGGAAACTTGCATGGATCATGGTTTGAGGCTCTTTTGCTCCTTTTTGAATCCTTTTTGATAATTTAACCTGTTAAGACTTCAAAACCAATAAATACAAGAAAACTACCTCTAAAGGCATAGAACCTTATTGAAAACATTTGAAAATACCAATAAATACTTAGTGAAAACATGCAAAATATGATGATATCAACTCCCCCAGACTTAGCCTTTGCTTGTCCTCAAGCAAACTAAGAAAGGAAAAGAGGTTTGAAAACGTGAGAACTCTTAAATCTTTTTGGAAATCCATGTCGACATTTATCTTAGTGATCCACATAAAACAGCAATGGCATTTAGAATTAAGAACAAGAAAGTACATACCATGAGTTTTGCAATCATCCCAAAGCAATCCACTTCTCTTTAGGCCATCCAAATTCTCCACCCTTGACTCCTTTAGTTTCTAAAGGTGTGGTCTCAACTAGGGAGTATCGATCAAAGGGGTTATAGACTCTTACCCATCCTCTTTTATAAAACACATGTCTTGGCTCTTGTTTCACCTCTCTCTCTTCTCACTTCTTAAGTCGATTCATCCCTTTTTTAGGGTAGCATAGTATTTTTTTATTCGACTTCTTCTCCTCTTTGTGGAGGTTTTTGGTGGATCTTCCATAGACGCGAGTATTGATGGTTGTAGCCACCTAATCCCCGGTTATTTGGATCAAAGGGTCTTCCATAGACGCGAGTATTGATGGTTGTTTCCACCTAATCCCCGGTTACTTGGACCTTGGTGCTTTTTCTTAAATTGAAGGGGAGAGAGAGGGGAAACCGAACTCACATAGACTTTCACTATTTGGTGAGGATGAGGAGTCGTACCCTTTGTAAAACCAAGCCCCTAGCCGAGAAGGTTAAGTTCATTAAGGTGCGGAGTCAAAAATGTATCCTTCTTAGGCCTTTGGAGACGTGGACATCTTTGGTAAATCGATCCACTCATGGTGCACATGTGATGAAGTAGACTGCCAAATACTGATCAATGGTCACTTAAACGCATGCACAACAATGGTTAGGTCCAAGATAAAGTCATAATTCTCGACAAAAGTTTTGACTCAATAAAAACGACTCGATGAAATGAAAACAATGCAAACAAAAATGTCAAAATGAACAAACTTATTAGTATAATCCCCCCAGACTTAACTTGCACCGTCCCGGTGTAAGAAAAATCAGATTAAGAGAGGTGAAATACGTAATAAATTTGAAAAAGGGAAAGGTTAGAATGATGTTACCAAGGGAGGACCAATTGCAATGAAGATCAGGGTCATATGACTGATTGGGGCTCCTCTGTAGGCATGATGGGTCGGTAAATATTGAAGGGCAATGCGCGGATCTCCTTGGTTGTCATTTCGGTTGTGTACGTCACACTCGGTCGACCCGTAATAAGTGCTATGAACCACATGACAAACCGTTAAGAATTTTATGAACGGGATTGAAAATTTACCGTCCAATATGATGTTTTAGAGCCGCTGGTGAAGTTTCAGGTCGTTTGGTCGAGCAGATTTGAAAGTCCGGTGTCGGGTGGATCCTTCGGACGGCCGTAAGGTGATGTGATGGACCACAGCTCGGACCGTCAATATTTCGCCGACCTATCTTTAAATTTCACCGACCAATCATATATTTTAGGAGCAGTGGTGAAGTTTCAGGTCAAACAAACGAGCGGTTTGGGAGTTGCATCATTTGGTGTTCCATACGGTCGACCGGATGATAGTGCAATAGACCACAGCGCAAACAGTGACGAATTTCTTGACCGAGCTTGAAATTCCACCGACCAACTTCATAGTTTATGAGCACTGGTGAAGTTTGAGGTCAAATGGATGATCGGTCTGAGACTTTCTTCACAACGTGGTGTAAACGGCTCCGGGAAGAGATTTTTGATCGTTCTTGAATTTGGCTCGTTCGTTCCTTGATTTTCTGTTGGAATGGTGACTTTGAAGCTCCAAGAATCCATTTCCATGTGGTGGTGTCTCCATGCCGTGATTTTGGTTTTTGTCGGCCTTCGGTGACCCGCCATCGACCGGATGTGGCATTCGTGCGTATCTCCTCATCCGTTCACATTTCTCCGTCCTATCTCTTGGATTTGCCGACCAATATGGTGTTGTCTGGTCGCCTGTGAAGTTTGGTGGACTTTGGTAACACGGATTGTGAGAGAGGGCAAGATGGTCCTTCGTTGCACCCGTTTGGTCGAGAGAATCACGCCGGATGGAATATCTTGAATTTTACTCGACCTTTTGGTGATTTTCTTTGACCGAAATGATTCTGCTTCCTTCCTTTATTAGTCCCAGGTGGTGCCCTCTCCTTGGTGTCGGTTTGGACAAGGGTGGGATGAATGGGTGGGACATCTTCTCGTTTGGTCTCCTCTTGGTTTCTCATCCTAACAAAATGCATGCAATAATGATGTGAAAACTAAAAATGAAAAAGGAAAAGAAAAATACCGTGTGGGTTGCCTCCCACAAAGCGCTTGTTTTAAAGTCATCTAGCTTGACTCCCTTTTTTATTTGTTTGATTAGGTGCGGATGTGATCGGCCAAAGGGTTTAGGATCCCTTTGGTGTCTTCACACTCTGGTTCAGGTGGATCATGAGGTGGTTTGGGCTCTCCATGATCATCTTCCATGTCGTCCTTGAAGACCAAAGCTCTCGGAAAAAGTTTTAAGGTTTTTCCGAGTTTCTCCTTTGCGGTTTGCTCATCTTTGGGGTCCGGATCCTTTGGGAGGAGGATTCTTATGCTGGCAAAGGACTTAGGCACACCGTCAGGTTCTTCTTCAGCTCCATGATTGTCAAAAGACGATGACAAGACCGAGTGAATATCCTTGAAGACATTCTCATGCTTCGGCTTCAACGGTTTCATCTCTTCTTTCGGTTTAGGGTAGGGCTCGCCCTTCTTGGTGCTTCTTGGCCGCTCGTCTCCTTCTCTTGGCATGAGTGTGCTCCTTTCTGGTGGTAGTTTGACTGCACTTGGAGCTTGTTTAAAGTTGACGCTTGGAAAAAAGATGTCTTGCCGGACATGACCAAGTGTTAGTTGGTTTCTCATGTAATTGATGACCGCCCCGGCTGTGGCTAAGAATGGGGTACCAAGAATCAGCTGATTCCTCTTTGATCCTTCCCATACCATGATTTGGAAATCAGTTGGGACATGTCTTTCTCCAATCTCTAACATAACATCTTCAAGCACTCCATAAGGCTCCATGCTTGATAGATCCGCAAACTCCACTCTCACCTTAGGCTCTTTGAAATATTTGAATCCCAAATCTTTGGCTAGTGCAAGAGACATGAGGTTCACGTTTGCTCCACTATCACACAAGCAATCGGTGAGTTGGTATCCATTGATACAAGCGGGGATCACAAACTTCCCGGGATCTCCTTGTTTAAGCAGCGGCTTGTTGTCAAGCCTTCTCTTGTAAGCTCGCCTTGACTCCCATGTATACCTCTCTGGTTTGTACCTCTCCTTAGGCTCATCTTCTCTTTCTTCTTCTTGAGATGGTATGGAGACAATGGCCGGTGGATCCTCTTTGGATGAAACAACACTACAAAACTTTTGCGGATTTACCTCTTGTTGCTTTTTAACCGCCTCGGCTGTTTGAGAGACTTGAACATCTAACTTCTGGACGTGGGTTGACAACGCCCCAAACTTATTGTTTAGATCACCAAACATGTGATCCATCTTCTCATGTAAGCTCTTGGTAGCTTGTCTTTGCTCCTCCATATATTTCTTAACCGCCACATCTACTTTTTCTTCTTGTTGAGCCGGTGCAACTCCTTGGGGGAAAGTGAGTGGCTGCTTCACTTGGTAGACTCCCTTAGGACAGAATTGTTACTTAGGCTGGTATTGACCTCCTTGATAAGTGTTTTGGCCTCCTTGATAAGTGTTTTGGCCCGGATAGACTTGATCATTTGGGTTCTCCACATTGGTGCTTCGGTAAGAGAGGTTGGGATGGGGGCGGAATGGCTGATTGTATCCTCTGTTCCCGTAGTTACCTCCTATGTAGTTGACTTCCTCTTGATTTTCTTCAGCTCCATCTCTCATAAACTCCATGAGAGGCTCTTCATTAGTGGCCAAAACATCATCGACCGCATGCACTCCTCGGTTGCTCTTTAGTAGTTGTGAGACCATGTTCTTCAACTCCATGATTTGAGCCGATTCCGATGATGAGCTCGTGGTTCTCACTCCTCTATTGTATTCAGGGCATGCATTGGAATCACTTGCAGCAAGATTCTCGATCAAAAGCTCAGCCTCCGGCACCGATTTGGTCATGAAGTTGCCATTGCTCGCGGTGTCAAGTGAAAGCTTGTACTTGTGATCAATCCCATTGTAGAAGATGTTCCAAAGGTTACCTTCTGAGAAGCCATGATTAGGGCAATCTCTTGCATACTCCTTGAAGCGCTCCAAAGCTTCATAGAAAGACTCCATTGGTGCTTGCTTAAACCCGGATATCTTACTCCTTATAGAGTTTGATCTTTGCTTGGTATAGAATTGGTTTAAGAAAGCTCCTTTGTATTCATTCCATGTTGTAATGGATTGAGGTGGCAGAGACTTTACCCATCTAAGTGCCTTGTCACTTAGAGAGAAGGTAAACAACTTGCACTTGAAGTAGTCCGGTGACACTCCATTGATCCGAGTAGTGCTACATATCTCCTCAAAGGTGTCGACATGGTCAAGTGGATGCTCAGTGGACAAACCATGGAATTGGTTTTGTTTCACCAAGGCAATGATTTGTGGCTTGATCTCAAAGTCGTTCCTTGGAGGCTGAGGTGGTCGGATTGGATTCCTATCCAAGAAGAATGCATCGGATGAATCAAAATCTCCCATAGTCGGATGCCTTGGATGCTGAGCGAATTGTGCTCTCCGTGGAGGCTGATGTGGTTGAGCTTGAGGCATCCCTTGGTGACCACCATGGGGGTTTTGATGATGCTGGTTTGGTGGTTGACCGGCGTCTTGTTGACCCGGTTGTTGTTGTTGCGGCTGTTGCGGTTGATCGGCTGCACCCGGAGGTTGTTGTTGAACGTTTGGTTGAGGAATGGCTCCACCTTGTGCCGCCTGATCAGCGCCAGCTCCTTGTTGGACGTGGGGGACTTGTGGTTGTTGCTCTTGGTCAGCGGCTTTTTGTTGTTCTCCTTGTGCCGCGGCTTCCCCGCCTTAATTCATTCTTTCTCTTCTTTGCCGCCTAAGTGTTCTTTCAAGTTGGTCAATGTCAAGATCTTCTTGTATGGTATTATCCGGATTGGACCTTCTTGTCATGCACCTAAGAGACACAAAGGAAGAGGATTAAGTAAAAATTTTACGGTTTTTTAGAGTTTTATGAAAAACAGAAAATGAAATGCAAAAATAAAAAGAACTAGACTAAAAATCAATCAAGAAACTTGAAAGAAATGCAACTCTTCCCCGGCAACGGCGCCAAAGAGCTTGATGCGTTGGGTTTTATGCTTCAAACTAATACAATTTATAACCCAACTTGGTAGAGCTGCAAGTGCACAGCCGTGGTAAGTCGGGGTCGAACACAAGGAAGAGAGATTTCGTTTCAAGTTTATGTTGAGTGATAAGTAGCTAGAACGAAGATATGAGTGTGGGGTGGTGCTAAAATCAAAGGAAAACAAGTGAGTAAGTGAATGAGATTGTAAACAAGATGGGAAAGATGTTAGGCAAGGGATAATCAATGGAAACTTTCAATGAAATGACAAGAGATTGCATGGGATAATTTATAAACCGCCTTGAACTCACAACACTAAGGTATAGCCTTTCCACTTTCGTGGCTCCGGCCACTATGCTTAAACAACCTAATAGACTCAACTTTCGATGGTTATTACAAGTTATAAGCATGCATTAATTAATGTTCAAGTTGTGATTGTTCACTAAGTTCCTTAGGTCGACTTTTGGAAGCCTAAAACACTTAGCTCATCAAATACTAGTTTCGGCAATACAACAAGCTTTTGGAGAGTGTATCAACCTAAGTTCGAGTTGTTGAGGCGCGCTTTCCTAACAACAAGCAATAAGAGCAAGCAAAGATGAAGAAACAAAAGAGTAAATCCCGTTTTATGCAATCAAACAAGTCAAAACATATCAAGAGTCCATCGATCTCCCTCGGCCTAACGAGGGGATCTACTCGGACATACTAAGATCAAGCAAGCAAGGCGAGATTGATATCATTATGCAAGTATGAAAAGAGATAAAGGATTGAAAGAGGCTTCTCTGATGAAGAACAAGTCGAATCCCTTGATAACTTTCGATCCAAAGTACAAAAGAGAAAAGGAAAAGATGAAAGAACAAAGATGAGATGCGAGTGCAATGAGTTGAATGGTGCCTCCTTCTTCCTTCTGGACGGCGCACCACCTAGGGCTTCTCCTCCTTGACGGGCAATGCCCGGATCTCCTTGGTTGTCATTTCGGTTGTGTACGTCACACTCGGTCGACCCGGAATAAGTGCTATGAACCACATGACAAACCGTTAAGAATTTTATGAACGGGATTGAAAATTTACCGTCCAATATGATGTTTTAGAGCCGCTGGTGAAGTTTCAGGTCGTTTGGTCGAGCAGATTTGAAAGTCCGGTGTCGGGTGGATCCTTCGGACGGCCGTAAGGTGATGTGATGGACCACAGCTCGGACCGTCAATATTTCGCCGACCTATCTTTAAATTTCACCGACCAATCATATATTTTAGGAGCAGTGGTGAAGTTTCAGGTCAAACAAACGAGCGGTTTGGGAGTTGCATCATTTGGTGTTCCATACGGTCGACCGGATGATAGTGCAATAGACCACAGCGCAAACAGTGACGAATTTCTTGACCGAGCTTGAAATTCCACCGACCAACTTCATAGTTTATGAGCACTGGTGAAGTTTGAGGTCAAATGGATGATCGGTCTGAGACTTTCTTCACAACGTGGTGTAAACGGCTCCGGGAAGAGATTTTTGATCGTTCTTGAATTTGGCTCGTTCGTTCCTTGATTTTCTGTTGGAATGGTGACTTTGAAGCTCCAAGAATCCATTTCCATGTGGTGGTGTCTCCATGCCGTGATTTTGGTTTTTGTCGGCCTTCGGTGACCCGCCATCGACCGGATGTGGCATTCGTGCGTATCTCCTCATCCGTTCACATTTCTCCGTCCTATCTCTTGGATTTGCCGACCAATATGGTGTTGTCTGGTCGCCTGTGAAGTTTGGTGGACTTTGGTAACACGGATTGTGAGAGAGGGCAAGATGGTCCTTCGTTGCACCCGTTTGGTCGAGAGAATCACGCCGGATGGAATATCTTGAATTTTACTCGACCTTTTGGTGATTTTCTTTGACCGAAATGATTCTGCTTCCTTCCTTTATTAGTCCCAGGTGGTGCCCTCTCCTTGGTGTCGGTTTGGACAAGGGTGGGATGAATGGGTGGGACATCTTCTCGTTTGGTCTCCTCTTGGTTTCTCATCTTAACAAAATGCATGCAATAATGATGTGAAAACTAAAAATGAAAAAGGAAAAGAAAAATACCGTGTGGGTTGCCTCCCACAAAGCGCTTGTTTTAAAGTCATCTAGCTTGACTCCCTTTTTTATTTGTTTGATTAGGTGCGGATGTGATCGGCCAAAGGGTTTAGGATCCCTTTGGTGTCTTCACACTCTGGTTCAGGTGGATCATGAGGTGGTTTGGGCTCTCCATGATCATCTTCCATGTCGTCCTTGAAGACCAAAGCTCTCGGAAAAAGTTTTAAGGTTTTTCCGAGTTTCTCCTTTGCGGTTTGCTCATCTTTGGGGTCCGGATCCTTTGGGAGGAGGATTCTTATGCTGGCAAAGGACTTAGGCACACCGTCAGGTTCTTCTTCAGCTCCATGATTGTCAAAAGACGATGACAAGACCGAGTGAATATCCTTGAAGACATTCTCATGCTTCGGCTTCAACGGTTTCATCTCTTCTTTCGGTTTAGGGTAGGGCTCGCCCTTCTTGGTGCTTCTTGGCCGCTCGTCTCCTTCTCTTGGCATGAGTGTGCTCCTTTCTGGTGGTAGTTTGACTGCACTTGGAGCTTGTTTAAAGTTGACGCTTGGAAAAAAGATGTCTTGCCGGACATGACCAAGTGTTAGTTGGTTTCTCATGTAATTGATGACCGCCCCGGCTGTGGCTAAGAATGGGGTACCAAGAATCAGCTGATTCCTCTTTGATCCTTCCCATACCATGATTTGGAAATCAGTTGGGACATGTCTTTCTCCAATCTCTAACATAACATCTTCAAGCACTCCATAAGGCTCCATGCTTGATAGATCCGCAAACTCCACTCTCACCTTAGGCTCTTTGAAATATTTGAATCCCAAATCTTTGGCTAGTGCAAGAGACATGAGGTTCACGTTTGCTCCACTATCACACAAGCAATCGGTGAGTTGGTATCCATTGATACAAGCGGGGATCACAAACTTCCCGGGATCTCCTTGTTTAAGCAGCGGCTTGTTGTCAAGCCTTCTCTTGTAAGCTCGCCTTGACTCCCATGTATACCTCTCTGGTTTGTACCTCTCCTTAGGCTCATCTTCTCTTTCTTCTTCTTGAGATGGTATGGAGACAATGGCCGGTGGATCCTCTTTGGATGAAACAACACTACAAAACTTTTGCGGATTTACCTCTTGTTGCTTTTTAACCGCCTCGGCTGTTTGAGAGACTTGAACATCTAACTTCTGGACGTGGGTTGACAACGCCCCAAACTTATTGTTTAGATCACCAAACATGTGATCCATCTTCTCATGTAAGCTCTTGGTAGCTTGTCTTTGCTCCTCCATATATTTCTTAACCGCCACATCTACTTTTTCTTCTTGTTGAGCCGGTGCAACTCCTTGGGGGAAAGTGAGTGGCTGCTTCACTTGGTAGACTCCCTTAGGACAGAATTGTTACTTAGGCTGGTATTGACCTCCTTGATAAGTGTTTTGGCCTCCTTGATAAGTGTTTTGGCCCGGATAGACTTGATCATTTGGGTTCTCCACATTGGTGCTTCGGTAAGAGAGGTTGGGATGGGGGCGGAATGGCTGATTGTATCCTCTGTTCCCGTAGTTACCTCCTATGTAGTTGACTTCCTCTTGATTTTCTTCAGCTCCATCTCTCATAAACTCCATGAGAGGCTCTTCATTAGTGGCCAAAACATCATCGACCGCATGCACTCCTCGGTTGCTCTTTAGTAGTTGTGAGACCATGTTCTTCAACTCCATGATTTGAGCCGATTCCGATGATGAGCTCGTGGTTCTCACTCCTCTATTGTATTCAGGGCATGCATTGGAATCACTTGCAGCAAGATTCTCGATCAAAAGCTCAGCCTCCGGCACCGATTTGGTCATGAAGTTGCCATTGCTCGCGGTGTCAAGTGAAAGCTTGTACTTGTGATCAATCCCATTGTAGAAGATGTTCCAAAGGTTACCTTCTGAGAAGCCATGATTAGGGCAATCTCTTGCATACTCCTTGAAGCGCTCCAAAGCTTCATAGAAAGACTCCATTGGTGCTTGCTTAAACCCGGATATCTTACTCCTTATAGAGTTTGATCTTTGCTTGGTATAGAATTGGTTTAAGAAAGCTCCTTTGTATTCATTCCATGTTGTAATGGATTGAGGTGGCAGAGACTTTACCCATCTAAGTGCCTTGTCACTTAGAGAGAAGGTAAACAACTTGCACTTGAAGTAGTCCGGTGACACTCCATTGATCCGAGTAGTGCTACATATCTCCTCAAAGGTGTCGACATGGTCAAGTGGATGCTCAGTGGACAAACCATGGAATTGGTTTTGTTTCACCAAGGCAATGATTTGTGGCTTGATCTCAAAGTCGTTCCTTGGAGGCTGAGGTGGTCGGATTGGATTCCTATCCAAGAAGAATGCATCGGATGAATCAAAATCTCCCATAGTCGGATGCCTTGGATGCTGAGCGAATTGTGCTCTCCGTGGAGGCTGATGTGGTTGAGCTTGAGGCATCCCTTGGTGACCACCATGGGGGTTTTGATGATGCTGGTTTGGTGGTTGACCGGCGTCTTGTTGACCCGGTTGTTGTTGTTGCGGCTGTTGCGGTTGATCGGCTGCACCCGGAGGTTGTTGTTGAACGTTTGGTTGAGGAATGGCTCCACCTTGTGCCGCCTGATCAGCGCCAGCTCCTTGTTGGACGTGGGGGACTTGTGGTTGTTGCTCTTGGTCAGCGGCTTTTTGTTGTTCTCCTTGTGCCGCGGCTTCCCCGCCTTAATTCATTCTTTCTCTTCTTTGCCGCCTAAGTGTTCTTTCAAGTTGGTCAATGTCAAGATCTTCTTGTATGGTATTATCCGGATTGGACCTTCTTGTCATGCACCTAAGAGACACAAAGGAAGAGGATTAAGTAAAAATTTTACGGTTTTTTAGAGTTTTATGAAAAACAGAAAATGAAATGCAAAAATAAAAAGAACTAGACTAAAAATCAATCAAGAAACTTGAAAGAAATGCAACTCTTCCCCGGCAACGGCGCCAAAGAGCTTGATGCGTTGGGTTTTATGCTTCAAACTAATACAATTTATAACCCAACTTGGTAGAGCTGCAAGTGCACAGCCGTGGTAAGTCGGGGTCGAACACAAGGAAGAGAGATTTCGTTTCAAGTTTATGTTGAGTGATAAGTAGCTAGAACGAAGATATGAGTGTGGGGTGGTGCTAAAATCAAAGGAAAACAAGTGAGTAAGTGAATGAGATTGTAAACAAGATGGGAAAGATGTTAGGCAAGGGATAATCAATGGAAACTTTCAATGAAATGACAAGAGATTGCATGGGATAATTTATAAACCGCCTTGAACTCACAACACTAAGGTATAGCCTTTCCACTTTCGTGGCTCCGGCCACTATGCTTAAACAACCTAATAGACTCAACTTTCGATGGTTATTACAAGTTATAAGCATGCATTAATTAATGTTCAAGTTGTGATTGTTCACTAAGTTCCTTAGGTCGACTTTTGGAAGCCTAAAACACTTAGCTCATCAAATACTAGTTTCGGCAATACAACAAGCTTTTGGAGAGTGTATCAACCTAAGTTCGAGTTGTTGAGGCGCGCTTTCCTAACAACAAGCAATAAGAGCAAGCAAAGATGAAGAAACAAAAGAGTAAATCCCGTTTTATGCAATCAAACAAGTCAAAACATATCAAGAGTCCATCGATCTCCCTCGGCCTAACGAGGGGATCTACTCGGACATACTAAGATCAAGCAAGCAAGGCGAGATTGATATCATTATGCAAGTATGAAAAGAGATAAAGGATTGAAAGAGGCTTCTCTGATGAAGAACAAGTCGAATCCCTTGATAACTTTCGATCCAAAGTACAAAAGAGAAAAGGAAAAGATGAAAGAACAAAGATGAGATGCGAGTGCAATGAGTTGAATGGTGCCTCCTTCTTCCTTCTGGACGGCGCACCACCTAGGGCTTCTCCTCCTTGACGGGCAATGCCCGGATCTCCTTGGTTGTCATTTCGGTTGTGTACGTCACACTCGGTCGACCCGGAATAAGTGCTATGAACCACATGACAAACCGTTAAGAATTTTATGAACGGGATTGAAAATTTACCGTCCAATATGATTTTTTAGAGCCGCTGGTGAAGTTTCAGGTCTTTTGGTCGAGCAGATTTGAAAGTCCGGTGTCGGGTGGATCCTTCGGACGGCCGTAAGGTGATGTGATGGACCACAGCTCGGACCGTCAATATTTCGCCGACCTATCTTTAAATTTCACCGACCAATCATATATTTTAGGAGCAGTGGTGAAGTTTCAGGTCAAACAAACGAGCGGTTTGGGAGTTGCATCATTTGGTGTTCCATACGGTCGACCGGATGATAGTGCAATAGACCACAGCGCAAACAGTGACGAATTTCTTGACCGAGCTTGAAATTCCACCGAACAACTTCATAGGTTATGAGCACTGGTGAAGTTTGAGGTCAAATGGATGATCGGTCTGAGACTTTCTTCACAACGTGGTGTAAACGGCTCCGGGAAGAGATTTTTGATCGTTCTTGAATTTGGCTCGTTCGTTCCTTGATTTTCTGTTGGAATGGTGACTTTGAAGCTCCAAGAATCCATTTCCATGTGGTGGTGTCTCCATGCCGTGATTTTGGTTTTTGTCGGCCTTCGGTGACCCGCCATCGACCGGATGTGGCATTCGTGCGTATCTCCTCATCCGTTCACATTTCTCCGTCCTATCTCTTGGATTTGCCGACCAATATGGTGTTGTCTGGTCGCCTGTGAAGTTTGGTGGACTTTGGTAACACGGATTGTGAGAGAGGGCAAGATGGTCCTTCGTTGCACCCGTTTGGTCGAGAGAATCACGCCGGATGGAATATCTTGAATTTTACTCGACCTTTTGGTGATTTTCTTTGACCGAAATGATTCTGCTTCCTTCCTTTATTAGTCCCAGGTGGTGCCCTCTCCTTGGTGTCGGTTTGGACAAGGGTGGGATGAATGGGTGGGACATCTTCTCGTTTGGTCTCCTCTTGGTTTCTCATCCTAACAAAATGCATGCAATAATGATGTGAAAACTAAAAATGAAAAAGGAAAAGAAAAATACCGTGTGGGTTGCCTCCCACAAAGCGCTTGTTTTAAAGTCATCTAGCTTGACTCCCTTTTTTATTTGTTTGATTAGGTGCGGATGTGATCGGCCAAAGGGTTTAGGATCCCTTTGGTGTCTTCACACTCTGGTTCAGGTGGATCATGAGGTGGTTTGGGCTCTCCATGATCATCTTCCATGTCGTCCTTGAAGACCAAAGCTCTCGGAAAAAGTTTTAAGGTTTTTCCGAGTTTCTCCTTTGCGGTTTGCTCATCTTTGGGGTCCGGATCCTTTGGGAGGAGGATTCTTATGCTGGCAAAGGACTTAGGCACACCGTCAGGTTCTTCTTCAGCTCCATGATTGTCAAAAGACGATGACAAGACCGAGTGAATATCCTTGAAGACATTCTCATGCTTCGGCTTCAACGGTTTCATCTCTTCTTTCGGTTTAGGGTAGGGCTCGCCCTTCTTGGTGCTTCTTGGCCGCTCGTCTCCTTCTCTTGGCATGAGTGTGCTCCTTTCTGGTGGTAGTTTGACTGCACTTGGAGCTTGTTTAAAGTTGACGCTTGGAAAAAAGATGTCTTGCCGGACATGACCAAGTGTTAGTTGGTTTCTCATGTAATTGATGACCGCCCCGGCTGTGGCTAAGAATGGGGTACCAAGAATCAGCTGATTCCTCTTTGATCCTTCCCATACCATGATTTGGAAATCAGTTGGGACATGTCTTTCTCCAATCTCTAACATAACATCTTCAAGCACTCCATAAGGCTCCATGCTTGATAGATCCGCAAACTCCACTCTCACCTTAGGCTCTTTGAAATATTTGAATCCCAAATCTTTGGCTAGTGCAAGAGACATGAGGTTCACGTTTGCTCCACTATCACACAAGCAATCGGTGAGTTGGTATCCATTGATACAAGCGGGGATCACAAACTTCCCGGGATCTCCTTGTTTAAGCAGCGGCTTGTTGTCAAGCCTTCTCTTGTAAGCTCGCCTTGAGTCCCATGTATACCTCTCTGGTTTGTACCTCTCCTTAGGCTCATCTTCTCTTTCTTCTTCTTGAGATGGTATGGAGACAATGGCCGGTGGATCCTCTTTGGATGAAACAACACTACAAAACTTTTGCGGATTTACCTCTTGTTGCTTTTTAACCGCCTCGGCTGTTTGAGAGACTTGAACATCTAACTTCTGGACGTGGGTTGACAACGCCCCAAACTTATTGTTTAGATCACCAAACATGTGATCCATCTTCTCATGTAAGCTCTTGGTAGCTTGTCTTTGCTCCTCCATATATTTCTTAACCGCCACATCTACTTTTTCTTCTTGTTGAGCCGGTGCAACTCCTTGGGGGAAAGTGAGTGGCTGCTTCACTTGGTAGACTCCCTTAGGACAGAATTGTTACTTAGGCTGGTATTGACCTCCTTGATAAGTGTTTTGGCCTCCTTGATAAGTGTTTTGGCCCGGATAGACTTGATCATTTGGGTTCTCCACATTGGTGCTTCGGTAAGAGAGGTTGGGATGGGGGCGGAATGGCTGATTGTATCCTCTGTTCCCGTAGTTACCTCCTATGTAGTTGACTTCCTCTTGATTTTCTTCAGCTCCATCTCTCATAAACTCCATGAGAGGCTCTTCATTAGTGGCCAAAACATCATCGACCGCATGCACTCCTCGGTTGCTCTTTAGTAGTTGTGAGACCATTTCTTCAACTCCATGATTTGAGCCGATTCCGATGATGAGCTCGTGGTTCTCACTCCTCTATTGTATTCAGGGCATGCATTGGAATCACTTGCAGCAAGATTCTCGATCAAAAGCTTAGCCTCCGGCACCGATTTGGTCATGAAGTTGCCATTGCTCGCGGTGTCAAGTGAAAGCTTGTACTTGTGATCAATCCCATTGTAGAAGATGTTCCAAAGGTTACCTTCTGAGAAGCCATGATTAGGGCAATCTCTTGCATACTCCTTGAAGCGCTCCAAAGCTTCATAGAAAGACTCCATTGGTGCTTGCTTAAACCCGGATATCTTACTCCTTATAGAGTTTGATCTTTGCTTGGTATAGAATTGGTTTAAGAAAGCTCCTTTGTATTCATTCCATGTTGTAATGGATTGAGGTGGCAGAGACTTTACCCATCTAAGTGCCTTGTCACTTAGAGAGAAGGTAAACAACTTGCACTTGAAGTAGTCCGGTGACACTCCATTGATCCGAGTAGTGCTACATATCTCCTCAAAGGTGTCGACATGGTCAAGTGGATGCTCAGTGGACAAACCATGGAATTGGTTTTGTTTCACCAAGGCAATGATTTGTGGCTTGATCTCAAAGTCGTTCCTTGGAGGCTGAGGTGGTCGGATTGGATTCCTATCCAAGAAGAATGCATCGGATGAATCAAAATCTCCCATAGTCGGATGCCTTGGATGCTGAGCGAATTGTGCTCTCCGTGGAGGCTGATGTGGTTGAGCTTGAGGCATCCCTTGGTGACCACCATGGGGGTTTTGATGATGCTGGTTTGGTGGTTGACCGGCGTCTTGTTGACCCGGTTGTTGTTGTTGCGGCTGTTGCGGTTGATCGGCTGCACCCGGAGGTTGTTGTTGAACGTTTGGTTGAGGAATGGCTCCACCTTGTGCCGCCTGATCAGCGCCAGCTCCTTGTTGGACGTGGGGGACTTGTGGTTGTTGCTCTTGGTCAGCGGCTTTTTGTTGTTCTCCTTGTGCCGCGGCTTCCCCGCCTTGATTCATTCTTTCTCTTCTTTGCCGCCTAAGTGTTCTTTCAAGTTGGTCAATGTCAAGATCTTCTTGTATGGTATTATCCGGATTGGACCTTCTTGTCATGCACCTAAGAGACACAAAGGAAGAGGATTAAGTAAAAATTTTACGGTTTTTTAGAGTTTTATGAAAAACAGAAAATGAAATGCAAAAATAAAAAGAACTAGACTAAAAATCAATCAAGAAACTTGAAAGAAATGCAACTCTTCCCCGGCAACGGCGCCAAAGAGCTTGATGCGTTGGGTTTTATGCTTCAAACTAATACAATTTATAACCCAACTTGGTAGAGCTGCAAGTGCACAGCCGTGGTAAGTCGGGGTCGAACACAAGGAAGAGAGATTTCGTTTCAAGTTTATGTTGAGTGATAAGTAGCTAGAACGAAGATATGAGTGTGGGGTGGTGCTAAAATCAAAGGAAAACAAGTGAGTAAGTGAATGAGATTGTAAACAAGATGGGAAAGATGTTAGGCAAGGGATAATCAATGGAAACTTTCAATGAAATGACAAGAGATTGCATGGGATAATTTATAAACCGCCTTGAACTCACAACACTAAGGTATAGCCTTTCCACTTTCGTGGCTCCGGCCACTATGCTTAAACAACCTAATAGACTCAACTTTCGATGGTTATTACAAGTTATAAGCATGCATTAATTAATGTTCAAGTTGTGATTGTTCACTAAGTTCCTTAGGTCGACTTTTGGAAGCCTAAAACACTTAGCTCATCAAATACTAGTTTCGGCAATACAACAAGCTTTTGGAGAGTGTATCAACCTAAGTTCGAGTTGTTGAGGCGCGCTTTCCTAACAACAAGCAATAAGAGCAAGCAAAGATGAAGAACCAAAAGAGTAAATCCCGTTTTATGCAATC
Source organism: Erythrophleum ivorense (assembly GCA_026724425.1). NCBI lineage: Eukaryota > Viridiplantae > Streptophyta > Magnoliopsida > Fabales > Fabaceae > Erythrophleum > Erythrophleum ivorense. The sequence goes on along the minus strand of JAIUCV010000212.1, from coordinate 62,132 downwards.
AAACAAGTCAAAACATATCAAGAGTCCATCGATCTCCCTCGGCCTAACGAGGGGATCTACTCGGACATACTAAGATCAAGCAAGCAAGGCGAGATTGATATCATTATGCAAGTATGAAAAGAGATAAAGGATTGAAAGAGGCTTCTCTGATGAAGAACAAGTCGAATCCCTTGATAACTTTCGATCCAAAGTACAAAAGAGAAAAGGAAAAGATGAAAGAACAAAGATGAGATGCGAGTGCAATGAGTTGAACGGCGCCTCCTTCTTCCTTCTGGACGGCGCACCACCTAGGGCTTCTCCTCCTTGACGGCTGCTCTCTCTCTTGCACAATACACTCGCGCCTCTCTTCCTCCAAAGGCTAAAAACATTGTATTTATAGGCTTGAAGTCGCTAGGGTATTGAAATGCTGAAAAAGGAAACTTTCCGGTTAACCGACTCTGAAGATTTGCGACGTGATTGGACCGGGTTTAGGACAAGTAAACCACCAAAAGCAAGCTGGGCTTTTGTTAAGTCGAGACAAGGTCCATGCCGCTGCATCCCGGGCCATTTGGTGGCGCTAAGTCTCCATGGGCTTCGTTTACTCGCCTGGCGGACACGTCTTGGGAGAAAAAGAGTATCTCCGTGATGGTTGATCCAAATGACTTGAATCTACTTCTTCGTGATGCATAACTCAAATATCTATCCAGCAAGACCAAGATCATGATTTTTGGACGTCGGGAAGACCCCTTGCCGCGGTTATCTTTCGGATGCTCCGGTTCTGTCCAAATGCGAGAATCGGACAAATGGAGTTATATTGATGCTCTTGACTTGGAAACTTGCATGGATCATGGTTTGAGGCTCTTTTGCTCCTTTTTGAATCCTTTTTGATAATTTAACCTGTTAAGACTTCAAAACCAACAAATACAAGAAAACTACCTCTAATTAAAGGCATAGAACCTTATTGAAAACATTTGAAAATACCAATAAATACTTAGTGAAAACATGCAAAATAAGATGATATCAGTCGGTCGACACCTTTGTTGCTGAGAGTCTTTTGCTTCTGTTTATTTATTGTTGTTGTTGTTTGATGTACTGTCTAGTGTTTGACGTACTTGGCCTGTAGGCAGGATGATCCACTCACTAAGTATTTATGATAATACTTACGCATCTCTATTCCAATGTGATGCAGGTAACAGGAATGTTCTTCCGCAGAAAGAGACCGAGAGAAGAGGATGATGAGACTAGGAACTTGATTTTGGTCATCTTGTTGTGGCTAGCAAGGAATTCGTTTTTAGGGTGTTAGTTTTATTTTTATTAATGTAGCAAACCTGGTGTTTAGGTTACTAGAGTTTATTCTTTATTGGTTATTGGTTTATGGCTTTTTGTTGAACGGATTATTTATTATTTAATATTATTGATTTCTTCTTGAGAATTTCCGCATTGTTTCTTATTTAAAAAAAAAAAAAAAAAAGCTTGGTTGTTTCACAATTGGCGTTTTCACGTCAAGGGTGGAAAACGAGATTGCAATGTTGACTTGGAACATAGAACGTGCTCATGTGGTGTGTATAACATTGATAAAATTCCTTGCTCTCATGTTATTGCAGCTGCAGCGGAAGCTAACGTACAAATGTCCTATTACGTGTGTGGCACTCATTCGAAGAACTCCTTGTACTCGACATACGCGCATCCAATTTACCCCAAATCGGGATGTGACTCTGACGTCAAGAAACAACCATGTTTGCCTCCCGTAGATAATTTCCTTCCTGGTCGGAAGAATAAATCAAGGTGGCAATCTTGGCTAGAAATGTCTAGGAAGAAAAACACTAGACCAAGGAAAATGCATAGGAAGTACAGCTGCTTCAAGTGCGGGGAACCGAGACATACTCGCCCTAACTGTGTAAGCTTGTTGTCTACTGTCTTGGTTTGTACCCCCATTGACAGATCTTGACAATTTTCCGTTTGTAAATCCTACAGGTCGCTGAAGACTGATAGGGCCTTACGGGAAGTCTACCTTTGAAGTCAACCCATGAAGTCTATTTATGGCGGATAACACTTGAATGTGTGTGTTGTTTTTAAAAATATGATACTTGATTCAAGTATAATGATCTCTTTTCAACTGAACCGTTTTAGGTAGGTGAAATGATGTGGGAACACTTGAATATATGTTATTTTCAAACCTTTGAAGTCTATTTATAAAGTCTAATTATGAAGTCTAACAATAAGTCTACCTATGAAGTCTAATATTATTTCTCAACTAAACCGTTTTAGATAGTTAAATGGAGCTTTTGGACTTGAATACTTGTTATATTTGAAAATATGAAGTCTAAGTCTAATATTATTTCTCAATTGAACCATTTTAGGTAGGTAAAATTGAGCTTTTGGACTTGAATACTTGTTATATTTGAAAATATGAAGTCTAACTATGAAGTCTAACTACGAAGTCTACCTATGAAGTCTAATATTATTTCTCAATGGAACCGTTTTATGTAGGTAAAATTGAGCTTTTGGACTTGAATACTTATTATATTTGAAAATATGAAGTCTAACTATGAAGTCTAACTACGAAGTCTACCTATGAAGTCTAATATTATTTCTCAATTGAACCGTTTTAGGTAGGTAAAATGGAGCTTTTAGACTTGAATACTTGTTATATTTGAAAATATGTAGTCTAACTATGAAGTCTAACTACGAAGTCTACCTATGAAGTCTAATATTATTTCTCAATTGAACCGTTTTAGGTAGGTAAAATTCAATGCAGGAAAAATACAATAAACAAAATGCCAAACACTTTCCTTGGTTGATCATACTAGACGACCCTGTAATGTTAATTGATAGGTTACAAAAAAATTAATTAGCCAAACCCTATCACTAGGTACAAAAGAGCATAGCTTTCGGGTTGCAAAAATAAACCCACATACCGCCGTTAAATTAGAGTTACTATATACCATACATACACTGGTAATCATCAATGCTCATCATATAAATCCAAACCTTCCCAGTCCTCGTTATTCTTATGGATCAGACATAAGTAAACCAGACTCTTTAATGCGGCTTAACTCTGTTAGCCAATCTACTACTCCTACGCCTAAGATTGTTATCACAGTTAGAAGTTTGTGGGGAATGAACGTGACTAACCTGACCACCGGTTTGATCCTTCTTGAGATCGGCATCGTTAGACTTCACATGCTCTTCAGCCACTGGATGCCTCAGCTTCTCGACAAGGCTCCCCTTAGCAACCACATCCGTAGTGAGGAGTTGAATCTTCTCATCACACCTTTCAAACCCAAGCTTCATCTATGCAAAGTGCTGTTTGGTGAACCGATCAAACAGCTCCTCTATCTTCACCTCAAGACTCTTCCACCCATCACCAGAGGGCTCCGCGGATGAATAACCAAACGTCCGACCCCTTTTTGCACTTAATGCTTCATAATCATCATCATTATCGTCATCATGGAGTCTCTTCTTGCCAGTATACTTCTCCGACTTCTCAAGATTCTCCGATTTCACAGACTTCCCTGACTTCACAGTCTTTGCCACGTATAACCCACTCGAAGCCCAGTCAGCTGGTTCTCAGTTCCATCCTCCACCAAATTCACCATACAGAGCCTTGAGGATGTTGTCAACCTTCCAGTCATCTACATCCTTGTCCCAAAGTGGGTACATCTCTGCCCTATCCACCATTGTCATGTGATTGAACATATCCTGTAAATGAAAATTATTCAAAGCAGGTCAACGGAAATGCACACAGAATATATGCAGAGAGTATTAGGCAAGGGATTACCTGCTTTTTCATGTTTTCTATAACATATTGCTTCCCTTTGATTCCGTTGAATGCCAGCAGCGGTGGCTCAGGATTATTAGGCCTCAGATCACCGTTGTCTTTTCCGAATTTTGGCATAGCATGGTACGCCCACACTTGCAAAACTTCAGCAAACCCGTCCAGAACATATGGTTTGCTCTGATCTACCCTCTTTACAGACTTGATGAGGATCTTGAAAGCTACTCGCCCCCATGGGTAACTTTCAAACCTGTCTAAGTCCATAACTAGACTAGCCAGTTCCACTCGTGTATGAGTGATGGGTTTGTGAGCATCAACAAAGCCAGCGTATATGGCCAAATAAGCCAACCTCAGCCTATCCTCTATGCTCCACTCTCCAGCAAACTTGCACGCTACTATAAGGTTTTCAACACTCGGACCAACCTTAGTATTCACACCAAGCTTCCGCCAGAAAGCATTCATTTCGTCTGTCTCAACAGTCGCGGGCTTCGTCAGTGCTTCTTTATACTCACAGTTGAGCCCGGTGATATGTTCGAACTCGTGCAATGGAAAACACAGTGGGTGTACACCCACACCACTCCATATCTCAAACTTCTTCTCGCAAGCTACGCCCATAGCGAGCAGACTTTGCACAACCTTTGATGCCCACTTGAATTTGATCTTCGTGAACTTAAAGAGGACACGAGCTTGGAATTCTCAAGCTCACTCTATTCATCCTTTGTCAGTAGAAGGTGCAGTTTCGCCCACAAATCATTGTTCTTGCTGAAATAACCAATGCTTCAGTCATATTCCGGTTCTTCTCCTTCTGTAAACAACCTCCTAGGAAATGTCACATGCTTCATCCTGTAAACACAGTTTAAACATGGAGAACATAGAAGAAGCATATTAAATGTAAAGTAAAAAATCAAGGAGACAATAGCAAATTTATGAAGTCTAACTGTGAAGTCTACTATGAAGTCTAACTATGAAGTCTAACTATGAAATCTACATGTGAAGTTTATCCGTAAAGTCTAACAATAAAGTCTAATTTTTGAAATCTAATCTCTAAGCCATAATTTCATACGTAAACCGCCGCTAAAGCGCAAGGGAAAGAGTTTTTTACCTTCTTCTTAGCGAGAACGGATATATGCAGACCTGCGACAGAAATACAATCGTTTAGACGAGGGTTTGATGGAGGTATAGAGATAGAAAATAGTCAAAGAGGGAGAACTCACCAGCGGCAAAAACCGAGGGTTTAGGTCGTTCGATTCCACAGGGGCAACCACGGCCAGCGGAAATCACGGCGGCGGTCGAGTTCAACACGGAGAAACTGAGTGAATATAACGGGAATAGAGGGAAAGTGACTTGTATCAAGATAGATAGATGAATAGGACTTACAGAAGTATACTTGAGAGAAGGAAGAGGCAATGGCGTGCGGCGGCGACGATGGTGGATCTGTCTGTCTTCGACAGCAAAGGAGATCGACGGCGAATGAGAGAGATAGAACGAAACGGAACGGACGGATTTGCAAATCGCCTATCCGAGAGAGAGAACGGAACGGAATGGCCAGATGTGAAAGTGAAAGTGAAACCATAATTTTGGATTAGTAATTCGTGAGATTGGGATTACCGGTTAGATCTTACCGATTGTGGCCGGTTAAATTTTGTTATACCCAATTCGACCAAACATTGAATAATTAATATTCCGGTTCCCGCCAATTTTTTCGTGAAGACTGAGCAGAGTTACCAAAAAAAAAATATAAAACTTCTTCTGCAATGTTTGAAAATTAAATAGGGCATTGCGAACCGGGTGGTTTACGTAATAGTGCTGGCCATGTGAGATGAAGAGTGTCCCATACTCCCATGTGTGTCTATTGTTTATTTGGTCTCTTTAGTCAACTTTGATTTTTTCCCTTATGTTATTGAATATCACAATTTACACGAGCAAACATTATATATCTTATTATATAAACTACCAATTTAATTACTGTTCTAATATCGGCCGTTAAGCCGATTAATCGTCCGATAAATCGTTTAATGGGTGCTAACCGTTACGATTTTGCCTAATTGCCATCAAAAACCGGTTAATCGTGGTTTGACCGGTTTAAACCGCTAAATTGCAAAAATCGCCCGGTAAATCTGAAAATCGTTTGGCCCACAAGTTTTGTTTGTCAAATTTAGGCCTATTTTCTTTGTTTCACATTATCATTTTTGTCGAAACTTTATTCCACATCATCTCAGCCAATATATCTTGTGTATATATGTGAATAAAACTATTTTTATCTTTTGTATTATATGTGAATTGGGAAAAATATTTAATATAATATTTTGTATGAGTATATGATCGATGTCTTATATATATAATTTTTTAAAATATTGAAATAAAGGAAAAATTCCGCCCAATTAATCCTTGAATGATTAGCGATTTATCCAACCGAACAATTAATGATTAGCGAGATCTTGAACACTGCCAATTAGCGGTATATCTTTTAAAATAAATAAAGCATCTTCAAGTGACCCCAAAAATTGCTGGCGTGTGATAAAAACGTAGCTGTAATGATTATAACAGATAACAACAATGAAACCAGTAGAAATTTACAAAAACGTGCATGAAAACTATTACTCCGATTTATTTTGTATGGACGATTTATAGGTGATGAGTTAAATATTTGTGAGGACGATTTATAGGTGATGATTTAAATATTTGTCAGGAGAGGTTGCCGTTTCTCATGTGTTATTTTTCATTGAAAATGTCTATACGGTTTTAGACGGGTTCATTTATGTTTCTTAATTGTGTGCGTACTGCGGAATGTGTAATGTATTATATTATTTGTTTATGTGAAAATCTACTCTACTCAGTAAATTTATTTTCCTGTCACAAAATAGTGATATTTTAAAAATTGTATTTAATGAAATAGCTCGTCAGAATATTAAACTATTTGATAATAGTAAAAGTAACACCATTCTGATGATCATTTACATAAATTCAATCTTTAAATTTTATCTTAAAAGTCACTCTTAATTGAATATTATAGCAGGACTGTGGTCATAAAACAATGGGAGTGTGTTCCCCTTCGATTCCGACTCTCTCTTTCTATATAATAACGAGCCGAGTCTTCAAAATCTTCAAAGAACACAAAAGACAAACTGCATTCTTCATTCTTAAAGAAAAATAATGACGATAACTTCCAAAACTCAAATTCTTCCCCTTTCTCTCCCGGTCATCGACTTCTCGGTTCCAAACCTCAAACCGGAAACTCCCGAGTGGGACTCAGTAAGATCCCGAGTCCGAAAAGCCCTAGCAGAATATGGATGTTTCGAGGCCTTGTTCGATGGAGCTTCTGTGGAGCTAAGGAAGGCACTGTTCGACGCCTCGGAGGAATTTTTTGATTTACCATTGGAGACCAAACTGAGTGCAAAGTCGTCAGACAACCGTAACAATGGATACTCGGGTCAGGTTCCGAATATGCCTTTATTCGAAGGCATGGGCTTTGACTGTGTAGATAATCCTGAGTTTGTCGATGACTTGACTCACAAGGTTTGGCCTCAAGGCAACTTCACCTTCAGGTTCCCTTTCTTATCTATTTTGGTTCATGTCACTTAAAATAAACTTTGATCAGAATTTAACATTTATTTATGGAACTAATAACGGTGTAAGATTTGAAATGATAATGAAGATGATTATATATATGATGTATAGAAGGTAGGATATGTAGCAGTTTAGTAATATGTATCAATGGCATAAATCAAAAATGGTCGAAAGAGAATACTAAGATTTGCGATATATTGCAGCAAGACTGTTCAGTCGTTTGCGGAGAAGTTGATAGAACTAAACGTGAAGGTGAGGACAATGATCATGGAAAGTTTCGGGCTCGACCAATACGTGGAGGAGCATCTTAACTCAGCGAAGAACAGATTTCAATTATTTAAATACAAAGGACTTGACGATAATACAGAAGACAATATAGGCATTGACACTCATATCGATAGACATTTCCTCACCATACTTTGCCAGAACGACGTAGTAGATGGCTTGGAGATAAAAACCAAAGATGGTGAAGAGTGGATCAAAGCTAAGCCATCTCAAGACTTTTCTTTCCTTGTTATCGCCGGAGCTTCTCTTCATGTAAAACCAAGTTTCCTTGAGTCTCAAGTTTCATCCTTTATAATCATTAATCAACATATATATAACATGGATGTTGCAGGTACTGTTGAATGGTGAGGTGTTTCCTCCGCTTCACCGTGTGGTTATAACCGGAAAGAAAGATCGGTATGTGGCTGGACTATTCTTGCCTCCTAAAGAAGGACTTATCATAAATGCGCCTGAGGAGATGGTCGATGATGAACATCCTCGTCTCTATAAGCCTTTTAATTTTGAGGCTTACTTTAAGTTTACCTACATAGACACCAGTAAGAGAGATCTATCTGCTCTCAAGGCTTACTATGCCCTATAGACATTTATGATGCCTTTCGAATAAATAAAACTATGTATCATTTGATGAATGCACTTGTTAATTTGCTCTCGCCTCTCAAGCTGGTTTGTTGTTACATTTTTATTTTTACCTTATTGACTCTTGAGCTTGTAATAAAACATAATTTGCAGAAATTCTATAATTACGTTTTTTTATTTAAAATTGATATAATTACGTTTTTCATTGATTACATCAGAAGAAAATTTTTTAACATAATCTTGACGGCAACAAAAACGTTACTGGTAACATGTACTATTGAATTCGAGTTGTGAGTATAGATGTTATGATTTAATCTGTAACTTGTGGTAAAAAAATGTATTAAATGTATTAAATTTCACAAGTTTATTAGTCAGTAAAAAATTGACAGTGTAGAGGAGTTTCTGGTTGTACATTAAAACGTTAGTAATCTTGATTTTGAAAATGTCTTCTCTTACGGTAATGCCACATCATCTTAAAAAGGGAAATTTAGCAAAACACACCAAAAAATGAAAGCTCTTGTCCCTATACTCCTTTTTTTTCAAATGTTGTCCATATACACTTTATTAAAATTTAATCTCATTTTTAACCTTCAAATCATATTTAAGTAAATTTAATAATTAATAAATAATTAAATTATTAAATAATTAATAAATAATTTGTTAAAAAAAAAGAGAAGAAAAGAAAAAAAAGTCGACATAAAGTCGACACAAAGGAAAAAAAAAAATTAAAGTCGACGGTCTTTCGGCGCATCTAAGAGAAAACTAGAGTAAAAGATAAGAAAAAGTAAAAAAGAAGAAGAAGAAGATGAGATAATCGTGGAAGGAGGAGGTGTAGGTTTTTTTTATTTTTTTACTGAGAAAATAAATAAAAGAAAATATATTTTTTCAAAAGATTTTTAAATATTCAGTTACTATTTTTGCTATATTTTCTCAGATTTTCGTAGAAGATGAATTCTACCTTCCGCAAAAATAAGTGTCAACGGAAGAATGGTGTTTCTACTTACGGTAGAAGACGTTGTTTTGAGTAGAACACATAATCTACGAGTAGTGGAAGACAATATTTTCGGCAGAACATGCAATCTAAAAAATGTAGAAGAGAGTGTTTACGGTAGAATACAGATTCTACAATTAGTAGGAAACAGTGTCTATGGTAGAATATAGATTCTACCGGTGGTAGAAAACAGTGTAACACGTAGAACAATTGACGAACCATTCTACCAACTCGTAGAACGTATGATATTTAGCAAAAGGCAAATTCTACGACGGTAGATGACTGAACAGACGGTAGAATTCATGTTCTACTACGGATAGATGTTAGAGCATTTAGTAGAAGACATATTCTACTTTGAAAACCAAACTTGGTAGAACCAAACTTTATTTAATTTTCTGAACTTCAAATTTCAAAAAACAATTGTGAAAAAATTCTCTAAAATCTTCATATAATATTATTGAATTTAATAAAAAAAAATTTGTAAAAATTTTAAATTGTAAAACTATTTATTTCATATTGTTAGTATATGCAAGGGTATTATAGTCCAAATTTGTGAAATTTCAAAAAAGGTGTAAGAGGACAAGAGGTCTCATTTTTTGGGGTATATTCACAATTCTCCCTTTTAAAAATCTCTCAAAAATTGACATGTCAGCAATTGAATTTTTAATTTTAAATTGTTTATTTTATTTATTATTATTAAACTTTAATTCTTCATAATAACTTACATCAGTTAATATAGTTTTATCTAAAATTTGAAAGAACATCTATATAAAAGATAACTATTTAACAACACCAATCTGTCAAAAAAAAAACAACACCAATCTAATAATTATACTAACAAATATTTTTCAAAAATACATGTACATTTTGGGATTGGGGATGGAAATTTACGAGTATGAGACGGAAATGAGAGAATTAGGAATTGATTTTGTTCGCTAAGAAAATCTTATCAGAAATGGAACAGAAAGTTCAGATAACTATACGGGTTCAAGAAATTTTTTTTTAACTAAATTCTCTTCTTAAAATCTAAACAATTTGGGTAAGTATTAAACTTTAGAATGAATATTTTAGGTGGGAAAATTCCATAAAGTTCGGAAATTTCAAAAATAAATCAGAAATTTATATATAATTTGATTTTTTATATTTAAATAATCATGTAATTTGGGTACTCTATCACTATCTCATACATGTTTCTTTATTTTCCCTTATCAGTGTGAAAAAATAAATGATTTCAAATTTATTAATTTGAACGGTTCGAGAACGGATAAGAAATTTGGAACCTGATGAAAAATTCGGAACAAGAAAGGGATGGAACGGAAAAATCTTCCCGAAATGCTCAAAGCCGTTAAAACAGTAAAACAAAAACTAAAAAAATAATATAGACAAAAAAATAATAAACAACAATATATAATTAGCCACGCGAAACGCGGGTCACTACCTAGTATATATGTATATATTTTGTTGGCTTTACTCATTTCAAGAAATGCCGCCTCATCATCCACTTTATTATTAAATTTTAATAATTTAAATATATAGATTATATTAAGAGGAATATGGAAGATCGTTTTCATAAAAGTGAAATTTAATTTATTATTTAATTTTAATAGTTTTAATACATATAAATAAGTAGAGAAAAAAATACATATAAATAAGTTTGATATAAGTGGAAGCTTTTTGGCCCAACGATTTGATTGAGGGTTTATTAATGTTTCTACATTAGGGAATATGAAGTTCAAATTCAAAAGAGTGTGATTTATTATTATTTATTCAGATTAATGAAGATATATTTGCAGGAGATTTAGATTGTCAATCATAGTATCTCAAAAGATAGAATTGTTCGTAGCAAAATCATCCTTGTAACATTTCTCATAATCTATAATAGTATAATAGATCAGCTGAAATCTTATATATAATTAGGGAGTTCTCTCTCCATCTAAGGTGTCCACATCAGTATAAAATATTAAATAGTATACATTAAATACATATCTATTCATATTTCATTATATATATTTCTATTGAACATAATTAAATTTAAGAAAACAGACAAATAAATTAAATAATAAATATCAAGTATGTGATAACTTGGTATTTAAAGTTAAAAAATTGTAATATAAAATGGAGAAAAAGTAATGAAATATTTTACTCGAAATAGTATATAGTTAGATTTTATATAAAAATTGTATAGATGATTTATCTTTAAAAAAATGTTATAATGTGTTTACGAATTAAAAAAAATGTAGAACATAATTTAATTAACACAATGGATTGCTAATAAAAAAATGTATTCTATGTAATTGAAAATGAAAAGCTACAGTTCTTTTAAGAATTGTGATATGACTGTTTTAAAAATACAATTTAAATTTACTAAAATAGCATATAATAATCAATGGTCATCATACTTTACAAAGAAAAATAGATATGTAATAATTCTACCGTTGAGTAAATGCGATTTTTCACCATATTTACAAATTCTACCGTTGAGTAAAATACATGCTTATAGTCTTCTTTGCTCTTTCTTCATTGTTGTGTCAGAAAAAATGTTTACTTGCATTGATCTTATTTGCTATCAACTTTAACGAAAGCTTTACTCAAATTCAGAATTTTACTTTACCAAAAAATAATCATAATTTTACGGAGAAAAACAAAGATTGGTGGGCTTTACTACGGGAGCTGCTTAAGCCACCACTACACACGACAGTGAAAAATTAATTAGGTGGACCTTATACTAACTAATTAAATTGTGTGGCCTAAAGCACATGCTTTGCGTGCTTTATAGCAGGTCGGGTCTATTCTCCATTATAATCTATCCATTTCAAGGAAAACGGCTAATTCGTATCTCAACTAAAATTAAAGATTTTATTTCATACCCCAACTAAAAAGATGTATCAATTCATACCCCAACTATAAGAAATCATCTTTTTCATACCCAAACTAATCATCTTGTAGTCAAAACAAGCATTAACTAACGGGGTATTGGTCAACGACGATTTTCCGTTAACGGAGATAACCCAGTTTGACACATTACCTACCACGTGGACAAATTATCAAAACGACGTCGTTTTGATAATTTCTGAAAATAAAATAAAACTGCTACTTCGGGGATTCGAACCCGTGTCCTCAACTTTGAAAGAAAACGCAGCTGAACACTAGGCTACGTCTATATTATACTAACTAATTAAATTGTGTGGCCTAAAGCACATGCTTTGCGTGCTTTATAGCAGGTCGGGTCTATTCTCCATTATAATCTATCCATTTCAAGCAAAACGGCTAATTCGTGTCTCAACTAAAATTAAAGATTTTATTTCATACCCCAACTAAAAAGATGTACCAATTCATACCTCAACTACAAGAAATCATCTTTTTCATACCCAAACTAATCATCTTGTAGTCAAAACAAGCATTAACTAACGGGGTATTGGTCAACGACGATTTTCCGTTAACGGAGATAACCCAGTTTGACACATCACCTACCATGTGGACAAATTATCAAAGTGTGAACCCGTGTACCACAAGCACGTTTTGATAATTTGTACCACAAGCACGTTTTGATAATTTTATTTTAAATTTTTAATTTATTAGTTTAAATGAATTATATTGGAATTTTGGTTTAAAATATTTTAAATCCAAAAATTTAATTAATTCGGATTTACGGTTAAATAGATATTCGAGTTATGATGTGTCCTCAACTTTGAAAGAAAATCGAGGGTTTCTCCGTTAACGGAAAATCGTCGTGGACAAATTATCAATCCATTGGACCTTTGGGGATTCGAACCCGTGTCCTCAACTTTGAAAGAAAACGCAGCTGAACACTAGGCTACGTCTATATTATTGTAAACATTTACATCTCATATATATAATGAAAGTAAGCATACATGATCTTGATAATTTTGTTAAATTGTTGCAGATTATTGACTCTTTATTTTAACAATTACAACTCGAATATATATTTACCCGTTAATCCGAATTAATTAAATTTTTGAATTTTGAAAATTATAATTTTTGGGAGAGAAGCCTCGTAACTAGTGGACCAATAACATAATTTTGGTTGTTACTGAAGAAACATTTATTTATTATGAATGTATAATTTTATATAATTTTTATTAATATATTTTTTATTGAATCATTATAAAATTTATTAGTTTAAATACATAATTTTATTTTAAATGTTTAATTTATTAGTTTAAATGAATTATATTGGAATTTTGGTTTAAAATATTTTAAATCCAAAAATTTAATTAATTCGGATTTACGGTTAAATAGATATTCGAGTTATGATTATTAAAATAGAGAATCAATAATCTGCAACAATTGAACAAAATCATCAAAGATCATGTATGCTTACTTTCATTATATATATATGAGTTGTAAATATTTACAACAATATAGATGTAGCCTAGTTGTCAGCTGCGTTTTCTTTCGAAGTTGAGGACATGGGTTTGATTCCTCAAAGTAGCAGTTTTTTTATTTTCAGAGATTATCAAAATGACGTCGTTTTGATAATTTGTCCAAGTGGCAGGTGATGTGTCAAGCTGAGTCATCTCCGTTAACGAAAAATCGTTGTTGACTAATACCCCGTTAGTCAATGCTCGTTTTGGCCACGAGATGATTAGTTCGGATATGAAAAAGATGATTTCTTGTAGTTGGAGTATGAATTGGTACACCTCTTTAGTTGAGGTACGAAATGAAACCTCTGATTTTAGTTGAGGCACGAATTGGTCGTTTTCCCACCCATTTCACTATTAATTCCATATTTTAGTAGGATCTGTGGTTCATGACATCATTGACATGTGAAAAACAATGGGACTGTAACCCCATTGATTACTCGCGTAGAGTATTTTTATTTACAGTTATAAGATAGTGAGTTAAACACTTTAATAATTTAATTTAAGGCTACAAACCAATCATAGTATTATTTTATTTTTTTGAAGACCTAACTCATCATGTTTACTTCCAATATTATAACGAAGCGAATCTTCAAAATCTGATCTTCTTCAAAATCTTCAAAGAACACAAATATAAATACACTCTTAATTCTTTAAAGAGCAAAAACAAAAAAACAAAAAAACAATATGACGATTAGTTCAGAAACCCGATTTCTTCCTCTTTCTCTCCCGATCATCGACTTCACGAGTCGTGATCTCAAACCGGAAACGCCAGAGTGGGATTCAGTGAGAGCTCGCGAGTCCGAAAAACCTTAGAAGAATACGGATGTTTTGAGGCCTTGTTCGATGGAGCTTCAGCGGAGCTAAGGAAGGCAGTGTTCGAGGCCTCGGAGGAACTTTTTGCTTTACCACTGGAGACCAAACTGAGCACAAAATCAGACAAACTAATTTACGAAGGTTATTTGACGATTCCGACAATGCCTTTATACGAAGCTGTGGGCTTTTACGGTGTAGATAATCCTGAGGTTGTGGATGACTTGACTCGCAAGCTTTGGCCTCAAGGCAACTTCACCTTCAGGTTCCCTTCTTATACAGTTCTTGTTTCACATTAAAAACAAAAAACAAAATTAGGCTTTTAATTGAGATTTTGTGAAATTCTCAAAAAGATGATTCCTCCAATTTTTTTTTTATCACTTGATTTAATTTCCCTAAGTTTTAGGTAATATTGTTTTCTAAAATCTTGAATGGATAATCAAATGAAATTTTCAAAAACTAAAATAACTAAAAAAACTAACATTCAAGGCCTTTATTAGTACTTATATTTTCCACATGAAGATTTACAACATATATCTGGTTTATCTGTTTGTATTATGGTATTAATTTTAAATAATTCCAAAATGTCAAAATAGATGAATCGATTGTTAAGTACTAAGATTTGAGATATATTTCAGAAAGAATGTTCAGTCGTTTGCGGATAAGTTAATAGAACTAAACATGAAGGTAATGATCCTGGAGAGTTTCGGGCTCGAGAAATACATGGAGGAACAATTTAACTCAGCAAAGAACCAGGTTCAGTTACTTAAATATAAAGGACTTGACGATAATACAGAGGAGAAGGTAGGTTTTGACCCTCATATCGATAGACAGTTCCTCACTATACTTTGCCAGAACGATGTAGTAGATGGCTTGGAGATCAAAACCAAAAATGGGGAAGAGTGGATCAAAGCTAAGGCATCTCAAGACTCTTCTTTCCTTGTCATGGCCGGGGGTTCTCTTCATGTAAGGAAATTAAGCTTCATCGAGTCTCTAGTTTCATGCTTTTATATATAATCTTCAATCATGTGATCAACATATATATAATATGGGTTTTGCAGCTACTGTTGAATGGTGGGGTGCATACTCCGCTTCACTGTGTGGTTATAACCGGAAAGAAAGATCGGTATATGGCAGGGCTGTTCTTACCTCCTAAAGAAGGAGTTATCATAGATGATAAACATCCTCGTCTCTATACGCCTTTTGATTTTGAGGCTTACTTGAAATTCACCCACATAAATACCAATGGGAAAGGTCTATCTAATCTCCAGGCATACTGTGCCCTTTAAAAATTATTGGTGCCTTGCGAATAAATAAACCTTGCGAATAAATAAACTATGTATCATTCGATTAATGTCCATTTGTTGATTTTCTCTCAAGTTTTTTGTTTCTTTTCTCTTGCGTGATATCGTTTGATTAGTCTGCCTTGTTGACTCTCGAGCCTTTATTAATTTGTTTTTGTTGTTGTTGCTAAGTATAAAATATAAGACCATCTCCATTGGTAGATATAACGCCCCGACCGCCCATCCCGAGGAGTCACCTACGCCCTCTCTCGGCTCGTGGGCCTCACCCCTGTCCGACGGCCGGTCCGTTATTTTTGAGAGGCTCTACCGACTTATTTACTATCCCTGCAATCAACACCCGACCCTTTCCCGTGTTTTGACCTCACTCACACGGTGATCCGCAGACCACTTCCCGGAAGGTCACCCATCCTTCCACTACTCCAGCCCAAGCACGCTTAACTCTGGAGTTACTTATGGGCCTTAGACCGAAAAGGTAAGTGCACTTTGTTGAGATATATAGCCAAATCAATTCTTTTAAGCCTCTCCACAAACCGGGATGTTACAATTCACCCCCACTCACTGAGCGAAACGTCCTCGTTGCGCACCTGGATCGTCACCCCCTGACGGTGTGAGTCAAGGCCACTCCACTTGACTCCACACTCACGTCTGGGTTCGGCTCTGATACCAAATTATAACGCCCCGACCGCCCATCCCGGTGAGTCACCCACGCCCTCTCTCGGCCCATGGGCCTCACCCCTGTCCGACGGCCGGTCCGTTATATTTGAGAGGCTTTACCGACTTATTTATTATCTCTGCTATCTGGATCGTCACCCCCTGACGGTGTGAGTCAAGACCACTCCACTTGACTCCACACTCACGTCTGGGTTCGGCTCTGATACCAAATTATAACGCCCCGACCGCCCATCCCGGTGAGTCACGCACGCCCTCTCTCGGCCCATGGGCCTCACCCCTGTCTGACGGTCGGTCCGTTATTTTTGAGAGGCTCTACCGACTTATTTATTTTCCCTGCAATCAACACCCGACCCTTTCCCGTGTTTTGACTTCACTCACACGGTTCCGCATACCACTTCCCGGAAGGTCACCCATCCTTCCACTACTCCAGCCCAAGCACGCTTAACTCTGGAGTTACTTATGGGCCTTAGACCGAAAAGGTAAATGCACTTTGTTGACATAGGTAACCAAATCAATTCTCTTAAGTCTCTCCACAAACCGGGATATTACAGTAGATACCCATCTACAATATTTTTTAATATTATTTTTTCTTCTTTTTCTTTTTTAAGATCTTTTGTAATTGCTTTTAATTTTTCACTACTCCATTGCTAGAATCTCAAGGTGTAACATCCCAGAACGAAGAATTGTCTTTTTTCTCTGGTGTCGAGCGACACCAGTCCGAATTGCGATTTCCGGTTGGTTTTAATTCGCCCGGTTTGGTCCGGTTAAGGGTGGGAAACCCTAAGTCGCGAATATAAAGTGTTGTGGCCGCTTTTCCTTTGTCTTTTTCGGGTTTTGGAGAAGACAAAAGAGGCAGAGAGAGTTGTGGTGATTCAAGGTGATTTCTGGGTTGATCTGAGGTTGTGTGGTGCTGTTCTTCATCTCTTCTTCTTCTCAATCCTTAATCAAGGTGAGTGCGTGACTGTAGGTCCGGAATTTCTTGATGGGAAATTGTTGATTGAAGTTTTGATGAGTTTTGATGCTGTTCTTGAGTTATGTGTTGATTTTCGTGATGATATGTGAGTTAAATCGTGTTTTTTGTCGCTCGAAACCAGGCCGGTTCGGTCAGAGGATTCCTGTTTAATCGAATTAAAATTGAATTAATTGGTTAAGTTGGTTAAATTGAATTATTTTCGGTTTCCTGGTTTAATTTATTTTAAGTGGTTAATTGAGTTGGTTTAATTAATTATTTTCGGTTTAATAATTAATTAATATTATCATTTAATTTTGAGAATTATTTAATAATTATTTGGAGATGTTTTAATTATGAGAAAAATATTAAATAATTGTGGAAAATTATTTAATAATTATGGTAATTATTTTAAGTGTCATTAATTATTTAAATGGTGGTTTAAATAATTAATTGATAGAAATATTATGAAAGTTACCTTAAAATAATTGTGGGAAATTATTTTAAGTGGTTTAAGATAATTGTGGTAATTTATTTAAGTGGTTTAAAATATATGTGGTAATTATGTGAGTGTTGGGGAATTATTTAATTATGAGAATTATCTAATGTTTATGAGGAAGTATTTTAATAATTATGAGAATTATTAATGCGATTTATTATTGTGAGATATTATTTAATAATTATGAAAATTATTTAAAGGACTTAAAATAGTTTAGAAATTGTGTAAATGGCCTGTAGACATGATGATCGCCTCACTAAGTATTTGTGATAATACTTACGCATCTCCATTCCAATGTGATGCAGGTAAAGGCAAAGTGTGACCGCGGGATCGAAGCTGAAGAGGGGGATGCATGATGTGTTGGTTTATTGTTTATGTTATTGCACCTGGTGTTAGGTTGCTAGACTATTTATGTTTCCGATTTTAATTGTTATTGGTTATTGGTTTATTGGTTATTAATTTAATTGTTAAAGACTTCCGCTAGAATTGTTTAAGTATTTATTTATTGATTATAAAAAAAAAAAGTGTTGGTTGTTTCGCAAAGGGTTGTTAAAAAAGTAAAATAAAAATTTAATTTTTTTTATTGTAAACATAATATAATATTTTTAAATGAAAGATAAATGAAGATTTTTTAGGAGCTGAGGTCTTCGAAATCTTTGTGGGATCATGCAATATGTAACATCCGTAAACCAATCTCTCGCAATGGGCGAGTGGTGTCGGGTCGACACCGGTCCGAATTTCGGATTTCCGGTTTGCGACTGGTTTAAGAAGAAAACCTAGTTGTCGACTTTATAAGCGTTTAGAGCTGCGTTTTTAATATGTTTTCGAGACAAAAAGAGGAAGACCGAGAGAGGAGAAGAAAAGAGAGATTTTCTAGGCGATTTTGAGAGCTTTGGGTTGCTTTTCTTCACTGTTCATCTTCATTTTCTTTGTTTAATCCTTTGTCAAGGCGAGTGCGTGATCGTAGGCTCTTGAGTTTCTAAATCTGTCGAATTGGTTGATTTATGGTTGAGGTTATGCTGTTTTCGTGATTGGGTTATGTGATTATCGTGTCTTGAATCGTGTTTATCTGTGCTGGACTATGATTTGCGTGTTTGTGTGTTGATTTTCGTATTTGGGTTTCGAACTGCGAGTCGGTGTCAGCTTGGTGTCGCTCGACACTGGTTTTCTGACCAGTTTGATTGGGTGTTGGTTCAATCGAATTTAATTGGTTTAAATTAAATTAAATGGTTTAATTGGTGAATTATTTATTTAATGGTTGAAATAATTAAATAATTGGACGAAAATAATTGTGGAAATCTTTTATAATATTAATTGAGAAGTACATTATAATATTTGGATACAAGAATAGGAGAGAAAAACTATTTGGATAAAAGAATAGGAGAGAAAACCTGTTATGATACAAGAATAATAACTTAAAACAAACCGACAAATGGTTCAGTCAAACCAGAAATCAAATCTATTAATTGATCTGGTCGAAAAAAAATTGAAAATATATCTGAAAGCCTCAAAAAAATCCGAAAAACCTAAAAAATATATATCTATAATATCATAAATAATCCAAAATATCCATTCGGGTAATTTGGGTACCCGATCGGGTATTGGTTCGGTTCTGGTATTATCTGATACCCACTGGTATCAAATATTTTACCCATCGTGTAATTTGTTTTATACCCAAAATCAATCGGGTACGGGTATTGTGGGTTAGTTCGGTTCGGGTTTCGGGTATGGGTTAAAAGTCTCAAGCCTACTCCCTCATAACAGAAATATAATGAATCGAAACAAAAATAACCTAAACTAAACTAAACTGAAAATATAAAAAAATATATCCCTGCACAGTACTACTGCACGGGTCTACTTCTAGTTATTATTATTATTATGGAAATCATTTCTGAGTATTGGAAAATTATTTAATAATTATGAGATTTATTTTACAATAAGGTTTAATTATTTGAAAATTGCGTAATTCGCCTATAGGCGGGGTGATCGTCTCACTAAGTATTTGTGATAATACTTACGCATCTCATTTTCGGTGATGCAGGTAAAAGAAAAGTGTGATCGCGGAATCAGGGCCGAAGAAGAGGATGATAGGGTTTTTTTTTTGAGTTGTTTAAGTTGTTAGCAGAACCTGATGTTTAGGTTGCTAGTTTAGTTATATGAATTCTGGAATTGGTTACTGTTGACTTGAATTCTTGATATTATTTATTGAGTTATGTTTAAAGACTTACGCATTTTGTTGATGTTTGTGATAGCTGTTGAAAATTAATTTTTATGGAAATATTAATTCGGGCTATTTAATTTTTTTTAAAAAAGCTTGGTTGTTTCATTTTGGTATCAGAGCCCTTACGGTTTTAGGACTGATATAATTGGGTGAACTGAGACTATGTGTTTAATTGATTATATGTGTTTTAGTCAGTTAGTCTCTTAGTATCATCTTCTTCGGCCTTCAAAGTGATTTCGCGGTGAGTTGTGTGTTTTGTGTTTTGTTGTGTTTTGTTTTTTAGCTTACTCATTTCCTGTTCTTAGGAAGTGCAGCGAGATGGATGCAGGTGCTAGAAGCCGTGGTGCGAGAGGTCGTGGTAGAGCCCGTGGGGGCAGAGCAGTTGGCCGTGGTGGCCGAGCTGCGGGCCATGGAGGCTGGGGTCGTGGTCGTGGACTACCGGCAGATTCGGGAGAGAGTATAGCACCGAGTGTGGCGACTGCGTCAGTGACTCAATCAGTTTCGATGGCGGGTGATGCCAGTGTGCGTGCTGGTGGAGGCGCGGGGGCTGAGGCGGCCCCAGCTCAGGGACGTGATGACCTAGTGGTGGGTTTACTGACGCAACTGTTGGCACGTTTTCCGCCAGCGGTGCTCCGGGTGCACTTCCAGTGGCCGGGGCGCAGCATGGTGTTGCAGTTGTTGGATAGTCGGGGGCTGTAGCTGTTGGGCATCCGCCTTATTTCCAGATGATGGGGCAGATGCAGAAGATTTCAACGCTTTTCTTCGAGGGTAGAGTTGGGCGGGAGGAGGCCACTAAGTGGCGTATGAGACTGGAGTGGAACTTCCGGTCTATCAGATGCCCGGAGGAGTACCAAATGGAGTTGGATGTGCATTATCTGGGTGGAGATGCACATTTGTGGTGGCGGTCCATCGAGACTATGAGGGCAGTGTGGACTTGGGGCGAATTCCTAGCGGAGTTCAACGCCAAGTACTTTCCTCAGGAGGCTCAAGATCGTCTTCAGATGAGGTTTATGGCGCAGTCTCAGGGAGAGAGGTCAGTGCGGGAGTATGATGCAGAGTTTAGCAGACTTGTGGTTCATACGGGTCGTGGTATGGAGGACGAGCGGGCTCTTATGCATAGGTTCCTGCAGGGGCTTCGGTTGAGTATCCGGACTCAGTGCAGAGGCGGTGTCTACACTTCGAGGGCGGATCTAGTGGAGCTAGCGGCTTCGATTGAGGAGGATCTGCGTGAGCAGGTTGGTCTGGTAGCTGTTCCAGCTGCAGGTGCTCATGCTATCCAGCCGATGAGTCAGCAGCAGCAGCAGCGCAGAGGTTTTGGGTTCTGGTTATGGCAAGGGTGGCAAGCCTGCGCAGGGCCAGAAGAGGAGGTCATATGAGATTTATGGAGGCAGCCAGAGTGTTCGTGGTGGTTGCTATAGTTGTGGGAGCACGGAGCATCGTGTGGCATGTTGTCCTAGGAAGGACGCATCTCGGGAGGCTAGAGTGTGCTTCCATTGCAGAGAGTCGAGGCATATGAGGCCGATGTGTCCCAAGTTGCTAGTGGCGTCTGTTCAGCCAGTGATGGCTCAGCCAGTGTCACAGATCGCAGTTGTGCAGCCATTGGGTCAGATTGGAGTGGCGTCGAGAGTGTATTCTTTGGCAGAGGTGGGACAGACTAGTCAGTCCGGACAGATCACAGGTAAAATTTCTGACTCAGACTTCGTAAATTCTTAGTGTAGAATTGTGGTTGTGTCTGTTTCATTTATTTTGTATGTGATAGTGTTTTGGGGTTCTCAACACATGTAATTGTGTAGGGACCTTGTTAGTGGGCGGTTTTGAGTCTCATGTGTTATTTGACTCTGGAGCATTGAATTGCTTCATTACTCCGGAGCGTGTCGAGAGCGGTGGCGTTCGGAGCAGCGCTGGTGAGCGTTCGGGTTTGGTCAAGGTGGCTGGTGGAGGATTCTTGGCTACTTCTGGCCGTGCTATAGCAGTTGATGTGCATATTGCGGGGCAGTCGATGCCAACAGATTTAGTCATCAGTGCGGTGGAGCTGTGATAACAGGCTTTTACTATCAATTAAGATAAACCCAAGCTATGCATGTCGTTTTAGGATTTAAGATGTCAATCCGAAATGGGAATAGATGAAAGCAGTTTAGAATTATGCAGAAGCGAATGCAAGTCAAGACAAAGGGGTGTTTAAGATGACCCGGAACTAATCTATCAATCTAATGCAATGGAAAGTAAAAAGCGGAAAGTAAAAGCAATGAACTAAAGCTAGCTCGATCGAGTATAGCTAAAACATAACAAGGGTAGCTCGATCGAGTTAAGCTAAAATAAAGCAAAGGAGAAACTAAGGTAGCTCGATCGAGTAGAGCTAAAACGGGACAAAGGTAGCTCGATCGAGGGGCCCGAAGTTTGCACTAAACAAGAAGAAATAGACTCGATCGAGTTAAGGTAAAGACAGAACTAAAACACGATAAAAAACGTAAGTAAGACTGGTATGGAAGACATAGGCTCAGGGACGGGGTTGACAATCATAGAGAACCTAATACTAATCAATTATGCTTCCTAAATAAACATGAATACATGTTTATCCCTTGGCCTGGAATCTCGAGGTCAGTTATCCCACTCCCGTGGCGTTACAAAACCGCCAATCCGGTTCAATCCCGCTAGCCAACTGTCGTTAGAGCGTGTGTCATGAACCAGAGAGCATTAACGAATAGATCCATGCTATGCCCTAGAAGCTCCTTGTGCAACCACTTCCGTGGGACAAGGGAATACTAATCCTGTGTTGGGCTTAATCCGATGTTGTAACATCCGCGAACCAGAAAGTTGTGTTAGAAGTGGTATCGGACGACATTAGGGATTTGGGAGTAGATTACATACGCTCTTTGAGGTGTGAATTGAGGATTGATTGTACATGTTCTTGTTTGATTGTTGTACAATTGGTTTAAGGTTCAATCATCTCGAAGAAAATGTGCGAAAACCTTCTAAATACTAACTGTCGATCGACACCAAAGGGGTGTGTCGATCGACACCGGTTATCGTGAGCGATTCCGGGTTTAGTCGATCGAATTGAAGTTGGTTTGGTTTTGGTCGAGGGGTGTCGACCGACACCAAGGAAGGGTGTCGATCGACACCGGTTATTGGAAAATCGACCGGTTTGATTCAAGTCGGCTGGTTTTGTCCGGTTTAGGCGATGGAAACCCTATTGTTGGGGTCAGATTTCCCTCCATCGGATTGATCTTCGAACCGGCCTGGTCGAAGCGAGCCGGGCTGAACCGCAAACCGAATCGGAAAACCAGGAAGAAATCTATCGATGGGCCGAGCCAACATCCAGCAAGGCGATTCGAGCCGAGGCCCATCGAAGGAAGCCCATGTTCGAAGTTTTCCATAAACATAAGTCGGCGCGAGCAGAAATGGAAAGTTTCATAATGGAAAATTTACTTAAATCTTGTAAAGTCGGTTCCTATTCACTTATAAATAGGAATCGACGCCAATCGCTTGGGGCATCACTTTTACAGATAGAAGAGGCATACGCCACAAATCTTATAGCTCCCATAACAGCTAATAATAAAACCAACTTTGGCTCGTCATTTTCGTGTTCAATCAACAGAATTCCTCGGCTCTCCCTAAAAACGAACTAAATAATATTGCGCAAGTTTCGGCTCGCACAATTTGGCGCTAGAAGGAGGGGGAGGAGAATTCATACACAAAGAATACGAAGCAGGATGACGGATACAAACCTGGAAGAGACCGACCCCACCAGTCAGCAACGCGAAGGAGGCTCGGCGGCGAGCCAAATTGAAGTAGAGACAATCGCTGCCCTGAAGAAACAAGCTGAAGAGCAAGGAGCCTTGAACAGCACGTTGACTCAAGAGCTCGAAAATCTACGCACCCAATTAAAGGAAAGAGAAGAACGAGACGCCAGGCGACGAAAGAAACTCGATCCGAAGAATCTAGCCTTCGAGTCCCCAGCCGACGAAATAGAGGGAGAAGAAGAGGAAGAAAAAACTCCCGAGCAGAGCGAGACGAGCTCAGAACCAGACAATTCGCCACCGCTTCTCCGCGGGAAGAAGCAGAACACGAAGCGCAAAGATGCCCAACCGATTAACCCGATACGAATTAACCTGGGAGATCGGATCCCCAGCGATATCACCCCAGAATCATTGGCCGAAATGCTCAGGCAGATACTATCAAGTCAAGAATAATCCGCCCCGATCGACTTGACTGATGATCCGAATCCACCCGCTAAGACTGCCGAACAGAATACGGACGCCTCGCCTGCTTTGCCCTCTTCCGAAACGTTCGCGGAAGCCATTACGCGACTCCTACTCGAGAAACGAACACCAACCCCCCATGGGGCCCGAAACAAAGATCGACTGCCTCGAGGTCCGAGCTCCTCAAGGAGAAGCATTCCCAGCCAAGAGCTAAACATGAGCCGAGACGAACTAGCCGAAATTCGGGCTCGCCTTGAAAAATCTGATAACGAGGCGAAGCTGCTTCGATCTCAAATCCACAGAGCGCTCAGCTCGGCACCAGAGATTGCCCAGATATGCGAAGACGCAGAGCATACGCCTTTCTCGGCTCGGATAATTAACACCAAGGTTATTGATATACCTCTATTTTACACCCTTTTTACATCGTTTTTATATACTTTATGCATGGTTTTACCGTGGCTTTTTGCTTTAAAAGGTATTTTTTATGCATATATAGTGCCAAGAGTCATTTCAGGTCAAAAGATGCAATTTGGAGCAAAACAAAGGCAAAGGTCCTCAAAGCAGCTTCATGCACGATCATTTACTTTGGAGGAGCCCCAAAAACATTCTACTCAATGGATTTCACCCAAACCAGTTTGCCGCGATGCCTACATGAGTTAGCTTTACAACGCAATTGGAATCATGCAATTTGGCCACGTAGAATGGGAGATATGATCGTTTTAGTGAAGAGTGTCAAATCAGCCGAGAACCGGACGTCTACACCAACCGCTCGACCGAACCGGTCGGACAGGGCCTCCAAGGCTCCCGTCCGACCCGACCGTCCTTAACTGCATGAGGACATGGGTCAACCGAGCCGGTCGGACAGGGCCTCCAAGGCTCCCGTCCGACCCGACCTTCCTTCAAGTCCACGACCCATCCGGTCGACCGAGCCGGTCGGACAGGGCCTCCAAGGCTCCCGTCCGACCCGACATCCTTCCACCATCCAGTGCGCGCCCGACCATCATCCCGTGCGACCGTTCGACCGCCAGCTCGACCCGAGCACCAGCCCGACCGACCGGTCGACCGCCCCGCTCGACCGCGACACGCCCCGCTCGACCGCGACACGCCCCGCTCGACCCGGCTCGTTTCCGAAGCCCGTTTTGCACGTTTTCAAGCCCAAACTTACACCGCCTCTTATGTTTCGACCAAGACCTAGGTCAAGCCGCCCTTCAACTTCTGAAGCATTATAAATACATCTTTTTAGCCTTGTAAAAGAAGAGAGCCACACATAGAGATACAAAATATTATTCAATAAAAGTTCTTATAGTTTTTGCTTTTCTTTCATTGTCTCCTTCAAGAGAGGATCTCGGATCTCTGTTCTTATGAACATGAATTCGATTTCCTTCTCTATGTCTGAGTAGTTACCTTGTTAAGTGATAGGAAATCAAAGGATAGTGTTCATGCTTGCTTGATAATCGATATCTAGAATTAGGGTTTACATAAACTCTTCACCTTTGCTTGTGTTCATTGCTTGGTGTTGATCTGGCCAATCAACATATGATCCTAGGTAGATTTGAGCCACGGAAGTGATGAATCATTCGCCTGAACTAGTATTTGGTGGGCAATCTCTCTTAGACTGCGGAAGTTGATTTACTAGAGGTTGTGAACAATTGAGACTCGATCGAATTAATGCTTGTTTGATTATCTAAGGACATACCAAAAGTTTAGCGATTAGATAGATCAACATAGGGGTCGGAGCCACGGAAGTGGAAAGATCTAAATTAGTGTCTTGAGTTCTAGGTGGTACACATTCTTAAATCCCTAACAAATCGAACTTGCTTGCTTGAATCACTCATCCCGAGATTATCCTATTGCTTAGCGCTTTCCATCCATTGATTTACAACTCTGTTTGCTTTGTTTACTTGCTTTCTTTACTTGCTTTCATCGTGACAACAACCAAACTCATATTGCTTTCCTAGTTAAATCTCAATCTCATACCTTGTAGTGCACAAACTGGTCCTTGTGTTCGATATACCCGTTGCTACTCTCGATCTGTGCACTTGCAGAAAAGGGGTAGAAATTGGGAAAAGTTTAATCCCCATCAAGCTTTTTGGCGCCGTTGCCGGGGACCATTATCGTGCCTACAAGTTCTTGAAAGAGATCTAGTCTAGGTTTTTCCTGTTTTAAGTTATTTAATCTTGTTTTTCCTTTTTTGTTTTTGATTTTTCAGGTTTTAAGTTTTTGTCCTAGATGGAAGAGGATTTGAGAAATCCTAGTCCTATAAGGGCGATTCCTATACGCCACATATCTCCTCCTAGAGACAGTCCAACAGAGAAGAGGATGTCAAACCCTCCAGCTATTTCACCTTCATGGGATTCTCGCAGTAGTCCTCCCGGACTAGCACCCTTGAACACCAAGAAGAACCTTCTCCCCTACCTTAACGCGGCCGAACTGGAGACGTCTAGCCAAGCCTACTATGAAAGAGAAGAACACCTTCTAGCCTCACCAGAAGAAGAAATAGATCCGGAGCTGATTGAGTTTGTGAAGAGAGACAAATTCCATGATCTCTACAATGAGTATGCACTAGAACACATTGATCACTTTGAAGGTCTTTGTGATTCTTATGGAGTTTTCGATTTTGAGAAGAAACTAATGCTGTTTAGCATGTCCTTAACTGGGAGAGCTCTTGAGTGGGCGCAATACTCTCCTCCTTTTCAAATCAACACTTGGTTAGACTGCAGAGAAGCTTTCTTGAAGAGGTTCAGCAGGAACCCACCTTTCAAATCCGAGTATAACCAAAACTCTTACCCTCACCACAACCAATCTTATGAAGAAGAAGATGATGCCTCCTTACCACCGGAGTCCATCAATGGCGACCTGATCAAGTATGTAGTAAGAGATCCTTTCCATGACTTCATATCGGAGTGTGCTCAAGAACATGTTGAGAATTTCGAAAATCTCTGTGATTACTATGGTTTGGGAGAAAACCCAAAGAAGATTAGCTTGTTCCAAACATCCCTAGCTGGCCGAGCTCAAGAGTGGGTTAGATTTTCTGCCCAACATGACTTCAAGACATGGAGAAGATACAAGGAAGCTTTCCTCAACAAGTTTGCCCGTGGACAACCCTATGTGCCGCTACTCAAACCCTACCACCCGCCCTATAGAAACCACCAACCTCCACCGCACATTGAGCAGCTACCCCAAGCCACAGAAGGATTACCCCACAACCCACACCTAACCAAGCTTGAAGAGATGCTACAAGAGTACCTTGACTATCAAGTCACAAGTACAAGAGAGATGGAGAAGAAGATCGAATATGTTCATCTCACCCTTGGAGAAAAGATGGATGTTCTTTTTAACCAAGTTATCAAGCTTGACAAAGATATCAAGAAACTCAAGGAAGACCATGATCGATCACTCAACCTTGTCAAGCTAGATGTTGCTGCGAAACACCATGAGTTACTCAGCAAGAGCATTGATGCCCATAGCTTCAATGATGACAATTGCAAACATCTTGGAATCATCTATAACCGGCTGTCAGTTGTAGAAGGATCTCTTTTCTCTAAGAACCAGAGAGAAAGAAGCCCCACACCCAACCCACCTCCTTTCCCTTGCAATGTCATCACAGCAATCTCCAAGGAAAACTCATTACATCTTGTAAAAAAAGAAGAAGAAGATCAAGAGTATGAGGAAGACTATGAAGATGATGAAGAAGAACAACAGAGTTTTAACAGCAATGCAAGCTCTAGAGGAAGTGAAACTAGTCCACAGCAACCTGACCCGCGATTCTCTCCACCTCCAACTCGCATACTCGCCCTTCCTAGAAACACCGGCATTTCAAGAAAGAGAATCACCTTGGATGAACCAGAGGATTCATTCCAATATGAACCCATTGACCCTACTAAGATAAGCCCAGAGAAGCTCAAGGAATTTAACAAGAAGGTGAAGTCCATACCATTCTATGTCCCCTTTGAAGAAGCTTGGAACAACCACGATTTGGTTGAATTTTTCTTTAGTAGCAAAGAAACCAAGGATGAGATTAAGCAACTCTTTAGGCGAGCCCGCCTTTCTATGTCATCTTATGCAGCAACCATACCCCCATCTCTGCCCTCTACACCTCCTCCCAAGTGGTACAGCAACCCCATATCCCGAGAGAAGCTAGCTGAATTCAACCGCTTTGTCCAAACACTTCCAGCAAGCATGACCTTTCATGAAGCCTGGAAGAACCACCCACTAACCAACTTCTTCCACAACTGCAAAGAGACCCCAGAAGAGATTTAGGAGCTATTTGAGAAAGCTAAGAAGCAACCATCTTTCCGAACCCTCTACAAGGTAGAAGACCCAGGACAGTTCACCATACCCTGCACAATCAATGGCAGATACTTTGATAACTACATTTGTGATTCTGGTTCATGCATAAACTTGATGCCCACACACACTGCCAAACTCCTTGGGATCACACGCCTACAACCTTCTCAAATTAGCATTGGACTTGCTGATCTCACCATTGCACAACCTAGAGGTGTTGTCTATGATATCTTGCTCGAAATTGGAGATACAAAGATACCGGTGGATTTTCATATCATGAATATCAAAGGAGGAAGTGAAATGCCTATTATACTTGGAAGATCATTCTTGGCAACTGCTGGCGCCATCATGGATTGGCCAAACCGCCGCATCTCTCTTGCCAATGTCAACAAATCTGTTTTCTATGATGCCGTCCCCGTTTTCACCCCTACCAAACATTCTCGGTTCATATCTCCTCATGAACCACCTGATCATCCACAAGGACGTGATGGGACACGCACAAAAAGGCTTTGTCTCAGGCCATGTCCTTCAACTTCTTCTTAGAAGAACCAAACGGTCAAGCTAAAGACCATAAACAAGCGCTGTATGGGAGGCAACCCACAAGGTCTTTTCTATCCCTTTTTAATCTTTGTTTTCATTTAATAGTTTTGTTTTGAAGTTTTGGATACAGAAATTTGAGAATCCAGCATGAAAGAAGCAGGAAGAAACCTCAGAAAAAAAAGAATGCAGCATTCACCATGGTCGGGACGACCAAGACGGTCGACCGGTGCCTCGCCCGATCGACCGTGTCCCCTCTTGCCGACCCGCCATCCCACCTCACTTGCATACCATCCCACACCACTTGCATACTATCCCACCTCACTTGCATACCATCCCACCTCCCTTGCATACCATCCCACACCACTTGCATACCATCCCACCTCATTGTATACCATCCCACCTCATTTGCATATCATCCCACCACACTTTCATTCCATACCACATCACATCCCACGCCTACTTGCTGTTCTACCACATGATGATCCTACTTCACCTACACTCAGGCGGCCCCTTTAAACGCATTGCTGATGCGCAACAGCACTTGACCATCTAAGCCGGGATCTCATCCACATTATGGAACAACTTAGTCGCTGGACATATCATCCATCACACCATTCTTCGATTTCTAATACCATATCAGGTTACATCTTTCCTCTCATTCACAAACGCCTTATTACCTTTTTCTTTTACCTCCCTTAATCGGATTTGCTTTCACCGGGACGGTGCAAGTTAAGTCTGGGGGGATTGTCGGTACTAATGCGTTTGTTCATGTCTTGTCTTCATCTTATATCTATTTCTCTTATCAACCTTTTTCAAAACATCTGTTTTATTGAGTCAAAATAAGTTAGGAAACTATGATCTATCCTAGGAGCTTACCATTAGCATGCCAAAGCTCTTGTGATCACAAAGGCGAATATTGACACCGAGCCGGTCGGACAGGGCCTCCAAGGCTCCCGTCCGACCCGACATCCTTCCACCATCCAGTGCGCGCCCGACCATCATCCCGTGCGACAGTTCGACCGCCAGCTCGACCCGAGCACCAGCCCGACCGACCGGTCGACCGCCCCGCTCGACCGCGACACGCCCCGCTCGACCCGGCTCGTTTCCGAAGCCCGTTTTGCACGTTTTCAAGCCCAAACTTACACCGCCTCTTATGTTTCGACCAAGACCTAGGTCAAGCCGCCCTTCAACTTCTGAAGCATTATAAATACATCTTTTTAGCCTTGTAAAAGAAGAGAGCCACACATAGAGATACAAAATATTATTCAATAAAAGTTCTTATAGTTTTTGCTTTTCTTTCATTGTCTCCTTCAAGAGAGGATTTCGGATCTCTGTTCTTATGAACATGAATTCGATTTCCTTCTCTATGTCTGAGTAGTTACCTTGTTAAGTGATAGGAAATCAAAGGATAGTGTTCATGCTTGCTTGATAATCGATATCTAGAATTAGGGTTTACATAAACTCTTCACCTTTGCTTGTGTTCATTGCTTGGTGTTGATCTGGCCAATCAACATATGATCCTAGGTAGATTTGAGCCACGGAAGTGATGAATCATTCGCCTGAACTAGTATTTGGTGGGCAATCTCTCTTAGACTGCGGAAGTTGATTTACTAGAGGTTGTGAACAATTGAGACTCGATCGAATTAATGCTTGTTTGATTATCTAAGGACATACCAAAAGTTTAGCGATTAGATAGATCAACATAGGGGTCGGAGCCACGGAAGTGGAAAGATCTAAATTAGTGTCTTGAGTTCTAGGTGGTACACATTCTTAAATCCCTAACAAATCGAACTTGCTTGCTTGAATCACTCATCCCGAGATTATCCTATTGCTTAGCGCTTTCCATCCATTGATTTACAACTCTGTTTGCTTTGTTTACTTGCTTTCTTTACTTGCTTTCATCGTGACAACAACCAAAATCATATTGCTTTCCTAGTTAAATCTCAATCTCATACCTTGTAGTGCACAAACTGGTCCTTGTGTTCGATATACCCGTTGCTACTCTCGATCTGTGCACTTGCAGAAAAGGGGTAGAAATTGGGAAAAGTTTAATCCCCATCAGTTATCGATCCAGGAAAATTAAGCATCCAGAAGTACGATGGCTCAACCAATCCTAAGGATCATATCAACGCATTTCGGGTCGCGTTGAGCCGAGCTGCATTCAGAAGCATAGAAGAAAAGGACGCTGGATTTTGTCTGTTATTCGCCGAATACCTGAAGGGAGCGGCCCTGGACTGGTTTCTAAACCTCGAGCCGAATTCGATCGAAAACTTCCAGCAGTTAACAGCTCTCTTCCTTAAACAGTATTCCATGTTCATAGAAAGATCAGCCTCGGCGATTAATCTGTGGAATATGGTTCAAGGAGAAGAAGAGTCGCTTCGCAGCTTTATGGAGCGATTCAAAACGACTATGTCAAAGGCGGGGACTATCAACGACGAAATTGCCGTCGATTCACTCAAAAAGGGGTTGTGGTTCCAATCAGATTTCCGAAAGGAGCTCGCTCTCAATAAACCCAAATCGATCGCCGATGCGATCCATCGATCCGTAGCATTCGTAGCGGAAGAGGAAGATATGAAAGTGTTAACCGCGCTCCACAGTTCGTCCAAGGCAACGGCGAAGCTACCACCAACGACGCAGCCGCAGGCTAATCAGAAGCGCCATAACCAGCGAGGCGGATACGTATATCACGAAGGGCGGAACATGTCCGGAGCACATAACTATCAGGTAGAGGCGAGCCAACAAGCGGATATCGTAAACCAAACAGGCGCTGAAAGGGGAAAACCGCTAAAAAGCAACACATGGGTGCGCGGCCAAAGTTCACCGAACTACGATGATAAAGCCTACTGCGAGTTTCACCAGTGCTAAGGCCATTCTACCGAGAAGTGTCGCCACCTAGGAGCGGAGCTCGCAAAGAAGCTGCTTAGTGGAGAACTGAAAGGCGATCTGAAACTAGAGGATCTGGAGCGACCCGAACCGAGAGAACGGCCCGAAAAGCCAGATCGATCGATCGACCAATCGAAGCGCGGAAGACGGGAACACTCCGATGATCAAGGTGGAGCTCGGAGAAGAATCCATCTCATAATAGGCGGCTCGCAGTATTGCCCAGATACCGTATCATCAATCAAAGCCTTTCAGCGACGAGCCGACGCAGCGGTGAATTGGTACGAACCTCCGAAGTTGCCGAACGCAGAGATCACCTTCACGGAGAACGAAGTTATCGGCATCGATAAACCGCACGACGACCCCCTTGTAATCACGCTGGCCGTGGGAAACTTCGACGTAGCTCGGATCCTCATTGACACAGGGAGCACGGTTGACATAATTTACAAAGGAACCTTGGAACGAATGGGGATCGATCTATCTGACGTAAGATCGACACCGAAGCCATTAACAGGGTTCGGAGGCGAGACGACAATGTCAATGGGAACGATCACGCTTCCGGTCGAAGCTGGCGGAATAACCAAAATGGTTCGTTTCTCCGTCTCGGATAACCCGCCAATCTACAACATCATCATGGGTACGCCGTGGATAAATTCGATGCGAGCCGTACCGTCTACTTACCATCTATGCATCAAGTTTCCTACTCCGACCGGAATAAAAACCATACTCGGTTCGCAAAAAGAGTCAAGAATATGCTTCATGACGGAGCACAAGCTTCGGAATCCTCTGCCTAAACTACTCCCGGAATCAAACCGAAAGAAGATCAAGACGAGCCGAGAGACGGCGAACGATCTAGCAAACCTCTTATAGCAATTACAGATAACGGATGACGACGAGCCGACGAACAGCCAGCCCGCTCAAAATATGCTAGTCGAAGGCGAGGAGACCGTCATCACGGAACCAACCGGCGAGGCTGTAATCTCCATATGTATTGACGAACAGAACCCAGAAAGATGTGTGGAAATCGGAGCGAACCTGGAAGAAGCCATCCAAAAAGAACTGATTTCCTTCTTAAAAGAGAACATCAACACCTTCGCTTGGACGGCAGAGGATATGCCGGGAATAGATATCAACGTCGCTTGTCACGAGCTAAACGTCGATCCGACCTTTAAACCAGTCAAACAGAAGCGACGAAAACTGGGGCACGAGCGCCAAAAAGCCGTGAACGACGAAGTGGAACGTCTATTGAAAGTGGGCTCGATCGTCGAAGCAAAATACCCCGAATGGCTTGCAAATCCAGTCGTGGTCAAAAAGAAGAACGGGAAGTGGTGAGTATGCATAGACTTTACAGATCTGAATAAGGCATGCCCAAAGGACAGCTTCCCAATCCCTCATATCGACTGTCTCGTAGAAGCAACTGCAGGAAACGAGCTATTAACCTTCATGGACGCTTTCTCAGGATACAACCAGATCAAGATGAAGCCTGACGATCGAGAGAAAACGGCCTTCCAAGCGGAGCGAGGCATTTATTGTTATCAAGTGATGCCTTTCGGACTCAAAAACGCAGGTGCAACGTATCAACGGCTCGTGAATAAAATGTTCGCCCCCCAGCTCGGAAAAACAATGGAAGTCTATATCGACGACATGCTAGTAAAATCGTTGAAGAAGGAAAATCATGTGACGCATCTCCACGAATGCTTCGAGCAACTGAATTCATACAATATGAAGTTGAATCCGACAAAGTGTCGCTTCGCCGTAACATCCGGAGAATTCCTGGGTTATATGGTAACTCAGCGAGGCATCGAAGCGAACCCTAAACAGATTCAGGCCCTGGACAGAATGCCGTCTACGGAATGGAATGCGTAATCCCACCGGAAGTACATTTCCCCGGAGTACGTCGCTGGTTGCTACCAGAGCAAGAAGGGTATAATCACCTGATGATACTCGACGAGCTGGACCTAATCAACGAACGACGCGACCAAGCGCTCATCCGTATACAAAACTATCAACAATCCGTCGCTAAGTACTACAACTCCAACGTCCGACCCCGAAGATTTAGAGAAGGCGATCTGGTTCTCAGGAAAGTATTCCAGAACACTGCTGAACGAAATGCCGGAAAGTTAGACGCAAACTGGGAAGGTCCCTACAAGATCATTGAAACGGTTCGCCCCGGAGCCTATCGACTCGAAAACATGGCCGGCGAAGCAATTTCAAAGCCATGGAACGTAATGCATCTCAAGAGATATTATCAATAAGGCGCGGCGCGCCATCACCTAGAACTACGCGTGACTTGATCCCCGCAAGGGGTACGTAGGCAGTTCACTTTCGAGTGGATTCAGTTGCCCCCCCTCAAAAAAAAGGGGGGGGGGGGGGGGGGAATGGGTACGTGTACATATACACTCCCTTTCACATGCAACACGGTTCGCCGTTAAACGCATTTTTTGCCTTTCGTGACACGGCTCGCCGTCAACACGACTGGTCAATAAATACTATACGTGTAACGCGGTTCGCCGCTAAAATATGATTGCTAACAAAAATCCAAATTTTTATTACTTCAGTTTGTCAAAATTGTCGAATCATCTACGCCACTTGGTACAATTCGGAATATATTCTTAGTCTGTTCCGAGCCGGATGTTGTTGGCCACAACACCCGATCTTAATCATCTTACCTTAACACTACATCATGCGCGCCCTATATAAATTGATCAATCATCGTTTGTTCCGACCCGCTAATTACTAATAGATAAGGACGCGGCAAAAACGGGAACATACAGATCAGAAACCCAACTTCCCAAATGGTTCGCTATAACGTTGGTTGAACAGTTAATCGCCACCGTTTCGGTTCGCAGCTCATTGATCCATGAGGATGCGGAAAAAATAGAGACTAGTTGGCATAAACCCAATATACATGAACACCTCACGGTGACATTGGTTGAATACTTCAAACCCATCGCTATCCCAAGTCGCAGTTAACATTAATACGCAGTCGAAATCAAAATAAGTCAACTTAAACTCGATTCAAGGATGGCTCGGCATCGAAAAATGCGGCTTTAAAAGAACGCGGAATCAAATTCAGTCTCGTCAAACGACTCGAATATATTGGACATTAAAACAAAACTTTCGATTACACAAGTCAACAAAGAGATAAAGCCATCTAGGCACTATTTACAATCTAAGCGGATAAAGCCGTCCAGGCACCATGTTCAAAAATCTAAGAAACAAAAAACAATAATAGATCGGCGACTCTTCAAACGGCGACCGGAGCTTCGTCGACAACATCCACGGGTTTCTCGGCCGGCTCGCCAAGGGCTTGATCAGACACTTCTTGAACACCAACAACTTTGCTCGTCGGCTCTGAAGCTCCTTCAACAGACGACGGGTCAGGAATTGTCACCGGCTCGATTCTGTTCTGAAAGATAGAGGAACCAATATTAGTACCGTACTGCGAACATACTCCTATCTCGAACCTATCTGACCAAGTAACCTTCTCGTCTCTAAGATGTACCTCGGGCGGAACGGAGGAAGCCATGGATACGTCGAGGCGGTTGATCATTCTTGCGACCAGCGCATCGGCCTCCTCCCCAGCCTTAGGATCAGAAGCGACGTGCTCCTCGAGCCCCGCTAGTTCAACTTCAAGGTCGGGAGGGTTCGCGCTTCGGATATCACCGATCAACTCGATGTTACCCTGAGCCTGAGCAAGGTAAATGGCCCGGGAGAACGCCTCTCTGAGCCCCTCCACGTCAGATTTAACAGTCTCCAGCAAAGAGGCGTACCGACTATCCGCTTCAGACCTCAGCCTCGAGGAGAGCATCTTTGGCCTGCACAAGCTCTTGCAGCGAACTGACCTTGGCTTCGAAGGACTTAGCCCTCTCCGCGATCCTGAGATTCGTGTCGGCCATCTTGATAGCGTTTGCCTTGTGAACCCCCGCTTCGCGTTGGATCGTGGCAATCTCCTCTCTAGCCCGAGCCAACTCTTCGGCGTGGCCTTTCTCTGAAACCTCGTGCAGCCTTCTCAGATTGTCGATCGACTGCTGAAGCTCGTCAAGAGCAGATCGATCAGAGCGAGCTCTAGCCTCGTAGCCCGCCACGATGCCGTTGAAGGATTCCGCGAACTGAAACAAGAGAAAATTCACATATATGAGTCGGCATACGAACACTTGCTTCATTTTTGTCAGAAGAAGAACACCTACCGAAAAACGTCTTACGGCCGCCTCTCCGTAAATCTCACTCTCCAATAGAGTATCGGGGGGAGGGAGACGAACCATAGATGAACTGCTCGCAAGGAAACTCGCCGCTGCAGCTCTTTGAAGAAGCTGATCCTGAGTAGGATCAGCTGGAGGAAGAGAAGGAGCATCATCTTTGGCCTTCTTCGAGGCCTTCTCCTTGAGCCCCCCGGGTGCGGCTCTCTTCTTTCCTCCCGCCTCGGGAGGTTTGTTCATCGGAATCATGTCGGTGGGCTCGGAAACCTTCTTGGTTTTCCGATTGAGGACCAGAGTCCCCGAATCTCTAGACGCATCAGAGCGACCTGGAGAGGAGGGCGCGTCAGCCCCCTTTTTCTTTGAAGCCATAGCTTCCTTGGCCAACTTCACGGCCTTCCCCAGATTTATGGGCCCCTCATTCCGTGGTCCCTTTTTCGGAGGGCTCGGAGCCGTAGTCCGTTTGCCCTCGGCTTTTGACTTCGCGGTGATGGGGATTAAACTTTTCCCAATTTCTATCCCTTTTCTGCAAGTGCACAGATCGAGAGTAGCAACGGGTATATCGAACACAAGGAGCAGATAAGTGCACTACGAGCTATGCGAGTCTAATCAAGCTAGGACAAATGAGGGGGTTTTGGGTTTTGAGATGCAAATTAACTAAACTAAGTAAAAGCAAGAATAAAAGCGGTGTAAGTTCAAGGTGGAAAGACGCTAGGCAATAGGTAATTCTCAGAGATTCATAGATGATAAGTTTGATGATTGATTTCTATCTATGTAGGGATGGGATGTAAGATCCGTCTAGAACACAAAACACGAAAATAAGTCTTTCCACTTCCGTGGCTCCGACTCCTATGATAACTTATCTAATCGCTAAACTTTTGGTATGTCCTTAGATAGTTAATCAAGCATTAAATCGATCAAGTTCGGATACAGTTCACTAGGCTTAGTAAATCAACTTTCGCAGTCTAAGAAACCTAGCTTGTCAAAGAATAGGTCCGGCGAATGATACAGCACTTCCGTGGCTCAAATCAACCTAGGATCGGATTGCTAGATGCGCGGTAAAGCAATCAGCATTAATAAGTGAACAAAACGAGACAAAGACTCTAATGATATCCCTAGTTAATTCATCAAATCATAATCAGCATATGAATTCTTTGAAACCCTAAAACCTAACTAGAAATCTACTCAATCATGATGCAAGTAAACAAGCACAAATCTGAGAAAGAAATCATATTATTATAAAGAGAACAGGGTTTAGAAATCTTCTCTATATTGAGATACAAAGAAGGGATCTTCTCCCTAAGGAAAACAATGAGAAGGAAGTAAAACAATGGAGAATCCCTCTAAGGGGATCTCCCTAGTGCGGCCCTCTCTTGTGGCTCCTCTCCTGTGCGGCTCTGTTGTGTCTCTCTATGTGGCTCTTGTCTCTAAAGAGGCTAAAAAAATGTATTTATAGTGCTAGGTCTTCCAGGGGTCGAGATTAGGTAAACGGGCCGAGTAAATCGTGAAAACGTGCGAAACGGGCCTTAGTCGGCTAAGCCGGGTCGAGCGGGACGGCGGCGGTCGAGCGGGGCGGTCGACCGGTCGGTCGGGCTGGTGCTCGGGTCGAGCTGGGGGTCGACCGGTCGCACGGGATGATGGTCGGGTCGAGCTGGCGCGCACGGGATGGCGAAAAGAGGTCGGGTCGGACGAGAGCCTTGGAGGCCCTGTCCGACCGGCTCGGTCGACCGGATCGTGGAGGAAGGTCGGGTCGGACGGGAGTCTTGGAGGCCCTGTCCGACCGGCTCGGTCGAGCGGCTGGTGTAGACGTCCGGTTTTCGGCTGATTTGACACTCTTCACTAAAATGATAATATCTTCCATTCTACACGTCCAAATTGCATGATTCCAATTGTGTTGGAAAGCTAACTCATGTAGGCATTGCGGCGAACTGGTTTTGGTGAGATCCATTGAGTAGAATGTTTTTGGGGCTCTTTCAAAGTTGATGCTGTGTCGTGGAGCGGCGTAAAGTCCAAATCCTGTGGTTTTGCTCCAAAATGCATCTTTCGACCTGTTTAGACTCTTAGTACTATAAATCCACAAAAACTACCTTTTTAGATCGAAAAGCCTTTAAAAACCTTATAAAAAGCATAGTAAAACCATATAAAAAGGGTACAAAATAGAGGTATATCACGCGGCCGCCTCCGTGGCCTTAGCGCGAGCCGCTTCCTCGGCTTTCATACGAGCATCCTCATCTCGTTTGTCTTGGAGCCTCTGACGGATGGTTTTCTTCTGCATCTCGTCGTCCGAAGAATCGGGAGCTTCAGGGATTTCCTCGTCCGAGCTGTCCGAATCGTCAAAAGAATCGTAAGCTCGAGCTCGCGCGCTTTCTACTCGCTCCAAGGAGAAGTGTTTCTCCCAGTTGGTTTTCCTCGCGCGAAAGTGCTCTACGACCGCTGAAAAATCTCTGGGAAGACGGAACACGGCTCGTCGAACTGCAAAATACACAGATGAAGTTAGGAGCGATTCATGAAAACAAAAACAATGATTGTTTTTCGGTTCGGCTACCGATTGGTTGCCAATCCTGTCTGACAAATTTCCTGGGAACACTCCCCACGGTCGCCCCGCATATTGGAACGAAGAAAAAATAATTCTCCCAACCACTGTCTTTGTTGGGAAAACCGTCGATGATTCTCCGGTTCTTCTTACAAGAGATGTAATACCGAAGGGATTTCTTTGATCCGGCTCGAATCTCCAGAAGATTCTGAAGATGATGGATCCCGATCGGGATGCCAGTCTCAAAACTGCGAATGATGATCCCGATCAGATGACGAAGACCTCGCGGCATGATCTGGCCAATAGCGAGCCCGTACTTGCTCAAATAGTGTAGGATCAGGCTCGGAATCGGGAACCATAGGAAGCATCCGTAGAAGAAGCTTTCATAAAGCGTCAGACACCCCGGGGGAGGATCGTCGGCTCTTTGATGGCTCGCCGGCAGATAAAGCTCAACTCCCTCAGAAATATGGAAACACCGACGAAGCGTTTCCAAAGATGATATGGTGCAGAGCGTCGAGCCGGGAGGATCTGGAACCGTCCTCTTCGCGGCTCGTCTGCGAGTAACTTTCCTCGAGATCTGTTTCTTCGAGGAACACTTCTTCATTCCCTTTGACGAGCCGGAACCGAAGGTGCTGGACAGGATGCAGTCAAGAGATGCCTCATCTAGAAGGGTTCTCCTCGGTAGCTGAGGAGGCTTGGGCTCGAATCGTTCGAGGATATCTCCGATTGCCCCCTCAGAAGTCATCTGTTCGAGCTTAATCTCCTAGCTCCGGATTGTATACCGGGTCAAGTGGTACGCTGGGAGGAGCCGACTGGTCCTTAGCGAATTCTGCCTCGGCACGGAGAAGGTTTAACTCGTCTTCTTCATCCACAGCCGGCTCGGACGCATCATTTGAACCGTCCCGATGATGAACTAACGGCTCGCTCGGCAATAGATTAACTTCAGCAGCCTCGGCGACTCTGATAGACTGATTTCCCTCCTCAGATCGAGGCGAATTGACTATTTTCCGACCTTGCGGAGTAAAGGAATTGTGAGATCCCACTGAATCGGATGGCTCGGACGAAGAAGACGAGCAGCGAACCAAGGCCTCCGAATCATTCGAATTGTTCGAGCAATCCTCGGAATGATCGATGCCGACCGAAGGAGTATGACTGCTTGAAGACATCTTTGGCTCGGAAGAAGATTGGTCGGAGAATTTGAAGAAGATGATCGGAAAAGTCGAAGATTGCGATACAAAACGATTCGCACCGACGGAGCAAGCGAAGAACACGAGCGAAGTTTGAGAATAAAAAAAGAAAAAGCTAGAGAGAGAAAGAGAGTTCTACCTTTTTCTTGGTTTGGAGAGAGAGCGAGATGAGAAAAGTGAGCTTCGGAGTCCAGTATTTATAGAAGTCTTGGCGCGTGGGCGCGTCGGTTCGGGAAGGCGAAACGGCACGACCTAATTCCCGCCCAATTTCTAGGGTTTTCCGCCGTAATCAGCGGGCCCCGGGACGCTTCGGATTCCTCGGCAAGTTAAAGTAATTCTACGACATCGTTTAGAAGAAGGGCGAACCATATCTTCTCCAAAGGGCGGGCCGAATACGTCAACGGCTCGGTTCGAATGACAACACTTTTTCTTGATAAACTTATAGCTCGCCACTCTTATACATAAGACTAGCGAGCTGGGGGCAAATTGTTGGGGTCAGATTTCCCTCCATCGGATTGATCTTCGAACCGGCCTGGTCGAAGCGAGCCGGGCTGAACCGCCAACCGAATCGGAAAACCAGGAAGAAATCTATCGATGGGCCGAGCCAACATCCAGCAAGGCGATTCGAGCCGAGGCCCATCGAAGGAAGCCCATGTTCGAAGTTTTCCATAAACATAAGTCGGCGCGAGCAGAAATGGAAAGTTTCATAATGGAAAATTTACTTAAATCTTGTAAAGTCGGTTCCTATTCACTTATAAATAGGAATCGACGCCAATCGCTTGGGGCATCACTTTTACAGATAGAAGAGGCATACGCCACAAATCTTATAGCTCCCATAACAGCTAATAATAAAACCAACTTTGGCTCGTCATTTTCGTGTTCAATCAACAGAATTCCTCGGCTCTCCCTAAAAACGAACTAAATAATATTGCGCAAGTTTCGGCTCGCACACCTATTCCGCGATTTAAAAGCTTTGTGGCCGCGAGTGAGGCACAAGTTTCGAGGCAGAGAAGAAAGGAGGCGATTTTCTGAGTGAGGAATCCGATTTCTGAGTTTCTGGATTGAATCTGTTGCTGTTCTTCGTTGTTTCATCTCTTTCCCTTCCTTCTAATCCGTTTCAAGGTGAGTGCGTGACTGTAGGTCCGTTATTCATTGGAGTTTGATTGATTTCGGTTTTGTTGATGAGTTTTCGAGTTGTTCTTGAGTTGTGGTTGAGTTATATTGTTGTTTGATCGATGTGGGGGTTGAATCCCACGATTTTGTGTGTTTATGCGATTTTTCGTAGCTTCTGGTGTCTGGGCGTCGGGCTGGTGTCGACCGACACTTGATCAGGAGGCTGGCGTCGATCGACACCATAGAGGTGTCGGTCGACACCGACCTGGGTGTCAGGAAACGTGGGTGTTTCCTGACAGGGAGTTGTTGTTGTTGAGCATTGTTCTTGTTGTTGATTATTATCGTGATGTATTGTCTAGTGTTTGACGTACTTGGCCTGTAGGCAGGATGATCCACTCACTAAGTATTTATGATAATACTTACGCATCTCTATTCTAATGTGATGCAGGTAACAGCAATGTTCTTCCGCGGAAAGAGACCGAGAGAAGAGGATGATGAGATTAGGAATTTGATTTTGGCTATCTTGTTGTGGTTGACAAGGAATTCATGTTTAGGGTGTTAGTTCTATTCTTAATAATGTAGCAAACCTGGTGTTTAGGTTGCTTATTCTTTATTGGTTTTATTGGTTATTGGTTATTTGTTGAACGGTTTATTATGATTTAATATTATTGATTTCTTTCGAGAATTTCCGCATTGATAATCATTATAATCATTTATAAAATAAAAAAAAGCTTGGTTGTTTCATTTTGGTATCAGAGCGTATACGGTTTTAGGACTGTTAGCATTGGATGAATTGGACTATGTGTTTAATTGATTTTGTGAGTTAGTCAGTTAGTGGTCTAGTCTCATCCTCTCGGTCTTCCAGTTTTCCGCGGTAAGTGAGTTGGATATTTGGTGTGCTGTGTTGTGTTTGTGTGCTGACTTTGCTCATTTTCTGTACTTGGTGGAAGTGCAGAGAGATGGATGCAGGTCGTGGTCGTGGCCGTGGTCGTGGTCGCGGTGGAGCCCGTGGGGGCAGAGGAGCTGGTCGCGGTGGGCGAGCAGCGGGTCGTGGAGGTCGGGGTGCTGGGCGTGGTTTGCCAGAGGCTGAGGTTTCAGGGGAGAGTGCGGCGCCGAGTGTGGCGACAGCGTCAGTGACTCAGTCAGTTTCGTTGGCCGGTGGGGCTAACTCTGGTGCCGGTGGTGGCGCAGGAGCAGAAGCAGTTCCCGGTGGGGGGAGCGGCTTTGTCTCAGGGTGATTTGATTGTGGGGCTACTGACGTAGCTGTTGGCACGTCTTCCTCAGACAGTTCCACAGCAGGCTCCGGTTGCACCTCCAGCGGCCGGGGCACAGGTTGGTGCCGATTTTGTTGAGCAGCAGGAGGCTGCGGGGCAGCAGGGTGTTGCGGTCGTTTATTCGCCTTATCGTGAGATGATGAGGGAGATGCAGAGGATTGGCACGCCTATGTTTGAGGGCGGTGTTACTCCAGAGCAGGCTGACGAGTGGCGTCAGAGGTTAGAGAGGAATTTCGATTCAGTTCGTTGTCCAGAGCAGTTTCAGGTTGAGTTGGCAGTGCACTACCTTGGAGGTGATGCACATTTGTGGTGGAGGTCTGTTAGGACCACCAGGAGAGCGGTTTGGACTTGGGTCGACTTCGTTGAGGAGTTCAACCAAAAGTTTTTCCCACAGGAGGCTCGTGACAGATTGCAGTTGAGGTTTTTAGACTTGACTCAGGGTGAGAGGTCTGTACGGGAGTACGATGCAGAGTTCTGCAGGTTGGTGGTTCAGTCTAGTGGTGAGGTGGTTTTGCAGGATATTCAGGTTGTCCAGGAGTTTGAGGACGTATTTCGGTCGCTGAAGGGATTGCCACCATCTCGGTCAGATCCTTTCACGATTGAATTAGAGCCCGGGACAGCTCCGATATCGAAGACACCTTACAGGATGGCTCCAGCAGAGATGGCAGAGCTGAAGACGCAGCTAGAGGACCTTTTGAGTAAAGGGTTCATCAGACCTAGTGTTTCGCCTTGGGGAGCGCCAGTTTTGTTTGTTAAGAAGAAGGATGGCAGTTTTCGGTTGTGCATTGATTACCGGGGACTTAATCGAGTCACAGTGAAGAACAGGTACCCACTTCCGAGGATCGATGAGTTGTTGGATCAGTTGAGAGGTGCTACTTGGGTCTCTAAGATTGACTTGGCATCGGGATATCACCAGATTCCGATAGATGAGACAGATGTTCGGAAGACAGCTTTTCGGACGAGGATGGCCATAGAGGTGTCGGTCGACACCGACCTGGGTGTCAGGAAACGTGGGTGTTTCCTGACAGGGAGTTGTTGTTGTTGCGCATTGTTCTTGTTGTTGATTATTATCGTGATGTATTGTCTAGTGTTTGACGTACTTGGCCTGTAGGCAGGATGATCCACTCACTAAGTATTTATGATAATACTTACGTATCTCTATTCCAATGTGATGCAGGTAACAGCAATGTTCTTCCGCGGAAAGAGACCGAGAGAAGAGGATGATGAGATTAGGAATTTGATTTTGGCTATCTTGTTGTGGTTGACAAGGAAACCTGGTGTTTATGTTGCTTATTCTTTATTGGTTTTATTGGTTATTGGTTATTTGTTGAACGGTTTATTATGATTTAATATTATTGATTTCTTTCGAGAATTTCCGCATTGATAATTATTATAATCATTTATTAAAAAAAAAAAAAAAAGCTTGGTTGTTGCAGATGCTCAACCAAGCGGGTTAGGCCGGGAGCATCTAGGATCGAATCCACCAGGGTCAGTGGCTGGATCGCATAGAGCATGACCCAGCAGATAGGGATAATAGATTAAAACCTATGAGCAACAGAGATTAGGCATAATGGTTCTCTAATCTAATCTATCCCTAAGCCTAAGAGGTGATTTACTCACTAATCATATCCAAAATCATATCTAAATAAGCTGAAACAGACATAATATGAAAGAACAGAAGAAGATTAACAACTTTTATTAAATAAGCA
Source organism: Erythrophleum ivorense (assembly GCA_026724425.1). Taxonomy (NCBI): domain Eukaryota; kingdom Viridiplantae; phylum Streptophyta; class Magnoliopsida; order Fabales; family Fabaceae; genus Erythrophleum; species Erythrophleum ivorense. Next base: position 18,195 of record JAIUCV010000212.1, on the reverse strand, counting down.
AATGCAAAATGTAAATAACAAAATCTAGATCTACAAATTAAAAGACATAAAGCTTAAGGAAATAAAACTGAGTTTTTGTAGCTAAAAAGCGAAAAAGGAGAAGAGTCGTTCGTGGATTAGGTCAGCAGCCCTTTTATAGGCAAGCCACTAGAGTTTCAGTCAAGACAATAGCCGCCTTAGTCCACTCGATCGAGTAGCTTGGTCGAGGCGCCTCTTTGGCCTTGCTCGGTCGAGGCGCTTGGTCGAGGCGCCTTTTTGGCCTAGCTCGGTCGAGGCTCTTGGTTGAGGCGCTCCTTTGGCTTAGCTCGGTCGAGCTGCTTGGTCGAGGCGTACATCTTGCCTAGCTCGGACGAGCTGGTTGGTGAAGGCAGACTCCTTCTTCTTCCAATGCATTGACTTCGCTCCAAAGTGCTCCAAAGGACCTGCCAAGGATACCAAACATGCAAATGCATGCAATGCACTCCCTAGAACAACTAAGTATGCAAACTAATAAGAAAGTGCAAAGAAATGCTACTAAAGATGGATGAAAGTATGCAAAAGTGGTCTAAACATGATGCTAAAAGAGTATGAAATATGAATGCATCAAGCTGTATGACGTATTTCTGGGGATGGACTGGTTAGTGTATTACCGGTTTCATCTGGATTGTTATCGAGGCAGAGTGGTCTTCAAGCGTGATGCAGGGATGTTGGTGTTTCAGGGAGTGAGGCCGACTTTCGGAAGTCTTGTGATCTCGGCTATTCAGACTGAGTAGATGATAGAGCGAGGTTCCGAGGCTTATTTTGAGACGATTGTGATGTTGGAGTCAAGTGGTGAGGTTGCTTTGGAGGATATTCGGGTTGTTCAGGAGTTCGAGGATGTGTTTCGGTCGCTGAGGGGATTACCACCATCTTGGTGTGATCCTTTCACGATTGAGCTAGAGCCAGGGACAACTCCGATATCTAAGACACCTTACAGGATGGCGCGAGCAGAGTTGGCAAAGCTGAAGAAGCAGTTAGAGGACCTTTTGAGCAAGGGTTTTATTCGGCCGAGTGTTTCGCCGTAGGGAGCTCCAGTATTGTTCGTGAAGAAGAAAGATGGGAGTTTCCGGTTGTGTATCGATTACCGGGGATTTAACCGAGTCACTGTGAAGAACATGTACCCTCTCCCGAGGATTGACGAGTTACTGGATCAGCTGAGGGGTGCTACCTGGTTCTCCAAGATAGACTTGGCATTGGGTTATCATCAGATACCGATAGACAAGGAAGATGTTCGCAAGACGGCGTTCAAGACGAGATATGGGCATTTTGAGTTTGTGGATATGTCTTTCGGTTTGACTAATGCGTCGGCAGCTTTCATGAGATTGATGAACGACATGTTCAGAGAGTTTTTAGACATGTTCTTTATCATCTTCATTGACGATATTTTTGTGTATTCGAGGAGTCCCGAGGAGCATAAGACTCCGGGAGCAGAAGTTGTATACTAAGTTAAGCAAGTGTAGTTTCTGGCAAAGACAGATGAGTTTTCTGGGTCACATTGTTTCTGTAGAGGGAGGTTATGTAGATCCGACGAAGATTGAGGCTATCCGAAATTGGCCTAGACCGAGTAGTGTAACCGAGATCAAGAGTTTTTTTGGACTAGCAAACTATTACAGGAGGTTTGTCAAGGGATTTGCGAGCATGTCGCAGCCGATGACAAAGGTGACCGGCAAGGATGTTCCGTTTGTTTGGTCGCCGTAGTGCGAGGAGAGCTTTGGGAAGCTCAAGAAAATGTTGACCAGTACACCATTGTTGGCATTACCCGATCAGGGGAAGCCTTATGTGGTGTATAAAGATGTTTCAGGAGTTGGTTTTGGTTGTGTCTTGATGCAGGAGGACAGAGTGATTGCCTATGCATCGAGACAGTTGCAGGGCAGCGAGCAGAATCGCCCTACGCATGATCTTGAGTTGGGAGCGATGGTTTTCGCGCTTACGATCTGAAGGTCTTATTTGTATGGCGGGGCAGTGTAGATCTTTACTGATCACAAGAGTTTGCAGCATATCTTTACTCAGCCATTGTGGAATGCGAGATAGACGCGTTAGGTTGAGTTTCTAGCAGACTATGACATGGAGATTATCTATCATCTAAGCAAGGCTAACCTGGTGGCAGATGCGTTGAGTCGACGGAGGGTTAATTCAGCTCGAGAGCAGGAGGTTGAGGTCTTGGTGAACAAGATTAGTACATTGCGTCTTTGTTCTATCTCAGAGGAGCCTTTGGGCTTGGAGTCAGTTGATCAAGCAGATTTGCTGAGTCGGATCAGAGTGGCTCAGCAGAGTGATCAGAGTTTGATTGATGCGTCACGAGCAGTTGGTTCTGAGTATCAGGTCTCTTCGAACGAGACAATTATGGTTCGTGGTCGGGTTTGTGTACCTAAGTCGGAGGAATTGAGACAGAAGATTCTGAGAGAGGCTCATGTAAGCAAGTTCTCGATTGATCCATGTTCAACCAAGATGAACCGTGACCTCAAACGGTATTATCACTGGGTCAGGATGAAGAGAGATGTGGCTGATTGGGTTGCGAAGTGCAACACGTGTTCATTGGTGAAGGCAGAGCATCAAGTTCCGGGTGATCTTCTGCAGAGTTTACCCATTCCTGAGTGGAAGTGGGATATGATCACGATGGATTTTGTTGTGGGATTACCTATCTCACGGACTCGTGATGTTATTTGGGTGATTGTGGATCGGTTGACCAAGTCCGCACATTTTCTGGCCATTAAGAAGACAGATGTAGCTGCTGTTATGGCTAGGAAATTTGTGAGAGAGACAGTGAGGCTGCATGGTGTGCCAGCCAGTATTGTATCTGATGTGTGGTCAGGTTTTACCGACTTTTTAAAATCCTGCAAGTGCACAGATCGTAGAAGTACGGGTTATCGAACACAAGGACTGGCTAAAATGAATACACTTTAAATCTATGGAGTTCGGATCAAGCTAGAATAAGATAAAGGATGATTGGTTGGTTGTCTAATAACTAAATACTAAAGCTAAGAAATCGAAGTTGTAAAGCAATGAGGGAAAAGCGTTAGGTCTCTAGGGGCTAATTCGCAGAGAAGCAAGCAATGATCAGTTCGATGATAGATATGAATCAATTTAGGGATGATGGGATGATAGATCCGTCTAGAACACAAAACACGAAAATAAGTCTTTCCACTTCCGTGGCTCCGACTCCTATGATAACTTATCTAATCGCTAAACTTTTGGTATGTCCTTAGATAGTTAATCAAGCATTAAATCGATCAAGTTCGGATACAGTTCACTAGGCTTAGTAAATCAACTTCCGCAGTCTAAGAAACCTAGCTTGTCAAAGAATAGGTCCGGCGAATGATACAGCACTTCCGTGGCTCAAATCAACCTAGGATCAGATTGCTAGATGCGCGGTAAAGCAATCAGCATTAATTAGTGAGCAAAACGAGACAAAGACTCTAATGATATCCCTAACAGTTCATCGAAATCATAGATCAAGCAAACAACTCATTGAATTAGTAACCCTAGCAACCTAACAAGTGAATTACTCAGACATGATCAAAGTAACAACACAGAGAGATGAAGAAAGCATGATAATAGATAAAGGTTCAGAAATCTTCTCCAAATTGTAGTAAGGAGGAGAGATCCTCTCCTTGAAATCTCTAGAACAAAAGTAGATCTATGAAACTGAAATACAATGTGGCTATATTGTTCTCTCTTCTCTAAAGAGGCTAAAAAGGTGTATTTATAGTGCTAGGTCTTCCAGGGGTCGAGATTAGGTAAACGGGCCGAGTAAACCGTGAAAACGTGCAAAACGGGCCTTAGTCGGCTAAGCCGGGTCGAGCGGGACGGCGGCGGTCGAGCGGGGCGGTCGACCGGTCGGTCGGGCTGGTGCTCGGGTCGAGCTGGGGGTCGAGCGGTCGTGCGGGATGCGGTCGGGTGCGCACGGGATGGCGGAAAGAGGTCGGGTCGGACGGGAGCCTTGGAGGCCCTGTCCGACCGTCTCGGTCGACCGGAACGTGAAGGAAGGTCGGGTCGGACGGGGGCCTTGGAGGCCCTGTCCGACCGGCTCGGTCGAGCGACGTCAATGTGCAGTTAAGGCTGGTCGGGTCGGACGGGAGCCTTGGAGGCCCTGTCCGACCGGCTCGGTCGAGCGGATGGTGTGGACGTCCGGTTTCCGGCTGATTTGACACTCTTCACTAAAATGATAATATCTTCCATTCTACACGTCCAAATTGCATGATTCCAATTGCGTTGGAAAGCTAACTCATGTAGGCATCGCGGCGAACTGGTTTTGGTGAGATTCATTGAGTAGAATGTTTTTGGGGCTCTTTCAAAGTTGATGCTGTGTCGTGGAGCGGCATAAAGTCCAAATCCTGTGGTTTTGCTCCAAAATGCATCTTTCGACCTGCTTAGACTCTTAGTACTATAAATCCACAAAAACTACCTTTTTAGAGCGAAAAGCCTTTAAAAACCTTATTAAAAGCATAGTAAAACCATATAAAAAGGGTACAAAATAGAGGTATATCAACTCCCCCAGACTTAGATCTTTGCTTGTCCTCAAGCAAATAGAATCCAAATCGGAGAAAGAGGTTTGAAAACGTAGAAACTCCTTATCCTTTTGAGAAACCTGTGGCGGCTTCCTCTCCTGTATTCCACTAAAAACATAACCAATGTTAGACTAGCTTCACATAATGCTCGGCAAGCTTAGCGAACCATACCAAACTCAACTAGTCTCATCCAGCACTCCAGACTTTCCATTGTTAACTCCTTGCATAAATTTAAACCGTGCGGTCTTTATCAAGGGAATATCGATCATTAAGCACTTGTTCTTACCCACTTGAGTCTCTCCGGGATAGTCCTTTTTGAAGCTTTTGAGTTCTTTTCCTCTCTCTTTTTCTTTTGAAGGATCGATCTTTCCCTACTTTTCTAGGGTATCATTTTATTTTTTTCTATCGATCCTTCTTCCCTTTCTTTTTCTTTTAGGGAATAACATAGGATAGGCTTTTGCTTTTTCCTTGTTTTTGGTAGGTCTCCATAAGACAAGAAGGTGCAGACGTATGCATTCCTCTTGCTTACACGTTTTCCTTGTGCTTAAAAGCTTTAGATTTTTATTTTTCTGAGAGAGAGGAGAACTGCACTTTGTATTTGACATACCCTTTTGAGATCAAGTGAGGAACGACTCATATGTATGCCAAGTCCCTTGACAAGAAAAACTAGATTGGTTAGGGTGGAGTTAACGTTAGATTGTCCGGGTACCTTAGAAATGTTGCCAAGTCAGTAGGTCGATCCACCGTTAGAGGTTCTGTTAGGCTTATGTCTGCAACTGATGTCCGCTCTAGGGTCATAGATTGTTAGCACAACACCGGAGAGTCATAGAGATAAATCATAATTTCCAACTAAAGTTTTGACTCAATAAAACATGAAGACATAAGAAAATAACATAAAAATATAAGAAAAGAAAAAGAATACATTAGTAAAGGATAAAACTCCCCCCAGACTTAACTTGCACCGTCCCGGTGAAAGCAAATCAAATTAAGGGTGAGAGGAAACAGACTCAATAAAGAAAAATAAAAAGAAATTCATTAAAATAAGATAAGGATAGAAAATGGAGTTAGGTGTCCATTGCACCGGATACCGAGTGAAGTGTGGGTGCCTAGGTGGAGGCGTAAGGGCTGGCCGCGCTCTCCTCCTCGTCGGTAGATTCTTCATCAGAGTCAAGTGCAGAGGCGAGTGAGAATTCTCCAAGGTCTGGCTCATGGGTTGATGTGGAAGGGCGGAAAAGGCGATCGGGAGCGATGTGGCGAACAACACGGATGAGGCGCGAGATGAAGCGGGATTGGCACTGGACGGTACTCTCCAGATGGCCAAGGCGGTCTAAAGCCTGGTTGGCGGCCTGGCTGGCTGTCATGATGTTGATGTTCCGAACGGGGCGCCTTGCCCTTATGGTCCTCTGCTTGAGATAGTAGGTGTTGATCTGGTAGCGCGGTGAGTCAGGGGTTTCAATGAAGTACTTCTCTGATGGTGGTGAGAATGTAACAGCACCGGAACTGAGGAGTGGGAGGTCGTCACAAGGCAGTTGCACAAGCGCGGTGTCAGACGTTCCAATGGGGCATACATAGCAAAACTGGGTTGGGTTCTTGGTCCAGCCATTGAGGAAACGAATATGCTGAAGGGCTGTGAGGTCTAAAGGAGCGGTGTTGTTACTGGGCCGGTAATGTGAGATGTCAATCTTGCAATGGTTGACAATTGCTGTGATAAGTCGCCCAAAACCCACAACAACCTTCTTGTTGTCGGTGTGCCGTGCCAAAAGCTTTACATTGACAAGTGTTTTTGCAAACAAAAGGCCAAGGTTTGCATTGTATTTGTATCGGAACAAGGGCGTTGTCAGGATGTAGAACTCGTCTGCTGTGACTTTGCTGGTTTCCGGTTTGCACTGTAGAGTAGTGGTGATGAGGCGGTGTACATAGCGGATTACCGGATGAGAGAGTCGGGAAACCTTCGATCGGGAAGCGAGGAACGGTTCATCAGCGAAGTGGGTCCAGTTGGAGAAATCATCATCCCGAGTGAGGTGGTTCTCCTTGAAGTCATGAGAAGTCTCGTTGTTGAAACCAAAAAGCTTGCAAATGGTGGCGATGGATATCCGACCACTTTGATCGCCAATCTTGAAGAAAAGTATCCCATTGCCGGCGGGCTGGTCATCATTGTTGTTGGGGAAGGCTAGAGTGACGGTGGAGAGGAAGTCTCGTGTAAGCTCAGTGTACTCCTTGCAATCTATCTTGAAAAACTTGCGCATTCCTAGCTTCTTTAGGTACCATATGACATCGCTCTTGATGTTTAGGAGATCAAGAGTGTGATTATCCATTGTCACACAGGGTTCGATGATGACTCTTTCCATTGCTGTTTCATACTCTCCATTGCCTTGAATAGGATGGTTGATAAACTTGACAAGGGGTTGATTATCGGAATCACTTGAAGGCTCCTCGATTTCCTTGCCCTTTTCGTTGGTTTTGATTGCTGATTTCGATGTGCTTGCTCGTTCAGTGAGGTTTGGATTGGCATTGAGCTTGATTTGTTTCCTTGGTGGCTCTAAAGCGACATCCTTCTTCCTTATTGCCTCAGTTAGCTTTGTTCTTGCCATGGTATCTACAAAAACAAATTCTCACCAAGAGATATGAGGTTGTATTCGTAAAGTTTGTTGGAAGAAAAGAGTATGGGAGAAGTATATTATCAACTCAAATCAAGCCTAATGAAATCAATCAAGTGAACAATCATCTTTCAAGGTTCAAAATCCTAGCTATTTTCGGATTTACTGTTCATGCTATGATATAACTTAAAATTTCGAAATTCATAAGCTAATCATGCTATAATAAAGTTATAAATCACAAATCCTAATGATATTCTAGGTGTTCAAGCAATGAATACCCTAATCCCATCCTTGAATCAAAGGTGTTGAATACCCAAAATAAGTTTTGTGAAAAACTATTCAAGAATTGAAATTAGAATGTTATATTCTCTAAACCACATTGAATTCACACAAATAAGCTTAAGACAAGTCTATTAGGAGCAAAAATTGCAAGTCTAAACAAAAGCTTAGTCAAGAAACTATCTCATATATGTGGATTGTGTAGAATCATTGAAATTGGGTTTTAGAGATCATACCTTGTGTTGGAAAAAGAGATTGGGGATTGGGAGAGCTAAAATTCGAAATCCAATTGAAGAAATACCAAAGTTTGAAAAAAAAAATTTATGAAGGTCTTTCAATGGAGGCTAGGGTTTTCAAAAAGCTTTTCTTTGGAGAAGAGAATAGTGGTGTTTTCAATCTCAAAATCTCTTTAAATCCTTCTTAAAATCGATTTTGGTTTAGAAAAATCGGTTTGGTTTGGTTAAAACCGGTTCAATTTAAGTGGGAAGGAGAGAAGCTTATCTTGTTTTTTTTTTTTTTTTTTTTTGGGTCGAACGGTTCGGTCGACCCGGGGTGTTTTGGTCGACCGGTCGACCGAACCTCTTGGAGGCCCTGCCCGAACGTGTTTGGTCGACCCAAACGGCTTGGCGGCTCCACTTCTATGTTCCTCTTGCACCATTGTGATATCCATTCTATCCTATCCTGCTAAAAGAAAAACAAAGAAAACAAAGTAAAACTAAAACTAAAAACTGAAATTTAAAGGTGTTACCTTATGGGTTGCCTCCCATACAGCGCTTGTTTAAGGTCTTTAGCTTGACCGTAATGCTCTTTAGGATTTAAGAGAGGGCAGTGATCAATGGAACTTTTTGTCCATCAAGATCATTCTTCTTGGGATTTATATCGGGAGGGTGATTCACGGAGGGATAGACAATCTTTCCATGCTTGTCCCGGGGCACTTCCGCCATAGGAAAAAGTTTCATAGTGTTAGCAAACTTTTCCTTGAATTCTTCCAAAGTTTCATCATTCAGCTTTTCCTGGAGGAGAATCCTAACTTTTGCAAATCCTTTAGTTTGCTTAACCTTCTTAATGGTCTCTGTCCCGGTCTTATCCTTGATCGGTCCTTTTGGTGGGTGTTTAGGTAATGCCGTAGTCTTACTTCTTGCTGTCGGGGCAAGTTGCTTGGGCTGGTAGGCAAGGTCTTTGCTGGGCAAGCTGGACAGGATTTTCTCTTCTTCTGGAGGCTTGGGGATAATCTTATTCTCTTGCACCATATCAACTGACGGGTTCCTTGTTGAACACATGGGGAAAAACATTTCTTTATTCACCTTGTTGAATGAGATCCTCCGGTTGGGAAAGTCGAAAATGGCGCCAACGGTTGATAGGAAAGGGGTGCCAAAGATGAGGGGTCTATGGCTACTTTCTCTCATTTCCACTATTTGAAAGTCGGTAGGAATAGAACAGTTCCCAAGTCGTACCATCACGTCCGGGATGAAACCGTAAGGTGTTTGCGAGAATGAATCGGCATAGTTGATGGAGATGGATGAAGGTTGGATGTTGGTAAGGCCTATCTCGTCTGCAATCTTCTTTGACATGATGTTGACATTAGCTCCTGTGTCACAAAGAGAATCGGTTAGATCAACTTCATTAATAGAACATGGAACTACAAACTTTCCAGAGTTATCCGCCTTTGGGATGATCTTGGGGAAAAGGCGTCTTTTCCTTGCACGGTTAGATTCTTTCTCGGGGTAGATTTCTTCAGGCCAGGTCATACAATCATACTTAGGTGGGGAGAGCTTCCATTTGGGGATAGAATCCTCAAACTTCTTTTCTATTGCAACGGAGTTGCAAAAAGATTTCTTAGACTCCATCTCTTGTTTTTTAACTGCTTCTGCGGTTTGAGCGGCTTGCACTTCCAATTTCTTGACATGTGCAGCAATGGCATCATATTTAGCATGGAGATCATTGAACAAAGTGTCCATCTTCTCATTCATCTCCTTGTTGTTTCTCTTTTGACCTTCCATGATCTGTTGAAACATTCCCTCGAATTTGTTGTTTGGCTGAGCTAAAGGAGGTTGGCTGGTGGGTAAACCATATGGTTCCTTTGGTGGGTAAGGTGCTCTTTGGTCGTAGTTCGGCCTAGGTTGAAACTGGTTCCCTTGCTGCTGGGAAACGATCTCCATAGGGTTGGAAAGGTGGTTTCTGCTGCTGGAATCTTGAGGGATAGGTTTTGGTCTTGGGGGGTTCTCCACATTGGTGCTGCGGTAGGAAAGGTTTGGGTTAGACCGGTAGTTGGGATTGTATCCTCTGTTTCCATTGTTACCAACATAGTTAACTTCTTCCTCAAGTTGATCATTGGAGAAATCTCACCATGCATTCCCTTGTAGGATCATCATTGACATCATTTATGCCCTCAATTGCATGTATGTGTCTTTGCTGTCCTTTTAGAACTTGAGCCATCATATTCTTCAGTTCAGCCATCTGAGTAGCATCAGGGGGGTGCGTTGGTAGGGCGGTGTGTTATCGTATAGTACGGGCAGTTGTTGCAAATCACTTGCTGCAAGGTTCTCAATCAAGACTTTGGCTTCCTCAACAGTCTTTGTCATAAAATTTCCATTGCTCGCAGTATCCAAGGATAGCTTATACTTGTGGTCTATGCCACAATAGAAGATGTTCCAAAGGTTCCCATCCTTGAAACCGTGGTTAGGGCAGTCCTAATGTATTCCTTGAATCGATCCAATGCCTCATAGAATGATTCGGTTGCACCTTGGCGAAATCCAGAGATCTAGTTTCTAACAGAAATTGATCTTTGCTTAGTGTAGAAATGGTTGATGAATGCTGCCTTGTACTCGTCCCAAGTAGTGATCGAATGGGCAGGAAGAGACTTTAACCATCTAAGGGCTTTGTCGCCAAGAGAAAATGAGAAAAGTTTGCACTTCAGGTAGTCTGCTGAGACTCCATTGGCTCGGGTGGTGCTGCAAATCTCTTCAAAGTTATCTATATGATCAAGCGGGTGCTCAGCTGGTAGGCCATGAAACTGGTTTTGCTTAACCAATGCTTTGATTTGAGGCTTGATCTCATAGTCATTCCTCTGAGGTGGAGGTGGGTGGATCGTGATTTCTATCCGTAAAGAAGGCATCAGCGGAGGTCATAGTCTCCAATGGTTGGATTGTTAGCTTGAGGTTGTGCATCAACTTCCCCAGCAGGAGGTTGTGGTGCTAAAGGTGGAGGTGGATCTCTCCCTTCAGCTACAGCTCTAGCTACTGCTGCATCATGAGCGGTTTGGGCCATCTCTTGAGCTCTTTGTCGTCTAAGTGTCTTCTCAAGTCGGTCGATTTCAGCAACTGGTTCAACTAGATTGTCCCTATTAGACTGTCTAGTCATGCACCTGGAAAACAAAAGAAGAAAACAAATGAAAAGTAAGATAAACTAGAAAAACCAAAAGCAAAAATAATAAAAATGCGAGGGAAAACGATAAAATCCTAGACTAGATCCTAATCGAGATTCAAAGGTACTGCTGCAGTCCCCGGCAACGCGCCAAAACTTGATGTGTGGTCAGGTTTTACCGACTTTTTAAAATCCTGCAAGTGCACAGATCGTAGAAGTACGGGTTATCGAACACAAGGACTGGCTAAAATGAATACACTTTAAATCTATGGAGTTCGGATCAAGCTAGAATAAGATAAAGGATGATTGGTTGGTTGTCTAATAACTAAATACTAAAGCTAAGAAATCGAAGTTGTAAAGCAATGAGGGAAAAGCGTTAGGTCTCTAGGGGCTAATTCGCAGAGAAGCAAGCAATGATCAGTTCGATGATAGATATGAATCAATTTAGGGATGATGGGATGATAGATCCGTCTAGAACACAAAACACGAAAATAAGTCTTTCCACTTCCGTGGCTCCGACTCCTATGATAACTTATCTAATCGCTAAACTTTTGGTATGTCCTTAGATAGTTAATCAAGCATTAAATCGATCAAGTTCGGATACAGTTCACTAGGCTTAGTAAATCAACTTCCGCAGTCTAGGAAACCTAGCTTGTCAAAGAATAGGTCCGGCGAATGATACAGCACTTCCGTGGCTCAAATCAACCTAGGATCAGATTGCTAGATGCGCGGGTAAAGCAATCAGCATTAATTAGTGAGCAAAACGAGACAAAGACTCTAATGATATCCCTAACAGTTCATCGAAATCATAGATCAAGCAAACAACTCATTGAATTAGTAACCCTAGCAACCTAACAAGTGAATTACTCAGACATGATCAAAGTAACAACACAGAGAGATGAAGAAAGCATGATAATAGATAAAGGTTCAGAAATCTTCTCCAAATTGTAGTAAGGAGGAGAGATCCTCTCCTTGAAATCTCTAGAACAAAAGTAGATCTATGAAACTGAAATACAATGTGGCTATATTGTTCTCTCTTCTCTAAAGAGGCTAAAAAGGTGTATTTATAGTGCTAGGTCTTCCAGGGGTCGAGATTAGGTAAACGGGCCGAGTAAACCGTGAAAACGTGCAAAACGGGCCTTAGTCGGCTAAGCCGGGTCGAGCGGGACGGCGGCGGTCGAGCGGGGCGGTCGACCGGTCGGTCGGGCTGGTGCTCGGGTCGAGCTGGGGGTCGAGCGGGTCGTGCGGGATACGGTCGGGTGCGCACGGGATGGCGGAAAGAGGTCGGGTCGGACGGGAGCCTTGGAGGCCCTGTCCGACCGTCTCAGGTCGACCGGAACGTGAAGGAAGGTCGGGTCGGACGGGGGCCTTGGAGGCCCTGTCCGACCGGCTCGGTCGAGCGACGTCAATGTGCAGTTAAGGCTGGTCGGGTCGGACGGGAGCCTTGGAGGCCCTGTCCGACCGGCTCGGTCGAGCGGATGGTGTGGACGTCGGTTTCCGGCTGATTTGACACTCTTCACTAAAATGATAATATCTTCCATTCTACACGTCCAAATTGCATGATTCCAATTGCGTTGGAAAGCTAACTCATGTAGGCATCGCGGCGAACTGGTTTTGGTGAGATCCATTGAGTAGAATGTTTTTGGGGCTCTTTCAAAGTTGATGCTGTGTCGTGGAGCGGCATAAAGTCCAAATCCTGTGGTTTTGCTCCAAAATGCATCTTTCGACCTGCTTAGACTCTTAGTACTATAAATCCACAAAACTACCTTTTAGAGCGAAAAGCCTTTAAAAACCTTATTAAAAGCATAGTAAAACCATATAAAAAGGGTACAAAATAGAGGTATATCAGTATCAGACAGGGATCTGAGATTCGCTTCTGAGTTCTGGAGAGCGTTTAAGATGGGCACTAAGGTGCATATGAGTACAGCTTATCATCCACAGACTGATGGGCAGTCAAAGAGGACTATTCAGACTTTGGAGGATTTGATGAGGATGTGTGTGCTAGATTGGGGTGGCCATTGGGCAGATCATTTGTATTTGGCAGAGTTTACCTACAACAACAGTTTTCAGGCGAGTATTGGCATGGCTCCTTTTGAGGCTTTTTATGGGAGGCCATATAAGACGCCTTGATGCTGGACCCAAGTGGGGGAGCGCAGCATTTATGAAGCTACTTTCGTTCAGGAAATGACGGAGAAGGTCCGTGTTTTGAGGCTGAACATGAAGGAAGCTCAAGATAGATAGAAGAGTTATGCTGATAGGCGGAGACGAGAGCTTGAGTTTCAGGTTGGAGATAGAGTGTATCTCAAGATGGCTATGCTGAGGGGTCCTAACAGATCTATAACAGAGAACAAGCTGATTCCGTGTTTATGGGTCCGTTTCCGGTTGTGGAGCAAGTTGGACCAGTGGCGTATCGGCTGGACCTACCTCCGATCATGAGAGCCTTTCACAAGGTGTTTCATGTTTCGATGTTGAGGAAGTGTCTTCATCCTTCAGAGGAGTTTGTGGCTAGGATTCCAGAGGATTTTAGGCCAGATTTGACGGTTCCGGCGGTTCCTGTGAGGATTCCCGAGAGGAGAGTCAAAGTTTTGCGGAACAAGAGGGTGTTGTTGCTGAGAGTCCTGTGGAACTGTAGCGGTACAGAGGAGGAGACTTGGGAGCCTAAGGCAAAGATGAAGCTGAAGTTCAGTAAGTGGTTCGACAAACAGATTGTGGAGTGAGTTTCTTCATCTTTGTGGTTCCAGTTGTTTAGCTTTATTGTTGTTGTGGTTTATGTATTTTCATTTTCGTTGTAACGATATACATTTTTGGAGATTTATAAGATGGAGTTTTCCTTATAAATTTGTGTTGTGTTAAGTCTGTGTTTCGGATGTTACGAGTTGTTTGACCAGTTTGGGTCGCGAGACAATCACTACAAGAAAACTTCCATTTAGCCACTCCATTTTGCGACTCGACCTGTAGTCGCTAAACTCTGCCGCTGATTTGCGACTCATTTGTGACTCATTTACTACTACATAATATTAGTCGTAAAGTAGTCGCAATTTTGGTACCGGAAAGTGTCGTGGTTATTCAGTCGCAAAATTGCAACCGTTTTGCGACTAATCTAACACTAAATTATTTAGTCGCAAAAAAGTAGCTAATGAATCACCGTTTTGCGACGACTTTTTCAGTCTCAAATATGGAGTCTCAAAACGAGTCGCTAAATATAGTAGTCGCAAAAGAGTCGCTATATTTGCTACTGTTTAGCGACTATTTTCTGTAGTTTCATAAAAGTAGCATATTAGTGGCTATATATAAAACACATGTCTCCCGTGCCTTTGTTAGGTTGGTGTACCTAATTTGTTGGTGTACCTAATTTTTTAGAGACACCACATTTGTAGTCGCTAATGAGTAGCTGTATAGTCACAAAGTAGTAGCAAATAACTCTATATATTCACACGATCGAGCATTCTCCTTCAAGTTAAGAAAAAAAAAATTATATAAACTTTGGAGAGAAAAAAAATGGTGGGAAATTATAATTTTCATAATTCTAGAGAGTGGATGTATAATAGAATAGATGGGCGTACGGGAAATATTTCGGCCGAGTTCGCTTCTGGAGTAGAAGAATTCATGAATTTTGCAAGCAATCAGCCATTAGCGCTTAGCAGTGGTGGTAAGTTTTATTGCCCTTGTATTACTTGTCAAAATGATAAATTTCTTACGGGGCGTAAAATTTGGAACCATCTGTATAGTAGAGGATTTATGGCAAATTATTATATCTGGTATATGCATGGGGAAGAATTGGATGTCGATTTAGGAACAAGTCATGTTGATAATCCAAGTTATAATAGTAGTATTGAAGCACAAGATGCTAATGTAGAAGATGATAATGTCGAAGATAGATATGTCGAAATGGTGAATGATGCATTTCCTGATGTCTCCAATACTGATAATTTTTATCAAGAGGAGGGTAATCAAAATGCTGAAGAACCTAACAGTGAGGCAAAAATTTTTTACGACATGTTAGATGCTGCAAAAATTCCATTGTATGATGGTTGTCATGAAGGCCACTCACAATTATCTCTAGCAGCTCGGTACATGAACCTTCATGCCGATAATAATATGACCGAAAGGGGTGTGGATGGGTGGGCAGAACTCATAACAGAGTACTTGCCTGACAAAAACCAGGCAACTGAGTCATATTACGAGACGGAAAAATTGATGCGGAATCTAGCCCTCCCATATTATACAATTGACGTGTGTATTGAGAATTGTATGATCTTCTGGAAAGAAGATGAAAAGTGGGATGCGTGTAAATACTGCGGAGCACCAAGATATAAGCCTAGCGATGGACGAACCAAAATACCATACAGTCGTATGTGGTATTTACCTATTGGCGACAGACTAAAACGTTTGTACCAGAGCGAGAAGACCGCATCAGCAATGAGATGGCATGCTGAGCACGAATCAGCGGAAGGAGAAATGTGTCATCCTTCAGATGCGGCGGAGTGGAAAAATTTTCAACAACTACATCCTCGATTTGCCGAGGAACCCCGAAATGTTTACCTTGGATTATGTACAGATGGGTTTAATCCATTTGGTATGTCCCGAAATCATTCGTTATGGCCTGTGATCATGACTCCGTATAACTTACCCCCTGGTATGTGTATGAAGACTGAGTTCTTATTTCTTACAATTTTGAACTCTGGACCAAAACATCCGCGAGCTAGTCTTGATGTCTTCCTTCGACCTTTGATTGACGAGTTAAAAGAATTGTGGTCTACAGGAGTCGAGGCTTATGATATATCATTGAGTCAAAATTTTAATCTTAAAGCAGTGCTTCTATGGACAATTAGCGATTTCCCAGCTTATGGCATGTTGTCAGGATGGACGACACATGGTAGATTATCTTGTCCAATTTGCATGGAGGATACAAAGGCTTTTCAACTGCCAAATGGAAGGAAGACGTGTTGGTTTGATTGTCACAGGAGGTACCTTCCGCATGGTCATCAGTTAAGGAAAAATAAAACAAACTTTTTGAAGGGAAAACATGCTTTAAAGGACTATCCGCCTCAGTCTCTTACCAGTGAGCAAGTTTTGTATGAGCGAATAAGGCATGTCAATCCACTAAAAACATCTGATTGCGGTGGAAATGGTCATGAAGTTAAAAAAAAAGGATACGGAGATTGGCATAATTGGCACAAAGAAAGTATATTTTGGGAATTGCCGTATTGGACAGACCTCAATCTACGGCATAATCTAGATGTTATGCATATAGAGAAGAATTTTTTTGATAACATCATGAATACCGTTATGAACGTTAAAGACAAATCAAAGGACACGGTTAAGTCAAGGTTGGATGTCGCAATTTTTTGCGATACGGAAGAGCTACATGTGGACACTCGTGGCAGAGCTCCTTTTCCTATCTTTAGATTGACTCCAACTGCGAAAGAACAGTTGCTGAAATGTGTAAAACACGATGTTAAATTTCCAGACGGCTATGCTTCAGATTTAGCTAGTTGTGCAGATATAGAAGGAGGGAAATTTTCAGGCATGAAGAGTCATGATTGCCATGTTTTTATGGAACGACTACTTCCATTTATCTTTGCAGAACTTTTACCAAAGCCTGTTCACCTTGCGCTATCAGGTACTAATAAGACAATATTTGATATTGCTATATTTTCCTATTGTCATGATTATGGATAATAATATATAACCATTTTAAATTTGTTTGTTGTAGGGATTGGAAGATTTTTTCGTGACTTATGTTCTAGAACTTTACAACAAAGCCGTGTTCAAATTCTAAAGGAAAACATAGTGACAGATATATGTCATTTGGAAATGATATTCCCACCTGCTTTTTTTGATGTGATGGAGCACCTCCCTGTACATCTCCCGTATGAAGCTGAACTAGGAGGTCCGGTACAATATAGATGGATGTATCCTTTTAAAAGGTTTTTTAAAAAATTGCAGGCCAAGGCGAAGAACAAAAGGTATGCGGCGGGATCGATTGTTCAATCATATCTGAATGATGAAATTTCTTATTTTACAGAGCACTACTTTCCCGCACATATACGTACAAAGAAAAGGTATGTAACTTATTACTTACTAATTATAAAAAAATTTGTTGCTAACAATTTTTAATGTTATTTTTATAGATCCAGTAGATTCGATGAAGGTGAAGTTCCTGTATATCCAGTTCCTGATGTACCCGATATATTTACTCATGTTGGTCGACCCAGTGGAAAAGGTAAAGAAATTTGGCTATCCGAGAAAGATTATCAATGCGCGCATGGCTACGTCTTGCGAAACTGTGAATATTTTCGACCTCTTGAAAGGTAATTATACGTTTTCAGTGATAACTATATAGAATATATACTTGATGAATATCTATATTGTAATATATGTTTATTTTCGTGTGTTCAGATTGTTCGAAGAGCAGATTCGTTTTACATATCCCGAGCTATGTGATAATGATGTATTGACCAAAAGAGATGAACAATTTCCAATATGGGTTAGAGATTATGTAAGTAATTGGTTAATATGTACTTACAATTATATTTATGTCTATAAAACTAGATGTCTATACGTAATGCTTTACCTGTATTGTGAGCAGGTCAGTTCAAGAACCTTGAATCAATATGAAGCTTTTCCTATATGGGTTCAGGAGCTAGTGCAAGGTCCTTTAAACAAAACGAAAATCTGGCCCATTTACTTTACAAGAGGTTATTTATTTCATACACAGAAATACGGGCACCGAAAAAGAACATGTAACTACGGGATATATGTCAAAGGAGTAAATTACTCAGATGCCTCTGATGAATCTGATTTTTACGGAAATTTAACACAAATTCTAGAACTTCAATATACGGGGTTGGTATCTTTGAAGATCACACTTTTCAAATGCGAGTGGTACGATCCTACCATCAGAAGAGGCACTCGTAAGAACGAGGGTGGAGTTGTCGATGTTCTTTCCTCAGGAAAATATTATAAATATGAACCATTCATTCTAGGTATTTTAATTATCAAGATATGATTTTAAATTTGTTTTCACATTTGCAACTTACTTATAACCGTTTATTAAAATGTGTGAACATGCAGCTTCTCAGGCGGACCAAGTTTGTTACATCCCATATCCATATGTTAAACAACAAAAAAAGTTGTGGCTAAGTGTTCTTAAAGTAAATCCAAGAGCAAATATTTTGGGGAATTACAAGGATAAAGAACCAACTCTTCTTCAACAAGAAAATGATGACGATGTGATATTGTCCACAATAATCGAAGATATCGTAATAGATAGTTTGGCGAACGGAGAAAATCCGATAGAAGATATTGATTTTGATGTCGGAGATGCTCAAGGAGAAGATGAATTTCAGTGTAATATATCATCTTCTGATGAAGATGAAGATGAAGATGAAGATGAAGATGAAACATACCAATAATGTGTTTTTTTT